>BSBM01000486.1:15165000-17660000 GCA_027924585.1 Larix kaempferi
TCATTGATTATTAACATTATAAACACGTGGTGAGAACAATCACCAGTTACTCATCAAATATTACATGGATTGAAACGGGTGGTAAAGACAATCATCTGCTGTTAAATGTTATGTATTAAAACAAATGATTGACGTCTCTATATGTTATGTATTAAATGTTATGTATTAAAACAAATGATTGACGTCTCTATAAAACAAAATGCTTGCTGTCAGTGTATGTTATTTTCACGTCTGTATACATGTTAAATGTTATGTAATAAAAAAAAATGCTTATGTTAGTATATGTTATTTTCAGTACCACAATTATTGCATATTGTTTCTTACAATATGAGAATGGTTGGTTTTTCCATGGTGTTTTGTTTTTTCCTTTTACATTTTAGTCTCATATATTCCAAGTGTAGATCTTTATGGTTAACAAGAGGGAAAGGGGGAGAATAATTTCTCCATCCTTTGAAGGATACTTACTAGAATGTATGAGCCTTTTCCTTGGCTCCTTCAACCATTGCTGGTTCATTTTTCTACATAAATTCTTTTCATTTTAGTATATTTTTGGATGCTCTTCAATGTTATTAATTTTTATTCCAAAGGAATATGTGACATGATATTCTTTGTTCTTTAGATTTTGTTGCTTGTTTTTGGATTTGTGAAGAGAATCTCAAAGTAGTTGGATTTGATTGGCTATAATTGAATTAGTATATTGTGTAAAACAGAGATCAAACCGCTAGAAATTTCATACTCACCATTTAATCCTGAAATAGGGTCTATCTCGATATAGACTTGGGTACCTCTTCCAATAGCCCATGCAATATAAGAATTGATAAGTGGCAAAGTTTTTAGCAGACTGCGCCAGATAGTAGAGCCCAAACGTGAACTAGTTGAATGATCACGAAACCGAAACACTGGAGGAAGCCTCTTTAAGTATTTTTGTTGAACAAGTCTGCCCCACATCCCTCTGTCGAATAAATCCCTCCAAGAAATTTTAGCACACAGGGCCTTCTTAAATATACTCAATTTTTTTATCCCCCAGTCCCCATAAAGCTTGGGAAGAGAAAAAACCTCCCAGGAAACAAGATGAAATTTGTGGCAACCCACTTTCCCTGACAACAGAAAATGAAAAGTCAGCTTCCTTATCTCATTAATCACCGCTTCGGGAATGCTGAACAGAGAGAACTAGAACATCGACAAACCTTGTGATACCGAAGTAACCAAAGTGAGACGGATTCCCAATGATAACCATTGATATGACCAAGAGTTTATATGGTTTTGGACCTTCTTTATAAGCCATCTCCAATCTGAACCCCTGTATCCATTTGGTTTCAGGTTGAAACCCAGGTATCGAAGACCCTCATCAATGTTCCTCATTCTGAAAGGTAAGATATTCTCTATTTGTGCAATGAGAACCCTGTCACTACATTGAAAAGTGAATGCAAAATTCGAGTAGATAACCTCCAGCCCAGACGCATTACAGAAGACAACAATGATTTATTTATAGTGAATCCATTCATTTAATGACCCCTCACCAAAGAGCAAAACATCATCCACAAACAGAATATGTGAGATAAAACAAGAGCTAGAAACCTTTAAACCCTTTATATGTCTCTTTTATTTTGCATCCTTGATCATTAAACCCTGTATATGCCTCTTTTATTTTGCATCCTTGATCATTAAATTGAAACCTTCAATATATAACACAAAGAGGTAGTCAGAAAGTGGGAATCCCTGCTTGATACCACGATTCCCTGAAAAATAGGTAGTAGGAGAGCCATTGACAAGAATAGATTACCTAACCGAAGTTATGCATACCATAATCCTGTTGGAAATTTATGCCAATAGTCCAATTTGGATAAGAATAAACTACAGATAGCTCCAATCTACCATGTCATATGCCTTAACCAGGTCCATCTTTAGTATAAAAGCATTGATTTTTTTCTATTTTATAGAATGAATCCCTTCCCATGCCACCCCCACCACATCCAAAATCTAACGGTTTTAAAAGAAACCAAATTGTTCAGCTGAAATGTACTTGCCTAGGAAAGGCTTTAGTCTCTCATCTATTATCTTTGAGATTATCTTATAGAACAGATTACAGAGGGAGATTGGACGGAAATCATTGAAGTCCAAGGGTATATCTTTCTTCGGAATTAAAGTAATGTAAGTGGAGTTTAGGAAAGAAGAAACTTGTTCCTTTCTCCCGGTCTCGTTAATGGTTGTAGTCAACTCGTCTCCAAGGATATAAAAAATGTAGATAAAATTCTACTGTCCATCCATCAGGAACAGGACTCTTGTCCTTTGAGAAGTCTTTTAAAATATTTAACACTTCCTCCTTCCTAAAAAAATGTAGATAAAATTCTACTGTCCATCCATCAGGAACAGGACTCTTGTCCTTTGAGAAGTCTTTTAAAATATTTAACACTTCCTCCTTCCTAACAGGTTTTCCAATTATCTCACAATCATTCAAACTAAAAAATATGGGAAAATTTAATATGGTCTTCAGTTGACTAGGAAGATTGACATATGAGGAACTAGTAAATAGGTTCTGAAAATGTGAAACAACTACATCTTTTAGAGATCTCTGATCACATACCACCTTCTCCTCATACTTTATGTCCTAGATAGAGTTTTGTAGTCTACGTTGGTTTGCAAACTAATGGAAAAACCTAGTTTTATTGTCTCTAGCTCGAATCCAAATTGCCCTGCTCTTTTGCCTCCATGTTTCTTTCATTTAATTTAGAATCTTCAGTTTCTGCGATTCCAAGGATGTTAGTTTATCCTTTCTCTCCTCAATGAAGTATTGAGCACCCAAGTATTCTGATATAGCTTGAATTTCCATATCAATATCTTGCATCTCTTTATGTAGTGCTATCTTCTTCTCTTTGTCCCAAGTTTTAACTTCCACCCTCAATAGAGAGAGATTTTACGAGATGCTTCTTAAAGGAGAGAGATTTCCAACCCTATATAGTCTTTCCCAAGTTTCCCGAACAAAAGAGCAGAAATATGTATGCTCCAACCATACCAGGTTAAACTTAAAGGGGTAAACCGAGTAAGAATAGTCAAACTCAAGTTGTAAAATGATAGCTTTATGATCAGATATACCGACCGAGTATCCCCAAGTTCTGTAATGACCAATGCTATTACACAGAGTTTTCGAAGAATATAATCGATCCAATCTCTTGGAAATGCCTTCTATCCAACACCTCCTTTTCGACCACGTCAACAACGCCACATTTTGATTAATATCAATCAAATCTGCCTCATCAAATAAACGAAGTAAATACTCTGCCAAAGGGTCGAATGATTTACCAGCACCCCACACTTACTACGAAGAAGTGGTGAAGTTCATAGCACCAGCCACAATAAGGGATTCATATCTTAGAATCCCTAAAAGAGAGATCTTGTCCCAATACTCCTTTCTCATTCTATAAGGTCCATATATATTCAAGATATGAACAGGATGTGGGTACCCTGGAATAAAACCTTCTAATAAAATACCTGCAATGGAATGATAAGCTTTCATGTTAGCCGCATCTAGGTTCCAAGCAACCAGTGTACCCCCAAAAAACCCACAAGAGTCCATTGTAGTGACCAGCCAATTGGGCTTAATTTTAAGGAAATAATTGCAGGCCAAATAAGTGGTAGTCATAGTTTTTTGTATAAGAACTACACATGGCCTAGTCACCTCCAACATTCTCTTTAAAGCATCTCTCTTAGGCCAGCTGCCAAGACCTTGAATGTTAAAAGAGACCAATTTCAACGAGGAACCCCAGAAAGGGCCACATCATCTCTAAGAGCCCCAAGTGAATCTCTTCGGGAAGAGGAGGAAACCCTCAAAATCCCCTTGTCAAATAAAGAAGTGATATTTGGGTTAAGACCACCATTAACAACCCTCCCATTGCCTCTTTTCACTTTTCTGGGTTTACGAATGGTAACATTACGATTAAAAATGAAGGATATAGGAATAATAGAGGGATGCTTCTAAGTAGAAGAGGAGTAAATGTCCAAGGGATCTTTTGTAGAAGTAGACCTTGTATCCTCGGCTGAGGAAAAATCCCTGAGAGGAGAGGTGGTATGGAAAATACCCAACGACAAATATCTAGAAAGTGTAGGAGAAGGAAAATCCAAATCTAAGGCTAACCCATCAACACTCCCTTCAGGTTCAGTTGAAAAAGAGTTCGGACAGTCTCCCATGTCCACAGGACCAGGAGAAATAGGATTAGTAATAACTTCTTCCCTGGCAACATAAAGCTCTAGAAAATCCAGCGGCTGGTCTCCCAAAGATTCCCTCGAAAGAGAAGCTGATTGACAGAGCTCAAAACCCTCCCCCTTTTTCTAGGCTAACGAGGACTTATCCAAACCCAAAGAAAGAGTAGGGAAACCCTCAACAGAAAAAAGACTTAACCAATTCATCCAAAGACAAAAATTTTGGTAAAGAAGGAATACTCCTATAAAAATTACCAATGAAGTCCGATGCTGAGTGATCATCTAAGGGTAGCTGGGATTCCATATCTTCCACCTCCTTTTCTGAACCCTCCTTCTCATCAATAAATCCATCAGCAATGGCTTATGAGTGATGAGTAGTGCAATGATCCTTTGAATTCCCTATTTTGTGACAGATGTGACACCAGAATAAAACCCTCCAATAATCTAACGATTGTATGAAGGAACCCCCCTGACAGATTACTTCCAATTCACCCTGCAGCCCTCCGACTGAATCAACCTCAACCAAAAGTCGAGGAATCTTTAGTTCTATCCCCAGAAACTGCTCCTCTTCTGAAAGTATGTACCTCCCAATGGATTTTTCCACCACCATGAAGCCTTTTAATGTCCAACACTGGAGGGGAAAACTCGACAGAAGAACCCACAGATGGCACTTCTTCAGTTTTTCATTTTGGGGGTTGAACCCTGAATGCCACCTAGAAAAAACCAAGGAACCATGGCCAATGACCCAGAACCTTTTCTCAATGCTCTACCTATCTTCCTCAAAAAGAAACTGAAATATAATTGATCCGTTGGATAAATAAAAAACCCTAGGAATATTTTCAATGAAGGGTTTCCATTTGCATTAGATCCAGTCCAAAATATCATGTCGGGTAAGTTTAATACACTCAAATTTTCCCACTAGGGCCCTTTGGCTAAGCGCCAAGACCATATCACGGGTGACAACCTTTCTGAATACACAAAGCAATCTGCCCTTCTTTTCCAGTTCAAAATGTAATGGGGGACCTTGTCTAAGAGTTCTCGTTTGCGTCGTATTCCTCCTTCTAGTACCACTAGAATTTAAAAGAGAGCGAGAGGTTTTGGGAAGTAGGTCAACCATCCCACAAGACCCTTTCCCCAACTTCTCTCCCCATGACCCACCATCATGCATCCCCCAGTTTTCAAAAATAACATGTTCAGTTGGGTTTGTCAGAACCTTTGGAAAGCCATTTTTCAAACCCAAATGAAGAAGGTGTATGAGACACATGGTTGGCATTACTAAAGTACTAAAAAATTTACTAAACTTGAATTATTTATTTATATTTGTTTCTTAAAGAGATAACATGTGAAGTTGTAACCTCTAGTGACCTTGTGATTTATGTAGGAATATTCTTGGCATGCTCTTTCCTTAGTTCAAATAAATTTCACAACACCATAGTACATAGATATGTTTCCCTATGTGAGTAGAGTGTATTATCCCACCAAAGCAATCATGATCATTCCTTGAAGATATCTTCAATCCTCTAGGAAACCTAATGTTCCATGAACCTAAAAGATTCTTTCAATATGACTAGTAAAAAAGGGTATTTCTTAAACTCGACTCATACAAAGATGTTAAAGTTCATCTAGGTGGAGGTTAAGGTTTTTAAATAACTAATTAGGCATATCAATATTCCCACTACCTATTTTAGGTACCAAACACTAGACCATCATATTTGAGATTACTTGTTTATTGTCAAACCCACCTCAATTTCGCCCTAGAAAAACCAAGCTCTTCAATCCCCTCAAAATTTGAGCAAACATTTCCCATGTTTACCAATGCTAATGAAGATGGACGAGTTCAACTAATTTGAAGGAATTTGTAGTCTATTAACGTTGCACATACCTTAGTATATATAGTATTTAGAAAATCAAAGAATACCAACCGAACTCATATTTGCAGTTTCAAACAAACTAATGCAACATGGCATTCTTGTCAATTCCCTATCCCATTTCACAAAGAAGCTATGTCAATTCGCTATCCGAGTTCACAAAGAATATATGTGTTTGACTTGTCAATCAATGATCTTATCCAATCTTCAGTTGCATGATTTGACAATACATCCAATCACAATAATTTATTATTACACTCATCTTGATAAGAAAATGCTTGTGTTTATCTTGTCTATTCCAACAACGCAATCCAACATTATGTGCCAAAAGATCACTTCCCTAACCAATAATGTGTTTGTTGGACATAACTCCTCTCTTCTAACCATGCAATCCTAGCTAAAATATAGCTACCTTAAACAATAAATCCAAACATAGTGGAATTCAAATCTTGTTATTATTGCATTTTGACACAACATTTTCTTATGGAATCCTCGCAACTTTAGAGGCAATTACTAGTCTCATTCTTTCCCATTGTTATTTTAGTAACATTTATAAACATGTTATTAAACTATAGAAATCTTATTTGTGATATTAAATGTATGTGAGCTTATATTAATAAAATGGAGATATTTCCCTGTATTTAAGCTAAACATATAATTTTTAATTTATTAAATTGATTATAATTATTTAATATTTGATGCCATTTTCATTTCTTAAATTTTGGAATATCCTTTCTTGCATTTGCTTGGATATTTATAGAGAATGGTTTCTATCTATCCTTTGCATCTTTCATTTACTAAATTTCTATGTGTTTGAATAGAGATACCTAGTAGATGGCTAATGATGATAGATTATATTTTTGTTGTTATTAGTTTTGCTTTCTTATATAATTTGGTCATAATATACTTAAAAATTTATCATTTTAAAGTGATGACAAGTAAAATGATCCTTTTTACTTTTCCCAACAATGTTGCTCTACCCATGATTGAGATTGATGTAGTCATTCAAAATTTGAAATAATAAATTATAAAAGAGAAAAAATATTAAAAATTACTAGTCAATGATGCATGATGCATATATATATGGTAGTTGATGATTACAACATATGACTTAATTATGCCACTTAACTCTTTTTACTCTCCCATATGTCACTCTACCCATGATTGTAATTTATTAGACTAATAGATGTTTATTTCTTAAAATTTGGAATTGGACTAACATCTATACTTTTCCTTAATTACACAAAGATAAATTTCCCAAATTACATGAGGATAACCCAATGTAGATTGCTTTCTGTCCACCGTTTAAATAAAAAAAGTGTAGTAAGAACAGTAAATCATTGAGTCATTAACATTATATACACGTGGTGAGAACAATCATCACAAAATATTACGTGGATTGAAACGGGTGGTAAAGACAAACATGTGATGTTAATGTTATCTAATAAAACAAAATGCTTGACGTCTGTATATGTTAGGTTGTTTTCAATGTTATATGTTACTATATGATGTAATAAAACAACATACTGGACTTCTGTACCACAATTATTCTGTATATGTTTTTCTTATCACAATTATTGATAAAACAAAATACTTAATGTCTGTATGTGTTATTTTCAGTACCACAATTATTTTATATATGTTTTGTTTTACCACAATTATTGATAAAACAAAATACTTGACATCACAATTATTCTGTATATGTTTTTCTTATCACAATTATTGATAAAACAAAATACTTAATGTCTGTATGTGTTATTTTCAGTACCACAATTATTTTATATATGTTTTGTTTTACCACAATTATTGATAAAACAAAATACTTGACATCACAATTATTCTGTATATGTTTTTCTTATCACAATTATTGATAAAACAAAATACTTAATGTCTGTATGTGTTATTTTCAGTACCACAATTATTTTATATATGTTTTGTTTTACCACAATTATTGATAAAACAAAATACTTGACATATGTATAAGTTATTTTCAGTAACACAATTATTTTGTATATGTTTTTTTTTACCACAATTATTGAATCAATAATAGAGTATTGCAAATAAAATCCAACCTATCATAGCTTTTGCACTTCCATCGTTCGTAGTTCTCATTTAATGAATTTCAAAACCCACGGAGCTTTTACATCACGTTAATCACGGATTCATACATTTTCATTTATTTATTTATTTATTAAAGTTCTTATTATTTATGGTGATAAAATTAATGATTTTTTTATTATGTCCATTTAGATATATAAATAAGATCTATATTTATAAATTCATAAATTCATTCATTGGTAAAAAGGAATATGTTTATTTAATTTTAATTTAAATTATTATAAATTTATCTTTATAGAATTTATAGAATTTTTTTAAGTATAAAGATTTAAGAAAAGTTTTAAATTTCTAAGAATTTAATCAAATAAATAAATATAAAGTTTAAATATAATAAATATAAAATTAAGATGGATTTACACTACTTTTAACTTTAAAATACCTAATATATTAAAAAGTCTGTTACCCTATCACACCATCTTCCATACCAAATCAAATTCCTTTAACATTGCATCGCATTCACTTCTATCTAACAATCTTCCATCTACCATATTTGCATATCCATTATGATCAACATTTATACGAATTATACTTTGTTGTGAGAATGAGAACTATGATTCTCAAAACCTATATTGTAATCCTTTAACTTCTTTACTCGTTAATATATATGCATATTGATTATGATCAACATTTATATTAATTATACTCTGTTGTGAGAATGAGAACTATCATTATCAAAGCCTACATTGTGGACCTTTAACTTCTTTATTCGTTAATATATATGCACAACATTTTCTTTGGTATAGCTCCATTCACTAGATTTGTTTTCACTCACGTTTTTGCTTAAATGAGTATTCGATTAATTATTTATTTCACTGTCGAGAATTAATGTATTTTGGGAATTAGGTGTTTTTCATCTTTTACAATGTTTTTTAATGTTAAAATTAATATATTTTTTTTTCTAACTTACACGTCTTAGTTATAGGGAAGGAGTTACACATCCCCTCCATATTTGATTGTAGAAATCATCACTCAATCTAAATAAAGTTTTTTGAAATATGGATTTCATCTTAGGTGGGTGACATTTTCTTCGGGATTTGGATTCATGAGTGTGGTATTGGGGTGACAATTCAACATAAATGATTTGGCATATGTGGAGTAGGTTTGTTGTGTAGTGTTTACAATGGGCTTTGAAGAGTGGTGGGGGTTTTAGTGGAGTGTTTAGTCCAAGCATTGAAGACAATTAGCGTGTTTGGTGGAGTTTGGCATATTTTGTCCACTGTTTTGGAGGCCTTGTACTTTGCTTTAGTGTAATTTTTCCTTTCAATTATTCACGTGGATGTTGTCAATAGTGTGTCAACAATGGGTTCTCATGTAGGAATTTGGTGGAACTTTGGTGCTCTTGTTACCCTAGCACAATTTTAAAGGTGTGTCATACAATCTTGATTATGCTCATTGAATATTGGTCTATGTTTACTTTGGGCATTGAGGATGAGGTTTGCATTTTTCTTTCTAGGGTTCCCATTTGTTGTTACTGCTAGTGTGGTGGAGTTTGGTGTTAGTTCGAGGGTTGAATTAGATTCTTTATGTTGTGTTTTATGGGTTTCTTTTACATTCTTGTTTGGTGCATTCTTGTTTGTCATGGTTTGGGTTGGCCGAGTTCACATTTCATAAAGGCACAAGGATCTTTTTGTTCTAGCGCATCCTTGGATACATCATTCTTCAAATCCATCAATATTCTTTTTAAGAAAATGAAAACCCCTTTATAGAAGAAGGAAAACTGTAGTGTAAGTAAATACATTAATTTACGATTTGTTTAATAATTTTGACTATTTAATTAGTATTAATTTTAAAGTATTTTCTTAACACTAAACTCTTTTTAATAAAGTTTTAAACAAACATTTTAAATAATAAAAATAAAAACAAAAACAAAAATTATTATATGAAATACATCCATTACTAAAGGGGTAGAAAGAGAGAGAGTGAGAAAAGGGGTTAGTAAGGGTTGAGAATGAGAGAGAGAGAGAGAGAGAGAGAGAGAGAGAGAGAGAGAGAGGTGTTACTAAGGGTTAGGGAGAGAGAGCGGGGGGTGGTGGTTAGTGGAAGGGGGGAGTAGGGGTGTGTGTGTGTGTGTGTGAGAGAGAGAGAGAGAGAGAGAGAATGGGTGGTGTTATGGGGTTGGTTTAGAGATAGCGATAGGGGTGGGGGTTAGTAGTAGGTGGAGGAGTAGAGAGAGAGAGAGAGAGTGGCGGGGGGGATGAGGAGGAGGAGGAGGAGGAGGGGGGGGGGTTGGGGATAGAAATAGATATACATAATAGGGTTGGAGGGTTAAGGGTGTAGGGAGCATTACATTAGTGAGATTGTGTGTGAGAGAGAGAGAGAGGTGGGGTTGTTAGGGAGTTGGGGTTGCGAGAGAGGGGTGGGGGTTAGGTTTAAGTGTTTGAGTAGGGGAGAGAGAGTGAAAGGGGGATAGTGATGATTAGAGATGGAGGGATAGAGATGGAGGGATAGGGAGAGAGAGTTAGGGAAGCATGTATAAATTTTTTGTACAATTTCTTTATTGTGTCAAGATGTGATCCATATGGGAGAACCTTTCATGTATAATTAACATTTGATGAGGTATTGATCATCCATTTCTAGAGTGTACTTTATTTTCCATAGTTGGAACTAGGAAGCTTAACTATTTTGGTTCTAGAACCATCAAATTTAGCTCCTAAAGTTGCATTTTGAATTTATGGGTCCCGGAGTCTTAGTGTCCCTTCCATTTTGGGCTTACAAACTTGGTCCTAATCAATAACGACCCATTTCTCCTTACTTTTAGTTCCTCCCCACAGGAAGGTTCACTATAGTTGTAATTCCGCTCCATCACTTATTGCATTGGTACTAGGGGGCATGCTTCAGTTATAGTGTAGGCATGGAAGCTATTAGTGATGGCCACACTAGTAGATCCTATCCATGCGTAATAGTATTAGACTATGTAGGGTTATAGTAATAATATTATAAGGTAACAAGATTCATAAGAAACTAAATCTATAATAACAACTTAACTACTAATGACTAAGGCTAAGACGGGGGTTGGAAAAGGCGAAAATAATATATATTATGATCTATTTATTTATTTAGGGGATTATTGCATGGGAATTTTTTGCATTAGGACATGTGTCCCTCCTATGGGAGATTGCAAAAACCTTGAAAAGGACAAGGAAGAAGGTAAAGGGGGATTCCATCTTTGTTTCTCTACTTGTGGCGTTTGGGAGGTTTGGAGGCTAGGAGGGTAGGATATGATTTTTGTACATGATATACGATTGATGAGCTTTTGATGGCTTGGTATTGTTGAGTGAGGGCTCGGGGGTTCTCAGTATACAAATACAACTGAGGGGTTGGTTGGGAGGAGAGTGGTTTTCCCGCAAATAGTTTCTTGAGGAGATGCTTAGAGGATGGATGACCCATAGGATTCAATGTGCATCAGTAATTTTATCTTACAAATTTAGGTATGTGTTCTTGATTCCTACGGCCTTTGGTGTATTGTATTATCATGCGGAAACAATGGGTCTCTAGATGATAATAATTTTATGGCTTCCTTTAGTGTTAATGTTGCGTAATGGTAAATTCCATGGAATAAAATTTAATTGTAAGACTAGAATCTTTCCTTGTTATAAAAGTATGGGTCTTACAATAGTTTCTTAATTTGTTTGAGGATTCCATTAGGAGCTACAAGGATGGAGAACAAATATTAAGTCCTTGATTGAAGGACATATTTACCAAGATGAGTCCGCCATTGAGGTTGCGATCAGAAATTCCACCTAGACACATTTTTTTTCACCCTTGATAAAAGCTCTTCCGATGAAATATTATGATGGGAGTTGTCGATGAGCAGTGCATGTATATATTGTAATGGAAGGGAAATCCTTTGAAAACCTAGGATATTGGGAATATTACTTTGAACATTGAGAGGGACATTAGCAAAGAACAATTGGGACATACTTTGATTAGTTGCAGGTGACTAGAGGTTTCCATGCTATAAGGTCCATATATATTCAAGATATATATTCAAGATATGAACAGGGTGCGGGTACCCTGGAATAAAACCTTCTAATAAAATACCTACAATGGAATGATAAGCTTTCATGTTAGTCGCATCTAGGTTCCAAGTAACCAGTGTACCCCCAAAAAACCCACAAGAGTCCACCGTAGTGACCAGCCAATTGGGATTAATTTTAAGGAAATAATTGCAGGCCAAATAAGTGGTAGTCATAGTTTCTTGTATAAGAACTACACATGGCCTAGTCACCTCCAACATTCTCTTTAAAGCATCTCTCTTAGGCCAGCTACCAAGACCTCGAATGTTAAAAGAGACCAATTTCAATGAGAAACCCTAGAAAGGGCCACATCATCTCTAAGAGCCCCAAGTGAATCTCTTCAGGAAGAGGAGGAAACCCTCAGAAGCCCCTTGTCAAATAAAGAAGTGATATTTGGGTTAAGACCACCATTAACAACCCTCCCATTGCCTCTTTTCACTTTTTTGGGTTTACGAATGGTAACATTGCCATTAAAAATGAAGGATTTAGGAATAATAGAGGGATCCTCCTGAGCAGAAGAGCAGTAAATGTCCAAGGGAGATTTCGCAGAAGTAGACCTTGTATCCTTGGCTGAAGAAAAATCCCTGAGAGGAGAGGTGGTATGGAAAATACCCAACGACAAATATCTAGAAAGTGTAGGAGAAGGAAAATCCAAATCTAAGGCTAACCTGTCAACACTCCCTTTAGGTTTAGTTGAAAAAGAGTTCGGACAGTCTCCAATGTCCACAGGACCAGGAGAAATAGGATTAGTAATAAATTCTTCCCTGGCAACATAAAGCTCTAGAAAATCCAGCGGACAGTCTCCCATGTCCACAGGATCAGGAGAAATAGGATTACTTTGTCTGTTCCTCCATGTTTTTTTACTTTTTACTTTGTATTATTCTTTTGTATTTATGGCTGATAATATGAAGAAACATGGACAAACGTTACAAGATCTGGACCTCGTATTTACTTTTTACTTTGTATTATTATTTTCTGTTTATGGTCGACAATAAAGACAAACATGGACAAACGTTACAAGATCTCCCTCATATTTACTTTTTACTTTGTATTATTATTTTTTGTTTATGACTGACAAAAAGGACAAACATGGACAAACATTACAAGATCTCCCTCATACTGGGTTGTAGAGTGCCTCTCGACGCAACAATGGACACACTATATTTTTATATTATCTGACAGCTTTGATAGTGATTATAATTAAAGGATTTTCACTGCTTCTATATATACAGGAATACCATGAGTGTAATTAAAAGATTTTAGCTTTTATAAGATATGTAGATGAATATGAATAAGCAATCGACTAGATATAAATTGGGTTAATATTCTTCTATGTTATTTGTTTCATTGCTTTAATGGAGTCACATTTATTACTATTCATTATGCAAGGGATATATTCATAATGGACCCAAGACGAACTGGGTTAATATTGTGCTCTTCTATTTGTTTCATAATTTCAATGGAATCATATTTTTTAATTTAATTTTTAAACTATTAAAATAACAATAACTATAGGTGATTAAAAGACATAAAGTTTAGATTTAAAATAATAACAATAATTATGGGTGATGAAAAGACTTGAGATTTATATTTATGTTAATAAAATGAGTTAGAAATTTAAAATTAGGTTATTAAATAATAAATAATATTACTTATCAAAAATATTTTATAATGTAAAATGTTCTATATAGTTATTCTAATTATTAATGTTTCATATTAATAAATCATAATATATGATATTAATAGTAGCATTATTTGAAATATTTTAATTATTATTGTTTTATATTTATATCAAATATTAATATAACATACTTAATGTTAATATTGATACTTATTATTCTATTAAATATGTTTCAATGTGTAACATTTAATATTTGTATGAGAGATGTATTAATATTGAAAAGATATATTGATTTCTAAAATATATCATATATAATAGTAAATTTACATTTTTTATTTAAAATATAATATAGTAATTTTAAAATTATAAATATAATTAAGAGAGAGATCTTATTTTAGCTTAATCAAATATTTCAAAAAAACAACTATAGATAAATATTTATTTTATATTTGGATATGTAATATTTAATAATGTTGCATATATTTAAATAATAATGTTTAGATGTATAACATTATTTCATAGATTTAAATAATTATGTTTCAATTTATAACATTTAATATTTGTATGAAAGATTATTAATATTTGAAAGATATATTAGTTTACATTTAATATATAATATATAATAGTAAATTTGTACTTTTTTAATATAATTATCCACTAATATAGTTAGTTTACGAAAACATGATCAATATAGTTTAATGTGTTTATAAATAAGGTAAAATAAAGGAATAATATTATCGATAATTTTAATGAAGCTGTCTAAAAGTTCCGATGATTTAGCCTGTCGAGACAAGTTAAATTTAAAAATTAGGGAATTTGTGTTGATTAAATCATTTTTCTTAACATCTAGATGAATTGAGTAGCCTGGAAAACCCCCGGGGCATTTAATTATGCGGGATTAATGCAAGATTAATACAAGTAAGCATACAAGTGGTTGTTATATTTCATGATAATATTAAAAGTCATGCATACATAAGCTAGGTTCACCAAAGTTAAAAAGATAAACATCTACGGCATACCAAACTTACCTTTACAATCAACCATGCTACACCCAAGTTAAATATATAGGCATTCATAAAACAGCATAAGCAACCACAAGGAAATGAACCCAATTTTCGGAAATTGCTTTAAATTTTCTGAAAATTTTAAATTTTTATCAAGCACACCACACCATAATTTTATATATGATAAACCATGTCTCACCTAACCTAAATATATAATGGAACATAATACACAAAAGTTATATAAATGTATACAATGTCACCCGCAATTTTATAACCAAATTCAACCTAACTTAGCTTTGATTTCAATAAAGTATAATCACAGTAAACCAAATTCAATCATGGTAGAGCTAACTTAAAAATATTATCAACTAAGCCTTAACAATGTGACCCAAAAATTAGTGATTTTGCTTACAAATAGTAACCATAATAGTGTTTGTTATATTTGATGTTAATATGTAAAGTCATGCATACATAACCAAGTGAACGAGCATTTTCTGCCCTTCAACTCTTACCATGCTATACATTGGTCAACAATGGATTAAAGTCAACAATTGATTAAAGTGAACCAAGGATTAAACTCAACTATGGATTAAAGTCAACATGTCATAAAGTCAACATTCTTTACATTCAACCTTGATTAAAATTAACCTGCATTAAATCCAACATGGATTAAAGCCAACATGCTTAAACTCAAGTATGGATTAAAGTTACAATGCTTCAACTCTGGATTAAATTCAACTATACATTACAGTACATCAACGTCACCAATGAAGCAAGCCATATTAACTAAGATTGAATTCTACCTTGGATTGAAGTCTACCTTGGATTAAAGTCAACCTTGAATTGAATTTAGAAATATTAATATTGTTAATGGACTGAGGTCAACCACAAATTGAATTCAACCTAGGATGGAAGTCAACCATGGATTGAATTCAACCTTGGATTGATGTCACCCATGGATTGAAGTTAATCTTGGATTTGATTCAACCTTGAAGTAAACCATGGATTGAAGTTAATCTTGGATTCGAGTCAACCTTGGATCGATGTCACCCATGGATTAAAGTTAATCTTGGATTCGAGTTAACCTTAAAGTAAACCATGGATCGATGTCACCCACGGATTGAAGTTAATCTTGTATTGGAGTCAACCTTGGATTGAAGTCACGCATGGAGTGAAGTCAACCATGGTTTGAAGTCAACCTTTGATTAAAGTCAACGTTGATTTGTGGATTGAAGTTAACCTTTGATTGAAGTGAACTATGAATTGAAGCCAATTGTGGATTGAATTGAACCATGGATTGAAGTCAATGTTGTATTGAATTCACCCTTTGATTGAAATCTACCATGGATTGATTGAAATCTACCTTGGATTAAATTCAACCTTCGATTGAAGTCAACCATGGAATGAAGTCAACCTTTGATTAAAGCCAATCTTTCTTAAAATTTAAACATGGATTGAAGTCAACTATGGATTCAAGCCATTGCGCTTGAAATCAACCATGGATTGAAGTCCACCTTGCTTAAATGTTAAGGATTGATTGAAGTCAACCATGGATTGAAGTCCACCTTGCTTAAATGTTAAGGATTGATTGAAGTCAACTATGGAATGAAGTGAACCAAGGAATGAATTCAAGCATTGTATTGGAATCAACCACGGATTGAAGTCAACCTTCAATTGCAATCAACCTTGGATTGAAGTCAACCATGGAGTGAGTTCAACCTTTGATTGAAGTCAACCATGGATTGAGGTCAACCTTTGATTGAAGTCAACCATGGATTAAAGTCAACCTTTGATTGAAGTCAAGATTTCTTAAAATTTAACCATGGAGTGAAGTCAAATATGGAATCAAGTTAACCTTGGCTTGAATTCAACCATGGATTGAAGTCCACCTTGCTTAAATGTCAACTATGGATTCAAGTAAAGTATGGAAAGAAGTGGACCAAGGAATGAATTCAAGCATTGGATTGGAGTCAACCATGGATTGAAGTCAACCTTCGATTGTAATCAACCATGGTTTAAAGTCAACCTTGATTAAAAGTCACCTACGGATTGAAGTCAACTATGGGTTAATGCCAATCAATCACTTGTAAAAGTATGGTTTTCGATTAAAGTCCACCATGGTTCAAATTCAAGCTTGGATTGACCTTGTTCAACATTTTCCTATGGTTGACCAAGGTAGAGTTAACCATGGTAAACCAAATTCAATTATGGGAAACCAAAGTCAACTAAAGTCAACCAAATTTAACTAAAGTCAACCACATTCAATCCTGGTTACCCATACTCTACCAAGATCAGCCAAATTCAACCATACTCAATGAAAGTCAAAATAGTGAACCATGCTCTACAAAAGTCAGCCTATGTAAACCATGGTCAGCCATGGCTAAGCAAATTCAACCATGGCTGACTAGGACAAACATGGTAATAAATACTCAATCATAGTCAATTAGCCAACCAAACTCAACCATAGTGAAACAAAGTTATCTATTTTAAATTATAGGAGAAGAAATTCAACCATAGTTCTAAGCCCATCATGTCATCCTGGACTGTTATGGAAAAAGTTTTACATGTGTAAATGACGAAGGGAAAACTGTAGAAATAAAAGGCATCCCAAGGAAGGTGACCCTTAGGCAGATTTCAGCCATGCAAGTTAAGAAAGCAGTTAGGAAAGGATGCCAAATGTTTGAAGTAAACGTGGTAAATGATGAGTTTATGGATAAAGAGGACAAACTGAAATTAGAGGACATACCTGTCTTAAAGGATTTTAAAGATGTATTTCCTGAGGAGATTCTAGGATTACCTCCCAAAAGAGATTTAGATTTTACCATAGAGTTAATACCAGGAGCAGTACCAAATTCGAAAGCCTTGTACAAAATGAATATATTGGAGTTAAACGAATTAAAATCACAGTTGAAGGAGCTTATTGACAAGAAGTATATTAGACCCAGTGTGTCTCCTTGGGGAGCACCTGTCACTTTTGTTGAAAAGAAAGACGTAACCTTAAGACTGTGCATAGATTATTGCCAACTTAATAAGATGGCAATCGAGAATAGGTATCCATTGCCCCGCATAGATGATCTATTTGATCAGCTGCATAGAGCAACAGTATTTTCGAAGATTGATCTAAGATTAGGATATCACCAAGTACGGGTTAAGGATGAAGATATTTTCCAGACAGCTTTCCGAACTCGGTATGGACATTACAAGTTCGTAGTCATGCCATTTGTCTTGAATAATGCCCCGACTATATTTATGTGTTTGATGAATAATATTCTGCATAAATACTTTGACAAGTTTGTTGTTGTATTTATAGATGACATTTTAGTGTACTGAAAAAGTAAAGAAGAGCATGATGAACATTTACGGATTATCTTACAAGTACTAAGAGATCATCAACTATACACCAAGTTTAGTAAGTGTGACTTCCACAAAGACAAAATTCAGTATCTAGGACACATAATTTCAGCATAAGGAATCTCGGTTGACCCCTAAGAGATAAGGGCCATTAATGACTGGCCGGTTCCTAAAGATATGTAGGATGTAAGATCATTTATGGGCATTATGGGGTATTACAGAAAGTTTATAGAGAATTTTTCAAAAATTTCCAACCCCATAACTTCCTTGCAGAAGAAAGGAAGAAATTTGTTTGGGATCATAAATGTGCTGACAGTTTTAAGAAATTAAAGGAACTATTGATGACGACACCTATCTTGAGGATAGCTGACCCCAAAAAGGATTTTGTAGTTTGTACAGATGCACGCAATGATGGACTTGGCGAAGTCCTGACACAAGAAGGGCATGTGGTGGCATATGAATCTACAAAACTTAAAGTACATGAAAAGAACTACTCTACTTGTGATTTAGAGTTATTGGCAGTTATCCATGCCTTAAAAATGTGGCATCACCACCTTATTAGCAAGAAATTTACATTATTAACAGATAACATGGGACTGAAATATTTATTAGATCAGAAAAACCTGAATGCTAGACAAGCTAGATGGTTGACGTTCTTAAGTGAGTATGATTTCGAAATTCAACATATTAAAGGGAAGGAGAACAAGGTTGTAGATACCTTGAGTCGTAAGGCAAAATTAAGTTTCATTTCAGCAATCAATACTTATTCAACTGATTTGGAAAATCAGATTTTGGAAAAGAGTGAAATAGATGAAGAATACAAAAAAATGAAAGAAAAGACAACAAACAACAGTTCTGAAAATTGTATGGAAGATTACAGTATGAAGGAAAACGGTTTATTACTGTTTAAAAATAGATTGTATGTACCAGACATACCAAAAATAAAATTTTTGATATTAAATGAGATGCATAAAAGTCACTATTCTGGTCATCCAGGTTATCAAAAGACCATTACTATGTTGAGAAAAGAATATTATTGGCCCAGAATGAAGGATGAAGTAGCAGAGTACATAGCTAAATGTTTGGATTGTCAAAAAGTGAAGGTTGAACACCAACATCCTACTAGATTGTTGCAACCGTTATCGATACCAAGTTGGAAATGGGAAGTGATCAGCATAGATTTTATTACTGGATTACCTAAAAATCATAAACAACATGACTCTATCATGGTGGTAGTGGACAAACTCAGCAAGGCAGCACATTTCATACCCGTAAAGACTACTCATAAATCTCCATAGATTGTAGAGATCTTTATGAAACAAATTTTTAGACTACATGGAATATCGAAAGTAATAATTTCAGATCGTGACTCGAAGTTTACGGGAAACTTCTGGATGTCACTGTTTAAAGGGTTGAACACAACTTTAAATTTCAGTACAGCATTTCATCTATGGACAGATGGTCAGACATAAAGGGTAAACCAAGTTTTAGAAGATTTATTAAGAATGTATGTTAAGGATCAGCTTGGTAAGTGGGAGGACTACTTGCACTTAGTAGAATTTGCTTATAATAATCATTATCATGCATCAACCAGACTTAGTCCTTTTGAAATTATTTATGGTAGGAAATGCAATACATCTGTTTCATGGAATGATCCAGTAAATAGAGTTGTTTTAGGACCTGAATTATTGCAGGAGCTAGAACTAATTGTGAAACAATTGCAAGGACATTTAAAAGCTTCCCAAGATAGGCAAAAGAGTCTAGCAGATTCAAAAATAACTCATAAAGATTTCCAAGTTAGTGAACATGTATTCCTCAAGGTAAGACCGAAAAAGAGTTCACTGAAATTGGGGAGTTGTGCCAAGTTGGCACCCAGGTATTGCTGTCCTTTTGAAATATTGTCTAAGGTTGGAGCAATGGCATACCAACTGGCTTTGCCACCAAACTTAAAAATACATAATGTTTTTCATATATCATTTTTAAAGAAATATGTGCACGATACTACTCATGTTGTAAAATGGAATGATGTACAGGTCGGACAAGATGGAGATTTTACGGTGGAAATGGATTGTATCCTCGGAAGGAGGGAAACCATTCTCTGGAATCGCAGCATTGGGCATGTGAAGGTTGTAACATCCTCCTATTTTACCCTTATGATTGTAAATGTAAATTGTAAAATGGTTTTCTGGTGAGGAGCTCAAGGCCAAGGCCCCACCAGTAGACCTTGATAGGCTATGCGGTTAATTCCTAATTGTTGTAAATCGTAAACCGAGGAGACTAAAGGAGTACATATCTAAACAACGGGAAAATGAATCACTAAGGGGAGGAGCGAGATGGCTAGGAAGCCACGGATGACAAATGCCATTTTGTTGCCAGTAGGATTTGGAGGGAAAAATAAGTGTTTTAATTATGTTATCCTAGTTTTAAAGGTTCATTCTAAATAGGATTGTCAAAGTAAATAATAACACAATTCAAATCTCCTAGTAAGTGGGAAGACTTAGCTTTTTAATACTTTCTAAAAAAATAAAATAGTCTCAATGACACAAATAACTCACTAGAACTAAACGTTCCTTCAACTCTGAGAGAAGTAATAATTTCTTCTTAGGTAATAAGGGCAAGAAGAGTGGAATTATATATATAGGGAAGATATATATAAGGGTTTATATAGAAACAAAATATCATAGTTTTCTTTTATATAAATAGTCAATTTATTATTGAATTAAATTAATATGAAACAACCCTTTTAAAAAAAAGTGTTATCCCTTTTATAAATTTAAGGGATTACCATTATCCTCATACCCTAAAGTTTATTTATTTATTTTATATATTGGGAGAGGATCGACAAAACATCTTCTCCAATGGGTATTAAAGTTATACCTATTAAAATGGTTCACGAATTGTATGAAAGTTTTACTGAACATTACAATTACTTATTTAAACTCCTACTCGACGAGGCTGGTATCATTGGTGACCTACCTCCAGCTGTTCAATCCAGAGTTTGGGGTTATGGTCGGCTTCTCTAAGAGAGGAGATCGAGCCATCATGAAAGAACACTTGTAAACTACACACTTGGCAACCTTGATCAAACTTTCGACCTCCAAGTGGCTAGAGATCTTCCTATAACCTAACGGATTGCATTTGGCGTAGGGGGGAATATCTGTATGTGGAAGCTAGCGGAGATGATCGTGGCTCTAGAGGAGCATGATCTGAGAGCCTTTAGATGGATCTGTAGACTATTAAATGCTCCGATCTTCATAGCTGCGCAGGAAAATTATGGGATCGGAAATGTAGTTGAAACCTATTTCTGCTCATTCATTCTGCTGAATGAGGAGGGATTTGTTAGCCGCGTATAGTATTTGCTGCAGCGAAATAGTATGGTATTTGTTAGTTGTATGGAATGCTGCATTTGGAAAAGGTAGACCTGGAAGGAAACAGGTGAATAGTTGTGGAAATAGTTAAGCCTTATGCTTGCTATCGAGAGGGTGAACCCTGCGAGGAGAACCAACAAGTCCCATACTCTGTGATTGAGGGTGAACTCTGCGAAGAGTATCATCGTTGCCAATCTGATTTTCTTGGTGAGAACGATCGCAGCAAGAAGAGGAATGTGATCCACAATTGTATTAGAACGTTTCCATTGATTCAGTGGAGGTTCGATCTCAGAAGGGAGATTTGAAGAAATTGGATCCACAATGAGGACGGTTCCATTCACCTCTGCGATCTGAGAATGAAGATCCTGATATTGGATCTGTGATGAGGACGGTGATGTGATGATTATACCTCTGCGTAATTACTGGTTTTAAATGCATGACTATTGTGTTAAATGGGGGGAACCGGATGCTCGGCAAGAGGAGGAGTAGGAAAGGAATAACATCTCGGCGATTCCTCTATCAGAAGATAGTTTTAGCTTTGTAAGAGAGTACTGTATTGAAATACGCCCAGCTCAGATGAGATCACGAGATCCCCGTGGGAGATCATCCTACTGGTCTTCCTTGGTCAACTCGCTGCATAGCAAGCTCGTATATTTCAATTGATGGGGATCAGAACTACATCCTTCGGGCATGGCACATACGGTGAGGGATCTACTTGGTGGAGTGAGATACAGGTATGTTCATTTCACTATCAAATCACTGCGTGATCTAGTGGTGTATGCATGGATCCTCTTATACTGTATCTTGTGTATTGTTTTTTTAAATGGAAATTACATACTTGTGCACATTGCATTACTTAAACGTAGATCCCTGTCAGAAGGGTAGTAGTGTGCAAAAATGTGAAAGTTCTCTATAGAGAATAGAGACAGAAATGCTTAGACTTATATGTTTTACTTTGCTTAAAGTAGATCCTTTTTCATAAGGTTAGTAGTGCGCAAAAATGTGGTAGATCTCTGAATAGAACATGGGCGGAATTGTATATATATGCTTATGCGTTTTATTTTGCTTAGTGCGGAACCCTGTCAGAAGGACATTAGTGCCAGAAGTGTGACCGATCTTTGTAGGAAGCAAAGACAGAAATTTATATGCTTATAGGATTTACATGGTTTAAAGTTGATCCTTGTCAGAGAACAATAGCGCCTAATATGTTATGACCTCTGTAGAAACCTAGATAGGGTTGTCATCATTCTACTTCTGGTTATGCTCTGAGCATGTGTAAGCGTTTTGCTAGGGTTGTCATGGTCTTATCTCTTGTACCTTGGATTATGATTAAGCATTTGGATCTCCGAAGTTCCAGAGTTACCATGGTTTATACCACTGCTTAATTTATGTTGTCATTGCTATGTCTAAAATTGTTGGGTTCTAGGCGGTTGTGGAAGAGGTGATGGGGTTTTCCATATGATGTCTATTTGAATGAAGGAAAAACTCATTTCATTATGATAGTGGAAATTTTTATAGAGGTTCTTTATCTTGAGAGAGATTTAGATTTCTTAGAAAGGTTTAGATGACTTGGCTTCGCATTCTTATGATTGTGCTTATCACTTTTGCTTGAGGAATAAGGTGTGTTTATTATACTTTGGATTGATAAAAAGTGAAATTCCTTACCAACCAATCCATCCCATCATCTGCTTATCGCACATAAACTTTGTATTTTAGTTGTGTTAATGCTTGTTTTGGATGTTGGTTGCGGTGTGGTGAATTTTTGTACTTAATTTATAATTATTGAATATATGTTATTTCCGGATAGGGGAAAAACCTTTCTGCTTATGTCCAAATATGTAATACATTGCTGTCATAGGTTCCTTGGGAAAGAGACGGCTAAGTAGAGGCATGATCCATGTGCTTTACTTAATAATTATTATTGATCTGTTCGAAATCAACATGGAATAATCCCTTGTAACGATTCTGAGATAGGCTTTGGATGTTTGAAATTACTCTCCATGAGAGAAGTGGTAAGAAAGATGGAAGTAAGTATAGTAACATTGGTGTTGCCGGATGTAAGCTCTATTTTGATAATTAATACAAGATGCGACTCTCCTTTGGTGGACGTAGCCCAATGTGATTGGGTGAACCACGTACATTTTGTCTCCCCATGTGTATGACTCTATTGTTTATGTCTTGTCAATAATTCTTGTTTTGCATGTTTATGTCGTAATGATTATGTCTTGTTTCGCATGTTTATGTCTTAATGGTTATGTCTTGTCAATAAGTCTTAACTGGGTGTTTATTCATAGAATGTGTGTGGAAATGATTTGTGAAGGCATTTTGTTATGATAGCATGCAGCTGTATAGTTCCTTTATATATAATGGTCTCAAAAGAGATCCATGGAGTTGTAATGGTAACATTTAATAAAATAAGTAAATTGATTATTATAAGAATGTCAAGTGTAGGAATAAGGGTTAAATAAATTTTATCTATTTCTTATAATATTGAACCCGCTCATAAATATTTTTATTGTGAGGATATCTAATGGAAGAAATTTTAATTTTCACCAATTTACTAACTCACAAATCCTAGAGATGTTACAAAGGTGCAATGGAAGTACCTTATCCCAGAAGAGGCAACCTGGGAGTTGGAGAGTAGTATGTGGGCAACATACCCAACTCTGTTTCAGGAACACTCAAGGAGTGATTAACAAACATCGAGGATGATGTTGAGACTTAAGGGGGGTGTATGTCACCTACCCAAATTTCTGAAAATTATTATTTTATTTGCAAAATACTTTATGTTAAATTTAATTACAAAGTTTTGTAATTATGATCAGTTTTGATCAAAGATGAATGTAATTACTGAATATTATTATTTAAATTAATTAATTAGGAGACAAACACCCAAGAGGACTGTTAAATGAGTGTTCACTGACCCACTAGGAGGAATGGAAGTTGTTCAAAGGTATGGGACAGATGGCATCAATTGCATCACACCACTAGTTGTTGGTTGTGGGACAACTACCCCTAAAAATGTGGCATTATCCCCCAAGTGGAGGGAGTGAGCAGGAAGGTCATTTAATGACCCAGTAACATCTGAAAAGGCCTAGGCAGCCTATAAAGGAAAATTCGAATTGAGTAGGCAGCTCTTAATCAATATTTCTGCAGAATATTTTCCTCATGTGCATCAGGTGATCACTAAGAGATTCGAATAGGGAGGCTAGTGGTGAGTGCAATCTTAAGTCTGCAAATTGTTGAGAAGAATCAGAGAAACTAGTGAAGGTCTATTGGACTGCTAGTCCTTAAATATTCAACAGTCAATGCTACTACAAGTGGAGGTCCTATTTCCTGAGTTTCTTCCTCCTGGTGGTTCAGTGAACATGCTCGGGGATCCTAAGGCAGTACTTGACTGTTTTCAGGAATTGGTTGGGTGGAACAGTCTTCTTGGGATGTTTGTTGCCCTACAAATTATCCAGGTTCTTACAAATTTTCTACCTTATCTTAGCTAGTAGACTTGTTCTGTATATTTAGTAATTTATGTTTCCTGTTTTCGAAATTGAATCTAATTCTAAATTTATTTGAAGTCTGAAAGTTAAAGTTTAAATGATTTTTTGAATTGACAAACCAGTATCTATATTTTTTCCCATGTTGTTTTTTGCATCGTACTCCAGTATAGATATGCAAATTAAGAATAGATGATAAGATATGCATTTTTCCATTGAATTCGATAAGATAAATATAGTAATTCATGTGTTTATCAGTTTCTTCCCTATAGTAAATAATTGTAGAAAGTCATGTATAATATTTAATATATATATAAAATGTTTCCTTAGTTATATGAAACACAAATAATGTTTACTTCCTGTACAGTTGCATTGTATCATTCTTATCATCACTATGTACATAGGAAATAGATAAAAAACATCTTTCTACATATCATATTATTTTTGCATTATAAAATAACATAGCCGCAATACATGAATGCGATCATCACATCAAGACAGTACATAACAGTCATCACATAGTTTTTCACTTTGCACTTATACATACTATTATCGTTTCTTACTATAATTTCTTCCTATAGTTTTACAGCTTAAATAAATATTAAAATTATTATAAACATTTTATTGCTACCAGTCATTTCATTCAATAGATTTTCGAACTGTAAGTGCCGATTTCCAATCTAAGTTCATTTTCAACCCTAGCTAGATTTATCTTTTTTCTTCTCCATCGTTCTTTTATTTTTTGGAACAAAAACAAAACAATGCCTATTACTAATCGAAATCCAAGTTTCGGTTTCAAAGACCTTTCTAAAAATCTTTATTCAAAACATAACTTTTTTTTTACAAGAATCGATTAGGGTTTGACCTTGCATCTTTTCATTTATAAAAACAAAAGGGAAAACCTTTCAACTATTCATATCCTACAACAACTTTTACAACCTACATAGACTTTGAATCAAATCCAAATTTCTTTTTATTTTTTCATTCAATATCTTTTCAAATCAAAACATGAACTAGGGTATGGCCCGTTCATCTCCATTAAAATGTTTTGAAACACCATTTCCTTTATCATATTACAGAATTATTAACTAAGACAAGTTTCACATACCCGACTTATGTTTTTACTCATTAAAGTTTTCAGTTAGATACCAACGAAGAGACAAGCCCTTTCGGGTTCACATTCTACAAAGTTATCTTCTATGACAGAGTACATAAACCATAGCTTGAAGAATCGCGATGTCAACTTATAGCATCAAGTCTTTTAACACAATCATTTTTACACAAGGATAAAAAGCATACATTTGATTACCAAGAAGTCATATATTGTTTTTACAGTAAACAAGCCCTCAAATCCATTTCGTATCCTCATAATTTAAAGAAAAACAAGTCATGACCCTGAGTTTTCTTTTCAAGAACTTTTACAAAGACCCGACTTCCGGAAAACGAAGACATTAGGCTCGGAAAATGAAAGTCACAACATGTTTTTCCAAAACAAAGCATACAGGGTTTACACCCAAGCTCAACATTGGAAACCGGTCCTCAAAACCCTAAACATTGACGAGCTTAACATTCCCCAAATTTTGACGAAGATAAATATCAAGGTAGAAACCAAAAACCATTTAAACAACGAAAGTTACAACACCGAAAACAGAAATCATTTGTTTTATAGTGGTGCTTCAAGGTTCTTTAAACATCAAACAAACAACGAGTCACGGCTAGAACAAGTACCCATCTTGAAACCACATCAACCACAGGCATAGAGCACCTACGAGGGTTTCGGGAGACCCGAAGCTTACCCGTTTTAGAAGCACGCTTTATTTTCCAAAACCCTTGCTCGAATCTGTATCCACAACCTGCAACTGTCAAGAACAATAGTTAAATTTGAGACAATTTCCATTTTCTAAACTGAAAGATGAATTACATTAAAAGAATCATTGTTCACTACAGGAAAAACTTACCTTGCTAAAAGCTACCAAAGCATTCCACTTTCACTACATAAATGATGGTTTTCCATGCTGGTAGACAAGATAGGAAAACCCTTTGACTATTGTCATCTGGGTGTAACTTTCACTCTTTATTAAATGAAAAACTCATAAAAAATATCAACTCAACGACTATGTGAACTAGAGAACTAGACTCTCTTTTGACAACGCCATTACAACGGCTAAAACCTGCCACTCAAATCTTACTTACAGGATTCGAGGTCGAGGCCTCTTGAAACTTACAAACCCTAGAATTTTTGGGCAACCTATCGGCCACACAAACCATAACAATAGCAAAATGAACAACTTTCAATCTCTCAAACCAAAACAACGATAGAAATTTGGGATTGCCATCCAACGGTCCAAACTCAATAAAATCAACGATTATAATAATGCCAGCGAATTAGCATTGGGACATACAACCTCTAGATTTATTACCCCATCCATTGATCAAGCATGGAAACATCGTTATGGCACCCAAAGGACCAGACAACAGCCAACTCGGAGGAATGCACTATAAAAATCGTCATACAGAGGATGACTCAGCCAGTAATGCATCGACTTTTCAATACATGGATTGTAATAATTCCCCGTATGCTGAGTGGTGAACCAAGATATTAATGCAAGATCAATACATTATCTTCACAGCAACCCAAGACCATGTCATATTAAAATGATTGTCAACTCGAATCCTGTAAACATTTAATACATGTCAGTACTTGGAATTAAATGTATAACTTATTCAGGGTATGGTTTTACAAACAAAAACCTTATGATAAAATCCATATAGTGGATAATAGATTTCACACTATATCCACGACTACGACTCAGTGTACCTAGGTTTAAGTTTAGCCATGTATATTAAATTCGATTTACATATTATTTGTTTGGTGCATTATAATATGAAATCAATATTATAATTTTTGACATATAAATGAATAGTTAAAGTGATGGTAGGATAAAATTCTATAAGATTATTTGGTTATTATGTTATTCCTAAGTTTTTATTTTTGTAGCTATTAAAAGAGATATAAGTATGGAAATGTTAATTTTAAATGAGACCATGATTCATAACTAGTATAAAATATATGCTTTGGCTATGGGCTTCATGTCCTATCTCTTATCATATTGTATACGATGATTTACAAAACAATTATGACTTAAAAGTATACAAGTACTTATTATTTCAAGACAACGACAGTGTTAACCTCTACAACGACGATGATACTAGCAACTAATCTGCCATTCTGATGATGTTATTAAATGACATTTGGAAAATCATAGTGGAGATGTAAGACAGTGTTGGAAGACTAGTAAGTAGTACTAGACATTCATACCTAAAGATATTTTTTTCGCAAAGGATTTTTACAACATATCTATTTTGACGTTGAAATTGAATTCCACTCATACTTTTAAACTTTACAGCCATGAAACTTCTTACCTGTCGTCTGCACATTAGAACATTCAATTTGTTTCAGCATTACGGCTACGTAAGCTCCAGGGTACCTCATAGGACCCCCTTATGCATCAAAAGTCAAACTATCAATATCATTGCAAAAGAAACAGTGTCGCATAAATTCCATTCTATTCGTACATTTGTTACCATAATCATGTCAGTTATTAATGTATTTAAATTATCACTGTCACATTGCTACTAAACAGAATTAAATTATGTTTTAGTACTAATAACTGTTCAATTTAATTGCTGTCACAATCAACATTTATTATTTCGCAATCTTAAATTATCGTAATTAATGTTGCATTCAAAAATTTTAAATTTTTATGAAAATTTGGGATGTTGCAAGAAATGCTCTGCTATTTGGTTTGACAAGTGATGAATTCATCAAGGCTATGCATTGTGCATCAACCAAGGAGGTTTGGGACAAACTCAAAGGTATATACGAAGGAAATGACATAGTAAAGAAAGAGAAGCTGGAAAAATAGTCTAGGAAGTTTGAATATATGAGAATTACAGATGAAGAGAACATCACATCCTACTTCCTAAGATTAGATGAGATAGTTAATGCTATCGAGAGTCTTGGGGTCACTCTAGATGAAGAATTAGTTGACATGAAATATTGAGAACTTTTCCTCAAAGATTCAATGCGAAGATATCTTGTTAGAACATCGAGCTAATCTTGATGAAATAACAAAGGATGAGCTTCAGGGGATTCTCAATGCATATGAGATGAGAACAGAGAAAGAGACTCCCATCATAAATGAAGCTTCCTTTAAAGCCACAGGAAAGGACAAGCATGGTCATGACAACAAATGTTATGATGAAGAATCAAACTTTGTCAAGAAGATGAAAATAGGATGAGGCAAGTTCAAGAACAAGTTTACCTTTAAATGTTTCAAATGTGGAGGAGTAATTCATTATGCCTCAAAGTGTGCTTACAAGGAAAATGAAGACAGTGACAGTGATGAGGAATTTAGGTCATACAATCCAAAGACTCTGCGCTCACAACATAGACCTGAGAACAAAAGGAGGATTCCAAAAACAGAGGAACAGTCTGTACACTGAAGATGCAATCAATGAGTCTAAAGGAAGAAACTAAGGAAGTATTATTTATGGACCATGCAGTGGAAGAAAGCAAATATGAAAGGAAGAAGAGCAATTCAAATAATACTTCAGTTGCGCAAAGTAAGACAGGATCACTAGACAAGTATTTCCTCAGTGGTTCATTCAAAACACCTCCAAAGCTAGTCACACCTCCAAAACCTATTGAAGAGGTCAATACTAACATTTAATTTGATGATGAAGATACTGCATACATTGTCTACAAAGGGGAATTGATAAGTGCCCTGGACGAGTTAAAGAATTCTAAGAAGAAGAATAAGCTATTTCAGGAACAACTATCAAACTATGAAGAATAGAAAAAGTCATGTCAGGAATCTGTTGGTGCAGATATGTGTGAAAGGTTAACCATCTATGAAACTCAACTACATTTCCCACAGGAAAAGGTTCTAGTAATTGAGAAAGATAAATCTGCATTGAGAGCTTCACTGGAGGAATTAGCGCAGAAAATCAAGATGATGACAAGTCAACTTGAGGAAAAGGATAAAGAGATATCTTATCTAGAAGTCAAGTTGATTGAGATAAAGGGAACATACAAGTTCACATATGCACACAATCAGGAAGTGACAAGACAAAATATGAAGATGAAGTGAAGAACAAGTTGAAAGATAACACATCAATACTGAACGGGATTCAGAAAGATAAGAGACCACCAGAGGAAAAAAATAGGCTAGGTTATGTAAAGAAATCTATGAAGATATGTGAAAGAGAACGTTTTTGAAGTCAAGATAAGACTTTTAGGCATGATGGTTCCTTCAACTATAACTTTGTTCGATATACTAATCAAAGAAGGGTCAATGCGGTGAAATGTGCAAGATGCAACTAATTTGGCCTTATTGCAAAATATTGTCGAAGTGTGAGATGTTATGTATACGACTATTTTGGACACAAAGCTATGTACTGTCGAAGAGCAGTAAAATTTCTGGATGAATATTTGTTGTGCAAAGGCTATTACACTCAAAGAGACTTCAGTGGAAAATATCCAGAACATAATCAAAACAGAAGTACGCACAACAAATCTTGGGTCAGAAATATCCTCAGAAGTGCACTGAAGATACAGATAATCCAGACACAGTAAGAAATTCTTGCTTCTCTAGCCAGTCCCATAAGGACTATGGGAGACCCTTGAGTTAAACATGATGCATCTAAAGGAAATCAATGGGATGTTAGTTAGGAGTGTAGTTAAGAATGCATAATGTGTGGTTAAAATGTGTTTGAAGTTAGAATATGATCGCACATGATTGTATGTCAAGTTGATTATTTTGTAGAAAGGGAAAATTGTATACATACATTAAGTGGTTATATATTTACACTGCATATGATACATTATGGAACAAAGAAGCATCACATTGAGTTCAGTAGCACAAATACAAGAAGAAAATATTTAAATGAAGAATCAAATAATGTTGAAAGATATGAGTCTGCGCAAAACGGGTATTTTCATTATATTCATATTGGGCATGATTACAAAAATTCCACGTGTAAAAGACTCCATGTCGAAGCAAAGAATGGCATATACAACAAGAGGAAAAATTGAGAAAATGTCGAAGCATTCTACAGTAGCAGTTCGAGATCGAGTTCATATTCTGGTCGGTTTGCAAGATGTACCTCCACATCCACTAGAACCATGGATGTACATTCAAAAGCAGGGTGCAGAGGAAAAAGTTGCAGAGTGGAAAACGACAATGGTCTACCATGTTGAGGTTGAAGACAAGACAATTTATCCAGAATCTGCTACTGTTGATGCTCCAGATTATCAACCTGATGATTCAGAAGGGTCAATTGCTCAAAATGTCTGTGATTTATCTAAGACTAAGAATATTTGTGAAGAATCTGGTTGTCCTGCACTTGTTGCTTCTAGGAACCCATGTTAGTTCTCAAGCACAAAAACTCAGTCTGTTGAGTCTGAATGGAAAGACACACATTCTCAAGGGAAATGTTTACTTTGTGATAAAAGGAATCCACCAGAAGGAATAGAAATAACTAGAGGTTGAATCAGACAACAAATGCAAGATGGCAATGCGATACGGAAATGCAAGGATGCAAGAAGTGATGAATCAGACATTTCTCACATATATCTTATATAATCCATTAAAGTAGGTTTGTGTGCATGCATTTAGTTGATGAGATAGAAATTCATTGTCACACAACATCAAAGAAGGTGGTGGAGTCGCCAAAATTAAATGCCCAACTTAATGAGTTTTTGGAAATAGTACAAAAATGTGGAAATTTGATTCATTGCTCCATATGATAAAGAATGTTTCCTCAAAAGGATAGAGTACGGAAGCGGCACGTCATAGTTTCCACACAAAGTGAATGGCATGTCCACCTTTATGCCAAGTTGGACGATAAATGAAAAACATGCTAGATCTTTGGTTGTCTTGGCTAAGGATGCAACAACATTCAATGCGACAAAGCCCCATGAGAGTGCAGTAAATGCAGTAGGTGAAGCAGTCAGGCGCATGAAATATAATGCAAAATCAATAAAGGACTGACTTAGGCACTGCGTAGTGGGTAAGTAAGGAAGACACCATGATAACTACGCAAGGAATGCCGAAGTATTGTGACAGGAATATGATATCAAGGTAAAATAATAATGTAACATGTTTTTTCAGAAAAGAAATCAAAGGTAATTATGAAAAGATATCAGTACAGAAGTTGTGCAAATCAACGAAGCACAAAGACAGAGGGAGTTAATTTAATTTTGTTTAATTTAATTTTTTTTGGGTGGGGGGGGTTTCAATTTTCTTTTAAAAAATTTAATTTTTTTAGTTCTATACTTAAAATAGCTAAAAATGTGTTAAAACGGGTAGAAATATCTTTATTTTCTCATTTTCGACAATTTTTCCCATTGAAATGAAGTACTTAAAAGAAAAGTTAAAAAATAACTTCATATATATATATATATATAACTAGCTTCTAAAAGTTAAAAAATCAAAAATGTATATATTGTTTCATTACAAATAGATACTAAATGTATATTTCTTTGTCAAATTTGAAAAAACACATTTGTAAATAAAAATTATAGTTTTTTTTATGACCAAGATGTTTCAAAATCGCAAAAAAGTGTCTCAAAATAAAAAATGGTGCTACCAATGTACACACTTTTTGAAATGGATGTAAAAACAACTACTAAAATTGACCCCCCCAAAAAATAGAACAGTGTCGAGTTCTCATCAAGTTTTATAACTTGTTTACAGTCTTCCCTACAGTTACTATGCTCATAGAGTTGACAACAAATGTAATCAAAGATAATGAATTTGGAGCATTAAAACAATTGAGTTGTTGTGTGGATGTTGAACAAGCTCAATGATGTGCAAACATATGGAGGTCTATGGCTAATATGAAATATTTTCTTTAAGATTTTGTTTCAAGGTAAGTCTTTTGTTCCATGTACATATGTATGTAAATCAATGTCTTTCAATATAAAGAAAGCATAGCTACTTTTGATTTGTCTATGAACAAATTTCATTACTTGCCAATACAAGTTCTGTTGGTTATAAAAAGAAATAATTTCTTCATATTACAACTTTTTTTCTTTTTGTTTTTGAAATTTCTTCTATATGGGTTTTTGGTTTTTTAACTAACCCATATTAATATAACATTGCTTGTTAAAGTGTATAGAGTAGAACAATGCAAACATTGTCACTATATTAAGGAATTCTTAAAATCAATAATCAAATTTTGATGTACTATTACATTTTCAAATAAAAAGAATGATTTGTTTTTACATGTCAGCATTGAAGGATTCAATATCTCAACGCCCTTAAAAGTAAAATGAGCCCTTACCTTTCAAATTTGATTCCTGATAGTGATTAAATAATTTTTGAATCCATATCCATTAAATTCAAATGAAGAAATGAAAGTGAAATTCATCTCCATGAACTATACTTAGGGAGCAATACAAGTCATCCTTAATATGAAAATATATAAGAGACAATATTTAACATTTATCCATAAATGTACAATGTCAGTGAGCGATCAATACAACTATAAATTTATATTAAAAAAAATTCACCGAAGGCGCTACAATGAACATTTCTATATGGAGGGCGACTACGCTCTTTTAATCCTAGATTAGGGATGGATAGCAGGGATGTAGTGGTTTGGCATATATCCTAAAAAGGATTCATCAAGCACACACATCTGATGGCCCAGATTTACTCTTGGCAAACAACATACTGAACAGTTATTTGTTAATCAAGTTCTAGGGCACCGTATTTTTTTTGTTAATCCACCTTTTAATGGTTAATCCTAGCCTCTTGCCATTCAGGAGAAGGTTAAATGAATCATTACTTGGTTAAATGAATGGTTTTAATGGCTGAAATGAATCGTTTGTGGTCTGGCTACTGCTTAATGTGTAGAGCAATAGTTTTCTTCATATTATCAGTTTTCTTTATATTGAGCAGTGCGAGATTCTAGCTTGTTTATGGTTTGGATTATCAGTTTTCTTTATATTGAGTAGTGCCCACTTCTAGGATCAGAGTGTTTCAGGTATTGCATAATGAGAAGCACATTGGATAGCTGGGATTCAGTAGACCTTTTTTCCACCAAACCGTTCTAAGTTTCGTGATGATCCATGTTTCAGGGATTACAAATACATGGCGCATTGAAGACCTCACTCTTGAAGAATATCATTCCATAGGATTCCAATCCAATGGCCTTGAGGTAACACTGCACAGATTCGTCGAGTTCACCATTCACATAAATTTTCTTATGGATAACAGTCCGTAAATACCCACATGTTGAATTTTGCTGCCAATTCTGTTATTTTCATGGGCGAGGTTAACATGTTCAAAGTGTTAGTTATACTGAATATACTGATATAAAAAAATATGGTGATGATGGCCCTTTATTCACCCGAATGTGAACATTATAATAATATACGCCATTGTTGACCACTTTAAGGTTCCCAATCCTGTGGATTGCTTAAATATTATACCCAATATATATAAAAGATTGGATATTATGGCTGAAATATGTCATGTCTTGAGTTACAGTCATGATAATGAATTTAGATCTGTGTTTTAGTTCTCTCCAAGCCCAGATCCTATCTCTGATATTTGTCCAAGCATTTAAAAAGGATTTATCTATTGTAGTCCACGTTGTGAAAATCTTACATGGGCCATGTCCATTCCAGAAATGATGCAGTGAAATAAGATGAAAAAAATTAAACCATGAAAAATTTGTCAAGATATCCAAAAACTGTAGACCATGACATTACCTGAATCTTAAATCCATGCTTTAAAGGCCAAGGAAGAGACGTGAGCTTGGGATTTCATCGGAGGATTATTGTGTTTCTTTTATAGTGATTGCAGGTAATTACTGTGAAGGAATTCTATCAATACACCAAGAAGAGAGGCAATAAAAAAACACACAGTAGCATTGGATGAGAGATGGATGGCGGAGGTCATTAATGTGGTGAATCTGCATCATGTCTAAAATACACAACATTAAAAAATGTAATGCTGAATACCAAATGTAGCGTTGAATAGCAAAAGCATGGGATGAACACCTTAATGGGAGAATTAGACCTTAATGCATTACAATTACTCAGAGAAGTTGCAATTTATCACAGGAATGACACCTTCTCTATGACAATATTTTCCAAAGATATACCCCACGGGCTTGCATGCCATGCAGTTTTGGCGATGGGAATTGGCACCTAATCTTGGTGCGATGGTGTATTAAATCAAGTCTGCAATTTAATTTGACTCTGTCATTACCTTGGATGGACATGGCACTCGAATAAGCTATTTTATTCATTGCCTATAGGTAACATTTGGCTTGAAGAATCTCTATGTGTTAGAAACAGGTGACAACCGGCTATGACGGTAACTATGTAAGTGACTAACTAAATATGCAGTTATTAGTAACCATGTAAGAAATGTATATGTTTATTGTATTCTCGTAAGCGAAGATATTGGAGAGTTGTGATTTGTTGTAAATCTTTAGATTCTAAATAATAAGAAATCGATACCATTGCTCCGTGGATGTTTCCCTAAGAGAGGGTTTTACCACGTAAATCTCTGCGTATATGTCATGTGTGTTTATTTATTTTCTTTCTTGTTTTATTTTCTTCCACTGCATATTGTGTTCTGTGGCTATTAGATCCAACAAGTGGTATCAGAGCTTGGTATAAAGCCACAGAGAATGAGAAAGCCGAATGATCATTGGTTTGAGAAATTTAAATTTGTTTTACGGGTCAAAAGTTACCGGAGGAGAGAAGCCTGAAGCCTGAGGAAAAGGGGCGGTAACCTTCAACTACCGAGGGTCCATTGCTTAGTGAGGCACTGTAGTATTGAGGCACACTTACGAAATCCGAATTCTGGAAATTACCGCGGCACAGTACCATCGGGGAGCGCGGTACTGTTCTCTATTTGAGGTAAAGCGTGAAAGTTTTTTTTTTTTGGTTAAATCGTGAATGGGTAAATCGTATTCTTCAAATTGAATGAAGGTATTTAATGAGTGGATGCGCACATATGGTTTGAGTTTTATATATATTTAAAAAGGTGAATATATATTAGAGCCATGATTATAAAAAGGGAGTTAGAAGGGATGGTTTATTAAAAGGTTTTTTGTTATAAGGTTTAAAGGTGGGAGTTATAAGGTTTAATATATATTATTTCTTGATTGTTTAAAAAATAAGAAATAAAACCTTTATTCCATTGTTTTGGAATTTTAAAATTATAAAACCTTTATTCCATTATTTCAAAAAGGGTTTCCCTTATAAAGTTTTTGACCTGGTGTTTTCTTAAGAAAATGGCAAAAACGCAGAGTGTTAAGTTTGAAATTGAGAAGTTCAATGGGAGCAATAATTTCGAGTTGTGGAAGGTCAAGATGCAGGATATGCTCGTGCAGCAAGGAGTGGTGAAGGCACTAGCAGGGAAAATAAAGAAACCCGCAGAAATTTCAGATGGAGACTGAAGCGAGATGGATGAAAGAGCTCTTAGTGCTATTCGTCTGTGCTTGGCCGACGATGTTTTATTTAACATCGTATATGAAACTACAGCAGCAGGTCTCTGGACAAAGTTGGAAAGTTTGTACATGACTAAATCCTTGACAAATAAAATCCTCCTGAAGCGGCAGTTGTTTACCTTGCATATGAAAGAAGGTACAAAGATTTCTGAACACTTGAATGCATTCAATACTCTTATTTGTCAGTTGACTATTATGGAAGATATTATTAAATTTGAAGACAAGGCGATTTTATTGTTGTGCTCTCTGCCTGAGTCGTGGGAACATTTTGTAACCTCTATCAGTTTTAGTTCTACTGAGTCTATTACCTTCTATGAAGTTGTGGGAGCCTTACTTTCTGAGGAAACTCGAAAGAAATCTAGCCTTGAAACCTCGACATCAGAAGTAATGGTGGCCAGAGGAAGAACCAGTGAAAGAGGACAACATTCAAAGGGTACATCAAGGTCAAAGTCGAAGGGAAAAAAGAGTAAATTGAAGTGCTCGTACTGCAATAAAGCAGGACATCTGAAGAAAGATTGCTGGAAACGCAAGCGAGCTTCTGAGGAGGAGGACTCTACAAAGGAGGCGAACATAGCCGAGAATGATTCAGGTATGATCGATGAGGTATTATCTACATCTACTATTTCACAATACCATTCTGACTAGTTAATTGATTCTGGAGCATCTCACCACATGTGTCTTCATAGAAATTGGTATTCGTCATACCAATCTATAGATGATGGGGTAGTTTATATGGGAAATAATGTTACATGTAAAACTGTTGGATTAGGGAGTATCAGAATTAAAATGTATGATGGGACTGTTAGGACTCTAATAGATGTGAGACATGTACCTGAATTAAGGAAGAACTTGATATCAATGGGAGTTCTTGATGATACTGGTTACAAGTTTACAGTTCAAGGTGGAGTTATGAAGATATCAAAAGGTATCTTGGTTGTTATGAAAGCAAACAGAGTTGAGAACCTGTATAGACTTGAAGGGAGGACGGAAGTTGATCACGCAACAGTAGCATTGGTTGGTGCAGCAGCAGACATCACTCGTCTATGGCATCAGCGGTTAGGTCATATCAGCGAAAGAGGTATGAAGGTACTTGCTGATCGAAAGTTGCTTCCTAGTTTAAAATCTGTAGATCTGAAGTTTTGTGAGAACTGTATTTATGGTAAATAGGCTAGACAAAAATTTAAATCTGGAAAACACACTAGTAGAGGTATCCTAGACTATATACATTCTAATCTTTGGGGTCCATCTCCAAAATTTTCTTATGGGGGACCGTCATATTTTGTCAATTTTATAGATGATTACTCGAGGAAAGTTTGGATCTATTTATTAAAGAGAAAAGCTGATGTTTTTGATATATTTAAGCAGTTTAGAGCTTTGGTTGAAAAGAGCACTGGCAGGTTCATTAAATGTATTAGAACAGATAATGGAACCGAATTTACTTCGAAGGAGTTTGATAATTATTGCAAGCAGGATGGGATTGAGAGGCATAAGACCACTGTTTACACTCCGCAGCAGAATGGCATTGCTGAACGCATGAACAAGACTCTTATTGAAAGAGCAAGGAGTATGCTCAGTAATGCAAAGTTGCAGCAGGAATTGTGGGGAGAGGCATTTCTTACAGCTTGTTACCTAGTCAATCGATCACCATCAACAACAATTGACTGCAAAATTCTAGAAGAGGTATGGACAGGTCAATCATGTGATTATTCTAATCTTAGAGTATTTGGTTGTGAAGCCTATGCACTTATTCCGAAAAATCAGCGTTCCAAACTAGATCCTAAGTCAAGAAAATTGATCTTTGTTGGATATGGTGATGGTGTTAAGGGATATAGGTTGTGGAATCCTACTATCTACAAAATCATCATAAACAGAGATATAAAATTTGATAAACTTTCTCTGACAAATTTAGATGTAAGTAATGATTTGAAACAGGCTAATGTACCACAGTTTCAGCAAATTCAGTTTGATACACAGTCATCTGCGAGGGGGACTCATGAGGATGTCTAGGAAGAGGATATTCATGAAGACACTCCTCAGGAAGAGGATGAGTAGACAGAAATAGAGGAAATACCACAGCAAACTCTACGGAGATCTACGCGGAACAGAACTTTTCCAAAGAGGTATGATGATTTCGTTTTAATTTCTAATGAAGGAGAACCTAACAGTTATAAGGAAGCATTAGAAGTGTCTGACAGTGACAAATGGAAACATGCAATGAAAGAAGAAATGGATTCTTTGGCAAAGAAAAAAACATGGGATATTGTGGAACTTCCAGAGAGTAGGAAAGTGGTTGGCTGCAAATGGGTGTACAAACTGAAGAAAGGAGCTTGATGAAACTGTTCCGAAGTACAAAGCGAGACTAGTTGCAAAATGATTTTCTCAGAAAATAGGTATTGACTTTCATGAGATTTTTTCACCAGTTGTAAAACTTGTTTCTATCAGAATTTTGTTAGCACTAGTTGCTTTATATGATTTGGAGTTAGAGTAGCTAGATGTCAAAACAGCTTTCTTACATGGAGATTTGGATGAGGAAATTTTCATAGAACAACCAGAAGGGTTTGTTCAAAATCGCAACAAGAGGTTTGTTTGCAAGCTCAAAAAATCATTGTATGGCCTGAGGCAGTCTCCCAGGAAATGGTACAAGAAGTTTGATTCTTTCATGGTGTGTCAGAATTTTACCAGGAGTGAGTATGATCATTGTGTGTACTTTAAAAAGTTGGAAAATGACATGTTCATTATTTTGGTATTGTATGTTGATGATATGCTTGTCGCAAGCAAGAGCATGTTTGAAATCAGCAAGTTAAAGGCTCAGTTGGCTAGGACATTTGATATGAAGGATCTAGGAGCAGCAAATCAGATCTTGGGCATGTAGATACACAGAGACAGGAAAAATGGCAAGCTGTGGTTATCACAAAAGAAGTATGTGGAGAAAATACTTCAGAAATTCGGTATGGATAAGGTGAAACCTTCTAGTATCCCTTTAGCTTCTCATTTCAAGCTTTCTTCATGTTTGAGTCCTAAAAAATGATGAAGAAAAGCAGTATATGTCTCGTGTACCATATGCTAAAGCAGTAGGAAGTTTGATGTATGCAATGATAAGTACAAGACCATATATTTCACATGCAGTTGGCGTTGTCAGTAGATACATGGAAAATCCAGGAAAAGAGCATTGGGCAGCAGTGAAATGGGTGCTTCGGTATCTTAGAGGCACAAGTGACTATTGTATCACTTTTGATGGTTGCAGTGATAAAGTCTATGGTTATGTTGATTCTGATTTTGCAGGTGATTTGGACAAGAGGAGGTCCACTTCAGGTTATGTTTTTACTCTTGCAGGTGGAGCTATTAGTTGGATGTCAAAGCTTCAGAATATTGTTGCTTTATCTACTACAGAGGCAGAATATATAGCTGCTTCACATGCTTGCAAAGAGGGAGTTTGGTTAAAAGGTTTGTTGGGTGAGTTAGGAAAGGTTCAGAACTCTATAAAGATTTTCTGTGATAGTCAAAGTGCTATTCATTTGGCTAAAAATCCAGCTTATCACAGTAAGACAAAACATATTCCTGTAAAATATCATTTTGTAAGACATGTTATTGATGAAGGTGGAGTGGTTCTTGAAAAGGTCCACACTCAAAAGAATAGTGCAGACATGTTCACGAAGCTAGTTACTTCAGAGAAGCTACGGTGGTGCTTATCTTCTCTAGGCTTGCACGAAAAGTGATCAATAGAGCAATGAGCAATGGTATCACGTAAATTGTTGTCAAGGTGGAGATTGTTAGAAACTGGTGACAACTGGCTATGACGGTAACTATGTAACTGACTAACTAAATATGCAGTTATTAGTAACCGTGTAAGAAATGTATATGTTTCTTGTATTCTCGTAAGAGAAGATATTGGAGAGTTGTGAGTTGTTGTAAATCTTCAGATTCTGAATAATAAGAAACCGATACCATTGCTCCGTGGATGTTTCCCTAAGAGAGGGTTTTACCAGGTAAATCTCTGCGTATATGTCATGTGTGTTTATTTATTTTCTTTCTTGTTTTATTTGCTTCCGCTGCATATTGTGTTCTGTGGCTGTTAGATCCAACACTGTGTAAACAGGGCGAGTTAATTCTCTTTTTAGACACATCTTTTTAACAATTTATTTGATTTTATGTTCCTATTTAATGTTGTTAATAAGTTTTTTTTGTCCTTTGCAACAATGTTACATCGCATCTTCATGAAGGAGTAATGGGTCAGTATCCATTTGCTTACCCAGAAAGCAAGATTATTATTCTGGGTGATTTTGAGGACTTTTAGGATGATTCCAATTATGATATGCATTTCACTTCTTGGTTAAGTAGGAAGTTCAAGAGTTATTTTTCTGAGCTACTCAAAGAGATAGAAACAACAGGAAAACATTTCCTGTCCAAAGAAATATCCTTATTGGAAGATGCACAGGTCATCTCTCTTCTGAACTTTTTACCGCATTCTGCCTTTGTGACTTTGTTGAAGAATCGGATTGAATCTATCTATGAGCTAAGCAGAGACTTATCCATCGATGTCTGCGAGTATATGGACAAAGTCATGTCATGTGATAGATATTCAAACAGGAAGCTAGCCCAAGCTTCAGTCTGCTTCAAGGAAAGCTTTTCAAGCTCTAATTTACAGGAAAAAAATTGAATGCATTCGCTACTTTGAAGAGATGATGGAGATGGATAAAAGTATAGTTCTCACTATGAGTCCGAACTACTTGGCAACACTGTGGTCCCTGCAAGAAAAGAAGAAAAAATTCATGACTTCCATCGAAGGAAAATGGTCACGCATTAGCATCGAAGGTATGGGAGAAATTAATTTGATGGAAGTGCCAAAGGAAAGTGTCCTTCTGGGAGATGCATTCGAGTTGAATATCATCCTGATTGCTTATTGGAACGTGGTAATTAGATCAAGGCTGGGGGATCAGTTCCCTCTCCATTTTCGGTTCATTTCACAGAAGTTGGTTAAAAATGAAGTTGGGATGAGTAATATTTATTTAGACAAAGATACATAATTTAGAAAAATAAGTGTAGATTTATTAAGTATTTATAGGATTAAATAATGAAGTGTAAATTTTATTATTATTTAATATAGATTTCACCCATGGCTATGGCAGAGATATTGATAAATTTCAATCATCTTGCATACATATATGTTGATATGCGTTCCTCGGTTTATTTTTTGATGGTTGATTGTCATTCCGTTCATTTTCAGTGCTTTCTAATGCTGGGTTCGAATGGTGCTTATGCAGGTTAATGTAGAACACCCTTAGTGCATCTCTGAGCCATTATACTTGTGTAATCTCTTATGCAATTTGTGCATTAATTTAAAGTTCACAAACATGCTTATTCTCTTGTGTAATCATTTTTGTGCTAATTTTGTTTATTGTATCTACCGTGACTAACATGTATATTGTTGTAAAAGTGTAAATCACAATAATGTAAGTATAAGATCAAAGTTATAGATGCCATCATACAATAAACTAATGCCACTCAATCAAGTTCCTCACTCTTCCATAAATGTTTTATCAACCAGAGATTTATATAAAAGAAGGAAAAAAGGGATTATTGTAATTCTATGTTATTTCCTAGGTTTTATCAAGCATCGAAATGGATCAAATTTCCCGAAGTGCATTATTTACTTTGTATTATTAGTTTTATGTTGTATTATTTTTTTATTCTTTTTACTTTGTACTATTTTGTATGTTTGTCCAAACTTCTTGTATTAATACTTTTTACTTTGTATTATTCTTTTTTACTTTGTATTATTCTTTTTTACTTTGTTTTATGTTGTATTGTTTTTTTATTCTTTTTACTTTGTATTACTTTGTATGTTTCTCCATGTTTTTTTACTTTTTACTTCGTATTATTCCTTTTTATTTATGACCGACAATATAGACAAACATGGACAAAAGTTACAAGATCTCCCTCATATTTACTTTTTACTTTGTATTACTCTTTTTTGTTTATGGCCGACAATAAGGACAAACATGGACAAACGTTACAAGATCTCCCTCATATTTACTTTTTACTTTGTATTATTATTTTTTGTTTATGGTCGACAATAAAGACAAACATGGACACAAACATGGACAAACTTTACAAGATCTCCCTCATTCTAGCAGCTTTCACAGTGATTGTCATTAAAGGCTTTTTGACCGTGATTGTCATTAAAGACTTTTCACTACTTCTATATATACAGTAATACAATGAGTGTAATTAAAAGATTTTATCTTTTATAAGATATGTAGATGAATATGAATAAGCAATGGAGTAGATAGAAATTGGGTTAATATTCTTCTATGTTATTTGTTTCATTGCTTTAATGGAGTCACATTTATTATTATTCATTATGCCAGGGATATATTCATAATGTACCGGAGATGAAGTGGGTTAATATTGTGCTGTTAATATTGTGCTCTGCTATTTGTTTCATGGTTTTAATGGAATCATATTTATTAATTTAATTTTAAAACTATTAAAATAACAATAACTATAGGTAATGAAGAGACATAAAGTTTAGATTTAAAATAATAGCAATAATTATGGGTAATGAAAAGATTTGAGATTTATATTTATGTTAATAAAATGAGTTAGAAATTTAAAATTAGGTTATAATTCAAAAATATGTTATAATGTAGAATTTTGTAATAAATAATACTACTTTTCCATAATGTAAATTTTGTAATGTAACTAATTATTAATGTTTCATATTAATAAATCATAATATATGATATTAATAGTAGCATTATTTGAAATATTTTAATTATTATTGTTTTATATTTATATCAAATATTAATATAACATACTTGATGTTAATATCGATACTTATTATTTTATTAATTATATTTGAATGTGTTACATTTAATATTTCTATGAGAGATGTATTAATATTTAAAGATATATTGATTTCTAAAATATATTACTAAATTTACATTTTTTATTTAAAATATAATATATTAATTTTGAAAATATAAATATAATTAAGAGACATATCTTATTTTAGCTTAATCAAATATTTCAAAAAAACAACTAATTCATTTTATAGATAAACATTTATTTTATATTTGGATATGTAATATTTAATAATGTTGCATACATTTAAATAATAATGTTTGGATGTATAACATTATTTCATAGATTTAAATAATTATGTTTCAATTTATAACATTTAATATTTGAATAAAAGATTATTAATATTTGAAAGATATATTAGTTTACATTTAATATATAATATATAATAGTAAATTTGTATTTTTTTAATATAATCATCCACTAATATAATCAGTTTATGAAAGGATGATCAATATAGTTTAATGTGTTTATAAATAAGGTAAAAGAAAAGAATAATATTATGGATAATTTTAATGAAGTTGTCTAAAAGTTTAAAAATCAGGTAATTTGTGTTGATTAAATCATTTTTCTTAACATCTAGATGAACTCAGCAGCCTAGAAAACCGCGGGGCATCTAAATTATGCGGGATTAATGCAATATTAATACAAGTAAGCATACAAGTGGTTGTTATATTTCATGATAATATTAAAAGTCATGCATACATAAGCTAGGTTCACCAAAGTTAAAAAGATAAACATCCAGGGCACGCTAAACTTACCTTTACAATCAACCATGCTACACCCAAGTTAAATATATAGTCATTCATAAACACCATAAGCAACCACAAGGAAATGAACCCAAGGAAATGAACCCACTTTTCGGAAATTGCTTTAAATTTTGTGAAAATTTTAAAATTTTATCAAGCACACCACACCATAATTTTATATATGATAAACCATGTCTCACCTAACTTAAATATATAATGGAACATAATACACAAAAGTTATCCAAATTTATATAATGCCACCCACAATTTTATAACCAAAGTCAACCTAACTTAGCTTTGATTTCACCAAATTCAACAAAGTATAATCATAGTAAACCAAATTCAATCATGGTAGAGCTAAGTTACAAATATTATCAACTAAACCTTAACAGTGTGACCCAAAAACTAGTAATTTTTCTTACACATAATAACCATAAAAATGTTTGTTATATTTGATGTTAATATGTAAAGTCATGCATACATAACCAAGTGAATGAGCATTTTGTGCCCTTCAACTCTTACCATGCTATACATTGGTCAACAATGGATTAAAGTCAACAATTTATTAAAGTGAACCAAGGATTAAACTCAACTATGGATTAAAGTCAACATTCATTACATTCAACCTTGATTAAAATTAACCTACATTAAATCCAACATGCTTAAAGTCAAGTACGGATTAAAGTTATAATGCTATTACAGTACATCAACGTCTCCAATGAACCAAGCCATATTAACTAAGATTGAAATCTACCTTGGATTGAAGTCTACCTTGAATTGAATTTAGTAATATTAATATTGTTAATGGACTGAGGTCAACCACAAATTGAAGTCAACCTTGGATGGAAGTCAACCATGGATTGAAGTCAACCTTGGATCAATGTCATCCATGGATTGAATTTAATCTTGGATTCGAGTCAACCTTGGATCGATGTCACCCATGGATTGAAGTTAATCTTGGATTCGAGTCAACCTTGGATCGATGTCACCCATGGATTAAAGTTAATCTTGGATTTGAGTTAACCTTGAAGTAAACCATGGATTGATGTCACCCATGTCTTGAAGTTAATCTTGTATTGGAGTCAACCTTGGATTGAGGTCACCCATGGAGTGAAGTCAACCTTTGATTAAAGTCAACGTTGATTTGTGGATTGAAGTTAACCTTTGATTGAAGTGAACTATGAATTGAAGCCAATTGTGGATTGAATTGAACCATGGATTGAAGTTAATGTTGTATTGAATTCACCCTTTGATTGAAATCTACCTTGGATTAAATTCAACCTTCGATTGAAGTCAACCATGGAATGAAGTCAACCTTTGATTGAAGCCAAGCTTTCTTAAAATTTAAACATGGATTGAAGTCAACTATGGATTCAAGTCATTGCGCTTGAAGTGAACCATGGATTGAAGTCCACCTTGTTTAAATGTTAAGAATTGATTGAAGTCAACTATGGAATGAAGTGAACCAAGGAATGAATTCAAGCATTGTATTGGAGTCAACCTTCAATTGCAATCAACCTTGGATTGAAGTCAACCATGGATTGAGGTCAACCTTTGATTGAAGTCAAGCTTTCTTAAAATTTAACCATGGAGTAAAGTCAAATATGAAATCAAGTCAACCTTGGCTTGGTCAACCATGGAATGAAGTCCACCTTGCTTAAATGTCAATTATGGATTCAAGTCAAGTATGGAAAGAAGTGGACCAAGGAATGAATTCAAGCATTGGATTGGAGTCAACCTTGGATTGAAGTCAACCTTCGATTGTAATCAACCATGGTTTAAAGTCAACCTTGATTAAAAGTCACCTACGGATTGAAGTCAACTATGGATTAATGTCAATCAATCACTTGTAAAAATATGGTTTTCGATTAAAGTCCACCATGGTTCAAATTCAAGCTTGGATTGACCTTGTTCAACATTTTCCTATGGTTGACCAAGGTAGAGTTAACCATGGTAAACCAAATTCAATTATGGGCAACCAAAGTCAACTAAAGTCAACCAAATTTAACTAAAGTAAACCAAATTTAACTAAAGTCAACCACATTCAATCGTAGTTACCCATACTCTACCATGATCAGCCAAAGTCAACCATACTCAATGAAAGTCAACATAGTGAACCATGCTCTACAAAAGTCGTCCTAAGTAAACCATGGTCAACCATGGTTAACCATTTAAGTCAACCATGCCTGACTAGGTCAAACATGGTAAAAAATACTCAATCATAGTCAATTAACCAACCAAACTCAACCATAGTCAAACAAAGTTATCTATTTTAAATTATAGTAGAATAAAGTCAACAATAGTCAACCATATTTAGTTAGTAAACCCAAGTCAACCATACTCAAACAAAGTTACCAAAGTGAATCATGCTCAACCATAGTAAACCAATGTTAACTATGGCCAGCTAAAGTCAACCATAGTCAAACATGGACAACCATGGTTCACCAACGTAAACCAAAGTCAATTATGGCCACCCAAATTCAACCATAGTTGAACATGGCTAACCATGGTCAACCATAGTTAACCATGGTCAACCACAAATAACTATATCCAACCTTGTTAACCATATGGAAAATTCAAACAAGGTCAACCAATCATCAATCATGGAAAAACAAGGTTAATCATGGTCAACCAAAGTTAAGTGTGGCCAACCAAAGTCAACCACATCTAACCATGGTCGACCATGGTCAACCATGATCAACCAAAGTCAACTATGGTCATCAAAAGTCAACCATGGTAAACTTTGGAAAAATAAATTCACCCACGGTCATCCATAGTTAACCAAGGTCAACCAAAAGTAACCAGAGTCAAACATGGTCAACCATAGTCAGTTAGTCAACCTAACTCAACAACATCCATCCATAGTAAACCATAGTTTACCGATGTCAATTGACTACAAAAGTCAACCGCAGTCGATGAAAAGTCTATTGCATCCATACAAAGTCAACCATGCTCAACCATAGTCTACCTTAGCTAATAAAAGTCAACCATAGTCAAACAAAGTTAACCATAGTCAATCATGGTCAACCATAGTAAACCATAGTCAATTATGGCCAACCATAGTCGAATATCGACAACCATGGTCAACCATGTAAACCAAAGTCATTTATTCCTAGCCACACGAAACCATAGTCAAACATGGTCAACCATAGTCAACCATGGTAAACTATTGTCAACCATAGTTGACCATGGTCAACAAAAACTAACCATAATTAACCATAGGCAACCATTGTCAAAAGTCAAACAATGTCAACCAATAGTTAATTATGGTAAAAAAAAGTCAACCATATCCAACCATCGTCAACCAAAGTAAACAAAATCCAATTATTGCTAACCAAGGTGAACCATGGTCAACCGAAGACAACCATAGTCAAACAAGGTGAACCAATAGTCAATTATGGAAGAAAGAAGTTTTCCATAGTCAACCACAGTGAATTGTGGTTAGCCATACTTAGCCATGATTAACCAAATTCAACCTTAGACAATGAAAGTCAATATTATGAACCATGTTCTACGAAAGTCAACATTAGTAAACAAAAGCCAAATATGGTCAACCATGGATTCACAGAGTCAACCATGGTCAACCATGGTTTCACAGAGTCAACCATTGTCAAACAAAGTTAACCATAGTGAATCATGCTCAACCATAGTAAACTAAAGTCAATTATGGTCAACTAAAGTCAACCATTATCAAACATGGTCAGCCATGGTCAACCAAAGTCAGTTATGTCTATACACAGTCAACCATAATTAGACATGGTAAACTATGATCGACCATAGTTGAACATGGTCAACCATGGAAAACCATAAATACCTATAGCCAACCTTGGTCAACCATTATCAACCATAGGGAAGAGTCAAACAAGGTCAGCCAATAGCCAACCACAGTTAACTGTGGTAAACCAAAGTCAATTATGGCCAACCAAAGGCAACCAAATTTAACTAAAGTCAACTAAATTCATTCACAGTCAAACGTGGTTACCCATACTCTTCCATGATCAATTAAAGTCAACCATACTAAATGGAAATCAACATAGTGAACCAAGCTCAATGCAAGTCAACCTAAGTAAACGAAAGTTAGCCATGGTCACCCAAAGTCAACCATGGTCTACTAGGTCAACCATGGTAAACAATACTCAATCATAGTCAATTAGCCCAGCAAACTCAACGATAGTCAAATAAAGTTATCTATTATCAATTATAGCAAAACAAAGTCAACCATAGTTGACAATAGTCAACCATATTCAATTAGTCAACCAAAGTCAAACAAAGTAAACAATAGTTAATCATGCTCAACCATAGTACAATAACATCAACTATGGGGCCAACTAAAGTCAACCATGGTTAACCAGCGTAACCCAAAGTCAATTATGGCAACCCATATTCAACCATAGCTAAACATGGTTAGGCATGGTCAACCATAGTTAACCATGGTCAACGACAAATAACTGTATCCAACCTTGGTCAACCATATGGAAAATTCAAATAAGGTCACCCAATCATCAATCATGGAAAAACAAGGTTAACCATGGTCAACCACATCTAACCATGGTTGAAAAAGTCAACCATGGTAAATTAATCAACCAAGGTCTACCATGTTCAAGCAAAATTCAGCCATGGTAAACCAAATTTAATGAAATTCAATCATGGTTTACCAAATTCAACCATGGTCAATTATGGTAATTTTTAGTCAATGATGATCAACAATTGTCAACCAAACTCAACCAATAAACAACCATCATTAACTATGTTCAACTAAAGTTAGCCATAGTCCAACAAAGTCAACCAAATTCAAACAGTAAAATAATAATGGAATTATAATCAACGAAAGTCAACCATATCCAACCAAAGTCAACATAGTGAATCATCATCTACAAAAGTCAACCATCGAAATGTGCTATAAACATGCGTAAAAATAATTGTATCAAAAAAAATTTCAATGCAGTGTTTAACAATGTTTTTGCTTTGTACATTTCCTTCCAAATCAAATTTATTCCTATATATTGTTTTTGTATGTGTTCAATAGAAATTCTAATTTCAAAATATTTACCTTTTTCTGTTATTATTTTTTTCATTGTATACACTATATGTTTTTTACTTCCATGCTTTGATAATATCAAATACATTTACAAATGTCATTTCACATCTTATATTCATAGATAACTTCTCCATATTTTCCATAAATATTATTGTTTTTTATTATTAATTATTTCATGATTTTAATTATTTTCTTTTCAGGATTGATTTAATTTACATTTATTTTACTTTTTCTAATCAGTAATTTGAAATATAAATGGAAATTTATTTTATTTAATTTTTTAAATATAAATTTAATTTAATTCTTTTTAAATATAAATTTAATTTGAAACAAATTCTTATAAAGTAAATTTAATTACTAAAATTAATTATTTTACTTATCTTTAATTTTTTTATATTTATTTAATTTATATTTTTTACTTATTTTTAATTTATGTAAAAAGTATGTTGCTTGAAATGGCAACATTATTGTCTAGTTTGAAAAGTTCTTAGTTTAAATCATTGATATCATTTATCAAAGCATTGATGTGAGCGAGAGCATCTTCCTTTGTTGGTCCACGATTGTCTTTCATATAACACGATATCAAGGAAGATTCTTCTCCACGCAACATTTCTTCTTACATTTACCATGGAAAATAAAATATCATCTATATTCTAATTTTATATCAGAATCACTAAGTTCAAAAACTTGTTCCATTTGTTTTTGATAATAAAACGCTATAAACAATACCTCATAGCTCCGTGTGTCACCTTTTTATCCAAGAATGGAACACGCCAAATAATTAAGGTTCAAAGGAACGTCTATTTCCTGCAGTACGTTATGAGGAAAGGGAATATTGTCCAATGTGAGGATGGGTTGCATTGTGGCTATGCCATTACCGTAACTAACTTTTCCATTATCCAAATTACTCCTCAAATGTTGGCAAATAATCACTAAAAATCCACTTCACTTTGTTCATATTAATGCTCCCACTGCAAAGGAAATTAACTAAGCATTAGGCAATCATGAAAATGTATATGTATGTTTTAATATTGTTATCCATAGAGCCTATCGGGCATAGTTGATTGTGTCAAACACTATGTATACTAACTTTTTATAGTTTGGAAGCCACTCTATAGCGGATGGATGTCATCTATCATAATTGGATAATGTGACAACTAATTTTCATAGATATGAATTTGGTTGATATGTAAGTTCGTAGAGTCAAATATCATTATTTTGATAGTGAATGTGGGAAATTGCTGTAAGCTTGTTTTTTACTATTGTAATCTCCAACTTTGAGCAATAAGAATACCAATACTATTTAGTTTATGGATGTTTCCCTTTCAAGAATTTTACAATATAAAATATGTGTATCAAATTCTTGTAATTGCCATTATTTTATTTATATGTTACTTGATCTCGTTTTTTACTTCCAGTGCCAACAAGTGATATCCGAACATAGCGAAAGTTACTCGATATGAAACCAAAAAGAGAATAAAGTTAGAAAGTTAAAAAATGATCAAAAGTTTTAAAAAAATCCTTTTTTTAACCATATCACTCATGTGGATGAATCATATACCTAATTTACAATAACAAAATAATCCAAAAACAAGTGAGTTGTGATAAAAATCAATTAAAAGCCATTATTAAATAATATAATATATGTATATAAAAATTACAAAATGTAAAATTAATATAAATTTTAATTGCTCACAATTTTTTCAATTAATCACAATCCAATCAACATCGCTTCATGATGATCTTTTCAAAATGTGCTATGTAATGAACTTTTTTAAGTTGCACAAAGTCACTTTATCACACAGTAGCAAAATATATTGGTAGTTGTTGTACAGAAATTCAAACCAAGTTAAAAATATGGCGAATATTCTAGATGATATGGGTTAGGTAGAGTTAACCATTTATTTACCAAATTTTGACATAACTGAATTTAGATAGAATTTATATTGGTTCAATAAATATAAAACTCCAAAGCATAGGCGACTAATAAAAAAAAATTTAAAATGTTTTTTCAAATTCTTATAAATTTACCATCCCTTAAACAAAAAAATAATTGTGAATCAAAGAAAATAAGAATTTACCATCATTCAAACAAAAAATAATGTGCCTTATTACTATTGTGTTATTACTATTACATTGAGTTATTACTATTACATGTAGTTTTTTTATTTAAGTTTTATTCTATATGTAATTGTTATTTTATTTTTATTTTTTAGTATTTATTATTTATCAAAAAGTAAATTTATGTACTTTTTTTATTCTCATTTTTTTAAGTCATTTTATATAAAAATAGATTTGTGTAGTTTTAATTTAATGAATAATGAATGAGATGTTAAAATTTGGAATGATTACATATAATCTTATTTTTTTAAAATTAAAATTATATGTTTTTGGTATTTATAAGATGTCTACTCCCATATTTTAGTAATACTTGATTTTTTTGTTACTTATTTTTTCTATAGTGTATCCCAATTGTAGAATCCCTACTCTAATCTTACCACTATGCTTTATCATGTATAATGCATGTTGCTATGAAAATGAACTATTTCTAATTTGCACAAGATCACTGTAACATGTATAATGCATGTTGCCATGAAAATGAACTATTTTTAATTTGCACAAGATCACTTGAGAGTGCAACTTTATTTTGGGCTCTCTTGGTGAGATGATCATTTATGATAATGGTGCCAAGATAGTGGAACCTTTTTTGGGCTGGTCGGCCAAGACAATGCAACAAAGGCTCCATGGAAAAACATTTACTTTATGATCACAAAAGTTTTGAGTGGATGAGTCGATGGTACACATTAGCATTCATATGCTTTTATTTCAAATAAAAAAATGAAATATCATAAATATGAAAGAGAGAAAGAAAATAAAAGTATTTATTGCAATATAGACAAAATAGAATTTTAAATAAACAAAGATTATTATTATGGTTTTTAATAAATTGTATGTAAAATATCACAACATTTATGTCCTTTGAGGTCACCAATTATTCCTTCAAAGTTATAAATGTGTTTTTGATGCATACCCAAGTGTTTGTTGGAGATAATTCCTCCCGTCAACTTGATGTATCCACCAACCGCCGTACAAGGAATTAATACATTTAGGTGGACAAGTAAATGAGCCTCGGGTGAAGAGGCATCATATGTTCAATGTATCTTGTGTGTTCATTCAGAGAGTTCTGGAAGGTGCGAGAAGGGCCGCAGAGCTCCACGGTGAAGGATACCCTGTTTTTGTTTGTCTTGCTTATACTCTGTTTTCTGTTATGCTCTGCCTTCCCCTTCATAAAATATGTCATGGTATCAGAGCACAGAGTCACGAATCCCCCTTCACCAGCCATGTGAAGGATCCGAGTGTTGTCTGGTTATGCACAGAGTTGGTCAGCCAAGCCAAACTGCTGCAGAGAAAGGCAGAGGAGTAGGAGCAGCCATCTCCAGTAAACCCCAGCCACAGTCGCTGGAAGAGCTTTTCAGAAAGCTAGCCTTAGCCGAAGGCAGAGTTCGCAGAACAGAGGAGCCGCCAGCCTGAAGGTGAAGCCGGCGCGGCCATTGTAGAGCGAGCAGACTTGTTGTGAGGAGCCACCGGTCGTGAAGGTGGAGAGCAGAGAGACACTGGTAGTGAGCCAGTCAGGCCCGAAAGAAGCCAGGAAGTCTGTGTGAAGGAGATAGCCGCCGCACCTGGATGAAGGAGTCAGCCTGTGGAGGTTGTATGTGGTGGAGTCCCGCTGTCATCCTGCACGGTCGATTTCATTAGAGATCCCGTGGAGCCACTTGCTCTGGAGAACCGTTGTGTGAGAGGAGGTGCATGTTCAGAGGCAGCAATCAGCAGTGGAGAGATTCAGAGATTGCACCCCTAAGAAGAGTGACAGCAGTTGCTATTATGAAATCCAAGGAAAGACTGAGTTGATCTTAGTTATTTGTATGTCCACGCTTTAGTGTAAGGCGCTGCCAAAGGAGACAACTGAGTGTTGGGATTGCTGTAGAGATTGGAGGTGTGAATTAAGCACAACCCAGAAAACACTAAAAGAGGAGCTATCGTGTGTTGGAAGGCTCGATCTGGTGGAGGCCGCATAGAATGGCCACTGTCTCAGAGTAAATGCCTGGAACTTTGGTTCTTCCTTCGGTACCTCGTGTTTGTTCTCCTTGACAGTTGCCTCAGAAGCAACAGAAGCATCCACTGGAATATTATCCCTGCCTAAGCCAAATACAAGCTTCCCTGATGGACCGACTGGAGTGGAGGAGGCCGTGTTTGGGGGATTGAATTTGGTCCGAAATTGTGCTTCGACTGGAGATACTTCGGCTGCACTGTCAGCATATTGTGCTGCGACGGGGATACCTGCTATTGTCTTTCTGCCTACAAATCGCATCTCGCTTGCACAGTTGGTGCAGCCGATTGCCAATGGTGCATTGGTGCTCAGTCTTGATACTGATTTCGATGGGTGTATGAGGCTGATCCGGGAGGTGACTGCAGAGTTGCCGATCTATCTGGCGAATTCGCTGAACAGCCTGCGGCTGGAGGGGCAGAAGACGGCGGCAATCGAGATCCTGTAGCAGTTCGACTGGGAGGTGCCAGATTGGGTCATCGTGCCCGGTGGGAACTTGGGGAATATCTATGCCTTTTATAAGGGGTTCCAGATGTGCTAGGAGCTGGGTCTGGTGAATGATATTCCTCGCCTTGTTTGCGCACAGGCTGCCAATGCCAATCCTCTGTATTTATACTATAAGTCTGGGTGGAATAACTTCAAGCCTGTGACTGCCAATTCCACCTTTGCATCGGCGATACAGATCGGTGATCCTGTGTCGATTGATCGAGCTGTTTATGCTCTTAAGAATTCAGATGGAATAGTCGAGGAGGCTTCCGAGGAGGAGTTGATGGACGCTGCAGCTTTGGCAGATCTGAAAGGTATGTTTATTTGCCCTCATACTGGGGTTGCTCTTGCAGCATTGACGAAGCTTAGAAGTAAGGGGGCGTTATTGACTGGTCTTGCAGCCAGCAAGCGGTTTTATATTTTTTTTTAGGGGCGATAGGGAAGGAGAAGCAAGTAGGAGACTTGCGAGAAGAAAAGACAAGTGCCAGCACAGAACTCCTGCACCAAAGAAGAGAAGAAATGGGTTACAAAAGGAGACTCAGGGAGATTAAAAGAAGAAATACAAGGGCAGAAGTGAAAGCCGAGGCAGGGTTAGAAGCACAGAGGGTTCTTTGTGAAGAAAAGATGGATGTCGAACATGCAGGAAAGAGTACCGATAAGGAGGTCGTTGCTGAGGATAATTGGAGCAGCAGAGTTCTCTTCGTACCCCCTCATTTTTCAGGTAAAAATTATGAATTTTGGGCTATTAAGATGAGAAGTTTTCTCAGAGCAGAGGATTTGTGGTGTTTAGTTCAAAATGAATGTGTGCATCCACTAGATTTAGAGGCTTTTGAAGCCCTGACCGAAGACCAAAAATTGCAGCAGCATGAATTAGCTCTGCATCTCATCCAACGAGCTGTGGATGAAAGTATTTTCCACAAGATTGCAGCAGTAAAGACTTCCAAGGAAGCATGGAGAATCTTGGAAGAAGAGTTCAGCGAAAGGGGGAGTAACATGTGCAAGCAGCCAACAGTGTCACAGTCTGTTGAAGAAGAAGCAGAAGAGAATTCTGCAGTTGAGAATCCTGCAGTTGAAGCAGAAGACAGCCAAGCTGTTTGTGAATCCCACGGTGTAGAGGCACTTGTGGATGAATATGAAGATGGAACTGCCATTGCAGCAGTAGAAACTCCAGCCATAGAAGCTGTTGAGAAATTCGGTGAACCACACACAGTTGTGGATAATGAAGTTGAAGAACCTGCTATACCAGAAGAAGCACTTTCCCCAAACATAGATGAAGAAGCAGTTGAATGGTCACATGAAATGGTTGAGGACTCTGTCAGCCAAGCAGAGCCTGCTGAGTTTGAGAACAGTGAAGCCCACTGTGCAGAGCCACAAGTGGATGGATATAACAAAGATGATGTTGGAGAGGAAGCTGCCATAGCAGCAACAGAAAATGATGAATCAGCAACTCAAGAAGTTGCAGGACAGCCAATAGAGGCTGAAAAAGAAGCTGAAGCAGTAGAACAAATTGAAGAAGAAGTGCTCATGAAGAGCATGCCCATGAAAGTAGAAGTTTTTCCTAACAGGTTAGATGTTTGTGCATGTGCAGGTGCATATAGGAATCAGCTTGCAATTGAGCAAAATGTAAATGAAAATGATGATGAAATCATTCAAGAGTTTCTAAAGAATGTGGACAATGTGATGTCCTTCTTTGAAGCAGAAAATGGAAAAGAAGGCAGCATTGGAGCTAATAAGCATAATGAAGATCATGAAGACTGTAACTTTATTGAAGAGTTTGACAAGATTATTGAAAGCTGCATGGAAGATGAAGCATTTGAATCCAATGATAATGGGAATTATGACATGCCAAGAGTGCTTAGCAGCACCATCCATGAAGAAATCTGCATTGAAGATGCAGAGGAAGAAGATAAACCAGCTGAAAACATTTTTATGAAATGGAGTCTTGAAGAAATCAGACACTATCATCAGATGATGTCATGGCAGCATGCCAATGAAGAGGATGAAAACAAAATGAAGGATGTGAACAGCATGTGGAATCTTAAAATTCCCACAACATACGAACTAAGGATGCTGAAATCAGAATTTGTGGATGAATATACATGGCAGCAGTTCATTGAAGAACTTGCAGACAGTGATGGAAGATTCAAGCCCAAGGAGCTTAAAGAAAACATGAAGAAGAAGGTGAGAATGAAGAAGAAGATGAAGAAGGACGCTGAGTTCAAAGTCTGGAGCAAACGAAAGAAAAAGAAGCCGCTGCATCAGCATGCAGCAGACAAGAATGGTAAGATAATTTTGAGTTTTGACATAAACTAATGTAAGCCTAGCTGAGACTTAGACCAGCAGGCATTAATGTTTCAACTTTTTTTTGTTGAAATCCCATGAAGGCACTGTATGTATGTGTTAGATGTTAATAGTTTGTTTATGGTCAGAATTAAGGGGGAGTGTTGGAGATAATTCATCCCGTCAACTTGATGTATCCACCAACCGCCGTACAAGGAATTAATACATTTAGGTGGACAAGTAAATGAGCCTCGGGTGAAGAGGCATCATATGTTCAATGTATCTTGTGTGTTCATTCAGAGAGTTCTGGAAGGTGCGAGAAGGGCCGCAGAGCTCCACGGTGAAGGATACCCTGTTTTTGTTTGTCTTGCTTATACTCTGTTTTCTGTTATGCTCTGCCTTCCCCTTCATAAAATCTGTCAGTGTTTAGGGCATACTTGCGAGTCTACATAAAGCTTGTGAAGAACTATGGGAGAATTGCCACCCCTTAACATTTTTACTTTTTAAGAATGCCTTATTGGCCGCCTTGGATGTCCTCTCTTTTCACAACATGAGACTAAGCTATAACTCCATATACAACGTTTAGGTGTAGAGTGTAAAATCAGAAATTCAAGGACAGATTCAAGGACAGTTCTCGTCACCAAATCATTCTTCACTTCAAAAGCTATCTGAACTCCATATGCAACGTTTAAGTTTACACCGTAAAATTAGAAATTATGAAGTTGAGTTGTGATTACATAGGAATAGGGATAGATTCAAGGACAGTTCTCATCACCAAATTCTTTACTTCAAGGTTGGTAACGCTGAAGCCATCCCTGTATTTGTAGAGGTAACATAAAGCTCTCAGAAAGTCAAAAGCATATTTCTTGGAAGAAATGGGAACATTGCAATCTGGTTTGAGAAGTTCCCAGTTTAATTCATTGATCTCTTTCTTGATCAAAGTGTTGATGTGAGCGAGAGCATCTTCTTCTGTTGATCCAGGATTGTCTCTCATATAACACGATATGGAGGAAGCTTCTTCTCCACGCAACCTTTCTGCCTGCATTAGCCATGCCAATGCCAATATCATCAATATTCTGATTTTAGATCAGAACCACTCAATGCAAAAACATATTCCGTTTGTTTTGATAATAAAAGGTTACAGGAAGTACCTGGTAGCTGCGAGTGTCACCTTTTAGTCGAAGAATGGAACATGCCAAGTCATTAAGCCTTGAAGGAAAGTCTATTTGCTGCAGGATGTGATGAGGAAAGGGAACGTCCAATGTGAGGATGGGTTGCAATATGGTTACGCGATAACCGAAACTAACTTTTCCGTTATCTAGGTACTCCTCAAACGTTGGCAGATAACCACTGGAATTCCACTTAGCTTCGTTCATATGCGCATCAACATAAGCCTCCCACTGCACAGGAAATTAGCAAAGGAAATTAGCAAATAATCACCCAGTGAAATGTGTTCTGAGAATCGATATGTATGCTTTATTATTGTTCATACATATATTCCGGAAGCGACTAATTTCATATATTCCGGAAGCGACTCTGTAGCGGATGGATGCCATCTGATCATATATATACATACACAATTAGTAAAGAAATCAATTAGTAAAGAAATCAATCTGTAGCGGATGGATGCCATCTGATCATATACATACACAATTAGTAAAGAAATCAATCTCTAAAATTTTGTTGACATGATAATCACTAGTTACAGTACCACCTCTTAACTGCCGCTGTGAAGAGTTGGAGCTCGTCCATCGTTCCGAAGGTGTCGTAGATATCGTCCAGAACCGTTGCCACATGACCCAATTTGGCAAATCCAATTCTGAATGCAGAATGTTTGGGCTCAATGTCAATGCAAGAGGCCAAAATGTAGTATTCCACGTGACGATGCCGGCTGAATGGCAGTTGAGAAAAACCCAAATCTTTCCACCATCTGCACACAAAATTCGAATATTTGATCACTCAAATACGAAATTGTCTGCAGAGAGGAAATTGTCTGCAGAGAGGATATTCCAACGACACAGAACTCCAATTTTGCAAGTTCTAAAATTTTCTCCGTTTTCATATTTAGCTTCCTGGAGACAAACAGCAAATAAATTATTTTACATGGAAACTAAACTAAAGTCTTGAAAGACAGATGTGAAATAACTGGCTTACTGATAAACAGGGTCATGTCCAAATACGTCGATGTAGTTTCTTGCTTCCAATCTTGGTAAATTTGTGTGCCAACCATATTCCAGAACGTACTCTATCTGGCAAACACAGAATTTACAGTAGAAAACACAGAATGCGACATATTTGTAAATTAAACAATGTGATATTAGTATTACTGCCTCACCTCTCTTGAAAGACTCGAAACCGGAATCTTTTGGAGGGCTTCTTTTAAATATATTCTAGCGAAGATTTCAGCCTCTTCCATAACTTTCTCCCCGGGAAAGGCAATGAGGGAAGCCCTAAATAAATTCAGAATGGTTTTTATTTCTCCCTCTGTTTTAATGGCGGAACAACCAAACTTCGCCTTCTCTTCTTTGAATTGTTCCAATACATCTGATAAGGTAAAACTCAATAAAGTTGAGGAAGGTAAAATTAAATGCAAAGTCAAAACAAAAAATTTAACAAACGTCAAACAAAAACAACAGTAATCGAAAACAGTCAGTTATCATAAAATAAATTATAAAAACAGTTTATTGAGTAATATAATTTAAGAAGTGAATGTATATCAATAAAATCTGAATCAGTGTGGATATTACATTTTAACTTAGCTTGGGATTGGATGGAGAGTCGTATTTAATCCTCTATCAAATTTAAAGATCAAACATATTACATTTTAGTCACTTGAGCTGTATAAAGGTTCTCTCAAAGGGCCTCTCACCCCAACCAGTTAAACTGTGATTGCCCTGAAGAGACCCATTCTACATCCCAATAAGATATATGTAACTTCTTCTGTACTCATTCTCAAACTAACACTTATCATTCAAAACATTTAATCTCTCTAAAAACTTGATCTCTTTTAAAATGAATCTATACAAGTAGATATCAACATTCTCCATCCACCACATAGTCACATAGTCAATGATGCTTATCATGTGGATGTATATCTCAATAGTCATCTACTAATAATAAATCTGAATGTATATATAGTCACATAGTCAATGATGCTTATCATGTGGATGTATATCTCAATAGTCATCTACTAATAATAAATCTGAATGTATATATACCTGAAGACACAGTGTATCCGTGTAGTCGTAGAGTTCGAAGTCCCAAGGCGGTTGAATTCAGATCAGTCACACAACTCTTTGTCCCACATCCAATGCCTTTTTCGTTCCAATGACTGCCGCCCAAAATAATATGTTTGTTATAATCGTAATATAAACCATAAACTCTGATAACGTTGTGGGCATATACCTGTAAACGTAATCGAGTGTTGCTTTTATCTCATTTTTGAAATGTTTATCGATCCCCAAACGTTCAACGTTATCGACCAACAGAAGGCGTCGAAGGAGATCACCGACAGGAGAAATGAAATCTCCATCCTCCAGAGACATTGAACTGAAGAGATCCTTAACATCCCCAATAAGTCTATCCGCACGTTCACGGTAATAAGATGCCTGATCCATATTATACCATTAAATACACTAAATTAGATTAATTAATTGTGAAATAAAGAATATGCAGAAGAATAAATAAAAATGAAGGTAGTAACCCACCCCATAAGGCGTGGAGAGCGACTGTATGAAATCATCGTCCCAGAGATTCAAATGATGATTGGCTGTGCGTCTGTGAACGAAATCATCACCTGATACGGCTGTTCTCAAAGTCATGTTTATGGGAAGTGCCACATATTTCCTTCGGCTACACACTCCAGGAGTTGGGATTGTTCTACGGATAGCCTTAAGATGATCAGTAGAACTTATCAACGATCTCTGCAATAGCCATTCTATACGATAGCTTTTGGCCTACAAGGATATGAATCCAAGGATATGAATCCTGTGACTGCCATTGCCTACTTATACCAATATGTTTCATTGATTATGTGAATGCAAAGCGATGACAGATTCTGTGGTGTTTATGTGATTACAAGTAAAATGATCATTTTACTTTTATAGATTAAACCTTTAAAATTTGGGGTGGACCAACATTAATATTTTTTTACATTACATAAGATAAGTTATGTTTTTTACATTACATAAAGATAAGTTTTTAAATTGTAAGAGTGTAAGACAACCCTATATACAATAATACAGATTGATTTTATAGTAGTCATTTAAAATTCGAAATAAATAAATTATAAAAGAAAAAAGAATATCAAAAATAACTGTTAGTAACTATGGCACTTGTAAAAGAAAAAAGAATATAAAAAATAATTGGTATCTCGTGGCTTTACCCATGTAAAAGAAAAAAGAATATAAAAAATAACTGGTAGTAACTAATGCATTATCTATATATATCAGGTAGTTGACCCATGTAAAAGAAAAAAGAATATAAAAAATAACTGGTAGTTAGTAACTGATGCATTATCTATATATATCTGATAGTTGATGATTACAACATATGACTTATTTATGGCACTTAATTTTTCTTACTCTCCCATACTCTCTCCTACATTGTCCCTCTGCCCATAATTGTAATTTATTAAACCAATAAATATTTATTTCTTAAAATTTGGAATTTTACTAATATCTATACTTTTTCTTGATTACACATAGATAAATTTCCTAAATTACATGAAAATAACCCAATGTACTATACAAATTGCTTTCTGTCGGCCATTAAAATAAAAAAAAAAGTGTAATGAGAACAGAAAATCATCGAGTCATTAACATTATATACACGTGGTGAGACAATGATGTGTTGTTAATGTTATCTAATAAAACAAAATGCTTGGCGTATGTATATGTTATGTTATTTTCAATGTTATAACGATATTATGTAATAATAAAACAAATACTTGACATTTGTATATGTTATTTTGAGTACCACAATTATTTTGTATATATTTTTTTTATTACAATTATTGATAAAACAAAATACTTGATGTCTGTATATGTTATTTTCAGTACCATAATTATTCTATATATATTTTTTTACCACAATTATTGATAAAACAAAATACTTGACATCTGTATATATTATTTTCAGTACCACAATTATTTTATATATGTTTTTTTTACCACAATTATTGATAAAACAAAAGACTTGACATTTGTATATGTTATTTTCAGTTATATAATTATTTTGTATATGTGTTTTTTATCACAATCATTGATAAAACAAAAGAAGTCTGCATATGTTATTTTCCGCGGCTTCACTAGAAGGCAATATAATACCATGTTCATTCATATTGCACTATTAAATATTCATGAAAACCTAAAAATTATATTGCTTATATATTAAGGGGCAAAGGGTTTTTTTATTTAATGTAACAATACAAAAATGCTTTGGGGTCTTTTTTATATCGATGGGCTGACAAATATCCACCAAATGGAGATGGCGGGATCATGGTCGGATGAGAAATTGGGTTGAGGCAAGGCTCAGGCTTACTAGTATGCAGGGAAATCGCATCTTGAGGCATGTTTGAGCCCAAGGTGTTTCGTGGTGAAGTGCGTTTCCAATCGATCATAGTCGAGAGACAGTGGTCATTGACAACCAATTGTTACCAATAGCACTCAGCCAGTTGTTACCGATAGCCTTGGGAGGCTCTAAGCCTCGAGGGCCTGTTATAGGCCCTCGATAGGCCTTGGAGGCTTGAATACCCAACCACCCGTGCCTATTACAGGCCTTTAGAGGTTTAGGAAGCCTCCTAGAGCTTGTTACAGGACCTGGGGGCTGGATACCTAGCCCACAACAGGCTTAGTCAGCGATTGGGAAACTGTAACATGCAATCTAAATGTTGTACTATGTGCATTGGCTCTAGTGACATACAAGAAGTGATCTCCTATCTATTCATTAGACCATTAGATGTTGCAAATCATAATGATATGTGGTTGAGTAATTGCATTGTGAGTGAAGTAATGTGCATCCACAATATACATCGAAAGAAGCAAGGTGCATTGTAGAATGCATGTGGGGTCATAAGAGGGGTATCATATCAATATACTAAGTAGAAATATAGAAGGGTATGAAAAACGTTAATGAAAAAATTGATACATACAATATCTAGTGAAAATAGGGGTTTTTTTTAATTGGGAAGGCATATTGGGAGGGGGTTAAAAAAATGATTTTGGAAGGTATTTTCCAATATTTAGTGAAATTATGGATAGTGTTTCATATGCCATGAACAAACATGCTATGATAGCAGTTTATTGAGTGAAGCCCCCGTATTTTCACTATAAAAAGGTATAAAAAACGTTAATGAAAAAATTGATACATACAATATCTAGTGAAAATAGGGGTTTTTTTAAATTGGGAAGGCATATTGGGAGGGGGTTAAAAAAATGATTTTGGAAGGTATTTTCCAATATTTAGTGAAATTATGGATAGTGTTTCATATTCCATGAACAAACATGCTATGATAGCAGTTTATTGAGTGAAGCCCTCGTATTTTCACTACCACAATTATTCTGTATATGTTTTTTTTTACCACCGTTATTGAATCAATAATAGAGTATTGCAAATAAAATCCAACCTACCATAGCTTTCGCACTTCCATTGTTCGTAGTTCTCATTTAATGAATTTCAAAACCCACGGAACTTTTACATCGCGTTAATCACAGATTCATACAATTTTATTAGTCCCTGCTTCGCAGGGATTATAGTGATCCATTGGTCACTATGGCTACTTTGACTTCAAATAATTTCAAATTATTTGAAATGTTAACCAAAGTTCTTAAATTCTTTTTTATTAAACTAAGTTTTTTAAATATACAAAAGAAATTATACATTTTTAAAATTAAATTAATTTAATTTATGATTGGCTAGCTACAAAGATTTGACATTTTTTCCCTAGTGTGCAAATAAATTATTGAGATATAAAAATAAAAGAACATAAATGTGCCACGTATATACTTATTATTGCTGTTAGATACGATTGGAGATATGCATTATTGCTATAAGATACGATCTGACAATTCCAAGTACTTGCATATTTATTATGCAATTCCAATATTTATTGCAGCTGTCACCGCGTTCTGGGCCAAATCGTCATTATCATCATTCAGACCCACCTCAACTCCGGTTCCTTTTTCCCACTCTAAAGGACGACTCTATTTCTTAGCATTGTAACTGAAACCAACCTCGTTTAAGACTGAGTGCCCTGAGGTTAGTAATACTAGGCAGCAATTTTCTATCACGAAAACTACTATCCCATTTTCACATTCAGTTTCACCTGCTGCTAACTCATGAATTTTTTAAGTTTGCCATGGATACTCATCAAGGGTGTTCCCATGATTCAATGATCATATACAAAATGACAGCAACATGAATTATACCAGAGAACTAATTAGACAGAGTGATAGCAATATGGAATATATGAGAGAATTGAATCTTGTGAAAGTTGATTTACAAAACATGGCCTCTGAGAAGGGCAAAAATAGAGGTAGTTTCAAATATTGGTCCAGATGGAAATAGAGAAAGAAACAACTCAAATTCGTTCAAGTTTGACAGATGTTTTTGGATTAAAACAAGGAGAGGATCTTCTTATTGGAGCACAAAAGCAAGTTGAAGAGTTGAGACAGCAATGGAAAGTAAAAAATCAGTTAGTTTATGTTGGTAATTAGTTCAGATGTTGAATAGTCCACAGAGGAACTTTATCAACAAAGCAATAACAAGGGCACAAGTTCTCATATGAAAGGATATAAGAGGACAGGTGCTATAAGCCATCTACTTCTTACCAATGATACTGATGCTCTACACTGTCCTATTTCTATGGAGGAGTTGACAACCGCAGGGGATCACAGGGGAGCCTTCCCGACATGATGACCACACCATTGACTCAAGCAGCCATGTCCTAACAGTCCTAAAAGCTTCGAACCCTTGACCTTCTTTCCTATAACATGATATTGAGGAAGCTTCCTTTTTCATGGATTATCCATGGAAATGACAATATCATATGTATTCTGAATTTATATCGAAACCACTAAATACAAAAAATTCTTCGACTTGATTTCATAATAAACGTCTATAAATAGTACCTCGTAGATGCAAGTGTCACCTTTTCGTCAAAGAATGGAACATGCCAAGTCATTAAACTTCAAAGGAGAGTTGATTTCCTATAGAATGTGATGAGGAAAGAGGATGTACAATGTGAGGATGAGTTGCAATGTGGCCGTGTGATAACCAAAACTATCTTTTTTGTTATCCAAGTACTCCTCAAACGTTGGAAAATACCCATTGGAAATCCACTTCACATCATTCATATATGCATAAATACTAGCCTCCCACTGCACAGGCACAAGAAGAGGAAATTAACTAATCATCACCCAATGAAATATGTTCTTAGAAATAAATATATGTATATGTATGCTTTCATATCGTTATACATACATCTTGTGAGGCATAGTTGAGCGTATCTTGGCATTGAGACTTTTCTTCCTCTCGCACTATTTCATTTACAAATTCATAAAATACCATGTACAATAATTTCATATATTTTGCAAACGAATCCATATCATATGGATGCCATCCAATGATATAATAAAAATACAATTAGTAAATAAATAATTCTTCCAAATTCATTGAATTGATAATCACTAGTACCACCTCTTAATTGTCGCTCTTAAGAGTTCGATCTCATCCATAAGTGTCATAGGTATTGCCTAATACCATGGCCACATGATAGAATTTGCAAAATCCCAATATAAATGCATAATGTTTCGGTTTAATAGAAATGCAAGAGGCCAAAGCATAGTATTCCACATGACGATCTCCAATGAATGTCAGTTGAGAGAAACCTATATCCTTCCACCATCTACACACAAAATTTGAATATCTGACCACTCAAATATTAATTTATATGTGAAGAAGATACACTACTACATAGAGAGGGGTTTTGAGACAATATTTATGTAATTGTCTCAACTTGAGACAAAACAAAGTTGTGTATTGTCTTAAATATTGTCTTTAAGCGCATGTCTTAAACTATTGTCTCTATAGAGACAATATAGAATAGATCAATTATAGACCATATTGTCTTAAGTTGAGAGAATAAAAAAATGTATATTGTCTCAAATATTGTCTTTCTAGAGACAATATCGCTTTTGTCTCTCCAATGACAATATATAATGCAAATACTTTTGTCTCTACTGAGAAAATATCACTTTTGTATATCTAGAGACAATATATAAAACAATGAATAAAAACATTTAATCATTTGATTAAAATCAACTAAATATTATTTTCTTATAATAAACTACAACATCCTATGTTGTATTGATTTATGGTAGGGCATAATGGAATCAAATCACCAACCTTCTATTTTGTAAGGCATACGCTCTACCATTGAGCTAACACCCTTTAGAGAATTAGGAGAAAGAGGTAGGTTATTGTGCAACACCTAATAGGTGTTATTAAAAATACAATAAGTGTGTTATTTCTTAAATATTAATTTTATAACTTAGATGCATATTCTTCTACAATAAAGTGTATAAATAGTTGGAAATATGGTATGCTATATATTACCCTTTTTTTGCATGGGGTGAATTGAATTCAATATAGAAGGTCATGAAAGACCCGGTTATGCCCTCATAACATCAATAGGGACTATCCTTTGAAGTCTGCTTGTAAATTCGGGGAAGTCATAATAGTCTAAGCATGATGAATAATAGTTTTGGGCAGATTTCTCTTGGAACGGGGTTTGGGACAAAGTGAATTTGTGCATGACAACTAGACAAGGGGCTAGTCTAAAGAAGTTTCAATCCATTTTAAATAGAATTAAATCTTGTGACAAAGAAGTTTCCCTTTGGATTAGGAGTATCAGCACAACTGATGTACGATTAAGGTAGAAAAACTCCTTATTTACACGATCAAGTGCGCATTTAATATGCACATTATTTCTCTCCATATACAACAAAAATAAACATACCTGAGTAAAATATATTGATATGCAGCATGCATACACATATTTCCCACTCAAGGAGTGAAATTTTTTCGTGGTCAACATACATTTGTCTAACATTTTGATACAATTTGTATCTGTTAAATGAATTGCAAATTTATGTTTAAAAAAAAATATCAGCTCCAAACCGTATTATTATCCAAGATTTAGCTAACATACCTGACACATATGAAGGCCTAAAGAATTCATCTGTACATGCCTTAATCCGTTTTTATCACATGGATGATGATACTTGCATGTCGCACCAAAATTGAAAGCTCCTATCTCCAAGTAATAATGCAAAATACATTCTCTTCTTAATATGAAACTTCTTAATCTTCTATAATACCATTTACCATCCAAGGCAAACAATAAAATGAAAGATTACAATTTAACCAAAAGTTTGTGTCGCATAGGTTAAAGAACTCACAAAGCTAAGATCCTCAAAGGAGCTGGAAACAACAACTCAGATCAAACTCTTTTATGTATATGATCAAGTTGCATCCATCTGGAAGAGATAGATGACATGTGTCAACTTGCACAATAATCGAACCACGCTTGTAGAAGAATTCCATCCTACTTGATAAATCCCAGATTATCTTTGCCTTTCAATTATAACAAGTGATTTTAGTAGCTTAAAAAACAATCACAACTGGAAAATGACTGTGAATCCTCTGTTCTACTACAATCTAGTTTCATGCCCTTCAAATCCGGACCCTTTTATTTTGTTCATGTTTCTTGAGAAGTGGGTTCTTCCATGGAACTACAAAATAACATGTACATAAATAAAATTTAAACCTTTATAACCTACATAATTTATACAAACACTACTATAAGAACAATAATATCAATGAATGCTTGTTATAGTCTAGTATTATTTAATTGCATATATTTACATGATAACTAACATATCTAGAGGTTCCAATATAAGTCCATCAAGAGTGGGATTCCCTCCATAAAAGTGTGAACAACATTTCTATGAAATGAGGATGGATATCATGTCAAACTCAATACTAGTCATCCAAGTGCCTCCAATGAGTGTTCTCCAATAGAATAACATCCCAAAATATGCAAGTGGACCAACGAACTCCATGAAACAAGCATGTGAATGAGGTTGGAATAGGGTTACAACCTCCTCGAAATCATGCAATAGTCCTCTCTTAATGTTGATGCCCCCCCTCCAAATTAGGCATAAGGAATCTCCAATCCACAAGATACATGTGCCAAAGGTGGTGGAAACCTGGAATATGGCCTTAAAAGGTTGATCAAAATCCTCTTAGGCTTATTGTCCATGAAGTTTTTGTTTTCTCCCAACAAATAGCATCCCAATAGGATGTGAACAATAGAATTTGAATTTAGAAAAACCCCTCTAAAATTAGTCTCAAACCAGTGTGGTCCATTTGGTATATAAGTCGTCATAACTTCCAACAACATAGTATTGTTCCTTAATAGCATCCCGAAAGGATTCCTAGGTGGCCGTGACTGTAAATAATGAGGGTTCCTTTGTTTCCTTTTGCTCATAGAAAGTTTCCCACCAATCTTTGACATGGGGAACGGCTTTGAGGAGTGCAAAAGTAATCTTTTCTCTATTCGAAAAGTTATGGACAGAAAAATACCCTTCTAGTATATTCAACCTCTTGTCTACAGCATCTGCATCTATCTGAACTTCAAATATAGGAATATCGAAGTTGATTTGTACCTTGAAGGAGGCGGTGCTTCTGCTCGAGAAAGACGTGTCGCATGTTAGTAGTCGATGAAAGATTTGCGCAAAACTATCCATCATCTTGTTCCTCTGTTGCGTGAGGGCTTCTTCAAGCAACATTTTGAAAGGATTTCATGTCCCATCATCTTTCTTTTCTCCTTCCATGAGAGGTCGCTTGGGCGTGTGAGATCTTTTGTCCTCAAGAGAAACAAGCTCGAGACCCAATTCTGTGTACCCTAACTTCGTTGGGGACATGCATTAAGATGACAAGGAGAAGACCGCTCTGATACCATTGATCTGGATTTTATGAGCAAAACGAAATGAATACAGATTATTAAAAGATGATTAACACAAAATAACAGAGATACACTAAAATTGGTTTTCTATTCAATAAGGAAATAAGTTGAAACTGTAAAATGTAGCGGAAAACAAGCTTGCTAGGATGTTGGTGGCTTATCTCTGAGAAGAGATGTAACGACTGTGCTCATTCACAAGAAGATGATTACAGTGAGGCTCTGAAGGCCTTTTTACAATACCCAAAATCCAAAACCCTAACCCTGGAAGATGAAAAGCCAACAGTTTTATGGACCCCATTTTGGGTAGTTTGGTCTATCAACTTTCCGGGGGCGTAACTTTAGCATACGATCTCTGTTTGGGGTGCACGATAGCTCGTTGGAAAGATCTATCTGATAACTACAACTATTGGCACAAATTTGATGTTCAAATTTGTTGGTCAACCATACCCCAAAAAACGTCATTTAGGGCCTCAAAACGGCTCTCGAAGTTCAAAACCTGAAAAACTACTAAAAATAGTAAATTACCAAAATTGCCAGAAAGTTGTTTTGAGCTAGTTGGGAAAGGTGGGTCGCAAGCGATATCCATCTAGATCAATGAAGGAGGAAGGAAACTATAACTCATAGGCCACTTCTCCAATCTTGCCTATAATCTTCCAGTGTCCATAAAATTTTGGAGCTAGTTTTTTTATTCTTCTATTGTTTGAGAGTATATTGTTTATAAAGTTGTAGTGTCAAATAGAAGTTCATTCACCCTCCTCCAATTGTCTTTCACTTCTATATTGATTTGCTTGTTGCTTCATCATAGTTTGATATATTTAAAGGTTTTCTTTAAAGATTTGCAAAGTTTATTTAGTTTTTTCCATATGTGCATTCACTACCTCTACTTTGGAATAATCTTGTAAAAAAGTTTGATTTATTTAAAGGTTTTCTTTAAAGATTTGCAAAGTTTATTTAGTTTTTTCCATATGTGTGTCATGTACCCACCTGCTGACTCAATGCAAGGCAGGAAACGTGATGCCAAACTCAAGGCTTTTACGTGATCTCAGCCCAATACTAGATTCACATAAAAGATAAATGGGTGTGCAGATGTAAAACAATCAATTATGCACAGCGGAAACAACATCCACACAATCTTCACATGCATTCATCATGTCAATTTCAGTCATTAATAAAAACATTTCAGAAATAAATACATAGACAGAAATACTTATCTTCATTTCAATTGTCCCAAGCAACTAGCTATCTTGCTGCAACGTTCCACCCAACCATAGGCTCTTCGACAGCTTATACTGAGTCCGTCCGAAGGCCACCCCCGAGCTGGGCATGATTCTCACAAGGACAAAGGGGACATTCACGCTCACATTCAGTCCATTAACCATTTTATTTTAGCCAAGCTAGTATAACTGGGTTTATCAGGCTACACTTGCACAATGGATGCTCATTCCCAAGCTCAAGCCAGAACAAGGGATTACCCATCACCCATACCCATCCTACTCTTCTTCCTCACAGCAAAATGATTATTGACAGGGTTACACATTTACAATAGAGGTGTTCATAAAACAGGGTCCACATTGGTTCTCCCAACTCGTGGTTCACCCAAACGAACTGTGGAATTTCGATTTCAACCCCAAGGAGCAAAACCGATTTCTCCCCACTGGTTAGGATCCTTTCCAATGGCCTAAACGACCTCCAGGAAGACCCAAAACGTTCTGCTCTCTTTCCCCACTCATAACCAACACAAAAATGCCCCTTCCCAGCTAAAAGATGAAGGGAAACATAGAAAAACGAGGGAGGAAAATGCCCAGGCAGCTAGAGCTGCGTGAGAGAGCAAGGCCATGCTGAATAATAGCTTAGGGAGCAATTTCGTGGCTCCCTTCTTGCCCAAGGATACCAACACGATTTTCCATGAAGGGTGGCTTGCCCATACCCGAATTTGGACAACCATACCTCTCCATTCCCAAGGCATTAACTACCCCAACCAACTCTTGGGAGAAATCAATGGTTGGGTACAAAAGTCAGCATGGGTAGTTGAGGGTTTGATGGGTTCTCTCATTGACACTTGGCTTGACTCTAGTGGCTCAAGGGTTTGAATGTTTTCCCTCCCAATTCCTTGTGAAATCATGCCCCCATCTCTTTGTTGCATTGCATAGCTAGTTGTGGGTATTTTTTTATTAAAATGCATATTACATGATATTTGAATTTCCACTGTGCCTTGCTAGCACGTGAACCATATGCATCGTGAAATCGATGGCGGGGCCTTGGCCTTGAGCTCCTCACCATGATTTCATAGCAAGAGTACATCATTTATAATGTTAATGCCATGGGGCCAAACTAGGGACATTACAATGTGCATTCACTACCTATACTTTGGAATAATATTGTAAAAAGGATGTAATAGTAGGAGTTGGAAGATGTATGATAGGAATATTATACCATTATTATACTAAAGGAAGCCTCGCGACCCAATGAGAATGAGATTGCTTTGTCCAAAGAAAAATAATGTAGATAACCTTCTAAAAAATTGTTCCTTGAATTTATGTTTTTAGGGTGATATATGGGCATTTTGGATATTCGTGTGAAATAATGGCTTGCTGTTGTAGGGAATCTACAGGTATGTGGGCAGCATTTTAGAATCTGAGAATAATGCATGCAGAGTTCATGCCTTTCTACTTGTCATTTTGGTTTCCTTTTTCTTTATTTTATAAACAGTTTTTGGTGGATGGCCTAATATGCTTTCTTGGCCAAGATATCTTACTGGCGACTCCCAAGTGATTAATGTCCCATTAACATTGTTTCGGTTAGTTTTGTATTGCATACACATACATGTTAAGGGGCTATGAATAATTTTGATCCAAAGAGATGATTGAACATTAATGGAGCTTCGAATGGAACACTGACTAGAATAGGAAGTTGTCATTCAACAGAAAGGCAAGCGATGGTGCAACAAATCCGAAAAGCTATCTAAATCACTTAATATGGCTTCCTTGTGCAACTTACTAGTGGTTCTTGTGTACTAGAATAATCACTATGGCATGGGAACATCAAAATCTCCAGTATACTACGAGGAGATTATGTCCTAGGTTTCAATGTTGATGGAAAGGATATCTTTGCGGTGAAACAAGCTACGCGGTTTGGGAAGGAACGTGCACTTAGGAATGCGAGCTGAGCTAAAAGCAAAATTTTCAAAAGGAAATATATTCTATGGAAGATGTTATGAATTAAATCATAGTTATAATTTATATAGTTTTTATTAAATAATTAATCATAATAACTTTCATAATATTTTTGTATAGAAGCTTGATAAAGAAAAGAAATATCATAACATGTCTTCAGATTAGAAACTCTTAATATATGAGAGGTAGAAAATGCCTCTGGAGCATTCTAGGAGCGAGGGAGCAAGTTTGAGCATTCGAGAGAAAGACTGGCTCCTACGCAGCAGAGTTTCTGAGTGAATCCGCTTTGTCGTATGCTAAAGCACCTCCGTGGTTTGGAAAAAGATCTTGTGAAAATGATATAGAGGTACTGGAGAGTGAAATTCATATTCATATTAATGTTAGTCACATGATACTTTGGAATACACAATCCACCGAATGCTAAGATGGTACTGTGTGCATTCTTTGTCGAATATAAAATGATGGTTTTAATTGGGGTTTGAGTCAATTAGTATAGTCATTTAATTTGTGGTTAGTGAACACATATAGGTCACATGTAAAGTGGCTCTCTTACCAAAAAACAAGAAAGGGAAACAAAACCAGAAACCGGAATGTGAAGTGGCTCTGTTACCAAAACAAGAAAGAGAAACAGAATGAGAAACCGAAACGGTACGAGAAACGGAGTTTCCAGGTTTAGTATAGAAGAAACTAGGAGAGAGAAAACCAACAAAAATTAAAGTTCCCATAATAGTAATGAACACATTTAGTCATAATAATGAACACGTCTATTTTTCCATATACCTTGTTTTTAGATTGGGTTTAGAACAATGGTTTTTCCATATACCTTGTTTTCAGATTGGGTTTAGAACAATGATTTCGCCATATACCTTGTTTTCTTATGTTTTCAGAATTTTTTATTACTCTATTTTAAACTCCAAACAAAAATGAATAGAAATACAACTACAATCAGAGAGATATATCTGGAATGAATGCATATTAAAGAAAATTAAATGCAACAATCACAATATGTTGAAATTTTTTACTGATGCATTATTACATTGAAAGTATTTTTTACTGATGCATTATTACAATGAAAGTAAGTATAACAAAAGAAAATAGTGACAAGAATAATAGTGTTAATAATTCAATATATTATGTTGATTATAGGAATATCTCAAATTTTTCCTCTAGCAAGAATAGTCCTATGCAAAATGCAAATAAACTTAATAATCTAGATGTTCAAGGTCACTTGCTAGAATGGTGGAGGAGCTTAGCCAATTACAGAGCCATGACTTTGGTCAACATGATGTCTGGTGTTATCTAGCATGTCTTCAACATTGTCTTGCAACACCTCAAGTGGAAGATCATCATATCCTTCATCTTGTGAACCACCATAATCCCACATCCTACTGGGCCATGTTTGGTACTCAAGTTTTTGTCGAGATAGAAAATGTAGATTTGAGTGTACAAACACCAAATCTTGTGCCTTTTGTAACATCCCAAAATTTCATAAAATTTTAAAAAAATTCTAAGCATTAGATTTAGCATTAAATGTTGTGCGGAAGTAATAAATGTCTAATAAATAACTGAACTAGATAATAATTAATTACAACATGTAAAAATCTTTTTAATTGTCTTATCGACAATTAAGTACATTAATACTCCTATGTCACTTTTACTATTGTCATTATGAATTCGAGTTACAACATGTAAAAAGCTTTTTAATTGTCTTATCAACAATTAAGAACATTAATACTCCTATGTCACTTTTACTATTGTCATTATGAATTCAAGTTGTCACTTGCTACCTACGCATACTTTTTCATGAAACATAAGTATTGCGATACTATAACTTCAATTATATAATTATCGTTTTTAATATGATGCGTGAGATTTATGTTATACTCCTACATACAGCTGCGATCATACTATGACTTGGTTGTACTTTCTGTTAAGGTCTGATAGGTGGTACTTATACTATTATTTATTTATTTGTACACTCTTATTTAATTAACTTCTTGTTGGTAGTTGGTTTCTGGTGTACAACTTTGAGGCTTACTTAGGTTAAAGCTAAAGCATCGTCTCTTTGACTGTCCAGGTTACAGGTTGCATACTTCTGGTTTTGATGAGATAGTGCGATGTTTTCTATTTAAGCCTTATGTTAGATTACTAAAGACCCTAACCTTATTAAAAGTGGTGACTATGTAAGTTCAACACCAAGGTTTATAATTACGTAGCGTATCCATATTTAATGTGTGATGTTATATTATGAGAAGGCTAAGGTGATCGATATCACTCTTCATCGTTCTTGTTTAATACACTTACTTTAAGGTGGGAGCCCTCATACTTTGCTAGCATGGTGAAATCGACATAACACTTCATACAATAGTGAACTATGGTATTACTAAGTGATATTTCGGGGTATTGACATTTGTTATGTTTTAAACTATGGAATAGTGGGTTGTGAGCTTTCATCCAACGCCATATTAATCCATGCAATGGGAACTATGTTAAGACTATGGTAATGTGGGTTTTCTTGTATATCAATGACGTGGTGGTAGCTGGCACATTAAATTTGATCACGTGAATGTTATAACTACATCATGGTAGTGTCAAAACCCTACTGCAAGGTTTGGGGTTTTTGGTCTTTGGTTTATTGTTGCTCTACGTTATGGAGGAGGAGGCTAGGCCTTCTTGGCCACCATAGATGTTAGCATTCATGCTCCACTTCATCGTGTTAGTTGGGAGTTAAAGAGTGTTGGGTCATGGGGATTTATTCTGTTGCATTGTGTTTAGGGTTTCCAACCTTCGTCTCCTTCCTCGGCTTCGAGTTGTTATTAACCAGGTAAGATATAATACAGTAAGGAGACATCCATTCAATTTCAATACTTTGTTTTAACATTTGTATCGGTTTTTAATCTGGTTTAGAATTCTATGGCAGGGTAAGGTCTGTGTTCCACGTTGAAGTCAAAGGAACGAGCCACCATGGTGTACATCCACCGGTAAGCCTCGGTCAGACCAGTTTTCCTTTTTCAGCAAGGATGTAATATTTGGTTTTCTCTTCATCAATACAAACTCCATTTGTAGACATGGTTGTCGAGGTTACATTGCTAGAGTAGTTGTTTTTTGGGAAATGAACCGAGTTGGGGTTTTGCCTATAGAAGTTGTTTTAATGGAGTATCTTTGGTCCTCCTGGCAGTTTTGACTGCAATGTAATACTACATTATGTAAATAAGAAGTGTTTTACTCGTTTTCTTTGGTAATGTATTCTTTTTAAACCCTGCATATGAATTGTTTTGGAGTTTTGTTTTAGTTAAAGATTAAAGGGATGAACCTAACTTCAATTTATGAATATATTTGAAAGAATCTACAGGGTTTAAACCCCTATGTTCGTCTATGAAGTTTAAATGTTAACTTATAAGTTTTTAAAGGTTGATTGCTTAAAAACCTCGGCGAGTCGAGACTCGAGCCCATAATCCATCGTCAATGGTTATTTTAAAATATATTATTGTGAACCATGTTTAGCACAGTGGTTCGGTTCTGCAAAATATTAGTTAAAATGTTTTAAGCTGTGTAAGTAACAGCTTGGGAAATCTTGTGTTGAGACTCGAACCCTGGATCACTTGTGAAATGAAATTTGTTTTTCGTTAATGATTTTAATAATGTATTACATTGGAGTTTTGTTTTTAATGTGTAACCCAATTCGCTCTACAGGGTTTAGACCTAGGCCTAACACTGCTTGAATTTATATGTTGTTAACTTTTACGTTTCAACGTAAGGGTGAGCTCCCAAAGGGGGACTCGAACCCTCGTCTCTTTATTTTGGATTCTGTATGAAGATTATATTTTGGCAAGCAGAAGTTGTTTAAAGTTTTGATATTGTTTTAAAACGTAGTTAAACCCTTGGATGACCCTATACATGTCTCGATCTTGAAACGTTTGATTATGTTAAGCTATTACTATGTTACAATGGTTACAAGATTATACTCCTACTATATGTTATACGTTTTTACATTAATTCTTTATGTTAAGCTATTACTATGTTACAATGGTTACAAGATTATACTCCTACTATATGTTATACGTTTTTACATTAATTCTATGTAATAGTTCGATACTTGTATAATCGATATATTTCAATTCAAGTTGGAAAGTGATGATATTTTCATAATAGGTCTGTACAGAAATGTTTAGAGTTTCTATATTAATTGCATCGAGGATTTTGCATTACTGCTATAAGGGAAATATTAATATAATTTAATGTATTATCTCTGTATATTGTTTAAATTATTACATAGATAATATGCTAGGTTATTCGAGTAGTTTTGTTTTACAATATGACTAACTAAAAGAAAATGCTATGGTTTAAGAGTTGCATCAATGTTGAGTATGGATATATGATGTGTAAATATATAGACTTTGTTTATAAAACATTATTTTGGTCTTATGAAAAGAATAGTAAATGTTTGGCTAGATATTTCAGTTTGCATTATGATATGAAACCCTATATCATTTATGTTCGTGTTCTAAGATATATATAAATATATATATGTCTACTCTATATTGTTATTGATAACACTAAGATAGGAATATTTTCGATTTCTATTTTAAAAGAAAGCCTGTATTTAACTTCTGAAATAAACTATCATTCAACAGAGAAGCAAAGATGATAAGGAAATCAAATCTGAAACAATCATTCATTCTGCAATCATATCATTTCTAAGTTAATTAAATACTTCATGTACTAGAGTACATCGCATTAGGGTGAAAGGTAAAATACAGGAAGACATTTGTTTTCAATCATTCATCTATCTCAATCTGATCATTCATTCCGGTACTTAGAAATAGTTAAACAATCCAGAAATCTAACCTTTCCTATCCTACCTAATGTATATATATATAAGTTACTCATAGAAAGCTTATAAAGATTCATACAGTTTCAGAAATAGACAAACAGTCTACAGAAATGAAATGAAATAAACAAGTAGAACCTGATAATTTTTCTAGGGTGGACAAACACCCAAAGAGGCCTGTTCCTCCCAACCTTCTCCAGAAGAAGCAGCCAAATCACTTGCTCCCTTGCACCCCCGATCCTATTTACTAGACCACTAGGAAGAAGACTTTGTGTAGAAGCAAGGCACTCAAGTTGTACTTCAACAATAAATGGAGACTTGCATACACCTCACCTATGTACTTCAACAATCAATGGAGACTTGCATACATATCAAAAACCTCTGCACTCAGCAGAAATCAGACACACTTACACTACAACTCAAAACATAGCTTCCCCTCACTGAATCTCTTGTGTGCATATAGTGGAACCACAAGGTAAATTTTCTCGTCAGAAAAAGTGTGAGCCTCTACTCAAATTCGATGGCTTATAAAAGATACCTAGGTCTTTTAGTGGCCAGTTGCAATAAATGAGCCTCAAGCTCCAGTTGCACATTCCAAGGAACTTGACCACAATTCAAGGGAGTTGTCCCATAATAATAGCTAGTTACTAAGTTCATGATGCTTCTACTTGTCCATTTCCTTCTACCCCAGATTCCATTCCTCCTAGTTGTTCAAGAAACACTCTTTCATCAGTCTCTTTCGGTAAGTGTCTCCTACTTTATTTTATTTAAATAATAATATTATGCATTTACAGTCATCCTTGACCACTTGGTCAAATACAAAACTTTACAATAAAAGTTAAGACAATGTTTTCCTCAAACATAAAATGTCTCAAGTATTGGGTATGTTACAAACACCCCCAATTAAGCTCAACATCGTCCTTGATGTTGCTTTTTCTTCATCAGATCCTCCCTAGAATAGAATTGGATATGTTACCCGCATATTAATTTCCAATTCCCTGGTAGCTTCATCCAAGCGAAGGTGCTTCCATTTCACCTTTACCTACCCTATGGTATGATTCCGGAGCGTAATTTTCCTCCTATCGAGGATACAGTCCATTTCCACCTGAAAATCTTCTTCGAGATCCACCAGTATGTCATTCAAATTTAGCACATGAGTAGCATCGTGCACATACTTTTTCAAAATAGAAATATGGAAAATGTTATGTATTCTCAAATTAGATGGTAAAGCCAACTGATATGCAACTGGTCCAATCCTTGACAAAATTTCGAATGGTCCACAATACCCAGATGCTAATTTAACACAACTGTCAAGCTTAAAAGAACTTTTCTTGGGTTTTACCTTAACAAAAACATGATCTCCTACCTGAAATTCATTTTCAATTCCTTTCAGATCTGCATAACGTTTTTGTCTGTCTTGTGCAATTTTTAAATTGCCTTGTACATGTTTCATGGTTAGCTCCATTTCTTTTAACAAATCTTGTCCTAACATCAATCTATCAACAAGATCAATCCAAGAGATGGGAGTATTGCATTTCCTTCCATATAAAATCTCAAATGGACCAAGTCTAGCAGACTTTTGATAGTGATTATTGTAAGCAAACTCAACTAAATATAAATAGTCTTCCCATTTAGTTTGTTGATCTTTTACATACATTCTTAACATGTCTTCTAAAATCTGATTCACCCTTTCAGTTTGTCCATCAGTCTGAGGGTGAAAAGAGGTACTGAAATTTAATTTAGTATCTAAGCCTTCAAACAACATTGTCCAAAAATTTCCAGTAAACTTAGAATCACGATCAGAAATTATTACCTTAGGAATTCCATGTAACCGAAAGATTTGCTTCATAAACACATCAGCAATGTTAGCAGCTTTAAAAGTAGTTTTAACCGAAATGAAATGAGATTCTTTACTGAGCTTGTCCACAACCACCATTATTGAGTCATTCTGTTTTTTATTGTTAGGTAAACCAGTTATGAAATAAATACTTATAATTTTCCACTTCCATTCTAAAATTGGCAGTGGCTGTAATACACTAGTACAAAATGAGAGATAAGTGACTAGGTGACCAAAAAATTTGGTCACCACATCTTTTTCAAAGGATAAATGACCAAAATTGGGAAATTTTAAGTGAACTGACTAAAAGTGACCAAGATAAATGACCAACTTGGTCACGGGATAAGAACTAAACTAAAAATGACCAAGATAAATGACCAATTTGGTCACGAAATAAGAACTAAACTAAACATGACCACATAACAATTGGTCATTTATGTAGTCATTTTTAGTTGTGTCATTCCAACAATGGAAAATTATAATTTTGGTAATGAATTTGTACAATTTACTAAATTTTAACACTACAGTGTAGGGGGTCTCCGAATCCATCTACAATGTGAAAATTTAGTAAATTGTAACATTAATAATATACAACTTGGATTATTTTTCAATACAAGTCTTCTAAGGGATCATTTCTTTGAGGCCATCCCGATACCTATTGTGTTAGATGATAGGAGAATCATTGAGATGCTCATTTAGGGGTTTCTCTACTAATTAGTGCCTTGAGTGTGGTGAGTTGATATCTAGATAATACATCATGTCTTGTATATAGTTTATCAAGTGATAACTGAGTTCTTCTACATGTGTTTGAGTTGAGTCTTAGATATTTGTCGTCTCTCCCTTTTGTAATTTTCATGTCCTAAAGTTAATGTCACTCCGTTCAGCTTGTTGTATTGGTTGTGTTCTTATTTTGTTTGAACAAAAGCATATTCATTTGACCATCTTGGCAGTCTATTAAAGTTTCAACAAGTTCATGTATTTTGTGTCATGTACATGATTTTATTTTATTTCTTAAGAAAATGAACTATCGCCATTAACATATAAAACATTAATATATCAATATAAAAATTCATATATAAACACAACATTAATATATAAATTCAAAAATATAAATTAAAACCAAAGTCAATGTTATTAAAATACATTTATGATATAATATTGTAAATATAAAAACAAAAACATTAATATATAAATATAAAAAATGATATATAAACAAAACATTAATATATAAATTCAAACCAAAGTTTATGTTATTAAAACACATTTATGATATAATATTGTAAATAAAAAGAAAAAACATTAAAGAGTGTTAAGACACATGTTCAAGCTGTATTGGAAACCCCAATAATTTGGTCGCCCGCCACGATTCTAGAGTATGTGACTGCACGATGGTTTGATGATGGCTGTCAAACCTATAACAATATGGCCTGTTTTACTCCACTACACAAATATTTTGCTCCATTGACACCAATTTGTTTTATGATGGTCGTGAAACCTGTAACAATATGGCTCGATCTACTCTACTACACAGAGATTTGGATCCAGTGGCGCCAATATTTTGCCCATGGCTCGATTTTCTCACCAATGAAAAGTCTAAATTTTTTCTTGGGTTTTCTTATGTTCTTGCCGTTCCACAACATAGATTGCTCAATTTCCTATTTTTCTTTCAGGAAAAGAGGGCGCCATGCAAATTTTCTGATGCATAGGGCCTGAAGAGGGTGTGAAGCATCTAGATGCACATTATGAGAGTCAAGAGCAATTCCAACACCAGATGCAAAGGTTGAATTAGCAATTTCCATACATGTACTATTCATTTCCTGGCTTAATCTCACCCTACTCGGCTTCGAGCTTCCGCTAAACCAAATTTCCTTTTGAATGCTAAACATTGGTACAATAGAGTTCAAATCTCATCCTTAACCAAATTTCTATCAACATCAAGAGTTTGAGCTATCGAATTCGGCCAAAATTGAAGGAAATTGTCTTATGACTTCTTGAGCCATGCTAAGGCTGAAAATCTGTGTGCTTTATAATTGCTTATTATTGCTTTAGGCAATTATAAATCCTAAAAAGACTACCCACTATTGTCATCTACTAGGGTTGTTGATTTCCATATGCATCTCTCTAACAGTTTGGGTAGGGATTTGGTAGGGAGGCTCTGAATAGTTGTAATTTGGGATTTTGGGGTTTGAGTATGTGAAAATTATGTGCATGAGATGATACATAAAAATAATTGCATAGGTTATGGAGAAGATTTTGTGGGTTATGGCATGAAAACTTAAAAATTTATTGAAACTAAATGCATAGTTTTGAGATTTGGATATTCGATTTAGGGTTTTAAGCTATGTTTCCCCCTCCTCCACCAAAATATTTTGTACGCGGATTGGAAGTCGGGAAAATTATTGTATAGTCATTCGTTAAAGGTTATATTTTTTAAACCCCATGGAAACCTATTTTGGAGTTTGGATATTTGAGTGTTGTCAGCCTTAGGAGTCTCTTGAGCTTTGAAATCCAATGGTATTTGAAGTCATGGAGCCTGGGAGTGGGCACAAGCAAATTTCTATGGGGTTTGAACTGATGAGAACCGATGAAAGATGAAATATGTGGGGGTTTTTATTTCATGGGTTTCAGATGAAGTGGGGTATCTGGGGTATCTTTGAGATATGTTTTTAATTTTTTTAAAAGGCCTGACTCCATTGGCCTATTTTGAGATATTTAAAATAAGCATCTTTGGGGTCTTTGTTTTTACATGTTATTTTGCATCCTTGATATGCCTGGTTTGAGCTGCAATTTCAAACAATTATTTGATTGGTTGTGGGGGGAGTTCCAACACTACCCTAAATGGCAGGTGTTGAGTATTCATCTGCCGAAAATGTCACATTTCACCCCATTGGGATTTTTGTTGTGACAACGAGTGTGAACTTGAGTGCCCCATATGATGATCTCCATCTTCAACAAAATGGGCAATCACTTCTTTAAAGTCAACAACCCTAGGCACCATTATGTTCGTCCTCATTTTTTGTTGTATTTGAGCCAAATATTTGTTGTTTTCTAATTCTAGTAGTTCTTATAGTCATTTTGGTAGAGATTCATCATTTGACACACAAGTTGCATCCGCTACGAGAAAGCTCAAGTATTGGAATTTTGTAGGTACCACTACCTCTTTGTCATACACCAAATTTAAATAAGTATGCTTGGTGAGATTCTTAATGTTAGTTTGGTATTCCCATAGCAGTGATGGTATATGATCATCTAATTCTTCCTTGTCGACAACACAAATCTTAATAAACCCATGCTTCGACATCTTATTGTGGCACCCATTGTGTTGTTGTTTATTGGATGATAAGAATCACTAATAAGGTTTTTTATTAGGAATTCATTGGTGATCATATCATTCAAGGTTGCATGTCAATAACTAAGGATAGTGCCATAAGGAGAAAATAACTCCACAAAAGTCTATTTCAATAGACTCTCTCATGATTCTACAAGAGATCTTTTCTCTTTATGTTGCTTCTAGCTACTAACATGACATGAACTTGTTATTGTTTATTGCCTTACAAATAAATCTATCATATGTTTTAAAACAATTATTTCTTGATATATTCTTGGTTGGATTTATTATCTCTCTTCGTATTGAAATCATATGAGCTAAATTTTCTATGGTTGTATGCCTTACAAAGTTACTTACTTAATTGGCATCACAATTAGATAACCGGGGATATTAGCATAATGAGAAATGGTCTATGGTGTTACATTTTCTCTATATGCTCTCCCTACGTTTGACAAGTCAATACAGTGGTTAAGGTACTACTTGGGGAAAACCTAGAAGAACCTTTCTAATCCTTTTAAATATTGAACTCTGATTGCTACCTCTACCAACCATATGAAATGTTGATAAAGAGAAAGGGATTTGAATCCTTAACCTATGTCTTTTTAGACCCGTATTCTACCATTGAAACTATTCTCCTCATGAAAAAATGATTACTTGAGTGACCAACCATCTCAATATGATGTGACCCCTATGCCCTTATAAATATAATTGTTACCCCAACCCTCGATCTCCTTATCATTAGAAAATGAAGAGGTTTCTACCTAGGTTTATGTATTAATTCTTTTCCCTTATTTTCTTTCCCTCCATCTTGATTTGAGTTTCTAAAATTGGATAATATTATAATATAATATATTATAAACATGTATTATATATATAATCCTAAAAAGATATATAAAATTGGTTAATATTATAATATAATATATTATAAATATATTAAAAACATATTATATAATATATATAATCCTAAAGTATTATAGTATATAATATGTTTTTAATATATTTATAATATATTATATTACTATATTAACCAATTTTAAAAACTTGGATGGAGGGAAAGAAAATTGGGGAAAAGAAACATTCAGAGAAGAAGAAGATTATACAAATTTATTGTCAAGTCTCGACAATGTGATAAGAGCTCTAATTGGTGTCAAAATTATGGTTTTGGCCGGAAGGGAAGGGTTTTCTATGTGTGTTTGAGAGGCATTGTATAAGAGGTTCCTTCTAATATACATTAAATCCATATGATTCTTTTCATTCTACTTCTTTTTTGGATCTTCACATTAGTTTCTTCGGATATTCTATAGGGTTTTCATATTCTATCAAACCCTACCCGTTAATGTCAATGCCCTAAATTTTGCAAGTACTAGTTTAAGGGAATATGCAAAGAAGAAACTCGCAAGAAAAATTGAGGAGCTCAGAAGCATTGCCCACGACCGCCAGAGCTCATGAATTGATTAATCAACAATATAGGTAAGGATTTCAGGATTTGTATTTTTATCCTTCCAAACCCTAAAATCTCGAGAACAAATTTTTATTGCCAAGATAGTAGTCGCCAGGCAGTTCGAGGGAGTCAAGTACCCGGGCCAATTTCGCACAATAGATGACGTGGAGGGGCTTGATGCTCTTGAAGGAGAAGATCAAAAGAAGATCAAGAAATATTTTGAGGGTCTTCTTCATTGCCATTGTGTAAGTCTTAAGCCTATATTACAGGACTTCCCTTAGTGTCACTTCCCTCTCGTAGAGCGCTTAAGCATGCCCTTGCAGGAAAACCTTCACTTTTCTTTCTATAGATAGGATACGGTTAGTGAAAGCTTTTCTAATAGACATTAATACGAAGGAGGCAGGAGCAACAAGCATAGTAACCTAATCCTGAAGGTCTTCGATTTATTTTATGGCAATATTATATTCCTGCTCTCCCCCACAAATCAACCTGTATATGTAGTATAGTGTTGTCTCTAGTTTTACATATCTCACTCCAATTTGATTTTTCAATTGTTTTGAGCTTGATATTCCTGTCATTATCTTTTCAAACACTATCTGCAATCTTTATTACTTGTTTTTTTATTATTAAATCTAAGGTTTATCCCTCATATGTCAGCACATAGTATATGGTGGATGTTCAGTTTCCTAATGGACTTAGTTCCTTTTGTATGCATTTTGTATGTAAATTCATGCAACTAATATGATGACCTAGTTCGTATTTAGTCAAGTATGAAATATAAATTTTCAAAACTTAAATGGATCATATTAAATATAAACATGCTATATTGTTAAAATCTAAAAATTGTGAAGCTTTGATGTTAGCTGAGACGTCAATTTAAATATAGCACTGTGGTTGCAAACAAAAGCATGCTCCAACCAATGCATACAATCTTGTGGAGGGTCTCGATGAATCTGCCATTGAAAAATCCAAGGGTTCTCGTGCAACTTGTAAAATTGCAATCAAAAGATAGCCAAAGGAGAGGTGAGATTTAATTGGTTCTGTTGTGCTTTCACGTCATAATAATTGTCCCAATGCCAAAATTTTGCTGCACATATTTAGATCCTAGAGATATATTTGATTATTTAGCAGACTTTCCTTTCAATTTGTCTTTTGCTTTCCTATCTTGTCCAGGTAAACGATCTAAAAAGGCCACATTCATAAGGAAGATAATCCAATTTGAGTACCTTGACGACTAGAAGATTATTTACTCGGACCCTCTTAAAGGGAGAATTATATAAATGAAAACATTAAATGATAATATTCTTTAATATCTGGGCCAACGTGGGTGTACAACTGGGTATCCAAGCAAAAATTTTATAAGGAAAAGAGAGCATTTCTTGAAGCCCTACTCCACAACTAAGCGCATTGAAACCTGACATTTCTACTTTACATGTATTACCATATCTAGTGGATCAAAACCTACCAGGTTTTACTACCCGGCATAAACCTCTACCTGGATCGACAACTAATGGCATTGAGTATCATCATTGGGTATTAGCATCTTATACACTTACCTCCTGTATTTACAACCGGCATCGAAACCTGACATCAGCTCTTGGCTCAACTAGCAATCCAGGATCGAGTCCCAGCATCGAACACCTGGACTACTGGGCATGAAAAACTAGTATGGAAAACACCTGGTCCTTCCTCTCTTTTTAGACTTTCGAGATCTTTTCCTCTTTCTGCATCTGATTATCTTTTATTGTTTTAGTTCATTAAAATTTGTGGGGTATGGTTGATGGTTAGATTCTTTGCGGTCATGATAAAATGTAGGTGTCCCCATTTTATTAAACCATTATCTCACCTTTTTGCTAAACTTTTGGCAGATCTGAAATCTTTTATTGAAACAACCTAACCATTTTAGCTATGACACCTTACAACTATATAAAAACAAAATATCTTTTGCCATGAAATAACATAATCGCATAAAAGTTAAAACCAGTATATAAAACTGAAAAAAAGGCACTTTCATGTTGTAATGGTTTGGTTAGAAGCTTGTTTTATTTTCACTTTCCATTCTTCTGTACTGTAGTTACGTTTAAATGGTATTTGATCTTAAATTAAATAATGCTAAATATCTAATCTTTGCCATTGAGATCTTTCTCGGCTCATCAATACTATGATTGAACTTAATTTTGTATTTAGATTGTTCAGGTTTGTATTTGTGATAGCTAGAAGCCTTCAATGAATCTTGAGAGGTATTAGTTATTGGTAAGAAACTAGGAACTTATGGTTATAGTAGAAATTAGTAGATGGGGGGTGGTCAATGGTGTCTCATAGTTCATCTTAGTTCATCTTCTGTTTCGATTTTTCTGGAGAGTAAAACTACATCAAGTAATACATATTTTGAATGTGTACATCCATCTTTTGCTGCTTATCCTATTGGTACTTCTCTGGCATTAGAATAGACACTCTCTTGATCTTCATAGTTGCCTTTTGTTGCTATAGAGCATATCAGTTTTTGGTTTCTTTTTAGAAATGCAAAAGTTGATACAAACAATTTTTTGCTCATCAATTTGTAATTGTAATTGTGAATGATAAGGTTCGGAAGCGGAGACCATTACCTCTAAAAGTGAGCACTTGGAAAACATTATTCTTTTTGGCATCAAACTTCACAGTTTCTTCATGCTCATTGTGTCACATACCCAAATTTTCGTAAAATTTAAAACTTCTCTAAGTGCCTAAAATGCCACTAAAATATATGCGGAAATATAAAGTGTGGGTTTACTTTCTTAAATTATTGCTTTCAAATAATTAAAACTTTGCAATGTTTATTACTATTTTATAAATGTCATTATAATTTAACAATGTTTAACACCAGAAACCTTTAGCTAAGATGCATTCTACAATGTGATCAACTATTAAGATAACTTAAAGAAATCATATAATCATCATAATGTACATACACCTCCAATAGAATAAGCCATATGAACAATGATCTACAAAGCATGCATATATCAAAAAAACAATCCCAACAAGAGTACATACACACAAGAGATCAAAGACATTCACGAGAGACCAAAGTAACGTGGTTCACCCGTACACGGGCTAGTCCACAAAGGTGTGTGCATCTTTTATTATTTAGAGAAAAAGTAGTAGGATTACAAAGAACAACTTAGTTGCTGCAACAAGACTCCATCTTCTTCCAGCAAGCCTCTACCTCATAGGGCTTTAAATGAATTAACTAAAAATAAACTAAGACCACACAATCCTTACATTTATGCTTCTAGTCATATTATCTTCAAATGTACAACCCATAAGGCATCTTTGTTTTGAACAAAAGGGAAGTCTTTTAAATATTTAGATATACAAATCTTAGTTCCCCTTTTTCTTTAAGGGTCTAATATCCTTCCAAGAGAATTTATACATCAAATTATTTACACTTTTTGGAGGCTTTGGATTAAAAATTCATACAAATCTTTTTTACTACCATAGCCACATATTATGACGCTTTTAAAGGATTAAAATACATATATAAGTGGTAGTATGATGTTATTTATAGTACTACTTTTCTTATAATGTAACCTTCTTGCACATTTCATATATATATACTTGAAATCCTTTTTGACATTCCTTATGTAGTTATGTTCACAAACAACTAACCAAAAGAAAATATCTTTATTAATTTAATGCCCAAATCCTTTGTATATATATATTTATATAAGTATGTACAATGCTATAGCACTTTACCATATCCTCTAAAATACGAGTAAATAAATTGATAAGTCCATGCTAGAAGATCATAACAATACTAACTATCATTTTTGCGTTCTACCTTATGTGATAAGGTGATTTCAAAAGAATGTTATGGAGAGCTAGGTATACGTTTAATGAATAGATACCTCATGGTTACCATTACATAAGATTTATTTCGATTAAGTTGATGTTTGCAACAGCGATGCTTAGCTATCTAAGTGATAAGGTTGTAATGAGAACGTCTCCGTATTTCTCTCGATTATATAATAACAATTTATGGAATTTCTCATTTCGTGACTCTGTATGAAATGCAAATCGAATTGCATTCATCGCAACACTCTGTTATCGTTCAAGTTCTTAAATGGAAAACTTCTACCTTCATTACTGAGCAGATCTTTATGTTAGAAAAAGGCGTAGCTGGGCCTTAAGGAAAATAGGCCACTAAAGTCTACAGAAAAATCATCTTTTAACAAACCAAATTTGAAACAGAAATGCAGCTTATTGAGATCTGGATATCATTTCCCTTTCTTTATAAATATAATTATAATTATATAACCAAGGTAATGGAGACCTAGAGTCCTCGGTGTAATATCTTATAACCTATCAAATTATGAAGAAAATAAGCTATACTGAGATCGCACTTCTAATGCAGAGGTCGCCTTTATTTTGCAGGGCACCTATGTATATATTTAATATACTTAAAAATAAACTATGCATGATGTAGTTATAAATTTTACAAAAATGCAGTGAAGTTAAATCAGTGATCTTAATGGGCTTCGGCTAATGAGTGTCACTCTTAACCGTTGCAGAGATGGAATTTATTCCAACCCCGAGATGGTTTTTCTCTATCAGCTTAAATATTTCAGAAAAACAACAATCCGTTTCTTTGTCAGATCTAGCTACAACACGATAGATGGATTGGACATTTCCCAAAATAAAACTCAAAACTTTAAACCTATATCCTGTTTGCATAAAAGAAAAACAGCCATCACTACCCCCTATTCGTTTGTGCGCAGAGAGCTATCATCACAAGGCTCTATTATAAAAAGAAAAACGCTTCTACCAAAGCCGACCCTCTTAGGTCTGGTGCACAGATTTAGTCTATGATGGGAATCGTAGTGCAGGATGGAATTATGCCAACTTCATAAAGATAAAAATAAATAAATAGAAACTCTTCAGGGAAATAATAAAACAAAGTTTGAACCCCAAACATAGGTTCGATATTCATTAGGGGCGTCTCTATTTACGATCTCAAGACAATGTAGGTATGCAAGGGAGAGAGAGAGACTTAAATCAAAAGCAGAAAACATGTATGCTAACAGCGAGGACTTAGCTTCAAAGACTTGACAACCAAAGTATGAGGTTTTTCCACCGTTCTCAGTGTCAAACGTATCAACATACTGTGAATCGGATTTTGACAGTGAATGGGATTTTCTTGACCGTTTTTTTTTTTTTTTTTTTTCAGCAACCAAATACAGAACAAAACTTCATCAATGGAAACATATAAACTATATGTTGAGGTAGGGTTCCTTCAGTAGCAGACAGCTATTTAAGAATCAGAGAAGCACGCAAACAGAGATTAATTTAATGGTGTAGAGATAACTCTTTTGGCACAAAGATCTAGCTAAGCGTCAAAGCACAGAAATCAGAAATAAACCGATATCACTTACCTCTTTTTAGAAACGATCAGTTGTCGACCTACCTCCTTAGCAAGTCTGCTATGTTCTACTTTTTCGGAGTTCACACCGCCTTGATGAAGGCGCATTCCTCTCACAAAGATCGCCATTCCCAGCTCTCGTAGGGTTCACTCCATAACAAAGCGCAACTAAAATTAATCTGATTCTAGAGAGGTTTGGTAGAGCTGGAAGCTATCTCCTCCATAACGCTTAGTCCAATTTCTTCTCTCTTCCCCAACTCCAATCCCCTTCATCGCAGATCAAAATGGCGAACTTTCCCCCAAATCCTTCCAGTCGTTCTCCCCCCCCAAATCGGTATGCGACCATGCATTAAATACACTTTCAGTAATGTAGTCTTCCTTGGGAGGTCCGCCAAGTGTAGAGGGGATTCCTTGGGAGGTCCGCCAAGTGTAGAGGGGATTATTCCCCAAGGAAAGTCGACGGGCATGACTAGTCACTCCACGTTTAATTAGTTTGAAGTTTGGTTCCCTATAAGGAAACCCCCACTCGGCCATTTCCCCGAACTAGTAGTAAAAGAGTTTCTTTAGTGCACATGTACTCAGTATTTCGATTTTCTTGTGGAAGGTAAAGAAATAAAGCTCTACATTTATTTCTCCTAATCATCAAGCTTTACCTCATAAATCTTTGAGGTTTTCTAGATATAATTAGCATCATAATATTTACGGCATATGATACATTTCTTTTATTTCAAGGCGACTCTTAAAAATATAGTACTTTTTTTTAAAGTTAACTCCTTATACTAGTTTCCCTCTTTAAAGATGACACTATGGCATTCCATGCCTAGTTAAGATGATTTTTACGAATTTGGGATTAATCCTACCCGGGTCATCATAATTAGTAGGTAGGGAATAATAATCTAGTTAAATGCTTACGGTAAATCCTTCAAGGACGAACCTTTTGCACTATCATAAATTACGACGATATGTGAGGTTATGGTCATGGAGCCCATGGATTCCTATCCATTTTATCTCTCCCTTAATGGATTATTTGTCGCATTGCATTTAGTCTTGTCTAGACCTTTAGTCTATAATCAACCATTTACTTATTTGAGCATAAGTAACAAAACCAACAAGGCCTACTGGTGGGGCCTTGGCCTTGAGCTCCTCACCAGGGCCTCATACATAGTTCACAATATACAATTACAATTCTAAATAGGGCTACAAGGAGGGATATTACACATTGGCATCAAACTTGACAGTCACTACATGGTTGTTATTGCCATCACACATGACAACAACTTCTGTTAGAAATGCATTAGCAGCCAAGCCACTTCCCTGGCTGTCCACAACATAATCTCACACTGTCCTTATGGCTGCCAAAGAGCTAGAGAATCCATCCACTGTAAACCAAAAAGTCAATACAAGGTTTATTATTATTTCTGACAGCCTTGGACATATGAAAGAGCCAATGTTGTAATGTACTCAATCTTCTAATACTCTATGCCCGACGTTTCCATCCAAGTAGCCTTCCAAATCTTCTGAAGCCTTGACTCAGTGACTCCTATGCTTTCCTCATCTTTAGACCTCAAAGTTGTTACCAGTTTCTCTGTCCACTTATCACTTTCGGCATCATGCAGTGGAATGTAGATGCAAGTACACCGCTCTGCGCCATGGATTGATCTGGTACTGAATTCGTCAAAAATACCTGGTACCACTCTCTACCTTTCATCAGACTGGTCATCCCTAGGCAACAGGATTTCCTGGTTGCACCCATGGCAATGATTTCTCAAGCACTGGAGACAAGGGAGTAGGCACATGGAGTAGGCATCCGAGCACGCTGACAATGATTTCAATGTTCGAGGCATCCGATGAGCAAGCACGCTGGTGATCTCTTTCCATGTCCAGAATGTAATGCAGTTGCACACCTCGCATTGACAGTGGTCTCCATTAAAAGGAACCAATAAAAAAATGGTGGAATCAATGTTTCTTATTACCTTCATGGCCCTTCACATTAAAAAAAGGCTTGGTCTCTCCTCATTTTGCTAAGTGTAATTTGCCATGTGTTATTTATAATTTTTCATTCATGTGAATACGCATTTTCCTTGAGAAACATTTTGAGCACACAAATGGAGTTATGTATTACTTGAGCTTTCGACTTTAAGAAGGTAAGAGGGTCAATGATGTTAATTAGTTAAAAGCGTGAAGTGAAGGTCCTTATAATAGATTTTTATTTTATTTTATTTTATGTGAATACCGTGTATGACATGGCAATGCTCAAAATAGTTGGGACAATAATGCTGAGGGAGGGGTAAGATGACAGATTGAGTGGATGATTTGATTAAAGAGTTAGGACAATAATGTTGAGGGAGGGGTAAGATTAGAGATTGAGTGGATGATTTGGTTAATATAAAACGATGCTGATTATTTATTTAGTCATTAAAGAATGGACTTCCATTAAAATTTGTGAAGTGAAATAATTAATCAATCATGATCAATTATTATTATAATCGATCATGATTGATTATCTATTTTTAGTCATTAAACATAAAGCATTTTTAGCACAGGCATATTTAGTTTATGTATTTTTAATTGATAATTTTTCTAATTTTGATAATGAATCATAATGTTTAAATTGATGATGATATTTTGAAGGTTTTCAGGAAATAGAAGGTGAATTTGGCAATTGAAGAAGTAATTGGTCGTGTAGGGCACATGATCGATTCTCCAAATGCACTTCATCAATATCGTCGTATATTGCTTCAAAGACATCAGCAAGTCAAGGTAATGTTATAGAATATCTAGTGCAATTTTTGGTAGTGTTCTAGAAACAAACTATTTTTATAAGTCATTTGAAGAAATTGCTTTGTTTCTATGGCCAAAGTTTCCCTCACAATTGGACTAGAGCACTCAATTAGTAAGAGTTAGTGTCTAAATTGAGCTAGTAAAAACATCAAGTAAATATTTTTAAGGAAACATGAGTATTATTATTTTTTGGAACATGTTAATAGGTTACCTTTCTTAATGTTATGTCATCATCATACAGTAATTGGTATTGGATTTTACTATCACGTGATCCTACATACACACTTTCATTTCAATTCAAATGGCAATCATACAAGAATGTGATCACCATGCCTCTTCTAAGAATATATATGACTCAGATATTGAATAAGACCATGTTTCCTTCATCTCATAATTTCTCACCTTTTCTCATTATAAAATACAAGTTAGTTCTTTCTACAATTTATCCACCTCATATCTTGATTTTTTACCCATAATTTACATTCTTTATATCAAATAGAAAATCTCATGAAAGTGTACCTTGGAAGAAGTTTATGCAATGGATGATCAACTAGGCCAATCACACACCCATACAATGGATTTTCTTAATGGCCCGGAAGTAGATTACTTGTATAGATAACTATGGATTCCACAAGAGAAACAACCTTTGTATAAGGATTATTTATCAATTATAATAAATATATTTGTGTCTAAATTTTGCTCCCAAGGTTAGCTTTATCGGTTGAACCATCCACGAATGGTGTGTTTCCAATTGCAAGGAAATAGGTCAGAGGTTCAAATCAAGTTGAATACCTCAAGGTTACCAACCACTTTTGTGGCTAGCGGTTGAAAACATCCTCTATCTAGATATATAGAGGAAGAGGGGGAATCCCGCGAAGTGTTTAATATGTGGATGTGTATATCCAATGCAAGTGGAGCTTGAGCTTGGGGTGGCACTTTATGTTTTTCTCATTGGTTTCAGTGCTCGCTGCATAAATAGCAACAAGAAATTTCTTGAAACAAAGCCAACTAAGGATAATGGGAGCAAATGCAGATGACCAAAGATCAGGAAGATACAATTGTGATTCTTGATTTGGTACCACTCAGAGAAAAAATTGACAATACAACTGCATTCTTGATTTTTGAGAGGTTTTGAAAAAAGAAGGTTATCATTAACGTTACCATTTTTGGTGACTATTGGGTAATCTTTGTTTCTTACCTAGGTGTGTGACCCTTTTTTATAATTTGGCAAGATGATGTTAAGTGTTGGAAATTTAATTCTCATATCAATCCATAAGGAATTCTATTCAAGGGTTCTAGCTCAATGGTAGAGCACCTTCCTTATAGGCAGGAGGTTGGTGGTTCGATTCTACCGTGCCCTATTTATATTATGAAACCACTAAAAAGAGATAAATGACTAAAAAAATGACCAAAATTTTCATATTAATGACCACCAGTACAATATGAGAGATATGTGACCAAAATATGCATATAAATGACCACTTTTGAGTTGGCAATCGCTGGTAGCAAATTAGTGGTCATTTTATCACGTGACAAAAAATTTGGTCATAAATTTGGTCATGAATTGTAACAATTAATGACTAAATATATTACCAAATTAATGACCAAATATATAACCACAAGATAAGCTATAAATGACCAAGCTAAATATGACCACATTTTTGGTCACGTGATATATGACCGTTAATTTGCTACCAGTGGTCACCAACTCAAAAGTGGTCATTTATATGCGGATTTTGGTCATTTTTATGGTCACTTATCTGTCATTTTGTACTAGTGATAGGCCAACTGGGTGTTGATGCTCAACTTTAATTTGCCAACATTCAAAACACCTAGCTATGTATTCAGCTACTTTGTTTTTCATGTTTGGCCAAAAGTAATCTTTTCTCAGCATGGTTATCATTTTCTGATAACGAGGGTGTCCCGAATAAGAACTTTTATAAACTTAATCTGAAATCAACAACTTAACTTTTGACATATTAGGCACATAAAATATGTTCTTATAAGTCATTAAACCATTTTCGTTAATGTTGTAATCTGTTACTAAATTTTCGGATACATTTTCAGCAATTTTATCATTTAATTTCTAATAATTTTCATCTTGATTAATTCCTTCTTTGATCCAATTTTCCAGATTTGTCTTATAAGTGTTGATTGCTACCACGAAATTTAGTTTAGTGTTTCTACTTAAGGCATCAACAACTTTGTTTTCTTTACCTTTAATGTTTTGAATCTCGAAATCGTATTCGCTAAGGAAAGCTAGCCATCTGGCTTTCCTTGCGTTCAGATTTGTTTGATCCAACAAATATTTTAACCCTTTATTATCTATCATTAGTGAAAACTTCCTTCCAATAAAGTGACGAAGTCACATTTTTAATGCATGTATCACGACTGCCATCTCTAGATCATAGGTTGCGTAGTTCTTTTCGTGAATTTTTAATTTCCTTGATTCGTAGGCTATTACATGACCTTCTTCAGTTAAGACCCCACCAAGTCCAGCATTGCATGCATCAGTACATACACCGAAGTCCTTATTTGGATCTGCGATTTTTAATATAGGTGTTGTTGTTAATAATTCTTTTAGTTTCTTAAAACTCTCCTCACACTTTTGTTCCCATATGAATTTATTTCCCTTCTTCTACAAGGAGGTTATGGGATTTGCAATTCTAGAGAATCATTCAATAAATTTTCTGTAGTAGCTTGTGACTCCCATAAAAGAACGTACATATGTTACGTCTTTCAGGACATGCCACTCATTAATTGATCTTATTTTATCTGGATCAACTGCAATCGCATCTTTAGATATTATGTGACCTAAGTATTGTATTTTATCTTTGTAAAAGTCACATTTACCAAACTTAGCATAAAGCTGATATTCTCTTAACACTTGCAGAATTATTTTTAAGTGTTTGTTGTGTTCTTCTTTAGTCTTAGAATAAATTAGAATATCATCAATGAACACGATTACAAGCTTATCTAGATACTTATGTAGAACATTATTTATTAAACACATGAAGATTGTCAGTGCATTAGCTATCCCAAAAGGCATAACTACAAACTCGTAGTGCCCATAACGGGTCCTAAAAGTTGTTTTAAAAATGTCTTCATCTTTTATCCTGACTTGATGGTACCCAGACCTCAAGTCTATTTTAGAAAATATTGATGCTCTACATACTTGATCAAATAGATCATCGATGCGGGGCAGAGGATATCAATTTTTAATAGTCATTTTATTCAGTTGACGGCAGTCTATGCATAATCGCAAGGTACCGTGCTTCTTTTTAACAAAGATAACCGGTGCTCCCCAAGGAGACACACTTGGCCTTATGTAGGTTTTATCGATTAGTTCCTTCAACTGTGATTTTACTTCATTAAGTTCCAAAATGTTCATTCTGTAAGGAGCCTTTGAGTTAGGCACCGCACCCGATACTAACTCAATGGTGAAATCTAGTTCCCTTTTTGGAGGTAGTCCTGGAATTTCTTCCGGGAATACATCAGAAAAGTCCTTAAGAATCGGTATGTCTTCCAATGTTAACTTAATAATCTTCTTTAGATGAATGTTTGTCATTAATTACTTTTACTGCAAACATTTTACACCTTTTCCTTCCAACCTTTTTAACTTGTAAAGCATAAATTTGTCTAACAAAAGTTCTTCTAGGAATTCCCTTTACTGTTTCAGTTTCTCCATTATTATTTAAACAAGTAAAATTATTTTCAAAATAGTTCAGCACTAGTCTATGCTTTCCAAGCCAGTCCATGCCTATTAATACGTTATAAGACCCCAAAGGTAAAATAGTCAATTTAACTTGCATCTTTAACTGACTCATAAGCAAATCACAACTTTTCTTTTGGTCCCTGTTGCTAACTAAACCAACCATGATTTATCAAAATTTTCTACTTTTAACTTGCAACGTTTCACTAAATCAGGTGCTATGTAACTCAAACTTGCACCCGGATCAATTAGAATAGAGATAGGTTTGTTTTGTATCATACCTTTGATCTCAACCATGGAAGTTTGATGGTTTGCTTGTCGGTTTTTCAGCACTGCATTGATTCTGGTCATCTCCCTTGCTACCTCACTGATTGTTGGTTCTATCTGCATTGTGTGAATGTTGTTGACTGTTCTTCTTTTGAGTGGGAAGTTTGCTCTGGTATGCGGTCCATTACAGTCATAACATTTTAAAGGTGGTCTTTGTTCATTAATCCTGGCATTATTATTATTGTTGTTGTTATTAGGCACATTTCTTGCAGATGTGTAATTCTATGGTGCATTTCCTCTGTAATTATTACTTTGAAAATTTCTGTTATTGAAATTTTTATTATTTCTAGAATTCTTGAAATTAAAAATTTTCTTTTTATGCTCAAAATTACTTGGTTTATTATTCCTCCAACTCGATACACCGTCTCTTTTCTTATTCTGTTCAAAACAAAAATTGGCCTTTCTCATGGCTTCTTCAAGAGTTGTAGGATTATCGTATTCAATTCTATCTTTTATGTTAAAGGGTAAAGAGTTCAGAAACCTTTGTACCTTAGGTTTCTCTTCAGCTAAGTAAGGTACATACCTTAACAAACTAAGAAATTTGCTACTTAACTCCTTCATACTCATAGAACCCAATTTTAAATCATAAAATTCTTTTGCCTTATCTTTGTAATATTGTTCAGATAAAAAAAAATTCTTGAATAATTTCTTAAATGTACTCCATTTTATATTTCTTTCTTTAATGCTTTTAACCCTCTTAATATCCTACCACCAAATGTCTGCCTTTCCGGTCAGATTGTATATGGCCATTTTAGATTTTAACTAAGATGAGTAATCATAAATATGAAAATACTTCTTCATACCGGACAGCTATGCTTCAGCTGCCTCACCCTTTTCATTTTCTCCATTAAATGTTGGGGGTTTTATCTTCTTAAATTCCCCTGAAATTTGTTCATAATTTTTATGCTTTTTCTTAGGACCACAGTCACTATCACTGCTGTCTTGATCAGAATTATATTTTCTTCTATAATTTTTATCATCAGATTCGGAAGAAGAGTCACTTTCACTTTTATAGTATTTTACTTTCTTATCTTTGTGTTTATAGGACATATTTCCAGACTCAGATTTTACTTATGTTCTCTTATTTTTTCATCATGATGATATTTTTCCAATAAAATTTGGTTCAATTCTTCTTGTGCTCTTGAAATCCTTTCGTTTTCTTCTTTAACATTTATTATCTCAGTTTTTAAATCTTTAACCGTATGCAAAAGTTCAAAAGATTGATCATTCAATTCTACATATATTTCTTCATTAATATTCTCATGTTCGTTATTATTACGTTCACTACGATGAGATTTGTCCTCTACGGATTCTTCCGATATTTCCATACCTACAAATTAGATGTCAAACTGTTCTGTACATAAACAAATTAAAACAAAAGTTAGTAACTAAGTTTTTCTGTTTTCATTTTCTGTTTGCGCGTGTGAACCTTTTTCAGGCCTAGAGTTTGAACTCGCGCTCTGATACCACATGTAACATCCCAAAATTTTGTAAAATTTAAAAAAAAATCTAAGCATTAGATTTAGCATTAAATGTTGTGCGGAAGTAATAAATGTCTAATAAATAACTGAAATAGATAATAATTAATTACGGGATGTAAAAAGCTTTTTGATTGTCTTATCAACAATTAAGTACATTAATACTCCTATGTCAGTTTTACTATTGTCATTATGAATTCGAGTCGTCACTTGCTTCCTATGCATACTTTTTCATGAAACATAAGTATTGCGATAGTATAACTATAATTATATAATTATCGTTTTTAATATGATGCATGAGATTTATGTTATACTCCTACATACAGTTGCGATCATACTATGACTTGGTTGTACTTTGTGTTAAGGTCTGATAGGTGGTACTTATACTATTATTTATTTATTTGTACACTCTTATTTAATTAACTTCTTGTTGGCAGTTGGTTTCTGGTGCACAACTTTGAGGCTTAATTAGCTTAAAGCTAAAACATCATCTCTTTAACTGTCTAGGTTACAGGTTGCATACTTTTGTTTTTGATGAGATAGTGCGATTTTTTCTATTTAAGCCTTATGTCAGATTACTAAAGACCCTAACCTTATTAAAAGTGGTGACTATGTAAGTTTAACACCCAAGTTTATAATTATGTAGCATATCCATATTAATGTGTGATGTTATATTATGCGAAGACTAAGGTGATTGATATCACTCTTCATCATTCTATTTTATTAGACTTACTTTAAGGTGGGAGAATTCATAGTTTGATAGCATGGTGAAATCGACATAACACTTCATACAAAAGTTAACTATGGTATTACTAGGTGATATTTCTGGTTATTGACATTTGTTATATTTTAAACTATGGAATAGTGGGCTATGAGCTTTCATCCAGCGCCATATTAGTCCATGCAATGGGAACTATGTTAAGACTATGGTATTGTGGGTTTTATTTTATACCAATGACGTGGTGGTAGCTGGCACATTAAATGTGATCACTTGAATGTCATAACTACATCTCAGTAATGTCAAAACCCTACTGTGAGATTTAGGGTTTTTGGTCTTTGGTTTATTGTTGCTATGCGTTATGGAGGAGGAGGCTGGGCCTTCTCGACCGTCATAGCTATTAGCATTCATGCTCCACTTCGTCATGTTAGTTGGGAGTTGAAGAGTGTTGGATCGTGGGGAGTTATGGTGTTGCATCGTGTTTAGGGTTTCCAACCTTCGGCTCCTTCCTTGGCTTCAAGTTGTTATTAACTAGGTAAGATATAATACAGTAAGTAGACCTCCCTTTAATTTTAGTACTGTGTTTTAACATTTCGATCGGTATTTAATCCAATTTATAATTCTATGGTAGGGTAAGGTCTGTGTTCCACGGTGAAGTCAAAGGAACGAGCCACCATGGTGTACATCCACCGGTAAGCCTCGGTCCTTCGGTTTTCCTCTGTCAGCAAGGATGTAATATTTGGTTTTCTCTTCGTCAATACAAACTCTATTTGTAGACATGGTTGTTGAGGTTACATTGTTGCAGTAGTTGGTTTCTGGGAAATGACCCTAGTTGGAGTTTCACCTATAGAAGTTGTTTTAATGGAGTATCGTTGGTCCTCGTGGCAGTTTTGACTGCAATGTAATACTACATTATGTAAATAAGAAGTGTTTTACTCGTTTTCTTTGGAAATGTATTCTTTTTAAAATCTGTGTATGAATTGTTTTGGAGTTTCATTTTAGTTAAAGATGAAAGGGATGAACCCTAACTTTGATTTATGAATATATTTGAAATAAGGCTACAGGGATTAAACCCCTGTGTTCGTCTATGAAGTTTAAGTGTTAACTTATAAGTTTTTAAAGGTTGATTGCTTAAAAACCTCGGCGAGTCGAGACTCGATCATGTAATCCATTGTCAATGGTTATTTTAAAAGATATTATTGTGAACCCTGTTTACAATATATTAGCACTGTGGCTCGGTTCTGCAAAATATTAGTTGAAATGTTTTAAGCTGTGTAAGTAACATCTTGGGAGAGCTCATGTTGAGACTCGAACCCTGGATCACTTGTGAAATGAACTTTGCTTTTTGTTAATGATTTTAATAATGTATTACATTGGCGTTTTGTTTTTAATGTGTAACCCGATTCGCTCTACAGGGTTTAGAGCTGGGCCTAACACTGCCTGAATGTACATGTTGTTAACTTTTACGTTTCAATGTAAGGGTGAGCCTCCAAATGGGGACTCGAACCCTTGTCTCTTTATTTTGTATTATGTATGAAGATTATATGTTTGCAACCAGAAGTTGTTTAAAGTTTTGATATTGTTTTAAAACATAGTTAAACCCTCGGATGAGCCTATACAGGTCTCGATCCTGAAACGTTTGATTATGTTAAGCTATTACTATGTTACAATGGTTACATGGTTATACTCATATTGTATGTTATACGTTTTTACAGTAATTCTATGTAATAGTTCGATACTTGTATAATCGATATATTTTAATTCAAGTTGGAAAGTGATGAGGTTTTCATAATAGGTCTATACATAAATGTTTAGAGTTTCTAAATTAATTGCATCGAGGATATTGCATTACTGCTATGAGGGATATTGTTTAAATTATTACATAGATAATATGCTAGGTTATTCGAGTAGTTTTGTTTTACAATATGACTCATTAAAAGAAAATGCTATGGTTTAAGAGTTGCATCAATGTTGAGTATAGATATATGATGTGTAAATATATAGACTCTGTTTATAAAACATTATTTGATCTTATGAAAAGAATAGTAAATGTTTGGTTAGATATTTCAGTTTTCATTATGAGATGAAACCCTATATCATTTATGTTCTTGTTCTAAGCTATATATAAATATATATATGTCTACTATGTATTGTTATTGATAACTCTAAGATATGAAGCTTTTCAATTTCTGTTTTAAAAGAAAGCATGCATTTAACTTCTAAAATAAGCTATCATTCAACAGAGAAGCAAAGATGATAAGGAAATCAAATCTGAAACAATCATTCATTCTGCAATCATATCATTTCTAAGTTAATTAAATGCTTCATGTACTAGAGTACATCACCTTAGGGTGAAAGGAAAAATACAGGAATAAATTTGTTTTCAATCATTTATCTATCTCAATATGATCATTCATTTTGGTACTTAGAAAGAGTTAAACAATCTAGAAATCTAACCTTTCCTATCCTACGTGATGTATATATATATAAGTTACTCAAAGAAAGCTTATAAACATTCATACAATTTCAGAAATAGACAAACAGTTTACAGAAATGAAATGAAATAAACAAGTAGAACCTGATAATTTTGCTAGGGTGGACAAACACCCAAAGAGGCCTGTTCCTCCCAACCTTCTCTAGAATAATCAGCCAAATCACTTGCTCCCTCGGACCCTCGATCCTGTTTACTGAACCACTAGGAGGAAGACTCTATGTAGAAGCAAGGCACTCAATCTGTACTTCAGCAATCAATGGAGACTTGCATACACCTCACCTATGTACTTCAGTAATCAATGGAGACTTGCATACATATAAAAAACCTCTACACTCAGCAGAAATCAAACAGCCTTACACTACAACTCAAAACATAACTTCCCCTCATCGAATCTCTTGTGTGCATACAACAGAACCACAAGGTAAATTTTCTTGTCAAAAAAAGTGTGAGCCTCTGCTCAAATTCGATGGCTTATAAAAGATGCCTAGGTCTTTTATTGGTCAGTTTCAATAAATGAGCCTCAAGCTCCAGTTCCACATTCCACGGAACTTGACCACAATTCAAGGGAGTTGTCCCATAACAACAACTAGTTACTGAGTTCATGATGCTGCCACTTGTCCATTGCCTTCTACCCCATATTCCATTCCTCCTAGTGGGTCAGTAAACACTCTTGCAATAGTCTCTTTGGGTGAGTGTCTCCTATTTTATTTTATTTAAATAATAATATTATGCATTTACAGCCATCCTTGACCACTTGGTCAAATATAAAACTTTACAATAAAAGTTAAGACAATGTTTTCCTCAAACATAAAATGTCTCAAGTAATGGGTATTTTACACCTTTTGTGTGCCCAAACGATTCTTCTTTGTTGAATGGATAAAAGCATACTCACTCCACTTTCTTTCACATGCAGATGAACTAGTCACCTATGAAGTAAAATTAGCGTTATTTAATTAAAATTTAACAATGTATATTTGAAAACTTGAAAAAAAATTGAAATGAAAATAAAAATAAAGTGTTTAAAATTAGCACACACTAATCATTGTTGAATATACCTGTGAAAGTAAATGGATAGCTAACTTGCGAAGCAAGGGAGTGGGACTGTACCATATTGTATCCAAAAGTCTATGGTTCCAAGTTGTTCTCTATTATGTGCACAATCTTCATTTGCAAAGTGTCCCTCATATCTCAAGAACTTTCCCAACTCAAGCCGTAAAGTAGTGCGATCATCACGATCATAACATCTACTTATAAATTTGTTCCAATTCTACATCACCTCTACATCTAAAGATGGTTTCTTGTTAAACCATTTGAGTTTGAGTAGGAATGCAATTGAATGAAGAGAACTATGAAGCATTTTCCACCTTGTAAGACTAAGATCCCACACCTCATTACGGGTGTCCCCGTCAATCCTAGAGTTTTCATCTTGCATTATGTCATGAAGCTTCTCTCTCATTTGATCCATACTCTCGAACACATCCCCTAAGCATGGACAATCACCATCAAACATGTGAAGGGTGGAAACAATAGTTGTGATGAGGGTAACAATATCCTCCACTCGCCTCAAAAAATTCTCTGAAGAAGAGCCAATAATAATGTCCTCAAATCATAGACCATCCCCAATCCATTGAAACCACCATCTCCCTCAAAGATTGATGCACTTTGATGAGGCATTGTAACATAATGAATGCAAATGAAAATCTAGTCTCCGCACATCAAAGAAGTTGGAGGTTAGCATGTTTTCTATAAATTGCGATAGATGTTGCATGATTAATAATAAAAATTTGCAGCATCTTTGCGTCATTTATAGTTTTTCCAATGCATGCAACGTTGTTGATATCTTTAAGTAGGAGGTTGATGCAATGCACAGAACAAGGAGTCCAAAATATTGTTGGATATTCATCCTCAATTAAACCCCTAGCAAGCACATTGTTTGAGGCACTATCCGTAACAATCTGAACCACATTTTCTCCTCCCACCTCATCTATTGCTTCTTTGAAGAGACCCATCAAATATGGACCATCTTTTGTTTTCCCTGTAGTATCATGGAATTTTAATGACATAACCCCTTTTGGACTAGAAACCAAAATATTGATGAAAGGATGATGATTGACATATTTTCAACCATCTAAATCAATGGAGACCCCATATTCCTTCCAACCATCTAAAACAATAGAGACCCCAGATTCCTTCCAACCATCCTTAATGTCATGAAGACTAGATTCGATCCGAGTCTTCTCTCTAGAAAACACTACTATCCTCATCTTTTCATAGCTAAGAGGTTTGTAACCTTTCGGGGCAATGTTAACCAGATCTCTAACCATGTACTTCCAATAAGACACCTACAAACGTTAAAATCTATGACATTTGCAAAAAAAAAATGCCCAACAAATGCATCAAGAATTCCTCTCCCTTCTACATCCCACAAGTTGTTAAGTTGGGAAGTAGAATCATGAAGTTGAGAAGAAGTTTGCGAACCACCTAGAATTGCTCTAGTGGCTAGATTGTTGGTTTGAAGTGAAGCTTCAACAAACTATTTCAACTTTTCCAATTCATTAAACTGTTTTTGTATTGAAGCTTTATCTATATTAGGCATACTCATGCATACACTGATTTGTTATTTTTTCCCCATTCCAAGAAAATGTCATCAAATTCTTACCACTGTCCCTGACTTTTGAACCTTACAGTAAGGGCAAAACCAAACCTTTGAACCAGTTGTCTCACTATTTCCTCCACTGTATGATTGAGTGCATTTGACTGTTTCCCATAGCCTAGCTTCAAAAGTCTTCTTTTCTTATTTGTATTCTTTGTTTTGGGGGTCTTTTGTCATTTCCGTGGGGGGTCTCTGTTTGGAAATGGGTGCGTTGCTTTGTGTAGTTGATGAAATTTCTTCCATTGCAATGGGAAAATACTATAAGAAATATCAAATAATGCTCTGTCAAAATAAATATGGACATCTATTAGAAATGAACTTGAAAATCTACAAACAAAAATAAAGAAAATACCTAGAAGCATATTACATTTTCTTGAAAGTCTATTACATTTTCTTACCTAGAAGCATTGGTTGACATAGTTATTTTTCAACTGGAATATGGTCATAATTTTGTTCCTTCAATTGTAACATTTGAAGTTTTAAATGGGTAGTTTCAAATTGTTGGAACTTGGAATCCCCTTCTTAATTCCTCGGATGATTTTGACTCGAGAGCTCTTCAAATCCTGGGAAGACTGCTTACAAGTATATATGATTTCCTGCTATATTTTATTTAGATATTTGGATTTTGAAGTTGAATTGATTAGTTTATGAATCTCAATTAGGAGCTCTCAAGGATTCAGTTTTTGAATCAGTTAAGGAGCTATACGTCTCTCTTTAATATATTCCCTATTCATTTTTGAAATAAAGCAATTAATTTCTAATACTGTATAATAATAATTTTGTTCATTGTAACAGGTTTATAGACCAAAATAATTTCAGTGGCATAATTCCTAGGCAATTTCTGGACAACCCTTCATTGAATATCATGTATTGTACTAATTTAAAAAGAAATTATAATCTTTATTCTATTTCTTATTTCTAATATGCCTGAAAAAAAATTATAATCTTTATTTTATTTCTTATTTCTAATATGCTTGAAGTATAGAATTTTTTTTAACAAATTTTCACCAAGAATGCAACTACTTCCACAAAAGCCGAAACTGTTAAAAGTTTGTTCATAAGTTCATTTATAATGATCTATTTTATGTTGTATGTTGCAGATACTCTGGGAACCACTACCTCTGTATGGATAAGTTGTGGGAGTTTCCCTTATGAATCGACCTAATACTCTGCTTTCATACTTTTTCATTGTCATGAAGTTACTTGAAGTTTAAATATATTGTAAATGAGACAATGTGGGAGTTTCTCTTATGAAACGACCTAATACTATGTTTTCATACTTTGTAAAGTGTAAAAAACTCCATGATTATGGTGCCAAATCCAGCAAAGCCACATTTCTTCACTCTAGAAGAGATAGTGCAAACCACACAAAATTTTAGTAGGAAGATTGGTCAAGGGTTCTTTGGATCAGTGTTCTTTGGTAAATTGCCAGAAGGAAATGACATAGCTGTAAAGGTCCTCTCATTGTTCTCCAGAGAAGGAGTTCACCAGTTCCAGAATGAGGTAATTATGAGATTATGGAAAAGGATTCAATTTCTGTATCTCTTTGTTTATGTTGACAGTGGTTTGGTCATATTAGTAATAACAAAAAATATATATGTATCGTGAAATTTTTTTAAGCGAATTCTGATGAGAAGGTTTATCTTCTTTCTAGGATCCATCATAAGAATCTAGTGTCATTACTCGGTTACTGTAATGAATCGAGAGAGCTTAAGCTTATCTACGAGCACATGTCTCATGGATCCGTAAAGGACCACCTTTATGGTAAATATATTGTTAAAAACTAAATTTTAATTGAGTTACTGCATATTGATATTATGTCTTGATGAGCCAATAACATATATTTGATTCTGAATTACTATTTCTAAGTTCTTGTGCAGAAGTTTCCCAACTAAATTCGAAAACAAGGCTCCAAATAGCATTGGATGCAACACAAGCCACAAGGTAACTCATATCTAATTACGATTAGATAAGTAGATGTTTACTTCTCAACTTGGTTAGCCATCTTATATATTTTGATTTTTGCTGGACAGGTTGGAATACCTACACATGGGTTGCCACCCAAAGATAATTCATAGGGATATTAAGGCCGTCAACATCCTTTTAGATGGCCATATGAATGCAAAATTGGCCGATTTTGGGCTCTCAAGGATCACAAATAATGGGGAGGCTTCTGATGTTACGGTTTACCACTGTGGTGAAAGGAACAATCGAATACCTCGATCTAGATTATATATTCATATACCTTTAACGCTTTAATAAAATTCTGATATTACAAGAGTCCAATTAATTGTTGAAAACATAGGCAATTTTACTTTTGTTTAATGGGATAGTAAGTAATGAGAGGATGGATCCTTTTTAAGACTAATCAAAATTGTAAATTCGACCAGTGTTGAAGATTGAGCAAACCAGAAGGAGATTTAATCATCCATTGAGGCCCACTGGTTGTGTAGAATTCCGCAGTGACATTTGCGTAAGGTTTACCATTTAATTGTAGAGTCAGCAATCTGGTAACTACAGAGGAGGACAAGGTAGATGGTCCATATCACAAGTGAAGGAGATCAACGACCAAGGAGGTTTCCGGATTTGGAAAGTGCACAAAGGATAGGGTTAAGATTGGACCTGAAATATTGTTTAAATATCATTCAGGGAAGTTTGAAGCCCACCATTGACTCGGTCAGACCAGATCCAACAGTTCTGTGTTATTTCGCCAGTTAAAATTGTACAGGAGTTGAGGATAAAGAAGGACAGCGAAAATGGATAAATTTGGTGACGTTGCTAGTGGGACTATTATTTTAGTCGAACTCCAAGTTTGGCAGAGACTGGTTAGCAAAATTTTGGCTAAACCTCAGGCCGCCTGCATCACTTATGAAGAGGAGTATAAATGTTAATGGTTTGCCATATGACAACGAATTATTCCTTTGATATTTGCACGCCAGAAGAAGCTAAAAAGAAATCGATGTGCAACAATGTATGTGGGAGAACGAGCATTGGTTTGAAAGCACATTTCAAGCGAATTCAAAACAATTTTAAATTGGGTTGTTCACTTGACAATTTATACAACACTAGAGTTGTACTATACATTTGTTTGCATATGTAATCAAACAAATATTCTGTTAATGAATTTGAAAACAAACTCACGATCCAACTACCTTTAGAAATTTATAAATCTAATGCAAATATAACTAAATTCATACCATTTCTTTTGATAAAATTAAGATTTTCCTCCCTATTAAACAAAAACAAAAAAAACTTTGATGCTTATGAAACTATATCTGCAAAAATAAAAATGTGACTCACTCTTTGAAACAGGTGCCTGAATATGAAACGCATGCAACGTGGCTATTCAAATGGTTCAATGGATGCTATTAACGCCATCATTAGTAATTAATCAATAGGGTCGGGGAGTCTTCAGTGATCTAATGTATGGTCTATCGACTAGCAATGTTGTGGCACTACCATGTGGCTATCAGTGATCACTCCTGCGACCTGTGATAATGGCTAATAGCATGCCCCTTCACAAGAAAACTTTAAAATCCATTACAACCACCACATATCTAGATAATCCAGGAGAAAGAAGACCTCTAGATATGCTCAATCCTCAATGCAGGGACACAACATGTTTCCTTCTTCAACATTCAATCCTCAATAAATTCAGCATTTACCTGATCATTGACTTGCCACCCACCACCCACCAAAGTCACCTACCGGGCCACCATTCATTAATAACTCAACAATTGTTACGAATTGACCCAAAATAGGCTAGCAACAGACCGAGATCCTAGAGAAATGGAAAATCATTTCTGTTGAAATCGTTGTGAGAAACGATTCGTTTCGTAAGAAACGGAAAATCATTTCTGCTGAAATCGCTGTGAGAAACGATTCGTTTCGTGAGAAACAGCTTCTTCTTTCTAGAAATAGGAATGACTGTAGAAAACGATGGTTTTCGTTCCGTTGTCGTTTCTGCTCCGTTTTCACCAAAAAACGCAAACCCTCGTCACGTTTTTGGTAACATAGGCCTGAACAAGTTAATTGTTCTTTATGCTTATCTATAATCACTTGTTGTTTATGGGTTAGCTATCAGTGCATGTTATCTATGCATGAGTTACAAGTTATCATACATGTTATCCATACATAAGTTGCAAGTCATCATACATGTGATCCATGCATGAATTATAAGTTATACATGTATAAACATTTAATTAGATATAAACACCCATAGATGTAAATATCTTATATATAATATCTAGTTAGATATAAACACCTATCAATGTAAATATCTTTCAAGAGAATATTTGTTTTCTTAAATGCATGCATTATCATGTGTGCCATCTCATTATCAATGTAAATATCTTTCAAGAGAATATTTGTTTTCTTAAATGCATGCATTATCATGTATGCCATCTCATTTTCCTTAGGAAAAATAATAACCCAACATATGCTTGTCGGCTGAGGAAGTCGAAGTGTTTGGGCTGCCCATCTTTTTCTTTTTAAGGGAGATTACGGGAAACAATAGAGCGGATTCACTGGCCAGAGAGGGAGAGAGGCAGGTATAGCGACTGTTCTGTAGCTTGTTTTTGTTTTTGTTTTACCTTTATTCTGCCGAGTTTTCAATAACAGTGCTTGCGATGGCAGGAACAATACAGTCCAAGGTCCAGCATTAGAATGTCTTCGCTCGGTAGGTAGATTCTGCTTATTTGCTTATGATTTGCTTTTAACTGTAAACCTCTGTAATGCTTTACACTGTCTGTCGTGAGTCGGCAAGGCTTTACACTATCTGGGGCTTTGCCCGCTGAGTCTTGCGTTGTTGTAAATGACATAGGTTCTGGGAAACCTCTTCTTTACAGTGCTAAGTTTGGCTAAGTTTGCTTGTACAGAAAACGATGTCAATAAATAAATGTTTCTTTGGGTTATCATTTCTGATTTGCTAAAACTTTTTTTTTTTTTTGGTTGCATTTCAATTTCTGGAAACATTAGTGTAAATAAGCTCTCACTTGGGTGTGTAAGATATTGTTAGGGTTATCACAATCTCGTTTTTGCTTTGCAGCTTCATGTACGATCTTCTATTCTTGTAAATGTAATTTAATTACATTTTTTTTTAAAGCAGTCTTTCATTTTCTGTTCAAGTATTATAAAACACATTAAAATCATATAATCATATAAAATGAAAGTATCCTAACTTTTCACACAAAACTTAAGGAAACTAAACTAGATTTAACAGTTCAGTAGGGTAATGTGTAACTTCTTTCATGCTCATCCTATAGCTTACACGTGTCCTTTATAAAAAATAATAAAATATTAAAAAAAATTAACACAAATTAGAAGGGCATATATATAAAACTACACAAATTAGATAAATTAAAACCATAAACATTGCATTACACACTTCCTCAACATTTCCGGTCTAAAAATGGATTTGCACCTTGAGAGATTTGATCCCTCTCGACCCTTGGTAGATCCCCTTTTAAAGTCATATAATCATATAAAGTGAAAGCTTAATGTGGATCCTAACTTTTCACATAAAACCTAAGGAAACTAAACTAGATTTAACAAGCTATGCATTTGCAATTAATATATACTCAAACTAGACATCCACATACTTCAGTCCTAATGAACCCTTATCTGTGACGGAGAGTCGATTGTGGCTTGGAATTTTACTTTGTAATCTTGGAGGCTTAATTGTCTGAACTTTACACTAGCATAGATCCATTTTAAAAGGGGATTTACCAAGCACTGAGAGGGATCAAATCTCTCAAGGTGCAAATCCATTTTTAGACTAGAAATGTTGAGGAAGTGTGTAATGCAATGTTTATGGTTTTAATTTATCTAATTTTTGAATTTTTATATATATTTCGTTCTAAATATTTTAAATCTAATTTGAGCCGACATGTCTTTTTTATAATATTTTATTATTTTTATAAAGGACACTTGTCAGTTATAGGATGAGCACGGAAGGAGTTACACATCTCCCCCTACTGGGTTGTAGAATGCACCTCTTCGGTGGAATAAGAAATCTTGGAGGCTTAATTATCTCAACTTTATTTCTTTAGCACATTTTACATTCTTTTAGAAATGTTTGAATATCTTTCTTTAGTCATTTCCAAAAATAATTATTTTTTATCATTTGATAATTTTTAAGGAAATCTTAATGTATTCCCAAGTTATGATATTCCTTTAATACTTGTTCTTTTAATTTTGGCTTAGGGCATAAAAATATTTTACCCTTGTACTAAAGGATATCTCTCTTCCATTCCCAATATTACAAAGACATTCCCTTATTTTAGACATTATATTTTATGTCTAGTATTATTATCTTCTTTTCCTTCATGTTGAGTTTCTTCCTATGAAATTGTTGAATAACTTACTCACTAGAATATAGTTGCAAAGAAGAAAACAATCAACTATTCTATTACACACAAATTAAGGATAAAATCATATGAGATATACTCAAAATAGTGACCTAATGAGCCTTAGTTGAGCTTTTAGGCTTGCTCAACCATGGAGTGACACAACCACTGATAATCTGCCACCTAATCTTAGTTAACTATCCATGCAATCATTAGTTAACAAGACATGCACAAGACATGCACAAGACATTCACAAGTGGATGTGCCCTCCTAGTCTCATGCACATGAATATGCCCTCCTATGATGATTTCAAGGTAGGTAGGAATTTATGGGGATGATTCCAAGGTGGGCATGCATGACTAGGCTCAATTCAGTGTAATTGAAATCCAATTGAAGCACAACTCAAGGAGAGGTGCTGCCTTGTATAAGAGAATATTATTCTCATCTAAGAGAGAATATCTTGGACCAAACAAGATCAAGTGCACACTGACACATGAATTACAGAACATAGGAAAAATAATTACTAGGTAAATGTGCATATACTCTAATACCCCCCTAAGCACAACTAGGGTGTAAACAATGAATGGGTTTTGTTACCTCAAAAACTAGAACTCTTCTTCAACTAAAGGCATGTGGACCCAATTGAGATGCGTGGACCTGACAGACCCAATGCTATGATGGACAATTTTTCAAGGAGGTACACCCAATGTAACCCCATTCTTCTTTTGACCCTTCTCCTTGTGCCACAAGAGGCTCCCTGAACTAAGGTAAGGATAGATCTATTAAATGTGCCAACGAGAAACAATAATATCCTTACAATGCCTTCCCACTCTTAGTAGGCAAGTGCCTATTGGAGTCCATGATAAATATGCAATAAAAAATTGACTTGGAAGGTTAGGAGAAATTAAGGATATGTAATATGATTAAATGTTATTTTTTGCAGTACTTACCATCAAGATAAAACTCGAGAAATATCCAAACCAACAGTTAAAATTAGGCAAATTTTACCTCTCAGAAGGTGCGTCAATCACACCTATAGCACCCTTCTTTTAGTGGATGAATGGTGTGTTTTGGTGTTGATTTATACTTGAAATATGCAATTTGTTGAAGTCAAGATGAACCAAAAATAGTTTTGGCCTCAAATTACCTAAGGTCGCCATGGGTGACTTAGGATTTGAACAAATCCTCCTCAAACACATAGGGTTTGAATTTTATGCTAAAATGGACCTGTAATAAGACCACAACCCTATCTACAACAAACCCTAAGGGCCAATGTCAACTTACCCTAGGATAACATCACCTCAAAAGTTGAGTTTTTTTGTAAGATTTTTCAAATTTTTCATATTTTTACACTATTTTTCCAACTTCAGAAATGTATTGTTGAAATTAATAATTTCATCAAGGTAACAATTAAAAAAACTAGGGCATAAATAAATAAAAATTTGAATTTTTACAAAAATGTAAAATATTTAGGACTTTTTACAATATTTGATTTTTTTGTACTTGTTTGCAATATATTGTACACGAAATTGAGTAAAAGAGTGTTTGAGTGAAGATGAGGGAATAAGACCTCAGTGTCATTCCTCCAAGCCATTGAGAAATTGTGATTAGTATTCCCCTCAAGATTTGACATCAATTTTTGAATGAATTAGGGAAAAACCAAGAAACACTCAATTGTGTTATTTTTGACCTAGTTAGGGAAAATGCCAAAGGATGAACAAGAGAGACCCTCCTAAAAGGGATTCCTCAGTTATAATACAAGGTTATCATGCATAACAAATCCTAATTTTTTCTTTCCTCGGATCTCTTCGACAATGCATGACAAGAGAACTAGAGGTATTACCAAAAAAGAAGAAAAAAGGAGAAGAGAGTAACCCTCTCAAGGGTCCCGTGCCTTAGACAAGTCTTGCAAGATAGAGTAGAATCCTTCAATCACCAAAATTCATGACATAAGCCTAAGAATTTATCAAGAAGAGAGGTAAGCAGCACTTAGTCCAAGTAAACAAGAAGAAAAAGAGATAAGATTTTATTTGATCCCATTATATTTTGTTACAAATTAGAAGGATAGCCTTATTAGACTAACTTAACCTCCTTTTTGATGACCTACCTAAAATAAACTAAAATGAATTTCTTAGAGTTTTTCACTCACAATCTAAGGACTAAACCTCATAATACATAAAATAAGGATAAAAATCATGAAAAGTTTCAACATGATGAAATGTTGAGCATGGAAGGATGACATCATGCCCCATCTTCAAAAGGATGTTGTCATCATCAATTTGGCATGCTTGAACCAAGACAATGATTAATACATGAAAAAATAGCTCCAAGTTGGCATTAATGAGGCGTGCCAAGATGGGTCTAACAACCCTTACACATGAAATCACCTTTACAAAGCATAAACATAAGTGTGGTTGGGATTCCCTAATCCATTTGTCCTAATGGAGTCATCCCAAGTAGCACTGGACCACCAACCCAGGGCATCAATTCCCAACATAATGGAGGACTTCCACCACATTAAGGTGAAATCAACAAAGAAAATGATTCAGTACTCCTTGAAATGAAAACCAAGAGAACCTTCCATGACTGGAACAAGGGTCCTAAGCCTGACCATACCAACACATTTACATAAATTGGCCCCAACATGGCCTTTATAATGAAAAAAGACCCCTCCTCCTTTGCACATCTGATTTGGCACATTGTGGAGGATATGGAGGGTAATAGGTCCAACAATGAGCCATGATAGGTACCCATGTACAATGCATCTATGAAAATATATAATCTAGAAGATGAGGAAAGAGGAAAAACCTAGTGGGAACAACCCCCCCGGCTCAAAAAAGAAAATGTTGACTATGGCAGTTGTTACACAGTTGTTTCCTTCACCCCCAAGAGATCTCACAAAGTTGCAAATCATGCTTGGTGAAGATATTTGTGAATATGTATGCAACCTATTCATAAGATAGACAATACTATAGATCGTTGATCTCATTATGTATTAGTCCTCTGATGTAGTGAATATGAATCTCAATATGTTATGTTCTTTGTTGATATACTGGTCTAAACAAATTCAATGTACTATGATTTTCACACCAGATAGTCAGCTAATTAAATCGTACACCAAAATCTATGAGAAAGTATCGCAACTATATGCCTTGAGTACTAGGATTGGCTGCAACTTTGTATTATGCCTCTACTGATGACATAGTAATGATCGTATTCTTTTTAGTGGATCAACATATTGGACCAAATCCAAGGCTAGGAATATACATTCAGGGGCACTTGTGATATATGGCATTGGTTTCCCAATCTAAATCCATGTACTTCATAAGATATAATGCACGTCCTATTGCATAGTGAATGACATTGCTAGTGGTACATTTGACATACTGAAGTATTCGTTTGGATAATTTCCAATGCATTTCATGCAACTACTACATGTATATAGAAAATTCTCTAACAACATATGAGAGGTGAGGATGAGAGTGATTTAGGTATAGAAGAATCCCCACTAACTATTGATACTTGTCATAATCAACGAAAGTTGTATCATTGCCATCTTCTTACTTGACCCTAGATAGGAGAGGTGTTGTTGTTGGCTTGCAATCCATCATATGAAATCTAACCAATATATTTTCGACATACTTGGGTTAAGAGAAATTGATTCTTGAATCATCCTGGTTTATTTGAAGACCAAGAAAGTAATATAGTAGTCCTATGTCGGTCATGGAAAACCTATCATGCAAAGCAATCTTTTACTACAAAAATGGTTGAGACTGAACTCCTTGTACTTAGGAATTCATCAAAATATAACACTATAATTAAGAGAGAATGAATATTTCTCATCGTATACATATTTGAATTAGATTTGCAATGATGAAACCTTGAGAGAGAAGGTAGAAATCCATTTTTGGATACCAAGCTATAGGTGCTTGTTTAAGGTCATAGAAAGATTTCCTTAGTTTGAAAAAGAGATATGCATCCCGTATATACCCTTGTGGTCACTCCATGTATATTTACTCCTCAATATCACTGTGAATAAATCTATGCTTCACATCTATATGTCGAAACTCCCATTTTTTTTCTATTGTAACAGTGAGAGCCAATTGAATGGAATCCATTTGGGCAATAACGAAAAATTTTCATCATATTTGATACCATGAAATTGTTGGAAGCCTTTGGCTACCAGCCTATCCTTGTACCTATTGACCATTCCATTTTATACCTTCTTCATCTTGTACATCCACTTGCATCGAACAAGCTTAGAATCATGTGGAAGTGGAACTAAATTCCAAGTGTGGGTTTCAATGAGGGAATTGTACTCCTCATTCATAGTTGCTTCCTGATAAGGGTTCCCTTCATACTTTACATAGGAATGAGGATCATAACCAAGAACCATATAGAAATGTGATGGAAATAAGGGATTTGTAGTTGTGAGGACATGCAGAGCATCCTCAAACTGAGATCTAGTCCTCCTCGGATCAGTAGGATAAAACACTAGATATATGGCTTCCTATAGGGTCTATTATGCCCACCATGGTCTAAGGTCTATATAAATAATAATGTGCTCATGAAAATCTAAATAATATTTTGAAATCTTATCTGAATAGTATGAAGAATCATCTATGGGATTAGCTTTGAGAAGAGGTGCAGGATCTAATGTTAGTTTCCCCTGGAATGAATGCAATATGCCTTCTTCAAAGTTTACACTTCTTTCGATGAATGACTTTTATATTATAGGATCCAATAATCTACCCATTTACATCTTATAGATAACCCACAAGAATATATTCTTTGCTTTGGGATTCCAAGTATTTCCTCTTATTTGAAGGGATGTGGGCCCATGTTTGAGATCTAAAGATATGAAAGTGTGTGACTTCTATCTTCTTACCTATCTAGGATTCATATGGAGTTATTCCATTTAAGTATTTGCGAGGGAATCTATTTGGAGGTATGATGCATAATTTATTTCCTTGACCCATAATTTAGAAGGAAGATATCTTGCATGCGACATGTAGTTGGTCATCTCTTTCAGGAACATATTCTTCCTCTTAGATACCATGTTTTTTTGTGGAGTATAGAGCATTGTGTGTTGCAACTATATGCTAGCTTTAGAACAAATTAGATGTTCAAAATATTTATTTACCTATTCTCCCCCATTGTCTATGTGAGGAATTTTGATCATTTTCCTTGATTGGTTTTCCACAAGTTCCTTGAAATATTTAAGGCACTCAAAAACCTTGGATTTGAATTTGAGAAAGTAGATCCATGTGAATATCAACTATTCATCAATGAATGTAAGGACACGTTTTTATTTTCTCATTAATGGATGTGGGAAGGGAGCAATTATATCACTATGCACAAGATCAAGAATGAGGGATGCTCACCATGCTTTTCCTTTCTCAAACTTGTCTTCAGGATGTTTTCCAAGAATGCAATCTTGACAAACTCTATCTATTAATTTGATGTTGTCTAGAAAGTTTACCAGTCCTTTCTTACTTCGTTGTTGCAAGTACCTAAAATTCAAATGTCCAAACCTTTCATGCCATTGTCCTGTTTCTTCATTTGCATGTGTTAGAATCATAAGAAAATCGTGTTTAGGAACAAAATGAGAAAAGTCATACAACCTAGAATGGTGGTTGACCTCCTTGAAAACAACTTTGGAGCCATCTAAGATCTCGGAGATAACCATTGAATCTAGGGTTAATTCTACTTGCTTTCATGTGCCAATGTGAGTGATTTGATATATCAAGAGCATATTTATGGATAGTTTTGGAATATGCAATACATTCTCGAAACATCCATTTTCTAGATATACACTACCTTGTCCACAAAATTTTATAGGAGTGTCATCACATATTAAATTGGAGGACTAGTGCAAGGTGTCAAAGAGGCGAATGTATATTTTGAGGAATCCATATATATTTTGAGGAATCCATACGATGTGATGCACCTAAATCTATGATCATTGAATTTGGTGTAGAATATATAGCAATCAATGCATGTGCTTTACATCAATTTTCTCCATGATTTTTCTTGGCATTCTTTGGTATGAAATATCCAATATTGTTTTGTTGTAGGGATTGTTCCATTAGATCGATGGTCTTCTTCATGCATGAAATTCCGAGATGATATCATATGTTTAAATAGTTGATTGGATTTATCTTTCTTTGATTTTCCCACTTTGGAGTTTGAAGACTACTCATTGGATTTGAAGTTTGCGCTTTTCTAATGGTTAGGATACTTCTTGTCATTTTGTTTCTTCTTGCTTTCCTTGCTACTTTCCTGATATTATCTTTCTCATGCATAAGTGATTCAATGAAAGCATCCATAGGAGGCATTTTCCAAGCTTTTCCCATAGTTATCTTTGGATTATGAAAGGAAGACATGAAGAGAAAATATTTAGGGCTTGACTTTGAGAGAATATATTGCATTAGTTGATATTATTTATTTGACTTGTCTATTTTTCAAGATTGGAGTTTTTGCAACAAATATTTAAACTTTGTGAAAAATTCTTTCATGGTGTAAAAAAATTTCGGGCTCAATGAGATGAGCTCATTCTTCAACATGTGTCCCTATAGTTCATCCTCTTTCCTAAATAAACCCTCCAATGAAGTCCATACTTCGTTTGGTGTGGAAGCAGATTCTACATGAAAATGTAGATCTAGAGATATTGGTAACCATAACAACCCAAATACTTCATCCATTCCATTGAAATACTTAGCTTTCTCAATGGTGAAAACCCTTTGGTTCTAAAAAGGATGACTTTAGGCTTCCATTCAAAGTAATTGTATGGCATAAGGATCCTAGAAGTGGTTTGATCCACTCTCTATGTGAGTTCCAATCCTTTCGTCACATGCAAAAGAAATTATGTGCTTGTCCTTAAAATCTCGGGTGCTTTGATACCATGTGAAATTGTTGAATAACCTCACACAAAATCTAGTTGCAAAAAAGAGAACGATCGACAATTACAAGATTGATACCAAAATCAATGAAGAGAAAAGGAATGAATTTTATTCCACGTGCATTAATGACAAAATTACATGAGATATATTCAAAATAGTGATCTAATGCACCTTAGTTGACATTCTAGATCTTATTTGGGCATGCGCTGACACAACCACTTGTAATATCCCACCTAGGCTTCGTTAACGAGTCATGTAGTCTTCAGTTAACAAGATATACACAACTGGATGCACCCTCATATTCCCATGCACATGAATGCACCCTCTTGGTGATTATTCCAAGGTAGGTAGGTTCTCTTGGTGATGATTCCAACGTGGGAATGCATGAATTGACCACTTGGTGTAATTGAAGTGAAATTAAAGCATGACTCAAGGAGAGGTGCACCTTTATCTAGAACAAGATTATACTCATCTAAGAGAGAAAATATTGTACCATATGAGATCAAGTACACCCTAATACATGAATTATGGAACATAGGAAACATATTTTCTTGGTAAATGTGAATATACTCTAATACTTCCAACCACATAGGAATGGAAGGTGTCATGGAATGAAAGTTGGAGAATTCTTATATTCTCCAAAGAGAATATTCTACCACATTTTACTTCACTTTTTTTTGTAGATTATTTCAAATCAAACCCTTGAATTTTGTATACCCATTTTTGTTGTTGTGTTGATGACACCATTTGTTGTAATTTTAGGTTGTCATGATCTTGCTTGACTTTAATGTGTCTCCATTGAGATATTGTCGCTATTTTTTATTGCATGCAAAATTGTTGCCACATCTTTTTCATAGGTTGATTTCACCATGTCATTTCCCTTGAATTGTTTGCTTTCAAAATCCAATGGCCTCCCTTCTTGCATCAATGTTGCTATAATTCTGTGTTCCAATGCATCACAATCAAATATGAATGTTTTACTAATGTCATGTGTTTCTAATACTAGTGTGAAACGAATAACATCCTTTAGGAGTGAGAATGCCAAGGTAGATAATTAATTCCATACAAATGGTTTTTCGTCAAGAAAGGTGTGAGTGGACCTGCAATGCATACATAATTCTTTTAAAATTTCCTGTAATACCCGTGTTTGCGTGAAACTCAGACCATGGGTTCTAAATCCATAACCAACAATACCCCTATGCGAATTGGCATTTTCAATACCCAATAGGGTAATGTCTCACCCAAGACTCTCACAAAGATTACTGAGATGAAATTAAGCATATGCTTGGATAAACATACCACAACAATAAATTATCCATAATTTACATATACTTAATACAATAACATAAACCATATCCAAATCATGTGTAGTGTAGAAATCTACATCATAACATCAAAATAGACAAATATTAATTAATTAATTAATTATAGAAGAATAAATTTTGTGGTACTATGTGTCATTCATTCACATTGTGTGCTAAAACATTAGTCTCAGTGAAGAACAAACACAAAACAGTCGCATCATTTCCACTTTTATACAAAAATTTTGACAGTTATTTGTTCCTCAACTATATTTTAACTAATATTTATGAATTATGTATTAACTTGAGAGATATATTTCTACTGTGCAAGTCACTATAAAAAATATTGCACAAGATAACACAAAATATATTGCGTGACCATTTACAAAATGTTTTATAGAAGTTATAACAATATAACTAATACAGTGCTAATAGGCTCCCAACACTATGTTTTGATTTCCCTCGAGCCAATATTCATTTTTTTAAAGACAACCGATTGGACTGAAGACAAATATTGTGTGATATGTTCTATAAACTCAACCAACTATGTATTGAACTACCCCACGGACTATAGCAATAACTCAAAATCATTCTGAAATTTGGTAGATTGTTCAAAAGTAGAAAACCGTGGTTGCTGTGACACGATTTCTCCCAACTCAATAGATTTGTTATATTTATCATGAACCTTAGTGATGCTCAAATATTGTTTCTCATCTTGCTCCTAGAACTGCATAACTTGACTTGTCACTTGTTTTAGTTATGCATGAGTCAAAACTGTCTTCTCAGTTAAAGATGAAATCCATGTAATAGCTTCCATTTGAGTAGACATTGGAAAACTTGTTAATGAATGCTTCTTATTCTTCACTTAGTATTCTCACAAACCTATGGCACTTCCATAACAAAAAACTAATATCTACCAATTTTGATAGATATTGCACCTAATTTTTAGCTCTCTCAAATGTCTCTTCTGCTTGATTATTTGATTCTTAAACTCCATTTTTTATGGAGTTTCCATTTTCTCCAATTGATCCTTCAAAATTGTATTATGTGCTCGCAATCCCTAAATTAGTGTCTTTGATTCATCACATTTTTCATCAAGTGAAGTCTACCTAGTAGCTTCTATCTCCTCCTCTCTCACTGCTATATAAAAATTTTCCACAGAAACGGTTAATGAACTATGTTCAACAACCTATTTGGAATACTTTTGTTGGATACCACTATAATCTCTTCTGAAATATTGATGGAATGCTCTCATTTCTTTTGTTATTGCTATAACATACTCATGCAATTGTTGAAACAGAACTTGGGAAAGGTCTACTTCAAATCTAGAACAACTCAATGTTAAGGATGAAGAACCCTATGTTTCCTTGAACACCACCACATGAGGATCGACATTAAGAAACCTCTTCTTCACCATTTTTTTATTGTGATTATCCATATTCAATCCAAACTCTCGTGCAATGGTATCTATATCCATGTATGAACTATGTTGGCTTAAATCTCCCAATTGCAACTTAGATTTTAACATGGATATCTTTTGAGCAGAGTCCAACTAAAGTACCTATTGTAAATCAAGGTTCACTTCAATTGTACAAATGATATCTTGTAGCACTTCCACTTTTTCCATTTATCCTTTCTTTTGTAAAACAATTGACTCTTAATCCTATGAACTCATTGTGGCAATGCACGTTCCTAAGACTCAAACTTTGCCTCTTCTTGCTTCTCCAACTTTTCTTGTTTTGATGTTGCAGTTGGAAACATTTTTTTATGCTTCTTATAATGCAATTTCAACACTTCTTTAGGTGGACCTTGTTCCTTATTCTTCTTTGTGCTAAGCCTTGGAGATCTGTGCACTATCAAACTTATGGAGCCTTTAACTTATAGTTTCTTATTCAATTTACATTTTGGAGTATTTAAAATATATAAATTAGAATCTGGTTGTACTTGGAATTTTGCAAGCCAGTCCTCGATGGATTCTTTAATAATATCCTCCTCTATCAAAATGGAAAAACTACAGTTCTATTCTTAGGATCTGCACACGGTAAAATAAATACATTGTGAGAATCTACAGCAAAACATACAACAAACTCATACTTGTTTACCAATGATGGTGGAACATGGTATGATTCAATTGTTACCTGAAATATCTCTGTATACCAGCACTAAAACACCATATTAGTGATTTGTTGCACTTCCTTATCAGTGATGTGCAGCCAAACATTAAATTTTGGTGTCGAAAATGTATTTCTCACCTCAGTGTCATATTCACTCCCCTTAGGTATCTTCCACTCTAACATATCTATCAACAACAATACCTATCTCAAATGAAACTCCTTACCTAAATCTTGAGTATGAATGCAATATTGAATAAAATCCTCTAACAAATATTTTTCCTATCATGTCTTAATACCTCGAGTACATATTTCAGCTGCAAACAACAACCCCATAGGGAATTCATATTTCTGACACTTACGAACCACCTTGCATTCCAAAACCTAGGTAGCAAATCTCTCCTCTAGATTAGATATAATAGAAACTATTGCTCCTCTCATTACTCTGTCGGTTTCATATTTCTGATATACTTCATTAGCCTTCAAATAACATGTTGTTATGGCCCTTATAGGGTATTCACCTTTTTGCACAGGGTTCACTCAATGAACTTGTTACATAGCACGATCGTTCGCAGGATATTAAAGAATATCCCCAATTTCACTAAATATTGGAAAATGCCTCCTAAAATTGTATTGTTGAACCCCCCTCCCAATATACCTTTCCAATTAAGAAAACCCCTATTTTCACCAAATATTATAGATATCCAATTTTATCAACCCATTTTTAATACCCCCTTTATATCATATTATCAAGTTGTAACAAACAAGATCCCTAACGCATCTTAGTATAAACAAACAAGATGCTAAATAAAATAGTAGTATAATGCTAGTCATGATCCCACCAAGATTGTAGGGACCACTGATCAATTTATAGCGTTGGATAGTGGAAGACCAAATGAAATAATAATGGGGAAGGAAAAATGAGTAAAAGGCAACCCAAGATAGAGATCAATATAACAAAGAATGTAAAAGAATGATATTCCAATAGTTAGTGCAATGCTTAGAAAAGATGAGAATTGCAGATGTTTCACACTACAACCTATCAATCTACCTATTTTATATCATGTCAATACAAATATAGCCATAGAAAGATCATGTTTTCTATAGGCTTAATAAATTAAACTCCATCAAAATGAAAAATTGAAACCCTTTTGTGGATGGAATTCCCTACCTTCCTATCAAAACAAACATCATCGATGCTTGAATCAAAATGACCATAGAAAAAATCCTCTTACTTTCCAATAACACCATATGATCATGTGCATAGCTTGTATTTTGGTCATTCACAAGATTCAATGAATTGCCTCCAATTCCTATACATTTATTCTTGAAATCAAGCGAATGAACAACATTTAGTTACCTTTTCTTGGGTTATATCTAACTTTTTCATCTTTAGAGGAGAGGGGGAAATATCCATTGTTAAGTTTCAAACATGCAATAGATAAAAATATACACATATGGTGAAACTTATATGATACCATTTCATGGTAACGATAACACATAGGGTATGTAAACACAGATTTAGATTTTCACCTATGTTCATGTCAATTCCAATAAAATATGAAGATGGATTCCTTGCATATAAGAATTGAATTTTCAATTATGAATGTGCCAAATATAACTCAATCTAACAATTATTCCTAACTAGCAATGTGAAAATGTTAAAGAAGAGTACAAAAAGTTGAAAAAAACAATTAGTCAAGAAATATTGATCTAACTTTTCATGATTCTAGTGAGCCAAGAAATATTGATCTCACTTTTCTTGCTTGTTGTGGAACAAGGTTTGATTGAATCTCAATACCCACCTAAACCCCAACCTAAAAAATGAAGAGTTAGATCTTTTACTAGAATGCCTACACAAAATACAATACAACTCTTCAACTCCAGAACTCTCTATTGGCTACATCCTTTAACTTTGGAGTTGACGAGGAACCAAATGCATATTCAAACATGTTGAACAAATTCATAGGCTACAATGTGACTTCTATCTAGAAAATAAACACACTTTGGAAATTGGCGTCGTATAGAACAACAAAAGGTATAATGTTACAATACTGGGTTAGTTTTAACACTAGCAAACTCAACCTCAATTATGGAGAAAGTGTGAAATCTTGCATAAATATTGATAACAAGTGGAAACACTAACCTTTTGGACATCACATCAATAACATTCTGCATAAAATAACAAAATACAATCACCCTGGTTATCTCAATGCCACAAAATTATAATATTGTAGTGCATGCTATTGCAAGAATCATACCTCGTATCTAAATAACTTCGCTAAGCAACAAAAAGAGTAACCCTACAAAAATAAAACACAAAGCGGAGTTAACAGTATTAGTTGCAATATTATCAGAATTTTAAAAATCCAAATGCAATCGCAAAAGTTGCTCCAAGATCTTTACAAAAAGATTCAAGTCTCCGCTAGAAAAAAGAAAGGATGAATTTTTTTTATCTCAATCCATAAAGTTTAAACGAATTATAAACATTCACATATATTTTTATAAAGAAAAAGGGAAGATATGATAAGTCAAAATTAGTTGTAAGTCAAGAGTACTATATTAGCTTATAGCTATGATGTTATATATGACGAAAATTGTATTCAAAAGAGTCACCTTCTCCATTTCCATTGTTAAAATTTTAAAGGGGGCATTGCTATAAATTTTGAAAACATGTAAAGATAAAGTATTTGGAAGACTGTGCAATGTGATTGTTTTTGTAATATTCCCTAAGCTAGAATAATAATTTTCATTATTGTATTTTATTTTGTTTAATTGCTTATGTAATCACAAGACATAAACACCAAATTATTTTGGTGTAGAATATTTTTGAGAAAATGACTTATGTAATTGTAGGTTTGAATTAATATAAGTTTTGGGGAAACATTGGATAGATCACTGAGAGTATCATTAAATATCAAATATGAGGAAAGAAAAGGAAATTTAATTTATTCTCTTTCTACCACACGGTTAGCTCAACAACATTAATCAATTTCTTTTAATTAGATCAAGAAATCCCCACAAGAAATCTAACTTCCTCCCATTAAGGGGAAAAAGAAGGAAAAGGTTAAAAAAACAGAGGGACTCCTTCACTAGGGGTTTACAAGCGAAGAGGCCCTTGATTAAGTGTGAGGCCCATGAATGTGTGCAGATTACTACATTGAGAAAACACTTTGAGAGTGTTTATGTAACCGTAGGAGAATCCTTCACAATCCTCTACGGTATGAATAGCTTGGGGGTGGCCATTTCTATGAGACGAGCCTACGGTTGGGAGGAAGATGATTATGGTCCATTGTTTTCACAAGAAGTTTCAAGAATGCTACATATATGGATTTGTTTCTATTATTTTATTTTATTACTGTTATTAAAAATGGAGTACTTGTGAAATTATAGAAAGAATAGGAGTCTTTATTCTAATTCAACAATGTGTATTTTAATGGGAGATTTATATGAATTCACAAAAGATATATATGTGTTGGGCATGTTCTTCAAGGGATAATTGGACTTTTTTGCTGAGAGAACGTTGAATTTGAGCTGGGAGTGTTTTCTTGTCGAATCATGAGCGTCTTCCAATGGAGGCATGTTGCTCAAGGTTATATCAATCCCCTTACCATCCTCTTGGTTGGGCATGTTCTTCAAATAAGAATTGGACTTATTTGCTGAGAGCACGTTGCATTTGAGTTGGGAGTGTGTTTTTGTGGAATTCGATCCCAACTTTCAACACTAGATGGGGGAAAGTCTTGATGCAAAGAGAGTTCAAAAATTAATTTTGTTGTTGCTGAAATATAGCCTTGGAAACTTACCCAAAATGTGTTAGTGATCTTGTGTCTAGTATGTTGAGAGCTGGTGTCAACATTATATCTTTCTTTAAAGGGGGCTAGAGAGAGAGAAACATCTTCCTCCAAATGGGATGGTTCATACAATTTTAATTGATTGATTTTGATCATATTGTGAATCCTCCAATAAGGTGGAAGATTCATCTTGTAATTTGTGTCCCCATCTATTGAAGAATAGTGTAAGGATTAGCTTGAAATCCCTATCCCCTATCTTTGAAGAATAGTGTAAGGACCATATTCAACTAACTAAATCTTGTGGTGTTTCTAGATGGATGGTATCTTATCTAGCCTAAACTGAAAGTGGAGTTGTGATTGGGATATGGTATTGCCATTGAAGCAATGGGCTAATGAGACGAGTTGAGGGATGTTATTTGGTTTTTTTAGGGAAGAGGTTGTTTGAGAAGTGGAAGGGTATTTTGATGATGGATGATGGTCGACATGAACATTGGAAGTGCAATCTGAAGTTTGAATGGAGGGAATTATAATTGCATGTTTGTGTTCTGGAAAAGCATGGGTTGTAACAACAAGCCGGGATGCTTCGACAATTGGGGTGGAAAGATGAGATTCTCTCATATGGATGGTTAGGGAATTTTTTTGGTTTGGTAAAGATGACGCCTATGTGTATTTATGCGGTCTTTGTTATCCAAGTGATAGGAACGTGCACGTTCATTTTTGGTAGGGGGAGACATATCCAACAGTAGGTGAGGAGGAGAAAAGGCACTTGATTGTGACCAAATTAATAAGAGGGATGTTATATGGAATACATGTAAAAAAAAAAGGGAGATCAAGGAAGGGAAAGATTGAAAATAAGATAAACATAAATATTGAGGATGAACACTACATGATTATGGTATATGTTTCTTTTTGTAAGGTACATAAAAGAAGAGAAGAATTCAAAGCATGGTAGTGTTTGAAATAAAAATGCTAACAATAAATGTGTGTATTTGCAAAGAACATATAAATGACTAGTCAATAAATGCATTAAAGTGATTGCATGCAAAGAAAAAGAGATGTACATAAATGTTTAACATAGAATATATTGTAAGTAGCTATATGTAGAAAAAAATGAGTTAAAACAATGGCATACAATCTAATTTGAAAGATGGTTTATCTATATTGCACATAAACTAAAAAAATGATAAAAGGAAGCTTTTATACCTTTATATAAAGACATATTTTTAAAATAATATTAAACTTAATAAATAATGCAATTTTCTCTTCAACACTACTAAGTCTCTACTAAGTCTCAATTAATTCAAAATCTAAATGTAACTCCATTTTACCAAATGACTAAGAACCATATTTCATTTAATTAACGTTTATGAATTTTAAAGTCTTAAAAGCTCTATGAATATTTTATAAATAAATAAAATGTTCAAATATGATGAAAGGATCAATCTTTCTACACTATTTCGTTGACGAATATGTTAGGTTGATAAAATTGAGTTAAGGTCATACGATATACGTAGAGAGGGATCTCTATAAAGTTACTCTATAAAAGATAGATATAAAAATTAGTCAAAATTGTTAGATTTCATCAAATTCATAAGATAATGAATTCTACCGTTATCATACCAAATCACAGGTATGACATATAAAACGATCCATAATAAAGTTTAATAAAATTACATAAATTATATGAATCTAATGTATATCATACACATACATTTCATAATAATATTTATACAATTCTCTCTTTCTCTCTCTATATATCTCTATCTATATATATATATATATATTACTTACCTCTATCAAAATATTCCCATATAAGGAAATGAAAGAAATGAAATATCTTATTAAAATCTTCTGCTACATAGAGATGATGAAACTTATGAAAATATTTCTATGAGAAATTTACTTCTTACAAGAAAACAAGGTCAAAGGATAACCTAAAAGGGTTGTATTTCACATCCCAACAAACTTAGTCTAAAGATGCTTTAAAGCATTAAAGCACATAAGAAATGAAAGATAAGTTTGACATATGAATAAATCTTCCCCCAACAAACTTAGTTTAAAGATGCTCAAACTTAGTTTAAAGATGCTTTAAAGCATTAAAGCACATAAGAAATGAAAGATAAGTTTGGCATATGAATAAATCTTCCAATTACTAAATGGAATAAATGATACTTTGTTTATCTCATTTCACAAGTCGACCAAACCATATACATACCACAGTTGAGAGTTAAATTACACACATAGGTCTGCAAGTTATGCATCCAAATTCTCAATGTAAGTCTATCTAAGTGTGAAAGCTAACCTTCCATGCAAGCCAACGATGTAAAATTTGTGCACTAAGCGTTTGTATTGAAAAGAAAAAGAAACGGAAAAGGAGGTAGAGGCCATTTACAGGATTTTGTTCAAGAGCAGCCTACCACGTGACCCTGGGATGTAAAATTTGTGCACTACACATTTGTATTGAAAAACAAAAGAAATAAAAAAGGAGATAGATCATGCCATTTACAAGAGTTGGTTGAAGAGCAGTTATGAGGTATTCTTGGAACTTCGAAAAAAAATTGCCTTGTCCTCACTACCAAATGCTACTCTCAAGGCTACTACCAGTTGAAAAGATTCCTCTGGGATTCATATTGCATAAATTTTAAGTTGATCTGGAATCAAATTTGTAATATTTTGTTCGTGTTTTTTGGCATTCCCTTCGATGAGGTCCGTGCTGCCAAAGGACAAGGCCTCATGTTCGAGTCGCAAGACCATCAATTATTTTTTCATGATATTTGAGGTGTGGGGTGATCCAATCATAGATCCATGGCCACCAAGATTGCCTCTCTCCTTTTGAGATCCATAATGGCGCCGATGAAATTGAAGAATGATTATCATCGTTTAGGTGTAATGTACATGCCTCGGCCTCGGGATGGAGCCCCGAAAGCAGTGACCCCCATACTGGGAGAGGGCATCAAACTCCTGCTAACGGGAATCATAGTGGAGGTCATGAAGGACATACAAGACCTTGTTTCCATTGAGACCTATGACATGCATTCCTCCATGGAAAATGTCCCCACCGAGGTCATCGAATCCATCAAGCGGAACATGAAGGTTTGTTTGAAGGTCGACCTCCCCACTACTGTCGGGGAAAGGTGTCGGCTCTCTTGATATATAGTTGTGGAAGGATTTGGATCTATTCGCTTCCCTTGTCCACTGTTCAAATCCCCATGGCCTCCCCAACAGGAATGAAAATGTCAACATTATCGTCATCACGAAGAACACCGAGGGGGAGTATAGTGGTTTGGAGCTTGAGGTCGTTCCAGGCATCATCAAAAGACTAACTCTATGTTCTGCCTCTCCCATTATAACATTATAATTATAGTGATTTCATTCAATTTTCACGATAGCAGAAACAAGGGAAAGTTGGAAAAATGATATATTTGAGGTTTCTTGGTTCTCTAGTTCATTCAAAATCATTTGATTATGTGATCCTAGGTGTATCAAAGTATTTCAATTACAAAGATATTTGTTATTTACGTATTTCAACTTCATAAGGCACACAAACTAGTCCCGACATCCTTAAATTATGAAGGATATTTATCATCTCAGTACCGATGTATGCATGGATGATGTTTCTTTTGTGTTGAAAGATCCCTTTGGTGTCTTGAAGCGGGGTATTGATAAAGCAGTAAAATAAAATAAAATAAAATCTGGGTATGAAACAAATATAAATCTGCATGACAAGAGTCAAAGCAACCAATTTTCTATTTGTTCATTAAAGATGGAACTAGGAATTCATTCAAAGGTTTGAATAGGGAGAATTGAAACATTTCATTTCTATCATAAGTTGGAAAATTCATAGAAACATACCTAAAGGAGGAGGGATGTGAAACATACCTGAAGGTTGAAGGATGTTAATCGTAGATTGAATTGCAATAAATATTGACTCTATCCACTTCCAGCCATTTTTATCTGCCACAAATTGTTGTGGCAAGAACATAAATTCGTTTTCAAAGACTGTAACTGTGAACTAAACTGAAAACATAACAGAGGAAAAGCTAGAGCGTCATAGAGTTGAGAATGCACTACCTCAATTTTCATATTTGCATAGAAGGGAGTAGATGCAGAACAATCTCGTAGATATTATTTGAACTGAGTAATCAAGAAGGAAAATCTAAACCTTCATAGAGCTAAGAATGCACCGCCTCAATTCTCAGATGTGCATTGATTGGAGTAGGAAAAGAACGATCTCATAGATATTCATTGAACTGAGTAATCAATTGCATTGAAGGAACACAGCAGTGTTAGAATTAAAGAGGTGCACATCAATTCAATTAACGGATAAAATTATCCCTATCGTCGGTGTAAATATCGGTTGATAATGTAAGAAAATGGAAATTGGGGGAGTCCGCTTCATTTGGAAAAATGCCTTACAATGTAATTACGAACATGAATGCAAAAGTAGATCGCATCCCGAGTCCTGAATTTCATTTAATTTGGGGTATGGGATTTCATGGTTGTTGATTATCAAGGTTATGATTATATCATCCTTAAATTGGTAGAAGTGGACATGTGCTGAATGACTAGCTAAAATTGAAAAAGGTAAAAACTATGGATGATCGGCTAAAATTGAATGATGCAAAAGTTTCCATGTGGAATGCATCCACGACAGTTAGATCATCCCAGTGAAGCTCGACCCCATCTAGTTTGAGCTATTTACCATTATTCAGTGAAGAGAACGCCTCGTGTAATCCTGTTCCCTTGACTCTGAATACTTTCGACTCGGATAAAATTTATAATTTTATGTGTATATTCCTCCTAGAACACACTCTTCATACGACACTGGTACAAACATAACATGGTTAAGCAAGGACCTGCAAATGGATTTCATATCTCGTTCATTAAACAAAAGTAATTTAAGAATCCCAAGAAGTAAGAATCGAGGTTTTAAAGTAATAGGACCCACTCCAAGAGTCAAATCACGATAGATATTAGATTTTATTTTTCATTATTTATTGTCTCACACCTTTCATAAAGAAAAAGGCAACACAAACTATACAAACACACTTTTTTATCTCAAAACTAATCAAACATTAATATTTTCCTTCTATAAAATTTCCAAGATTTTTTAATATAATTTTATATTTTAATTCTAAAAAAATTATTATTATTTTATATTAGTCATTACTTTTATAAAATTTCTATTAATTTTACATAAGTAATTATTTTAAAAAAATATTTATTTTACATTATATTTTAATTTTAAAAATAAAATATATGATTTTGTTTTTAAATTTCTATACGTTTAAAAAAATAAATATTCATGTGTCTCTCTTTTGATCAAGGTATATCACAAGTTTGAAACATAAAAGAAAATTAATGAAGTTTGCATTAATTGCCTTCAAAGAATGAAATCAAACTTTGAACACTAAAATAATTAATGTTGCATAAGGTTATAATTTTTATATTTTTTCATTTTATGTGTTAAGAAAAAATTATGAACTAATCTTCTCACTTTCTTCTCATTAGTTGAAGAACAACACATGAGAAAAACACATGTATAGGTTCAAAATAGATAAATTTAAAATTAATGAGTAAAAGCCATATTTATTTCTATGAACAACATCTTCCTTTACTCACAACTAAGTAAATATAAGGTGGAGGTACATCATAAAATCTTCTCTCTTTGATTTTATCATAGCCATAAGGATCTTGTGCCTAATATCATGCATGTGAGAAAAAGTGTATCCTTCACAATAACATCCTCCATATAGGTCACTTTAACACCTTTATTTGTATGCACGATCTTAAGATCGTAGTTTATGGGGTTGTCACAAGAAGAGCATGTATATGTGTGCTTGCATTCAGGGTATTGAATTTATCATATTAATCACATTAAAAAGCTTTATATTGATTGAGCAAAGCAAGTATGCTTTTGCATATTAGAATTTTGTGGATTAAATGTAAAAATTATGTATGATGCTCACAAGAACCTTAGTTGTAGAAAAGGATGTTATAAAACAAAAGTTAGTGATGTTTATGATTAATTGTATGTCTACAAGAATGCTTGGCATTGGAGTCCACTTTTGGAAAGAAAGTAACATAATGAATGCGTGGGTAGCCTATGCGTGTGAACACATGAAAATTGTACCACACCAATTCTTGAATATCTATTAGTGATGGCTTAAAATTCTTTTGTGAATTTCACAATGACATATTTGCTATAGCGCAAGGACAATGCCACATCATGGATCTTGAATTGTAATACATTCCATGCTATAATTATTATTATGTACCGCCAATATGTCTAGATGGAATTGAGTCCATAACCATGGACTACTGTTTTTACTTTGGATTATTATTATCCGTGCAACGTAGTCCCTCGACTACTAAAGTGATAACTTTTACAATGTTTTCCTTTTCAGTACATGACATATAAGACATTAAATTAATACTTACGATATCATGCTAACTATTAGATTTACAAGAATAAATAAACACAAGAAGATAATAAACATGTTTTTTATTAGTTTATGATCTTAAAAAAATCAGATTTTATAAATGTAGGATTGCTACAGCTTTGTGGATATCTACATAGGATTTGTTTGGGTTTAGAGGATTTCTCTATCCTAGACCTACATAGTATAAGGTTATGACCCTCTCTGTCCATTTCTGTGAGGGTGATTCATTGATCAAGTTGCTTCAAGGGGTTATGTAGGCTCAGAGTTAATCCTGATGATTATTGTGTCCTTTTTACCAATTGGTGATGTGTCCTTCCTTGTTACCATGGGTACTACGTGCAATTTTTCCAATCACAACTTCTCTTTTTGGATTACCTTCCATACTCATACAACCATCAACATCTATGATAATCAACTAATAGCCTCATATATGATCATGTTGCAGTTTGTGTTAAGATTGTTGGCATATCATATTCAATTGATCATCAACAATTTCAGATCTATTGCTTTCTATTTTTTGGTGTAGGTCATTGCCTTCATACTCATATCCATGATCCATACAAGGAACAATTTCTCTTACACGTGTCCTTAGAGCGCTCGACCTCCCTATTCCATAGCTACACGACCATATGAATGTAGCTCTCGTAATTGTATCGAATCTATGACAATATCTTGATCAATGAGAAAAACCTACCAACCTATTGAATGGACAACAATCCGTGAGTTAAGAGGCCGAGAATAAAATTCAATCATTATTGCATTGTGGTGCTTTGCTCTAATTCAGATACTTTCCCATACCTGTACGCAACTGTTTCAAATTCGATGTTTTGGTCTTTGCAAATCATTTCTTTCATTCCAGATAGTGGCTCTATTAGATCTTATCTCTTTTTGTAAGATCCAATTGTTTCTGAATCGACGCTCAAAGAAGCAATTGCAACAATTCCTAAAGGACAATGAAAATAATCCATCCTTTTCTTTCATTTCCAGCCTACTCCCCTTCATCTCCCCACAATTATGTATTTAGTTAAGGGTCAAAATATCAATTCATTCAAGCATTTCAAATTGTATGAAGAAAAACTGACATGGATTTTGACAAGGACATCCAATCATTGAGAATAAAGTGTTCATAAAATTTTGGATCTCGTGTTTATTATGTTGATGGTGTTAGATGGTCTAAATGGATCCTATAGAATGATTATAGGAAACGGTCAAAACTTCTGCATCTATGCTCTCATTCACCCCTTGGTCAAAACTTCTAAGGAAAATCCTTATCACCTTCATAACTCTTCTATGTTTGGAGATTTTGGATCTTTGGAAATATCTTGAAAATGAACCTTGCTAGATTTTACAACCTCTTCAAAATATTTTTCCTTTCACCCATCAGAAAGACCAATTGACCAAATTGTATATACATATTTCTTAAAATTACCATAATTGTGAAATAACTTAGTGTTAATATGCCCCTGTTCAAACCATATGGATGTACTTTTGACCCTCCACTCTATCTCCTTTTTATCTAAAAGTTCATTTTTTATCCTCTATTGTCTTTAAATCTAGCAACTCTTCATCATTGGAAGACCCTCTGACATTATTTTAAAAAATAATGGTTATGTTTCTTCTACATTTTCTAGGTCTACTTGATTTTCTTCCATTTTCATCTTTGCACTCCCTACAACTAACTTCTTAACTTGTTTGATATTGGAAGCAAATTGAAGCATAACTGAATCTCATCAACAAGGATCATAAAATTTCCATTTTTGTAATAAGAAGTCTAAAATATTTCTTAGCCAACCAATCATTATTAGATTTAAATGGAAATGAAGTTTGTCTATCCTCCTTTTCTAGTTGTATAAGAATAAGTAGATGATCATATAAGGCATTGTTTCCTACCCAATAGTTGTATCTTTCAACCTCCACCAATTTTTTCGCCATTAAGAATATATACATCATCTTAGAGATGTGTGTTCTTCCATGTTAGCACACAAACTAGCATCTTAATATTGAATTCCTAAAATCAATGATAGCTTATGGACAACTAAGAGGGAGGCCATTGTCACCACACCGAACCTTTTTTGTCTCTTTAGGCTATCTCTTCTCTAGTTGAAAGGTGGAGTACCTAGGGTAGGATTACTGGAGTTTAACAATGGATTACATGGTGAAAATGAATAGTAACTTTAGAAAAACAAAGTGTTTTTGTTTATGTAAAATATAAGAGTCATGAAGGAATTGGAGACTAGTGTTTTATACAATGGGAAAATGGGATCAAACAAGGATTGCATGAGGTCGCAATGCAAAAAATTAGATGCTCTCTAATGGATGGGATGATTGTATAGATCACACAAAAGGAATTTTCTAGAGAAAATAAAAAGGACTCAAGGAGGAAAGCTACATTGAAAGGCATAAAAAATACATCATTTCTAAACATTAAATATGCACCCAAACCACACTTCCAATCGATAACAATCACATAAAATATATAAATCATAATCCTTCATTACCTCAATTCCATTAATAATTTGAAGATCCATTAACCAACCAAGCACATGAGAAACATGAAAACCCTTCAATAGAGCACTAGCATCAACCATCCTACATCCCGATTGAGTATCCCTTGTCCATCAAACTCAATACCTCATGCCCTTGTCCTTTAATTTTCCCTTTGCCTCGCCTCCACCGCTTCTACATGAAATGTAATAAAATATACCCTAAATATTTGTATTTCCATATAACATAATTAATACCCCTCGGCCCTTAATACAGGGAAATATATTTTCTCATTTCCATATCATAGTTTATTCCCCAATATGAATGGACGTGATAGGATATTGCCTACCAACTGACCCACCATGCCTTTGTGCAGCAAACCATACACTTTTTGGATGAAATTAACATCCACAGTATATGGTTTGTCCAACCATAAGCATCCTCCCTCCATCCTATTAAAAAGAAAACGTATGCAACATGTAATGCTTGGACCACACCCAAAGTGTGGATCATTGTTTTTTTGTAAAGTTAGAAAGGTTCTATTGAAAGAGATAAATGTACATAGTTAAGTCACCAGAGGATTCCAAATCAGAGTTGAACCATGTTTTAAACATGACAGAGACCTAAGATACAAGAGTCTGCAAGCTACCTACGCAATCAGAGTTCACCCTAGGAGAGAGTTTGCTACAAAATCCCCCACAGGTCAGGGGCTATGACTTGAAATTTCCAAAATTGAGACTCAATTAAAAACATGAAAGAGAGTAAGAGAGTTAAAGACGTATGGCCGAGGAAAGGTTGGCAGTACCTGAGGTGTTGCAGGGAGCATCAATTCCCTGTTGAGCTTCAGTAGTTGTGGGACAATGCCTAAATACTAGTTGCTTGTTGGCCACCACTCCAGGGGGAGGTCAAGTGAAATATTTTCTAGTTAGAGATATAGCAAGAGCATCAATATTTTCATCTAGTCTAGCCATCTCTTCCTGCTAGAACTGCATCAGAGCCAACAGAGTATCCTCCACATTGGAGAGACGGTCGACCAGGGGAAGCTCATGATCATTATGTCGCAGCTTTCCTTGAATGCAGTAGTCCATTGACATGGTCATAAAAGATTTAATAGTTCATAACACTCCCAACGTATTAGTGTGGAGTGTTTATTTGGTGCGGGTGGACCCTTTGTCTTCAACCATTCCCCCAAATTCAGCTTCAAGCAACTCTGTCCAAGGTCGTCCATGTTGACGCTTGAGCCTATTTTCCAGACGTAGGGTACGGGCACGAACTGAGGCTAAGACAACATTCTCAAAATATCCTTGAACCTGTACCATATCCCTCACAGAATGCAGCATATGACTGCGCTTTGGTCCATTGGTGGTGTTTCGGGATGTGACTTTACTTCTCACCATGATGTTCATAACTTTCACCAGAATCCAAAGGGAGAGATCTTGCAAAGGGGAAGGAGCTTTTCTAGGATGAGTCTAACTGAATATGCCAAAAATGAGCTTCAATTTACGCCTACTCCCTCACTTTGATTTTTATTGGATGCGCCCAATCTGAGGACCATTATTGTGGAATCTATCGCATGGAGCTAGCATTATCGTTCTAGAAAGCAGAGGATTTTTCATGTGTTTGAAACATACTATGCAAGTATCAAAGGATGAGTCTGAGCACGATCCTTCATTCCCATATTTAAGAGCCAAGGTGGTGGGAATTTTCAATTATCCACGTGTTTGGATGTATGATGCAGTCCATTGATTGTCATGAGGGTTAAGCACATAGGGTGGGGGGCCCACCTTGATCACACCCGTCATGGGGATGAGATCTTACGTGTTGATGCATTGGCATTCTTATTTTAGCGTTATTCATTCCTTCTCATCCCAGGATTGGTTTCACTCTTCCCTAGGGTGGTATTCCCACCAGTTGGAAATTTTATGAGCCAGCTTGTTGGCCTCCCATCTAACATGATGTGGAATTATAACTGTGGAGCCATCGAGTTGGATGGCCACAAGCATATCCATTTTAGAGGAAAGACGCCAGCTAGGGTTGACCTTGATAAGTTGGGATTTGTTGAGAATTTTATTTAGAGTTTAGATCATCATATTAGAGTCCCCTTCAATGATTAGCTTGGTGAACTATTCATGTCTAGAAGTCCTTATGCCTTGAAGCATTGCAAATAGCTCCACATAATTGTTGATATCAATGCCAATTGATCCATAAAATAACTGAATTATCCTGTCATTGTGGTCCCTGAATACTCCTTCATACCTCGTTTGTCATGGGTTGTGTCTACTTGCTCCATCAAATGTGAGATTTATAAATCCATTTTCAAGAGGTGTCCAGGTGGATGGGATGACCTGGGGAGTCTTCATTGGGGGATTAGTGTGGGTTAAGTTGAATGGTTTTAGCTGCCAAGCATTGATGATTGCACGATATTGGTCAGAGCCCTCCCAGTCTGAGGAATCCCATTTGACAGAGTTGATGGTTTCCTAAATGTTCAGCTGGATTTTCCTCCAAGTTTGTTGGGTGGTTGTGCTAACACCTTGGAATATTCAACGGTTTCTTTCCTTCTATGTATCCCAAAGAAGAAAGCTTTGGAATAGCTACCAGCATCGATTCACTATGTTATTTGAAGATATATGGTCCTTCCAGTTAATTATGGTATATGTGACACTGGCTCGATTGTGATCAGTTTGATGGAAGGCAATGTCCCCAAGATCCCAAAGCCATGATAAAATGGGAAGTAGTTGAGGAGATGCTCGAGATATTCATTAGCCTTCCAACATAAGTAGCAGATGGAAGGTCCCTCAAATCCTTTTTTGAGAATCCTATCCCAAGTGAGGGTTCACTGACAATCCAGGAGCCACAGAAAAGTGGTGATTTTGGCCATAATTTTTTTTCCATATATTTTTCCAAATTCCTCTGTCATTGTTTTTGTCATGTTATATGAGGAGGGAGCTTGCATCTTTTATGTTGAAAATGCATTCACTATAATAGCCCCATCGAAGAATATCATGTCCTCTCTGCTTGGTCATTTGTTTGTTTTGTAACTCATCCCATAAGAGTTTCCATTGATCATCGGATATGGTATGCAGCCATTTAGTTCGGTCCATCCACCTTTTCCATTGTGGGTGATTTTCCTCATTTTCCCAGAAGTGAGAGACCAGAAATCAACCTTTCGAGAGTGTGGATATCCTTATGGGTTGGAATTGTTCCTTGGTTGAAAATATTCCCATCTGTTGCCCGAAGTCATCCCATAATAGATTTGTGTTTCCATCTCGAATCTCCCAGAAGGCGTGCTCTTGAATTAGATGCATGTTCTTCCATGCTACATTCCATATTACAGAGCCTTTGGGGCTGGTTTCCATTCTTATGATATCCTGTTGTGTTATTTGGGGGCGTACTTCCATTTCCATAGCTTGGACCAGAGAGGTTTTTGGTTGGTAAGCCATCGCCACCACAACTTGGATATCATGGCTTTGTTTTTGACCTCGGGGTCTCGTAGTCCCAGTCCACCTTCAAGTTTGGGTTTGCAAAGTTTTTCCCAAGCCACCAATGTCCATTTACGCCCACTGGATTTTGATCCACCCCATAAAAAGGTGCATTGAGAGGCACGAATTTCATTTAGAAATCGCTTGGGTGCAGCTAGGATAGAGAAAGGATAATTGCTCATGCTTCTAATAATAGAGGTAAGGAGGACAAGTTGGCCTGCAATGTTAAGAGAATGGAAAGACCAATTGGTGAGGCATTGCTCCATTTTTTTCATAAGAGTAGGCCAATATCCATGATTAGAGGAGGAGGAAATGAGTGGAGCTCCCAAGTATTTAGAGGGGAGTGAACCTCGACGGAAGTTGATCAGTGTAGCAATGGAAATTTAGAGCCATATTGGGGTGTTGAAAAAGAAAATTTTGGATTTGTCATGATTGAGAGAAAGGCCCGAAGTAAAGAGGAAGGTGGAGAGAAATCACTAAAGGCACTTGGCTTCTATCGTGGTGGATTTAGCTAGCATCATGGTATCATCGAAAAACTACAAATGTGTGGCTTTGTTGTTGTCATTAGCTGGCTTTAGACCATATATGATGTTGTTTTGAGAGGAAGCTTTCAAATATCTCCCCAGGCCTTCCATCATAAGGATGATGAGAAAAGGTGACAAAGAATCCCTTTAATGGACTCATCGCGAGGATGAGAAGGTAAGAGAGGGTGATCCATTCAGCAGGATGGAGAAAAAATATGAAGATGTTAAGGCTAGGATTCATTTGACCCATTGGGGAGTAAATTCGAAAGCAAGGAGATTTTTCCTCATGTATTCCCAAGAGATTTTATCAAAATATTTGGAAAGATCTAGTTTGAGGAGCATACTTGCATGATTCCAATTTTTGAGAGTGTGAATTATCTCATGAGTCATCAGTATGTCCTCCAATATTTGACACCCTTCCACATAACCCAATTGTTCCTCAGAGATGATGTGTAGCAGAATTGGTTTCAGCCTGGTTGCTATAACCTTTGTTATGATTTTGTATATTACATTGCATAGAGAAATTGGTCGAAATTTGTTGGGGTGGACATGATTTTCTTCTTTCGGTATCAGAGTGAGGAATGTGGCATTGAGGGTAGGGAGAATGGCCAATATTCTGCGCAATTCTTCCACAGCTTCCCAAACATTGTATTGAATGATATCCTGGAAACTGTGAAAAAAATCAATCGTGAAGCCATCAGGCCATGAGGCCTTGTTGGTGGGAATTTCTTTGACATCAGTAGCTACTTTTTCCAGTGAAATAGGATGCATAAGTCGTTCATTTTTCTCAGCCAAGACTTGTTGTGGGATGTGTTGGAGAATGGAGTTCATTGCTACCTTGCGATTTTCTCCATCATCCTTTAGAATTTTGCTATAAAAGGAAACCAATTCTTCAGCAATATCATCATGTTTGGTGAGTTCATGTCCTCCTTTGACTTGATGTATGGTGATATGATTGTGGGATCTCCTTTGGATCATAGAGTAAATTGAATTTCGCTCCCCTTCTTTGAGCCAACGGATCCTCGATTTATGTTTCCAAAGTATTTCTTCCTGATCAAGTCTTTGGTTGATGGAATGTTGGAGGTCTCTTTATTTTTGTGGCAGGTCCTCTCTGTATCCATGGGTGATGGCCTCCTGCTGAACTTCGGCCAAGCTTGCTTCCAGTTGTCTTCTATCTTCAAAGATGTTTCCAAAGACCTCCTTGTTCCAAGTTTTGAGATTGGTTTTGATCCATTTCAGTTTATGTTGTATGTTGTATATTTTGGATCCCATGTTGATTGCAGATTCTTCCCACCAGCTCAAAAAATTTTCCATAAATTCTGGGTTCCCAAGCCAAAAAAAATCGAATATGAAGAGACAATTTTTCGCAGGGGTGAATTCGTCATTCTCCAAGCTGATTGGCCAATGGTTCGAGGCCGCTCCTGGGAGAATAAGAGAGTTAATGACTCCATCAGTTCTCACTAGGTTCATTGACAGGATAAATCTATCCAATCTAGAGGCCACTTGGTGTCATCCTCCTCTCTTATTGTTCCAGGTGAAGGGGTCATTTTTTGGTTGAATGTATACCAGGTCTAGAGAAGCAATAAGGGGCCCAAAATTCCAACTAGCAGATTCAAGGACGTTGATGCCACCCTTTTGTTCCAGAGGGTTTGAAATCATATTGAAGTCTCTCCCCAAGAGCCAGATGGAGTCATGAATCATATCTTCCTTCTTGTAAGAGAGGGAGGAAAGGAAGTTTGGTTTAGAAGTAGGGATGGGATGACCATAAAAATTGATGAGGTAGTCGTTTAGGTTCGGGGAGAGAAGATGAAAGTAGGAAGAGATTGAGTGTTGAGGGGATAATAAGTTTGACAGGTGCACCATAGTGGGATATCATAGGATGGAAATTCCCCCAACAGTACCTATGGTTTCAATGGAAATAGAATGAGAACCTTGCATGTAGAAACTGGAGAGGGATGCTAGTGATTTTGAGGAGCATTTGGTTTCTTGGATATACACAATAGTAGACTTTTCCTGGTTTATCTTAGAACAAAGGTTTCATTTTTTAAACTTCCCTCCTAATCCTTGAAGGTTCTAGGATAGAATATTCATTGAAAAACTATTGAGAGGGGGAGAAGGATTGTAGCTAGTTCGATAGCAATCGATGATTACCTAATGCAACTAGGGTTTTCCCTAGTTCCGTGAACCTTTGCTGGTTCAATTTGCATCCTCATTTTTTATACTTCTTGGTGTTTTGTGTTGGCAGTGAGGTCGATTGGATCCCTAGCTTCATTGGAGGCTTGCTGGTTTCCTCCAAGCTTTGAGATGAGTGGTTATTTTCTTCCTTCAAAGCTCTTTTTATGATGGGGATATGAGTGGGGGATATTTCTGTAATGTTGCCATGTTTGTATGTCTCCACGATATTTTGTAGCTTATGATATGTTATTTTTAGATATTCCTCCCTCTCAGTGTTGTTGGGTTCCTCTTATTCCTCCATTGTCTGATCTTCTTCTGGATCTAACTTCCTTCTTTTGAATTGATCTAGATCTTTGTCTTCATTGCTTAGGGTTGTTCCATTTCATTCATTTTGATCTGATTGTATTAGTTTCCATTCCCTCAAGAGTGGAAAAGGGGTTGGGGTTTTCCAAGCTCAGGATGGTTTGTTGCAATTTTTGTTTGGTTCCCCCTCTGGATCTTCAATTTAATATGGTAAAGCCATATTTTTGTTGAGGTTGTCGATCTGGTTGAAGAGGTGGTGCTATGAGATGTGGGAAATCCCAGTAAATATGTCCATGCTCATGGAAATTTATGCATCTAAATGGTATGTGCTCGTAGTCCATGGGTTGCACCCACTCCTCATATTGAAAATTTAGGCAGACTGCTTCTGGGAGTGGCTTGGCAATGTTCATGTGGATGCAGATCCGAGCATAGGAAGTGTAGCGGCCTCTTTTGGTGATTTTCGAGCTCTTGATGAATTTTACCAAGGTGTTTCCAATCCCTTCTAGGGTTTCCTCATCCCATTATTCCTGGGGTAGTGAGTAGAGATGGACCATACAGGGACTTTCGTAAATTCCTCTTTCTCAAGGAAGTATTTTTCTTTCTAACGTCTCATAAACGGGCTCGATTTGTTGAAGAAATAAGGTCCTTTCTCTATTATTCTTTCCCGATCTTCAGCATTGAAAAATACTGTAGTGAAGAAACCCTTGGAGACTAGTTTTAGATCAACGTCACCTTTTGGTTTCCATTTGTGTGTGATCCATCCTTTGAGAGCCTTTCATTGGAACAAAAACCCGTGAATTTACAGATGAGGGCATGGTACCTCATGTACTATCTGTATTCCCCAATATTGGTTGAGGATATTGTTATCACCTAAACTGTAGCTACCCCTATGGATGTATCCACTCATGGATGGAAATAGGGAAGGGAAACTCAAAAGGTGCAACCACGATCACCTCGACCTCCAATAGATGGTTGTCACGCCAGTCGAGGCAACCTTCGCTTTATGTTATCTAGCCCAAACAACAAAGGGGGAGACCCGATCTACTCCCGACAAGAGAGATCAAAACCAAGACACCAAATCAAGTTAATTCTAAGTGAAGCAAGGTGTATGGTTTATCCTAGACCTCAGGATGAAGTCACAAAACAAATGAGGGGTTTAATGAGTATAGCTTTGGTTCATTGTTGATGTGAGAATGACTTATGATTTGTGAAATAGGATACAGGATTAAAGTACTAGTTCAATGTGAGAAAATCCACTACCTTGGGAACCATGTCCCATGCAAGGTAGTTTAGGAGTTGAATTGGGGCTAACTAGTACAAGTGACAAGCTTGATCACGATACATGATGACATCAAAGGGTTTAGTTCACCACACAAAGGTCAAACCACAAGTTAATCCAACAATCTAGGAAAGTCGAATTGACTTGGAGAGAAACCAATGCCTTGGGAATTGGGATAATGGAGTCAAAGTAAGGTTAACTTGTGGTTAAGGACTCCTATTGCATGAGACAAGTGGGAAATTAGAGTCTCGTTGGATGAATAGGTCTAGATCTAGGTTTGACCTAAGTGGACCACAATCCCTTAAAACAAGGAATGCTATCCCCAAGGCAAGATTTGACTAGGTGACCTACTAGACCTAGGTTTTGAATCATGCTCATTCCAAATACACAAAAATCTCAAGTACCCACGTCCTAGAAGTGGACCAACTCCCCTCTCCAAGGTGGTGTGACTTTACCCAAGGAGGCTAAAAAAGGTGATAAATGGATCAAGACAAGTCCAATGGCATCCAAACTTTAGATCCAAGTAGTTTAAGCAAGTGAGAGTATGGATCTATAATTTCATGGCAATCCCATGGCTAGATCTTACTAGATCTGAGTTTGAAGATACCAAGTGGTCCAAAATGGGGATTAAATCCCTTGAAATGTGGAATAGGGCCCACAGGGTAGAAATCAGAAAAGTGACAATATGGGGGTAGGTCATTGGATGTGTAGATCATGAAACAAGCGGGATCTCAACTACCCATCAACTAGATCTAGGTCAACTCACCCTCACCAAGAAGTGCGCCCTTGCTTGGAGAAGCTAGGTTGGCTTGGGAAGAGGGTCAAACGGAATCCAATCCTCACCAAACTATAGATTCGGGATGTCGTGGATGCTATAGAGGTGGGTTTTCAATATTATACCCAACAACCCACTAGATCTAAGTAGATCTGAAAAAATGTAAAAATGAGGGTTTGAAGAAATAAGGGTTTTATCAATTTATGAGTTATGTCAATGGATTGGATCAAGGTAAGAGAAACAAACCTGTGGATCTTACCTGGGTAACCTTGTAGATGCCTTGATGATGATGATCTATGCAAACCCGATCAATTTGAGAAGCTTTGAGGTAGTTTTCTATGCAATCGATTTAGTCCAAGAAGCCAATGCGCCCTCCCTCCTGCACAACAAAAGTCAACAATATCAGATTTGATGTAATCCAGAGATAAGACTAATGCCACAAGAGAAGTAACGAAAAGATAGCATAGATCACAATGATACTAATGATAACCCCCTGATACAAGCAAATGCCAAGAAAGTCGATTTGAAGAAGCCTTGCAAAATCACCCTTGTTGAAGTCACCCTCCTGTAGACAAGACAATGATTTCCAAAATAGATAGATCTTACCACAAATTCCAAATGCTAGGTTGCAATAGACTTTCCAATCACCATCTAAGAACACCAGATGCAAAGGAGACCACAAGAATTTCCACAAGAAAGTTTCTATACCAATAATCCAAGAGCCAAAGACCCCTTTACAATGAGAAGCTCTCTCCTTTAAATACGAAGGAGAGGCATCAAAATCCTAACCACTTTTTGAATGAGCGTCTAAGATTAAAAGATACAAATGTATAATCAATGGTTGAGATGAGCTCAACAGTAAAATACATGGATCACTCATAAAATATAACATAAGTGGACAAAATCGCCCTAGAAGAGGGGAATCCCACCAAATCATGATGACAAAATATAATAAGAAGCTTATGGTGGGTCCAAGGGGTAATTTTAGCCACCCTTGGTCAATCCCCATAGCACAATAATAATAAAATAGTCATCAATATACCAAATCGTGCCTCTATGGTCAAATCGTAGGCCTCAAAAGACCTCAGAAATCATCAGAAAGTGCCATAAGTGATGGATGCGGGCCCGATGAAGCTGAAACTGCTGGAGGAGGTGCGGAAGACATCAATCCATCATCACTGATCATCCCATACCAAGACATTGCCTCAGTAGCCCAAATCGAATTCCTCAATAGCCATTTCTACCAATCCTGAAATGCCTCGGGAAGCGTGAAACTGCCCCAAACTGCCTCCTAGAGTGCCTGCGTTGTCAAGGTGAGGGAACCAGTGTGTCCGAGAGGGGGGTAATATGGTAAAAACAAGTGGTTGGACCACCCCTTCCAAGCACAGCACCCTAGGTCAACCAGATAAAAATCACATCTGCTCTGACAGGGTCTCCGACAGACCAAAACTGCACTGGGATAGCCTACTGAGGCTCAATCATCACTGTAAGTGCCCAAAACTGAAAACAAACTGTCTCATTGAACTCAGAAGGTCCAAATCCATCCAAGATGTGTACTCATACACCATATGAGTCTCTACATAATCAAAATATATATCCAATATACCGGAACGGGTCAAATAATAATAATCTGTAAATGATCAAATATTGCTGTAAACCATGAATCATCATCATAACCCTGTAGCTGCTGCATAGAATCATCATATACATGTACATAGACCATATATCATCTATCCATATCATCACAAGGTCCAACCATCTCATGTCTTATGGTTGACCTTGGTCAAACTAGGTTTGACCAAGTCAACATGACCAAATATAACTCAGACCATCATCGGAAGCTGCTGCAAAGTGTCAAAGGTTAATGCATGCTCTACAACTTATTCAAATAACAATTATAACACAAAGTAATCATTACTGGCGATCTAAATCCAAATATATAATGTCATTAATTATTATTATTACTCAAACTAGACTTTCAAGATCACACTCACTTCATAGCTATGATCAATTTGTTAGTGAAGGGTGAAGGCTAAAATAACTGGCTAGGCTAAGGGATGACTTGACTGACTTAACTTTGTGACACTTTGGCAAAGGAAAAGGGAATACACACCATAGTATATACTGAATGAGCAACAACACAGGGAATGGCAGTGTCTCACAAATGGATGAGTTGTTCAAAGAGGGTTTATTCACCTTTAACAGATGCGCACAATCCATAATACAAATAAGGCCAACAATTGTTTTGATATAGCATTTAAGTTCCATTGCTTTTTGGGCCTGAAGTTTCCATAGCCTTGATCTATGTGTGTTTATAAACACATTGCATAGATCTACATTTATTTTAGGCTTTCTGCTACAGGTGTGTTTTTAAGGCACTTGTTTACCTGAGCACTTCTAGGTGTGTCATAGATAGCTTGTTTACCTAGGTATTTACATTTCCAAAAGATATAACATTTTATTTTCATGGCCATTTTCATTTGGAATGCCTTTCATTCATGTGTGTTTAGAAACACATTGCATGAATGGGCTTTTCATACAAGATATAGCATTTCATTTTTCCAGATTTTGTATTCATGGCAGCACTAAAAGTTTCAGGTTTAGCCAACACAACTTTAGTGACTAGGGGGAATTCACAAGGAACTCCAACTCACCACAGGTAAGTCTTGTCACCAACTTAGAGCTGAGACATAATACACAAGGAAGCTCATCCAATACAGAGGCTACAGTGGGGAAAAGATCCTCCATGTCACTAGTCAAGTAGCAAGTCAGGGTGATAAACTAAAAGGTAGGCAATGGATGGATGAAGACAATGAATAATGGAGCCAACACTAGCAAGCCAAGGTATGGTGGAATGATCACCTCTATTCTCCCTAAGGAGGGTAAAACCAATGAGTATGAATAGTGAACTTCTAATTCTAAGTAGGGACAATATAATATATATAATAAGCTCAACCAGGTCCATATATCTATATGATCGCCAGATCATGACACTAGGTGCTAAGACATGCTATGAGAATAAGTATAAAAGCAATATAACCATAACACAATGATATACCTGCTAAGTTATATACCTGAATGCTCATCAACCTGTACCATCATCTATCCTCTGAAACTGCTGCTGTAACTCTGGGAACTACTGACTGCTCTATACCAATGGTATAATGGCTACATCGGTCATCTCTCTGAGTGTCCTGAGACTCAGTCATGGCATGGGGAATACAACTGTTGTCCAAAATCTGATAGTGATCCAATAGATGCTCATCTCAGCATCTCAAATGTAAGGGAACTGGTTGAATAGTGTACTAGCATCAGAAAAATAATGTATGGTAGCCCAACTACTATATATGTGATAACAGATACATCCAAATTTGGGATTAATGTCGTTTTGGGAAGACATCCAGATCAAATAATTTTGGTTGTGTTATCCCTCGCCTCTAGTTGTTTTGAGGGTTTGTTCCCTAGAGTTACTCCACCGCTTGAACCCTCTTCCATGAAATTTCTAGAAGCATTAGATCCGGCGGTGTTTTGGATCTGCTCAGATTTATTTTTTCCAGTTTATTCGGTCTCCTTTGTTTCTTGATGGCTTGAGTTTCCAGCTCTTTCCAACTAGGGTCCTTTGCAGAAGTAGCCATCGAGGGCCTTCCATAGGATTGTTTGGGCTGGAGAACAACATTGAGGAAGGAGGGTGGGACTCTATGTCCCCATTACTCGGTCATGGGTGGAAGTAGGGCTAGGGTTTGCAAAAGCGAGAAAACCAATCTATGCTAAGGGTTTTCAGTCTCCCCAATCAATATGAACAACAAAGTGTGGAACATCTAGTAAACACATAACACTTGATTTAAACAATTTATATTCCCACTCCTCGAAAATAGCTCACTTAGTGCCATCAGTTTCCTCTAATCTCAATGATAATTTGAAACCTTTAGACTTGGAAAACTATTAGCATCCTTTAAATTAAAATCCAAAAACTCCATAGAAGGTTCTTTTCCAAGCAATGGTTTTTGGTATCTACTCTAGTATCAATTTTGACAACCAATATATTGGTTTCCTTAATCTCTTTGGCTTTAGGGTGCGCTTTAGGTACTACAAACATCAGAATTTTAACACAATACTCTGTAACCTTCCAACTATTTATAACTACAACTCTATTCTCTACTATTTCACCTTACTCACTGCTACATAATCCTTCAACTTAACTAAACTAATTTCATTACACCTTGCTAATTTTAAACAACATATCTCATTTAATTGTTACTTCCCGATCTCATCATTGTGCCTTTATTGTGTCATAACTCTATAAGTGACTTAGGAAATATTTCTAATCTTTATTTTCAGTACACGATCTATCCTTCCAATGTAACAATCATTACTTGAACTTTCTACATTCCAATATTCGACCATGATTTTGATTCTTTCCATAATTGCAACAATACACTACAAACTGTACTTACTTTATTTAAATTTCAAATTTAACAACTTTCACATTCTTTTTAGCTAATAAGCACCATCGCCCATAAATAGAAATAACACATGTACTTTCCACTAGCTATCTACTCAACCTACTATGTACATCATTACCAATCATTAGTTAGTTTTCACTCTTCCAACCCCCTGTTGATGTATTTTTAACTTCGGAATGTATTTCATATATGTATATTGTATACCTATAGAGATGTTATTATTCCTCTATACGGTAGTGTTTGTATTCCTATAGAGATGTTATTATTCCTCTATATGGAAGTGTCGTCATTTATATTGTAAGTGTCGTAACTTATACTTGATGGGTTATTAGACCACCTTGTTGGGGTCAGCCCTGTATGAGTCATGTGGGTCAAAGGGTTATTAGAGCACCCTATTGGGGGTCAGCCCAGTCAGCATTATGTTATGTGGTTAAGTTAGGGCCGACCTAGTTGAGTAAAGGTCAAGTGATGTAGTGTATAAATAGAGTGTGTCCCCCTCATTTTACACATTCACTTCTCTCTCACACACTCATTGGAGAGTTCCGCACTTGTGGAGGAGGAGAAGCTGCTGCTAGGAGGACTATCTCTTATGCTTGGGTTGTATCATTGCTCTATCTATCTCTGAGGAAGTTGTAGGGTTTTTCACCTTCTTGGTTTTCCCCGGTGAAACTCTGTGTCTCTTGTGTGCTTGCATTATTATGTCCATGATTGATATGCTGTAGATATGTTGTAGATATGTTGTACATGTTATTCTCTCAGTTAAGATCCTAGATCATATTGAAATTTCTGAAAAACTAACATGGTATCAGAGCTAGCCTAAAAGAAGGCATGGTATGGCAATTATGACACTTGTTGCACTTGCGAAGCTAGGGCTTGATATAGAAAAAACCAGTCATCGTAGAACTTTCACTATAAATCCATTTCAGTGAGGTTTCAGGATCTGAAACTCTTACAGGTTGAATATAAGATGCCCATGTACCCTGTGTCCAAAGCAAAACTTCTAATTCGTTGTACTTTGTGTTTTATGATCTGTACAATTTAGGGTTTATGCCTTTTCCAGATCTCAGTCATAAACAGGTGACCTAGGAAAAAAGGTCACAACTTGGGCTAAGAAGCTCCAAATGAAATTTAGTAAAAATTGAAAGGTAGAGCATGGACTGTAGTTTCTCAGATAAGGTTTTCAGAGGCCGAAGTTGAACCAGTGACACGTGGAACGCCGTACAAGTTCTCTCTCCTGTTTTATCCCATAAACATGTCACGTTGCGACACTTGGAATAAATCTCTCTTAGATAATCCAATTGAGGTCAGACCTATGGGGTTGGAAATATGACAGGTCGGGATACCACAGGTAGAAGTTTCAGACCCTGTGGATTCATAATTGCAGAGTTACACCAGAAACAATCAAGTGCATATTTCTGTCAAAACAGAATTGGATTTTGAGCACCTTCATTCATGGCTCCGGGAATTAGGGTTTCGGAGAAAGTTGGAATTTTTGTAATCGGAGACCACAACTGAATGCTACTCATCAAAATCAAAATTTAGAAACCAAAATCAAATTTTTTGGTTGGGCAGAAGGTTGGGCTTGATCAAACCCTAGTTCAGGACTTTGATCAGAAAAGTGGAAAATTAGGGCTTCTGCAAAAGTTGGAATTTTTGAAGTCTGTGACCACGGCTGGAAGCTCCTCAGAAAAATTGAAGTTTAGAGCTCTAGATAAAACCTTTTGGTTGAGTAGAAGGGTGGGCTTTATCAAACCCTAGTTCGGGATCCTATCCAGAAGATCCGAAAGTTTCAAAGGCAATTTTGAGGGGTGAAACTTTGCAGTTTTAAAATTCTAAGTATACCAGGTTGATCAGCTCATCAAGGCGCATCTTTCTATCCTTTTAGAAGTTTGAAATTCAAATTTTCAATTTTTAGGGTTTCCCTGACAAACTCTAATCTAGCTCCAGATCCAGTTTCTGCAAATCAAGTTGATTGGGTTAATCCTAGAAGAAAATGGATTGGTCACCTGCATAAGTGAAGAAGTTCCAATTTTAGAGGGAGATAAGGCTAAGGCCTTACATAAGAAGATTACAAGCAATCTCGACAGGTATGACTTATCGAGGTATGTTTCGAGATCTGTTAACTTTAGACTTGTCGTATCACCCCAATAAAATTATGAATGCACGATAGAAGATATTCATTGATTAGGGTTTTGAAACTTATGATTGTACTAATGCATTGTGGTGTTGTATGAGGTTGATGTGGTCTGCTAACATGAAAGGTACATCAAGAAAAACAAATCATGTTCTAGTTCAAAGAACATGTGATCATGTTGACATGAAGACATAGATTCATCCATTGTCATGGATCACATAGAAGATCTACTTATGAGGTATGTGTGATTTGGTTCTACAATGCTTAACCTATGAGATATGCAGGTTACTAGCACAAGTCATTGAAGAGAACAAGAAGACATTGCTAGACATAACTAGCAAATATGATAACCAGGTATGTTTTTCCTATATCAAGTTAGAATCCTACCTTGTGTTAGGATCTTATACTGTTGTATGGTTGATAATGATTATTCATGAAGTTAGAAATGTAAGTAATCAAGGCTTTATGCATATTATGTCTCTTACCTTGATTGATGATATGACTAACCAGAAGAGTCCTATGGTCAAATAAGAATTTGCATGAGTAAAGGAAGTACTCCCTGAAACCTTGAATACTAATGCTTGTGATAAATTATCTGTGTATGAAATGATCTTGACCATACATGTTTAAGATTACATAGAATCATAATGTTTTATAGTATTGAGATTATACTAATGAATGTATGATTGTGTATGAGACCTCGAGGATAACACAATGAAGATAGTAGTAAGTATGCATAGTGATCGAGGATGGATATAAGTTAAAGGACAGGTAATCCAAGAAGCAAATATCAAGAGGGAGCACACTCCAATAGTTCCTGCAAGGAAGCAAAGGTTGAGAGGGAGTCCACTCAATAAACAAACAAAGATAAGTATTTGAATTGTCATTTCTTGTATATTTGATTGTTTAAATAATATTGTTCAATGACGTATATAATAGACTTAGGTTGTGTATTATGCATATTAGAATAATTGCATTAATAAACAGTATACTACTAATACACATGTATTGGGTAAGTGGTCTGTTATCACCTAAACTGTAGTTACCCCTATGGATGTATCCATTAATGGATGGTAGTAGGAAAGGGCAACTCAAAAGGTGCAACCACGATCACCTCGACTTCCAATAGATGGTTGTCATGCCAATCAAGGCAACCTTCACTCTATGCTATCTAGCCCAGACAAAAAAGGGGGAGACCCAGATCTACTCCCAACAGGAGATATCAAACCAAAACATGAAATCGAAGTATGAGTGAGGTATTGTAAGGTGTATGGTGCATCCTAGACCTAAGGATGAAGTCACAAGATAAGTAAGAGGTTCAATGAGTATAGCATTGGTTCATTGTTTATGTGAGAGTGACTTATAATATTTGAAAGAAGATCCAGGATTTAAGTACTAGTCAATTGTGAGAAAATCCACTTCCTTAGGAACCATGTCCAATGCAAGGTAGTTTAAGGGTTGAATTGGGGCTAACCAGTACTAGAGACAAACTTGATTGTAAGACAATGTCAAGGGATTCAAGCAACCCAAACAAGGATCGAACCACAAGTTAACTCAACCATCTAGGAAAGTCGAATGAGCTTGGAGAAAGATCAGTGCATTGGGAATTGGGATAAATGGAGTCAAAGAGAAGTTAACTTGTAGATCATGACCCCTATAACATAAGACAAGTGGGCTACTAAAGGTTCATGATGTGACCTAAGTGGACCACAATCCCTTAAAACAAGGAATGCTATCCCCAAGGAAAGATTTCACAAAATGACCTACTAGACATAGGTTTCAAGGTATGTGTGCTCCAAATCCACCAAGATCTCAACTACCCACGTCCTACAAGTGGACAAACTCAATCTCCCCAAGAAGTGCGACCTTGCCCAAGGAGGGTAAAAAGTGTGATAAATGGGATCAAGACAAGTCCAATGGCATCCAAAATTTAGATCCAAGTAGTTTAAGTAAGTGACAATGTGGATCTAGAAAATCAAGGCAATCCAAGGGTTATATCTTACTAGATCTGAGTTTTAAGATACCAAGTGGTCCAAAATGGGGTTTTAATCCCTTCAAATGTGGAATAGGGCCCACAAGGTAGAAATAAGTAAAGTGACAGTCTAGGGGTAGGTTATTGGATATGTAGATTACAGATCAAGTGTAATCTCAACTACCCATGTACTAGATCTAGGTTAACTCACCCAAACCAAGAAGTGCGCCCTTGCTTGGAGAGGCTAAGTGCCTTGGGAAGAGGGTCAAATGAAGGCCAATCCTCACCAAACTATAGATCCGGGATGTCGTGGATACTATAGAGGTGGGTTTTAAATTTCTTACCCAAGAAGCCACTAGATCTTAGTAGATCTGAGAAAAAGTAAAATTGGGGTTTTGATTAATTAGGGTTTGAAGTAATTTAGACAAGTGGATAGATCATGGAGATAGAAATTACCTTGAGATCATACCTGGGTGATGAAGAGAGATGCCTTGTTGTTGAGGAAGACTCTCGCAGAGATCAAATGAGATATTGTTGAATTTGTTTGCCGAAATGATGCCCTAGCCCACAAGTGCGACCACCTCTACTTGTCAATCCAAGGAAAGCGATTTCAATCAGAATGATCAAGCATGGGGGAAATATAAGCAAAATGAAAATGTAACATGAAATAGAAGGTCTTGGGACAGTAATACTCCCTGTTACCAACGAAAAAACCCAAAGAAGAAGTAGGGAGGGTCCTCCCCTACCAATACGTCCTCCTTGAATGAATTCGGCCTCCACCTGTAGATGCAAAAATGGTACAAAAATATGGCAAGACAATATCTCCAATAACTCAGTGCAAAGGAAGAATCAACAAACGAACACCAAAAGCATTCACCACAACACTTGGAGATAGATGCAATAATAATTTTCTATTCCAATAATCCAGAGCCACAAGTCCCCTTTACAATGGGAAGCTCTCTCCTTTAAATAGGAGGGAGAGAGTCCATAATCTAACCACTTTTTGAATGAGTGGCTAAGATTAAAAGATCTAAATATCTAATCAATGGTTGAGATGAGCTCAACAATAAAATACATGGATCACTAATAAAATATAACAATAAGTGGACAAAATCGCCCTAGAAGAGGGGATCCCATCGAATCATGATGAAAAAATATAACAACTAGCTCATGGCGGGTCCAAGGGGTAATTTTAGACACCCTTGGTCAATCCCCATAGCACAATAATAATAAAATAGTCATCAAAGTACCAAATCATGCCTCTATGGACAAATCGTGGGCCTTAGGAGGCCTCAGAAATCATTAGAAAATGCCATAAGTGATGGATGTGGGTCTCGATGAAGCTGCAACTGTTGGAGAAGGTGTGGAAGACCTCCCACTCATCATCACTGGTCATCCCATGCCAAAAATTTTCTTCAGTAGCCCAAATCGAATTCCTTTGTAGCCATTTCTACCAATCCTGAACTGCCTCGGGAAGTGTGAAACTGCCCCAAACTGCCTCCTGGAGTTCCTGCGCTGTCAAGGTGAGGGTACCAATGTGTCCAGGAGGGGGGTAATATGGTAAAAATAGGTGCCTAGACCACCCCCTCCATGCACAACTCCCTAGGTCAACCAGATAAAATCCATCTCTGCTCTTATAGGGTCTCCAACAGACCAAAACTGCACTAGGATAGCCTATCGAGGCTCAATCATCATTGTAACTGCCCGGAACTGAAAGTAGACTATCTCATTGGACTCAGAAGGTCCAAATCTATCCAAAATGTGTACTCATACACCATATGGATCTCTGCATGATCATATAATATATCCAATATACCCGAACAAGTGAAATAATAATAATCTGTAAATGATCAATAAATGCTGAAAACCATAAATCATCATCATAAACCTATATTTGATGCATAGAAACATCATGTACATGTACATAGACCATATATCATCTATCTGTATCATCACAAATTCCAACCATCTTACGTCCTGTGATTGACCTTGGTCAAACTAAGTTTGACCAGGTCAACATTGACCAAATATAACTCAGACTATCATTAGAAGTTGCTACAAAGTGTCAAAGGTTAATGCATGCTCTACAACTCATTCAAATAGCAATTATAATAAAAAGTAATCATTAATGGCGATCTACCAACAACTATATAATGTCATTAATTATTATTATGACTCATACTAGACTTTCAAGACCATACTCACTTCATAGTTGTGATCATTTTGCTAGTGAAGGGTGAAGACTAAAATAAACTGGCTTGGCTAAAGGATGACTAACCGACTCAACATTGTGACACTTTGGATATGGGAAAGGAAATACACACCATATCATATATTGGATGAGAAACAACACGGGGAATGGCGGTGTCTCACAAATGGATAAGTTATTCAAAGAGGGTTTATTCACCTTTAACAGATGCGCACAATCCATAATACAAATGAGGCCAGCAATTATTTTGATATAGCATCTAAGTTCCATTGATTTTTGGGCATGAAGTTTCCATAGCCTTTGATCTATGTGTGTTTATAAACACATTGCATAGATTTACATTTATTTAGGCTTTTTGCTGCAGGTGTGTTTTTAAGGCACTTGTTTACTTGAGCACTTCTAGGTGTGTCACAGACAACTTATTTACCTAGTTATTTATATTTCACAAAAGATATAACATTTTATTTCACAGCCACTTCAATTTGGATTGCCTTTCATTCATGTGTGTTTAGAAACACATTGCATGAATGGGCTTTTCATACAAGATATAACATTCCATTTTCCATACTTTGTATTCATGGCAGCACTAAAAGTTTCAGGTTTAGCCAACACAACTTTAGTGACTAGGGGGAATTCACAAGGAAATCCAACTCACCATAGGTAAGTTTTGTCACCAACTCAGAGTTGAGACACAATAAACAAGGAAGCTCATCCAATACAGAGGCTATAGTGGGGAAAAGTCCTCCATGCCACTAGTCAAGTAGTAAGTCAGGGTGATAAACTACAAGTTAGGTAATGGATGGATGAAGACAATGAATAATGGAGCCAACACTATCAAGCCAAGGTATGGTGGAATGATCACCTCTATTCTCCCTAAGGAGGGTAAAACCAATGAGTATGAATAATAAACTTCTAAGTCTAAGTAGGGACAATAGAATATATATAATAAGATCAACCAGGTCCACATATCTATATGATCGTCGGATCATGACACTAAATGCTAAGACATGCCATAAGAATGAATATAAAAGCAATATAACCACAACACCATCACATAGTTACTAAGTCATATGCATGAATGCTCATCCTTTGAACCATCATATGTACTCTGAAACTACTACTATAACTCTAGGCACTACTGACTGCTCTGTACCAATGGTATAATGGCTACATCGGTCATCTCTCTGAGTGTCTTGAGACTCAGTCATGGCATGGGGAATATATACTGTCCAAAAGCTGATAGTAATCCATAATAGATGCTCATCTCAGCATATCAATGTAAGGGAACTGGCTGAATAGTGTACTAGAATCAGAAAAATAATGTATGGTAGCCCGACTACTATATATGTGATAACATGGCCTATGGCACTGTACAACATTCCATTGCTACTTATCTAGAATGAAACCTCTTTGCTGACATGTTGGGAGTTGTGCACACTCTTAACAATGTTCTGGTAGAGATTGAAAAGCATCTACAAAGTTACGGTATATGGATAAATGTTGTATTGAAGCATTGGCTAAAATAATTGCATGACTGTATGACATATTTCTTTACATGTAAGAATTTGTTCTGAAAACTATGAGATGTTTCTAATCATGCAATTTAACTTGTTTTGTAGGAAAGATCGTATACCATCACCTACAAAAGAAGGACTACAACATTTGTTCCTACAATGAAGTTCAAACTATCTATTGAAGATTCTGAAGTTCCCGGGATATGGGATACAGTAAAAGGATGCCATGGTCAAGAAATACCAATCGATCATGTTTGGGATGTGGTCCCAAGACCTGAAGGGAAGTTTGTTGTGACTTCCAAGTGGATCTACAAGATCAAGCATGCTACAGATGACAAGATAGAGAAAGAAAAAGCAAGATTTGTAGCTCGTGGTTTCTCCTAGAAAGAAGGGATTGATTATGAAGAGACTTTTGCATATGTAGCCAGATACACTTCCATCAGATTAGTACTTGCTTTGGCTGCAGTGATGAAGTGGAAGATTCACCAAATGGATGACAAGACATCTTTCTTGAATGGTGTAGTCAAGGAGGAAGTGTATGTGGAGCAGCCACTTGGTTTTGAGACACATGACAGGAAGTCATATGTGTTCAGGTTGAAGAAAGCCTTATATGGATTGAAGCAAGCTCCTAGGACTTGGTATGGCAGGATAGATGGCTTCCTATCCAGTTTGAGATTTACCAAGAGTAAAGCGGATTCCAACCTTTACTACAAGGTTGAGGAAGGCAATCCTGTGATACTACTTTTGTATGTGGATGGCCTGTTTGATACAGGTGAGGATGGGTTGATTACCGACACCAAGAGAAAGCTTGCTGCCGAGTTTGAGATGAAGGACTTTGGGATGATGCACTACTTTCTAGGCATGTAGGTGTGGCAGAGTGCAGATGGAATCTTCTTTGGACAAGGAAAGCATGCAATAGAGATCCTGAAGAGGTTCGGGATGATGGACTGCAAGGCCATGGCCACACCTATGGCATCGAATCTGAAGCTTCTATGAGATGCTTCATCTGATCCGGTTGATGTAACTATGTATCGTCAAATGATTGGGTCCTTGATGTACTTGACGAACAGAAGACCAGATATTTTCTTTGCGGTGAACACATTGAGCCAGTTCCTGACAGATCCGAGGAGTGTTCACCTAGTTTTTGTAAAGCATATTCTGAGTTACCTGAAGGGTACAGTTGATTATGGGCTCAAGTATGATGCAAATCAAAAGATTAACCTAGAGGGTTATGTTGATTCAGATTGGGCAGGCAGTGCTGCAGATAGGAAGAGCACTTATGGGTGTTGCTTCGGTATGGGATCAGGTGTGATCTCTTGGTTTATAAAGAAGCAGTCCTGCGTAGCACTGAGTACAGCCGAAGCAGAGTATGTTGCAGTTTGTTCGGCTAGTTGTGAGGCAGTATGGCTCCGGAAGCTACTGTCTGAGTTATTTGATCTCCCATTGGAGGCTACTGGTATCTTTTGTGACAACCAGAGTTGTGTGAAGCTGTCTAAGCACATTGAGATCAAATATCACTATATCAGGGATATGGTGCAGATAGGAGCAGTGAAGCTCCTGTATGTTGCAATGTATGAGAAGGTTGCAGATGTGATGACAAAACCACTAGCCAGAGTGAAGTTCGAGTACTTCAGAGAGAGGCTTGGTGTTCTTCAGATTGACGACACTTCGAGGAAGAAGTGATGGACACATCTACTGGAGCCATTCCAAGCATGGTGAGAGGAGGATCCTTCACATGGGTGTGGATGTAAGCGCTGGATGATGAGCATCAAGACGATGCTCCAGTTACTGCTCAGTATATGGATCATGTTGGATGCTTGGTATGATCAGTTGGATCATGTATATGTATATGCATCATGTTGGATGCTTGGTATGATCAGTTGGATCATGTATATGTATATGCATCATGTTGGATGCTTGTTATGATCAGGTAGATCATTTATTTTTGTATGTATCAGGTGGATACATTGTATGATCAGATGGATCATGTATTTGTGTATGTATTAGTTGGATACATTGTATGATCAAGTGGATCATGTATGATGATATGTATCAGGTAGATACATGGTATGCATCAGGTGGATGCACTATATGATGAGGATGATCATGGATGACGAGCTTCAGGATGTTTCTCTAGATGATATGTATCAGGATGATGCTGTGATGATGATCAGGATGATCATGTGACGATGTACATTAGGATGATGTATGGTGAGTATCAGGTTGATACTCTGTGGTCGTGGACAAGATGTGCAGATGAGCATGTAAGTTGACCTGGGAGATTTGACAGGTAGAGCTATGTGCTCATAACATCCTGGGATGCTCTTTTGAGGCATTTCTTTGAGAGGACATATAATAGCGCTTTGGAAGATCCGACAGGTAGAGATATGTGCTCGTAACAACCTGGGATGCTCTTTCGAGGTTTTGTCCTATGGCATGTAATGTGCTCCTGGGAGATTCAACAAATAGAGCTGAGTGCTTGTAACAACCTGGGATGCTACAACCAGGTTTTTCCATGACCTCCTGGGAGATCCGACAGGTAAATTTGTGTGCTCATAAAAGCCCAGGATGCTACAGCCAGGTTTTGTGGTGAGATCACATGTAATGTGCTCCTGGGAGATCCGACAGGTAGAGTTGTGTGCTCGTAACAGCCTGGGATGCTACAGCTAGGTTTTGTGGTGAGATCACATGTAATGTGCTCCTGGGAGATCCAATAGGCATAGTTGTGTGCTCGTAACAGTTTGGGATGCTACAGCTAGGTTTTGTGATGGGGTCACATGTAATGTGCTCTTGGGAGATCCGACAGGTATAGCTGTGTGCTCGTAACAGCCCGGGATGCTTCAGCCAGGTTTTGTGACGCACGTAATAAGTCCTAAGGATTCCACAGTATGGCCAGTGATGATGATGACCTACAGGTGGTTGGCCTACATCTAGTATAAAAAAGGACTACTTTGTAGAACTTCCTATGACGAGTAGTTCAGAGATTGATTGAGATAGTAGCAACAGTGATGATGACGATGATCCAGAGAAGAAGACTTTTGCTAGAAGACCTATGTCAAGAAATACCTTCCTAGTTAAGAGGGAATGTTGATGTATTTGTAACTTCAGAATGTATTTCATATATGTATATTGTATTCCTATAGATATGTTATTATTCCTCTATACGGAAGTGTTTGTATTCCTATAGAGATGTTATTATTCCTCTATACGGAAGTGTCGTCATTTATATTGTAAGTGTCGTAACTTATACTTGATGGGTTATTAGACCACCTTGTTGTGGTCGGCCCTGTATGAGTCATGTGGGTCAAAGGGTTATTAGACCACCCTATTGGGGGTCGGCCCAATCAGCATTATGTTATGTGGTTAAGTTAGGGCCGACCTAGTTGAGTAAAGGTCAAGTGATGTAGTGTATAAATAGAGAGTGTGTCTCTCTCATTTTACACATTCACTTCTCTCTCACACACTCATTGGAGAGTGGCGCACTTGTGGAGGAGGAGAAGCTGATGCTAGGAGGACTATCTCTTATGCTTGGGTTGTATCATTTCTCTATCTATCTCTAAGGAAGTTGTGGGGTTTTTCACCTTCTTGGTTTTCCCCGGTGAAACTCTGTGTCTCTTATGTGCTTGAATTATTGTGTCCATGATTGATATGCTGTAGATATGTTGTACATGTTATTCTCTCAGTTAAGATCCTAGATTAGATTGAAATTTCTAAAAAACTAACACCCCCGTGGGCCATAGTATGCTTTAAGTCTACTTCCATTTACCATACCCTTTAGTGGATCTCCCCTTAATGTATGTAACTTAACTACACGTTCTTCAGTAATGTATGTAATTCAGAATGGTCCCATCCAACTCATGTGCAAATTACCAACTATATGTTTAATATACCTATTATATACAACAATACGAATGATCTAGGTTCCAATTCCCTCTTTCTAATATTTTGATCATGCCAATCCTTATACTTGTGCTTCTTCCCCAATTGGTTGAATCTTGCAAGTATTATATCTTCCTCCAATTCTATTGATTCATTCAATGTATTCTAAAATTATTCATAATTAGTCATATTTGTAGCCAATGGAATGCACAGGCTAGGAACAACAAATTCAATAGGCATCACTACTTCCTTACCGTGAACAAATCGGAAAGGTGTGAAGTTGGTCGACCTTTTACAAGTAGTACGATAATCCCACAATATTTTTTGTATCCTTTGATCCCAATCATCAAGCTCTACATTGTAGACCCTTGTCAATGCCTGCTCCCACAACTTGTTGAAAAAATCCATTATTCCATTTGCATGAGGATGATACTGTGTATTTGTTTTGGTGTTATATCATAAATTCATGTGTCAATGACCTAATAGTTACATTCAAAAAATGGGATCCTTGATCACTCATCAGTACCTTGAGAAAACCAAACCTTGCAACGATGTTTTCAAAAATAAATCATGAAGCAGTCTCTCTTGTACAATCATTCACTTGCATTGCTTCTTTCCATTGCATTAAATATACAGTGGTTGTAATTATATACCTAGCTCGTGTTCTCTTTGTTGGTGGACTAATGGTTCCCACAAAATCAATCGTTCATTTTTCAAAACTATGAGAACCTACACTTTACAATTGTTCACCCATTTCAAGATATCCACATAGGAATATTTCTAAATATCTAACTGAACACATAAACACAAAGACAAAACAATGACATAAGTTATCTTCAAAGCACATCTATCCTAATGGTGTCATTCTTCTTTTTATTTTTTTTTAAATATTCTATACATGTATATAATAAACAACTTTTAAGAGAAGAAAATATCAATTATATTGTTGATTCGTGAATGCATCAATAGTAATTCTTATTTAACTAGAACAACCACTTAACTTGTGAACACCAATAGACCACAAGTTAAGTTCCATGAACAAGTTACATGTTATCTTCTCTCCATGCATAGTTTTAATCACCCATTGTCTATGCCTCAGCTACATGTTATCACCTTCATTCTTCTAGTTAAATAAGTTGTCTACCATTGCTCGTTATCCATGCATCAGCTATGAGGTATCCATGCATCGGCTACTAGTTATCCATGCATCAGATACCCTTTTAGGAAGAGGGGTGGGGGTTTTGGAGAGAGGGAGAGAAGAGGGTTAGGGAGAAAAGAAGAGATACATGAGGGTTAGGGAAAGGAGGAGAGAGAGGGTGTGGGTGTTATAGAAAGGGAGGGGTTATTAGGGAAAGGTGTAGGTTAGTCAAATGTTTTTATGTGGCTATGTCTCTCCCTCCCTCCCTAACCCACCCTATATATCTTGTCTAATATCTATAGAGGGAGAGGAAGAGGGGGATTTAGGGAGGGTGAGAGAGATAAAGACACATAAAAAGACATATAGACAAAGAGAGGGGATAGACTGCGATCTATGCTTTTCCTAGATTGAAGAAGGATGGGAAAAGTGTATACATCAGAACTTCAAAGTATCTAACCTATGATAAACTATTTCTTACTAGCTTATGGTAAACTATTTCTAAGTTTAAGAGTTCATTGTTTTTACTATGGAAAATTCTTTAGGAGAAAAGTCTTTTACATTCTGTGCAATTTTCACTGAATAAAATTTAAAAATTATTTAAACATACTTTTAAAAATAATTTTTTTTTATTAGTTATGAATTGTTTAAGTTTTCTTTAAATTTTATGAATTAATAATTGTGTAATTATTTTTTGAATTCCTTTCATTCCATTTTACATATATCATTAGTTTCGCGGTCAATAATTTTAACCTTTTTTCATTTCATTTTACATACATCGTTAATTTCGCAGTTAATAATTTTGATTTTTTCTAACTATTATTCCAATTTATATTAACTTTTAAATCAATTATTCAAATTTCTCTTACTATTAATTAAAGTATATCTAAGTTATTGTTTTATTCTAGGATTTGTATTAATTTCATATAAATGTGTCTTTTATATCAATTTTAAAAAAAAACTTATTATTTGAAATTGTAATTTTACTTTAAAAAAAAAACTTCAACTCAAAGTTTATGTAAACATAAATACAGAAATATATAAAAATGTATCTTAACTTATATATTTGCATTGTAATATTGTTTTTAAAAATTAACTACATATTATTAGCTAAAAAAATTTAAAGTAAACTTAAACAAGTCATAATTAATAAAAAACAATAAATGACATTGTGTAAGTAATTTTAAATTAAAGTTTTAATATTTTTAAAAGTATGTTTAAATAATTTAAATTTTAAAGACTTTTCTCCTTAAGAATTTTTACGTAGATAAGTGTTTATATCTTAGAATTTGGGATAGACTGCGATCTATGCTTTTCCTAGATTGAAGGAGGATGGGAAAAGTGTATTGTCCACATTAAAAATAACCAATAGTTGATGCATGGATAACTTGTAGCTCATACATGGATAAAAGGTAGTGACAAACAACCCATTTAACTAAGCATAGAAAACACATGATTACAACTATGTATGGAGAACAAGTAACATATAACTTGTTCATGGCACTTAAATTGTAATCTATCTGTGTTAATCGGCCACAAGTTAAGTGGTTGTGCTAGTTACATCGATAGGTGTTTATTTCTTAGAATTTGGGGTAGACTACCATCTATGATTTTCCTAGATTGAAAAAGGATGGGACAAGTGTACTCTCCAAATTGATTTTATGGGTGTCATTCAAAATTCGAAATAATAAATATAAAAAAGAAATATAGAAATTAACAGGTAATTACAACTAAGCATGGAGAACAAGTAAACAGGAGATTCTCCATATCATAGCTGCGGTGTTTCTTGCAGCCTCTTGAAGACTAGCCAATAGTTATGGTTGGCCTAGTACCAACCAAGAATAAAAAAAGTGGGAATACAATTATTTTCTGCAGAAAAATACTGTTTTTTTTATATGAAAACTTTTGTTTTGGGATTATTGTGGTAGGATTTGGTTTTAGTAATTTGGAATTTGTATTTTATAGTCAACTCATCTTCTTTATGTTGTGTCCTCTTATGATTAGACCTTGTGGTGTCTTTGGTTTCTAGTAGTTGTAAACTGTGGTCTCACAAGAAGCAAAGATGACAAATATTATTGGCATCTAGTGATCTGTTGGTGGAAAGCTAGGTTTTACTAGGGGCTACCAATAATGTCGGTATATGCCAATTATTCACCCTTTTCTAAAGCTTCTGATAAATCATTTCCATTGAGGTTTTATGGAAGTAGGGTTTTCAAAGTTTTGAGAGGTCAAGACAAGGGTTTATCAGATTCCGCGCTACCAAACAATGTCTCGGATCTAGGGGTTTGCACTTTTGATCAAGCTACTAAGGAAATTTCTAATTTCAAGAAGTTGGCGTCTGAGAAATTATCTGGTGTGGCTGCTAGGCATAGAAGGAGTTTGAATATTATAGGGTGAAGGAGGGTGTGGATCAGTCCATACTTGTGAAGGATGTAAACCTTGATAGGGTTAGCATTTTATCCAGAAGAGTAGTTATTGGGAAAATTGAAGGGACTAGGGTTTCGAGACCAAAGCTTATTGAGAGCATTATGTCAACAGGATGGGTATGTTTTATTTTCCCTACAACAAAGGTTATCCCCACTGTCCTGTAAAATATTTGGCTTATCATAGATGGTTCCCCGGTTCTGAAGAGATGGCACACAAATTTTAGCCTTGAATCTGAAACATTGGTGAAAAGGCATCTCTGGGTGATAATGCTGGGATTTACCTTTGAATTGTGGAATTCCAATGTATTTGAAGATGTAGCAATTACGTAGGGAAATTTTTGCATCTAGATAAAAAAATGGTATATGGTGTAGACAAGAAAATTGTGTCCATGATGGTGGCATTTGATATTCAAAAAGGTCTTCCAATGGAGGTGGTGATAGTTTGGGATAACATAGTTTTTCGGAAAAAGTTGGATTATAGGTATATTCCATTTTGGTGTTTCTTCTGCAGAATTTTCGGTCATGTGATAGCTCGGTGCCCCAATTTGCTGAGAGACTTGAAATCAATTGCTCATAGCTCACAAGTAGGGTCAGATTAGTATTTTTCTTATATTCCTAATTTACAGATAGAAGAGCAGAATCCATCTACTCTTCAAGGTTCTCCGGGTATGTTAAAAAATGAGCCCTATACTTATTATGAAGTTGTATCAAAAGAAGAGCTAGACTTCTACTTATCCGCTGAAAAATATCTTGACCTTAGGGAAAAATCAATTAACTCCGTGTCTAAGAATCTTATGAATGAACTGAACTTGATGGACGAACCTAACCCTAAAATTGGGGTAGAATATGAGAAATACCCATTTCGGGATATTTCACATCCTTTGAACCATGTTGATATCGAAGGTGTCGATAATGTTGGGGATATAGGGAAACTTGATCATCTAGGGAAAATTGATTCACATCCATTTTAGTTTGACTCAAATGTATTGTTTTCTAACCGATTTTGACTGATATCAAAGGTTAAAAGGATTATTCTATTGAATCTACTCTTGTGACCTTTCTGCATGCTCTACGGTCTATCCTTCCTATAGAGAATTGTATCTATAAATCTCCACTTGAAGTTTTTTCAAAAAACCCTTCTTCCCCATAGGTTAGTATCCCTTTGTCTTCTATTTGATGTCAAAATGTTACTATAAGGGATAAGAATATGAAAAGAGGAAAAAAGCACGACTCTTCTTTCATTCCCCTTTCTGAAAGATTGAGTGAAGCTGAGAAATCATACAAGTCTTCAAATCTTTCCTTCCCAATGGGCCCTTAGAGAAGTTTTCCTAATTCTAAGGTTCCTTAATGTATTTTATTTCCTTTAATGTTCAAGGGATTGGGGTGGCTGGAAAGGTTAGGGCCATATCCATATTCCTAAAATCTAATGGCCTTGATATGATATTGATGTAGGAAATTATGTGTTCTTCAATCCAAGCTATTGAAATATTCTCTAGAATCTTTCCTACATGGAATTTCAATGCAATTGATGCATGTGGTTTGTCGATTGGATTGCTGTCGAGATGCAATCTTGTTACATCCAACTTCAAATCTTATAAGACAATTGGGGTTTTAATGTTAGAGGGGAATTTTAAATGTTTTAATCAGAATTTAGCAGTTTTAAATGTGTATGGACCCTACAAAGACAGAGAAGGATTATGGGATGCTCTTGATCATGGTGGCATGGTTAAATTTCCAAATTTGATAATCACAGGTTACCTCAACTTCACTCTCTTGGCCTCTAAGATTTGGGAGTCTTCATCTCAACCTGATGAATTATCAGATTATTTCTGCAATTTTCTTCACCGTTCGAATTTGGTAGATGTCTTCCCTTTAATAATGGGTTCTACCTGGAGTAATAAATGAATTGGGTCTAAAGGAATTAGAAAAAAACTTGATCGATTCTTAATTGCAGAATCGCTGGTAAATTCTCTCCACAAATTCAGATCTTGGATTGGATTTTCAGCTATATTGGATCATCATGCTATAATTCTCTAGGTTGATGGAATTATCACAAAGAAAAAATATCCTTTCAAATTTAACAATACCTAGTTGCAAGATTTTGATTTATGTTATTTATTCATAAACTTCTGGTTACCTTTTATAGTTCCAGTGAATCTTAAGCCGATGGAAGATATGATATTTAAGTTAAAAGGTCTAAATCAGAAAACTATTGAATGGGAAAAACATAAAGGATAAGGATAGGGATGAGCTAAGGAAAATTGAATCTCAATTGAGGGATATCTTAAAACTCAATTCGGATGGGATCTTTACAAAAGAAGAAAATTTGGAATTACAGAATTTGGAGGAAAAGCATTCCTTTCTTTTGAGGCAGGAAGAAAATTCTTGGAGATTGGAAAGTAGAGCTACTTGGGTAGCATTGGGGGATGAAAATACAACATTTTTTTCATAAATATGCTTCCTTCAGGAAAACATCAATTATATATAGGATATTCAAGATTCGTATGGTAATTATACCAATTCTCAAGAGGAATTGGAAAGGGATGCTAAAGAACACTTCTCTAGACATTTTTCTAGTCTGGATTCTAACAAAATTGATGATCAATTAAAAGTTTTACAATTCTTTCCTTCTTTCTTCTATTTTGAGGAAGGAATGGATATTGGGAAAACGGTCTCTCTGGATGAAATTAAAAAGGTCATCAATTTATTTGTAAAGGATAAGAGTCCAGGCCCAGATGGGTGGGCTGTTGAAATTTTCTGATTTTTTTTTATATTATGGGAGAATATCTACTAAAAATGGTTGAATTTTTTAAATCGAAATGACTGGTATCTAGAGGTCTAAACTCTACATTCTTCACGCTCATCCCAAAGTGTAGAAATCATATGTCCTTCAATGAATTTAGTCAAATTTATTTATGCAATTTAGCCTATAATATTAATTCAAAAATAATTTCCAATGGAATAGATCCTAAACTTGCAGAGTTACTGTCTAAAGAACAATTTGGTTTCCTAGCTAATAGACAAATTCTGGACGTTGTAGGATTCTCTCAAGAGTGTCTTCACTCTATAAAATCTAATAATATGAGTGCTTTGATTCTCAATATGGACTTTGTTAAAGATTATGATCAATTTAATTAGGTCTTTCTGAGACTCACGCTTTTGCAAATTGGTCTCCCACTTCAAGTCACAAACTGGATTATGGTGTGTGTGATGTCCTCAAACTTTGCAGTTTTAATCAATGGATCTCCCTCCTTTTTTAGAAGTTCAAGAGGATTGAGATAAGGATTCCCTTTGTCCCATATTCTCTTTCTTATGTTTATTGAGGGATTGAGCAGAATGACCTGTGCTATGAGAAGTGATGGTAAATTGAAAGGCATTAAGATCCCCCCCCCCCGGTCTTTATCACACCCTTAATTTTTATGGATTATGTGGTTCTTTTTGGTAAGGGAAGTGTAGAGGAATGAGGTCATTTTGCATATATTATAAAGTTATTTTTCTCTAGCATTGGTATGAAACTGATTTTAAATAAGTCATCTTTCTTGTGTCATAATGTTGAAGATTTAGTGTTAGACCAAATCTCCATTATTCTGTCATATAAGATGTCAAATCTTGAAGAAGGATTTAAATATTTTGGATATTTTATTAGGCCAAATTGTTATGGGATTAATGACTAGATTTGGATTGTAAGGAAATATGAACAAAAAATCAATTTATGGTGTTTCAAATACCTCTCTCTTAGGGGCAGACTCACCCTCCTAAAATCTGTTTTAGTTGGTTTGCCAGTATATTTGTTTTCGAAGGATAAAATTCCTTAGACTATTTTGAAGATGATAAGATCCTTTATGTTTAGATTCTTATGGTTTAGAAATTCTATTGGAGGCTGGATTCATCTTACTAATTGAGAACGTATCTCTTTGCCCAAGAATATGGGAGGATTGAATATCAAAAATATTTTTTGGTTCAATACAACGCTTAGTATGAAAAGCATGTGGCATGGTATCTTTGGTACTGGAATTTGGTTGGAATTTTTGCACAGTAAATAAATTAAGTTGGATATTTTGAGATGGATCAGATTGCCAAATAAAAATTCCATAAACCCTTCTTCTTTCTAGCGTGGTTTCCTAAAATATTACTCTTGGATCAATAGACATTTAGCTTGGAAGGTGGGAAATGGGAGGAGTGCTCTGGTTGGGATCGATCCCTTCATTATAAATGAATTTGAGTATATTTTGTCTCCTCTCATTAGAGACCATCTAGCATAGTTCGGGTTTATTACTTTAGCCCATATCAAAAGGCCATGTTGGTACCAAAATTCAAACTCATTTTGGTTGAATGCTCATGATCTCAGTCTAGGAAATGTTTGGGATGAAGAGTGGAATTGTTATATTCATAAACTTAATTATGTAGGTATCATACTTACTTCTAAGGAAGATAAGTTGGTATGGAGCAATAATTCAGAATTTGGCCAAATCTATGCTAAGACAGCATACTCTGCTATTGTCAATTGTCATTATTCTAGAGTATCTAAATGGTGGTATGCGAGGTTGTGGAAATGGAAGATGCCTCTGAAAATTAAGTGTTTCATATGGATGTCTCTTGAAGAGTGTATTTTGACTTGGAATAATCTTATTTGTAGGGATATAATCGGTCCGAATATTTTCTTATTATGTAAACAAGATGGAGAATCAGGTAACCAATTATTTGTTTATTTTTTATTCACCAAAAAATTCTTCTCCCAGGTCTACTTTACTTTGAGGATTTTCGATGACTGGGCTACGGGGAGTTTAGATTCCTCTTTTCTTCAATAGGTATATTCTCATAGTAATTTTAATATGTTGCCTACCTCCATTTCCTGGGAGATATGGCGGGTCTTAAATGATTCTATATTTGAGCAGATCACTTTGTGTTCTTATGTGGCTATGAACAAATGCTTAAATATGTTTAAGTTGTGTAATTCTGAGCAACATATCAATAAATCCAAGGGTTAATATTTCAATCCCTTCCTCAAATAGGGCCACGGGTTTTTTGGATGGAGCAACAGTTGATGGAAAATGTGGATCTGGTTTTTACTTGATCATTAATAAGGAGACTTTGTTTAAAATGAAAATGTTATGTGGTTTGGGTACCAATACAAACATGGAACTACTAGCACTGTGGTGCTTAGTCAAGGTTGCTAACACGATTGGCATTGATACTATAAGTGTATTTGGAGATTCGTTGGTGGTTGTCCAGTGGGAAAAAAACTATTCAGACTTAATGCACTTTAGTTACTTCATTGGTGCCATAGGATTGACATTCTTTTGAATTCCTTCCTTGATTGGTCAATTGATCACATTTATAGGGATTCAAATGCAGTTGTTGATGCTTTTTCTAAAGAGGCGTTAGATGGCGAGGAGGTTGGATATTGTGGGAAGAATGGTTAGAGGGTTCGAAGATTAATTATGGGTCTTTGTATATGATTGCAGACTAGTTGTGTATCTCCTTATGATTCCTTGCTCTGTTTTTTTGTATGTTTTGGAAGTTTCATATGGGTATGTCTTTTTTCGATGAAGCATATCAGTTCTGGTTTTGTTCAGACTTGTTAGAAGTTTTGTTTGTAACCTTTGTGGGGTGCTACAGTTCATGTTTGGCTAGTGCTACTGAAGTTGTAGTTGAAGTATGGGAATGTACTTTTTTATTCTAAGTAATAACAAAAGTGGGTTTTTTTTTGTTGAAAAAAAAACATGAAGAATAAGTAATAGATAACTATTCATTTTACTTAACTTGTGACCTATCAGTGTTCACCGACCACAAGTTAAATGGTTGTCCTAGTTTCGTACTACATGTTATCCATCATATTTTGTTTCAGATACTTTGAAGCTATACGATAGTAACCTCAACTAATATCAACTTATATTTACAATTCTCAACATGACTACTGCATACTGACTCCATCTATGGCTCAGATCCAAAAATTCGTGAAACATCATCATATCCCATTGGTAAATGTTAGGAATATTGAAAATTAAAGTACATGGAAAACTACGAATAGTATTTACATACTTTATATTGTCAACCTTATCAAATGAATCTTTCTCACTTCTACTCAATGTGTTGTTATGTGTTATCTCAAGTATATATCTGAACATATGTGCTCTTTCTATAAAGTTGAACAGATGACACACCATTAAAAATATGGTAATGTACTCAGCCATATCTTTATCTTCAAATTCACCTTCTGTAAGGTAGCTGAGAATATCAGATCCCTTCCCTTTGTCCACCCAAAAGGAAACCATTATATCATCTACATCCATATCATAGCTAGCACTGCAGGTTTTGCAATTTTCTTGACTTCTGAATGTGTCGCTGAGGTCTTCTTCTAAGCCCGTTACATGTATGGGGTTGCTCCATGTTGCCAATGTATTAGGAAAGTGTGTCATGTTGCAACATAGATCATATACAATATACAAAATAAACAAGACTGGATGATATCTATAGCAACATGTCACACTTTCCTAATACATTGGAAACATGGGTCAACCCCCTTATACTAATACAAGAAGAAGGGTATGGGGTTGCTCCATGTTGCCAATGTATTAGGAAAGTGTGACATGTTGCAACAGAGATCCTATACAATATACAAAATAAACAAGATTGGATGATATCTGTAGCAACATGTCACACTTTCCTAATACATTGGCAACATGGGTCAACCCCCTTATACTAATACAAGAAGAAGGGTATTTAACGGGCCTAGAAGAAGACCTTTGCAACACATACAGAAGTCAAGCAACTTGCAAAACCTGTGGTGTTGGATATGATATGGCTGAAAATGATATAATGGTTACCTTATGGGTGTTCAAAGGGAAAGAATCTGACCTTCTCAGCTACTTTACAGAAGGTGAATTTGAAGATAAATATATGGCTGAGTACAGTACCATATTTTTAACGATATATCATATGTTCAACTCTATAGAAAGAGCACATATGTTCAGATATATACCCGAGATAACACATAACAATGCATCGAGTAGAAGTGATAAAGATTCGTGTGATAAGGTGGACAATATAAAGTATCTAAATACTATTCGCAGTTTTTCCACGTACTTCAATTTTCAATCTTCCTAACATTTACCAATGGGATACGATGATGTTTCGTGGATCTCACTGAACTAATGGAGGCAATATGAGAATTGTAAATATAAGCTAGCCTATAGTAAACTATTTCTGAGTTTAGGAGTTCATTGTTTTTACTATGGAAAATTCTTCAGGAGAAAAGTCTTTTACAATCTGTGAAATTTTGAGTGAATAAAATTTACAAATTATTTAACATACTTTTAAAAATAATAAACTTTTATTTATTGTTTTTATTAGTTATAAATTGTTTAAATTTACTTTAAATGTTATTAATTAATAATGTGTTATTAATTTTTGAATTCCTTTCATTCTATTTTACATAAATCATTAGTTTCGCAGTCAATAATTTTACTTTTTTTTTCATTTCATTTTACATACATCGTTAATTTTGCAGTCAATAGTTTTAATTTTTTCTAACTATTATTCCAATTTATACTAACTTTTAAATCAATTATTGTTTTATTCTCAAGATTTGTATTAATTTTATATAAATATGTCTTTTAGATCATTTAAAAATATATATATATTATTTGAAATTGTAATTTTACTTTAACTTAAACATAAATACATAAAAATGGAGCTTAACTTATATATTTGCATTGTAATATTGTTTTTAAAAATTAACTACATATTATTAGCTAATAAATTTAAAGTAAACTTAAACAATTCATAACTAATAAAAAAAAAAAAATGGCATTGTGTAAGTAATTTTAAATTAAAGGTTTATTATTTTTAAAAGTATGTTTAGATAATTTAAATTTTAGTCACTAAGATATACCAAGCTATGTCAAAAAATCCCACAAAATTGCACTCCATCTAGTAAAAATAACTAGTACTCCTAAACTCAAAAATAGTTTACTATAGACTAGTAAGATTAGTCTCTTGGTTTGAGGAGCCTTGTAAATTGCACTAATTTGACATCAGCTTCATTAATTTTTACATTGATAGTTGTTTATATCTTAGAATTTTTACACCTATAGGTGTATATCTTAGAATTTTTACACCTATAGGTGTATATCTTAGAATTTGGGATAGACTACCATCTATGGTTTTAATAGATTGAAGGAGGATGGGAAAACTGTATTGTCCACATTAAAAATAACCAATAGTTGATGCATGGATAACTTGTAGCTCATGCATGGAAAACACGTAGTGACAAACAACTCATTTAACTAAGCATAGACAACATGTGATTACAACTAAGTATGGAGAACAAGTAACATATAACTTGTTCATGGCACTTAACTTGTAATCTATAAGTGTTCATTGGCCACAAGTTAAGTGGTTGTGATAGTTACACCGGTCGATGTTTATATCTTAGAATTTGGGGTAGACTAACATCTATGCTTTTCCTAGATTGAAGGAGGATGAGACAAGTGTGTATTGTCCAGATTGATTTTATGGGTGTTGTTCAAAATTTGAAATAATAAATATAGAAAAGAAATATAGATATTAACGGGTAATTACAACTAAGCATGGAGAACAAGTAAACATGAGATTCTTCTTATCATAGTTACAATGTTTGTTGAAGCCTCTTGGAGTCCATCCAATAGTTATGGTTGGCCTAGTACCAACCAAGAATAAAAAAAGTGGGATTACAATTTTTTATGCAGAAAAATATTGTTTTTTTTATATGAAAAATTTTGTTTTGGGATTATTGTGGTAGGATTTGGTTTTAGTAATTTAGACTTTGTATTTTCTAGTCAACTAATCTTCTTTCTGTCATTTCCTCTTGTGATTAGACCTCGTGGTGTTTTTGGTGTTTGGTAGTTGTAAAGTGTGGTCTCGCAAGAAGCAAAGCTGAAAAATATTGTTGTCATCTAGTGATTTGTCGATGGAAAGCTAGATTTTACTGGGGGATACCAATAATGTCAGTATATGCCAATGATTCACCCTTTTCTAAAGGTTCTAATAAATCATTTCACTTGAGTTTTGATGGAGGTAGGGTTTTCAAATTTTTGAGAGGCCAGGACAAGGGTTTATCAGATTTTGTGCTACCAAACAATGTCTCAGATCTAGGGGTTCACACTTTTGATCAAGCTACCGAGGAAATTTCTAATTTTAGGAAGTTAGCGTTTGAGAAATTATCTGGTGTGGTTGCTAGGAATAGAAGGAGTTTGAATATTTATAGGGTGAAGGACGGTGTGGATCAGTTCGTACTTGTGAAGGATGTAAACGTTGATAGGGTTAGCATTTTATCCAGAAGAGCAGTTATTGGGAATATTGAAGGGACTAGGGTTTCGAGACCAGAGCTTATTGAGAGCATTCTGTCAATAGGATGGGTATGTTTTATTTTCCCTACAACATAGGTTATACCCACTATCCTTTAAAATATTTGGCTTATCATAGATGGTTCCCTAGTTCTAAAGAGAAGGGAAACAAATGTTAGCCCTGATCTGAAAGATTGGCGAAAAGGCATCTCTCGGTGCTAATGTTGGGATTTCCCTTTGAGTTGTGTAATTCCAATGTATTTGGGGACGTAGCAATTACTTAGGGAAATTTGTGCGGCTGGGGAAAAAAAAGGTATATGGTGTAGACAAGAAAATTACGTCCATGATGGTGGAATTTGATATTTCAAAAGGTCTTCCATCAGAGGTGGTGATAGTTTGGGGTAACATAGTTTTTCAGAAAGAAAAAAAAAATAGATTATAGGTACATTCCATTTCGGTGTTTCTTCTGCAGAATTGCCGATCATGTGAAAGCTCAGTGTCCCAATATGCTAAGAGAGTTGAAATCAATTGCTCATAGATTAGGAGTAGGGTCAGATCAGGATTTTTCTTACATTCCTCGTTTACAGATAGAAGATCATAATCCATCTACTCTTCAAGGTTCTCTAGGTATGTTAAAAAATGAGCCCTCTACTTATTATGAAGGTGTATCAAAAGAAGAGCTAAACTTCTACTTATCCGCTGAAAAATCTTTTGACCTTAGGAAAAAATCAATTAACTCCGTGTTTAGGAATCTTACGGACGAACTGAACTTGATGGAGGAACCTAACCCTAAAATTGGGGTAGAATATGAAATATCCCCAATTCGGTATATTTCGCATCCTTTGAACCTTGTTGATATTGATGGTGTCGATAATGTTGGATATATAAAGAAAAGTGATTCAGATCCATTTGAGTCTGACTCGGATGTATTGTTTTCTGACTGATTTATGACTGGTATCAAAGCTAAAAATGATTCTGCTATTGAATCTACTCCAGTGACCTTTCTGCATGCTCTACAGTCTATCCTTCCTATAGAGATTTGTATCTGTAAATCTCCACTTGAATTTTTTTTTAAAAACCTTGCTTCCCCATAGGTTAGTATCCCTTTGTCTTCTAGCCGATGTCAAAATGTTACTATAGGGGATAAGAAAATGAAAAGAGGAAAAAAGCACGACTCTTCTTTCATTCCCCTTTCTGAAAGATTGAGTGAAGTTGAGAAATCATACAAGTCTTCTAATATTTCCTTCCCAATGGGCCCTTCGAGCAATTTTGCCCGATTCTGAGGTTCCTTAATGTCTTTTCTTTCCTTTAATGTTCAAGGGATTGGGGGGACTGGAAAGGTTAGGGCCATATCCAGACTCCTAAAATCTACTGGCCTTGATATGATATTGATTCAGGAAACTATGTGTTCTTCAATCCAAGCTATTGAAATCTTCTCTAGAATCTTGCCTGGATGGAATTTCAGTGCAATTGATGCATGTGGTTTGTCGAGTCGATTGTTTTCGGGATGCAATCCTATTACATCTAACTTCAAATCTTATAAGACAATTGGGGGTTTAATGTTAGAGGGGAATTTTAAATCTTTTAATCATAATTTAGCAGTTTTAAATGTGTATGGACCCTATAAAGACAAAGAAGTGTTATGGGATGCTCTTGATCATGGTGGCATTTTAAAAATTCCAAATTTGATAATCACAGGTGACCTCAACTTTACTCTCTCGACCTCTAAGATTTGGGGGTATTCATCTCAACCTGATGAATTATCGGATTATTTCTGCAATTTGCTTCACCGTTCGAATTTGGTACATGTCCTCCCTTTAAAAATGGGTTCTACCTGGAGTAATAAACAAAGTGGGTCTAAAGGAATTAGAAAATGACTTGATCGATTCTTAATTGCAGAATCGCTAGTAAATTCTCTCCAGAAATTCAGATCTTGGATTGGATTTTCAACTATATCAGATCATCATGCTATAATTCTCTAGATTGATGGAATTATCACAAAGAAAAAATATCCTTTCAAATTCAACAGTACCTGGTTGCAAGATTCTGATTTATGTTCTTTATTCACAAAATTATGGTTATCTTCTATAGTTCGAGAGAATCTTAATCTGGTGGAAGATATGATATTTAAGTTAAAAGGTCTAAATAAGAAAACTATTGAATGGGAAAAAGACAAGAAGGATAAGGATAAGGTTGAGCTGAGGAAAATTGAATCTCAATTGAGGGATATCTTCAAACTCAATTCGGATGGGATCTTTACAGAAGAAGAAAAATTGGAATTACGGAATTTGGAGGAAAAGCATTCCTTTCTTTTGAGGAAAGAAGAAAATTCTTGGATATTGAAAAGTAGAGCTACATGGGTAGCATTGGGGGATGAAAATACAACATTTTTTCATAAATATTCTTCCTTCAGGAAAAACATCAATTCTATATAGGATATTCAAGATTCGTATGGTAATTATATCAACGCTCAAGAGGAATTGGAAAGGGATGCTAAAGAACACTTCTCTACACATTTTTCTAATCTGGATTCTAACAGAATTGATGATCAATTAAAAGTTTTACAATTTTTTCCTTCTTTCTTCTATCCTAAGGAAGGAATGGATATTTGGAGAACAATCTCTCTGCATGAAATTAAAAATTTCATCAAGTTATTTGTAAAGGATAAGAGTCCAGGCCCAGATGGGTGGGCTGTTGAACTTTTTCTGAGTTTTTTTTATATTATTGGAGAATATCTATTGCAAATGGTTGAATTTTTTAAATCGGAATGATTCGTATCTAGAGGTCTAAACTCTACATTCTTGACCCTCATCCCAAAGTGTAGAAATCATATGTCCTTCAATGAATTTATTCCAATTTATTTATGCAATTTAACCTATAAGATTAATTCAAAAATAATTCCAATGGAATAAATCCTAAACTTGCAGAATTAATGTCTAAAGAACAGTTTGGTTTCCTAGCTAATAGACAAATTCTGGACATTGTAGGATTCTCTCAAGAGTTTCTTCACTCTACAAAATATAAGAAGATGAGTGCTTTGATTCTCAATATGGACTTGCTTAAATCTTATGATCAAGTTAATTGGGTCTTTCCGAGACTCATGCTTTTGAAAATTGGTCTCCCACTTCAAGTCACAAACTGGATTATGTTGTGCGCAATGTCCTCAAACTGTGCATTTTTAATCAATGAGTCTCCCTCCTTTTTTAGAAGTTCAAGAGGATTGAGATAAGGCTTCCCTTTGTCCCCTCTTCTCTTTATTCTGGTTATTGAGGGATTGAGCAGAATGATTTGTGCTGTGAGAAGTGATGGGAAATTGAAAGGTATTAAGATTCCCCCCCGGTCTTTATCACACAGTTACTTTTTTTGGATGATGTGGTTCTTTTTGGTAAGGTAAGTGCAAAGGAATTGGGTCATTTTGCAGATGTTATAAATTTATCTTTCTCTTCCACTGGTATGGAAGTGATTTTAAATAAGTCGGTTTTCTTGTGTCATAATGTTGATAATTCGGTGTTAGACCAAATCTCCATTATTCTTTCATATAAGATTACAAATCTTGAAGAAGGATTTAAATATCTTGGATATTTTATTAGGCCAAATTGTTATCGGATTAATGATTGGATTTGGATTGCAAGGAAATATGAACAGAAAATCAATTTATGGTGTTTCAAGTACCTCTCTCTTGGGGGCAGACTCACCCTCCTAAAATCTGTTTTAGTTGGTTTTCCAGTATATTGGTTTTCGATGGATCAAATTCCTTAGACTATTTTGAAGATGATAAGATCCTTTATGTTTAGATTCTTATGGTCTAGAAATTATGTTGGAGGCCGGATTCATCTTGTTAATTGGGAATGTATCTCTTTGCCCAAGAATATGGGAGGATTGAATATCAAAAATATTTTTTGGTTCAATACAACGCTTAGTATGAAAAGCATGTGGCATGGTATCTTTTCTATTGGGATTTGGTCGGAAGTCTTGCACAATAAATAAATTAATATGGATTAGATTGCAAAATAAAAATTCCAGAAACCCTTCTTCTTTCTGGCGTGGTTTCCTGAAATCTTACCCTTGGATCAATAGACATTTAGCTTGGAAGGTGGGCAATGGGAGGAATACTCTGGTTGGGATTGATCCCTTCATTAGAAATGAATCTGAGTATATTCTGTCTCCTCTCATTAAAGACCATCTATCATAGTTCAGGTCTATTACTTTAGCCCATATCAAAAGGCCATGTTGGTACCAAAATTCATTTTTGTTGAATGCTCATGATCTCGATCTAGGAAATGTTTGGGATGAAGAGTGGAATTGCTATATTCATAAACTTAATTATGTAGGTATCATACTTACTTCCGAGGAAGATAAGTTGGCATGGAGCAATAATTCAGAATTTGGTCAAATCTACGCTAAGTCAACATACTCTGCTATTGTCAATTTTCATTATTCTAGAGTATCTAAATGGTGGTATGCGAGGTTGTGGAAATGGAAGATGCCTCTAAAAATTAAGTGTTTCATATGGATGGCTCTTGAAGAGTGTATTTTGACTTGGAATAATCTTATTCGTACCGGTCGAATCGAGCCGAATATTTTCTTCTTATGTAAACAAGATGGAGAATCAGTTAACCATTTATTTGTTTATTGTCGATTCACCAAAAAAATCTGGTCTCAGGTATGCTTTACTTTGAAGATTTATGATGACTGGGATGCAGGGAGTTTAGATTCCTCTTTTCTTCAATGGGTACATTCTCATAGTAAGTTTAATATGTTTCCTACCTCCATTTCCTGGGATATATGGCGGGTCAGAAATGATTCGATATTTGAACAAATCACTCTGTGTTCTTATGTGGCTATGAGCAAAGCCTTAAATATGTTTAAGTTGTATAATTCTGATCAATACATCAAGAAAATTCCAAGGGTTAATATTACAATCTCTTCCTCAAATAGGGCCACAGGTTTTTTTGATGGAGCAACAATTGATGGCAAATGTGGATCTGCTTTTTACTTGATCATTAATAAGGAGACTTTGTTTAAAATGAAAATGTTATGTGGTTCTGGTACCAATAAAAACGTGAAACTACTAGCACTGTGGTGCTCAATCAAGGTTGCTAACACGATTGGAATTGATACTATAAGTGTATTTCGAGATTCGTTGGTGGTTTTCCAGTGGGAAAAAAAACTATTCAGACTTAATGCACTTCAGTTACATCATTGGTGTCATAGGATTGACATTCTTTTGAATTCCTTCTGTGATTGGTCAATTGATCACATTTATAGGGATTTAAGTGCATTTGTTGATGCTATTTCTAAAAGGGCGTTAGATGGCGAGGAAGGTTAGATATTGTGGGAAGAATGGGTAGACGGTTCGAAGATTAATTATTGGTCTTTGTATATCATTGCAGACTAGTTATGTATCTCCTTATGTTTCCTTGCTCTGTTTTTTTGTATGTTTTGGAAGTTTCAGATGGGTATGTCATTTTTTGATGAAGCATATCAGTTTTTCTTTTGTTCAGACTTGTTAGAAGTTTTGTTTGTAACGTTTGCGGGATGCTACAGTTCATTTTTGGCTAGTGCTGCTGAAGTTGTAGTTGAAGTATGGGAATGTACTTTTTTATTCTAAGTAATAACAAAAGTAGGGTTTTTTTTGTTGAAAACAAAAGCATGGAGGACAAGTAATAGATGAGTGTTCATTTTACTTAACTTGTGACCTATCAGTGTTCACCGACCACAAGTTAAGTGGTTGTGCTAGTTTCGTACTACATGTTATCCATCATATTTTGTTTCATATACTTTGAAGCTATATGATAGTAGCCTCAACTACTATCAAATTATATTTACAATTCTCAACATGACTACTGCATACTGACTCCATATATGACTCAGATCCAAAAATTCGTGAAACATCATCGTATCCCATTGGTAAATGCTAGGAAAATTGAAAATCAAAGTACGTGGAAAAATGCAAATAGTATTTACATACTTTACGATTGTCAACCTTGTCAAATGAATCTTTCTCACTTCTACTCGATGTGTTGTTATGTGTTATCTCAATTATATATCTGAACATATGTGTTCTTTCTATAAAGTTAAACAGATGACGTACCGTTAAAAATCTAGTAATGTACTTAGCCATATCTTTATCTTCAAATTCACCTTCTATAAGGTAGCTGAGAATGTCATATCCCTTCCCTTTGTCCACCCAAAAGGAAACCATTATATCATCTGCACCCATATCATAGCTAGCATCGCAGGTTTTGCAAGTTTCTTGACTTTTGTATGTGCCGTTGAGGTCTTCTTCTAAGCTCGTTATATGTATGGGGTTGATCCATGTTTCCAATGTATTAGGAAAGTGTGACATGTTGCAACAGAGATCATATTGTTTTGTGTATTTTGTACATTGTATAAGGGGGTTAGGCTTCTTATTCATCTCTTTTATTTATTCTCAACATGTGGGATTACTTTCTCTTTTTTATTTTATGTTATTTTAGGGAATTTGGTGCATAACAATCCATCTCACATGTACATCTTAAAAATTAGAGGATTTTGACTTTCGAGTTGATTTTTTCCAAAATCCCAGACTATAACGAAGTACTAAATTTATAAAATGGATAGATGATAATGGAACGGAGGTGTAATGAAGGTTTTCTCATGTATCCAGCGTCCTCGGAATGGCAGTGAAAAGCACGGTTTAGGGAAATTAGGATAGTGATGTGGGTAGTAAGAAAACAGAAAGTAGATAGGGTATGGATGATTTGTGCACAATAATTTTCTCTTCAATTTGAGAGGGTTTGTTTTCGGGTAGAGAGAATGCCCATTATTGATGAATCTGAGGATCTGTTTGACAAGGATGTGTGAATAGATGTGTATAGAATATTTCTAAAATCTAGCAATGTTGGAGATATATTGGTGGGGTGGCTTGTTGTGTCGCACACGAAACATGGTGGGGAAACTTGTCTAAGTGCCTTGTTGGGGAGGGTTACCACTTTCGCCACTGCTTTCATTGGAGTCTTTACGATCCAAGTGATTGATTTGGTGGGGACCACTAGTTGTGGGTGCAAAACTAAGACTGCACCATCTTTGATGTTTCATAAGAACCATACAAGTCGTATAGTTGTAGTAAAGCTATGAATAGTGGAGTATGATTCTTTTGAGGCCATATCACTATTCGTTAGCATCTTGCATTAATCAGTACCCCTAGAGATGTACATGTGAGATGGATTGTTATGCACCAAATTCCCTAAAATAACATGAAATAAAAAAGAGAGAGTAACCCACACCTTGAGAATGAATAAATGAGATAAATAGGAAGCCTCATTGAGGAGGAATATACAAAATACACAAGACTAGATGATATCTGTAGCAACATGTCACACTTTCCTAATACATTGGAAACATGGGTCAACCCCCTTATACAAGAAGAAGGGTATTTAACGGGTTTATAAGAAGACCTTTGCAACACATACAAAAGTCAAGCAACTTGCAAAACCTGTGGTGTTGGATATGATATGGTTGAAAATGATATAATTGTTACCTTATGGGTGTTCAAAGGGAAGGAATCTAACCTTCTCAGCTACCTTATAGAAGGTGAATTTGAAGATAAAGATATGGCTGAGTACAGTACCATATTTTTAATGGTACGTCATCTGTTCAACTCTATAGAAAGAGCACATATGTTCAGATATATACCCGAGATAACACATAACAATGCCTCGAGTAGAACTGATAAGGATTCGTGTGATAAGGTCGACAATATAGAGTATTTAAATACTATTCGCAGTTTTTCCACGTACTTAGATTTTCAATCTTCCTAACATTTACCAATGGGATACGATGATGTTTCCTGGATCTCACTAAGCTAATGGAGTCAATATGAAATTGTAAATATAAGCTTGGAGAAAAGTCTTTTACACTGCAATTTTGACTGAATAAAATTTAAAAATTATTTAAACGCTTTTAAGATTAATAAACTTTTATTTATTGTTTTTATTAGTTATGAATTGTTTAAGTTTACTTTAAATTTTGTTAATAATAATGTTTAATTATTTTTTGAATTCCTTTCCTTTCATTTTACATACATCATTAGTTTCGCAGTCAAGAATTTTAACTTTTTTCATTTCTTTTTACATAGATCGTTAATTTCACAGTCAATAATTTTAATTTTTTCTAACTATTATTCCAATTTATATTAACTTTTAAATCAATTATTATTTTCTTCTCAAGATTTGTTTTAATTTTATATAAATATGTTTTTTAGATAATTTATTATTTGAAATTGTATTTTTACTTTAAAAAAACTTCAACTCAAAGTTTATGTAAACATAAATACATAAATATATAAAAATGTAGCTTAACTTATATATTTACATTGTAATATTGTTTTTAAAAATTAACTACATATTATTAGCTAATCAAATTTAAACTAATAAAAAACAATAAATGGCATTGTGTAAGTAATTTTAAATTAAAGGTTTATTATTTTTAAGAGTATGTTTAAATAATTTAAATTTTATTTAGTCAGATATACCAAGCTATGTTAAAAAATCCCACAAAATTACACTCCATCTAGTAAAAATAACTAGTACTCTTAAACTCAAAAATAGTTTGCTATATACTAATAAGATTCAAAAAAATCCCACAAAATTGCACTCCATCTAGTAAAAATAACTAGTACTCTTAAACTCAAAAATAGTTTACTATATACTAGTAAGATTATCATAACTGGGTAGTCTCTTGGTTTGAGAAGCCCTGTAAATTGCACTAATTTGACATCAGCTTCATTAATTTTTACATCGATAGTTGTTTATATCTTAGAATTTTTACACCTATAGGTGTTTATATCTTGGAATTTGGGATAGACTACCATCTATGGTTTTCCTAGATTGAAGGAGGATGGGAATAGTATATTGTCCACATTAAAAATAACCAGTATTTGATGCATGGATAACTTGTAGCTCATGCATGGATAACAGGTAGTGACAAACAACCCATTTAACTAACCATATACAACACGTGATTACAACTAAGTATGGAGAACAAGTAACATATAACTTGTTCATGGCACTTAACTTGTAATCTATCGGTGTTCACCGACCACAAGTTAAGTGGTTGTGCTAGTTACACGGATAGGTGTTTATATCTTAGAATTTGGGGTAGACTACCATCTATGTTTTTCCTAGATTGAAGGAGGATGGAACAAGTGTACTGTCCAAATTGATTTTATGGGTGTCATTCAAAATTCAAAATAATAAATATATAAAAGAAATATAGAAATTATCTGGTAATTACAACTAAGCATGGAGAACAAATAAACAGGAGATTCTTTGTATCATAGCTACGGTGTTTGTTGCAACCTCTTGGAGACCAGCCAATAGTTATGGTTGGCCTAGTACCAACCAAAAAAAAAAAGTGGGAGTACAATTATTTTCTGTAGAAAAATATTGTTTTTTTATATGAAAACTTTTGTTTTGGGATTATTGTGGTAGGATTTGGTTTTAGTAATTCAGAGTTTGTATTTTCTAGACAACACATCTTCTTTCTGTAGTGTCCTCTTATGATTAGATCTCGTGGTGTATTTGGTGTCTGGTAGCTGTAAAGTGTGGTCTCACAAGAAGCAAAGCTGACAAATATTGTTTTCATCTAGTGATCTGCCGATTGAAAGCTAGGTTTTATTGGGGGGCTACCAATAATATTGGTATATGCCAATGATTCACCCTTTTCTAAAGGTTCTGATAAATCATTTCCCTTGAGGTTTAATGGAGGTAGGGTTTTGAAATTTTTGAGAGGCCAGGACAAGGTTTTATCAGATTTTGTGCTACCAAACAATGTATCACATGTAGGGGTTCAACTTCTAATCAAGCTACTGAGGAAATTTCTAATTTTAGGAAGTTGGGGTCTGAGAAATTATCTGGTGTGGTTGCTAGGCATAGAAGGATTTTGAAGATTTACAGGGTGTGGATCAGTTTGTACTTGTGAAGGATGTAAACCTTGATAAGGTTAGAATTTTATCCAGAAGAGCAGTTATTGGGAATATTCAAGGGACTAGGGTTTCGAGACCAAAGCTTATTAAGAGGCATTTTTCAACATGATGGGTATGTTTTATTTTCCATACAACGGAGGTTATCCCCACTATCCTGTAAAATATTGGGCTTATCATAGATGGTTCCCTGGATCTGAAGAGATGGCACACAAATTTTAACCCTGAATCTAAAATATTAGTGAAAAGGAATCTCTGAGTGCTAATGTTGGGATTTCCTAGCTTTGAGTTGTGGAATTCCAATGTATTCGAAGACGTAACAATTACTTAGGGAAATTTGTGCGGCTGGAGAAAAAAATGGTATATGGTGTAAACAATAAAATTGCGTCCATGATGGTGCCATTTGATATTTGAAAAGGTCTTTTGGCGAAGGTGGTGATAGTTTGGGGTAACATAGTTTTTTGGAAAAAGTTGGATTATAGGTATGTTCCATTTCGGTGTTTCTTCTGCAGAATTGCCGGTCATGTGAAAGCTCGGTGTCCCAATTTGCTGAGAGAGTTGAAATCAATCGCTCATAGCTCACAAGTATATTCAGATTAGTATTTTTCTTACATTCCTCATTTACAGATAGAAGAGAAGAATCCATATACTCTTCAAGGTTCTCCAGGTATGTTAAAAAATGAGCCCTCTACTTATTATGAAGGTGTATCAAAAGAAGAGATGGAATTCTACTTATCCGCTGAAAAATCTCTTGACCTTAGGAAAAATTCAATTAACTCCGTGTCTAGGAATCTTACAGATGAACTGAACTTGATGGAGGAACCTAACCCTAAAATTGGGGTAGAATATGAGAAATCCCCAATTCGGGATATTTCACATCCTTTGAACCCTGTTGATATTGAAGGTGTTGATAATGTTGGGGATATAGGGAAACTTGATCATATAGGGAAAAGTGATTCACATCCATTTGAGTATGACTCGAATGTATTGTTTTTTGATCGATTTATGACTGATATCAAAGCTAGAAAGGATTCTGCTATTGAATCTACTGTTGTTACCTTTTTGCATGCTCTACAGTCTATCCTCCCTATAGATAATTGTATCTATAAATCTCCACTTGAATTTTTTTCAAAAAAACCTACTTCCCCATAGGTTAGTATCCCTTTGTCTTCTATTTGATGTCAATGTTACTATAAGGGATAAGAATATGAAAAGAGGAAAAAATCATGGCTCGTCTTTCATTCCCCTTTCTGAAAGATTAAGTGAAGTTGAGAAATCATATAAGTCTTCTAATCTTTCCTTCCCAACAGGCCCTTAGAGCATTTTTTCCCGATTCTAAGGTTCCTTAATGTCTTTTATTTCCTTTAATGTTCAAGGGACTGGGGGGGCTGGAAAGGTTAGGGCTATATCCAAATTCCTAAAATCTACTAGCCTTGATATGATATTGATCCAGGAAACTATGTGTTCTTCAATCCAAGCTATTGAAATCTTCTCTATAATATTTCCTGGATGGAATTTCAGTGCAATTGATGCATGTGGTTTGTCGAGTGGATTTTTGTCGGGATGCAATCATGTTACATCTAAATTCAAATCTTATAAGACAATTGGGGGTTTAATGTTAGAGGGGAATTTTAAATCTTTTAATCATAATTTAGCATTTTTAAATGTGTATGGACCCTATAAAGACAGATAAGTGTTCTGGGATGCTCTTGATCATGGTGGCATTTTAAAATTCCAAATTTGATAATCGCAGGTGACCTCAACTTTACTCTCTTGGCCTCTGATATTTGGAGGTCTTCATCTCAACCTGATGAATTATCGGATTATTTTTGCAATTTGCTTCACCATTTGAATTTGGTAGATGTCCTCCATTTAAAAATTGGTTTTACCTAGAGTAATAAACTAAGTGGATCTAAAGGAATTAGAAAAAGACTTGATTAATTCTTAATTGCAGAATCGTTGGCAAATTCTCTCCATAAATTCAGATCTTGGATTGGATTTTCAACTATATCGAATCATCATGCTATCATTCTCTAGATTGATGGAATTATCACAAAGAAAAAATATCATTTCAAAATCAACAATACCTGGTTGCAAGATTCTAATTTATGTTCTTTAGTCAAAAAAATTTGGTTATCTTCTACAGCTCCAGAGAATCTTAACCCGTGGAAGATATGATATTTAAGTTAAAAGGTCTAAATAAGAAAACTATTGAATGGGAAAAACATAAGAAGGATAAGGATAGGGCTGAGTTGAGGAAAATTGAACCTCAATTGAGGGATATCTTCAAACTCAATTCGGATGGGATCTTTATAGAAGAAGAAAAATTGGAATTACAAAATTTAGAGGAAAAACATTCCTTTCTTTTGATGCAGGAAGAAAATTCTTGGAGATTGAAAAGTGTAGCTACTTGGGTAGTGTTGCGGGATGAAAATACAACATTTTTTTATAAATATGCTTCCTTCAAGAAAAAAATCGATTCTATATAGGATATTCAAAATTTGTATGGTAATTATGGGGTGAAAACATGAAGTTGGGATACACTTTTTGCCTATTTTTTGACAAAAAAACTGCAAACTTTTATGTTTTTCAACTTCAACCCCTTCAAACCCATATCTCCCTTAGGAATTTCAACTTGAGGTAAACATAAGATTTTTAGAGAATTCTATTAGCTTCGTACTCATATTTTATTGAAATTTGTTTATGGACATATAGTAGGACATATTTGAAGGGCACCAACGACATATACTTTAAAATTTTAGGTTTGGATAATGAGTGACTTGTGTGCCCCTCCTTTTTTTTAGAGATGGTTATTCGTTTTATGAAAACCAAATGTACACTCTTAATATACACAGATTGTACTTTGCAGTGGACTATATGTTGAGGATTTTCACACTTAAAACTATTTTTTATTTTTTATCAAAATAGCATATGTTTAAAAAACAACGCCTTATTGACACATGTTGGGACCCTCTCATTTTCTTTCAAATGCGACTCTTATCAAAAAAACTAAAACTAAACATTTGAAGACGACAGTGCAAGGAAAAACATTGTGATTTTCTACATTTGTTTTTTTGCTATCATTGTGATGATCTTGAATTTTCATTGTGACTGATTTTAGCTCACTAAATTTTGTAATGATACAGTTTAGAAAAAAAATAGGAAAAAATAGAAATCCCTAATGAAATTCACAAATTCTTATACTATGAGAAAGTAGATTTTGCAGTGTTTCCACAGTCAGAAAGAGACAAATTTAAGAAAACTACAGAAACAGTTGTTGTGTTTGTTGACCAAAAAATCTCGGTGAGGGAACTTTCTCAGTTGAGAATTAAATGTATATCTCGGTCGAGAGATATTTAGCCTGAAACGTAACCCAAGTTAAATCAAAGTCTCGCCCATGAGGTTGTTTAAACTCTCATCCAACAAAATAAAGCAACTCTCGGGCGAGAATTTTATTACATAAATCCCCGAGAATCTTTTAGGGTCCAACCTATTAAATGCCCATGATTCTTGGCAAGATTCTAAAGTTTCTCGCTCGGGAGTTCTATATATACTCTTGCCCGAAAGTTCATTTCCATAAAAATTCAACTTTGGATATTTACAGTGCGCGGATATTTGCACTTCGGATATTTATAGTGCGTGGATATTTACACTTCGGATATTTACAGTGCGCAGATATTTACAGTGCGAAATACAATTATAAGGTATTTTTATTTCTGGTTTTGGATGTTTTAAGGTTTTTTATATTAAATTTCTTTACAAAGGGACTGTTTTTTATTTTTTAGATTGTAAAATTGGTTTTGGCATATTACTGTTTTTTAAATTTTTTAGATTGTAAGATTGGTTTTGGCATATTACTATTTTTTTATTTTTTAGATTGTAAGATTGATTTTGGCATATTACTGGTTTTTTTTAGATTGTAAGATTGGTTTTGGCATATTACTATTTTTTTTTTAGATTGTAAAATTGGTTATAGCATATATTAATATTTTTCTTTTAAAGGATAAAAGCAAATTTGCTTTTGGCATATTATTTTTTTTAAGCAGCATATTGCATATTATGTTTTGTCATATTACATTTTGTTATACAAGGGACATGGTGAATTTGGTTTTAGCATATTACTCTTATTTTTACAAAGGGAAATATTGTGAATTTGGTTATGCTTTCATGTCATATTGCAATTTGTTTCATTAATTATACAATTTTATATATAACATATTACTATGATTTCAGGTTTTTGGCATTGGAGTTTAGGTTTTCAATTATTTCATCGTGGGAAACCAAAAGAAATGTGCAACAAAACATGATCACATCAGAACTGATGGAGAGGCAAGAAAAGAAAGAAAACATGAAAACATGAGAAAGTTAAGAGAAAAAAGAGCATTGGAAAGAAATGTGGAGGCACATGGAAGTGACGAAGAATACAAAAATGTGGAGGCACATGGCGGTGATGGAGGAATGCGAAATGTCGAGGAACACGTTGATGAAAGAAATGAAGAACATGGAGGTGATGAGGAAATGACAAATGTGGAACAAACGATGGGAAACATTGATATTGAGACCATGATTGGTGAGTAAATATTTTTTAATGTTTATAAAATTGTATTTAATACTTGAGTATATAATTGATTTGAAATTTCACAATCTTATAAATTTACATATTTTCACGCAGGGTCAACATCCAACCTACAACCTCCTACCGTACCTATGAATTTACAAATATTAATTGGAAGTTGAAACAATATCATCATTGATGAAATTTTTTTGGAGAATATGGATTCAAGTAAAATTGAAGAATTGGGACCTCCGATGCGTGATCATACAACTCGATATAGAGCAAAAAAGATACTCGAAAATTATCTTGAAGGTATTTCTGTCATAGCACAAGCTCAATTGTTACATAGATTGTTAAAGCAAAAAATTCTAAGAGATGCAATTAAATTATCGGGCATTAAAAGTTTCAAAGAGGTTAAAAAAAATGATATGGTATCAAAAAATATGACCTCATCCCTTGCCACACTTGCAAAGAAACGATCTCATGATTTAGTGTTTGCTCATAAAACATTGCTAACAGGGGTTGTGGCAAAAAACACTACAACTGGTCGTTTGTTGGCCATGAGTGCAAGAACGTTAAAAACATCAAGAATGAGTTTATGGGAGCATAAAAACATTAGGGTTCAATTAGACAAAGATGATGAAGTTGCATGTTCGGTTGCTATCTGTAGACAATCTTATCAAGATAGGCTTCAAGATAATGTGAGGGACAAGGTGAAAGAGTTTTGGCATTTAAACTCTCGTGTATTACCAAATGAAAAGGATGTTGTGTGGCATCGTATATCTAAAGGAAACTATGAAACACATTCCAAACACATAACAGAGGTCACTCAAGTGGAAATGTTCAAACATTTTATGGAGAGTAATGTTGATGTGAATATTTCCCTTAGCACATTTGTGAAGCTTAAACCATGGTATGTCAGGTCCATTGTTGTTCGCGACACATGTTGTTGTCGATACCATGTAGAATTTGAATTATATTATGAGACATTTAAAAATTTTGGCATACAGTGTTGGCCAAATGACCCCCCTCCTTCGAGTGTTTGTGAATTTATATATAAAATATTATGTGCACGAGAGAATGATCAAGTATTCTATAAGAAACAATGCGTCGGTGGAAGAAAATGTGAAGAATGTTCTCATTTGAATCTTTTTTATGTTAAATACCCCATTGATCCAAATGATCCTCAATTGTCAAATCACATTGTGAAATAGAAGAGATATGAATATGTTGATTATACTCATGTTACAGATTCAACGACAACATCAAGAAAGATTGAGTTAGTTGAAGATGATATCTTTGTGACATATTTTATGGAGTCATTCAGTGAGAAATTATATAGATATATCAAACACTCTCATATAGCACGATGGAAAGACTTACAGTTCAAGCAATCACGAGATGTATTTCCAAAAGGAACAATATTATCAATTGTTGATTTTTATGAAAATTACACTTTCACTCCACAAAAGGAGATACAAAGTGAGTATTATCATTCATACCAGGTATCTATACTTGTGCATATTTTGTACAGACATGCAGAGCTTCATGTCGATGGTTCTAATAGCGATGAAAATAATCGTGAAGTGATTAAAGATTACCATTTCTACATCAGTGATAAGCGTACACATGATACATGTTTTGTCCAACATTGTTTTAGTATGCTTTATAACGAATTATAAAGATGAGGGGTCACTTTTAAAGAGCATTGGGTGTGGTCAGATGGTTGTGCTGGTCAGTTTAAATTGGCACGCTCATTCTTATAGTTGTCTCGCATTCATAATAAAACGGATGTTCGCCACACATGGGTTTTTTTTTAAATAGGACATGGAAAAGGAGAACATGATGGCGCTGGGGCCTGCATAAAACATTCACTTAGGAGATATCAAATGAATCACTCCACTTCTCGCCTCGCAAATTCAAACTATGTTGTTAATTGGTGCAAGCAAAATTTAAGCCATGAATTCAATGAAAGGATGACTAATGTGAGAAGGTATGCAATTTTTTTGATGACCCTTAATGTTTTCAAATGCAGTTGTTTACTATGTTTATATGTACATGAGTATTTTTATTTAAATTATTTTAAAAAAAGGTTTAATAAATTGTTTTTAAATGTGAAATTTGATTTGCACAAGTTATGGTTTTATCTTGAATAGTTTTTTTCTGGAATATTGCAATGGTCGATGTTGACAGATCAATGCCATATAATTGTGTTGCAATCCCTAAAACAAGGGGTTTACACTCCATTAGGAGTAAAAAAATGGCAATTATACACACAATCGAGAAACGAAAATACTCTTGCTTCTGTCTTGCATGTATGGATGATGTAGAGTCCTTCGATGAGTGTCAAAACGAAACTAACAAATTTATCAAACCATGGATACGACAAGAATTGACACAATTGCCCCCATTTGGAAATATCACAGATGAAGAGCACAGTAATGAAGTGGTTGTGATTGACAAGGATTATGATCGTGTTTCCGATTTGGTTAGAGAAGGTGATGTATTTGCTGTCATTGCACCCGTAGATAATCCAGAAAAAGTGCATTATTATTTATTGAGATGCACTAGGTCGAAAAGCACGTTGTTGCAAAAATTTAAGGATCCGTCAAATTATGCGTATGTAGTGGGTTCAATGGTTTTAATGGGACATTTCTTTACTGAAATAAGGAAATGTAATGACCATATTCTTTTTCAAGACTATGAGCTAGATGTTATATGTACTCAGTACATTCATTTAGTCATAGCGACTTGGTTGCAGTTGAAACCAATGAAGACTAGGGAAAATACCAAGAATCTCCAATGGAAATTGTCGATAGAAGATCATAATGCCATTCTTGAAAACATGGGCCACTAGCACATTTCATATGAATCAAGAACACATTGGTACGCGAATAAGATTGTTTTCTTTGATTCTAGGGTTAGAACATAGAATTGTTATATAAATTGGACTTTATAGTTGATGGTCTTTATATTGGACTTTATTTAAAGACAATGTACATGTACCATTCTCCATTGTTGGTATGTGATTGAATGCAAACTTCTGTTGATTGACACAAAAACAGAAGTTTCCATTCAATCATAGACCAACAATGGAGAACGGTACATGTCCATTGTATTTAAATAAAGTCCAATATAAAGACCATCAACTATAAAGTCCAATTTATATAACAGTTATATGTTCTAACCCTAGAATCAAATAAAACAATCTTATTCGCATACCAATGTGTTCTTGATTCATATGAAATGTGGTAGTGGCCCATATTTTCAAGAATGGCATTTTGATCTTCTATCGACAATTTCCATTGGTGATTCTTGGTCTTTTTCCTAGTCTTCACTGGTTTCAACTGCAACCGAGCTGCTATGAATAAATGACTGTACTGAGCACATATAACATCTAGCTCATAGTCTTGAAAAAGAATATGGTCATTACATTTCCTTATTTCAGTAAAGAAATGTCCCATTAAAACCATTGAACCCACTACATACGCATAATTTGACGGATCCTTAAATTTTTGCAACAACGTGCTTTTCGACCTAGTGCATCTCAATAAATAATAATGCACTTTTTCTGGATTATCTACGGGTGCAATGACAGCAAATACATCACCTTCTCTAACCAAATCGGAAACACGATCATAATCCTTGTCAATCACAACCACTTCATTACTGTGCTCTTCATCTGTGATATTTCCAAATGGGGGCAATTGTGTCAATTCTTGTCGTATCCATGGTTTGATAAATTTGTTAGTTTCGTTTTGACACTCATCGAAGGACTCTACATCATCCATACATGCAAGACAGAAGCAAGAGTATTTTCGTTTCTCGATTGTGTGTATATTTGCCATTTTTTTACTCCTAATGGAGTGTAAACCCCTTGTTTTAGGGATTGCAACACAATTATATGGCATTGATTTGTCAACATCGCCCATTGCAATATTCCAGAAAAAAACTATTCAAGATAAAACCATAACTTGTGCAAATCAAATTTCACATTTAAAAACAATTTATTAAACTTTTTTTAAAAATAATTAAATAAAAATACTCATGTACATATAATCATAGTAAATAACTGCATTTGAAAACATTAAGGGTCATTAAAACAATTACATACCTTCTCACATTAGGCATCCTTTCATTGAATTCATGGCTTAAATTTTGCTTGCACCAATTAACAACATCGTTTGAATTTGCGAGGTGAGAAGCGGAGTGATTCATTTGATATCTCCTAAGTGAATGTTTTATGCATGCCCCAGCGCCATCATGTTCTCCTTTTCCATCTCCCATTTCAAAAAAAATCCATGTGTGGAGAACATCCGTTTTATTATGAATGCGAGATAACCATAATAATGAGCATGCCGATTTAAACTGACCAGCACAACCATCCGACCACACCCAATGCTCTTTAAAAGTGACCCCTCATCTTTATAATTCATTATAAAGCATATTAAAACAATGTTGGACAAAATATGTATCATGTGTACGATCATCACTGATGTAGAAATGGTAATCTTTAATCACTTCACAATTATTTTCATCACTATTAGAACCATCGACATGAAGCTCTGCATGTCTGTACAAAATATGCACAAGTATAGATACTTGGTATGAATGATAATACTCACTTTGTATCTCCTTTTGTGGAGTGAAAGTGTAATTTTCATAAAAATCAACAATTGATAATATTGTTCCTTTTGGAAATACATCTCGTGATTGCTTGAACTGTAAGTCTTGCCATCGTGTTGTATGAGAGTGTTTGATATATCTATATATTTTCTCCCTGAATGACTCCATACAAGATGTCACAAAGATATCATCTTCAACTAACTCAATATTTCTTGATGTTGCCGTTGAATCTGTAACATGAGTATAATCAACATATTCATATCTCTTCCATTTCACAATGCGATTTGACAATTGAGGATCATTTGGATCAATGGGGTATTTAACATCAAAAAGAGCCAAATGAGAACATTCTTCACATTTTCTTCCACCGACGCATTGTTTCTTATAGAATAATTGATCATTTTATCGTGCACATAATAACCTCTTTGACACTTTTAATGCCCAATAATTTAATTGCATCTCTTATACTTTTTTCCTTTAACAATCTATGTAACAATTGAGCTTGTGCTATGACAGAAATACCTTCAAGATAATTTTTGAGTATCTTTTTTTCTCTGTATCGAACTGTATGATCACGCATCGGAGGTCCCAATTCTTCAATTTTACTTGAATCCATATTCTCCAAAAAATTGTCATCAATGACGATATTGTTGCAACTTCCAATTAATCTTTGTAAATTCATAGGTACGGTAGGATGTTGTAGGTTGGATGTTGACCCTGCATGAAAATATGTAAATTTATAAGATTGTGAACTTTCAAATCAATTATATACTCAAGTATTAAATACAATTTTATAAACATTAAAAAATATTTACTCACCAATCATGGTCTCAATATCAATGTTGCCAATCGTTTGTTCCACATTTATCATTTCCTCATCACCTCCATGTTCTTCATTTCTTTCATCAACGTGTTCCTCGACATTTTGCATTCCTTCATCACCGCCATGTGCCTCCACATTTTGCATTTCTTCATCACTGCCATGTGCCTCCACATTTCTTTCCAATGCTCTTTTTTCTCTTAACTTTCTCATGTTTTCACGTTTTCTTTCTTTTCTTGCCTCTCCATCAGTTCTTATACGATCATGTTTTGTTGCACATTTCTTTTGGTTTCCCATGATGAAAGAATTGAAAACCTAAACTCCAATTCCAAAAACCTGAAATCATGGTAATATGTTATATATAAAATTGTACAATTAATGAAACAAATTGCAATATGACATGAAAGCATAACCAAATTTACAATATTTCCCTTTCTAAAAATAAGAGTAATATGCTAAAACCAAATTCACCATGTCCCATGTATAACAAAATGTAATATGACAAACCATAATATGCAATATGTTGCTTAAAAAAATAATATGCCAAAAGAAAATTTGCTTTTATCCTTTAAAAAAAGAAATATTAATATATGCTATAACAAATTTTACAATCTAAAAAATAAAATAGTAATATGCCAAAATCAATCTTACAATCTAAACAAAACAGTAATATGCCAAAACCAATCTTACAATCTAAAAAAAACAGAAGTATTTGTTTATATTATGGGAGAATATCTACTGCAAATGGTTGAATTTTTTAGATCGGAATGACTCGTATCTAGAGGTCTAAACTCTACATTCTTGACCCTCATCCCAAAGTGTAGCAAGCATATGTCCTTCAATGAATTTATTCCAATTGATTTATGCAATTTAGCCTATAATATTAATTTAAAAATAATTTCCAACGGAATAAATCCTAAACTTGCAGAGTTAATGTCTAAAGAACAATTTGGTTTCCTGGCTAATAGACAAATTTTGGATGTTGTAGGATTCTCTCAAGAGTGTCTTCACTCTATTAAATGTAAGAATATTAATGATTTGATTCTCAATATGGACTTGGTTAAAGCTTATGATCAATTTAATTGGGTCTTTTTGAGACTCCTGCTTCTACAAATTGGTCTCCCACTTCAATTCACAAACTAGATTATGGTGTGTGTGATGTCCTCAAACTTTGCAGTTTTAATCAATGGATCTCCCTCCTCCTTTTTAAAAATTTCAAGAGGATTGATACAAGGTTTCCCTCTGTCTCCTCTTCTCTTTCTTTTGGTTATTGAGGGATTGAGCAGAATGATCTGTGTTGTGAGAAGTGATGGTAAATTGAAAGGTATTAAGATTTCCCCCTTGGTCTTTATCACATAGTTACTTTTTGTAGTTTATGTGGTTCTTTTTGGAAAGGGAAGTGCAGAGGAATGGGGTCATTTTGCAGATATTATAAAGTTATTTTTCTTTGCCACTGGTATGGAAGTGATTTTAAATAAATCGTCTTTCGTGTGTCATAATGTTGAAGATTTGGTGTTAGACCAAATCTCCATTATTCTGCCATATAAGATGTCCAATCTTGAAGAAGGATTCAAATAGCTTGGATATTTTATTAGGCTAAATTTTTATGGGATTAATGAATGGATTTGTATGATAAGGAAATATGAATAGAAAATCATTTTATGGTGTTTCAAGTACCTCTCTCTTGGGGGTAGACTCACCCTACTAAAATCTATTTTAGTTGGTTTTCCAGTTATTGGTTTTCAATGGATCAACATTCTTAGACTATTTTGAAGATGATAAGATATTTATGTTTAGATTCTTGTGGTCTAGAAATTATGTTGGAGGCCGGATTCATATTGATAATTGGGAACGTATCTCTTTGCCCAAGAATATGGGAGGATGGAATATAAAAAAAAATTGGTTGAATACAATGCTTAGTATGAAAAGCATGTGGCGTGGTATCTTTGGTACTGGACTTTGGTCGGAAGTCTTACACAGTAAATAAATTAAGATGGATCAAATTTCCAAATAAAACTCCAGAAACCCTTCTTCTTTCTGGTGTGGTTTCCTAAAATATTACCCTTGGATCAATAGACATTTAGCTTGGAAGGTGGGAAATGGGAGGAATACTCTAGTTGGGATTGATTCCTTCATTAGAAATGAATCGGATTATATTTTTCTCCTCTCATTAGATACCATCTAGCATAGTTCGTGTTTATTACTTTATCCCATATCAAAAGGCCATGTTGGTACCAAAATTCAAACTCATTTTGGTTGAATGCTCATGATCTTGATCTAGGAAATGTTTGGGATGAAGAGTAGAATTTCTATATTCATAAACTTAATTATGTAGGTATCAGTCTTACTTCTGAGGAAGATAAGTTGGTATGGAGCAACAATTCAGAATTTGGTCAAATTTATTCTAAGTCAGCATACTCTGCTATTGTCAATTTTCATTATTCTAGAGTATCTAAATGGTGGTATGCGAGGTTGTGGAAATGGAAGATGCCTTTGAAAATTAATTGTTTCATATGGATGTCTCTTGAAGAGAGTATTCTGACTTGGAATAATATTATTCGTAGGGGTAGAATCGGTCTTAATATTTTCTTATTATGTAAACAAGATGGAGAATCAGTTAACCAGTTATTTGCTTATTGTCAATTCACCAGAAAATTCTAGTCTCAGGTATGCTTTACTTTGAATATTTCTAATGAATAGGCTGTGGGGAGTTTAGATTCCTCTTTTGTTCAATGGTTACATTCTCATAGTAAGTATAATATGTTTCCTTTCCTGGGAGATATGGAGGGTCAGAAATGATTCTATATTTGAGCAGATCACTCTATGTTCTTATGTGGCTATGAAGAAAGCCTTAAATATTTTTAAGTTGTATAATTCTGATAAACAGATCAAGAAAATTCCAAGGGTTAATATTGTAATCCCTTCCTCAAATAGGGCCACAGGTTTTTTTGATGGAGAAATAGTTGATGGAAAATGCGGAGTTGGTTTTTACTTGATCATTAATAAGAAGACTTCGTTTAAAATGAAAATTTTATGTGGTTTTGGTACCAATACAAACGTGGAACAACTAGCACTGTGGGGCTCAGTCAAGGTTCCTAACACGATTGGTATCGATACTATAAGTGTATTTGGAGATTCGTTGGTGGTTTTCCAGTGGGAAAAAAAACTATTCAGACTTAATGCACTTCACTTACTTGATTGGTGTCATAGGATTGAAATTCTTTTGAATTCCTTCTATGATTGGTCAATTGATCACATTTATAGAGATTTAAATGCAGTTGTTGATGCTCTTTCTAAAGATTCGTTAGATGGCGAGGAAGGTTGGATCTTGTGGGAAGAATGGTCATAGGGTTCGAAGATTAATTATGGCTCTTTGTATATGATTGCAGACTAGTTATATACATGTTCTGTATCTCCTTATGTTTCCTTGCTTTGTTTTTTTGTATGTTTTGGAATTTCCAGATGGGTATGTCCTTTTTTGATGAAGCAAGTCAGTTCTAGTTTTGTTCAGACTTGTTAGAATTTTTGTTTGTAACCTTTGTGGGATGCTACAGTTCATGTTTGGATAGTTTTCTTGAATTTGTATTTGAAGTATGGGAATGTACTTTTTGATTCTAAGTAATAAAAAAGTACATTTTTTTTCTTGAAAAAAGAAGAATGGAGAACAAGTAACAGATAATTGTTCATTTAACTTAACTTGTGACCTATCAATGTTCACTAACCACAAGTTAAGTGGTTGTGCTAGTTTCGTACTACTTGTTATCCATCATATTTTGTTTTGGATACTTTGAAGCTATACAATAGTAGCCTCAACTACTATCAGCTTATATTTACAATTCTCAACACGACTACTTCATACTCACTCCATCTATGACTCAGATCCAAAAATTCGTGAAACATCATCGTATCCCATTGGTAAATATTAGGAAGATTGAAAATCAAAGTACGTGGAATACTGCGAATAGTATTTACGTACTTTATATTGTCAACCTTGTCAAATGAATATTTCTCCCTTATACTTGATGTGTTCTTATGTGTTATCTCAAGTATATATCTGAACATATGTGCTCTTTCTATAAAGTTAAACAGATGGCGTACCGTTAAAAATATGGTAATGTACTCAGCCATATCTTTATCTTCAAATTCACCTTCTGTAAGGTATCTGAGAATGTCAGATCCCTCCCCTTTGTCCACCAAAAAGGAAACCATTATATCATCTGCAACTAGATCATAGCTAGAACTGCAGGTTTTGCAAGTTTCTTGACTTTTGTATGTGCCGTTGAGGTCTTCTTCTAAGCCCGTTACATGTATGGGGTTGCTCCATGTTTCCAATTTATTAGGAAAGTGTGACATGTTGCAACAGAGATCATATTTTTTGTGTATTTTGTACATTATATAAGGGCTTAGGCTTCTTATTCATCTCTTTTATTTATTCTCAACATGTGGGATTACATTCTCTTTTTTATTTTATGTTATTTTAGGGAATTTGGTGCATAACAATCCATATCTCATGTACATCTCTAAAAATTAGAGGATTTTGACTTTCGAGTTGATTTTTGCCAAAATACCAGATTATAACGAAGTCCGGAATTTAGAAAATGGATAGATAATAATGGCACTGAGGTGTAATGAAGGTTTTCTCATATATCCAGCATCCTCAGAATGGTAGTGAAAAGCACTATTCAGGGAAATCAGGATAGTGATGTGGGTAGTTAGCAAACTGAAAGTAGATAGGGCATCGATGATTTGTGCACAATAATTTTCTCTTCATTTTGAGAGGGTTTGTTTTTCGTGTAGAGAGAATGCCCATTACTGATGAATATGAGGATCTGCTTGACAGGCATGTGTGAATAGATGTGTATAGAATATTTCTAAACTCTACCAATGTTGGAGATATATTGGCAGGGAGGGCTACAACTTTCACCACTTCTTTCATTGGAGTCTTTACGCTCCAAGTGATTGATTTGGTGGGGACCACTAGTTGTGTCATGGTTTATAATATATGCCATGTGATCTTAGATGGCAAGACATTGATGAGAGTGATCGGCATAAAAAAGTTATCTAAATTATTTCATAAGTTTATTACGAAATGTAGAAATTATATATGCTAAATATCACACATCAAATAAAGGAAATGTCTATAAAATTGTATTTCTTAGATTTCTTTTTTCTTATGAATTTTATGTAAAGAATAAGATTAAAGTCATGGGAATGAATATTTGTTTTTCTTATGAAATTTATGTAAGGAACAAGATTAAATTCATGGGAAGGTTCTGGTATCCCTTCAGGCCCTTATTCCATACAAATCCACTACATGTCACAGGAAGATTTTGGTTTCCCTTCTTATCTGAAAGCATTTCATTTCATATTGCATGCCTATTTGTGTGTTTTTATTTATTTTTATTTTTCTTTCGTGTGCATTGCTACTCCTTATTTTGTGTGTTCAACTACTCCTCCTTTTGGTTTTTCTCTTCTTCTCCTTCTTTTGTGTTACTAGTTGTTGCTCCTTTATGTTTTGTGTGCTTTGCTGCTCCTACTCATAGATGAGAAGAACATGCCTCATCATTTTTCACACACTAGAAAATGACATTAATTCCACTTTGTTGTCATCCACTTTCTATGATGGGTTCTCCATGGCAATATTTAGCGTATTCTCCAAGTTCATTTTGTGGTTATTGAGAATATCTCACTCACCATATGATTTACATAGTTAGAAGTGCATATTCGAATAATTAGAATCTATTGTTGACAACAACATTGTTTGAATTGTTGTCTCCTAGGATTTATCTTAATATATCAACATATAAAGGAATGCTTATAGATAGATCCCCAAAAGAAATTCATAGAAGTGATTCCATTATTTTCTTAGTAGATCCTCTCATTTTAGGACTACTAATCTTCCAACCCAAGGGTGGTGTTAGTGACTATTGTAAGATTTATCTTGAAGATTTTATGGTATAGATTTTACAACATATCCCTAAAGGTTATGTAGATGAATAGTGAAATGATGAACCCTAAAGGAAATGTTTGGAGAGTTTTACCAACAATTAAGTGTTTCCTTCACTATTAACAATACTTTAACAACTAAAGACACCATAAAACATGACAAAATAAAACAATCAATCATATCACATGGATGGACAATTAGAGAACTCTTCATAAAATCACGGTATCACCATGAGACACATGATCCTAATTATAACTTCATTATTTAAATATCTCCAAATATAAATAAATTCATGGTAAGTATGAAGTCATAACAACCATCACTTACTTGCATTTACCCTTTAAATTAGAAAAACCATGTTGTAAATCATTTTAAGAAAAAAAAATCTAAGTTATTTTGTAAGTTTCTTACAAAATGTAAAAATTACATATGCTAAATAACAAATTGACATTTAAATTATTTTAAGAAAAAAAAATCTAAGTTATTTTGTAAGTTTCTTACAAAATGTAGAAATTACATATGATAAATAACAAATTGACATTTACAGAAAAACCATGTTGTAAATCATTTAAAAAAAAATTCTATATATATTTAGTAAATTTTATACAAAATGTAGAAATTATATATACTAAATAACAAATTGCTTATAAAGTAAATTTCTATTTAATTGGATTAAAATCACAGAAATTCTTTTTTTCTTAAGAAATTTATGTAAAGAATAAGATTAAAATCACCGAAAGTGCCTAGTGTCCCTTAGAGCCCATCTTCCATAGAAAGCCACTACGTCTGACAGGAAATTCTGGTGGCCCTTCTTACACGAAAGCATTTCCAGTCATCCTGTGCACCTATTTATGAAAGCATTTCAATTCATCTTGTAAACTTATTTACTTTTTTTTCTTTCTTTCTTATTTTTCTTTTGATTGCTCAGATACTCTTGTGTTTGTTTTAGTTTGCTCAGCTGCTGTTCCTTTCATTTTGAGCTCTGCTGCTGCACCTTTTTGTTTTGTGTGTTCTGCTGCTCCTGCTCATAGATGCAAAGAAGGTGTCCCATTATTTTTCACACACCAGAAAACAACATTGATTCCACTTTACTGTCATCCACTTTGTACCGCAGGTTCTGCCTTGCAATATTAACTGAGGGTTGCTCATCACAATAAATATTATTCGCATACTTGGAAGATCTTACATGGGAGATTCCATGGTTTCCAATTTTGACAAACTTAGAAATCACTACAAGCTTATATCTAGCCTTTATTGTTGGCGTAGCCTCTGACTCAGCTAGTTGGCTGAGATCAAAAAATTCATAAGAATAATACTAACTTAACATGGATTAAAAATCATCTCCATGTTAAAAAAAATAGAGTACGTAGAAACTATGTTACGAGAAATGGGAAACACAATGAGAAATGTGAAGAAACTAGAAACAGAGTTTGGAGGTTTCTTATAAAAAAAACTAAGTGACAGAAAAAACAACAATATTGTATAAGACATGGAATTAACTCATCATCATGGAATTCTTGCTGGAATCTGAATCAGAAAGGGAACTATGGAGGTGGTGGACTAATCCACCAGGCTCACATGGGGTAACTGCTTCCCTGGGTGTCATCATCATGGTGGATTTATTACTCAATGCCATTATTATCAATGGATTGCCTGGGATAAATCAGAGCTGCAAAAAACTGATAAAATCAAAGTATGATTTCTCCCAATTATCTATTGAGATGATATGCATAATAATTATTTTCTCTACCTCAAGACATATTTACTCCTTCCAACTCTTCCAACCAGTGTATTGTCGAAGCCAATGTAGAAGTTTGAATCATTGTGTTGAGGTGGGGCGTGTCCTTTATAAGCCAGTTGCCACATCTAAGGCCACTTTGTACATTAGTTTTTTGGTAGATGGATAGTCACTACGATTGAATCCTCATGACATGGAAACAAAAACCAAACATCCAGTGTCACAATTTCTAATCGTAGGGCGTGTGTTTCTGCCTTCTTATGTTATGAATTGCTAGTATGGTCATCCGTTATTGCATCGATGCTCAATCCTGACTCTAACAGCCAGGAAAGATACAATGGGTCAGAATTTCTGGAGTTGTATAAGGGCTAACGAAAATGTCCTCGACTAGCTGGAGTCGGGTAGAGCGACTTTTGTCAAAATCGCAATTTGGAGTGTTCAGATCAGAATTTCAGTAATCTGGGAATAGTTTTAAAATTGAGCAATTAAAATCCCAACTGCTAAAATTACATAAATACGAAAATAACAATTTCTCACCAAAAATTTTAACAGGTTTTGGACCCAAAATGACTAAAAAAGCCAGGCTTTGGCTTTTTGGTTGTCTTTTATCCTAGGCGCACCTATCTACCTATCTTCAGAATCACAAGAAGCCATCTTCAAGATCAACAGCCCACAAGAAAAAGACAACTTTAACATTTATTTTTAGGCAACTTATCCATTTTATATTTTGGATCTTCATCTTTTAGTCGATTGTACCTGTCAAATATAGATTGAAACTATCAAATTTGATGAAAAATATAAAATTGGCTCTTAGAAATGATAATAAATGAAAATCGTTTCTTAAGATACAATTTTATGACTTGAAATGGGAGCGGCCGTAGGAATAGAAAGCGACGTTTTCTTTACCGTCTCTGTTTCTGCACCGTTTTTGGGGCGAAATGACCATCGACATTTTGTTCCTGGTAACAGAGAGTGGAAAATGGCTAATTGTACTTTGAAATTCTTGAAAATGCCAACTATAATTTGAAATGGCTATTTGTGCAGAAAGCCACCAAAAACTTTTGGCAACGTCCAGTGGTTGGGAAAGAGTCAAGCAAATTTGAAAAGATGTATTGACAAAACTTTTGTGGTGTTACTATCAAAGCTTTTATGTAATTTAATTTGAATTTATCAGCTTCGCCTTCATGGCCACTATGGTTTATGGATGTGTAAAGAAGGTAACCATGATATCATTTGTAAGTTTATTGTAATCTTTACCCAGAGTTGTGTAATTCCCAGATAGGTCTTCCTCTAACCCCTTTACGTATCCTTCCAAACACTTTAATAGATAAAGGGATCCATCTACTTGTCTTATGAGTATTTTTATGATAATCTCGATGGGAGAGGGATCCATTAATGAGAAATCAACACATCTAAAAGGGGGCATTTTTTTTTGGTTCAATATCCATTGTTAATTGGATGTGAGGGGCATTCTCTTAAGATGGTGAAGAAACATGTTTCGGTGTTTAGATGTTGTTAAGATGGTGAAGAAACTTTTTATTAATCTTCAAGAATGATTCCGTGATGATGAGTGAAGTGTCCACTTGAAGTGTAGGGAACGTTTCAATCCTTTAACACAATTTACTCTAGAAGAAAAAAATCATGATACTTCAAAACTATGAAAACCTACACTCTACAATTTTTCACCCATTTCAAGATATCCACATAGGAATATTGTTAAAGATCTAACTGAACACATAAACACAAAGACAAAACAATGACATAAGTTATCTTCAAAGCAGATCTATCTGAATGGTGTCATTCTTCTTTTTTATTTTTTTTTAAAGATTCTATGCATGTATATAATAAACAACTTTTAAGAGAAGAAAATATCAATTATATTTGTTGATTCGTGAATGCATCAATAGTAATTATTATTTAACTAACACAACCACTTAACTTATGGCCAGTGAACACCGATAGACCACAAGTTAAGTGCCATGAACAAGTTACATGTTATATTTTCTCTATGCATAGTTTTAATCACCCATTTTCTATGCCTCAGCTACATGTTATCACCTTCCTTCTTCTAGTTAAACAAGAAGTCTACCACTGCTCATTATCCATGCATCAGCTATGAGATATCCATGCATCAGATACCCTTTTATTATTATATTCCTTTTTATACTATTTATTTCGAATTCGATACGATCTGGAAAGTTCACTTGTCTCATCCTCTTGCAATCTAGGAAAAGCATACTTGCTAGTCCACCCCAATTTCTAAAATATAAACACTTATAACTATTAGAGTGTTGATAGTAAGAAGGAGTTGCATTAGTAAGTTTGAAACTCGACTTTTTGATCCCTACTTTGGGATCATCATCAGGAGACAATTGAAGCATGATGATGATCCTAGAGTAAGAAAGGAACAAGACATAAGAAGAAAGGAACACATGGAAAATAGTCTCAAATAAGTTAATGTGAATTTGGTGCAACATGAAAATACTTACGACTTGGTTTTACTAGGGGTTCCTAATAAATCGAGTATGTGTTATCTATGTGTAGTCATAACTTCCATATTAACCATGGAGGACACTGGGAGAGAATTCATGAATCTGCCAGACCCAAACTCTCCCGACTATTGCATACCAAATGACTCCATAACGACCTTAATCCATTTTTTCTTCCTATGTAGATAGTGACCTAAGTTGTCTGATTATCACCATTTTTGAAGCACTGAGATCACTAAGGAACACTTGATTTGTATCATAAAGTTGATGGATGGTTTTGAAGGAAAGGGAGGCCCCCTTACACTTACATTGAATTATATATGGGAAGGATACGCAAAGGGTTTAGAAGAAGACCTATCTAGGAAATACGCAATTATGGTAAATATTATAGTAAACATACAAACGATATCATGGTTACCTTCTTTCAACATCCCCATGTGATTTAAGAGTTTGTTCGAGACCTTAGAGGTCATGAAGGTGACGATGATGAATTTGTTTTACATAAAAATATTGATAATAGCACTACAATTTTTTTGTTAATACAACATATTTTCAAATTTGCTCGACTATTTCTCTACCACTTGTGGAAATGGACATTGTCGAATGTTTTAGGTGTCTTTCTACACAAAACCATTTGAAACTATAGTTAGCCATTTCAAATTATAGGTATCCATTTTCAGCAATTTCAAACTATAGTTAGCCATTTTTTCGCCGGGGGGGGGGGGGGGGGGGGTCAGGAAGAGAGGAAGAGGGAGGGGGGGTTGGGAGAGAGGGAGAGAGGAGGGTTAGGGAGAAAAGAAGAGATACATGGGGGTTAGTGAAAGGAGGAGAGAGAGGGTGTGGGTGTTATAGAAAGGGAGGGTTGTTAGGGAAAGGTGTGGGTTAGTCAAATGTTTTTATGTGGCTATGTCTCTCCCTCCCTCCCTAACCCACCCTTTATATCTTGTCTACTCTCTATAGAGGGAGAAGTAGAGGGGGAGTTAGGGAGGGAGAGAGAGATAGAGACACATAAAAAGACATAGATATAAAGAGAGGGGGGTTATGGAGAGAGGAAGAGATTGTAGAGGGGGTGGATTACGAAAGAGAGAGAGAGAGAGAAGGGGGTTGTTGGGTTATAGAGGTCGAGGGGGAATAGGAAATTTGGGGTTAGGGTAAGAGAGAGGGTGGTTATAGATAGAGAGAGGAGGGGTGTGGTTATAGAGAGAGGGGGGAGTAGGTTTATATAAAGAGAGGGGGGTAGCGTTAGGGATCATGGATACAAAAAGGACAAGATAGAGGGAAGTGGATGGAGGGAGCTAGAGAAAGTAAGGGGGTTAGGGAGAGAGGGAGATAGAGGGGGTTGGATATAGAGAGAGGGTTAAGGAGGGGGGTTGGGGGGGAGGAAGAGAGAAGGGAGTTGGAGAGAGAAGGGGGTTGGGGTTAGAGTAACAGAGAGAGGGGGTTAGGGATAGAGGGGTTTAGGGATAGAGAGAGGGGGGGTTAGAGCGAGAGAGAGATGGGGGGTTGTGCGTGAGAGAGAGAGAGAAAGAAGTCGGTTAGGGTATAGGATAAGAAAAAGGGGGGTTAAGGAGAGAGGGAGATACAGAGAGGGGTTTAGAGAGAGAAAGAAGGGGGTTAGGTTTTAGGGTAAGAGAAAGGGGGGTTAGGGAGAGAGGGAGATAGAGAGGTGGGTTAGAGAGAGAGAGAGAGGAGGGAGGAGGGAAAGGGGGGAGGGGGAGGGAGAGAGGGATAAAGGGAGGGATAGGAGGGATAAGGGGAGGGAGAGGGGGAGGAGGGATAGGAAGGAGGGAGGGATGGAGATAGGCAGGGAGGAACAAAGGGAGTCGAGGGTTGATAGAGGGATATGGGGAGGAGGAGGGGGAGGGATAGAGTGAGGGAGGGAGGGAGGGAGGGAGGGAAGGGGAGAGGGGGGGGAAGAGGGTAAGGGAGAGAGTGAGAGCAAGAGATGGATAGAGGGAGGGAGGGGGGAGAGAGAGGGGGGAAAGAGGGTGGTGGATAGGGTGAGAGAGAGGGAGGGAGGGAGGTAGAGAGAGGGAAGGAGATAGAGAGAGAGGGGGGGGGGATGGGGAGGGAGAGAGGTAGGGAGAGAGAGAGAGGGAGGGAGAGAGAGAGAGAGAGAGAGAGAGAGAGAGAGGGAGAGACGGAGGGGGACAGAAATAGAGAGAGGGAGGGAGAGGGAGAGGGAGGGGGACACACACACACACATATGTTCAAACGTGGCTTGAGGGATGTTCAAGCCACATTTGATCCATGTTGATTCCATATTTCAAATGTTTCTTAAGGAACATTCAATCCATGTTTGATCCATGTTAGTTCCATATTTTAAACATGGATTAATGTACATTCAAGCCATGTTTAATCCATGTTAGTTCTATTTTTAAAAGTAGGTTTAAGGGATGTTCAAGTCGCATTTGATCCATCTTAGTTCCATGTTTCGAATGCATCCTAATGGGCGTTCAAGCCATGTTTGATCCACGTCAAGTCCACATTGTTGAAGTCACTTAAGGGACATTCTATCAATTTTTTTTTAGTAAAAATGTGTTCAAAACACATGTTAATTATTCAAATCCACTAATGTCACTTAAGTGATGACCTATTAATGATTGTAAGCTGACATCACCAACTACATTAGTCCGACACAAAAAAAACCATTGAACAAGAGTGGAAGGAGACATGAAATTTAATAGTGTGATGATGACAATGAAAAATATATATAGGTATGTGTATTGGTAAAAGATGTAGGAGAAAGTGGTGATATTTTTTAGAGCCTGTGTTTTCCATAGCATAAAAAAGCTAAGTAATCAAAAGCTTCAGTTGTATATGCCACTACTATTACCAAGTAGGACTTGGGAAATAATTTCTATGGACTTTGTTTGAGGATTTCCTTATGTGAGTCGCATAAATTCCATTACTAGTTTTTTTTCATGGTAGACCACTTCAGTAAGATGAGTATGCTCATTTAATATAACAATATGATATATGGACATGGGGAAACTGAGTTATTGTTTTTTATGTTTGGTTGTACATTTGTATTTCTCAACTCTATTATATCTTACCAAGATAGTAGGTTCTTGGACAAGTTCTAGACAATAATTTGGGAGGCTAAGGCTACCAATTTGAGGTATCTGACTACATTTCATCCCCAAATTGATGAAAAAAGAGATTGTCAACCTAACATTGGTACAATTGTTGAGAGGATATAATAGTAAAAATATGAAGACATGGTATGAACCACCAGTGTACATTAAAAACTTGTACAATCAAGCACTTCATTCCTCCACCAACAAGTCCCCTTTCAAGACGTGTTTTATATATTTACCTACTCTAACATTTGATATTTCATATGGATAATAGAAGGATCAGAAAAAACTGCAACGATGTGAGGAGAAACATGGAATTAGATAGACCTTGAAGAGTTAATGATTACAAGAAGAGGTAGTTTTGGAAGACACCATAACAACACTAAATAAAAACTAACATAAGACAACAAAATATACATCAAAATGCATTAAGAAGTCATCTGTTATCACATATAAGTAAGTAATAACTATTTTCCACACAATTTCTTTCTTAGATTTTAAAATAGAGCCATCCTTTTATAGCACAAATATTTAACACAATTCCTCCAGGTGTGGAAGACTAGGTCCACACACTTGGGTCATAACACATAATTACCTCCATGATTTTTTTCATATTCTTGTTGATTTTTTTCTCTAATGGCTTGAGTAGTCAAATGTTTAATTGATATGTTATTTAACCATCCAATCAACCACTTGGTAAAATCTCATAATCAACTTTTTACTATGGACTATCAATTTCTAGAAGATACATAATTTTAATGAACTAGAAAAGTCACTTATTCCAACGAAGCACATTAAGGAAAAAATAAGGTAGATACAACTCGAAGTATAGGACAAGCTTGATAGAATCCAATGACAATATAAGGCCAAGAATGAGGATTAATAGGAAGATCATAAGTTTCATGTTGGAGATAAGGTGTGGCATTGCATATGTAAGGATTGACTACAGGAAGCAACGAAGAAGCTCAAGCCTCTCGAATACAAACTATTTGACATTGTGGACCAAGTGAATAAGAATGGATTCATATTATAATTGATTCCATGTATTCATATTATCTTAGTTGTTAGTGTGGAATACTTAAAGTTGATTAAGCCCTCGACAAATATGGCCACCTGGTTATTCCCACTATAGAATTCTTTGCACTCCATACACTTGCAAAGTTGGAGGAAGATACAATATTGTATCATAAGGAATGGGTACCTTGCATAGGGGGACAATAGATTTGCTAAATTTTCCTGAAGGGATAGAATCCAAGTAAGAAAAAATCATATGAGAAGAATCAGATAGAAAGCAAGCTCCCTCATCTTTCCTTGGAATATTTTGGAGAACAAAATCCTACCAATGGGGAGGTGTGAAAGAAAATTGGACTCATAATAACAATGGATTTAGGAGAATGCTCAACTAATATTGGAATAGGAAAGGTCCAAAATTATGGAGGATATGGAAGATAGGGTTGATGGCATGAAGGGGTCCATTTCATCATTGTTGAATTCCATCACATCATTAATATAGTACTATAAGGTATATGAGGAGTTATTCCCACTGTAGAAGTCCTTGAACTACACACACTTGCAGAGTTGGAGGAAGATACAATATTGTAGCATGAGGAATGGGTAACTTAATGCATAGGGGGACAAGAGATTTCTTAAATTTTCCTCAAGGGACAGAATCCAATTCAAAAAAAATCATATGAGAAGAATTAGATAGAAAGAAGGTCCCCTCATCTTCCCTTGGAATATTTTGGAGAACAAAATACTCCCAATGGGAAGGTGTGAAATGAAATTGGATTCATAATAACAATGGGTTTAGGAGCATGATGAACTAATATTGGAATAGGAAAAGTCCAACTATGGAGGAGATGGGAGATAGGGTTGATGAAATGAAGGGGGGCATGTCAGCATTATTGAAGTCTATCACTGCATTAATTTGGTACTATAAGGTATATGATAAATTAAAAGTTGAAGGAAGAGGGGTTCTTTGGAAAAGTGTTGGAGTGATGATATCCATGATCCTACATGTATAAGAAATCAAGAACCATAAAAATGAAGGGTACTGTCACATGCATATTACTAATAAAGATCCAAGTTGAAGCCATTGAATGTTAGTGTTCACATTTCGGTTTCCAAGGTAAACAATGTCTCTATGTGCAAATCCTTTACTACATGTGATTGTTTTACTATGTTACTTGTTTATGTGTTGATTAAATAGATTATCTTTGTTATTAATGGTTTCGAGTAAAATGTGAGAATGTGAATGAGGGATATATGTAATAAAACTTGTGGTTTTACTACATAATTGGTTATTCCTATTTAGTGGACATTTAGACAATTAATTTATCTCCACGATCAAATGTTTATCCAATCCCATAGATCAATGGCTTCCATTCTGGAGAAATTTCATTAATATAAGTGGTTAGTAAATTTGTTATAGTGTTTTTATATTATTATATGTTGAGGTAATGGTTGGGAATTTTCCCTCTCTCTCCATCATCATGCACCCTTTATTTTTCTAAGATTTAAACTATTTATGAGTGCTTGAACCTTTCTAGGCATTTTCCTCCCTAACTAGAAGCCATAGGAATTTGTGGCTAAGTGATTGCTATGATTGTTGACCATGTTACATATGGGAGAGATTGCACACTCTCATTTTGATAAGAAATCGCTATTCTCTGAGTGTTTTCACTTGTTGGGGAACGTACTAAGCATTGTACGCACTCTTGCACTCATATTTTTCCTCTTCAATTGGAAAATCAAACTTACCATCAGTCAATTCCTTTAATTTGAAAGGCCATACAACTACAATATAGGTTGATTAAGCCTCTAATTTCCATTTTCCTCCATAGTTGGGATGTACTCTCTAATTGGTTGAGTTGATTGTTATTTCCTTAGTGTTCTCCTATTTTGTAAGCATGTTAAGTGTTACCCAAACCATACACCTCTTTCCAAGGTAATATCACTTCATTAATATTTTTTTCTCATATATTGGTCTTACACTTTACTCTTGGTCGATGATTCATTGTTTTAAGGAACGTATTCTTGTTAGTAGGTGTATTCACTGTTGGAAAATTCTAAAGCCTCAGAGTTGGAAATTGGTTTGGACTCTAATTTTATACCATTGATTATAAACCTATAACTACTATTGCAATTGAAAATATCCAACTGCAATAGCTAGAGGAGAATAAGGAAAGTGACCACATATTCCATTCAAAGATGTGGGTAAAGGGCACTCCACTAGATTTTATTATTGACTATAGTATCCAAGAGAAACTTATCTTAGTGAACATCATAAGGAGTATGAGGTTGTCAACAACACCAAACCCCCAAACATACACCATATTTTGGTTGAGCCAAGGATGAGACATATGTGTCATCTAGTAACATCACTTTCCTTACAAAATTAATCCCTTCAAAGATGAGGCATTATGTGATGATTCCACAATTAAAGTTTGTCATGTTATTTTGGATGAATCTATATTCATAAAAAACCTATTTTATAGGAGTCTGGGCCTCATAGCGTTATTTTACATTGGGAGGTTAGTTTTATAGTGTGTAAGATGAAGTTTCAAATAATACAGTTTCCTTGACCTAGAAAAACATTGTAGTAAAATAACATCTTAGACAAGAAAATTGTTTCTCTTCATGACTCAATCACAGGTGAATGGAATATCACTACAACTACCATGGGATTTGCATGTGGACTATTTACACAACATAAGATGGACAAGATTAGGATTAATACAAAGATATTTTCTTAACCTATAGGGATTCCTCTACACTATTAGGTAAAGCATTCAATTTATTTAACACCTAGATCTCCTTTTCCTAATGGGACATTGTACATATGATATTATATAAAGAATGAATAAAACAAATTGCATATTCAAGAACTCATCTAAAAACGCCACATTTGACCGAGGTCCTCGCCCTACAAGAACAACATTATTTAGTGCAGGAAAAGGATATGACATGGAGTCTCTATATTGATTACAAATATATGAACAAAATCATAGCTAGAAATTGATATGCAATCGCCCCAATTGATGATGTTGTTAATGAGATCAAGGGTGACAAGTGTTTTTCATTAATATTGATCTTAAGTAAGGGTGCCACCATATACCTATTGTGATATGAAATGGATATGGACAACAAAATGGTTTCATGACATACTAATGACAATTGTAGTTTAGTATTTAATGAAGGTTGGATAAGACATTAAACAAAATGCAATGTATAGTTAAATGATACAAAGGAGAGGGAAACAATGAATTAAATAAAATAGAAAATAAAAAGAGGAGATAGTTGAATGGGAACGAAAAGGCTAACCTCTTGGATTTCCCATTAACAACGATCTCTGTTATAACTCAAAATTAACTCAAAGTGTCCTTTTTAACATAGAAGGAGAGTTCTAAAAAGACATGAGCTGGATTGTAACTAGAGATTGTTGAAAGAGATAACCGAGTAACCATTGAATGTTGTGTTTTTTGATCTAGGATGATAGGGTAAATATGTTGTTCATGAGTGATTGATTTACTTTGTTTGTGTTGTTTAATTGCTATTAGTTTTACACCTAAGATAAATGGAATCTACTATGTGCTTGTCTATTATTGCTACCAATTAATATTCATGGTGTGCGATTTTAATTTATGTTTGAGCTTGTAGTTTTATTCCATATTCCATTCTCCGTCTTAATTAAATACTTCCAACAACTCTTTCATATCTATTGTTCAATTATTTATGAGCTAAGAAATCAAGTCTACCAGTATATAATTCTTTCACTTCTTAAGTGATTTTCCAATTATTTTTCTTAAGTTATAAGAATGTTGGAATTATTTACCTAGCTATATTGAGATTTCTCTTTAACTAACCAACAATTTATGGCTACAACAAAGTATATACATAGAAATGGGTATAAAACTAAGACTATACACCACCTCTAAGGTTTCCTAAGAACCATATAAATCATATAGTTGTAGCCAGGCTATGAATAGTGGATTCTGGTTCTTTGAGGCCAAATCACTATTCATTAGAATCTTGCATTAATTGGGTGTTGTTTTGTTAGGCATGTACTCTTAGAGATGTACATGTGAGATGGATTGTTATGCACCAAATTCCCTAAAATAACATTAAAAACAAGAGAGAGAGTAATCCCACAACTTGAGAATGAATAAATGAGATGAATAAGAAGCCTCATTGAAGGGGAAACCTCCATTATACAATGTACAAAATACACAAGACAAGATGATATCTATAACAACATGTCGCACTTTCTTAATACATTGACAACATGGGTCAGCCCCCTTATACTAATACAAGAAGAAGGCTATGTAACAGACTTAGAAGAAGACCTCTGCGACGCATACATACGTCAAACAACTTGCAAAAACTGTGGTACTAGATATGATATGGTTGAAAATGATATTATGGTTTCCTTCTAGGTGGACAAAGGGAAGGAATCTGACCTTCTTAGCTACCTTACAGAAGGTGAATTTGAAGATAAAGATATGGTTGAGTACAGTACCAGATTTTTAATTGTAAATCATCTATTCAACTCTATAGAAAGAGCACATATGCTCAGATATATACCCTAGATAACACACAACAATGCATCGAATAGAAGTGATAAAGATTCATGTGACAAGGTCGACAATATAAAGTATCTAAATACTATTCGCAGTTTTCCACGTACTTTCATTTTCAATCTTCCTAACATTTACTATGATGTTTCCTAGATCTCAGAGAACTGATGGGGTCAATATGCAGTATTAGTTGGGAATTGTAAATATAAGCTCGAAGTAGTTGAGGCCACTATCGTATACGTCAGAGCTTCAAAGTATTTGAAACAAAATGTGATGGATAACATGTGGTATGAAATTAATGACGATGATGCCAAATTAGTGTCGTTTATAGAGCTTTTCATTTTACATATATCGTTAGTTTGACATTTAATAATTTTAACTTTTGCTAACTATGACTCCAATTTATATTAACTTTTAAATCAATTATTCAAATTTTTTTATTAGTAAAATTTATATTAGTTTTATATAAATCTGTCTTTTAGACCAAATTTTTAGATTTTAAATTTGTATTATTTAAAATTGTAATTTTACTTAAAAAATAAAACTTCAATCAAATTTTATGTAAACAAAAAATTATATGAAAATATAGCTTAACTTATATATTTGCATTGTAGTATTGTTTTAATTGCATTAATATAAATTAAGCTATATTTTTATATATTTATGTTTATATAAATATTGAGTTTAAGTTTTATTTTCTCAATTAAAATTACAATTTTAAATAATAAAAATTTACAATCTAAAAAATTGATTTAAAAGAAAGATATAAAGTTAATATAAATCCTACAATAAAACAATAACTTAAATTAAGTTTAATTAATAATAAGATAAATTTAAATAATTGATTTAATAGTTAATATAAATTTTAATAATAGTTAGAAAAAGTTAAAACTATTAAATACGAACTTAATGATATATGTAAAATGAAAGGAAAATAATTTAAAATTAATTACACATTATTAATTAATAAAATTTAAAACCAATTTAAACAATTTATAACTAATAAAAACTATAAATGACATTATATATATAATGTCATTTATAGCATTTATCTTGGTTATTGGATTAAAAAAAGTTCATCTTTGAAATTTTTGTTATTTTATAAGGTTGTGAAGTATGGGGGTGCAACATTTATAGAGAATCTTGGAGAAAGATTGTCCAACTTTAAAATTAAAAGCAATACGCCTTATCATATTCTCCTCATAAAAGTGGGTCTTTTCCCATTGGCTATGACTAGGTACCTGATGTACAAACACAAGATAATCACAAGATAAATAACATGGAAAACTAGAGACTTCCTAAAATTGCTTTAAATTCAAGTCAAAACCAACTAAGCCTCAAGCAGAGTTTGTGTGAAGATACAATGGCTTGGTTAGACCATTGGGGCATTGATAAAAATGTCACTTTACAGAATATTGATAATGTCAAAAATATTATTACCTTTAAGTTTAAAGAGAAATTGTGGTGCGAGAAAAATTTAGCGGTTAAGAGAAAACTAGGATACTATAAGGAGGTCATTAACCCTAATTTGGAAGATTTCTCTCGATAGTAACTAGCTCAAAGAAGAAAATTAATCTAGTCAAGATTAGAACGAACTCCTATGAGCTTCATAGCCAAACTAGTAACTAGTTCAAAGAAGAAAATTAATATAGCCAAGATTAGAACGAACTCCCATGAGCTTCATAGTGAAATAGGGTGTTGGTCTATTCCTGTGGGCGGAAAGGGTTTTCCATCTTTGTGAGTCTATGAGCGTTGAGGATAAAAATCACTTTCTTTTAGAGTGTCATGCTTACTCCCACATTAGATATGAGTTTCATAGTATTTGCTACAATACAAACTTTGCTAACCTCTTAACTTGCCAAAACTATAGTAAGCTTGGAAAGCTTCTTACCAAGTTTTGTGAGCATAGTAACAAAAGTTTAAAGAAAACCAAGTATAACATCTTAAAATCCAATAGACCAAAGTTGATCAAATCCAATAGACCAAAGTTGATCTCAATGAACATTAATCATCACAATCATCAACATCATAATTTTAACTTAAAGATTTATTAGTTTTAAAAATATGTTTTAAATTTTATATATACAAAACTATTTAAAGAAATGCCACAAAATTGCATAGACTTTCCTACTTAAAAAAATTCCAAGACTTTCCTCCTTAAAAAATTCCATCTAGTAAAAATAACTAACTCCTAAACTCAAAAATAGTTTTACCATAGGCTAGTCTGACGGAGTAATCTCTTGGTTTGAAAAACTCTGTAAACTGCACTAATTTGACATCATAGTCATTAATTTCATACCACATGTTATCCATCACATTTTGTTTCAGATACTTTGAAGCTCTGAGGTATAAGATAGTAGCCTCAACTACCACCAGCTTATATTTACAATTCTCAGCACTACTATTGCATGCTGACTCCATCGGTTGACTCAGATCTAGAAATTCGTGAATCATCATCGTATTGGGAAGCCCTGTGATTAGTGATGGAAGATTGAAAATCAACGTACGTGGAAAACTGCGAATAGTATTTAGACACTTTATATTTCCCACCTTTTCACATGAATCTTTGTTACATGTTATCTCGGGTATAAATTTGCTATCTCTTTCCATAAAGTTACAGATGATGTACCGTTAAAAATCTGGTACTGTAGTCAGCCATACCTTTATCTACAAATTCACCTTGCTGAGAAGGTCTGATTCCTTCCGTTTGTCCACCCAGAAGGCAACCATTGTTTCATCTTCAACCAGCTCGCAAGATGCTTGTCTTCTGTATGTGTCACACAGGATTTTTTTCTAAGAGTAAGATAAAAGACAACTAAAATGCCCAGCTTTTTCGGTGAAGTTTTGATAAAAATCCGTCAAAATTGTTACTGAAAATTGCTAATTGTTATTTTCACAATTTTACAATTTTTGCCAATTCAGCAAAATTTGGTAGGTCTATCAGATTAGAGCGAATTGGAGACGTTTTGGTTAGCTCTTATACTGCGCCCTTCTTCTAATCCCGTTACACATGTATGGGTTTCTCCATGTTGCCAATGTATTGGGAAAGTGTTGCTACATATATCCTAGTGATTTGTGTATTTTGTATAAAGAGGTTCGGCTTCTTCTTCATGTATTTTATTTATTTTCAATGGGTGGATTATTATTATTTTTATTCTATGTTATTTTAGAGAATATAGTGCATATCAAAACCCCAGATTTTCATCTAGATGATAAGGAAATCGGGCATTTAGAAAATGGATAAATGATAATGGCATGGAGGTGTAATGAATGTTTTCTCATAAATCCAACGTCCTCAGAATGGTAGTGAAAAACACTATTCAGAATGGCAAATTTTGTTTTCTCATGTATCCAAGGACTCGCTGAAAATTTTTGTTTAGCAACGTATCTGCTCCAACCTCGTTCCTATTCATTTCAAGTAAGCCAAATATTGATCGCTGCAATTAGAAGGATGAATGACAGGCAAAGCAGTGAGTGCGGTTTAGACAGTGAGAGGAATAGTGAACAAATAGACTTTTGGTAAATCTTCTTTCAAGATAAATATATACTGATTTATAAATAGTTTTTGGTGGATAACCTAGTATGATTTCTTAACCATAATATCTTCCTTGCCACTGGCAATATGTCCTTGACAGAGTTTCGGTTAGTGTTGTATTGCAGACACAGACATGTTAAGGAACGGTGAATAATTTGGATTCAGAGAGAGGATTGAAAATTAATGGAGCTTTGAATGGAACTCTCCAAAGACATTCCCTCATTTAGGATATTGTATTTTCTTTCTGGTATTATTATCTTCTTTTCATTAATGTTGAACTTTATTATTATCTTCTTTTCATTAATGTTGAACTTCTTCCTATCAAATTATCAAATTGTTGAATAACTTGCTCACATAATCTAGTTGCAAAGAAGAAAACAATCACCAATTACAACTTTGAGACCAAAAATAATGAATAGAGAATGAATGAATTCTATTCCACACAAATTAATGATAAAATTATATGAGATATACTTAAAATAGTGAACTAATGCACCTTAGTTGAGCTTCTAGTTCTTACTCAACCATGTAGTGACAAAACCACTAATAATCTACCACCTAGCCTTAGTTAATTGGCCATGCAATCATCAGTTAACAAGACATGCACAAGTGGATGCGCCCTACCCTCTTGGTGATGATTCCAACATAGGTATGCATTTCTAGGGATGATTCAAAGGTGTACATGCATGACTAGGCTCCACTTGGTGTAATGCAATTGAAGCATCACTCAAGGAGAGGTGATCCCATGTATAAGTAAATATTATTCTCATCTAAGAGAGAATATCTTGGACCAAATGAGATCAAGTGCACACTGACACATGAATTATGGAGCATAGGACAAATGTTTACTAGGTAAATGCGTATATACTCTAATACCCCTTAAGCACAACTAAGTTGTAAACAATGAATGGGTTATGTTACCTAAAAAACCAGAACTCTTATGCAACCAAAGGTATGTGGACCGAATTGAGATGGGTGGACCTGACGGACCTTTTATCACATCCATAGTAGTTGGGCTACCATGATTGCAGATCAGTTTCCAATATATTTTTGAGCCAGTCCTTTTGCAGCATTATGATGATCACTCCTATACATTCAGTGGATCCAGAGCTTGTACATTTACAGTCTCATGCCAGGACTGAGCCCCATGACACTAGGTCGGTGACTAAGATAGGCATTACTCTATCATCCAGAGCAGATTGTGCCCATATTATATTCAGATGCAGTCCTTCAGTGTGATTCAAGTAGTTCAGATCAAGGACTCGGGTATATGATCTAGCAGGTATATTTCATTGACATATGGGTTGTTGATATGCTCTTCCTCTTATCTAGGCAGTTTATGATTGGGTATATTATGATGGTTGTTGGGTCTATCTTATTTGATGCTTACTTGTTGTTTAGAATAGAAGTGGTTGGTTACTATAAGTAGGAGGTTCTTGCATATACTCGTTGGTCATACCCTTACTCCATGAAGTACCGACTTGTCTATTCCCTTATTCTAGAGCCTTTGTTATCCATGGCACCATCAGTCTTTTTCTTCATCAACTATCGTTATCTTCCAGTTTTTTTTTCATCCCGACTTACACCTTAGCTAGTGATCTAAAGGAATTCCCCCACCTATACCTCTGTGTTGGATAGATTCCCAGTTAACATTGTGTCTTGGCTCTGGAGTGTGTGATTTTAGTCATACTTGTGGTTCTCCTCTAGTCCTCATCGACAGGGATAATTTTAAGGACCCATACTTATTTAAAAGTGTATAAACCTTGGCGAATCTTACCAATTCTTAAAATGTCAACTATAAAATATTTGGCAGTATTTTTCTAAAATTATTTCAATTTCTAAGGATTTTATATAGTTTATATAATATTTTGGCGATTTTTAGAGTGAAAAAGTTGACCCCATCAAAATTGGGTGAAATGGGGCTTCAAAAAATGAAAATTGGCGAATCTTTTTTTGGAGAAAAACATGGAAAAATAGCCCATGGGCTAAATTTCGCCCCTAAAATTATCCTTGGTCCTCAAAACCAAATAGTCATACAAACAGTGTTGCTAAACACTAGAGCATCAAATCTTAAATGCTATATCTAAGGGATGCGTAGTCAACAAAAACAGTGTTGCTAAACACTACCTTGCAAATCTATATTCACTAGTAAGTGGCCAAGGGACGCGCACTCATCCTTTGTATGATGTAAGTTCATTTTCCACTATAGAGCAACATGGTGTTCACTCCATCGCACCTATGGACAGTAGCGGGAAATGGAGGTCATACCAAGTCATTATCTGAGGCCCGCCAGGCTATTCAGGGCACCTGCTCTTGGAGGTTGGCTAGTGAAAATCTATAAAGTGAAATAAATGTTAAATCTTAAATGTGAAAGTTGAAAAATAAATAAATTGCTAAAAGGTTGCTTGTCTAGAGTCTATTGGACGCATTCTTATCACTCTACCCATTTGTGAGACACCAATTCCTCGTGTTATTTTCTATCCAGTATATGTATAGGTGGTTCCCCTATTTCCTTCATCTGAGAGATTACAGTGTTGAGGTTGTCAAGTCTTTCCCCTAGCCTAGCCTTTTTGTTTTCCACGCTCACTCATGGTTTGAAAATTGTTCAAGTCAATAAACGAGTATACACTTGAAAATCATGTTTATAGTAGCTAATTACTTTGACCTAGACTTATATTATTTATATTACGTACATGCTTATGCCAGCTAAACATTATTCTATGTTTTAGTCTAGCTACTTATATAATTGAAGGAGCATATCGTAACCTTTTGTACTTATAGTAGCAGTTATTTGTGATCTGAATCATTTTTTACCTAGTCAACCTAGTTTGACCAAGTCAACCACAAGGCCCGGGATGAGTTTTGGAAGACAGTGATCGAGATGGTTTATTCATGAACCATATGTGTCCATTTGATGGTTCCATGCTTTCAGACAACCTTTTCAGATGATTGTTTGATGGATTTTTATGATTAATATTATTTACAGACCATTATTTTTATTATTTTGGGCATTAATGAGCTTACAGAGGTATTTTTTAATGGTCACATGGTGTATGAGTACTCATTCCTAGTTGATTTGGGCATTCTGAGTTCATTTGTGCAATCAAATATCAATTCCGGACATTTATAGGTGATGATATGGTCATATTACCACTTTTCTCTAGTTTGCCATGCAAAAATGGCCTATCCAGCACTTTCATTGAACTAGCACGTTTCCCTAGGGAGATACAAAGGGAGATGGGGGTCCCACCAGTTTTTACTACCATGTTACCCCATCCCCATACATTTTTGTACAGTCATATTTGTGTCTGGGACACTTGGCAGTGAGTTACAAGCATTTATGTACTTTCAAAGGTGGTTTTCCGACAATAGAATGGCTCATTAAGGAAATCGATTTGGATTAGTGGGGAAAGGGAATGGCATGGTATTGGTCCAGGATTATTTGATGATGATGGCCACACCTTCTAGCACTTGTTCTAGCATCAGTGGGGTCCACATGTCCCATTATTCATCATTTTGGGCATTTTATTGTGTATTTGAGGGGCCATGATTTGGTCATATGGTCACATTATGATGTTATCTTGTCATATTATTTGTTATTGTGCCATGTGGCCATGCTAGTGCGGGATATGATTACCTCCTAGCCCCACCATGTGCTTATGTCATGTGTCTTAGTTCCTTATCATGCGGTGCATCCCCGTTGGGCAATTTAGTGAGTGTGCCCCCTCTATTTTTGAGTTGATCCATGTATTATATTTCTGGATCATATTAGTCATTGATTATTAGTTTTATATATTTTCATATCCACCACTCATTTGAAAATTGGTTAGGGTTTTGGTCTCTCCCATTCCTATTTAAGGAAGAGACCCCGCTCATTGTAAAAGGACTTTTGGCTCTTGGATTTTGGAATACAAAGAAATATTTTGTGAGAATTCTTATGATCTTGGGTTAGATGTTATGCTATGGTGACTGAAACTAATTTTCCATTTCACTGAAATATATTGGTAGCTATCTTGCATATTTTGTTCCACTATTTCAATATGTAGGTGAAGGAGGCGATTTGGGAGAGGGGCGCATTGGTCGGGGAGACCCACCATGTTTCTCTTTGTTAGATCTTGGTTCACACAGGGAGCAATTTTTTCTTTGTACCAATTATTCTCTATCTTTTACTTCTTATTTGCATCTACCCTCATTTTTTTTTACTGATTGAGCTTTGTCTCCTTGTTTTTGCAAGAAGAGAGGGGCGCACTTGTGGACTTGGGCAATTCGTTGGAGCAAGAAAAGTGACCAAAATTTATTTTGATATTTGTATGAGTAATCCTCCTCATACCGGAATTCATTCTCATCATCCAGGTACGCTCACAAGGTACGTATTTGTTTCTTTAGCTTACCCATTTGTCAATTTCATTCAAACCCTAACTCCTAAAATTTCTAAAAAAATAGTTAGGGTTAGTTACTTGGTTTACTGGAAAACCATTATGGGTTTTGATCCTTAGGCCTATCCCTAAGTGGGTCCTCAAGCGATTCTAGCTCTGTGGACTCCATTTACCCAATCCCCTAGGCACTGATCTCTCCATGCTTGTGCCCTCCTTGGTCTATTGGTCTTATGAGTGGTTAATCCCTCTTTTTCGAGCTTGTGTGTTTTGATACTGTCAAATCTACTATCAAGTTGTGCTAGGAAACTCTAAACTTTTCAGATCTACTATCAAGTTGTGTGAGGAAACCCTACGCTTTTCAGATCTACTCTATGGGACCATTTTTCATATTCTAAGTACATGTTTCCCAAGGTATTTGATTGTGATCATTTACTCTAGCACCTACATCCTAGATTCACTTTTAATCTTGAGTTACTATAATTGAACTAATTAAATTTCATATCGCATCTTGCCTAAGCCTCTACAGTATCTATTTTCTTTAAATCTAGGGTTCATCATCCTTCACAATAGATCCCTTATTGAATACCTTGATCTAGTAATTGATTTGGATATCTCTCTCTGAGAGTAGATTAGGGTCTCCCCCTTTGTTATCCAAGGTTTCGATAGAAAGAAGAGAAGAGTACCTTTATTGGCATCACAACCAATCCATATTTGGAATCAAGGTCCTCTTGCGTCACCTATTTAGTGTTAGGATATTTAGACAATTAGGAGTTAGTTAAGATCAACTTGTGTAATATATCCATTAGGTAAAGTGTGTTTCCTTAGTATGCATTTGTATGCATTTGTAAATATTTAATCCGACGGTCACGATATGTTCTAAACATAGAGTGATCCGACGGTTCAACTTCTCTTAGATCATACCTACCCTCGATCTGTGGCTTAACACCCGATTGGTCCATGATCTCTATTTAAAAAGCATGGAGGGTCATTGGCTAGTTGATCGATTATGAGAAGCTCATTTGTAACTTTTTTTCTTTTGCATAATAAACTACTCCGTAGAAGCTATTTGGCCGAGGTCGTGGACTATTTCCCTCTAGGGGGTTTTAACCACGTCAAACATCGGTGTATTGATCTGTGATCTGTTTGTGTGAAGTGGTTGCTCTAGGTGTTCGGTCTTTTGGTAGTACCATGTATACCCGAACATGGTATTAGAGCGTTTATGAAGAGTCGCTTATGGTTATGATCTAGATCTTGAATTGGTGTTGTCGAAACATAAAAGGGTTTTTGGTTTTGGATTTTTTGTGCATTTCTAGGATGTGGGAGGTGTTCCATTGCATCCAGAGCATCATTTCCATTGGGAAATAATTTTCGTTTGATCTAAAATGGTTTATGGTTTCTTCAGAAACGCGTAATTCATCAAATCTGAAGGTATAATGTTATAGTGACGTTTTTTTATTATTTTAAAAAATATCTCATATTTTATCATTTTTTATTATTAGATTTTTTTGAGTTTCGAATTGTTCTTTTCCCTGTCTACATATGCTCTTTGTTGTGCACCTTGTGCGATCTCAGCGAACCAGAAACAGAAAGGGGAAGGGTTTTTCTCAGCTACGTATGCTCTTTGTCGTGCACCTTGTGCGATCGCGGCGAATCAGAAATAGAGAGAAATGTAGACTTTCCGGAAAAGCTAACGGGATCTAACCCCAAAAGTGCGGAAAACTTTTTTTTGTTTCGGTTTGTGGTGTGATTTGCAGGAAAAGTGGCAAGCACGGAAACCGAGAGAGAAGAGTAAAAAAAATCCCCCTTCCTCCTTCCCTTCTTTTACGTACCTTTTAATATTAGCTCACTTGGTTCAAAGTTGTTTTATTCCTTAATAGGTCTTCAGTTCAAGTTTTATTAAGTTACTTTTAAACAAAGGTGTATGCAATTTCTAACTTTAAGTTACTTTATTGTAAAAGTGCATCTCACTTAACTTAAAAATAAAAGGTGAGTCACTTAAGTTCCGTTTTTTGCTGCACTATTTAAAGTAACATCATTGTAAAAGTGAAAATCACTTATTTTAGAAAAGTGATAAACTTAAAGATACTTTCTTGTAAAGTGATTTTCAAAGGTTCATCTTGGTAAGAGGGTGGTTCTTTTTTTTTGTTGGTCATTCTCTATCTGCCACGTCACTATTGGGGACATCTTCAACATTTTCTTTGATCAAGCATAACTTCATCATACGGAGTCAGTTTTCAGTGCCGTTTTTTTTAAACCATATGTTTTTTCGAGCTCTTCGCATCCAAACTATTGGTTCCTATTTTTACACCCATTAATTTAAAATATGGATGCCCCTTGTGATATTCTACTTACCAGTTCCAACTATTTCTCATGGAAATATCATATGGAAGATGTTCTACCAAGTAGGGGACTTTTCAGAATTACCTTAGGGAAAGAAATAGAACCCACTAACGATGATATGAAAATAAAATGGGTAAATAGATGTGATGAAGCTCGTGGATTGATTGGGATGTCAATCTCTATTGATTTGCGATTCCACATATCTGGAATTGATGAACCTGATACATATTGGGAAAAGTTGGAAGATGTGTTTGGTAAACACAATGAAAATCGAGGTCATCAACTCGAAAATGAGTTGATTTATTTAAATCCAGGTGATTTTTCATGCATTCAAGATTATTTATCTAAGTACAAAACTCTTAAACTCTTATGTGAAGAATGCAAGATTAAGAGGGAAGAAAAACAATGCATTTATCATATTCTTTCAAAACTTGGACCTGCATATCTTGTTTTTGTATCTACATTTTACTCCATGAAATAATCCTTGAATGCAGTTAGCTATCAAGAGCCTAGTCTTGAATCCTTTTCTGATTCCTTGATTAGAGAGCAAGATAAGCTCATCCATCTTGGAATGATTAGCAATACAGATACATGGGAAAACCTTATTGTCCCAACAGAAAGAAAAGTCCAAGCCTCCCAAGAAACAAAATTTTCACAGTAATAAGTCAAACAAGGGTCCCAAACCGTCTCATTCAGCTCCTTCTTTAAAAAATCACAAAGGATCCAAGCCAAAAATAAAGAAGACTGAATGGCATTGCAACTATTGCATGAAAGATAATCATGATGAATCTAAGTGTTTCAAGAAGATGGCATCCTTGGAAGCAGCAATGAAGAAGCACCACATCAGCCTAGATTCGTTTTCAGAATCTACCTCTCATGGACATGATCTTTGTGCTTATGGTTATTATTATACTACATCTTCTTCTTCTACTTCAAATGAATGGCCCATTGATTCTGGAGCATCTTATCATATGGCTAAGGATCAATCCATCTTTTCTATTATGCATGAATGTAACACCAAACAAATATTTGTTGGTTATGATAGATCTCTAAGTGTTGTAGGATCTGGAACAGTCCCAATAGATAATGGTCATTTTAGTGATGTACTATGTGTTCCAATAATTTCCTGCAATTTGTTATCAGTCTATCAAATCACTCATTCTGGAGAAGGTAAAACTGTGACGTTTACACCTCACCAAGTTGTAATCAAGGATTTTAAAGATCCTCAACATGTCCTAGCTACCGGAATTGTTGATGATATTACCAGGTTGTACAAATTTAACAACCTTGGGTCATCACCTTTTCTTTCAGTTTTTGTTGCTCATAGTGATAACTTGAGCAAACTTTGGCATGAGCGATTTGGCCACTTAAATTATCGCTCATTGCAACAAATATGTAAATAAAATATGGTGACAGGTCTTCCGATGGTATCTTGCAGGGATGGTGTTTGTTCCTGTTGTGTACTCGAAAAACATCATTGGGACAGTTTTGACAAATGTGCCTCTTGGCAAGCCTCTGTTCCCTTGGAGCTTGTGCATAGTGACTTGTGTGGTCCTCTTCCATCTCCTTCCTTTTTTTTGTTTCAAATATTTCTTAACTTTCCTTGATGATTACTCCATACGCACTTGGGTTTATTTCCTAAAACGTAAGAGTGAAGTATTTAACATGTTCTTGGCCTACAAGGCCCTTGTTGAAAAACAATCTGGTCATCAAATTATTAAGTTAAGATTCGACAATGGAAGAGAATATGTTAACAAAAATTTCATTACTTTCTACACTGAACAAGGAATCCAACAACAACACATTGTTCCATATACACCATAACAAAATGGTGTAGCTGAATGGAAGAACCGCACTTTAAAAGAAATGGCTAATTGTATGATCCAATCTAAGGGACTAAGTCTTCAATTTTGGGATGAAGACATAAATTGTGCAAATTACATAGTTAATCGCACCCCCACTAAAGCTTTATAAGGTGTCACACCGGAAGAAGCATGGATTAAAACTAAACCCGATGTAAGTAACTTCCGTGTGTTTGGTAGTGAAGCATGGGCTCACATTCCGGATGAAAAACGGAAAGCATTGTAGCCTAAAAGTGAAAAGTGCATATTTGTTGGATATTCTGAAGATGTAAAAGGTTATAGACTTCTTCAACCACATTCTCATGATATAATCATTAGAAGAGATGTTAAATTTGATGAAAATCTCTTGGCCTGCGAGCCTAACTCAGAGGTTATGCCATCTTTGGCCCGCGAGCCTGATTCAGAGATTGTTCCTTCTTCTACTTCCAACTTCTTTGACAGATTTCCAAATCCAGTTTCTGATGATGACAGTGAGTATGAAAATCCACCTTCTCCTGCTCATGTTCCTCCAGTTGCACTAGCACAAGTGCTTCCTCGATGGGTCTGTTCAACATGTGAAGTAGCTGGTGATCTTGTCAGTGATCCTAGAGATCAACGTCAAACATGTTCTCAGTTTCAGCGAGCCTCTTCTCTTTTGGCTCAAGTTTCCGAGAATCATGATCCAGAAAATTTTGCAGAAGATTCAGGAAATCCAGATTGGGATGAAGCTATGGATGAAGAATATCGTTCCTTAATGGCGAGCGATACTTGGGATCTTGTACCTCTTCCAAAAGGAAGAAAACTTGTCAGATGTAAATGGGTCTATAGAATTAAGTATGCATCAGATGGAAGTGTTGAATGACTTAAGGCAAGGTTAGTTGCCAAAGGTTTTTCATAAGTTGAAAGGATTGACTACAATGAAACGTTTGCTCATGTCGCAAAAATGAACTCCATCCGCCTTTTTCTTTCCCTTGCAACCTTACATAAGTGGGAACAAATGGATCTCAAGAATGCATTCTTACATGGTTATTTATATGAGGGAATTTACATGGAAAAACCTCCTGGATATGTTCAGAATAACTCTAGCCTTGTCTTTCGCCTTAAGAAATCCTTATATGGACTTAAGCAAGCTCCTAGAGCTTGGTATTCCAAAATGGATAGCTTTCTACTTGACACTGGTTTTTATAGATGCCATTATGACCCCAATGTCTATACCAAGAAAGTAGGAAACCATCTCATCATACTTTTTCTATATGTTGATGACCTTATTCTTATTGGTAGTGACCCTAAGCTTTTAACCCATGTGAAATCCAGTCTTAAGCAAAATTTTGAAATGTTAGACTTAGGACATTTGCATTATTTTCTTGGTCTCCAAGTCCTGCAAACCAAAGGAGGAATCTTTTTTTCTCAGTCTAAGTATGCATGTGACCTTCTTCGTTGCTTTCACATGGAAGATTGTAAACTAGCCCCTTCTCCCTTCCAGTCTGGAGTCAAACTTTCTGCCACGTGTACTTCACCTAAAGTAGATGCTACCTTGTATCGTCATCTTGTTGGTAGTCTCTTATACTTGACTCATTCTCGTCTTGACCTTTCCTTTGTTGTTGGTCATGTTTCTCGTTATATGCAAACACCTCATGAAAGTCACTAGAAAGCAGCTAAAAGAATACTTCGATATATTCAAGGTACAATTCAGTTTGGGATTCATTACAGTACAGGGGGGAACCTTTGTTGGTTGGTTTCACTGATTCAGATTGGGCCGGCGATCCTGGTGATCTAAAGTCTACTGCAGGTTATGTTTTCAGTCTGGGATCTAGACCTATCACCTGGGCTTGTAAGAAACAACAAGCTCTTGCTCTTTCTTCAGCAGAGGCTGAATATCGAGCCGCAATTAATTCCAGTCAAGAAGCTTTATGGCTTCAACAGATCCTTTTGGAGTTTGGATTCGAGCAACAACAACCTACTCCACTTTGGTGTGACAATCAAAGTGCCATCAAGCTCATCAAAGATCCAGTTCTACATCAACACAGCAAACACATTGAGCTACATATGCACTTCATCAGAAATATTGTTTATGGTCGTGTTCTTGAAGTGCTATTTTTCTCTATAGATGATCAAGTTGCAAACATCTTCACCAAGTCTCTTACAGAAGCGAAGTTTTCTAAACTTCGATCTATGTTAGGAGTTCAGGAATTTTTCATTAAGGGGGGATAGGCTCTAATGCCTCCTTCCTTCTCCTATTAGTGTCACTTTTGTAAATCCTTCAATCCTATCCCAAGTTGTTCTTAAGGGGGGATGTTAGGATATTTAGACACTTGGGAGTTGGTTAAGATCAACTTGTGTAATATATCCATTAGGTAAAGTGTGTTTTCTTAGTATGCACTAGTATGCATTTGTAAATATTTAATCCGACGGTCACGATATGTTCTAGACATAGAGTGATCCGACGGTTCAACTTCTCTTAGATCATACCTACCCTTGATCCATGGCTTAACACCCGATTGGTCCATGATATCTATTTAAATAGCATGGATGGTCATTGGCTAGTTGATCGATTATGAGAAGCTCATTTGTAACTTTCTTTCTTTTGCATAATAAGCTGCTCCTTACAAGCTATTTGGTTGGGGCCGTGGACTGTTTCCCTCTAGGGTTTTTAACCACGTCAAACATCAGTGTATCGATCTGTGATCTGTTTGTGTGAAGTGGTTTCTCTATGTGTTCGGTCCTTTGGGAGTACCCTGTATACCTGAACATTTAGTTTCCCGTCCCCTCTACCATCCTGGATAGGATCACCTTTAGGGGCAACTACAAGTTGTGTCATAATAGGACCCAATGCTATGATGGATAATTTTTTCAAGGATGTACACCCATTTCCACCTCAATGTAGACCTCGTATTCTTTTGACCCTGCTCTTTGGTCCACATGAGGGTCCCTGATTTAAGGTAAGTATAGACCTATGAAATGTTCCAAGGAGAAACAATACTATCCTTCCCGGTCTTAGTAGACCAATGACTATCAGAATCAATGATAGATATGCAGTAAAACTTTGAATTGGAAGGATATGAGAAATTAATTGTAATATCCCTGATCAGGTTGGAGTTGATTTTATACCAATTTTAAAATTTTACAACACAATTTTGGCAAGCAACAACTAATTACCAAAACAAGTTAGAAATGAATTGGTTAAGGGTACAATTAAAAGACTCCAGGATTATTAATTTGGGATATTTAGGATCTGAAAAATGTATGGGGATGTGTGCAGAATCCAACATGACATAAACAGGGCCAAATTTCAAGTCCTATGCACAAATCACTATGTCCATTTACATTTCAACAATCAGCTAGATTTGTTGTCTACTTTGAGGCTTCCTGGGAACTCCAACATATGAAAACTAGACTCGGATGTTTACACCTGAATGAAACCAGTGGTGTATGTCAGAAATTAAATTCCCAATTGAATGATGGATAATATTTTTAAGGAATTTGGGAGGTTTTGGGTGATTTTGGGAGCCAAAGAGTCAAGTGCGCTAGGTAGGACTACTCAACTAGAATTTTTCCAAAATATTCCAAATAGGCTAAGGTCTCTGTTATCACCTAAACTGTAGCTACCCCTATGGATGTATCCACTCATGGATGCCAATAGGGAAGGGAAACTCAAAAGGTGTAACCAAGATCACCTCGACCTCCAATAGATGGTTGTCACGCCAGTCGAGGCAACCTTCGCTTTATGTTATCTAGCCTAGACAACGAAGGGGGAGACCCAATCTACTCCCGACAGGAGAGATCAAAACCAAGACACCAAATCAAGTTAATTCTAAGGGAAATAAGGTGTATGGTTTATCCTAGACCTTAGGATGAAGTCACGAGACAAGTAAGGGGTTCAATGAGTATAGCTTTGGTTCATTGTTGATGTGGGAGTGACTTATAGTATTTAAAGATAAGATCCAGGATTAATGTACTAGTTCAATGTGAGAAAATCCACTGCCTTGGGAACCGTGTTCGATGCAGGGTAGTTTAGGGGTTGAATTGGGGATAACTAGTACAAGTGACAAGCTTGATCATGATACATGATGACATCCAAGGGTTTAGTTCACCACACAAGGGTCAAACCACAAGTTAATCCAACAATCTAGGAAAGTCGAATTGACTTGGAGAGAGACCAGTGCCTTGGGAATTAGGATAATGGAGTCAAAGTGTAGTTAACTTGTGGTTGGAGACTCCAATTGCATGAGACAAGTGGGAAATTAAAGTCTTGATGGATGAATAGGTCTAGATCTAGGTTTTACCTAAGTGGACCACAATCCCTTAAAACAAGGAATGCTATCCCCAAGGAAATATTTGATGAAGTGACACACTAGACCTAGGTTTTGAATTATGCCCGTTCCAAATCCACTGAAATCTCAAGTACCCATGTCCTAGAAGTGGGCCAACTCACTTCTCCAAGGTGGTGCGACTTTACCCAAGGAGGCTAAAAAGTGGGATAAATCAATCAAGACAAGTCCAATGGTATCCAAATTTTAGATCCAAGTAGGTTGATCAGGTGAGGATATGGATCTACAATTTCAACGCAATCCGATGGCTAGATCTTGCTAGATCTGAGTTTAAAGATACCAAGTGGTCCAAAAATGGGATTAAATCCCTTAAAATGTGGAATAGGGCCCACAAGGTAGAAATCAGAAAAGTGACAATCTAGGGGTAGGTTATTAGATGTGTAGATCACGAATCAAGTAGAATCTCAACTACCCACGTACTAGATCTAGGTCAACCCACCCAAACTAGGAAGTGCGCCCTTGCTTGGAGAGGATAAATGCCTTGGGAAGAGGGTCAAATGGAGGCCAATCCTCACCAAACTATAGATCCGGGATGTCGTGGATACTATAGAGGTGAGTTTTAAATATCTTACCCAAGAAGCCACTAGATCTTGGTAGATCTAAAAAAATGTAAAAATGGGGGTTTTGATTAATTAGGGTTTTAAATGTTTTAGACAAGTGGATAGATCATGGAGATAGAACTTACCTTGAGATCATACCTGAGTGATGAAGAGAGATGCTTTGATGTTGAGGAAGATTCTTGCAGAGATCAAATGAGAGATTGTTGATTTTGCTTGCCAAATTGATGCCCTAGCCCACAAGTGCGCCCTCCTCTACCTGTCAATCCAAGGAAAATCGATTTCAATTAGAGAGGTCAAGTATGGAGGAAATACAAGTAGAATGCAATGATAACATAGAATAGAAGGTCCTGGGACAGTAATACTCCCTGTTACCAACGAAGAGATCCAAAGAAGAAGTAGGGAGAGTCTTCCCCTACCAATACTTCCTCCTCAAAGCAAATCGGCCTCCACCTGTAGATGCAAAAATGTGGTACAAAAGATATGGCAAAACAAGATCTCCAATAACTCAGTGCAAAGGAAGAACCAACGAACGAACACCAAAAACATTCACACAACACTGGAGACAGATGCAATAATAATTTTCTATTCCAACAATCCAGAGCCACCAGTCCCCTTTACAATGAGAAGCTCTCTCCTTTAAATAGGAAGGAGAGGCATCAAAATCCTAACCACTTTTTGAATGAGTGGCTAATATTAAAAGATACAAAAGTCTAATCAATGGTTGAGATGAGCTCAACAATAAAATACATGGATCACTAATAAAATATAACATAAGTGGACAAAATCGCCCTAGAAGAGGGGAATCCCACCAAATCATGATGACAAAATATAATAAGAAGCTTATGGTGGGTCCAAGGGGTAATTTTATCCACCCTTGGTCAATCCCCATAGCAAAATAATAATAAAATAGTCGTCAATATACCAAATCGTGCCTCTATGGACAAATAAGTAGGCCTCAAAAGACCTCAGAAATCATCAGAAAGTGCCATAAGTGATGTATGCGGGTCCCGATGAAGCTGAAACTGCTGGAGGAGGTGTGGACGACATCAATACATCATCACTAATCAGTCCATGCCAAGACATTGCCTCAGTATCCCAAATCGAATTCCTCAATAGCCATTTCTACCAATCCTGAAATGCCTTGGGAAGCGTGAAACTGCCCCCAACTGCCTCTTGGAGTGCCTGCGCTGTCAAGGTGAGGGCACCAGTGTGTCTGGGAGGGGGGTAATATGGTAAAAAAAAGTGGATGGACCACCCCCTCCAAGCACAGCTCCCTAGGTCAACGAAATAAAAATCACATCTGCTCTGACAAGGTCTCCGACGGACCAAAACTGCACTGGGATAGCCTACTGAGGCTCAATCATCACTGTAATTGCCCGGAACTGAAAATAGACTGTCTCATTGGACTCATAAGGTCCAAATATATCCAAGATGTGTACTCATACACCATATGAATCTCTACATGATCAAAATATATATCCAATATACCGGAACAGGTCAAATAATAATAATCTGTAAATAATCAAATACTGTTGTAAACAATGAATCATCATCATAACCCTGTAGCTGCTGCATAGAATCATCATGTACATGTACATAGACCATATATCATCTATCCATATCATCACAAGGTCTAACCATCTCATGTCCTATGGTTGACCTTGGTCAAACTAGGTTTGACCAAGTCAACATGACCAAATATAACTCAGACCATCATCAGAAGCTGCTGCAAAGTGTCAAAGGTTAATGCATGCTCTACAACTTATTCAAATAACAATTATAACACAAAGTAATCATTACTGGAGATCTAAATCCAAATATATAATGTCATTAATTATTATTATTACTCAAACTAGACTTTCAAGATCATACTCACTACATAGCTGTGATCAATTTGCTAGTGAAGGGTGAAGGCTAAAATAACTGGCTAGGATAAGGGATGACTTGAAAGACTTAACTTTGTGACACTTTGGCAAAGGGAAAGGGAATACACACCATAGTATATACTGAATGAGCAACAACATAGGGAATGGCAGTGTTTCACAAATGGATGAGTTGTTCAAAGAGGGTTTATTCACCTTTAACAGATGCGCACAATCCATAATACAAATAAGGCCAGCAATTGTTTTGATATAGCATTTAAGTTCCATTGTTTTTTGGGCCTGAAGTTTACATAGCCTTGATCTATGTGTGTTTATAAACACATTGCATAGATTTACATTTATTTAGGCTTTCTGCTGCAGGTGTGTTTTTAAGGCACTTGTTTACCTGAGCACTTCTAGGTGTGTCACAGACAGCTTGTTTACCTAGGTATTTACATTTCCAAAAGATATAACATTTTATTTTCATGGCCATTTTCATTTTGCATGCCTTTCATTCATGTGTATTTAGAAACACATTGCATGAATGGGATTTTCATGCAAGATATAGCATTTCATTTTTTCCATACTTTGTATTCGTGACAGCACTAAAAGTTTCAGGTTTAGTCAACACAAATTTAGTGACTAGGGGGAATTCACAAGGAACTCCAACTCACCATAGGTAAGTTTTGTCACCAACTCAGAGCCGAGACACAATAAACAGGGAAGCTCATCCAATACAAAGGCTACAGTGGGGAAAAGATCCTCTTTGTCACTAGTCAAGTAGTAAGTCAGGGTGATAAACTAAAAGGTAGGCAATGGATGGATGGAGACAGTGAATAATGGAGCCGACACTAGCAAGCCAAGGTATGGTGGAATGATCACCTCTATTCTCCCTAAGGAGGGTAAGACCAATGAGTATGAATAGTGAACTTCTAAGTCTGAGTACGGACAATATAATATATATAATAAGATCAACCAGGTCCACATATCTATATGATCGCCAGATCATGACACTAAGTGCTAAGACATGCTATAAGAATAAATATAAAAGCAATATAACCACAACACCATGATATACCTGCTGAGTCATATACCTGAATGCTCATCACCTGTACCATCATCCGTCCTCTGAAACTGCTGCTGTAACTCTGGGCACTACTGACTTCTCTATACAAATGGTATAATGGCTACATCGGTCATCTCTCTGAGTGTCCCGAGACTCATTCATGGCATGGGGAATACAACTGTTGTCCAAAATCTGATAGTGATCCAATATAGATGCTCATCTCAACATCTCAATGTAAGGGAACTGGCTAAATAGTGTACTGGAATCAGAAAAATAATGTATGGTAGCCCGGCTGCTATATATGTGATAAAAGTCTCTTCGAATCCTCAGGAAAGAGGTTTGGGATGATTTAATATTGTCTTAGGATTCACAAACAACCCTCATATCATAAAACTGACTCCTACATATCTCTAAATTACAAGAATTGCAAAACTAATCAAATAAATATGCGTAAAGAGCTAGTCTTCAGTTTATTTGATCCAAATTGCCTTAGAGGATTACAAATTTCAATTATGGATTAATTGAAGGTTCTGATATAAGTTATTGAACAACATCAGGTTGAAATCATAGTTCTTGAGAATATATTAGAGATATTATTACATTCACTCCTTCAATTAATCTCCAATGCTAGAGAATCTTGCAATATTGAGAGAATAAGTATGAGAAGAGAAGAAGGAGATGAAATTATGTATTGGATCTGATAGGAGGATGAAATCAGGGCTGATGGATGTAGATGATGGGCGCACTGAACCTTCTGAACTGCACTCATATCCTTCTCTGAAATGGAATGCCTCCTTCTGATGAAATCTTCCAACACTCTCTCCAATGGCACTCCGACTGAGGATCACTCTCCGGAAGCTTAAGATTCTTCAAGAATTGGATGATGTATATCTATAGATCAGAATTCCATGGCTCTGGATCTGATCAAGGGAATACTCGAACATGAAATACCTTGGGGTTCATCTCCCAAGCAATGGTTGAGGCACATCACTCAACTTTGTCGTGGCAAGAGCTATCAAGACAAAAATTAATTAACCAAAAGATGTGAGAGGTCTGATCTGAATTCATTTTATAGCTAATGTAGTTTCATTGACAAGTCATACACACGTGTGAGAGAGGAAGGCGCATTCCTTGAGAGAATTAGCAATTATCTTACTTTGCAAAACTTGTCTTCTTTGTGTCTTTCCACTGGAATGAGAAAGTGCCCCCTACTCAGATTTTATGAATGTTGACTTATTTTCCAAACTGGTTTCTTTCTGCACTTTCCTTCTTTTAAACATTCCTTCTTTGTGCTTTTTCCTTCTTTTTCCTTGTTGTTTCCAGTTTCTGCTTTCTTATGTTGCCACCTTGATTTTAGTTGACTCCTTCATGTTTCTAAATTTTCCACTTGGGTAGGTGAGGTCCACCTTGACCTTATGTGCCCTCCTAGCCATGTCATCATCAATACTTTCCAAAAATTTAATTAATAATGATAAGGAATTTATTATAAAATATAATTTAAAATTCAAAATATAAAACTTTATTAATTACTATAGTCCTTGTGCCAAAATGTACCCCTATTAATTTCTTCATTTAATTATTATTCCTAAACCCCCTAGGGATGGGAGGATCCAAGTATTGACCAAGGCCACTAGGGAAGGGACATGTCCTCCATCCCCAATACTTCTTGTCCTCAATCATTTTCAATCCAAGATGTTGCAAAATATGTTCACCTTCTGAGGTTGCACTTCACTAGGCAACCCCTTTCATTGCACTAGATATTCTTTAATGGTTCTTCTCCTCACCCTTCTTTCTCTAACTTGAAAAATATTTTCCAGTTCTAATACCATATGTCCTTCATCATCGAGAGGAGGCAATTATTCTGAAACAGTTACTTGTTGTACAACTTATTTCTTCAAGCATGACACGTGGAAAACATTGTGTGTCTTGCTCCCTGAGGGAAGATCTAATTCATAAGAAACTTCACCAATTTTCCTTGTGATATTATAAGGTCCATAGAACCTTGGAAAAAATTTATCAATCCCTTTTGATTCCAGAGTGGATTTCATGTATAGTTGCAACCTCAAGTATACCAAATCACCTTCTTGGAAGGTTCGGTCTGTTATGTTTTTATCTGCATTCACATTTTTTTGGTTTTGTGCAACCTGCAAGTTTTCTTTGATTTCTTTCAGTATGTCTTGGCTTTCTTGTAGCCAATATTTTTCTTTTTGTGCTATGCAATCCCCAAAAATCAGATCTACAAATGTGGTGGATTCATACCCATAAAGAGCTTTGAATGGGGTTATTCCAATGGAGAGATGGAATGTAGTGTTATAACATAATTCTCCCAAGTGTATCTAGTTGACCCATGCTTTATGCTACCCGGTAACATAATTTATGAGATAACCTTCCAGCCATTGATTTACCCTCTCATTTTGTCCATCAATCTGAGGGTGATAGCTTGTGCTAAGATTCAAACTAGTTTCAACTAGTTCAAACAAAGTTTTCCAGAAGGCACTAGTAAATTTGCTATCTCGGTCACTTATTATAGTCTTGGGTAGACCATGCAATCTGAATACTTATTTGAAAAATAGAGCAGCAACTTGACTGGAAGTAATAGTTGATGTGACAGCAAAAAAGTGAGCAAATTTAGTCAATCTGTCAACTACTACAAAAATACTATCCTTACCCTGGGTTTTGGGAAAACCTATGATGAAATCCATGGACACACTTTCGCATTTCTATTATGGAATTGGTAGGGGTTGTAGGAGACCAGCAGGATGGGCGTGCTCAATTTTATTCTGTTGGCATGCAATACACTCCCTCACATGCCTTAACACTTCATATTTTAGGCCCTTCCAAGTGAACCTCTCTCTCACCTTCCGGTAAGTTTTTAGGAATCCAAGGTGGCCTGTTACTAGTGCATTGTGGGAATCCCCCAAAATATTTTCTTTTAATTTTGATATAGGCATTAGAAAAAGTATGCCTTTGTAATATATGAAATCATTGAGGACTTTGTATGCATCATCGTGAATCAACCTATCCAACACTTCACAAGCAAACTGGTTCTTAGAGTATTCCATAGCTAGTTGGACTTTCCAATCAGTTGGGACTTGCAGCAAAGAAAAAGCAGGTTTCCTAGAAAGGGAATCAGCTACCACATTCATCTTACCCTTTTTGTATTATATGTCAAATTCATAGGATTGAACCTTACTTACCCATTTATGTTGTATATCATTCAGTTCCTTTTGGGTCAGAAAATGTCTCAAATTGTTGTGATCAGTCTTTACTATGAACTTGCCTCCTACTAGGTACTGTCTAAATTTTCCCAAGGCATGCATGATGGCCAACATCTCTTTATCATAAATTGAATAATGCCTCTCATGTGGCTGCAAATTTCTGCTCTCATAGGAAATGGGATGCCTATTCTGCATCGGAACTGCTCCAATGCCTTCTCCATTCCAATATGAAACGTTGAGTGAAATCAGGAAGTGAAAGTATTGGGTTTCTGCTCATTACTTCCTTCATTCTGTTGAAATATTTTGCAGCCTCTTCTGACCAAAAAAAATCCCCCTTCTTGGTGATATCTATCAAAGGGGATGTTAGCATAGAAAATCCTTTCACAAATTTCCGGTAGTAGATGCACAACCCAATGAATCCCCTTAAGGAAGTGATGTTATTTGGGAATGGCCACTCAATTATGGCCTTGATCTTCTCCAGATTCACTTTGAATCCTTCTTTCCCAATGATATGACCCAGATAGAGGATCTCAGTCAATCCAAAGTCGCACTTGGACAATTTGGCATAAAAAGACTGTTCTTCCATAATTGTCTAGACATTGTCCAAGTGGTGCAGGTGCTCTTCCCGGTTCCTATTGTAAAACATAATATCATCAAAGAACACAAGGACATACTTACGTATCTTATTACTAAAAATTCTCTTCATGCAATATTGGAATGTGGCCAGTGCATTGGTCAAGCCAAAAGGCATGACAATAAACTCAAAATGCGCATAATGGCATTGGAAAGAAGTTTTTTGGATGTCATCTTCTCTCATCCTGATTTGATGGTATTCGGATCAGAGATCAATCTTAGAAAAATATTTTTCTCCATGCATCTCATCCATCAATTCATCAATCCTTCGGATACAATATCTTTTTTTTATGGTCTTCTTGTTCAAGGCCCTACAGTCAATGCACATGCGCATTGATCCGTCCTTCTTTTTTACTAGGACCACTGATGATACAAAAGGACTTGAGCTTGGTCTTATGAATCCCATATCAAGTAGCTCCTTAATGGTATTCTCAATCTCATCCTTGAGTCTTTTAGGGTTCTTATAAGGATGGATCTTGATAGGAAGTGTGCCAACTTCCAGTTCAATCCAATGTTTAGTACCTCTGTCAGAGGGCCTGCCATGTGGAAGATCTTCAAACACTTCCTTGTGTTTGTGTAGCAGCCTTTGGATGTCCTCTGGATGGTGTGATACATATATGGAAGTTCCTTGAGTGGTAATGAAATATTCAGCATCCACTCAATATCACTGTTCCTCAATACTGACCTCATACTATGTGCATAAATTACTTGTTTTGGGTAGGTGTTAACACCCTTCAAAACTATCCCTTCAACATCTTTGAAGCTCATTTGGGGTATCTGGTAATTCACTGAATGCTCCCCAATGGAGTACAACCACTACACTCCCAACACCACATTTGTATCAGCCACATTGACAACATAAAATTTTCCAGTCACTGTATGATCTCCAATTGTCACTTGCAGTTTTGGAATCCATCGGTTACACTCCATAGTGTTTTTTCCCGGAATGATGACAGTGAAACCTCCAAATTTTTTTGTTTGTATCTTTCTCCTCTCTACCATGGCTGCATCAATAAAATTGTGGGAGACCAAAAATGATACTTTTTGTCCTCCCCCCTTGAATCTCAGGGTATGGAAGCGGGGAACTCCACTCAACACTGCAATTTTTCTTTATGGATGTAAGGTTGTTCTTCCCCTATTGTTTCATAGCCATCATCTACTGGTGCTTCTTCTTCTACTTCTTCCTCCTCACTTTCTGAAAATACCTGAATGTAGTGTGCTTTCCCCTTAGCACATTTATGGCCCAGAACCCAAGGTTCCTGACAATAAAAGTAGAGCTTCTTCCTTCTTAACTCAACTCGATCTTTGTATGAGTATTCATTCTTGTTTGGGGAAGCCACATTCTTGAAAGGTGTTCTTTGATTCTGAAATTTTGCAGGCACATTAACCTTTGGAGGATACCTTGTTCTTAGGATGGCATCTTGCAGATCCCTTGTTCTGCTCACTGCTTCTTGTAAGGTGGATGGTATGTATTCCTTTACTAGTCCTCTCAAGGGATCTGCTAATACTTCCATGAACAGGAGTATCAAACGATCCTCAGAGATGTTAATGACCATTACTGCAATATTTTGGAACTCTGATATGTATGCTTCAAGAGTTCAGTTTGCTTCACATGTGCCAACTCCTTGAAAGAGATTTTAGGGTATCTTCTATCAAACGTCTCCACTAGTTTCCTAGTGAAATATTCATAGGAAGTCACTTGATCATGGCCCAATGTTATCATGCCATGGAACCATTATTCATTTTCCTCTCCTTCCAAATGCAAGGTTAACATTTTGATGGAACCCCTCTCAGCCATGGGATTCAATTGAAAATAAGTGTCTAGATTATGCACCTAGGAGCTCGCAATATACTTTGAGGATCCATAAAGGAAGGGTAATTGGATCTTACCAATGGTATTTCTCAGATAATAATTGTGTTTTGGAACCCTATGACCTCCTCTTGGATGATTGTTATAACATTATTACACCTTAGGACCTTAGTCATACATTAATTCGTCCAAAATAAGGTTAATGATGAAAATCCAAGGTTGTTAGAAGTTAGCTGGGGGAATCATGACACAATCCACCACTTATGGGCCAAAATCCAGTCAAACTAGTTGTTAGGCACCCTATTTATGGCCACCTCCAGCATTTATTACCACTACATGAGCTAAGGCACCCTCATTCCTTGTTTTAAGGAACTGTCTTTCACTTAAGGTGCCCATGCAATGTATGTGGACATTTTGGCCTTTTTTTCTTGTTTTGGCCTATCCTTGGCCACCTACACTCCACCAAATCCTAACCACCACATGTGTGACCATCATTAATTCCATCCCATTCCCACCCAACATTCACATTGACAATTCGTAGCTGTTAGAGGTGATTTGGGAGCCTATTGGTCAACTTACGGGAGGATTGGGGTCCAATGTAAGCTAGCCACTTGTAGTTGCCTCCAAAGGCAAACAAATTATTCCAAATTCTATATAAATGTATTCACAACTCATTTATGGGTTGGACACTTATAATAAACCTGTTATTTGATCATTTGTGTTACTGGTTTTTTATCATTTGTTACTGGTTTTTTATCATTTGTGGCTGGTTTTTTATCATTTGTGTTTCCATAATTATTTTTACACTTTTTATTGCATACTTAGCCAAATTTCTTAATTGTGAGGTAATATTTAGCTATTAGATCCTACTGTGACCTAGATTTCACCTGGTATCGGAGCTATTAGAGCTTCTATTTGAACCAAGACTGCTTCAGAAGTGCACCAGAAGCAATGGAGAAACCACAAAAGTCCTCGGGGCCATTGCCTTGAAGTCATTGGAGAAATCCTTTGGAGTCCACCCAGGGTGTGACTCTCTCCCGAATGTGCCTTCTGTCAATGAAAGGTTCGAATTAGCTAGTTAGGATCCCCTCCAGAGTGATTTAGATTCTGCATTGCAAGTACACAGTGTTCTTTGTCACCTAGTGCGCAAGCTACAGAATGGAGTAGTCTCATGTATTGCTCACTCCATTCAACTATTTTGAGTGGAAGGTCGAAATGGTGATCCAACTGAGATCTAAGGGTCTCTTCAAAGTGACCATGGGGACAGAAACTGAGCCAAATTCTGGAGTAGAGAAGTACAAGCTCTTCAACAGAATGGATGAATCTTTTGGAATGTTTTGTCTCAGCATTTCAAGAGACCTCTTGTTTCACATTGACAATCTTACTACTCCAAATGAATTATGGCTCAAGCTTGAGGTTTTGGAAGACTGATGAGATGAGGGGCCACCAACTTGAGAATGAGTTTATCTCACTGAGCCCAATCAATTTCGAATAAATCCAATACTTCTTCACCAAGTTCAAATCCTTGGTCTTGCAGATCAAGCAATGTGGCATTGATAAGAAGGAAGAACAGTTGGTTTTGTCCATTCTTTCGAAGTTGGGTCCAGAGTACTTAGTGTTTGTTTCTACATTTCACTCCACAAAGCTTGCAATTCGAAACTGGAAGATGCCATCTCTGGAAGACTTTATGGAGATGCTCACTCAAGAACAAGCTAAACTGATTCTAATGAGTTTCATTAAGAAAAAGGACCAAGTTATTGTAGCTCGATATTCGAAGCAAGCAAGAGGAAAGTAAAATACCAAGGGTTTGAAACACCAAGAGAATAATAAAGACAAGGAGAGGCCCAAATATTCTGATGGGGGTTTGAATCTTGTCAAGGAGAAAGGAAAGAAGAAAGATAAGACCAAATTCACTTACTTTCAAAAGGTTTGGCACCCTGAAAGTGCATGCATGAAGAAAAATATCGATATGATGACCCGTCTCCTCCAGAAGAATAACATTCCTCTTTCAAAAAGTTCAAATAATAAGGAGGGTGTTTTTGAAGACAAGGAGAGGTTCCATGCATTGATGGCTAGTACCTCAAAATATTCCTCTTTCATCATATATTCAGGTTCCTCAAGGCACCTGGCTTCTGCAAGATATTCTTTCTCTACTCTTTCACCTTACAGTGGTCCTTCCATTGTCATGGGTGATGATTCAAAGATCCCAGCAAGAGGCATTGGGAATATTAGTCTAGAAAATGGGTACTTTAGTAATGTACTGTATGTGCCTGATCTTGCAGCAAATCTCCTCTCTGTTTACCAAATGACCCAGACTGGTTCATCCAAGAGAGTGATTTTCACTCAAGATGATGTGGAAATTTCTGAATTTTCCACGGGCAAAGTGGTAGCAGTTGACATTGCAGATCATGAGTCAAGAATGTATAAGTTCTCTCACTTTCTTGAGTACTCCTCTCCAAATGCACTTATGTCACATTCTAATGAAGTCAGAAAAATTTGGCATGAGAGGTTTGAACACCTCAACTACAGATATCTTCAAGAATTGAGCAAAGAAGACATGGTTGAAGGTATTCCAACCATCAAATTTTCCAAAGGCACTTGCAAAGGGTGCATTGTTGGGAGGCATGCAGAGCGCAAGTATGAGAAGGGGAAGGAAAGGAGAGATGCTCATTCTCTTGGTTTGGTCCATTCATATGTGATAGGACCTCTTTCTACACGCTCCTATGGAAACTCAAAGTATGTCTTAACTTTCATTGATGATTTCTCAAGATATTGTTGGGTGTTCTTTCTCAAGAAAAAATATGAAGTCTTCCAATATTTCAAAGTTTTCAAAGCTTCTGTGGAAAAATTCAGTGGGAGGAAGATGAAGGTATTAAGGACTGATAATGGAAGGGAATATGTGAATAAGGACCTGCAGTATCTATGTGAAGAAGATGGCATTCAAATGCAACATTATGTGCCTTACACACACCAACAGAATGGTGTTGCAGAGCGCAAGAATAGAGCATTGAAGGACATGGATACATGCATGATGGAGGCTAAGTCTTTTTCTCCTAAACTATGGGATGAAGCCATTAACTGTAATGCATATGTTTATAATAGAGCACCACACAAAGCCTTGGAATGCATGACTCCATTTGAGGCTTGTATGGGACACAAGCCAAATGTGTCACCATTTCAAGGTGTTTGGCTCAAGAGCATGGGCTAGAATACCTCCAGAGAAGAGATATTCTGGAATATCCATGTTGAATAATTAACTACACAATTGACAAGATAAAGATACTTGAAGAAGAAATATCCATGCTGAATAATTATCTAGAAGAACTGGCGCAAAAAAATAGGATGTTGACATGTCAACTTGAGGAGAAGGACAAAGATCTATCTTGTACAAAATACAAATTGATTGAGATAAAAGGAAAGAAACAAGTGCATATTACAAGTGATATTCCTATTTGCACCCAGTCTGGAAGTGACAAGGCAGAATCTAAAGAATTAGTGTTGAATAAATTCAAAGGAAGCACATCTATTCTGAACAAGATTCTGAATAATCGCAGAATGCTAAAAGACAAGTCTGGAATTGGTTATGAGAAAACATCAAGGAAGGTCTGAGAAAGTGAACATTGTCCAAACCAAGTAAAGTCCTTCAAGTATGACAATTCCTTCAATGATTACAACTCGGGCCTATTATACTAACCAAAGAAGGATCAACATAATGAATTGCACAAGATGCAATCGCATAGGTCATATTGCAAAGTATTGCCAAAATGTTAGATGCTATGCATGTGATGGTTTTGGACAAAAGGCTTTGTATTGTCGAATAATAGTAAACTATCCTGATGAAAATATTTTGCGCAAAATCATTCACAATGCAAAAATACACAAGGAAGACAGTCAAGCACAAAACAAGAATGATAGAGCACACATGAAGACATGGATAAGGAAATCTCCTCAAAAATGTGCAGAAGAAGACAATCCAAGTACATCTAAAGTAGCAAGCAATTGCTTCCCCTCTTGTTGATCTCAAGAAGATTAAGTGAGACCCTTGAATTCAACACGCTGCATATTAGGAATTCAAGGGTTATGTTAGTGAATTTTTGTTGTTAGAAGTTGTATAAGCATGCATTCATTCATTGTGTTACTAAGTTATGATTATTGCATAAATAACTATTGCATATGATAGAATGAAGAAGGATTATTTGTTGAGTTAAGTATATCGGCACAAAAGGGAAAAATCTTGCATATATCTGAATGAAGAAAAAGTACAAACACTGCTGAAAGATAAACATGAGTCTGCACAAAATTATAGTTCATATTACATTCAAAATCAGTTCTTTTAAAAAATTGCATGATTCTTCTACGAAGTGAATATAAGAAGGGACTCCATGTCGAGACCAAAATGGCATGTGCAAAAAAATGATTGAAGGTGGAAAATTTGAGAATTGCATAATAGTCTATAGTTGCAATTTGAGGTACAACTCCGAGTCTAGATGATGTGCAAGTGGAATATGCAAGTCCACTGGAACCAACGTAGTACATTCAGAGGATAGGCACACAGGAATTTGTAATGTTGTAGACGATGGTTGTCCAGAATTCTCAGACTGAAGTGATGACATTTCATCTAGAATACGTTGTTGTTGCAGCTCTAGGCTCCCATGTCAATTCCCATGCGATTAAATTCAAAATGTTGTGACTGAATAGCAATGAGCACACTCTCAAGGGGATTATTCATTCTCTGGTAAAAGGAAGCCATTGGAAAGAAAGGTGAAGAATTAATATGCAGTGCGACGTAGAAGAGAAGGAGATCAAAAGGAGATGTACCAGGCATTTTTCGTAGAGCTCTTATAGAATTGAAAGGATGTTGTTTGCATGCAGGAAATTAAGTTGAAGAGATGTGCATTCAATATTGCGCAAGTCGAAGAAGGTGGTGGAATATCCAAAACTATATGCTGAAATTAATGAATTTGAGAAAAAGTATAAAAAGAGGAAATCCAATTCATTGCTCTGTGCAACGGAATGATGTTTCCCCAAAATATCAAGTACGAGCATGATACGCCATCATTTCCACGCAAATTGAGTGCCATATCTTCTTTAATGTCGAGTTGGTTGATAAATGAAGAATGTGACAAATATTCATCTTTCATGGCAAGGAATGAAATGCTAATAAATGCAACAAGACGTTGTAACAACACACTAAACGCTATAGATGGGACAATTTTTACACAGAAATAAAATCAATGGAAAGGACAATGCAAAACCAACAAAAGATGGGGTTTAGTGTTGCGCAGTTGGCGCAACATGAAGATTGTATGAAGACATGCACAAAGAATGATGATGTGTTATGACGAGAACGTGAGATAAAGAAGTAATATAGCACCTATATAGGGGAAGCGCATCAAATATGTTATGAAAACAATGTTTAGATTGCAGAATATCATGGCATAAAATTCAGCGAAAGAAATGAAGCATGAAGACAGGGGAATTTATCCCTGTAAGTAGTAAATATAGGTCAATGTGAAGCAGAAGAAACAAGAACCTACAATTTCACAAGTAATGGAACATCTTTGCCATTGATGTCAAATGGGGAGAAGAAGCATGAAGATAAGAAGTAATGTAGCTAAGAAGTAATGCAGTTTAGAAGAAACATCAAGAAGTTGAGAAGCATAGCCTGAGGAGAAAGAACATGAAGTTGAAACAATGCAGTACCAAAGAAGGTCGTTGAAAAGCATGAAGCATGTTATCATTTCCCCTCCCTAGTGGTCTTGGTCACTACTTGGATCCTTCCATCCCTAGGGGGTCTAAGTGATTAATTAAATGAGAATTTAATTAATGGGGGTATTTTTGAGGCAATTATACCATAGGAGTTAATTAATTATTAATTAATTAATTAAATGTTGAAGTTAGAGTTAATTCTGAGTTGTAATATTTTTATTAAATTTTTATTGCTAATAAAATGTGGTAAGTAGTGATGATTAGGCAAGGAGGTCGAATTGGTCATGTGGACCACTCTTGCCTTAGTGGAAAATCTCAAGAATAGAAAGGAATCCAGAGGAAAGAAGACAAGGCAAAGAAATTAGAAACTGACAAAAGAAAATAGAAAAACTGGCAAATGCAGAAAAGAGGAAAGTAAGGAAAGTGGAAAGATTCAGAAAAGTAGTCAAAAGGAAAATAGAAACACCCATAAAAGCTACCTAAGGAGCACTTGAAAAAATTTATTGAAGGAGGTGAGGGAAAGAAAGTTGTGAAAGCAGAGAGTTTCTATTCCTCTCAAGGAATGCGCCCTCCCTCATCCACACGTGTGGCTTGGCTTTCTCATCAAGCTAACTCTCCTATTTAGTCATGTTTCCAACTCCATTCAAGAACTTTTGTCATTTGTATTTTTTCATTGAGAGTTATGAGCCCTCTAGTTGAGTGATGTGCCTCAACAAGTTTTCTTGGGTGATGTGCATGTTACGGAGAAAACTTCCTATGGCTTGGGGTAGACCACAATAGACATCTGACTACCAAAAATTAACTCAATTCTCAATGCTATGCTATATAAATGACAATGCTAAGATAATGAAGAATATAACCGACCTCGATCCATATGTTCGGTGTAGATCCCCGTTGGAGCTTTCAATTCATGCACTTGAACCTACAAATTAGTCTTGACAGCCAATATAAAACAAGCGCATATAATACATGAAAGACATTAACATAATCAATAGCAATGGTCCATGATATCATAAGTAAATGCAACCCAATGTTATATAAACAGCATTCACAACATTAATGGACGAGGATATGAGTATTTCTATTAATAAATAACAAGTACAATGTGATACGACCTCTTGTCGGCAACCAATCTGAACCAAGAAATGGGTCTCTCCACTTGTGCCTCCACCACTTCAATCCTCCATGGAATGGAAAACTCAAACTATGATAGGAGTTTGGAAGGTGAAAATAAGAGGTTCACAACAACAAGGATCAATGAGTGTAGACTCAAGATACAAAAAAAATCCACTAGAATTATCTTGCTCTCTCTTTCTCCTCCCTTCCATATGCCATATGTGCTCAATATATAGTCCTTCCAAAGGTAAGTGAAAGGACACATCGAGGCGTTTCAGGGAAAATGAAGGGCCACAGGTCACCCTAAGACTGCTTTGTGGGAGTAAAAAGTCATTTACTAGTGATTTTTACCATTTTACTTGTCACCCGCGGGCTATAGTAGTGCATCTCGCGGGTATGCCGGCTAAAGTGGAACAACTAGCGTACATGTAGCTAGGGTTTTCACCCTATCTTGTGCAAATGAGCACCTACTAAGGAGAAGGGCCTCCTTAGTAGCAGTTCAATAAACAGTAAATAAAAGCAGTAAAACAGTATGAAATTTAACCTAGCATGAGCATTAACATAAATAATAAAACATGAAAATATGGCAAAAGAATTCTCTTTTTTGTATTAAAAATTACCTCAGGTGTAGAGGTTGGTGGAGCCTTTGCAGCAGTCCAAGAGGGTTGCTTCCAAGCTCCAGTGTTGTTCCTTTCTCCTTCTCCAAAGGGTTTTGGAAATGGGCCAAAGGGGCACTCAAATGTTAAAATAGCTCAAAAGGGTGAGCTAGGGTTTCAGGAGTGATTTTGGTAGAGTAAGGATATGGATGACTGTGGATGAAAAATGGGGAGCCTCCATCACCTATTTATAGGTTTTTAGTGGTGGAGTGCTGACCCATGGTTTTGGGCACCATATGGTTTACGTCAGCTGTATAGGGTTTTTGCTTCCTTTTTTCCCTCTTTTTCCTCTTTTTTGTATTTTGTATTCCCTTTTTAGAGGGTTTTTGCTATTTTTGGAGGAATTTACATTATTTTGGGGGGGAAAAGGGGGGGTTTTGGCCTTTTGGAGGCTTTTAAAAGGTTTTTTGGCCTTTTGGAGGCTTTTTAATGGGTTTTTAAGGTTTTGGAGGCAAATATGGTAGGAAATATGGACAAATGAGTCATGTAATGAGGGAGATGAGGTAGTGAGCACTTTTTGGGTGTTAACAGATTGCCCCCTGATGTGTGAGGGCAGGAGCTCATCGTATGGTCGATAGACATCATAGGTATTTTATGGTTTTCCTGGGATGTGGAGAGGAGAAGAAACGAACTAGAGCCCAGAACAACGGTCCCAAACAAACTGCAAAAACTGAAAGTACATGACCTCAATAATGAATGAGGAATAATCTGAACATATGGACGAGGCGGGCATTCCCATGCTCGTATCAAGATATAGAAAAATAACAAGGGGGTCCAAAAAATGGGGACCTGAAATATACATGGCCTCAAACGAGGAAGAATCTCAATATATGGACGAGGCGGGCATACCCATGCTCGTATCTAGACATATATATAAAAAATAACAATGAGGCCCAAAAATGGGGGCCTAAAGGATACATGGAGAACCACTATGTACATCATAAGGGTCCAGAGGGGACACAAATCTGGGACATACTGCTGGGCTGACCATGTCTGAAATGAAGAACTGATACACTGGAATAACAACAGTGCTGCTGACTGTGGTACCAAAGGAACTGATGAGCTGCTGGATCATAGTGACGGGGAGTCATACCCTCAATGGTACACTGAACTGGAACTGAACTGGGTACTCAAGGAAGCATATAACTGGATGGCTTCTGAATACAATCGCCAACACAACCCGGACATCCACGGGAACATATAACTGGGCGTTCCGAAGGGACTCACCAATGTGCTAGAGTCGGGGGAGATCCAGGGTCTTCGACCAATAACTGAAGGGATATATACCCTGCGTGATCAAGGTGTTGAAGTCGAGCATGTGAGAAACAACCACTTGGAGAGGCAATGATGACTCCTCTAAAAATGGTCTGTATGCACTCACCACAAATGGTGATGAGTCCAAGACGCAGGGTCTTTTGGGTCTATCCTCTAGAATAGATGGGTTGTCGTCGACAGAGGGGAGACCTGCAACTAGCAAGGTAATGATGTTTCCTTGATAGGAGCACGAGGTAGAGAACCGAAGTGTCAGAGTACTGATGGTAGGACTGACATACTGTGGGAGATAACTGGGCAAGTAGAGTGGGTGGACTCAAACTTCCTTTGTTCAGAGTATGATGGCGGGGGATGATCGGGAAGCATATGAAACTGACTGGTGGGAAAGGGATCATATTTGTAATGGATCAAGGATAGTGACTGGGATGAGTGATACTCAAGGTGGTGTAAGATGGCAGGAGACTGCAGAATACTCTGAACAAAGGCGACCTGATTGGGGGTGCTTCCGAGATTATCGATCATAGTGCCAAGAGGCATAGGGGGAACTTCTTCGTGGGTTACGGAACTAGAAGAAGTGTGTTCAAAATGGTACTTGTTATCACATATATAGTAGCCGGGCTACCATACATTATTTTTCTGATGCCAGTACACTATTCAGCCAGTTCCCTTACATTTGAGATGCCGAGATGAGCATCTACATTGGATCACTATCAGATTGTGGACAGCAGTTGTATTCCCCATGCCATGACTGAGTTTCAGGACACTCAGAGAGATGACCGATGTAGCCATTATATCATTGGTACAGAGCAGACAGTAGTGCCCAGAGTTACAGCAGTGGTCTCAGAGGACAGATGATGGTACAGGTTGATGAGCTTTCAGGTATATGACTCAGCAGGTATATCATGGTGTTATGGTTAGATTGCTCTTATACTTATTCTTATAGCATGTCTTAGCACTTAGTGTCATGATCTGGCGATCATATAGATATATGGACCTGGTTGATCTATTATATATATTATACTGTCCCTACTCAGGCTTAGAAGTTCACTATTCATACTCATTGGTACATACCCTCCTTAGGGAGAATAGAGGTGATCATTACACCATACTCTGGATTGCTAGTGTTGGCTCCATCATATCATTGTCTTCATCCATTCATGGCCTACCTTTTAGATTATCACCCTGACTTACTACTTGACTAGTGGCATGGAGGATTTTTTCCCACTGTAGTCTCTGTATTGGATGAGCTTCCCTGTTTATTGTGTCTCGGCTCTGAGTTGGTGACAAAACTTACCTATGGTGAGTTGGAGTTCCTTGTGAGTTCCCCCTAGTCACTAAAGTTGTGTTGGCTAAACCTGAAACTTTTAGTGCTGCCATGAATACAAAATCTGGAAAAATGAAATGCTATATCTTGTATGTGAAAGGAATGCCAATTGAAAATGGCCATGAAAAATAAAATGTTATATCTTTTGGAAAAATAAATACCTAGGTAAACAAGTTGTCCATGACACACCTAGAAGTGCTCAGGTAAACAAGTGCCTTAAAAACACACCTGCAGCAGAAAGCCTAAAAATAAATGTAAATCTATGCAATGTGTTTGTAAACACACATAGATCGAGGCTATGGAAACTTCAGGCCCAAAAAGCAATGGAACTTAAATGCTATATCTAAACAATTGCTGGCCTTATTTGTATTATGGATTGTGCGCATCTGTGAAGGTGAATAAACCATCTTTAAACAACTCATCCATTTGTGAGACACCGCCATTCCCTGTGTTATTGCTCATTCAGTATATACTATGGTGTGTATTCCCTTTCCCTTGCCAAAGTGTCACAAAGTCAATTCAGTCAAGTCATCCCTTAGCCTAGCCAGTTATTTCAGCCTTCACCCTTCACTAGCAAATTGATCACAACTATGAAGTGAGTATGGTCCTGAAAGTCTAGTCTGAGTAATAATAATAATTAACGACACTATATATTTGGATTTAGATCGCCAGTCATGATTACTCTGTGTTATAATTGTTATTCGAATAATTTGTAGAGCATGTATTAACCTTGACACCTTGCAGCAGCTATGGATGATGGTCTGGGTTGTATTTGGTCTTGGTTAGACCTAGTTTGACCATGGAGGACCATGGGACATGAGATGTTGGACCTTATGATGATATGGATAGATTATATATGGTCTATGTACACATACAGGATGATTCTATGCAGCAGCTACAGGGTTATGATGATGATTCTTGGGATACAACAGTGTTTGGTCATTTACAGATCATTATTATTGGCCTTGTTCCGGTACATTGGATATTTATTTTGATCATGCTGAGATACATATGGTGTATGAGTACACATATTAGATGGATTTGGACCTTCTGAGTCCAATGGGACAGTTTGTTTTCAGTTCCGGGCACTTACAGTGATGATTTAGCCTCAGTAGGCTGTCCTAGTGCAGTTTTGGTCTGTTGGAGGCCCTGTCGGAGCAGAGATGACTTTTATCCGGTTGACCTAGGGCGCTGATGATGGAGGGGGTGGTCCAGCCACTTGTTTTTACCATATTACCCCCCCTCCCGGACACATTGGTGCCCTCACCTTGACAGCGCCATCACTCCAGGAGGCTGTTTGGGCAGTTTCACGTTTCCCGAGGCATTTCAGGATTGGTAGAAATGGCTATTGAGGAAATCGATTTGGGCTACTGAGGAAAAGTTATGGCATGGGATGATCAGTGATGATAGATCGGGGTCTTCCACACCTTCTCCAGCAGTTTCAGCTTCATCGGGGCCCGCATCCATCACTTATGACACTTTCTGTGGATTTTTGAGGTCTTTTGAGGACCACGACTTCACTAGGGAGGCACGATTTGGTACTTTCATGATTATTTATTGGTTATTGTGCCATGGGGATTGACCAAGGAGGGATAAAATTACCCCTTGGACCCACCATGAGCCTCTTATGATATTTTGTCATCATGATTTGGTGGGATTCCCCTCTCCTAGGGCGACTTTGTCCACTCATGTTATATTTTATGTGTGATCCATGTATTATGTTGTTGAGCTCATATCAACCATTGATTAGACATTTGTATCTTTTAATCTTAGCCACTCATTCAAAAAGTGGTTAGGGTTTTAGTGCCTCTCCTTCCTATTTAAAGGAGAGAGCCTCTCATTGTAAAGGGTCTTTGGCTCTTGGATTATTGGTATAGAAAAATATTCTTGTGGAAATTCTTGTGGTCTCCTTTGCATCTGGTGTTCTTAGATGGTGATTGGAAAGTCTATTGCAACCTAGCATTTGGAAATTGTGGTAAGATCTATCTTTTTTTGGAAATCATTGTTTGTCTACAGGAGGGCGACTTCAACAAGGGCGATTTTGCAAGGCTTCTTCAAATCGACTTTCTTGGCATTCGCTTGTATCAGGGGGTTATCATTAGTATCATTGTGATCTATGCTATCTTTCTGTTACTTCTTTTGTGGCATTAGTCTTATCTCTTGATGCATCAAATATGATATTGTTGACGTTTGTTGTGCAGGAGAGAGGGCGCATTGGCTTCTTGGACCAAATCGATTTGCATAGAAACTACCTCAAAGCTTCCAAATTGATCGGGATTGCATAGATCATCATCATCAAGGCATCTACAAGGTTATCCAGGTAAGATCCACAGGTTTGTTTCTCTTTCCTTTATCCAATCCATTGACATAACTCATAAATTGTTAAAACCCTAAATATTTCAAAACCCCCGTTTTACATTTTCTCAGATCTACTTAGATCTAGTGGGTTGTTGGGCATGATATTGAAAACCCACCTCTATAGCATCCACGGCATCCCGGATCTATAGTTTGGTGAGGATTGGCTTCCGTTTGACCCCTCTCCCAAGCCAACTTAGCTTCTCCCAAGGAAGGCGCACTTCACCATTTGAGCAAGTTGACCTAGATCTAGGTGATGGGTGTTTGAGATTCCACTTGATTTGACATTTACACATCAAATAACATACGCCCAGGTTATCTCTTTTCTGAAATTCACCCTGTGGGCCCTATTCCATATTTCAAGGGATTTAATCCCCATTTTGGACCACTTGGAAAACTTAAACTCAGATCTACTAAGATCTAACCGGTGGATTGCCACGAAATTATAGATCCATACCCCTACTTGACTGATCTACCCGGATCTAAAATTTGGATGCCATCCGACTTGATTTGACCTACCTAACCCCACCTTTTAGCCTCCTTGGGAAAAGTCGCACCACCTTGGAGAAGTGAGTTCACTCACTTCGAGGAACTGGGTACTTGAGATTATTGCAGATCTGAAACCGGAATAATTCAAAACCTAGGTCTAGACTGTCACTTTGTCAAATCTTGCCTTGGGGACTGCATTCCTTGTTTTTAGGGATTGTGGTCCACTTGGGTCAAACCTAGATCTAGACACATTCATCCATCAAGAACTTTGTTTCCCACTTGTTCCAAGTACTAGGAGTCCTAAACCTCAAGTCAACCCTACTTTGACTCCACTTCCCAATTCCCAAGGCACTGGCCTCTCTCCAAGTTAACTCAACTTTCCTAGATTGTTGGATTGACTTGTGGTTTGACTTTTGCATGGTGAACTATACCCTTGAAGCTATCATGAATCATGGTCAAGCTTGTCACTTGTACTAGTTAGCCCCAATTAAACACATAAACTACCCTGCATTGGACACGGTTCCCAAGGTAGTGGATCCTTTGACATTGAACTAGTACACTAGCCCTAGATCTCACTACAAACATTATAAGTCACTCTTACATTCAAATTATGAACCAAAGCTATACCTATTAAACCCCTCACTTGGCTTGTGACTTCATCCTTAGGTCTAGGATAAACCATACACCTTACTTCACCTAGAAATACCCTGATTTGGTGTCTTGGTTTTGATCTCTCCTGTCGGGAGTAGATCGGGTCTCCCCCTTTGTTGTCTGGGCTAGATAACATAAAGCGAAGGTTGCCTCGACTGGCGTGACAACCATACATATTGGAGGTCGAGGTGATCGTGGTTGCACCTTTGAGTTGCCCTTCCCTATTGCTATCCATGACTGGATCCATCCATAGGGGTAACTACATCTTAGGTGATAACAGTACTATCGTGTGGATTTATACGATCCCAGGATAGTTCACGCTCGTGATTGCTTTCAATTTTAAGGAGTCTGAAAGTGATAAGAAGACTCTGAAATAATGGAATGGTACTATCATGTGGATTTGTATGAGCCCAGGACAGTTCATGCTCGTGGTTGCTTTCAATTTCCAGAGAGTCTGAAAGCGATAAGAAGACTCCAGGGGGTTTCTTTTTCGTGTGTTAGTCTCCAAGGCCCGAAGAAGCATAAAAGGATGCAATGAAGAACTCTTCTAGCCGGTGTGACTAGAGTATTCCTTTTTCGTAATTAGTCTACCAGATCCGGAAAAGGGTTAAACTTATACCAGATAGACGCCCTTTCAGTTACTTTAACGAGCATGAAAGGAAGCAAGATTGCTCGGCGATCTTTTCATTGTTTTAGGAGTCAAAAAAGAGCTTAACAGAAACTCCCTAAGTGCCTTTTTCGTAAAGAACTTGTCCGGCCCGAAAAATGGATAAAATTATACCGAACAAAAGGAATGGTCAGGCAAGGAGGAAGTGCTCAATCAAGGAACATTGATGATGACCAAGAACGAGGGTAGGGGGGAACACTAGTGGGCCTCCTTGTGGGATAATGAATGGTGGAAAATAACAAAATAAAGCAGTATGAAAGGAGTGAATGGCTCATGTAAAAATGTGGAACAATCCAATGGTGGCCGATGTGGCGCGCAAATCGAGGCAGCAAGGTGTCGGGACACAATTGTGAAATTTTACCTGGTGAGAGCAAGAAATGATCTCAAGCATCATCACGAGCTTGGAAAAATGGATCCAGCGATATAAAAAGTGTCAAAAACGGAGAACGGTCGATGTGGCATGCAAATCGAGGCAACGGGGGGCGTTTTGGAAAAAATACCTGAAAAATATGGGGGTGAAAGCGAGAAATGATCTCAAGCATCATCACGGGATCGAAAAAATGAATCCGATAATACAAAATATATCAAAAACGGAGAGCATCCGAAGTGGCACGCAAACCGAGGCGACTAGTGGTGTCTAGAAAAATGCTCAAAAAACAATGCAGAAAAAATAAGAAAACAAGTGGACCATCATGACGGTATCGTCTTGCTGATTCCAGTGGTGGAAACGGTTCAAAAAATGGACTCCGTATGGGTTCAGAATGGCCAAAATAAGAAAAAGTCAACTGACTATAAATAGTAAGTGGGTCCAACATGATAAGTGTCATTTGGACTTGTTGACTTTGACTAGAGATCAGAGTGGACCAGAGCTTAGTTGGTGTTTTTGGATGATCTGACCGACCGTTTTCAGATCTGGGAGTTGCAGGTATTCCGATAAACTCATACCTGCATTTTTCATTGGGTTTGGGGGGGTAGTGGGTCCCAGGGGTTTTTTTGTACGGTCCAAGTGGGGTGGACCACGGGTTTGTGGGGTGGAACCGCGTCGAGGACCGTGGGTTCCGGGTCTGACCATGCGGTCGGGGACCGCGAGTGCTGGGTCGAAATACGTGGTCCTGTACCACGAGTTCTGAGGCTGGACTCGCAGTTCGGGACCGCGAGTTCGTCTCCTACAGGCGCGGTCCCGGACCGCGACTGTAGGCCTGAAAACCACGATCTGAGACCGCGGCAAGGGGCCTAAAGCCGCGATTGGGATCGAGATTTAGGGTTTCCTAGAGGGGGGGGGGGAGGGTTATTTCCTTGACATGGTTCTGATGCGTTTGCATTGTGTGATTGACAGGATGCCGTTAGTGCTATGGCGAGAGCGGGAGGTACCAGACGACATAGTGGATGTCATCCGGAGGGATCGGCATGTGCGGTCTACTTTGGGTTTGTGCGGGCTGTTGAAGTTCACACAGGTGCCCATGATGCGTTCAGCAGCGCTACTACTGAATAGGTTAGTGAGCTTTTGGTATCCTGACATACATGCGTTCAAGGTGCAGGGAGAGAGGGTGGATCTCACCCTCGCAGATGTATATTTCTTGACGGGGTTTCCCTGTCTGGGTAAGGTGGCTGATACGCAGCCACGAGTGTTCACAGACGTATATATCGAGGATATGTTGGAGCGGTACTGTGTTCCAGAGGCAAGAGTGCATAGGAATGCACTCCGGATTGTGGACCTTCGGGAGCCATCAGTACGGGCGATCGCAGCATGCGTGGTTCGAGTTTTGGGGTCCCAGTCACCCGAGCGGGTGTCAGGGGGCCAGATGCAGCTGGTGGAGCGGGTGCTGGATGGCGTGTACTTCACCCATGAGCTCTACCTACAGTGGTTGCAGATGCCACTGACGCTGGATGATTATCCATACAGAGAGATGGACTACACAGGGGATCCAGAGGCACCACGGCCACCAAGGAAGGCGTGGGGACCAGATGGTATGTATTGATTTGCTTGATTGTTGTTGATGTCAGGTTTTGTGTATGATAGGTTTGAGATATTGATATGCTATTACTGACTGATGTATGATCTACATATGTTGGCCTGAGACCACCACCAGGACATGTAGATCGTAAGGGGCATGTGGCGATACTAACCCTGCCGGGCCAAAGGGAGGTGCGTCGATGGGATGCTGAGGGGGGTCTGGATTCTGTCTGAATGCTTCTCAATCGTTCGTTGGTTGGAGTGACTGATGATGGGTGGCGGGACTTGGATCTGGAGGTGATTCAGGACTGTCTGGGGGCACCACGGGACTTCTGATCGATCGCGATCCGGGTGGCCATTTTAGCGGATGGGGGTCGGGCACAGGAGCTTGCAGGGGATGAGGAGCTGCCGGAGGAGGAGCGGGGTGAGGACTCGGAGGCAGCAGATGCAGGCAGTGACTGAAGGTATGACTCTCAATAGGGAGTACAGAGGACTCTCCCCCGATTTTGTAGCTACGGCATGTATTCTATGAGGCTTATGGATGTATAGATATTTTTTGTATAGCTGAGTACGGAGGTACTCAGGACATGTGTAGCACCTTGACGTTTATTTTTTGATATATATATATATGCACATGGATGCACCTTTTTTGTGATGATGATTTAATGTACGCACGTGGATGCGCTTATGGTTTGTTATATGTTTGTACTGCATGTGGATGCCCCTTGTGTATTGTATGTTATGTATTGCACATGGATGCAACATTATGTATGTAGGATAGGCACGTGGATGCCCCTGTATAGTAATGTGTTTATGTTATTGCACATGGATGCAAATATTTATGTGATGATAGGCACGTAGATGCCTCTTGTTATAAATGCAATCTTTTTGGATTTTTTATATAATTTGTGAGGAGATGATATGGGATGATGATGCATGATGGATGTTTTACATGGTGTGATTGATATGCCAATCTAGGATGTTGTTAGCCATTTGATCTGCGACACTATTATGAACTCTTGGGACATGGGTGAATGTTATGGATTCAAATTGTCTGCTAAGCTGTTTTGTGCGCAAGAAATTTCTAAAGATTCAGGGATCACGCACCCGGTAGCAGTTGTTGAGTTGGGAGACAAGTAGCTGGGAGTTAAGGAACACATGAAGGTGACATATGCCCATCTGAAGGGCAGCAGTCAGGAGACCGGTCACAGCATCATACTCCGCCTGGTTATTGGTAGCAGCACCTATGCACATTCCATCAAGGTGAATCAACTCATGTGAAGGGGAATATAAGACCCATGCTACAGAAGCCAGGTTTGGAGACCAGCGACTTGCTCCATCAGCGAAGCAAATGTAATGAGGTGGAAGATGGTCCATCTGTGATCATGCAAAAAATGATGAATGTAAGGTTGCGGTAAAAAAGGTGAAAAACAAAAAGAAAGCAAACTGTACAATACAGACCAATGGGGCCATGGGTTTGTTTAAGGATAAAAGCGTTTGAGATACAACCCATTACGGGGGTTGCGCAAAGGGTGACGTTCTGAGTCAGTTAAAATGTATGCCCCATTTCCGAGGCAGGTCTACACGATGTAAGGGCCTTGCCACATGGATTCAAACTTTCCTTTACCAGTCTTGTCGTGGGCCTGGTCATAGGCGAGGGCGAGGTCCCCTTCACGGAAAGTTCGAGGGTGGACATGTTTGTCATAACCAGCTTTGGAGCGGTTCTTGGAAGCTTCAATGGTCTAGAGGGTGGCACGATTGTCTTCATCAACTTGTTCTAGTGATAGCAGACGTTGCTCGAGTGGGGAGGTGTCTGGAAGAAGCTTGACGACGATGTGTAAGGCAGGTATCTGACACTCGATGGGGAGGATAGACTCTACACCGTGAACTAAATGAAATGGCATAAAACCGGTGGTGGTCTTGGTTGATGTACGGTAAGCCCATAATGCAGGGAAAATCATGTGATGCCAATTGCACTTATGCCGGTCAACAGTGCGTTGGAGGATGGTTTTTAAAATTTTGTTAATGGCCTCTACTTGGACGTTCCCTTGGGGGTAGTAAGCAGAGGAATACTGATGCTCGAACTTCAGTAGGGTGGATAACTCGCACCAAATGCAATATTCAAAATGTGAACCATGGTCTGAGACCAGCTGTTTGGGGACCCCAAATCATGTGATAACATGGTTAAAAAATAAACGGGTAGCGGTGTCAGCTGTACAATTGAAGGTGGGCATGGCTTCAACCCATTTGGTGAAGTATTCGACGGTGACAATGATGTACTTATGGCCATTGGAGGATGAGGGTTTACATTCCATGAAGTTGATGGCCCATTTACAAAAGGGACCAACGGTGACGACTGGGTGTAATAGAGCGGGTGGTGTTCGAGCCTTAGGGGCAAAAAGTTGGAAATTATGGCAATGTTTGACCGCTGTGATGCAGTCAGTAAAGAGTGTGGGCCAGAAGTATCCATCGTGGATGAAATTTTGGGTGGTGGCCATTCCAGAGAAATTTCTACCGCAGGCACCGCTATGACAGTCATTGAGGACTTGTTCGGCTTCCTCGTGTGTAAGACAACGACGGAGAATCGTGTCAACCCCTCGCCGGTAAAGGACATCGCCCAAGAGGAGATATCGAGAGGCCTGGTGACGGATACGACGGCATCCATCACGATTGATGTTGGGTCGAAACTTCTGCGTACGAAGGTATAACAAAATATCACCGTACCATGGGTCATCGGAAGAGATGATGAACAAGTGATTGTCGGGTAACTCATCGGAGATTGGTGGGGAGGGCAAAAGGGATGGGAGATCGGTAATGAGTTGGGAAAGCGCGAGGGATTTAGTTCTCTTAGGGGTTTTGAAAGTGAGGTCATATTCTTGGAGGATAATTACCCATTTAGCAACGCGACCTTGCAGGAGGCGCCGGTTCAAGAGATAGACCATGGGGTTGGAGCCGGCGACAACTGTGGTATGACTGAGTAAAATGTAATGTCGCAACTTTTGGACGGAAAAGACCACAGCAAGGGAAATTCTTTCCTCATACGGGTAACATAGGGGTGGTCCAGACAAGGTCTAGCTAACGTAATAAATGACATGCTCCTGCCGAGCAGCATATTCTTGAACAAGGACTCCAGACACGGCATGATCGGATGCCAAGACATAAAGGATGAAGTCCTGAGAGAAATCCAGAGGGGAGATCAAAGGGGCTTGTGTGAGAGCTTTTTTAAGGGCTTTGAATGCAGCTTGCGCTTGGTCATCCCAAACAAAGGGTATATGGGTACGAAGTAGGTGTAAGAAACCATGAACTGTGGTGGCATAATCAGGAATGAAGTGACGGAGGAAATTAGATTTCCCCTGTAGTCTCTGGAGCTACCGGAGCGTGCGAGGAGCAGGAAGGTCTATGATGGCTTGGATTTTCATGGGATCAAAAACGATTCCTTTATGGGAAACAATGAAACCCAACAACCGGCCTGCCGGAACGCAAAAGACACACTTGTGTGGGTTCAAGCGGATTTGATATTTGCGACAACGAAAAAAGATTTTCTGGAGGTCGTTAAGGTGGTCTGATCATTTCCGGGAATGAGATGTAAGGTCGTCGAGATAGACTAATAGGATATGAACCAAGTCGTGAAAACAGTAGGTCATGGCCCGCTAGAAGGTGGCACCAACATTTTTGAGGCCGAAAGGCATGACGCGATAGGAAAAGGTGCCCCATGGGGTGGTAAAGGCAGTCTTGTACTGATCTTCCTTGCGGATCTGAATCTGGTTGTATCCGGAAAAACCGTCCATAAAAGATAGGACTTCATGCCCCGCACACGCATCGATGAGTTGGTCAATAAATGGTGTGGGGAAGTTGTCTTTGGGATAGGCTCGGTTTAAATCACGGAAGTCAGTACATACTCTGATGGTGCCTTGTTTCTTGTTAACAAGGACGGGGTTAGAAACCCAAGTGTTATATGCAATAGGATAAATGAATCCTGCTTTGCGAAGTTTCTCAATCTCTGCTTTAACGGCGGGGAGCTTTGAGGGATGAATGGGGCGTTGTTTCTGGTGAACGGGGTTACATCTGTCCATGTTTCAATGTGGTGTTCTATAATAGCGGGGTCAAGACCAGGCATTTCGGTATAGGACCAGGCAAAGACATCACGAAATTCCTGGAAAAGTTTTGTGTACTCTCCGATCTCATACTCACTGCAAGAGGCTCCTAATGTAATGATTTCAAGAGCACCGGATGGGTCAGAGATATTGATGTGGATGACGGGTGAAATGTTGGCCATGTTACCTTCCTCAAAGGCATCAGGAGCGGAAATGGGATCCTTAAACCAGTCGACTTTGGTGGGGAGGAAATATTTGGACTAAACCGTAAATTGGGTGGCTGTGGTGGAAGAGGACTCTTCTGGGAGGAAGTAGGAACGATGGTGCATGTCTTCCCAGGGGTAATCCGGGGCAATGAGAGCCTCTAGAATCTCCTCATCATTGCAGAAACTTTGAGTTGTCAAATCGGTTGACGAGGGAGTAGTAGTAGAAGAGATCATATAGATGGTATTAATCTCGCCGGATGAGGGTGATACTGGGGGGTGGGTCTTCTCAATTGTGGGGGGCGCCATCTCAAGGTCCAAATTATTCATCTCGTAAAGATCTGCTCTGTAATCTGGGAGATCAAGACAGTGATGTGAGTAATGGCCGTAAATACCGCATATTGCACAAGGGTGGTTGGTACGCAGTGATTTATCATGAGGCTTAGGGGCTGGATCAAGTTGGACAACCGGGATGTTGGGATCATCGTCAAGCATTTGCATGTTCTCTTGTAATGCGGGTAATTATGGACATGGATGGGTAGCATGGCCCAACTCATCACACAACGAGCATTTGGGAGTCACCAAAAACTGTAGCTAGGGTTTTCAACCTAGCTTGTGCAAATGAGCACCTACTAGGGAGAAGGGCCTCCTTAGTAGCAGTTCAATAAACAGTAAATAAAAGCAGTAAAATAGCATGAAATTTAACCTAGCATGAGCATTAACATAAATAATAAAACATGAAAATATGGCAAAAGATTTCTCTTTTTTGTATTAAAAATTACCTCAGGTGTAGAGGTTGGTGGAGCCTTTGCAGTAGTCCAAGAGGGTTGCTTCCAAGCTCCAGTGTTGTTCCTTTCTCCTTCTCCAAAGGGTTTTGGAAATGGTCCAAAGGGGCACTCAAATGTGAAAATAGCTCAAAAGGGTGAGCTAGGGTTTCAGGAGTGATTGTGGCAGAGTAAGGATATGGATGACTATGGATGAAAAATGGGGAGCCTCCATCACCTATTTATAGGTTTTTAGTGGTGGAGTGCTGACCCATGGTTTTGGGCACCATATGGTTTAGGTCAGCTATATAGGGTTTTTGCTTCCTTTTTTCCCTCTTTTTCCTCTTTTTTGTATTTTGTATTCCCTTTTTAGAGGGTTTTTGCTATTTTTGGAGGAATTTACATTATTTTGGGGAAAAAGGGGGGGTTTTGGCCTTTTGGAGGCTTTTTAATGGGTTTTTAAGGTTTTGGATGCAAATATGGTAGGAAATATGGACAAATGAGTCATGTAATGAGGGAGATGAGGTAGTGAGCACTTTTTGGGTGTTAACGGTACAAGAAGAAAAAAATAGGGAAATAGTGTATTTGAAGGATATAAATTGGATCTGAGTCAGTAAAATGGATCCTAAAGGCCAAAGAGTGCTAATGCTCACAAGGTGGAAAATTACGTTGTAACAGATGCCCCCTAATGTGTGAGGTCAGAGAATGGTGCTACGATGGCCAAAATACATTATAAATCTCAGAAGTGGATTGATGGAGACACAAGTGGAAGGAGCATCTCACTCGTCATAATACAATAGTATCTCTGAATACATGTCAGTATAATACAACAATCTGATACAATGGCCATGAATAGGCAGTACATAGTGAATACATGTCATAAGTGATCACAGCCACGATCCCTCTACAGTAAGATATGGTCTCCTGCTGAAAAGGAAACAACTGCTGCAAACTGGAGGTACAAACTCCTGATATCTGAGAGGTGATATCTCAGATATAAAGTCACGATCATAAGTAGCATACTGAATTCCACTGTCGCCGGGGGTCTTCTACACAAATCATCTATGGTGCAAGTCCCATCAAGTGAATAAAGGAGTTGAGGTCGAACCTGATGTGACATCGTCTGATTACCGGTCAATGATGTATACCGTTAACAGATGCGAGATAACCCACCAATAATGAAAATGGGCATCAAGGCACAGAGTACAATCATCAAAGTGTGAATAGATGTGTTGAATTCGAACACTAAGATGAATCCATCGATCAAGGGACATTGATGTATTCCCAACAATGTCGATGGCGAGAGAACCTACCACTAATGACTGCAAGCCTCAAGGTACTCAACCGAACTCTAAGTATCCAATTCTAGAATAAATGGGTTGAAGTCGACGGAACGAAACTCGCTAGAAGGAAGGAATTAAGGCATCCCCCATCAACCAGTACGAGGTACTAGCTACGCTGAAAGATTTGGAAGAACTCAAGTGAAATAGACTGACTCAATAGGATGGTCGACATGCAATAGTAAGAGATCTGAGGAGTGGTAGACTCTGGTTTCAGGACTTCCTTTGAAAAAGAGCATGAGCAGATGGATAGACTCAAGCAGCATAGAGTTGACATAACATTGTACGATGTAGGAGGCATCAACAAATGGCTCCATAGTGAATGGAAGCTTAACCAATCGACGGAGTAAACAGAGAAACAAGTACAGCTCCTAAGGTCTAACTATAGTCCCGACTCATAACGTATGGAGTGGAATGAATGCTTTGTTCAAAGGCGACACAACAGTTGCCAACTAGAAGTAGTAACCATAATCTCGTCCGGATTTTTGGGATATTTGTTTTTTTTGGTCTTTTTCATATTTGGAAAAGCTTGACAAAGAATAAATTGCTTATAGTACAACAATGGAGGGAACGAGTGTCAAATAGCGAGCAGACTAGTCCCAAGCAGTGGAACATACCTATGATCAACGCAAGGAAGCATGTGCAGGATGTGGACACTCGGGGGGGGTGTTCCCTCAGGGTCAAAAGGTCATCAAATTGCGAAGAGAAAATGGAAGCTATGTAGGGCTCGATAGGGAAAAGTGCTCAGGCACCAAACTAACAACTGAGTAAGTGGGAGCCGGCACAAGGCTCAAGCGGCAAGCAGGATGATGCAATGCAATCACAACTTGATATAACTAGGGGAGTCCTTATGGGAGATAGCCAGCATAAGACAAAGTAGAGTATGATTCTTTATCGCAAATTCATGGTGTAACTACAAAGGACTCCCAATATTAAGGACAAATAACGGCATGGGAACCAAAATGCAAAAGGGGTTCTAACTAGGGTACCCATGTTCGGAAAGGCTCTACCGCCACATAACGACACTTCTATAACAGTGTGAAGGTTCTGTGTCAGTTAAGAAGCGGGGGCGCACCTAGGGTTTATGAAAATGGTCAAAAGGTCAAATGCATAATGCATGTGAAAGTGACATCTAACCTATATGCCTGGTGTGAAATATACCTATCATAGGCACGAAACGATCAAAAACAACTCTCGCCGAAGAAATCTGGTCAAAAAATGCTACTCCAAGACAATATATTAGTCCAAAACAGCTTAAAATGGCAAAAACTATAGACAAGTGGGTTTTCAAAATTATAAATAGTAACAAAAAATTACAATTTACAATTCATTTTCATTATTCACCCAAGTTGGATTTTTTTGGTTAGTTTTCACCTCGAAGTTTAGTCGCTTAATCTGGGAGCTACGGGCATCCGTTTGTCGAACCGTCTGGAGCAGGTTGGTAATCTCGTCCATAGCTTTCATTTGAATGTTTTGATTTGAATTTTCATTGGTTAAAAATTTTAAATGGCCAAGCCCTAAATGGTCACGGCGGGTACCCGCGAGCTACTAGCATACGGGTAGCGGGTAGGGAAAAGGTACGCGTGGTCAACGCATGCATTGACCGCGGGTACTCGCCTCTGTGAGATAATTAGCTCATGGGTACGGCCGTGGAGTTTTTTTTTTAAATAAATTGACTAAAATCTTGCTTGCTCTTCCTCCATGATGGTTCTAGAGTGGAGAGAGAGGGAACATGACCTTGTGGATGAGGCCGTCCGCAATGATTTGCCTGCCCAACAAGATTTACAAGCATGTGGGATTTACAAATTTTGGAACATAGGGGGTTTGAGGGCCCAAAACCTATTGCTTCGTCATTTGATAGACTACTGGGACATAGATGCACAAAACTTCAACTTGGACGGGAAAATACTATCCTTGGAGGTCGATGATATCTATTTCATTATTGGTTTGTCCTGTCGAGGTGAAGTGGCAAGCCTTCGATCTCGTTCTGTGGGTGGTGGGATCACCATTCTCGACTATATCAAGCGGTACTGTGTTCCCAATACGTGGATAGCGGGGAGTCAGGTTCCCATCAGAGCCATAGTCAATCTGAGCATGAAGGTTATAGTGGCTACCCTAGTGCGGATTACAGGTTCGGTAGCTCTTCACCAGGCATCACGGCCGGTGATGTTCTATGCCTCACAGTGTATGTGGCCCACGATATATGACTGGTGCACAACGTTACTAGGGTCCATGAATACTCAGTTAACAGAGTGCAAGCAAGGGGAGGCAAAAAAATTTGGATACAGCAGTATCTTATGCAGTTTCTTCTTTGAGCGAGTTCTGGGGCTCAATCCGAGGGTTGAAGTCCCTCCTCATAGTCTCCGCGACCTAGCCCTGACCCGGTGGGCAGAGGTCTTGACGCGAGAGGGTGGTGGCCATCAGGAATCACCATACATAGAGGATTTCTTTCACTGGTGGGACCGACATATCAGAGCTATAGATGAATACCCCTATGTCGGGATAGACTTCCATCAGGATCGTGACATGTCGCTTCCACCGGGAGAAGCATTTGGAGACGTTGGTCAGTACCCTTTTTATGTTTTTTGTGTATTAAATTTTTTGGATTTTTTATTATAAATGTAAATGCAAAAATATTTTTGGGGGTAGTATCTTATATTAACGTTTCACTGTTTGCTCACATACAAGGGTCCAGTTAGACCACGGGGATTCCCGATACATCGTCAACGGGGCAGGGGTGATGAAGTAGTGGGTGTTGCAGCAGAGCGTACACTACAGACTGTGTGGGTCAACCTATCACGGATGACCAACAAGGTGCCAAGTATAGAGATAGTGCAGCTACCCGAGGATATGTAGTTCCATGTTGTATGGGTACCGACCAGCTGGGTGCGACTACTGTAGCATATAGCGAACGCAGTACATTATTACTATCAGACGCATCCTGACGAGGTGGCAGCTAGGCCTCCTCGTAGGGCTTAGACATATTAGAGTGCCATTTTTGTATGGATATGTATATTTTTGAGAGCTATGTGCTCCAGTTTTGTATTGTGACACTACCATTTTGGACATATTATTTATAAAAAAAAAAACTATGGTTCTCCAGTTCTACTATATGTGTGTATGTACAAATGTATCAATGTATCTTTTATTTGTGTGCTTCATTATGAATGTGATAAATGCCAATCTAGGACATAGTTAGCATATGCATCAGATATATGATTAAATCTTCTCGGAACATGAATGTATGTAATGGAAACAAAATGTCGTTCCAAGAGTCTTACCCTTAAGAATTTTCGTAGTAACTTAGGATCCCTCACACGGTACTGACCATTCAACTGAGACACAACTAATTGTGAATCCAGGCGGACTTTTAAAGACTGGATACAATTTTAAATAGCATCCCAAAGTAGCTCAATCATAGCACTATACTCAGCCACATTGTTAGATGTAGGACCAAGACAAGCACCTCCTGAAGACACAACTAGATGGTCAGGTGAATAAATAACCCAAGCAGCAGAAGCAAGCTGCTGTGTATGATGGCTAGCACCATCCGCAAATCCTAAGAATGTAGGAGATTCCGCTGACATCTGTCAATCAAACGAAAGCGAATCAGTAGACCCGAAAACCAAAAGAAATCTGAACTATGTACAGAAGCAACTATACAATGGTATACAAAATTATTAGCTCAAACTAGAAGTTCAAGCATAATACCGCTTGAGGTAGAGCCCATTTCTCGGCTCCTTCAAGATGTTCCCCTCATAATCCTCTAATTCATAGGCTCCTTTTTCCAGGACACACCTCACGATGTAAGGACCATGCCACATGGGGTTAAACTTGCATGTCCCCAGGGGTTCTTTAGCTTGGTCATATAAGAGGACCAAGTCACCGTCAACATATTGCCAGGGACGAACAGACCTATCATACCAAACCTTGACATGACGTTTATTGGCATCTATAGCCACGGCGCATCTCAACGCTGCTCGTCAAGCTGCTCAAGGGGGATTAAACGTTGCTCAATACTCGATGTATCAAGGAGGAGCTCTATGGCTATTTTTAGCGAAGGGATTTCACATTCAATCGGTAAAATCGACTCCACACCGTGTACCAGCTGAAATGGTGAGAACCCAATGGCAATCTTGACTACGGTTTGATACGCCCACAAAGCATGATATAACATAATATGCCAGTTGTTCTTGCTTTATTGGATGGTACTGTTATCACACCATAGTAGCAGGGCCACTATTCTTGTTTAGCAGATATCTACACATTCCAGAGCTTCCATTATTCAGAGCATGGCTATGATGATTGTATATTTTGTGATCACTCATGATCAGAGCAATGTATTATTCAGACTTATGTTAGACCTTGTGTCAAGGCTGAGCCTTGAGAGTTCAGATTTGATGACCGATGTGACCCTTTATCCCATACAGTTTTAGTTCAGTTCTTAGAGATGTATTGTAGCAATGTTTCAGATGGTATATGATGTTTATTACTATGATGATGTTGTATGATCTATGGATATTTTATCATTGACTCTGGATTATTATCTTGTTGATTTAGTTATGTTCACAGCATCTGCTTGGTATATTATTCCTGACGTGGCAAACTGTTTAAAATGAACTATAAATCATAAAATAGACAATTGCTTGCACATTTAGGTCATTTAACAAAACCCACCGGTTTTCCACCTTACATATATATGGTCTTTCCTGACACCAGTTTTCTGCTAGTGTAGGCTCCATATTCACTTGACTCCATCCATACATGACTTTCCTATTTGAATTTAAACCTTGACCTGTCTCATTTGACTTTCTGATACTGAGGACTTCCCCATTTTTCTACGTCTGTGTTTGGAGCGCATCCCTGTATGTTCAGTGTCTCGGCTCTAAGTTGGTGAAAAAACTTGCCTTTGGTGAGTTGGATTGTACGCCTAAATCATTCTGGTCGGTTGTCCCAATGTTTGGCATTGGCTCGAACTCCCCCTAGTCACTTGAGATGTTGTTGGCTAAAACTGAAAGCTCATGTTCTACTTATGGAAACTTATAAATTCTCCTATGGAAACTAAAAAGGGAAAGAGCGATGAACAACTAAAAATACTCCTCGAAGAGTATAAGAAAGGTCCAAAAAGCAATGGTTCTTAAAAGCTATATCTAAACAATTGTTGACCTTATATGTATATGAAAACATGCCCTGGATGCAAGCTACAACTAGTTGTTCTTTTCAGCACACATGAGATCCGAAGGGTTATGTAGGCCAAAAAGGCCATGAAATGAAATTGAATGATCCTAATGAACTTGGATCAACTTGATGTAGACATGATGCCTAAGTTGAATAAGCACTCTCTAAACAACTTATCCATTTGTGAGGCATAGCCATTCCCCGTGTTATTTTCTCCAAGCACAGAGTTTGTAGCTTCCCCCTTCTCCCAGTTCAAAGTATTTTTGAGTTAAGTTAGACAAGTCAACCCCTTGGCCCAACCTTATTCCTAGCCTTCATCCTTCACTAGCAGTTTGACCATGTCCAATGGGTGAGTTTGTCATTTGAACTATTGTGCAAGTAATTTTATATAACAAAGGAATATGCTAACTTGATTAATGCCACTAAATGGATGTTATACTTTGAGCTTGGCTGTGAGAATGATTAGAGAAGCATGTCTTAGTCTACTGATGTGATTTATCCTTGGTTGTATATTATTGGGATCCGTGTTGATGTGGGCCATATATATATATACCTATTGATGATGATTGATGGTCCCACATACTTGATGATGATATCATATGATGGACATATGGTTCAGATGATGATTGATGCAGTTCAGCAGGTTTTATTATTACTTCAGATCATCAGATTATGCACTGTCCATATATGGTGGACCCTACAGCTGGCCCATTAGGGAAACCCATGGTGTATGAGTACACATTCCTAGTGGATTTGGGTCTTCTGGATCCAATGAGACACTTATCTTTTATTTTCGGGCACTTCTGACAGTGATTGATGCAGTTTTACACTTGTTGACCAGATTTGGGGTTGATTTCCCAACCTGAGCAGTAGGGGCCATGAGAGACCAGTTCACCTAGGGAGTTGTATGAGGAGGGGATGGTCCAGCCACTTGTTTTTACCATTTACCCCCCCTTATGGAGAGACTGGTGGACTCAGTTGGATAGCGTATATGCCCTGGGAGGCAGTTTTGGCACTTTCACAATTACTGAGGCAGTTAAAAAAATGGGATAAAGTGGTCACTGAGGAATTCGATTTGGCAAATTGAGGGAAGGTTTTGGCATTTGTTTTTCACAGAGGTATTCCTGGGTGATCCCAGTATCTTACATCTAGTTTTCACCATGTGGGTAGGCCCACAGCGATCACAAGAGGTCTTTTACTGCTTGTATGTCACAGATTTTGAGAAAAAATTTGATCATTTATATTATCTTGGACATATTTTATTATTTTATTGTGCCTTGGGGATGAGCTGGTAAGGATTGATGCCTCCTAGCCCCACCATGTGCTTCTTATGTCATGTCCTAGTCATTATGAGGTGGGCTTTGGTACTTTTACCCCCTCTAGTGGATGACGTCACCCTCCATGACTATTTTAGACTATGACGTCATCATTATATTGGGTGATCCATGTGATATATTGTTATGATTCATTATTAGCCATTGATCATGTGTTGAGATCCTTTAATCTCAACCACTCATTTGATGTAGTATTGTAAAGTGGTATAGGGTTTTGGTCTTTATTATCCTATATAAGGAGGAGACCCCCTATTGTATAGCTCACCTTCGGAGCTCTGGAATATTGGAATAGAACACTTCTTTGTGGAGCATATCTCTCTTGTCTTGTGGATTCTCTTGCATCTTGAGTATACAGTATCTCTTCTATGTATCATTGTGGATTTTGGTGCTACATCTAGTTTTCTTGCAGGGAAGTCAAATTGGTGGAGAGGAGGGTGATTTCTTGAGGGTTATTGTTGGAGGGATCCACATATTCTCTCTTAGGTTGATCTTGGTGAAAGGGAGTATCATTATTGTATCTTTGTGACATAGTTGATGCTTTCTATTACATCTTTCTACCATTTTCATAATCATCTTTCTTGACTTGTTTCTCTTGATCTTGTCTTGTAGGAGGAGGACGATTTGGCTTCTTTGAGGAGGACGTTTGGCTTGGAGCAACAAAATTGCACTATTGAATATACACATAGGAGAATTCTATCAATTTGCAAGGTGGCCACAAGCAATTGAGGTAAGATCTACAAGGCATGTGCCTCTTTCATTCATTCTTTCTTCATTGGTCACAAACCCCAATTAATCAAAACCCCAATTTTGGTTTTTCTTAGATCTACTTAGATCTAGCCTTGCTTTTGAAAAGATCTTAAGAACCCACCTCTATAGCATCCACCCCTAGTTGGATCTATAGTTTGGTGGTGATTGGGTTAAAATTGACACACTTTTCAAGGCAATAAAGCCCTCTTGAGCTAAATCGCACTTCCTTGGAGAGGCTTGTTTGGTTAGATCTATCATATGGGTAGGGGAGATCCCACTTGATTCATAATCTACACACTTGATAACCTACCCCTAGACTCTTACTTTGGTGATTTATACCTTGTGGGAATCATTCCACATTTCAAGGGATTAAAACCCCATTTTGGATTACTTGGTGCCTTAAAACTCAGATCTAGTAAGATCTAACCCTTGGATTGGCTTGATTTTCTAGATCCACATAGATCAGTTCCTAAACTACTTGGATCTACATTTTGGTGGCCATTGGACTTGATTTGACATGCCTTATCCACCTTTTATCCCTCCTTGAGCAAGGTCGCACTTCCTTGGGTGACTGAGTTTGCCCACTTCTAGGACCTGTGTAGTTGAGATTTCAGTGGATTTGGAACGGGCATACCTTGAAACCTATATCTAGAGTATCAGTTTGTGCTGATCTGCCTTGGGGATAGCATTCCCTATTTTAAGGGATTGTGCTCCACTTCGGTCATTTCATGAAATCCTAGATCTAGCAAGATCCAACTATTCTATCTCAATTAGCCCACTTGACTTGACCTCTAGGTGTCCCGATCTACACTTTGACATATCTTTTGACTCCATTAACCCATCCAACAAGGCACTAGTCTTCCTTAAGCAAATTGCACTCCTTGGGGATTGTGTCAAACCTTAGATCCAGTAAGTGGGTACTCCTAATCTTAACTTAGATCCATAGATCTACTCATTACATATCCTCTAGTGCCAATTGCATCCCTTAATTTCACCTTGTGGGTCCACTTTAAGCCATTTCACATATCCCAAGAAAGTAGGACCCACTTGTGTAATAGATGGTACTATAGCTTGTCATTATAACTAATCATGTGGCCTAAATCATACATTGGTGGACACACTAATCATTTCTCAAACCACTTTCAACCATACTTTAATTTCTAGGTCCACTTTACCTTGCATTGGTTTCTGTAACTTACCATTTACTCATCCCTAGGAACCTTTGTTTGGGACCAATCATCTTTGATTGGTTATAGGGTCTCCCCCTAGGTCTTGATTTATCTAGATCTAAAGTGAAGAGTGCCTCGGTTGATGTGACTCCCACCTTGCATTGGCAACCGTGGCATCTCTTGGGTCACCTCTTTAGTTGTCCATCTCCTCTACCGTCCCGGATGGGATACCACTAGGGGCAACTACAAGTTGTGTGATAACATTTTTGGCGCCGTTTCCAAGGAGGTAGAGGCCTACCTTGGTTCAACATACATTTTATCTCATTCTCTCCCTGCATTTCAAACGACATACATCTTGGTAGTAGATTTTAAAAATCTACCTGGCGACTCCTAATCGTGACTCTGCTGAGGAGCGAGCTCATAGTCATCCTTACAACACTTGAAGTAAATCAAATCCAAATCAATTAGAAGGAACCCCACTCACCTATCATAAAATACATCCTAAAGCCCAATCATCTAACTTATTTTGGAAACTTGTTAACTCAAATTCTCCAAACCGTATCTTGGGATCCTCTTTGTTCAATTCGGTTCCTCCTTCATCTCCTAATCCTAACCCTATTTCAGCTCCAGTCAATCCAATGGCTGGACAAAGTCAATCTAACTCTGGGAACAATAACCAAAACAATCCTCCTATTGCTCGTGCTTTTGGAAACAAGGCTAGGGCCTCTCCCTTAGACTTTTCTCTGATCTTGGGCGCTCCCCATAACATGCCAGACAAGTACTTTGAAAAGATCCCAAAGTTTAATGGGAATTGTGCCACCTCCATTGAGGACCACATAGAAAATGTCTGGGCTCACATGGAAGCTTATGGGCCTGAGGAAGAAGATGTGTTTATAAGGGGTCTCTTTGCATCCTTGGAGGGTGATGCTCGTAAATGGTTTGACCGCTTGCCTGCATCATCAATCAATGGATATGATGTATTCACCGATAAAATCAAGCAAGAGTGGTCAGTCAAGTTAGATGGGTGCTTCCTTTTACACCAACTTTTTGACATTAAAAAGAAGGAGAATGAGTCTGTCCATGAGTTTAACCATTGCTTTGATAAGACTGTGGCCAACATCCCAAGTAACATAAGGCCCCTTGATCAAGCTATCTTGATTCATTACCTCAATGCATATGAAGGTTACCTGGGTTACCATCTGAGAGACAAAGACCCTAGTAGTTTGAAGATAGCACAAGATTATGCTAGGAAAGCCGAAGCAAACACTGCTTCCATGGGAAAACAAAATTTCTTTGACCTAATCAGTGGATCTTCTTCCAAATCTGAGCCTAAGTTTAAGAAGAGTAACGAACCTAGCAAAGATCCCAATGAAATGATGGAGAGCATGCATGAAATGATGAAGAATTTAACTCTCCTGACTAGGGATCTAGCTAAGAGCAAAGAGGTGGATAGATATAGGCAGCCCTATGGCCCTAAACCTTATTGGAATCAACAAAAGAAGCCTAATGAAGGTGATAGAAGAAACCTTGTGAGCCAAGCTTCACCTAAACCTCCTATCATAAACTGGTCTGAAGAGCAAAAGTTGGAAGATCCTGAGTATACCACCCATGGTGATGATACTCCAGATTCTCCAAAGAACATTAATTGGGTTGATGACTTAAAACTTGACAAGGACTTCGGAAGGACTTTGATTGATCATGAAGAAGAGTCCATAGAAGAACCCAACCCTAGTTGTCCCATCTATGCTACTGAGCAAGTTAGTAGTAGTAGTCAAGTTTCCCCTAAAACCCATCAACGAAGAAAGGATGGCCAAAATCCCATACCTTTTAGTGAAAAGAGAAGCAATGAGCTTCCTAGTCCAGTGTGTGAACCAATCCCTCTGCCTGAGTATGACTTGGATATCAACATCGAGAGAGAATTGGAAAAAGTTATGCATAACATTCCACTCACTGAGTTAATGAAAATCCCATCAATAAAGGAGCAAGTGGTAGAGTTTTTCGAGAGTATCCCTGAGACTGCCACAAGTAGTGGTGAAGGTTCATCTTCTCAAAACTCATCACCTAGTGCTATGGTTGATGAAGAGGATGACCCTCCCATTAACAGCCAAACCTCCTTATATGAGAGAAATAATGGTGGTCACCAACCATTTTATCTTACACTTCGCATTGGTGATACCCTTCTTCATAATTGTATGTTGGATTATGGTGCCTCCATGAATGTGATGCCTTTGCAATTCATGGAAGCCATGGGATTAAAAATAACTAGGCCTTATGGGAACGTTTGTGGGATTGACTCTAAACCAGTTAAAGTCTTTGGTTTGATTAAAAACTTGAGAACTGACCTGTTTTCATGCCCCGACATATCCATGCTAATGGATATAGTAGTTATAGATCTCCCTCCAGCCTATGGTATGCTCCTTTGTAGGAAGTGGTCCGCTGGGCTAGGGGGACATCTTCAGATGGATTTATCATATGCGACTATCCCCAACTCTGATGGGTCTTTGGTTAGGGTGTACCGGGAGCCATTTTATGATGGACATCTTGAGAATTATGAGGATGGTGTGAGGAACACTTTTGGTGAGGGTGAGTTATTACCTGAAGGTATCTTCATGGTCATGGGTGGCCACGATGATGATCCTAGTCCAGAAAGGGAAAGTATTTGGAGATCATTTGGAGATGATAGTTCTTCTGAGGAAGAAAGGGAAAGAGCTATTGCTATTAGAGAAGCAAAACTTGACTCACTTTGGGGTGAAATGTTGGAATAACTTGGGACTTTGAACCAACCTAGTAGTATAGGGCCACATATTGAACAACCTGAGCTCACTTCTCAACTAAATACTTCTAAAGTTAACTTTGATCGAATCAGAAGGGGTGAGTATATACCTAAGACGGTACATGAGTGGTTTTTCCTAGTTGACCTTAACACAGAAAGAGGAAGACAAGGCTTACCTCACATCACTCCTTGGGCAAATAACAATGAAGGAACACATATCCCCTCATCTAAGGGGAATGATGAAGAACCAGTTGATTATCACTTTTCTGATGTCCCTGATCATTTGTCCCATTTGTCCTTGGAGGAGGGGTGTCACGTCCCCATTTTGACCCCCTTTGCATTAAATTGTAAATGATGTAAATATTGTAACTTAATCATGGTGAGGAGCTCAAGGCCAAGGCCCCACCATTGATTTAGCATTTTATGTACCGGAAATCAAAGAGATAGATGCCTATGGTTCTTGTGCTAGAAGGGCACGATGTAAATAAGACATCATGTAAATACGAATTTAATGAAAGATACCCACAACCAGCTACGCAATGCAACAAAGAGATGGGGGCATGATCTTTACAAGGAATAGGGAGGGAAAATAACCAAACCCTTGAGCCATGGTGTTAAGCCATCTCATTGAGGAAACCCATGAACTCTCAACTACCCATTTGGTCTCATGCACCCAATCATTTAATTCTTCCAAGAATTGGTTGAGACAATTAATGCCTTGGGATGGGAGAGGTATGGCTGTCAATTTTCGTGTATGGGCAAGACAACAACCTGGAAAATCAAGTTTTGGTTTGCTGGGCAAGAAAACCCCCACGAAATTGGCCCAAATGGATTCTTCACCCATGGCATTCTTCCTCTCACGCAGTCTGAGCCTATTGGGGTTTTATCCTTCACGTTTTTTTTTCACCATTTCCTACATTATTCCATGCCTGCAAACTCGTTTTTGGTTAGCTCAGTGGACGGAGAAGAGAGCCACGATTTTTGGGGTTATGGAGGCCGTTTCTGCCCACGAAATGCCCATGAGCATTTTTCTGTTAACGATTCTGCTCTCCTGGGGTTGATTTCCCATTTCCTCCTTTTCGTTTTTGGTTGCCCACGTTTTTCTGGATCTGGTAGAAACCCATTGTTGGGAACTTCACTGTATCAGCGTTTTTCTCATGCCCAGCACTTACACCTTTGCTGTTATATGCATCCATCTCCTAGCGGCCTCAGAAACCCAACTGCTGGTGGGTATGGTTGATTCTAGTGTATCTATGGATATGTGAGACCCTGTTGTTCCCTAGTTCCTTGTGGATATCATGCCCAGCTCGGGGGTGGCAGTGGTGTTGAGAGATTAAGGAGCACACTTGCCTACGGTTGGGTGGAGCATTGCAGAAGTGTAGCTGGTTGCTCAGGGATTACTTAGTTTAAGATAAGTATTCTCATTTGCTAATTTGATATTGTTTAGATTGATGAATGGTATGAATATACTGAATGTATAAGGGGTGTGTAATTGATTATTTCCGCTATGTTTTTCTTAGAATTATACATCCCATCCCTCTTTTAAATTATGTGAATGCTTGGTTAGAATTTGATGGGGCTAGATGCCCGGTTTTAGCCTCACGATCCTCTCCATCTAGCTGGTATGGTGGGAGGGGACGTGACAATGGGGTTTTGAGGCAAGTGAATGACAACTCCATGAGTTGGCAAGAACATGCCTTAATACATGATGCCCCTGGGGAGGATTCTTCTTTGAACAATCTAGCCATTTTTCAAGAAGAACCCGTTGAGCCAAGTTTGCTTCCACCTTACCCTAGTTTCCTTTTTCCTAGTGAATTAACTACTCGTGAAGAGAATATGGACTCCACAGATTCATTTCATACTCCTGTTTCTTCACCAACATATTTGGATATAAGAACTCAGAGTATGCCTTGCACGGTTCCTAGTCATAGGTCCCTTCCTGCTGACCATCTGGCAACTTTAGAAAATATGATCATTCCTATCCCATCTGGAGAGGGTAGTAGCAGAAGTATTGAAAATCAAAACCTACCACCCATAGTCTATACTGAAAGAGATGAGGATGTTGATAGAGACTTTTGGACTATGGGGGAAGCTCCAAAGTATATCATTCACCCTCAAGTTGAAGAGCCAAGGTTAGAAATCCCTCCTAGGAGAATAGTGAGAGAAGTCTTGATTGGTAGGGTAGCTGTACATTTAGACGGTGGATCTCCCAGATCTAATGCAATTCCTCCTAATAGGAATTCAAGCATAGTAACACCTCAACCTCAATGCAATTCTGATATCCAACCTATTCTTGAACGTGTTATTCAAGCCATCCCTCAATCTGTAAATCACCGAAGGTTCGAAATTGGTGATAGGGTCGTAATGCCTAATGATTTATTCTATGTACGATCCAGGCGATCAGGTGACTTTTGGGTTGGACCGCTCACTGTTGAGCGCTGCATGGGTGAGATGTGTTTTCTCACCGCTGGGACTGGCCAACGTATCTTACTCCCTATCAACCAGAGGGAGTCAAGGGATTATCATCCCTGATCTTCCTTGCTATGCCTTGCCTTGCCTGTTTAGAGTAGGTAGTTTCTAAATAAGCTCACTTGAGCAGTAGGATTTGTGTGCTTTTTCTTTTCTGTGTGATGAGTTGCCATTTTTTTTCTTTTCTGCTTGGATTGTCTGCTTGCCTGTATTTTTGATTGAGTTGAGCCTTGCTCCTTCCTAAGCTTGTCTCTTCTCCTGCATGCATTTAAGAATTTTAATTTCCTGTTATATTTCTGGCTGCCTGTGCAAGTTGAGATTGCCTATTTGAAAAAGTTCTCTTTTTCTCCTGCACAGTAACAAAAATAATGAATGATGAACAAATGATATATGCCATGTTATTTTAAATTTTTCTTTTACGTATTTCAGTTTCTGTTTTAGAATAGATTTCATTTTCAGTTTTATTTTATATTTGTCCCATACATGCTCCATGAGGTATTCTAGTGTTTGTGAGCACAGGAACAGGTGCAAAATAAAAGCTAAAAGCAAGGATGGTTCAGTGTTGGATTGAAGATTGATGCAGAGCAGATCGAGACCAGAGATTCTGAGGTTCTAGGGCGCTCTCTCCCTTACAGAACTTGTCCCAGCTGGAGCCAGATGTTATCACACCATAGTAGCAGGGCTACTATTTTTGTTTAGCAGATATCTGCACATTCCAGATCTTCCATTCAAAGCATGGCTATGATGATTGTATATTTTGTGATCACTCATGATCAGAGCAATGTATTATTCAGACTTATGTTAGACCTTGTGTCAAGGCTGAGCCTTGAGAGTTCAGATTTGATGACCGATGTGACCCTTTATCCCATACAGTTTCAGTTCAGTGCTTAGAGATGTATTGCAGCAGTGTTTCAGAGGTATATGATGTTTATTAGTATGATGATGTTGTATGATCTATGGATATTTTATCATTGACTCTGGATTATTATCTTGTTGATTTAGTCATGTTCACAGCATCTGCTTGGTATAATATTCCTGATGTGGCAAACTGTTTAAAATGAACTATAAATCATAAAATGGACAATTGCTTGCACATTTAGGTCATTTAACAAAACCCCTTGGTTTTCCACCTTACATAGATATGGTCTTTACTGACACCAGTTGTCTGCTAGCGTAGGCTCCATATTCACTTGACTCCATCCATACATGATTTTCCTATTTGACTTTAAACCTTGACCTGTCTCATTTGACTTTCTGATACTAAGGACTTCCCCATTTTTCTACCTCTGTGTTTGGACCGCATCCCTGTATGTTCAGTGTCTCGGCTCTAAGTTGGTGACAAAACTTGCCTTTGGTGAGTTGGATTGTAGGCCTAAATCATTATGGTCGGTTGTCCCGATGTTTGGCATTGGCTCGAACTCCCCCTAGTCACTTGAGATGTTGTTGGCTAAAACTAAAAGCTCATGTTCTACTTATGGAAACTTATAAATTCGCCCATGGAAACTAAAAAGGGCAAGAGCGATGAACAGCTAAAAATACTCCTCGAAGAGTATATGAAAGGTCCAAAAAGCAATGGTTCTTAAAAGCTATATCTAAACAATTGCTGACCTTATATGTATATGAAAACATGCCGTGGATGCAAGCTGCAACTAGTTGTGCTTTTCAGCACACCTGAGATCCGAAGGGTTATGTAGGCCAAAAAGGCCATGAAATGAAATTGAATGATCCTAATGAACCTGGATCAACTTGATGTAGACATGATGCCTAAGTTGAATAAGAACTCTCTAAACAACTTATCCATTTGTGAGGAACAGCCATTCCCCATGTTATTTTGTCCAAGCACGGAGTTTGTAGCTTCCCCCTTCTCCCAGTCCAAAGTATTTTTGAGTTAAGTTAGACAAGTCAACCCCTTGGCCCAACCTTGTTCCTAGCCTTCATCCTTCACTAGCAGTTTGACCATGTCCAATGGGTGAGTTTGCCATTTGAACTATTGTGCAAGTAATTTTATATAAAAAAGGAATATGCTAACTTGATCAATGCCACTAAATGGATGTTATACTTTGAGCTTGGCTGTGAGAATGATTAGAGAAGCATGTCTTAGTCTACTGATGTGATTTATCCTTGGTTGTATATTATTGGGATCCGTGATGATGTGGGCCATATATATATACCTATTGATGATGATTGATGGTCCCACATACTTGATGATGGTATCATATGATGGATATATGGTTCAAATAATGATTTATGCAGTTCAGCAGGTTTTATTATTACTTCAGATCATCAGATTATGCACTGTCCATATATGGTGGACCCTACAGCTGGCCCATTAGGGAAACCCATGGTGTATGAATACACATTCCTAGTGGATTTGGGTCTTCTGGATCCAATGAGACACTTATCTTTCAGTTTCGGGCACTTCTGACAGTGATTGATGAAGTTTTACACTTGTTGACCAGATTTGGGGTTGATTTCCCAGCATGAGCAGCAGGGGCCGTGAGAGGCCAGTTCACCCAGGTCGCTGTATGAGGAGGGGGTGGTCTAGCCACTTGTTTTTACCATTTACCCCCCCTGCTGGAGAGCCTGGTGGGCTCATTTGGACAACGCAGATGCCCTGGGAGGCAGTTTTGGCACTTTCACAGTTACCGAGGTAATTAAAAAATGGGATAAAGTGATCACTGAGGAATTCGATTTGGGAAATTGAGGCAAGGTTTTTGCATTTGGTTTTCGCATAGGTCTTCTAGGGTGATCCCACTATCTTCCATCCAGTTTTCACCATGTGGGTAGGCCCACAGCGATCACAGGAGGTCTTTTACTGCTTGTCTATCACAGATTTTGAGGACAGACTTGATCATTTATATTATCTTGGACATATTTTATTATTTTATTGTGCCTTGGGGATGAGCTGGTAAGGATTGATTCCTCCTAGCCCCACCATGTGCTTCTTATGTCATGTCCTAGTCATTATGAGGTGGGATTTGGTACTTTTACCCCCTCTAGTGGATGATGTCACCCTCGATGACTATTTTAGACTATGACGTCATCATTATATTGGGTGATCCATGTGATATATTGTTATGATTCATTATTAGCCATTGATCATGTGTTGAGATCCTTTAATCTCAACCACTCATTTGATGTAGTATTGTAAAGTGGTATAGGGTTTTGGTCTTTATTATCCTATATAAGGAGGAGACCCCCTATTGTATAGCTCACCTTTGGAACTCTGGAATATTGGAATAGAACACTTCTTTGTGGAGCATATCTCTCTTGTCTTGTGGATTCTCTTGCATCTTGAGTATACAGTATCTCTTCTATGTATGATTGTGGATTTTGGTGCTACATCTAGTTTTCTTGCAGGGAAGTCGAATTGGTGGAGAGGAGGGCGATTTCTTGAGGGTTATTGTTGGAGGGATCCACATATTCTATCTAGGGTTGATCTTGGTGAAAGGGAGTATCATTATTGTATCTTTGTGACATAGTTGATGCTTTCTATTACATCTTTCTACCATTTTCATAATCATCTTGCTTGACTTGTTTCTCTTGATCTTGTCTTGTAGGAGGAGGACGATTTGGCTTCTTTGAGGAGGACGTTTGGCTTGGAGCAACAAAATTGCACTCTTGAATATACACATAGGAGAATGCTATCAATTTGCAAGGTGGCCACAAGCAATTGAGGTAAGATCTACAATGTATGTGCCTCTTTCATTCATTCTTTCTTCATTGGTCACAAACCCCAATTAATCAAAACCCCAATTTTGGTTTTTCTTAGATCTACTTAGATCTAGCCTTGCTTTTGAAAAGATCATAAGAACCCACCTCTATAGCATCCACTTCTAGTTGGATCTATATTTTGGTGGTTATTGGGTTAAAATTGACACACTTTTCAAGGCAATAAAGCCCTCTTGAGCCAAATCGCACTTCCTTGGAGAGGCTTGTTTGGTTAGATCTAGCGTATGGGTAGGGGAGATCCCACTTGATTCATAATCTACACACTTGATAACCTACCCCTAGACTCTTACTTTGGTGATTTCTACCTTGTGGGCATCATTCCACATTTCAAGGGATTAAAACCCCATTTTGGATTACTTGGCGCCTTAAAACTCAGATCTAGTAAGATCTAACCCTTGGATTGGCTTGATTTTCTAGATCCACATAGATCAGTGCCTAAACTACTTGGATCTACATTTTGGTTGCCATTGGACTTGATTTGACATGCCTTGTCCACCTTTTAGCCCTCCTTGAGAAAGGTCGCACTTCCTTGGGTGACTGAGTTTTCCCACTTCTAGGACCTGGGTAGCTGAGATTTCAGTGGATTTGGAACGGGCATACCTTGAAACCTATATCTAGAGTATCATTTTGTGACGATCTGCCTTGGGGATAGCATTCCCTATTTTAAGGGATTGTGCTCCACTTCGTTCATTTCATGAAATCCTAGATCTAGCAAGATCCAACCATTCTATCTCAATTAGCCCACTTGACTTGACCTCTAGGTGTCCCGGTATACACTTTGACTTATCTTTTGACTCCATTAACCCATCCAACAAGGCACTAGTCTTCCTTAAGCAAATCACACTCCTTGGGGATTGTGTCAAACCTTAGATCCAATAAGTGGGTACTCCTAATCTCAACTTAGATCCATAGATGTACTCATTACATATCCTCTAGTGCCAATTACATCCCTTAATTTCACCTTGTGGGTCCACTTTAAGCCATTTCGCATATCCCAAGAAAGTAGGACCCACTTGTGTAACACATGGTACTATACCTTGTCATTATAACTAATCATGTGGCCTAAATCATACATTGGTTGAAACACTAATCATTTCTCAAACCACTTTCAACCATACTTTAATTTCTAGGTCCACTTTACCTTGCATTGGTTTCCGTAACTTACCATTTACTCATCCCTAGGAACCTTTTTTTGGGACCAATCATCTTTGATTGGTTATAGGGTCTCCCCTAGGTCTTGATTTATCTAGATCTAAAGTGAAGAGTGCCTCGGTTGACGTGACTCCCACCTTGCATTGGGAACCGTGGCATCTCTTGGGTCACCTCTTTAGTTGTCCATCTCCTCTACCGTCCCGAATGGGATACCACTAGGGGCAACCACAAGTTGTGTGATAACAGGTACATTGGAGAATGGTATTTAAATATTTATTGACTGCTTCAACCTGACCATTCACTTGGGGGTAGTAAGAAGATGAGTGTTCTTGACGGAACCCAAGCTTGACTGACAAATCCTCCATCATTTTGTTCTGAAAGTGACTGCCATGGTCAGTGACAATCTCATTCGGAATACCAAACCAAGTAATTATTTGATTGAATACGAAATGGGTTGCTATAGCACCATCGGATTTTACAGTAGGCATGGCCTTAGCCCATTTGGAAAAGTATTCCAAGGCCACTATGATATGGTGATTCCCCCGAGCTGAAGTTGGTTTGCGATTCATGAAATCCACCCCCCATTTGGTGAAGGGACCGACGGTGATGACCGGATGAAGGGGCGATGGATGCAAGTGTATATTCCAAGAAAACACCTGGAAAGGGTGACATATCTTCATAGCGTTTATACAATCTTTAAATATTGAAGGCCAAAAGTAACCAGCTTGCATAATGCGTTGGGCTGTAGCAAGCCCGGATAAGTGATGGCCACACGCCCGAGCATGGCAATCATTAAGCACACGCTCTGCTTCTTCGTGAGTCAAACAATGACGGAGAATAGAATCCTTTCCTTGATGATACAAAGTGTTGCTGACGATAGTATAATCTTTAGCATGGTTTCACACGCCATCGCTCATCTCGCAAATAGTGGGAAGGAAACTTCAAAGTTTGGATATATATAATGATATTCCAATACCAAGGGTCCTCTGACGAGATAAGAAATAAGTGCTAATCCACAAAGGAATCTTCATGGACAACGTCCTCATCATGTCGCGGAAGGTCCGACATAAGCTTAGCAAAAAATAAGGATTTCACCGACTTCACCGAAGCAAAATCGAGATCAAACTCCTGAAGGATCACAATCCATTTATTGTACTTTCCCCCTATAAGACATCGTGATAGCATGAATTGATATGCGCTATAACTGTGTTAGTTCTAAGCATGATATAATGTCGTAACCGTTGGACTACATGAACAGTCGCAAGTGCCAACTTTTTCACATGATTATATCTCAATTCAGCATCTACTAGATTTTGACTAAGGTAATATATCACATGCTCGACAAGCACATCATCAACCTGAACTAAGACCATGCCAATCATCTCTTGAGACGCGGCCACATAAAGTATAAAATCTCGTGCGAAGTTGGGTGGACTAAGCACAGGGGCTGATACCAAAGCTTTCTTAAGGGCATCGAAAGACTGCTGGGCTCACTCATCCCAGATAAACGATGTGTCTCTCTTCAACAAGCGTGCGAAACCTTTGGTAAGACTAGCATAATTCACTATAAAGCGACGTAGAAAAGTATCTCTCCCTTGGAGGCTTTGAAGTTGAAACTAGTTGCGCGGAGGAGGCAACTGAAGTATTGCCTCAACTTTAAGAGGATTGACTCTAATAGCCTCTTTCGAAACTATAAATCCTAAAAGGCGACCTGTCCTCACAGCAAAGATGCATTTATTGGGATTCAATCGAATCTTGTAGTGTATACATCGTTCAAGAATCAAATGGAGATGCGTGGGGTGGTCCGCTCTCTTGCGAGAATGGTTAGCAAAATCATCCAAGAAAACCTCCATTATACGTTTAAGGTCATGAAAGGCATAGGTCATAGCTCATTGAAATGTAGCTCTGGCGTTTTTAAGGCCGAAGGGAATTTTCCAGTACACAAATGTACCCCAAGGACAAATGAAAGCAGTCTTATGTTGGTCATCGGGCTTGATTTGAATCTGATTATACCGCGAAACGTCATCCATGAACGAAAAAATATCACTTCCCGCACAAGCATCCAAGATCTGATCAATGAATGGAGTGGGGAAATTTTCCTTCAGACATGCACAGTTCAAGTCTCTAAAATCAATGCATACACGGATCGTTCCCTGCTTCTTATCCACACGAATGGGGTTTGACACCCATTCGGTAAGGGGAACGGGGTAGATAAAACCAGCCTTGAGCAGTTTCTCCACCTCTGCCTTGATAGCGGCTTCCTTCCTAGGGTTAACAGCACGAAGACGTTGTCGAACCTGTTTAGCATGAGGATACGTTCTAATCTCGTGTTTGACAATACTGTGGTCTATTCCTGGCATCTCCTCATATGACCTGGCGAAAGCTTCCCGAAGTTCTGTAAACAATTCGGTGTAAATGGAAACCTCTTCAGAAGAGCAATCATCACCGATGTAAATGTTCTCTATCTTTCTGGGAGTGCAAGAGATGTTGATCGGTATAGTCGGGGAAATATTATCCATGTTCCCCTCTGCATAAATCTCATGTGAGCCCAAAAGAGTCACAGGGTGACCAACCATCTCAGAAAGAGTCATCTTAAACTCTTCTTGCTTGGCGAGATCGAGGTTGGGAAGGAAATAAGAGCAATGGTGCATATCCTCCTAAGGTCTCTCACTACAACACATGGCCTCGATAATAGCTTCATCTGAAGGTAAAGTACCATCAAGAAAATCGTGCGAACAAGACGAGTTAGCTTCCCAAACCGAAAGCATAACGGGATCTTCCTCTTTTGTTCGGGAAGAGGGGAGATCTGACTCTACCGTGGCTTTTTGAATATCTTGATAAGCAAGCTCAGCAGCAAACAGCGGCATAGACATCCTGACTTGCACAATGTCTCTAAATGTGGAAATCGTGGATGGTAAAGTCCATGGATCATCAAAATATGAAGTCCAGAATGGTACAATATGCAATGGAGGAGAAGCATTGTCGGAAATGGTTCCAATAAAATTAATGGGTGAAGGGAAATCATAAGATCCCATCAATGAGGGGTACAATCTGACACCCATGTTCCCAGTTTCCGGCTGAGAATCTGTAACTTGGGGGACCACTAATCCCGTGGATGCTGTGGGAGAAGTAGTAACGAAATCCAACTAGTTGATTGTCACAATCTTGCCTTCGTGTGGAAAGAAAATAACTCTTAATACAGTAGACGCGAAATCTTTCATAACGTACATCCAATTCCTACCCAGGAGAAGGTTGTAGTCGATGGGCGCATCAACCACCTCGACTTCAATAGGCACAGGTTTACCTCCCAAGCGGACAACAAGGGAAGGGATAATCCCATGCGGCTTAAATGACCGACCATCAAATGTAGTGAGCATGGTCCTAGACGTGAGTATAGTAGGAGATCCATGAGCGTTCCAACAAGATAAAGACATCACTGATGCAGAAGCACCTTCGTCAACCACCGTTCTCTTGACAAAATTCTGAAGGCACTCCACATGGATTTGAAAAGCCACATGGTAAGGTAAGCGAGGTTTAACATCAGTAGTGTCAAACTTGATAACGTTGGGACTCGCCCCATCCTGAACTCCTAAAGTACCCAAAAGGGCATGCCTTTGAGAAGGACACGCCTGTAAAACTTCAAGAGCCGACATGGCACATGGAGTTTGGCCCAAATATTCTACAATGGAGTAGTTATGGGTGGCTTGAGCATTGGGATTATGCATAGAGCACTTGAGAACACCTTTCGGTATCCGCGGCATAATAGACGGCTTCTCAATATGCAAGGAATTATCAGGAGGAGGGGGAGGCTCATTCCCCAAATTTGGTTGTGGTGCACCATAATCACGTTGACGAGTGGCAACACTAACCTTTGATTGGACCATATTCACACATCCATAGCCACTAGTATTGTAGGAAGACGTTGCAATCTCATTAGGTCCATAACCAGTAGAGGGAGCATGCGAAGCCATATTCTGATGATGAGGAAGGGGATCTTTCAACACAGTTGGTCTCTATGCCAAATCCTTCGATGCTTCCTTGATTCGAGGACATAAGTGAGTAAGATGATCTTCCCCACAAAGCTTCCAAGGGAATTTCACCTTACGCCTATGTTTACGGTCCTCGCCATCATTTCTACCTTCCCTAGGAGGGTTGGCATTCTCCTTACGAGGGGTATTTCGATTACTATTACTGTTCCCATTGTTTCCACCCTTACGGTTGTTTCTCCCCTTATTCTTACCACCAGGTTGCTGGTTACCCGATGGGTGTGTCGATTGCATAGTGTGTACATCGGACGACGGGGTGGAAGTGGACAAGGTGTGAACTTGTCCAGGAGTAGACTGGTTAAGAGACAAATTTTGCATTTGGTTAGAAACCAATTCTACAGGGCGAGTACTTGCAGATCCCACAATGCCATCTGCATGTGGTCCAGGAACTGACTTGGGCTCATGTCGTGTTTGCGGTGCGTCAAGAATAATGTCGTATAAAATGCCAGACTGAGAATATAATAAATCTAACAACTGGAATTTTAAGATGGCTTGTTCCTCAATCACAATGCCAGACATTGCAACATCCTTAGCAATGTATGGAAGTAAAGACTTGAGGAACCATTCCAACAGAAACTGAGAAATGTTGTCTTTCACTAATCTCTTCCGTCGACGCCACTCTTAAATATGGTCAGAAATATGTGTGGCCTTATTCTAACGGAAGGTAGACAAAAGTTCAGTACCAGTATCGTAACGAACCGGCAACTAGAAATGATCCAAGAAAACCAAAGCGATCTCATTGAAACCCCTATAAATTTCCCCAGGCAACTCGACATGCCACTTCACGGCTGCCCCCGTGAGGGTGCATTGAAATAGTCGCAATCGAATGGAATCGTGATTCAACGAGTTGGATAAGCACCAAAGGTGAAAGGTAGTGACATGGTCACCCTGATCCTCACCACTCTTCCCCTCAAAATTGGGAATGTCCGAAGGGAGCTTGGTAGGGACCAGAGGCCAATTGGGATCGTGACACACTAGATCATTCGTGAGCTTCGAAAGATCGGGGAGATTCAGTCATGCAAGGAACGGGAGCTGTGGATGGAAAGCTTGATTGTAAGCTCCCATAAAAGGTTGGTTGTATGGAACCGAAGTATAAGAAGGACCATAAGCTTGACCATGACCAGTAAAATGTTGATTATACGGACCTGACTAACCATAAGTTTGACCATGGCCATAAGGTTGATAACTTCCTCCAACCTAACCCGTGTGAGAGTAAGTAGGTATATATGCATTTTGAGCACCATATTGAAGTGGGTTGTACTGATGTTTAGCACCAACTATATTGTAGTAAGGGTTTCCACCATAATTATGGGGCATATACATACTATTCGTAGCGAGAACCGTGTTGTAATGACCATGGTTATAAGGTATGGTTACACCCCCTACGTGAGCATTATTAGTAGCGTGAATAGTCGTGTGGTGAACATAAGTATGAGATGTATTCCCAACCCCAACATTGGTATTTACTAGTAGCAGGAATGGTGGCGTGGTGACCATGAGTATAAGGTATATTCCCACCTCCAATATTAGCATTACTAGTAGCAGCAGCAGACGTAAAAGTGTACGGTATATGTCCACCCCCGTGATTGGGAGGAATGTTAACATTCATGAAAGTGGTCCTTGGTTGACGGGTAGAGGCATGTGTGTTGAACTGTGGATGGCGAGTCGTATTTCGAATAGTGTTCCTATTATGAGGGGTAGTCCTAGGAGGCAGTCATCTTCCAACATTTGCATTGTTAGGAGGAATGTGACTGGTCCCCATACTATGTGTGTGAGTGGAAAAAGTGGTGCCCCCGGCGAGGGTATTTCCCCCAGTGGGTGCAATGTTGCTAACACCATGACTAGTGCCAGCATGACTACCAAATGCAGTGGAAGGATCAACTCTGTTGTAATTAGGCATACCAAAAGAGAAGGGGGTAGCGTTGGTCATAGGACCTATGTCATCATGTAACTATGGGATCCTATATAAATAATTATGTGGAAACGAAGGATCGAACGGGTCGTCCTCAGGTGGATCTAGACCAAAAAACTAGGTTGGGTCTCGGGTGGATCCGGACAAAACAAACCAGGTTGGGTCTCAGGTGGATCACCCCCCCACGCCTCTTGAGGATTAGGGGTGTCTGAAGTGTGTTCGAATCTACCCGATGGAGTCGTAGGGATTTCTCCCATGCCAGAATGTGCAGTCTTGACGTCAGCGATATACGTCTCATAAGAATACGAAGACTTGGAGGGGGCCTTCCGGCGTCCCCTATAAATATGGCATGTAAGCTCGGCAGCTTGTAAGCCAACCAACCAATGAGATCGACGGAGAGCAGGACTCCGTGCCACAATATCTCTGGAGAGACTATAAAATCGAAGCGTCCCGTAATGGACAAAATATCGATCAAAAATAGAAAATCAAGAGCACACACCTAGAGAAACTACAGCGAAGAGCAGACAAACAGAGTAGCTAAATGAGCTCCCGACACTAGGGCCGGTATGTCTCGCCTAGGAGAGGCTTGAGACTCCCTAACTATAGCCGGAGGTAACAGAATCAGTTATAAAGGTTCCTAGGCTTCACTGCATGCAAAGGGACGGAACCCTCGACAACAAACAACTATGTTGTCCAACCCCTATCTGACTCAGGACACAAACAGTATAACTACTGCAAGTACCCTATGTGATACCTAGGTAAGGAAACTATGGTCACTACAGTATAACCAATGCTCAGGGGGACATTCGTAGGTGGGATCTGCCGTATGGGAAGGGTAGCTAAGCCCGAAACTCAAGAGGGTAAAATCCCCCAAGAGTCCCCAGATACGAACAAATCCTGGAAATATCTCCCAGGTTCAGTCGATATTGGAGGGCTATCTCTGCAACCAACCTCCCGTGACCCCGTGCTTAACTCTGGTTTGAGTAGAGCTTCCTGAGAACACCGATGTATACCATGGATTTCACCACTCCCTGGTTAGACACATAATGTTTCGTCTAGTAGTCTTGGATTGTTTACTCACAATGATCTATTCCAAGACTCTAAACCTATGCTAGTTGGTGTACCCTATAAATAAAAATCGTTCTAATCAATTTTAAGATTAAGCGTTAATTTTAATGGTTGTGGTTACTCAAAGGATACGGTCATGTAACTAGTGATGTATATGACTCAATAGTATGCAAAGTCATCAAACTCTAGACTCATATATCCAATAAAAACAATGCCACTAGAATGAAAATCAATCCAACGGTTTCGAAATAAAAATGCAACTCTTTTATATTTTCAATGCACAAGCAGAACCTAAATGAAAGCACAAGCACTCAGATGCAAAATGCAATACATAAAAGTAAATGTTTTTTGTATTTTCACTTATAAGCAAAAGGAAAATGCAAAACTGTATTTTTGTATTTTTTGATATAATGAAATGAAAAATGCAAGCAAAATCTCACTATTTAGTTACAAAAATGAAAAGGAGATCACTCAAACAACCTAGCAGATCCCAAACAGTAAGACTCAGCCAAGGTAATGAGCTAAAAAATTAAAAAATGGGTAAAAACCAACAAGGCTCAAAACCAAGAGAAAAGAGGATCAATCATTTAATAAAAGGAGGAATGTTCTGAAGTCATATTTCAAATTATATGTGTTGAATATATTATATTAGATCTGTATTTAAAATCAGAACATATTTTCGGGTTCATTAGAGCAGTTTGTTGAGTTGAAATGCAAGACTAGCTAGTTGGGGGTCAATTCTAGACTAGTTTCACCAATTTTACTACCAAATTAATTCTAAGAATTCATTTTTCATTATGTCAGTTGGAGAATGTCATTAACTCAGTCTAATATCCATATCAGTCCCTAATTCACGATTTTGGAATCCTTTAACCCCTGTTTGGAAAGTATGGAAAATTACTAGCTTAGCAATCCTGAGTGAGCTCTTGAACCCCAATTCCTCCCAAAATTTACCAATTCTGTTCAAATACTTTCCAAAACATCACCTAGACTTATTTGACTCATATTACCTCTTCCATTAACTCCCAATATCCCCACCTGTGTAGTATGCATATGCCAACTGCCCAAGAAGCCTCAAAGTAGGCATAGACTTGCTGTATGTTGAAAAGTGAATGATTCTAGTACATGGTGCATAGGACATCTCTAATATGACCCCTTGACCTGCTGGTGCACCTCAGTCCATACATTTTAGAGAATTGAAATTTAATCCCACTGTCCTCATCTCGAGTTCCATTCCCCATCACTTACTTCCTACTCTGCTTGGGAAAAAGATTGCAAATTTACTGAGTAAAAGTTAATAAAAAAAGTGACATTGAGTTGATTTTTGGTCATATCTTGACCAGGATATTACAGTAGTATCAGAGCATGGTCCTATGAACCTACTCTCTATTTTTGGTTATGAGTCCTAAAAGAATACCAATCCCCAAAGGAAAGAACCCTGAAGATCCATTTGTGGAAGAAGAGGTAGAATCCACAGGAGGGAAAATACAAGGGGGGAAGAACATGCTGAGAATGATGATGAGGAGTTTAGAATTTTTGTGCAAAGTATGTTAAAGGGCGTCATGACATATCCCATAATATCATTCAATTTGGGCAAGAAACTAGAGAATTGTTTTCTAAACAGTTAGGACAGAAAGAGGTAGAAGGGAGCTGCAGTGGCTCTCAGAATGAGGATAGGAAGATCCCTAGTGGAATCATATTTTCTAAGACTGGTACCCATAATAGGCCCAATGAATTCAAAGATGAATCCAAAGATGAGCCCTGACAGACCATGCCAAAATTCTTTGATGAACATAGAGAAGAACAACCTGAGATTCCTACTGAAACAGTTAATGCATGGGAAGACCAGTATGTGGAATACCAGATTTTGAGTGAAGAGTGCAGAAGGGCTCTTCCTTTCAAGATTTTTTGTGAAGCACAATACATAAATCATCCAAGGGGTGGGCATAGGCAGCCAACATATAATTATGAACTTAGAAATTCAATTGGTAAGATTCAACTACCTTACTTTAATGGGTGAACAAAATGCACTGCTAGCTCATGGGTGTAGTAGTTAGACACCTATTTTCAGCTGAATCCAATGGCTGAAAGGGATGCCATCAAAATGGAAACTCTACATTTGCAAGATGAAGCTAATGGCTGGTGGTTCCATGGCATGAGAAATTTGGTCCATGACTAAGTGACCTCATATGCAGAATTTACTAGAAGACTGATGGAGAGATTCGATAGAAGGGATCCTGAAATTGCCTTCAGGGAACTAGCACATGTTAAGCAGACCGAGACTCCGGAAGCTTATATCTCTAAATTTAAAAAGTTGGTTGTAATGGTTACTGATATATCTGAAGTATGCTTGATTCTTCTGTTCACAGAAGGGTTGGCAGAACCATTAAAAGGGCTAGTTAAAGCCTACCGACCAGCTACCCTCCAAGAAGCATTGAGCAGAACTAGGGATCTGCAGGATGCAATCCCAAGAACCAGATACCCACCTGCTAAAAATCAGAACCAAATTCCACCATTCAGAAATGTGGCTTCCCCAAACATAAGAGATTATTCATTCCGAGACCGAGATGAGCTAAGGAGGAAAAAACTGTGTTTTTCCTACCAAGAACCTTGGGTTCCGAGGCACAAATGTGCCAAGGGTAAGGCTCATTACATAGAAGTTTTTTCTGAAAGTGATGAGGAATAAATGAGTGCAGAATTTAGAGAAGAAGAACAAGAAGAGGATGTGTATGATACAATAGAAGAAGAGCTCTCACAACCAGAAGGAAAAATTGTTGTTTTGAGTGGAGTTCCCCGCTACCACACTATGAGATTTAAGGGAGTGGTATAAGGGCAGAAATTTTCAGTTTTGGTGGATGGGGGTTCCACACATAATTTCATATATGCATCCATGGTAGAGAGAAGGAAACTCAAATCATAAAAATTTGGAGGTTTCACAGTCATTATCCCAGGAAAAAACAACGCTATGCAGTGTGACCGGTGGATTCCCAAGCTGTAGGTAACTATTGGTGACCATACTGTGACTAATAGTTTTTATATTGTTGATGTTGTTGATAATAATGTTGTTTTGGGAGTGCAATGGTTTTTTTTCCATTGGTGAGCATGTGGTAAATTACCAAATCCCTCAGATGTGCTTTAAAAATACTGAAGGAAAACAAGTGGTTTTGAGAGGTGTCAACACCTACCCACAACAAGTTATTTCTGCACACAGTATGAGATCTGTTTTGAGGCATGGTGACATAGAGTGGGATGCTGAATGTTTTATCACCACTAAAGGTACCACCATTTATGTGTCACAACATCCAAAAGATATCCAAAGATTGTTCCACAAACACAAAAAGGTGTTTGAAGATCTGCCACATGGAATGCCTCCTGACAGGGGTACTGAGCATTTGATAGAGTTGGAACCTGGTACTTTTCCTATTAAAATACACCCCTACAAACATCCAAAGAGATTCAAGGATGAAATAGAGAAAACCATCAAAGATTTGCTTGAGATGGGGTTAATAAGAGCAAGCTCAAGTTCCTTTGCTTCATCGGTGGTTTTGGTCAAAAAGAAAGATGGAACAATGCGCATGTGCATTGATTACAAAGCTTTAAATAAGAAAACCATCAAGAACAGATATCATATTCCAAGGATTGATGAGTTGATGGATGAGCTGCATGGAGCTAAATATTTTTCCAAGATTGACCTCCGTTCTGGTTACCACCAAATCAGAATGAAAAGTGAAGATATTCAAAAAACTGCTTTTTGGTGCCATTTTGGGCATTTTGAATTTATGGTCATGCCTTTTGGCTTGACAAATGCACCAGCAACTTTTCAGTCTTGCATGAACAGAATCTTTAGCAAACAGCTCTGTAAGTTTGTACTTGTATTTTTTTATGGTATTCTGATTTACAGTAGGACATGGGAAGAGCATTTGTAGCATTTGGACAATGTTCTAACTCTTCTTGCAGAACAATCCTTCTATGCTAAATTGTCCAAATGTGAGTTTGGGTTGAAGGAAATCCTCTCTCTTGGCCACATCATTGGGAAAGAAGGAGTCAAGGTACACATGGAGAATATCCAATCCATCCTTGATTGGCCCAACCCAAAGAACATAATATCTCTAAGAGGATTCATTGGATTATGCACATACTACAGGAAGTTTGTGAAAGGATTTTCCAAACTCACTTCTCCCTTGACTGACCTTACCAAGAAGGGTGCCTTTTGCTGGAATGAAGAGGCTGTAAAATATTTCAACAGAATGAAGGAATTTATAAGAAGGTTCCCAGTACTTGCACTTCTAGATTTCATCCGACCTTTTATATTGGAGTGTGATGCCTCAGGTGAAGGCATTGGAGCGGTATTAATGCAGAACAAACATCCTATTGCTTATGACAGTAGAAAATTACAGACCCATGAGAAGTTGTATTCCATTTATGATAAAGAGATGTTAGCCATCATGCATGCCTTGGCTAAATTCAGACAATATCTGGTGGGAGGCAAGTTCATAGTCAAGACTGATCACAACAGCTTGAAGCATTTCTTGACCCAAAAAGAGTTGAATGACAGGCAGCAGAAATGGGTAAGTAAAATTCAGTCCTATGATTTTGATATTGAATATAAGAAGGGTAATTTGAATGTAGTTGTTGATTCCCTCTCTAGAAAACCTACTTTTTATTTGCTGCAAGTACCCATTGATTGGAAGGCCCAACTAGTTAAGAAATATGCAGAAAATCAGTTTGCTTGTGAATAGTTGGATAGAGTAAATCAGGATTATTCTTACCAAGTTATAAAGGATGTTATTTATTACAAGGATAGAATTTTTCTAACTCCTGAATCCAAGCTGAAAGAACAGATTTTGATGGTTTCCCACAATGCACCAGTAGCAGGCCATCTCGTATTTTTTAAAACTTACCGGAAGGTAAGAGAGAGGTTCACTTGGAAGGGCATCAAGGAGGATGTCCTAAAGCATGTGAGGGAATGTACTGCATGTCAATAGAATAAGGTTGAACACACTCATCCTGCTGGTCTCCTTCAACCATGGCCAATTCCTGAGCAGAAATGGGAAAGCATATCAATGGACTTCATCACACGTTTTCCCAAATCCCAGGGTAAAGATAGTATTTTTGTAGTTGTAGACAGGTTGACTAAATTTGCTCACTTTTTTGCTGTCACTTCTACTATTTCTGCCAGTCAAGTTGTTGCATTATTTTTTAAGGAAGTATTTAGATTGCATGGACTTCCCAAGATCATAATCAATGACAAGGATAGCAAGTTCACCAATGCTTTTTGGCAGTCTTTATTTGAATTGGTAAAAACTAGTTTAAACCTCAGTACAAGCTAGCACCCCCAGACAAATGGGAAAACTGAGAGAGTTAACCAATGGATGGAAGGTTATCTCAGGAACTATCTTACAATGCAGCAGAAGGCATGGGTCAGCTGGTTACATCTAGGGGAATTCTGCTATAACACCACATTCCACATGTCCATTGGAATGACCCCATTCAAAGCCTTGTATGGGTACGAGTCTTCCACTTTTGTAGATCTGGTTTTTGGGAATTGTAAATCACAAAAGGCAAAGGATTGGTTGCAAGAAAGCCAAGACATCCTTAAAGCCCTTAAAGAAAATTTGCAGGTTGCACAAAATCAGCAGATAAGAATAGAACAAATTGAACTTTCCAAGTAGGATACTTGGTTTATCTAAGATTGCAACCATACAGGAAAACCACTCTTAAGACAAAGGGGGCTAAAAAATTATTTCCAAGGTTCTATGGACCCTAAAAAATAATAAGAAAAGTGGGTGAAGTAGCCAATGAGTTGGATCTGCCAGCAGGGAGCAAAATAGATAATGTATTCCATGTGTCATGCTTGAAGAAAGCAGTTTGCCAGCAAGTTAAGGTTTCAGAAATATTTCCTCTTCTCGATGATGAAGGACACTTGGTCTTAGAACCAGAAGGAATATTACAGTTAAGAGAGAGGAATTTGAGGAGCAGAATTATCAAGGAATATCTAGTGCACTGGAAAGGGCTTCCCAGTGAAGATCCCACCTGGGAAGATGAAAAGATTCTACAGCATCTTGGTTTGAAACTGCTTGAGAACAAGCAGTATTGGGAAGGGAAGACTGTCATGTCCCCTCCCTAGTGGCCTTGGTTACTACTTGGATCTTTCCATCCCCGGGGGGTCTAAGTGATTAATTAAATGAGAATTTAATTAATGGGGGTATTTTTTAGGCAATTATACCATAGGAGTTAATTAATTATTAATTAATTAATTAAATGTTGAAGTTAGAGTTAATTATGAGTTGTAATATTTTTATTAAATGTTTATTGCTAATAAAATGTGGAAAGTGGTGATGATTAGGCAAGGAGGTCGAATTGGTCATGTGGACCACTCTTGCCTTAGTGGAAAATCTCAGGAATAGCAAGGAATCCAAAGGAGGAAAGAAGACAAGGCAAAGAAATTAGAAACTGACAAAAGAAAATAGAAAAACTAGAAAAAGCATAAAAGAGGAAAGTAAAGAAAGTGGAAAGATTCAAAAAAGTAATCAGAAGGAAAATAGAAACACCCAGAAAAGCTACCTAAGGCGCACTTGCCAAAATTTAGTGAAGGAGGTGAAGGAAAGAAATTTGTTAAAGCAGAGAGTTGATATTCCTATCAAGGAATGCGCCCTCCCTCATCCACGTGTGTGGCTTGGATTGTTCATCAAGCTAACTCTCCTATTTAGTCATGTTACCAACTCCATTCAAGAACTTTTGTCATTTTTATTTTTGCATTGAGGGCTCTAAGCTCTCTAGTTGAGTGATGTGCCTCAACAAGTTTTCTTGGGTGATGTGCCCCAAGGCCCCATGAGTTTGAGTGAGTGATATGCAGGTCCAGAATATTTTATTGCATCCAATAACATCTATTTCAGTTCATATTTGAAGATACACAGCCAGTTTGAAGGGGAGGCCACTAGTACAGAAGATGTGCAGCTAGATTTGGTGGAGGAACACTAGATGATGAAGACAGTTATGGTGAAATGCGCTCAGGACCTCCAGTGAACTGAATGAACTGATATTTGCAGATATCAGAGGCTTCTAATGTATAGAGATCAATATCAGACCTGATCTCCACTCTTATTCTACTTCTACCACTCCCTCAGCTAAATTTGGTGGTGATTCCCTCGGAGGAGAGAGCTAGTTTGATGATGGTGACCCAGTGAATACCAGCAGATCAAAGTGAAAAAATATCATAAATATAACCTGTAGATGGACTGATAATCTATTCTAGAACAGAGCCAAAGTAATCTCCTTCTTCTCATATTCATTCTCCTACTATTGTAACAAAAAAACTAGCATGTGAGGAATTGTTCTTTGAGAATCAATCATTTAATAAAAGGAGCAATGTTCTGAAGTCATATTTCAAATTATATGTGTTTAATATATTATATAAGAGCTATATTTAACATCATAATAGAGTTTATGGTTCATTAGAGTAGTTTTTTGAGTTGAAATGCAAGACTAGCTAGTTGGGGGTCAATTCTAGACTAGTTTCACCAATTTTACTGCCAAATTATTTCTAAGCATTCGTTTTCCATTCTGTCAGTTAGAGAAGGTCATTAACTCAGTATAATATCCATATCAGTCCCTAATTAGAGATTTTGGAATCCTTTAACCCCTGTTTGGAAAGTATGGAAAATTACTAGCTCGGTTATCCCAAGTGAGCTCTTGAACCCCAATTCCTCCCAAACTTTCCCAAGTCTATTCAAACACTTTCCAGAACATCACCTGCACTTATTTTACTGATATTAACTCTTCCATTAACTCCCAGGATCCCCACCTGTCTAGTATGCATATGCCAGCTACCCAGGAAGCCTCGAAGTAGGCATAGACTTGCTATATGCTGAAAAGTGAATGGTTTTGGTACATGGTGCATATGACATCTCTGATCTGACCTCCTGGCCTTCTGCTGCACCTCATTCCATACATTTTCAGAATTGAAATTTAATCCCACTGTCCTCATCTCAAGTTCCATTCCCCATCACTTACTTCCTGCTCTACTTGGGAAAAAGATTTCAAATTTACTGAGTAAAAGTTAATAAAAAAAGTGACATTGAGTTGATATTTTGGTCATATATTGACCAGGATATTACACATGTTACCGAGCAAATTAGCAGGGTTAATTCCCAGTAAGAAAAACTACGAACCGTGACCCAATTTCACCTCGGTCGACGTTCTAAATTCTTCGGAAGCAACACCTCCAAGGAGAAGTATCCTTAAGAAACCCTGTAAAACACTAGAACAACCAAAAACTATATATTTCTATGCAATTACTAGTTAAACCAGTGCCTAGATGGAGTCAATATCATAACAATTAGTCATCCAATGCAGAATATATGCAAACTAAGCAAAGTGTGAGATCACAAGAAATAACCATATGTATTCATGAATGTAGATATTCAATAAGACCAATCCAATATCATGTACTTAAAAGTGTTGACTTACTTTAACCAATAAGTATTGTTAACTGATAGATTACCAACAGCAGCAATACCACTTATATCATCCAATGGAATCACAAAATCAATATAGGAACATTGTGATATAGAAAGTGTAAATGGGAAGAACCAATAGCAACCATAACCCTTCATCAACAATATGTATCAACCATAGTAGCTAATTTTCTGTGTCATTAAAATACATTAGAATTTAACATAAGCAAGTCCCAAACTTAATGAAAAATGTAGTGTTCATTAAATGGCATTTACCATGACAATAAGTATTCAATAACCATCTCAACCATTCACCAATTGAGAACAAAACAAGTCATTTAGCATTTCAATGACATCAGGGGCTCTTAACACTAAAAAGATCAAGTATGTTACAACTTGCAAATACAATGTTCATATCTGTAAGTAGATTTTTATGTCTTATAAATACATACAAAAAAATGATTAAAAAAGGAATCCCTAACTCCAAATTTAGTAAAAAGTTAATGTTATCCCCTAAACTGTAGTTACCCCTATGGATGTATCCATTAATGGATGGAAATAGGGAAGGGAAACTCAAAAGGTGCAACCACGATCACCTCGACTTCCAATAGATGGTTGTCATGCCAATCGAGGAAACCTTCACTTTATGTTATCTAGCCCAGACAACAAAGGGGGAGACCCAGATCTACTCCCGACAGGAGAGATCAAACCAAAACACCAAATCAAAGTTAAGTATAAGTGAAATTGTAAGGTGTATGGTGTACCCTAGATCTAAGGATAAAGTCACAAGATGAATAAAGGGTTTAATGAGTATAGCTTTGGTTCATTGTTGATGTGAGAATGACTTATAGTGTTTGAAATGAGATCCAGGATTAATGTACCAGTCAATTGTGAGAAAATCCACTGCCTTGGGAGCCCTGTCCAATGCAAGGTAGTTTAAAGGTTGAATTGGGGCTAACCAGTACTAAAGATAAGTTTGATTGTAAGGTAGGACAATGTCAATGGATTCAAGCAACTAGACAAGAATCAAACCACAAGTTAATCCAACAATCTAGGAAAGTCGAATGAGCTTGGAGAAAGATCAGTGCCTTGGGAATTGGGACAAATGGAGTCAAAGTGAAGTTAACTTGTAGATCATGACCCCTATAACATAATACAAGTGGGCTACTAAAGGTTTTATGGATGGATCTATCTAGATCTAATAATTCATGATGTGACCTAAGTGGACCACAATCCCTTAAAACAAGGAATGCTATCCCCAAGGCAAGATTTCACAAAATGACCTACTAGACCTAGGTTTCAAGGTATGTGTGTTCCAAATCCACCAAAATCTCAACTACCCATGTCCTACAAGTGGACCAACTCAATCCCTTCAAGAAGTGCGACTTTGCCCAAGGAGGATTAAAAGTGGGATAAATGGGATCAAGACAAGTCCAATGGCATCCAAACTTTAGATCCAAGTAGTTTAAGCAAGTAATAATGTGGATCTAGGATATCAAGGCAATCCAAGGGTTAGATCTTACTAGATGTGAGTTTTAACATACCAAGTGGTCCAAAATGGGGTTTTAATCCCTTAAAATGTGGAATAGGGCCCACAAGGTAGAAATCACAAAAGTGATAGTCTAGGGGTAGGTTATTGGATATGTAGATTGCAAATCAAGTGGAATCTCAACTACCCATGTACTAGATCTAGGTTAACTCACCCAAACCAAGAAGTGCGCCCTTGCTTGGAGAGGCTAAGTTGCCTTGGGAAGAGAGTCAAATGGGGGGCCAATCCTCACCAAACTATAGATCCGGGATGCCGTGGATGCTATAGAGGTGGGTTTTAAATATCTTACCCAAAAAGCCACTAGATCTTAGTAGATCTGAGAAAATGTAAAAATGAGGGTTTGAAATATGAGGGTTTTATCAATTATGTGTTGTGCCAATGGATTGGAATCAAGATAAGAGAAACAAACCTGTGGATCTTACCTGGGTAACCTTGTAGACTCCTTGATGATGATGATATATGCAAACCCAATCAATTTGAGAAGCTTTGAGGTAGTTTTCTATGAAGTCGATTTAGTCCAAGAAGCCAATGCGCCCTCTCTCCTGCACAACAAACGTCAACAATATCATATTTGATGCAATCAAGAGATAAGACTAATGCCACAAGAGAAATAACAGAAAGATAGCATAGATCACAATGATACTAATGATAACCCCCTGATACAAGCGAATGCCAAAGAGATCGATTTGAAGAAGCCTTGCAAAATCGCCCTAATTGAAGTCACCCTCTTGTAGACAAGACAAAGATTTCCAAAAAGATAGATCTTACCAAAAATACCCAAATGCTAGGATGCAATAGAATTTCCAATCACCATCTAAAAACACCAGATGCAAAGGATACCACAAGAATTTCCATAAGAGAATTTTTCTATATCAAGATTCCAAGAGCCAAAGACCCCTTTACAATGAGAGGCTCTCTCCTTTAAATAGGAGGGAGAGAGTCCATAATCTAGCCACTTTTTGAATGAGTGGCTAAGATTAAAATATCAAAAGATCTAATCAATGGTTGAGATGAGCTCAACAATAAAATACATGGATCACTAATAAAATATAACAATAAGTGGACAAAATCGCCCTAGGAGAGGGGATCCCACCAAATCATGATGACAAAATATAATAATAAGCTTATGGTGGGTCCAAGGGGTAATTTTAGACACCCTTGGTCAATCCCCATAGCACAATAATAATAAAATAGTCATCAAAGTACCAAATCGTGCCTCTGTGGACAAATCGTGGGCCTTAGGAGGCCTCAGAAATCATCAGAAAATGCCATAAGTGATGGATGTGGGTCCCGATGAAGCTGAAACTGCCGGAGAAGGTGTGGAAGACATCCCACTCATCATCACTGATCACCCCATGCCAAAAATTTTCCTCAGTAGCCTAAATCGAATTCCTCTGTAGCCATTTCTACCAATCCCAAATTGCCTCGGGAAGCGTGAAACTACCCAAACTGCCTCCTGGAGTGCCTGCGCTGTCAAGGTGAGGGCACCAGTGTGTCCAGGAGGGGGTTAATATGGTAAAAACAAGTGGCTGGACCACCCCCTCCAAGCACAGCGCCCTAGGTCAACCAAATAAAATCCATCTCTACTCTGACAGGGTCTCCGACAGACCAAAACTGCACTAGGATAGCTTACTGAGGCTCAATCATCACTGCAACTGCCCGGAACTGAAAGTAGACTGTTTCATTGGACTCAGAAGGTCCAAATCTATCCAATATGTGTACTCATACACCATATGGATCTCTGCATGATCATATAATACATCCAATATACCGGAACAGGTGAAATAATAATAATCTGTAAATGATCAAATAATGCTGAAAACCATGAATCATCATCATAAACCTGTATCTGATGCATAGAACCATCATGTACATATACATGGACCATATATCATCTATTTGTATCATCACAAGGTCCTACCATCTCATGTCCTATGGTTGACCTTGGTCAAACTAGGTTTGACCAAGTCAACATGACCAAATATAACTCAGACTGTCATCAGAAGCTGCTACAAAGTGTCAAAGGTTAATGCATGCTCTACAATTTATTCAAATAACAATTATAACACAAAGTAATCATTACTGGCGATCTAAATCCAAATATATAGTGTCATTAATTATTATTATGACTCAGACTAGACTTTCAAGACCATACTCACTTCATAGTTGTGATCAATTTGCTAGTGAAGGGTGAAGACTAAAATACACTGGCTAAGCTAAAGGATGACTGACTGACTCAACATTGTGGCACTTCGGATATGGGAAAGGGAATACACACCATAGCATATACTGAATGAGCGACAACATAGGGAATGACGGTGTCTCACAAATGGATAAGTTGTTCAAAGAGGGTTTATTAACCTTTAACAAATGCGCACAATCCATAATACAAATGAGGCCAGCAATTATTTTGATATAGCATTTAAATTCCATTTCTTTTTGGGCCTAAAGTTTCCATAGTCTTTGATCTATGTTTGTTTATAAACACATTGCATAGATTTACATTTATTGAGGCTTATTTGTTGTAGGTGTGTTTTTAAGGCACTTGTTTACCTGAGCACTTCTAGGTGTGTCACAGACAGCTTGTTTACCTAGGTATTTTACATTTCACAAAAGATATAACATTTTATTTCTTAGCCATTTTCATTTGGCTTGCCTTTCATTCATGTGTGTTTAGAAACACATTGCATGAATGGGATTTTCATACAAGATATAACATTTCATTTTCCATACTTTGTATTCATTGCAGCACTAAAAGTTTCAGGTTTAGCCAACACAACTTTAGTGACTAGGGGGATTTCTCAAGGAAATCTAACTCACCATAGGTAAGTTTTGTCACCAACTCAGAGCCGAGACACAATAAACAGGGAAGCTCATTCAATACAGAGGCTACAGTGGGGAAAAGTCCTCCATGCCACTAGTCAAGTAATAAGTCAGGGTGATAGACTAAAAGGTAGGTAATGGATGGATGAGGACAATGAATAATGGAGCCAACACTAGAAAGCAAAGGTATGGTGGAAGGATCACCTCTATTCTCCCTAAGGAGGGTAAAACCAATGAGTATGAATAGTGAACTTCTAAGTATGAGTAGGGACAATAGAATATATATAAAGATCAACCAGGTCCACATATATATATGATCACCAGATCATGACACTAAATGCTAAGACATGCCATAAGAATGAATATAAAAGCAATATAACCACAACACCATGATATACCTGCTAACTCATATACCTGAATGCTCATCCTCTGAAAAATCATCTGTCCTCTGAAACTGCTACTGTAACTCTGGGCACTACTGGCTGCTCTGCACAAATGGTATAATAGCTACATCGGTCATGTCTCTGAGTGTCCTGAGACTCAGTCATGGCATGGGGAATATATATACTGTCCAAAATCTGATAGTGATCCAATATAGATGCTCATCTCAGCATCTCAAGTGAAAGGGAACTGGCTGAATAGTGTACTGGAATCAAAAAAATAATGTATGGTATCCCGGCTACTATATATGTGATAACAATTAACTAACCCTTAGTTTTTTGTGTGTGCAGGTGATAGGGAGAAGGGAAGAAGGAATGGGGTCTACAATAAAATTGCAAACCTGTGCTAGGGAAACTAAAGGGATCGGATAAAGAGGAAGAAAAGGGAAAGGAGGTAGGGAGCAGCGAAAAAGGATGCAGTAGGGAGCAAGTCCAAGGAAGGAGAGAAGGGCGGCGAGGAGGAGAAAAGGGGATACTGAGGGTGTAAGGTGGGACAGAAGAGAAGGACAAGGCAACTGGAAGGAAGAGCAAAGGAAAGGGATAAGGGAGGAGAAATTCGTAGAGAGGTTTAGGTCTACCAATTAGGGTAAGATACAGAAAAACAAATATTAGGGATAGAAAAACATAAATTAAAAGTTACAAAATTGCATTTACATAAAATAAAAAACTAACCTAAATTTAATATTTACAAAAGCACATAACTCATAAATCTATCTTAAAGAGTATATTAACAACTAGGGTTTAGACAAATCCAACCTAACCTAGGGTTTCCAAGAGGAACAACCTCTCCTTGAGATCATACTTTCCTAGTTTTGTAAGCCAAGCACTTCTCCAAAAACCACTAGGGTTGGTTGTGAGAAGTTTGGCTAAGACAAACCTAGAATACCTAAAGCTCAAGCCTTCTTTGCTGGGGAAACAAAATACTAAAATTTTACTAGCCTAGGGAAAAAATACAGCATTATAAATACCATTCAAACCTTAGACAAGCATTGTTTCAACATTTAGCAAAAAGACATCAAGAGATAAGACTTGGATACCTTTTTGTGTATGTGTCAAGCAAACAACTCTTAGCAATTACCCAAGCAAGGTGCAAGAAACAAAGACGCTCCAAATATAAATCCCCAAACAAGCTCATACATTCATCCTCAAGGAGTGCACACCTCTCCAAAATTCCCAAGGAGGTCGAAAATCAGAAAATCAAGTTTTATCCCATGTGTTGTTCTGTTTTGAAGTGAGGAGAAGATATATTTATATCCTTCTCACACTCACTTTACAAAAATAAAATTAAATCTAGGCCGACGTGCCTTTTTAAATGTCAATTTAAAATTGTAAAATGTCAACTTAAAAATATAACAAAAATAATATAAAATAAACATCTGAGTGGGTGAAATGGGACATTTTCCCCAGTATTCACCCCAACATGTCAAAAATGACTGAAAATACCACATCGGATTGAACTGAAGGTTGAGATGCGGAAGGGGGGGTCGTCATACCCCAACTAACCCCAGAAAACAGTGAAAATCTCTCAACTCCCCCCCTCAAATCAAGCACAATGTAGCCATGAAAGGATGACGTCATCCTCTGTGGAGACCAATGAAAGCTGGCACTATAAATCGGAAGCAGCAGGAGGTTGCAGAAGACCTGGGGAAATGACATAGGCCCCAGTGCTGAAGAAAAGTATGCCACCAATGTAAGAGTGATGGGAGAGGTCATGTGGTCTAATGACCCATCCCTGGGGGCCCCAGTCACCAACCTTAGGGTTTCAAACCCTTTTATGAGGTAGTTAGCAGTGCCATTAAGCCATAGTACCCCCAGGAGGGAGCCAGAGGATCTGGCCATGACCCCACCTATGAAATGTGGTTATATCGTGTTAGGAACCCATGTCAACCCTTCTATTTACTTTGTTAGTATATTGTTGTTGGAAGCATATGATTTGTAAGTCGTCCCGTAGTATTTGTTGATCCATAGTTTGTCTTATTGTTGTTGGACGCATATGCTTTGTAAGTCATCCCGTAGTAATTGTTGATCCATAGTTTGTATTGGCCCATGGTTTGTATTGACACATGGTATTGACCCATGGTATTGCCGCCTAGACTTAGTATATAAGTTTGTTTTGAGACCAATGAAGGTACCGTGAAGTTATTTTGTATTGAGCTTGCTCAAAGGAGGTTGCCCCCTCGAAGTGGCCTGTGATCAATAAAAGTGTTCTGAGTTCTGTTATTTTTGTTATCTCGTGTGTTTTCATTAATTAATTATTGCAGGTTCTTCACATCTGGTGTCAGAGCACTTTCTTGGGCTCGTTGGGTGAAATTTCTGCCAAAAAAAAAATTCTCATCTATTGCAGCTTCGGATCTGGGAATAATCCCTATCCGCTTCGAATCAAATTATGTTTTTTCGCCATAACTCCCTTGTTTTAACTCTATTTTCCTTGAAACTTCACTGGCACCCCTGCATATTTCATTCCTGAGCCAGAAATCCCACTTCCCAAAGCCATAAATCCCACATTTGTCTATTTTTAGGGTTTTCCATAACTTCTTCAATTTTCACCCACTCACCTCCAAATTTTGCCACCATGTTCATTCCCTATTTCTGCTTCTTTGTCCCTCTTTGACAAATTTTATCATTCTTTCACCCTGCTTCTGAAATCCCTATTTTTTGCTTCCCTGTCCATTAGAGAGTGTCCAAAACCTAGTCAAACCCCAATTACCCCTCCGAGTTTTTCCCAAATCTAAATTTCCCTTTACTAAATAAGCTTTTGTTTGTGTTTTTCTATCCATTCCCCCCCCAAAAAAAAAAAAATCTCCTGGTTATGGTTGTCACCCGCGCAGGAGAAAAAACTATGGAGGAAGCACTTGCAGCCATCCAAACCAAACTCCAAGATATGGATGAAAAATTTCTCAACCTCCATCTTCAGCATTCAACCATGAACAATAACCGACAGCAAGAATCTTCTGCAGCCAATGGGTTCTCTTCTTCCAGCAATTTATGTGGTCCGAAGCTTGAATTTCCTTGCTTCAATGGTATTGATCCGATTGGATGGATCTATCGTGCAGAACAATATTTCAGTCTGCATAATACTTTCGATGTCCAAAAATTTCCACTTGCATCCTTTCATTTGGAACAGGAAGCCCTTCAATGGTACCGTTGGTACATCAACGCTCACGACCAGCCAAAATGGACAAATTTTTGCTAACTCCTTTTGCAACGATTTGGTCCTAGTGCTTTTGATGACTTCACCGGAGCACTCACTAAAATTCATCAAAGTGGCACTGTGAGAGAGTATCAGACAGAATTTGAGAAACTAGCCAATCACACAGAAGGATTTTCTGATGAATTCTACAAGAGTTGTTTTATCAATGGTCTTAAGGATGAAATCCGGTCAGAGGTTAAAATGGTCTATCCCAACATAATGATGGAAGTCCTAGGGTTGGATAAGTTTGCAGAAGACAAGATTGCAGCCCAACAATGCTCCAAACCCACTTTTGTTCCCTTTCAAAATATGGGTTCTCAATGACCTCCCATCCCGCCAGCTCCTCGACCAACTCTTATCAAGCATTTGTCTGAAATAGAGATGCAGGAACGCAGAGAAAAAGGGCTTTGTTATAATTGTGATGAGAAATTCACTCAGGGACATAGATGTGTTCGACAAAAGCTCTATCTCTTGGATATGGATTCTCCGCTTGCCTCTACAATTGGTGAAGAAACTCCAGATACGATGGATGATCAGGTCGACATTCAGGAGCCGCCTATTGACCCCCCATCTCAGGATGAACAACAAGAGATATCTCTCCATGCTTTATTCGGCGTCCCCACCCCCCAAACAATGCGGGTCAGGGGTTTCTTCAAGAAGCTTCCTCTTACAATACTCATTGATTCTGGTAGCACTCATAACTTCATTGACCCTTGGATCGCCAAACATGCTGATTGTTTTGTCCATCCTTGCTTCAACTTTGAATTCATGGTTGCCGATGGGGGCACCTTACCTTGCAAGGGGAAGTGTCACAATGTGCGTATCCATCTAGAAGATTATAACCTGGGCTCTAACATGTTTGCCTTGTCCGTAGGCGGATGTGATGTGGTTTTGGACGTTCAATGGTTACGCACACTTGGCCCCATATTATGGGATTTTGCTGAACTTTGGATGTATTTTTCAGTCAATGGGAAACAACACAAATTTAAGGGCTTACAACAAGGGTCTCTCTGCATCATCAGTTCACATCGCCTGGAAAATATCCTTAAGAAGAATTCACATGGTGTTATCACTCATCTCCATTCCATTCAGATGCACCCATCAACGGTCTCCCATACTTCCTTGGATAGATATGTAGGTGTCCTTACTGAACCAATGGGCTTGTCACCCTCAAGAGACCTTTCCGGTAAGAATTTCGCCGCATCTACATCTCAGCAGGAAATGATGGCTATTTTGCATGCAGTACAGAAGTGGCAGCCATACCTATTAGGAAATTATTTCTGCATCAAGACTGATCTCCAGAGTCTGGAAAATTTCCTGGAACAATGGGTCTCCTCCCCTGCACACCTAAAATGGGTTATCCAACTCATGGGTTATGCCTATGCGATCACTTACAAGAAGGGTAAGGACAATATGGTGGAAAATGCTCCTTCTCGCACATTTGATGACCCAGTTTCTCTTACAGCTATTTCTCTGCTTGTTCCAAATTGGTTGCAATCTGTTCAACAGGGCTATCTCTTCTATGAACTCCATGCTTCTTCATCAGCAGGGCACTATGGGTTCCTCAAAATGTATGATCGGGAACTATTGCTTGGTTTTTCAACCAAGCATGTGCAAGGATGCACCTATCAACAATGTGATAGCAGTTTCAATATAGAAAGTAAAAACGATTATGAATTAAATCTAAACTAACATGTGCATATAACAATAAACTTGAAAAGATTTAAGAACAAGAACAAGAACAAGAAATAAAAAATGACTTTTGTATTGCAATACCTCAAATGGTGAGGATGTTTGGTGTTGAGCAGCTCCAAGGTTGAGATGCTCCAGGATCCAATGGTCTCTTCTCCAAGATTGCTACAATGGTCAAAGAACTCAAGAGATATTTTGACAGCATGAGGATAGGATGATGGATGGATGGAAAGTGAGGATCCCCTACCACCTTTTTATAGTTTTTGGTGGTGGAGAATACCATTATGGTTTTGAGAAAACCAATGGTATTGACCAACATGGTTTAGGTGCATTTTTCCCTCTTTTTCCCTTTTTGAATATTTTGAATATTTTTATTCCCTTTTAATATTTTTGGGAATTCTGGATCCTTTTTTAGGGTTTTTTATGTTTTTTGAGGAAAAATATATATTTTGAGGGGGAAAAGGGTGTATTATGGTCTTTTTGGTGACCTTTTGATGGCTTTAGAGGCTCAAATGGTGGAAAAGTGGACAAAAGGGTCATGTGGATAAGGGAATGAGCTAGTGAGCAATTTTTGGGTGTTAACAGATTGCCCCCTGATGTGTAAGGGTAGGAGCTCATCGTATGGCCGATAGACATCATAGTTCTTTTATGTTTTTCCTGGGGTTTGGAGTAGAGAAGAGACTAGTTGGAGACTGGATCAACGGCCCCTTGGAAGTTGCAAAAACAAAAATATTACATGGCCTCAATATGAATGAGGGATAATCTCTGATAATGGACGAGGCGGGCATACGCATGCTCGTATCAAGACATATACATAACAATTAGTCCCAAGAATGGGGACCTGAATAATACATAAAAAAATCTGCTGGTACATCATAATGGTCCAAAGGGGACACTATTCTGGGATGTACTCATGATCATAACATGACTGATCTCAATAACTGATACACTGGAAATGCAATAATCGTTCTGAATATTACAGGAGGGTTGATGAACTGTTGAAACTGAAGGTGTCCAACATCTGTGGGGACTTAACAACTGTGAGTCAACTCTGAGGAGTATATGTAACTGTATACTCGAGGGAGTATAAAACTGGGGTACATTTGAATATTGTCGCCATGCACAACCCGGATATCTATAGGAAAATGTAACTGGTTGTTTCCATAAGTAGACTCTCAAATGTGGAAGAATCAGGTGGTATCCGGGGTCTTCAACAAATAACTGAAAGGACCAATACCCTGTGCGAGTCTCAACGATGCGATCAAGGTGTTGAAGTCGGGCATGTGAGAAACAATCATTTCGAGAGGCATTGAGGACTCCTTTCAAAATGATCCGTAGGCACTCATCGCTAATGGTGATGAGTCCAAGGCACAGGGACCTCTAGGTCTATCCTCTGGAATAAATTTGGTTAGTGTCGACAGAGGGAGACCGGACAATATCAAGGCAATGATGTTTCCTTGATAGGAGCCTAATTTGTACAACTGAAGTGTGGTAGTACTGATGGTAGGACTAACATACTGTGGGGATGGGAAATAACTGGGGTCAAAGAGTGGTTGGACTCAAACTTCCTTTGTTCAGAACATGATGACATGGTTGACCTGGCAGCGTAGGAAACTGACTTGTAGGTGCGGGGATCATAGCTTTAAGTACTGAATGGTATGTATTGTAGATTGGAGTGACTCTTGGGGGACAAGCTGATGGATTCTTTTGGGAGACTCTCAGGGTGACATACTGCAGAATGCTCTGAACAAAGGTGACCAAAATGGGGAAGCTTCCATATGAGTAGACATGATCTGTCGTGGCGCCGAGAAGCACCATTGGGTCCTTCTTCATAGTTTTAATGAGCTCCAAGAAGGGATAGAAGTGTGCTCTGAAATGGTACTATCCTGTGGATTTTGTGAGCCCAGGATTGTTCATGCTCGTGAGTGATTTCCTTTTTAAGGAGTCTGAAAACGATAAGAAGACTCTGAATTGGTGGAGGAGTACCGTCCTGTGGATATATACGAGCCCAAGACGGTGATTGCTCATGTTTTCTTTCATTTTTAGAGAGTTTGAAAGCGGTAAGTAGACTCCATTAGTGTTCTTTTTCGTAAGTTAGTCTCCAAGGCCCGAAAAAGCATAAAATGATGCAAATGGAGAACTCTTCTAGCCGATGTGACTAGAGTATTCATTTTTCGTAATTAGTCTACAAGGTCCGGAAAAGGGGTAAACTTATATCAGGTAGACGCTCTTTCAAATACTTTTAGCGAGCATGAAAGGAAGCAAGGTTGCTCGACGATCTTTTCATTGTTTTAGGAGTCAAAAAAGAGCTTAACGAAAACTCCCTAAGTGCCTTTTTCGTAAAAGAATTGCTCGGCCCGAAAAAGGGATAAAATTATACCGAACAAAAAAGGTATTGGTGAGAACAAGAAATGATCTCGAGAATTTTCACGAGCACGGAAAACTGAATCCGGCGACATGAAGATCGTCAAAAACGGGCAACGGCCGATGTGGCACGCGAATCGAGGCGATGAGTGACATTTTGAAAAAATGCCCAAAAATCATGGGAGTGAGAGTGAAAAATGGTCTCAAGCATCATCACGAGTGTAGAAAACTAAATCTGACAATATAAAACTTGTCAAAAACGGACGACAACTGATGTGGCACGCAAACCGAGGTGACGAGGGGGCATGTAAAAAATGCTCAAAAAATCTAGATGTGAGAGCGAGAACTGATCTCAAGCATCGTCATGAGTGCGGAAAACTGAATTCGACGATAAAAGACTCGTCAAAAATGGACGACGGCCGATGTGGCACGAAAATCGAGGCGACAAGGGGCATGGGAAAAAATTCCCAGAAAATCTGGAGGTGAGAGAGAGAAATGATCTCAAGCATCGTCACGAGTTCGGAAAACTGAATCTGATGGTATAAAAATCGCCAATAAACTGACAACGGCCAATGTGGCATGCAAATCTAGGTGTCGTGAGGCATGGAAAGAATGCCCGAAAGTTTTTGGTGAGAGCAAGAAATGATCTCAATCATCATCACGGGCATGAAAATATGAATCCGGGGTGCAAATGGTGCAAAAAATGAAGGTCATAAGGACTCCGGAATGGTCATAGGAAATAACTAGGTTAAAAAATGGCTACAAATAAAGGTGAGCCCACCAAGCCAAGGATGCAATGGTGGGGAGAAATGATGACCTGCGGGGGAAGAATACTAGGTGTACCAAATCAAATCAAATATACAAGTGATATGTGACCTCAAAAATGGTTGAGATCACGCATGTGAAAAAGTGAGCAGGGTTAATGACCTGCCCCCATGTTATGTGCATGGGGTTTATGATTGTGGATCACATATGTGTTGGTTTGAACAATGGGGTCATTGAAATAATGAGATAGATGTGATGGGGAAGGTTCAAAATGATTGATCATGCCCCCTATCCTAGGGTTGAGGTAATCTATTATGCCCCCTAACTCAGAGGTGTCAATGTGGTGCATATGTTGTCTTAGAGAGGGATAAATAGGGCATTGAGAAACTGTTGGCAGGGGGGTATACCATGAGGCTGTGGGCCATGGTGGCATACTGAAGTGATGATATGATGATGGGGGATTCCTCTTGTGGGGTGGATTCCCCCAGTATCTCCGACGAGAATCACGATGATGATGAGTAGGAAAGGTTTTGGGCCTGCCCCCATGTTGTGGACATGTGGTTTCCTCGTCAATTTGAAAGGGTTGGACATGTGTGTCGAAGGGATCAGTGGAAGGGAATGAGCTAGTGAGCACTTTTTGGGTGTTAACGGGAACAATGTAACTTCTTTTGGCAGGGACTGAAAATGACAATTCAACAGATGGTGACTGACTGTTATACTTTCCAGGTCAACAAGGGTGAAACGACACTCCTTTTAGGACTGCTCGAACCCCTATCCATCTCTACATCGATTTGGACAACTATTTCTATGGATTTCCTAAAAGTGTTGCAATGGTACAATACCACATCTAAAAGGACACCATATGAAGCAGTGTATGGACAGGCATCGCCAATTCTTCTTCCATACACCCTCAACAGCTCCCCAGTTCATGCAATTGACTCGGTTCTTCGAAATCGCAATCAGATTCTTCTTATTCTGCAAGACAATCTTCACATGACAAGAATTCGACTGAAACAACAAGTCGATCAACACCGTTCTGAGTGCACTTTTCACACAGCTGATATGGTTCTTCTTCGTCTACATCCTTCCAAGCAACCCTCCCTGAAACTCACAAGGAGTCAGTGGCCCAGAATGGAACCCGAGGATGCTACAGGGGAACCACTCCTTCAGATTCTGCATCAATTTCCACATCTAAAGCTTTGAGGACAAAGCTTTTTCTAAGGGAGAGGGGATATTAGGAACCCATGTCAACCCTTCTATTTACTTTGTTAGTATATTGTTGTTGGACGCATATGCTTTGTCATTCGTCCCGTAGTATTTGTTGATCCATAGTTTGTCTTATTGTTGTTGGGCGCATATTCTTTTTAAGTCATCCCGTAGTAATTGTTGATCCATAGTTTGTATTGGCCCATGGTTTGTATTGACACATGGTATTGACCCATGGTATTGGCGCCTAGACTTAGTATATAAGTTTGTTTTGAGACCAATGAAGGTACTGTGAAGTTATTTTGTATTGAGCTTGCTCAAAGGAGGTTGCCCCCTCGAAGTGGCCTACGATCAATAAAAGTGATTCTGAGTTCTGTTATTTCTGCTATCTCATGTGTTTTCATTAATTAATTATTGCAGGTTCTTCACATATCGCACCCTCCAAGTCAAAAATATTGATGCCATCTCCTTGGGGTACATCTGGAAAATGTGTTGGTACTAGTACCATGTAACAAATTCGATCATGAATCCAAGTCATTACAGGAGTAACAAAAGTATTTCCAAGTCATTACAGAAGCATGATGCAGTGTAGTAAGAATGATCGTGATGCATGTGGTTTGCACAGGAGTAACAGAAGTATTGACAGCAGAATGCATAGATATTAAAGGCTCAACTGGAAAAGTACTCAGGGGGAGCATATACACATGGGCAGCACTGCGACAAGCACATATGAAGCATACAATCTCAAGGATATGATTATGCATAGCCTCATAAGGTGTTGACATCAATGCCAAAGGGGGAGATTGTTGAACTTTGGTTTTCATTGATTTCGACTAATGTTAAAGAGGATGAGAAATGATGTCAAAGGATATTCAACATTCCTATGGATTTTTTATGAAGTATATGGAATCCACTGTGAAGTGGTATATGCGCACATAAGATGAAGTATATGGATGCTAGTATGAAGAAGTATATCTAGAAGTGCATCCAGTATGTTCATAGGTATATCATGGATATCCACTTTGAATAAGTATATAAGGTACATCTAGTACATAAGATACAGTAGTAGGTCTATAACATCCCATATTTTCATAAAAATTTAAATTTTTTGTAAATAGCAACAATTAGCTTAATTTATGATAATTTGTAACTGCGGAATTTAATAATACGAGCTACAACAATGTTAATATTAACAGCTGTTGTATTAAACATAAATAATTGTCTATTATAACTACTACGTCAGCGACATCTTAATTATATTTATAACAACTATCATTAAGTAGTTAAATGCATGAATAGATCAACTTTTGATGCGACACCTTTTTAATGCAATGAAATGTATGAATGATGTAATAATGAAATGACAGGTTAGAAATATGATATGGTACTTTTTCTTTGAAATGATATTGACAGTTTGCTTCTTTGCTGCCCAAGGGAGTCCTATGAGGGACCCCGAAGCTTACTTAGCTGCAACGCTAAAGCATTAGACCTGTTCGATGTGCAGATGACAGGTAAGGAGTTTCATGATTGCAAATAAATTCCAGTTTCGCGTAAAGTTCAAATCAACGTCGTAAATAAAATAGCATGTTTAGAGATTGTTGCAACCATAAAGACGTACAGGTATGACTCGCATACTTACACCTTTGATTTCCAAGATTCATCTTATAACTGAGTAATCTCAACCCAAGTTGACTGACGAACAAGTATCTTATTAACAGCATTGTTGCTGTTGTCATCGTTGTTCTAGCTAGTTGTAGTGATAGCTGTCTTGTTATCGTCATTTAGAATGATAGTACCAAAATGCATGTAAAAGTTATGAGCTTGTAAGCTCTTGCAACCAATATTATTCAATATATATGAAGAGATAAAAACGATAATATATGAACATGACTAACCAAATGTTATGTAGATATAGTGCAATTAAACTTTGGACTATATATATAATTGTTATTCTATTTGTAAGCAAAACACATCCTATCCAAGTCTTTATGAAAACATTAGTGTGACTCTTCCTATTTTCGATTTAATGTCAATATTAAAACATATATCGGAGACGTTGGCAATATAGGCATCGTTAAAATCTTGACAATTCTATGCAAGTGTATGTAAATTAAATACAAACATTATAATGTAGGAAAGCGATGACAATAAAGTGCTAAACTTGGAATTATAATCGTATATTGCATATATGTTATGACTACTATGACAATTACGATATTGTTAAATATTGTTATGTTAACAAATGAAACTTGTAATATTTGTTATCACATCGAGGTACTGACAAACATTAAAATGGGGTTTGACAGGTCGCTGGCTCATAAATTCGACGTTGGTCTCGAGCTGTGGTAAAGATCACGGAAGGATATTACAATTAAAGTTTTGGTACTGCATTACTGTCGAGTTGTAACTCTAGGAATCCACGTAGACGTGAATACCTCCATACTTGTTGATGTGTAAGGGTCCTACATCAAGTGTTGATCGTTCTTGCTCCACCGCGTGCCATAGTGGCAATGTCTGAAGGTAATGCAGAGTGGGCATTAAATTCTATATGTGACAGGCCGCTGAATCAATTAAATTGGCATGTGTCTCGAACTGTAAAAGAGATCATGCAATGATCTTCCATTAACAAGTTGGCGCCATATCCCTGCCGAATTGGATAGTCCATTTCCACGTAGGTGTGCTTTCCTTCTTGCTTGCAATTGTGGAAGAATAATACACTTTGGTACTAGTTGTTGCTGACTTAAGCGTTTTGCCAAGATGGCAATGTCAAATGGTAATGGAGGATGGCATTAATTGTTGATTTTGTTGATACCAAAGTGGCCGTAGCTGGCACTGTTGTAACCGTTGATGATCGTGAATCTAAACCGTCGGATCGAAACCCTAAAGTCTACCCTGTAATTGAGTTAAGAACTTGGAAAAGTGGTTCATTGTGTTATTTTTTTTGTTGGAGGTGGCCGACAAGCTGCCGAGATTTTGGTAGGAAGTTTGCAAGGGTTTCGAACCCGAGATCTGTGAACTAGTGTAGAAAAATTTGCAGGTTTTAATCTCTGTAATGTTGTTGTAACTTTTAGATGTAGTTCAAGTTCAAAGTGATAAAATGTTAAAGGTTTAAAGTTCTTCGTTGTATGTTACAACTACGGTGCCAACTGCAAATGCTTGCGTTCTCTCGTTGAGACTGGAACGAATCCATTATATTTTTCCTGGTGTATGCCAAGAACTGTCCACACAGTTGTGAAGGTAAGCGTCCAAGATGATAATGTTTCCTTTTTCTGTACCTCGATTTTCAGTTTGATAAAAGCATGAGTCTAACTCCGAACTATTGCTTGCTAGGTACAGGGTTTTGGAAAGGTTTGTCGAGGGTTTGACGGAAGGGAAAAATCAAGCTTTTACACCAGTAATCTTCAGGTCTTCCATACCCTCGTAGTGCTCCTTGTCTTTGAATGCAAGGTTCCTTGAGATAAAAACGATCTACCAAGACCTGTCGAAGCTCTGTCGTTGATGGTGTTGGAAGATGTTTTCAAAACGCGTTTACTGTTTGATACTGCAATTCTCAAATGTTTATTTGATACTTTGGTTTCTATATTTTGCAAACTTTGATGTTTGTCGACTGGAGATATAACTCGTCGATTTTGAATAACTGGGCTCTTCTGCCTATTGAAATTTTTGGGATAAACCCTATGTAACTTTGTTTTTCAAAACATAATATAAACGTTGCTTGAGAGCTTCATCTTCATTTTAGAGGTTGTTCTAATGTAATGTTTTAAGACTCTGTGAGATTCGACTTGTTTTTGTATTCGTTTATGACAGTAGGAAAGGGAGCCGAGGGCTCGATCTCTGTATAAGATAATACTCCTTTTGGTAATACAGTGTATGTTAAAACATTCGTTTAGCTATCTGGTTTGTTTGTCTGGATACTATAAGTTGATGTCGTAAATCCTTGTTTGGTAATGTTGATAAATAATAGAGTGAAATATCGAAAAGTTTTACAGTAATATGTACAATGGAAATGAATATTATTAAACCCTACATTTGTGTTTTATTTATATTTGGATTAAACAAAGATAAGAATGGGAAACTAAACCTAACTAGGGTTTGAAATGAAAACTAAACAAAATATGAATATCACTAACAACTTTGCAATAGAATAGGTGAATATAAAGAAAGTGATGTTTATAGAGTTTCTACTGTTTGATATGATGATAATTAACACGATGTTTATAATAAGAGATAGAAAATTATTTCTTATCAGCAACAAAATATTTCTGTTACGTCTATTATCTGTTTGAACTGTAAGTTTATGAAATTGATAAAATGAGAAATGAAAGAGGAATGGTGTGTGTATGAGTGTATTGTAGAAACTTAAAAATTGTAGAATGACTGTGAAAAGCTTTTTATTTACAGCATGTAATTCAATTTAATAGTACAGAAAGATAATAACCTTGAAAAACACTAACAGAGATAATGAAATCAAATGTCTATAAACAATATGAAGACTGGTAGTAATTGTTATGTATAATCTTATTTGGATGATCACTATCATTTAATTGTTACTTTGTTAGGATACATGTATACCTGTGATTTCTATATTTTTCTTTTATACAAAATATTGATAAGAATGCAGAATTTATACATTATTTAAATTCTCAGAAAGCTCTGATACTTATAATACATACATAGATATTATGCAGAATCTTCCTACTATTATTTAACTTGGAAACAGAAAAACTGAAACATAAATAATTACTATCTATTTATCGAATTTAAATGGCAACTTGCCTATATTCTAATCTATTTTAATCTGCCTATCTCTACTAGAGTACGATGCTCCCAAACAGCGTGTGGAAAAATGGGGATATTGATTTATCAATTTAACATTTAAACTTAAACATTCATACTTAAACATTTCCAGAATTAGATTCTTTTCGAAAGCAAATAAACAGAATAATACTAGATAAACAGAAAAGAATTATTTACTGAGAATAAGTTAGGAAATATTTTAAGAACCTGAGAAACTCTGTAGGGAAACAAACAACTCAGGAATACTGTTCCACCCAACCAAACTCCTGAAAACAGTCAAATACTGTCTTAGGACCCCCGAGCCTATTCGCTGAACCACCAGGAGGAAGAAACTTCAGGAATTAGGACTTCTTCTCGTTGTAGCAGTAATCTTCTAAATCTTCAATAGGTAGCAGTCTAAAAGACTTGTTCCTACAACTCTATTTCTCCTCAGTAAATAAGCAAAACTCATTTTTCAATCACCACTAACCTCCCTTATTTGAATCTCTCTTGAAATCACCTGATTTACAAGAGGAAAACATTCTGCAGAAATGTCGATTAAGGGCTGCCTGCCCAATTCGAATTTGCCTTTATAGGCTGCCTAGGCCTTTTCAAATGTTACTGGGTCATTAAATGAGTTGCCTGCTCACTCCCTCCACCTGGGGGATAATGCCCTATTTTAGGGGAAGTTGTCCCATAACCAACAGTAAGTGGTGTGATGTAACTGCTGCCATGTGTCCCATACCTTCCAACAATTTCCATTCCTCCTATTGGGTCAGTGAACACTCATTCAACAGTCCTCTTGAGTGTTTGTCTCCTAATTAATTTATTTAAATAATAATATTCAGTAATTACATTCATCCATGATCAAAACTGATCATAATCACAAAACTTGTAATTAAATTTAACATAAAGTATTTTTGCAAATAAATAATAATGTTCAGAAATTTGGATAGGTGACAAGGTCTCAAGTCCATCCAGTCATAGTCCTTCAAGGAACAAGCTAAAGTGGTGGCTAGATAGAAGTTTGAAGAATGCGCAAGCAAACAAAGAATTTTTTTGGACAATGGTTCAAGTGTGCATTCAAGTCAAGAATCCATTGGACAAGGTTTGGGAGTGCGCAAGAAAGCATGGAACAAGAAATGGTTGAACAGTTATGCAAATATTGAAAGTACATAAGTATCACCAATTAGAAGAAACTTTCAATTGTTGAAGCATGCACAAGTTCCAAGAAGGATGTAGCAGTTGAAGTTAGTATATGCACAAATTCAACAGCCAATGATACAAGAAATGTGCAATACCCACAAGTGATGGTACCACAAGGGCTAAAGTCCCACCAAATCGAAGACCATGTATGTGAAAGACCCACAAGAGATGACACGTCACTAGCGCATAAGATGACATGTGGAAAAAGCATAACCCGTGAAACAAGGAAGAGGGAATGCCACAACCAACTTATGGACATACAATCCATACAGAACTTGTATAAATAAGGAAGCAAGTTGGATATTTGAAGTAAGCTTGATAGCAAGTATGAAGATCTTGTAAGTGAAGATATACATTTATATTCAGTGCATCAAAGGGCTCGTTGAATCATAAAAGCATGATCTAGATGAAGAGTTGAGTGGGCACATGCAAATGAAGGTTATAGTTGATGGTGAACAGAATGATGTTGTAGATATCTGACGATTGCACGAAGATAGAAAATAAGAATGCAAAGTATGCGCAAGTGCATGAGGCCCAAATGATAGTATCACAGGAAACATGCAGAAAGTCACAAATGTTTTAAGATAGAAGCGCAGAAATAGAACTTAAGTATATCAGAAGATTCACGAAAGTATAGTTGATGCATGAAGGTTGAATTGAAGTGTGTGAAGTGAAGAAGTTCATCAGATGCGCAAATACAAAGCAACATCGTAATCAAGTATGTGCGTCATGGTGAGGATGATCTAAGACAAGTGCATTAAACCGAAAGGATGAATCGTATGATGCAAAGAAGGTCACAGATTGTCTAAAATAATTTAGCACTTAAACCGAATGGACACATCTCAGAAAAGTGCGTAGTTCCATATAATACTAGTGTGCGGTATCAGAATAGAAAGCCATCATTTGTTGCGCAGTATCAGTTGAGAGTGCAGTTGTGCAGTAGTAGAATGACACAGTCAATCTTGGCGCAAACTGCAAAATCATAGTAGCACACAACATAAGAAGTACGACATCAAATAAAGTGAAAGTGTTGAGTGCAATGAGAATTCAAGTGATGTATGCAACAAAGTGACAGCAATATGACTACATATGGGAGTTGCGCACAACAGAACGAACATATGAAGATCTGAAGTGTGCACGTATCATAAGTACAGCAAGGAAATATCTTATTTTGGATACCTTGGCGGCAGGACGGGGCAAGGAGCATGGGGTCATATCCTCCTTCTAGTTGGTGATGGAGAACACAAGGGGTTGGTGCTTCCTTCAAGTTGGTGCCTATAAAACCAAGAGGTCAATGCCTCCTTCCAGTTGGTAAACACAAAAATTTGGTTCTTTATTGAATGTAATCATTTTCGTTATAAAATATCACTCTATGGTTTTCTCCTGTTTGGGTTTCCATGTAAAAATTATGTGTGTTGCGTGTTCCTTGATTTGCACATATGTGGATGAATGATTACTTGTGATGAATCCATAATTGATGATCAAGGTTAAGTTCAGAATAATCTGTTATAGAAGTTAAATTTGTTCTTAACTGCGTTAATATTGATTCACCCCCCCTCCCAGTATTAAATCGATTCCAACATTATTCTACAGAAAAAATCACCACAATATCATTGTGTTGAGATTCTCTATCACTTTCCTTTGATTACTCTACCGCATATTCTCTCCATTGGGTTTAAACATCACTTGCCTTCTCTTATTCCATAGATTCCTTTGATGTTTCATCTCCTCCATTACCTCTACACCTTCTTCTGGCACTCCAAACTCTTTGTCATTTCCCTCTGGCATATCCCTTTTTCTATTTTATCCGAAAACCCATTCTTCAACATCCTCTATGTCACCTACTACATTATCCAAGCTAACCTCCCATATAGCCTCCTTTAGTGCATTCTTTCTCTCATATCTTTCTTCTCTTCTTATCCTATGTTCATTTGGGTACATTTCTATTTTCTTTCTTCTTTCCTACTTCATAGCTTCTCCCCTATTATTTACCTCACCTCCCCAAGAATAGGGTTTTTTACTCTTCTATCATGTATGTTTCCATGTGCATAATCCCCTATTCAACAAACAACATTTTTAAAGAATATTGGGTATGGTGAGATGGATGTGTTACTTTTCCATCATGTTCGATTCCATGTGCATAATCATCATTATCGGGAAGAGGGACCAAGAATTAATATTTCTACTCCTTATCATCATGATCATCACCAGGAAGAGATATTTCCTCCTCTATGCCATCATCTTGAGGTAGAAACTCATCAGCAAGAACAGGAAAAAATTCTAGAAACTCATCATTAGGAAGAAATTCCACCGACAAATAGGATTGTTCTTACTCCAAAATTAATGAAATTCCCACTGATAAAGATGGTAAGGGACATGGTAGAATACTAGTTGAACCCAAAAAATATAATTCAAGATTATTTTCTCAAAGCATGAGTGGATGAAGAGGGTTTGGTATTGACTTCATTCATTAACACTTTTCCTAGTTTCAGTATTATAACTAATTGCATTGCCATACATAGTGACCATTTAATTACAAAATAAATTTCTAATATTCACATGCATGCATGCATCTACAATCAATGGACATCAATCCCTTTGTAGTAGCAAAGAACATGCAAGATTCATTGCAAGCTAAAGTTCGAGTATGCCTTTATACTTTCATTCTAATTTATTTTCCTTTTTTTTGTTATATCAATTCTATTACGAACTGTGATATTATTTTTTTAGAAGATGGAAGACCTAAAGATAAGAAAGCATGGTGACTGGTTCAATTATCATCCCCAATGTCCATAAATTTGTTCAATTAATACATGTTCGATGTATCTAAAACCTGATCCCTAATATATATTTTTTCAAGAGAAATCATGTGGGAGTGTTGTTATGATAAGTTGTTTCTTGTAACTTTTTGATCGATTAATCCCTAATTCACTGATAATTTTATAGGCCAACAGAAACAATATACACAGGAAACAGAGTGATTAATAATCATGTGGAGATTTGAAAATTTAATGTAGCTTTCTCAAACTTCACTGAATTCTATTACGAACTGTGATATTATTTTTTTAGAAGATGGAAGACCTAAAGATAAGAAAGCATGGTGACTGGTTCAATTATCATCCCCAATGTCCATAAATTTGTTCAATTAATACATGTTCGATGTATCTAAAACCTGATCCCTAATATATATTTTTTCAAGAGAAATCATGTGGGAGTGTTGTTATGATAAGTTGTTTCTTGTAACTTTTTGATCGATTAATCCCTAATTCACTGATAATTTTATAGGCCAACAGAAACAATATACACAGGAAACAGAGTGATTAATAATCATGTGGAGATTTGAAAATTTAATGTAGCTTTCTCAAACTTCACTGAATCATCCCCTCATCAATATGCCATGCATACCCTTCACATATCCATTCTAATACTTATGGAAATACTTTTGAGTAATCTATATACCACTCATCACTATGGCATGCAAACCCTTCACATATCCATTCTAGGACTTATGGGCAATATTCCTGAGCAATCTATATACCATAATAAATACCAATATATGTATTGAGCATATATGTTGGGAAATGTATATATGTGTGGGGTATTATCTAAATTGATAAATATGTTGAGGAAAGATTGTACCAAATTGTCAAACTTCAACCACGTTAATTAATCTATTGAACTCTATGCATCCTGGACAGAAACAGTCACTAAAATCTATGTGTGTTTTTCAACAAACTTCATTGTTGACATGTAGTTTCATATCTATTGATCAATTCCCCTTTAACACTGATACGGTGCAAATTCTCAAAACATCAAGCTATGGTGGTGGCACCTTCCCAGCTTTATGTTCTGCAAATCTGCCACTACTCAACTTTATGTTCTTTGAATATGCACCCTATTAGTGTTTCTAGGAATTGATCGATGGATCCAAAACCAAATGTCAACCAGGAAGTTCATTAAAAAACACACATAGATTTCAATGACTTATGTTGTCCAACATGCATAGAGTTCAGTAGAGTAATTAATGTGGTTGAGGTTTGACAATTTAATACCATCTTTCCTTAACATTTTATCAGTAAATATAACACCCCACACATGTATTTACTATCTAGCATATATGCCCAACATATATATATATATATAATGGTATTTAAAATGGTGTATAGATTGGTCAAGAGTATTTCCCATAATTCCTAGAATGGATATGTGAAGGGTTTGCATGCCATAGTGATGAGGAGTATATAGATTTCTCAAGAGTATTTCCATAAGTCTTAGAACGATATGTGAAGGGTATGCAGTCCATACTAATGAGGGGATGATTGGTGAATTTTAAGAAAGCTATGTTAAATTGTTAGAACTCTACATGATTATTAATCACTCTTTTTCCCATGTTTATGTCTAACTGCAAAATTGTCAGTGAATTGATAAAAAACAACTTATCATAACAACACTCTAGGAATTCTCTTGGAAAAATATATATTAGTAATCATGTTTGACATACAGGGAACATGGATTAATTGAACAAAACTTATGGACGGTTAGGAAAATACTTGAACAAGACGCCATGCTTTCTTATCTACGGATTCTCCATCTTTTAAAATAATAATATCACAGTTCATAACATAATCGATATAACAAAAAGAAAGAAAGAAAATAGAATGAAAGTATACATGCATATCCGTGCTTCATCTTGCAATGAATCTCACATGTTCTCCGCTCCTACAAAGGGGTCGATGTCCATTACTTGTAGCTACATGCATATATGTAAATATTACCAATTAGTCTTTTAATTAAATGTTCACTACGTATGGCGATGTAATTATAGTATAATACTCACACCAGGAAGAGTGTTAATGAATGAAATCGGTACCCAACTCTTTTCATCCATTCGTGCTTTGAGAAAATCATCTTGAATTAGATTTATTGGGGTAAACTAGCATTCTTCCACGTCCCTTATCATCTTTTTTAGTGGGACTTTCATTATATATGGAGTAAGAACAACTTTTGTTGGTGGAATTTCTTCCTGATGATGAGTTTCTGGAATTTATGTTTGGTGTTGTTGATGAGTTATACCTCATGATGATAATGAAAAAGGGAAATCTATCTTATTGATGATTATCATGATGATAAGGAGTATGAGGAGGAATTCTTGGTCCCTCTTATTGATAACTATGATTATGAGCATCAACCAAACATGGTGGAAGAATACTGCAACCATATGACCATATCCAATGTTCTTTAAAACTATTGTTTGTTGATTAAGGGATTATGCACATGGAAGCAGACACAATGGAACTGGAAGCCCCTAAGCCATGTGTCCTAAAGGAGTCATCCCAAGAAGCATTGGAGCACTAACCCATGGCATAAATTACCTAACATGGTTGGGAACTTTCACCACTTCAATGAGCAATCAACAAAGGTACTAGACCAATACTCCTTGAAATGAAAACTGAGAGGTCCTTCCATGACCAAACCAAGGGTTTTGAGACTCATCAAACCAACACTTTTACTAAATAAGCACCAACTTGGCTTTTACAATGAAAAATACCTCTCCTCTCTAGCAAATTTGATACGACACACTTCAGGGGATATAATAGAGGGTGACAGGTTGGAAAACCACCGGTGCTAAAGTGAGAGGAACTACACAAATAATAATAAGCATCACCTCTATGAATTCCTTTTGGAGATCTACTTATATTCCTTCCTTTATATGTTGATATACAAAGATAAATCCTAGGAGACAACAATTCAAGCAATGTCTTTGTCAATAATTGAGTCTAATTATTATAATATGTATTTATAACTATGTCAATTATATGGTGAGTGAGAGATTCTTGAAAAACACAAAGTGAACTTGGAGAATCCACTAAATTTTTATAGGGAGGACCTGTCGTACAAACCAGATGACAATAAAGTGGAATTAATTCCATTTTCTAGTGTGTGCAAAAAAACGGGGCACATTCTTCTCATCTATGAGTACAAAAAGAAGAGAAAGCACTACAAAAAGGAGCAGCAACCAAGCAAACAAAAGAAAAGATAAACAAAGAAAAAAACAAAATGAGTAGCAACTAAGCACACAAACAAAGGAACAATAGAGCACACAAAAGAAAAAGAAGAAGAATGAAAAACACGTAAATAGGTGCACAAAGTGAAATGAAATGCTTTCATGTAAAAAAGGCCACCAGAATATTCCTATGACACATAATGTCTTTCTATAGAAGAAAGGACTAAAGGGACACTAGAACCTTGCCGTATCTTTAATATTATTCTTTACATAAATTTCATGAGAAAAAAAATCATCCACGTGACTTTAATCCATCACTACTATTCATCGCTCCCAAACAATTCCCATTGAATCCATTTCCATTAACTTTTTTTTTCACATAAAAATTCAACTTACTATTAATATACGAAATAGTAAATAAAACCAGCTGTCAGAACATACAAGTACTCTCAAACCCTGTCATATAGAGGACCAGGGAAAGTCCAGTCATAATGACAGATGTGTCATCAGCTACAACAGAATAGACCAATAAAAAGTGCCATATGTCCACAATACAAAACAGGAATCCATCCTGTAGAAGAAACTGATCCAAAAGTCACCAGTACAAAAGTATCCATACCAAAATATATAAAAGGTCTCATATACAGTCATCCACAACTACCAGTCACCAAATACATCATATAAAGTATCCATCAAAGCTATAAATACTGAACAGCAGCCATAAGAGGCTGACATAAACGCCGCAAAAGGAGAGTAAGTATACAAAAACGTCCAACAAGTAGTTGGAACCAGTCCCTATCAAGGATCTGCACATAGAACTAACAGACATATAAGTATATCAACACACATAAAAAGTGGACAGCAAAAACAAAATGTGAATAATATAAAGACAAGAAATATCATGTCCAATGTAAATGATAAGAGCCTTGGGAAAATAGTATATCCTCCCGCCATTCCTGCCACATGATGACCCCAACCTGAGAGATAAGAGCCTTCTTAGATAACTTATCCGCCTCCATATTAGCCTCCCTGAATACATGTTCAAAATGTATATGTTCAAAATCCCGAATAAGCATCTGAGCCACATCCATCCAGTGTGTAAGAAGCAGTACATTGAGTGATGTCTTGCCTCTAGCCCAAGAGATAATAGACAATGAATCTCCAAAAACAACAAGTGAGGAGATCTTTCTCAACCGATCCCAGAACAGTAAGAGCCAAAGGGCACATAACTCGCTCCTAGTATTGGTTCCATTACCCAGATTTAGCCAAATATGTATTGAGACATTGTTGGAGATGTGTATAGTAGCACCCGCTCCAACCCCCCCCCATTCCGACCCGCTGCATCCCCATCAAAGAATCCACATGGGAATATCAGTACAGGAGGGGCATATCGGTGTTTCATAATCAGATTATCTCTGCCACTTACAGCGTCGTGAATAGAGATAAATTCTTTGTGTGCAGCAAGTGTTTTAAAGCATATCCCATCCCTAAAAGGAGTCCTGTTTTCAAAAATATTCAGGTTTCGTGCTTTCCATATTTCCCAAATCATAAAGTATGGAAGTTCAGTACAACCAGCATAAACATGGGACCAAGCATCGAGACATTCACTCAGAGAACGGTGGTTCCAACAAAAATGCACTCCAGCTTTGTATGCAATTAGATTCCAGAGGTCCCGTATGAACTGACAGGAAGTGAATAGGTGGTCTACCGTTTCCTCCTGTGAGCAACATAGGGAGCACCATCCTGGGCCACAGAACCCACGACGACAAATATTGTCCCAAGTTAGAATCTTGTCACACAACGCAATCCAGACAAAGCATTTTATCTTGAGGGGCAAGACAAGTTTCCAAATAGTTTTATCCCACCAACGAACCAAAGTCTGTGTCTCAGCAAACATTGCATCATATGCCAATTTTGTTGATACATTCCCGCCAGCCACATCCCACGTCCAGACTAATTTGTCCGCATCGTCGGACAACATTATATTAGATTGATATATCGGCCTGATATACTCATCCCATTCATTCCCCAAGGTACCCGATAATCCCAGCTGAGCTGCCGGAATCCAAAGAGACCTCCCATCCTCAAACCGACCAGCCGCATGTGCAAAGTATAATAACCATTAGCTCTGAGATGAGTCCTTAATTCCACCGATAGAGTATGCCTCGTTGGTCCTCCCAAAATCGGATCCAGCCCCAGTTTTATGTCACATCCATTGCCCGACAACCAAGCAATCCAATGTGCAATAACCCTGAAGGCTCCCATCAATCCATTCCAAATATTTGAAACACCCAATGTTGCAGGTCTGTTCAAACGCAACCAGTTTGTCACAGAAATATCTTTCAGGTATTTGGCTCTGATAATCCTTCCCCAAACCGAGTTATCAAAGAGGGCGCGCCAGAGGTTTTTTGCGTGCAAGGCCATAACAAAAATTTAAAGATCCTTAATATTCCAGCCCCCCAAATACCAGGGTCGAGCCAATACTCTCCAATTCATGAGATGAAATTTCTCCTGAACTCCACCACCTGACCACAAAAAGTTGAAACACTTCCGCCTTATTAAACATAGATTTCCATTAACTTTATATCAACAATAGATGAGGAGTCACACCCAAGCAATGTTTGATTTGTCCTCGATCTCCCCCATCATGGAATAAATTTATACACTTACAACCATTTAGTCTTCATCCCATACATTGGCAATTAACTATCCTGCACACCATTGTAGGCGATGTGGATTGTTAACACAATACTCATTCATGTACTTATGTTGACCTCGAAGACCATATGGGTCTATATCTCGACATCAAATTTTATTTTATTTTTATGGTTTGGAGGTTATATATGATTCATTTTTTTTGTAAATTCAGTAGGATATATGGTTTTCTTTGATACAAGGTTTAGTTTTGGTAGATTGAAGTTTCTTTGTACTTTAAGAATGCATTTAAGTTTCTGGGTGTAGATTTTAATAAGTTTTAAAGTTCTAGATGAGCAGTGGAGCCATGCAGTTGACTTCCAGTTTTTGTTCAAAGTATATTTCTTTTGAAATATAAGGGATTTTTTCTATAGAAAAAAAATAAAAATTATAAAGATAAATTAAAGGATATAAATTTAAAAATAAAGCAAAATTAAGTGAAGGAAGGTCCATTGGAAAAAAAAATTGATCAAAAGAAGAAAATTCAATTAAATATGAATAAATTAAAGTCTTTAATGTTAATGAATGACAAAATACGAGCAAAAGTTAATAAAAATGTAAAATTAAATTTAAGAATGGGTGCAAAGCAAAAGACTATGGGTTAAACAGGAAGATTCAATTCATAAGAAACAAATTTCTTTAAAGGGAATAAACAAAGCAGGAAAAGGAGGATAAGGCCAACCAGAATTAAAATTAAAAATATTAAAAAGAGAGACAAACTCATAGGAGTTGAAAGGTGGTTGAAAGCAAGGGGGTTAGGGTAGAGAAATTAGATAGAAAACTAAAATGTTGGGGAATTAAAGCACCATAGGAGTGAGGGAATAAGAAGGGAAGAAAACAAAGAGAGAATTTAAGAACAAAGTTTGTGAACTAAGGGGTTGGTTTAATTTTGTAACTATCCTCATGGTTGAATATTTTTTAGGTGTTTATCAATTTCAAGGGGATATGTTGTTAAGATTGTGAAGAAACATGTTTAGCTCTTAAAATGGTTAAGATGTTGTTAATATGGTGAAAAAAAAATTCATTAATGTTCAAGAGTGATCCCTTGATGATGAGTGGAGTGTCCACTAAGAGTGTAGGGAAGGTTTAAATCCTTTAACATAGTTTAGTCTAGAAGAGAAAATCTATGATGCTAATCAAAATTGTGAGAACATGCACTCTACATTTGTTTACCGATTCAACATATGCATGTACTAATATTGTTTAAGATATAACTAGAAACATAAACAAAAATATAAAACAACTACAAAAGTCGTATTCAATATATGTCGGCCCTAAAGGTGACATTCTTCCTTTTTTAAATAACTTTGATACAAAAACTTATGTTAAATGCTCTATAAACCTATGCTCAGATATATTTTTATGCAATGTCTCGACAGATCAAGGCCAACCTAATGAACTATAACTTGTTCATTTCAATGGAAAGTATGAAAGATTCAATTGGGACTTCTACAACAAATTGTATAATAATAACATTAATACTAATACTACTACTACTAATAATAATAATAATAATAATTGGAACAATAGTGTTCATGGTATGGGATGAAGACTAAATAGTTTCGAGTGTATGACATAGGTCCATGATGGGGGGGATAATATGACTGTTGTGAGGATGGACTAAACATTGTTGTGGAGTGACACCTCCTTTGTTGTTGACATAAATTTAATGGCAATGGATTCAATGGGAATTGTTTGGGAATGATGAATAGCAATGAGGGTAGTTTGGAATATAGGGAGATTAGGATAGTGATGTTTGTAGTGACCAAACTGAAAGTAGATAGAGCATGGATGATTTGTACACAACAATTTTCTCTTTAGTTTGAGAGGCTATATTTTTGGAGTAGAGGGAATTCTCACTATCGGTGAATATGAGGATTTGCTTGAAGGGGTGTGTGAATAGGTGTGGATAGAAGATTTCTAAACTCTAGCAATTTTGGGCATAGATTGGTGGGGTGGATTGTTGTGTTGTACATGACACATGGTGGGGAACATGTTTAGCTGGATTTTTTATGAGGGTTATGACTTTTTCCACTTCTTTCATTGGATTCTTTACGTTTCAAGTGACTTGTTTGGTGGGGGACATCAGTTGTGTCGTGGTTTATACTATATGCCATGTGATCTCGAATGGAGAGACATTGATGAGAGTGATTGATGTAAAAAAATTTATCTAAATGATTTCATAAGTTTCTTACAAAATGTAGGTATTAGATATGCTAAATAACAAACTTCCAACAAAGGAAATCTCTATCAAATTGTATTGCTTGAATTGTTTTTGAAATTTATGTAAAGAATAAGATTGAATTCATCGGAATGGTTTTTTTTCTTATGAAATATATGTAAGGAATAATTAAATTCATGGGAAGGGTCTAGCATCTATTCGCCCCTTCTTCCATAGAAAGCTACTACATGTGATGGGAAGATTTCAATGGCCCTTCTTACATGAAAGCATTTGATTTAATATTGTGTGCCTATTTACACGTTTTATTTTTTTCTTCTTTTTCATTTGGCTTCTCTACTGCTCCTTTTGTGTGCTTATATGCAGCTCCTTTTATTTGTTTTTATGCTTCTCCTTTTGTGTTGTAATTTTCTCCCCCTTTGTTTTTTGTGTGATGTGTTGCTCCTGCTCATAAATTAGAACATGCCTCGTTATTTTGCACACAAGAAAATGACATTAATTCCACTTTATTGTCATCCACTTTGTATGACGGGTTCTCCCTCACAATATTTAGTGGATTCTCCAAGTTCACTTTGTGGTTTATGAGAATATCTCACTCACCATATAATTTACATATTTAGAAATACATACTTGAATAATTAGAATAGATTATTGACAACATTGTTTGAATTGTTGTCTCCTAGGATTTCTCTTGGTAGATCAACATATAAAGGAATAATTATAAATATATATCCAAAATAAATTCATAGAAGTGATTCCCATTATTATCTTGGAAGTTCCTCTCGGTTTTTGGACTAGTCATCTTCCAACCCGAGGGTGGTGTTCATGACTATTGTAATATTTATCTTGAAGCTTTTATGGTATGGATTTTGTAGTGGATCCCTAAAGGTTATCTAGATGAAGAGTGGAATGATGAACCCAAAAGGAAATTTTTGGAGGGTTTTACCTACAATTGATTGTTTCCTTAACTACTAACAATGCTTTAAGAAATAAATACACTATAAAACATGAAAAAATAAAACAATCAATTATACCACATGGACCATAAGATACCTCTTCATAAAATGATAGTATCACCATCAGACACATGGTCCTAAGTATAGATTTGAATTATTTACATATATCCAAATATAAACAAATTTATAGGAAGTACAAAGTCATAAAAACCATCACTTTGTAGTGTCCCTTTTTATAAATTTTGGAAAAATTGGAAAAATGGCAATTTTTGGCCAATTCGACCACTAGACTAGTAATGACTCCAATGCTTCCAAATGGCTCCAAATGCTTCCAAATTGGGTCTGAATGTATTTGAAAGGTATTAATACATAAAAAATAGGTTTATGGAGGCTTGGAAACTCTCAAAACACTTCTGCAACATTCATTTACAATCAGGATAAAGTAGGCAAATTTACTAGTAAATTCAAGGTTCAAATCCCCAAGGGTAGGACACAAAAATGGCTCTCCAAATGCAGTACGACCCTCCCAAATTTAAGAAAAGAGACATGTAATTTTTAAATGAATTCAATGGGATCCAAAATGCATCATTAATAAGTTCCTAAAGGCCGCTTCAACTCCCATAAATCAGAGGTTTTTGGACATGTCTTCACCTAGGGGGAAATGATAGGAAACTTCACCATTTTCTATGAAATTTTAGATTTATGTTCCAAAGGATTATGTAATGTATATGAAAATTATTCAGTACATTAATTACTCCCCATAAATCATACAAATCACAGAGATGAACTGATACAAGTCGAAATAAAGAAACTTCACCATTTTCTATGAAATTTTATATTTTTGTTCCAAAGGATTATGTGATGTATATGAAAATTATTCAGTACATTAATTACTCTCCATAAATAATAAAAATCACAGAGATGAACTGATACAAGTCAAAATAAATCAACTTCAAGTTTTGTCACCAACTTAGAGTCGAGACACAATAAACAGGGAAGCTCATCCAATACAGAGGCTACAGTGGGGAAAAGTCCTCCATGCCACTAGTCAAGTAGTAAGTCAGGGTGATAAACTAAAAGGTAGGTAATGGATGGATTAAGACAATGAATAATGGATCCAACACTAGCAAGCCAAGGTATGGTGGAATGATCACCTCTATTCTCCCCAAGGAAGGTAAAACCAATGAGTATGAATAATGAACTTCTAAGTCTGAGTAGGGACAGTAGAATATATATAATAAGATCAACCAAGTCCACATATCTATATGATCGCCAGATCATGAAACTAAGTGCTAATACATGCTATAAGAATAAATATAAAATCAATATAACCCCAACACTATGATATACCTGCTGAGTCATATACCTGAATGCTCATCATTTGAACCATCATCTGTCCTTTGAAATTGCTACTGTAAGCTTGGGCACTACTGACTGCTCTGTACAAATGGTATAGTGGCTACATCGGTCATCTTTCTGAGTGTCCTGAGACTCAGTCATGGCATGGGGCATAAAACTGCTGTCCAAATCTGATAGTGATCCAAATAGATGCTCATCTCAGCATCTCAATGTAAGGGAACTGGCTGAATAGTGCACTGGAATCAGAAAAATAATGTATGGTATCCCGGATACTATATATGTGATAACAGGTGCCACGATAACTTTCCGAAAGAGAACAGCATCTCACCAAGTACACCCTTCCTCCAAGAGCCAAAATATGTATAGAAAAGTTAGAAAGGTGTGGAAGCAAGTTGAGGATGAGAATGTCACTAGCTAACCTGTAGCTTCAAACTGCAACAAATGAATCCATTGTAGCTCCAAATTAAAGGTCTTAATGGCCTCTCCAATTTCCAATTCGGACGGGAATCTTTCACCCTCGAAATTGGTACTAAGGCAAGTAGAGTAAACACTCCACAAGCATGGACAAGCTATGCTCTCCAATATGCAAAATGATAAATGATCAAAATACACTCTCATTCTTTGTTCTTTACTTTTATAAACTTCCAAAGACCTCCTTAGGTCAAATTCCTTACATGATCTTCATCCCAACTCGAATTGGGAAGAGATTCCAATCTGTGCCACTTGTCCCTCCATTCCTAGCCTCCTCCTTCACTCAATTCGAATGGATGATTCTTTGGCTTCCCTAACTCCCTTGTGAACCCTCTCGGAGGCTATATTTAGCCCTGACATGTCATATATGTCATATGTCAGCAATCAGGTCTGATTTGTGTCATAGGTGTCATAGCATCTTCATCATTGTTGTCATAGAAGCTAGGGAATCTAGCCCAAGTGTCTCAATTTCTCTCAAATGCCTCTTCCTCTTCCATGGGAGTTACTATTCCACTCCAATTCAACCTTCATTGATTCATGAAAATTATATTGACCTTCCAACTCCCCAAGAACATTAGACTCCACCTTGGATTCGAATGGGTGAGAATAGGATGCCATGTGGAATAAGGAATCTAGCTTTGTGTGGGTCCCACACCACCGATGTGTCTCCATGACCAAGTGCCACCTTATTTTCCTATCATAAATATCTATTTAACCCCTTTTAATATATTTATTTCAATCTAATGTCCATTTGGGGTTTATTATCTCTCTTATTCAAAATCCCAATGTTTCCACCCCAACATAGGAAACTAGTAGATTGGTGGAATTTTCTCTTTTGAGATTTATTTGAATGGGGACATTACAGTCCTCCCCACCCAATATTGCTTGTCCTCAAGCAATTTCGAACATGGATGTTGAAGAAACTTCTTACTTTCCAAAACTTTGCTTCCAAAAATTCCTTTCCCAAAAAATATTTGGAACCAATGAAACTAAAAATTATTCTAGGGTCCCATTGCTTGTATTGCACTCCAACAATTAGGAGTGCTTTCCAACCCATACCATCAGGAAAGATAATTCTCGGATCCCATTTCCTTTTATTCATTCTTCCAATCATCATAAGTACAAAATATAGATCATCAAAGTACATAGCAACATAATAAAAATGTACATCAAAGGGTCATGAAAGTGCGTATAACTCCAAGCAAGTAGACCACCATTTTCCAAGTGCATACAAGCATCAAGTGACCAATCAAATCTGATCCAATGACATCGGTGAGGATCCCATGTCCTATAATGCTGCTCCAAAGAGATGTACGATGCATAAAAATAATCATCTATGTGTTCTTTCATCCAAGAAGTGAATGAATAATATCCATTAAAATCTGAACCAAGTAGGGAGCAAAGAAAACAATGACCCTTCAAGGGGCTCACATAAGTACCATTTATGCATCCATGGATATGTGTATCATAAATAAATAACAAGGGATGTTGCTAAAAATGTAAATAATTAGGTGCTCTATTCATGTCATCATCAAAAGGCGAGATAGGAGTTTCACACTCCTCATGTGGCACCGTCAAAAAGAAACTTTTCACCCATACTTCATTAGGATGAATGCTGCAAAATAGGGAAGTGTAAGATGTAGGAGAATGAACCAACTCACACAAATGATCAGAATATTGAAAAGTGTCATCATTTTTAGGCTCCATAATGGTAGGATCATGCACATCCCTCAAAAGGGAAAAAAATTCCTCTTCATGTACTGCTTCTTCTACTTCGCCTATTTCAAAATTAGGTGGCTCATGGGTATCCTCCTTTCGCTCCTTCAAGAAAGATGATGAATTGTTCCCCTTGGTTTCCTTAATATCAATATATTTGGAATATATTTTTGAATAAAACCCAAAAACTCTCTTCAAGTAGGAAATACATGCATTCCCTGAAGCTTCAGATATTTCACTGCTTTTTTCACTCACACACATATGATTTTCTCTCCAAGGTCTTTTGTAAGAAAGGCATAGAACTTTCTTTACTAACTCCACATATTCATTTTTGGGCCTATTTTAAAACACCCAATTAGAAAATTCTTCAAAAGGAATGGCGTTTTGTGTACCTCCCTTATACATATCAAGATATGTTGGATATTGTTGGGGCAAGGTTTTACATGTTGCTCTCAATATTTGTAGTTCATTCATGGAATTGTAGTCATAGGAGTCATCATAATAGTAATACATGGCTGAAATTTATTCTTAAATGGATGAAACTAATGCATAGTTTAAAGGAACATGCTCTGATACCACTTGTAGTGTCCCTTTTTATAAATTTTGGAAATTTTGGAAAAATGGCATTTTTTGGTCAATTCGACCATTAGACTAGTAATGACTCCAATGCTTCCAAATTGGGTCTGAATGTGTTTGAAAGGTATTAATACATAAAAATTAGGTTTATGGATGCTTGGAAACTCTCAAAACACTTTTGAAACATTCATTTACAATCAAGAGAAAGTAGGGAAATTTACTAGTAAATTCAAGGTTCAAATCCTCAAGGGTAGGAGACGATAATGACTCTCCAAATGTAGTACAACCCTCCCAAATTTAAGAACATAGACATGTAATATTTAAAGGACTTCAATGGGATCCAAAATTCATCGTTAATCAGTTACTAAATTCTTCTTCAACTCCCATAAATCAGAGGTTTGTGGACATGTCTTCACCTAGGGGGGAATGATAGGAAACTTCACCATTCGCTATGAAATTTGAGATTTATGTTCCAAAGGCTTATGTAATGTATATGAAACTTATTTAGGACATTAATGACTCTCCATGCATCATAAAAATCATAGATATGAACTGATACAAGTTGAAATAAAGCAACTTCAAGCTTTCATAACAAGATGTAGGGAAAATGGCACCATTTATGCATTGTTTGGTATTTTTACATAGTTCCACTTGGTATTTAGACCTGAGAGTATTCTGAGAATTAAAAAAAGAGTATAGATATCAGAATACAAATAAATGGGGCCACAAGATCTCCCCCAAATAAAACAACATCTCACCAAGTGTGACCTTCCTCCAAGAGCCAAAATATGAAGAGAAAAGTGAGAAAGGTGTGGAAGCAAGTTGAGGATGAGAATGTCACTAGATGACCTGTATCTTCAACCTGAAACAAATGACTCAATTGTAGCTCCAAATGAAAGGTCTGAATGGCCTCTCCAATTTCCAATTAGGATGGGAATCTTTCACCCTCGAAATTGGTCCTAAGGCAAGTAGAGTAAACACTCCACAAGCATAGACAAGCTATGCTCTCCAATATGAAAAATGATAAATGATCAAAAGCCACTCTCCTTCTCTGTTCTTGACTTTTATAAACTTCCAAATACATCCTTAGGTCGAATTCCATCCATGAGATTGATGCCAACTCGAATGGGGAAGAGATTCCAATGTGTGCCACTTGTCCCTCCATTCCTAGCCTCCTCCTTCACAAAATTCGAATGGATGACTCTTTGGATGCCCTAAGCCCTTTGTTCTTCCTCTTGGAGGATATTTTTAGCCCTGACATGTCATATATGTCATATTTCAGCAATTAGGTCTGATTTGTGTCATAGGTGTCATAGCATCTTCATCATTGTTGTCATAGAAGCTAGGGAATCTAGCCCAAGTGTCTCAATTTATGTCAAATGCCTCTTCCTCTTCCATGGGAGTTACTCTTACAATCCAATTCGACCTTCATTGAGTCATGCAGATTATATTGACCTTCCAACTCCCCAAGAACATTAGACTCCACCCTGGATTCAAATGGGTGAAAATAGGATGCCATGTGGCATGAGGAATCTAGCTTTGTGTGGGTCCCACACCACCAATGTGTATCCATGACCAAGTGCCACCTTATTTTCCTATCATAAATATTTATTTAAACCATATTAATATATTTATGTCAAGCTAATGTCCATTTTGGGTCTATTAGATCCCTTATTCAAAATCCCAATGTTTCCACCCCAACCTAGGAAACTGGTAGATTGGTGGAGTTTTCTCTTTTGAGATTTATTTGAATGAGGACATTACACTTAAAAATTAGAAGCTAATGTCCATTTACCCTTAAAATTATAAGAACCATGTTGTAATTCATTTTAAGGAAAAAATTTATCTAAATTATATTGTAATTTTCTTACAAAATGTAGAAATTGTATATGCTAAATAACAAACTTCCTATAAATGAAATCTCTATCCAATTGTATTTCTCGGAATTGTTGTACTTGTGAAATTTATGTAAAGAATAAGATTAAAATCACATGAATGAATTTTTTTTTCTTATGAAATTTATGTAAAGAATAAGATTAAAGCCACAGGAAGGGTCTAGTGTCATTTCGTGCCCTTCTTCCAAAGAAATTCACTAGATGTCATAGGAAGATTTTGGTGTCCCTTCTTACATGAAAGAATTCCAATTCATCTTGTGCACCTATTTACTCTTTTTTCTTTATTATTATTTTTCTTTTGTGTGCTAAACTTCTCTTTCTTTTGTTTTGTGCTATGCTGCTACTCCTTTTTGTTTTATGTGTTCTGATACTTCTTCTCGTAGATGAGAAGAACATGTCTCATTATTTTTCACACAGTACAAAATAGTTTTAATTCCACTTTATTGTCATCCCCTTTGTGCCATAGGTTCTCCTTCGAGATATTAATTGAGTGATGCTCATCACAATAAATATCATTCGCATACTTTGAATCTCTTACATGGGAGATTCCATGGTTTCCAATCTACACAATCTAATGGTTTCCTCTTTACACAACCTAAGAAACCACTACAAAACTTATCTTTATACTTTATTGTTGGAGTATCCTCTGACTCCACTAGTTGTATGAGATCGATAAAATCATCAAGAATAATACTAACTCCAAATGAATTAAAAATCATCTGCATGTTAAAAATCAAGTATGCAGAATTTGGAAAATGGCTAACTATAGTTTGAAATTGATGAGAATGGCTAACTATAGTTTGGAATGGTTTTTTGGGTAGAAAGACACCAAATTTTTTTGGCAATGTCCATTTTGATGGGTGGTTGGGAAATAGTCAATCAAATTTGAAGACGTTGTATTGACAAAATTGTTGTGGTGTTATTATCAATATTTTTATTCATCAGCTTCGCCTTCATGGGATCTAATTTCTTGGACAAATTCCGAAAGGGTATATGGATTTGTAAATAAGATAACCATGATTTCATTTGTAATTTTTTTTTGATATTCACCCATAGTTGTGTATTTCCTAGATAGATATTCCTCTAAGCCCTTTATCTATCCTTCCTCTATGGGTTTTATAAGTATATAATGCAATGTAAGTGCAACAAGGCCTCCCTTTCCTTCAAAACCCACCTGTTACGGAGAAAAAATTCCTATGGCTTGGGGTAGACCACAACAGACAGATGACTACCAGAAATCAACTCGATTCCCAATGCATGCTATATAAATGTAAATTCTAAGAAGTGGAATAAAATACCAAACTTCAACTGGACGTTTGATGTAGATCCCCGTTGAGCTTTCCAATCACCACACTTGAACCTGCAACTTAGTCTCAACAATAAACACAAGCGAGTGCATATGATATATGAAAGTTGTTAGCATGAACAATAGCATAGTCCATTATATGTACCCAATGATAATAACCATTCACAACATCAATTGGATGATAAAATGAGTATTTATATTGATATGAACAAGAAGTATGTGATACAACCTCTTGCCAGCAACTCATCTGAACCAAAAACTAGGTCCCTCCCATTGTGTCTCCACCACTTCAATCCCCCATGCAATGGAAAACTCATGACTAAAGGAATGAGTCCTTCACAAGATATGGAAGAGTTTGGTAGGTGAACATAAAGGGTTCACAACAACTAGGATCAATGGATGTAGACTCAAGCTATGGAAAAAATCCAATAGAGTTTCGATGTTCTCTCCTTCTCCTCCTTCCATGCACCATAAGAGCTCAATATATAACCCTCCAAAGGTAGGTGAAAGGTTGAATCGAGTCGTTTCGAAGTACATGGAGGGCCAAAGGTCACAATGGCCGCTTTTTGGAGTGAAAATATATGTTTTACTATTATTTACCAAAAATTCGATGTATGGTGGTTGTTGTGATGCAGCCTACGTATACGCGAGGTGTAATGAAGTAGCTCGCGTATAGGAGGAAAAAAAGGGAAAAAAGGGGTTCAATGGGAACCACAAGTATGGTTTTGAGTCTATAAATAGATAAGAGAAACCAAAGAGTATAAATGCTCACAAGGTGGCAAAATACGCTATAACAGATGCCCCCTAATGTGTGAGGTCAGAGAAGGTACTGCGATGGCCGAAATACATTATCAATCTTAGAAGTGGAATGATGGAGACACAAATGGAAGGAGTAGCCTACTCGTCATAATACAAAGATATCTCTAAATACATATTGGTACAATACATAGAAATATGATACAATGGCCATGAATAGGCATATAGTGAATACATGTCATGAGTGGTCATAACCATGACCCAATATACAATAAGATATGGTCTCCTGTTGAAGACGAAACAACTGATGCAAACTGAAGGTACAAACTGCTAATGTATGAGATTGATCTCTCATAAGTATACTCACGATCACCAGTAGCATACTGAATGCCACTGAAGTCTGGGGTATTATACACAAATCATCTACGCTGCATGCCCTATCAAGTGAATAAAGGTGTTGATTTCGAACTTGATGTGGCATCGTCTGAGTACCAGTCATTGATGTATACCGCTAATAGACACAAGATAAGCAACCAATAATGAAAATGGGAATCAAGGCACAGAGTACATTCAACAAGTGTGAATAGAGGTGTTTAGGTCGAACACTTGATGAATACATCGACCAGGGGACATTGATGAATTCCCAATATGTCGATGGTGAGAGAACTTACCATTAATGACTGCAAGCCTCAAGGTACTCAACGGACTCTAAGTCTCAATTCCAGAATAAATGAGTTGGAGTCGACAGAATGAGACTCGCTGGAAGGAGGGCATTAATGGATCCCCCATCAACCAGCACGAGGTAGCAACTACACTAAAAGATTTGGGAGAACTCCGACTAACATATCGAACTATAAGGGATGGCTGACATGCAATAGTCAAGAGATATGAGGAGTGGCCGACTCTGGTTTCAATACTTCCTTTGAACAAGAGCATGATCAGATGGATAGAGTCAGGCAGCATAGACTCAAGTACTACATGATAATAATACTTTGTGACGCGGGAGGCATCAACAAAGGCTCCATAATGACTGGAAGCTTAACCAGTCGGTGGAGTAATATTTGAGAAACGAGTACAGATCGTAAGGCCCTACTAATGTCCCGAATCATGATGAATGGAGTGGAGATGAATGCTCTGTTCAAAGGCGACATGACAGCTGCCAATAAGAGGTAGTAAATATATTCCCGTCCAGCTTTTTCAGTTACATGATTTTTTTTTTCTTTTTCATATTCTAAAGCTTGAAAAAGAATAAAATTGCTCATGGTACAAAAGTGAGGGAACGAGTGTCAAGTGCAAGCAAACTAGTTCCAAGCAGTGGAACATATCTATGATCAATGTAAAGAAGCATGTGAAAGATGTGGACACTCGGGGGGGTGTTCCCTCAAGGTAAAGGGTCATCAAGCTGCCAAAGACAATTGAAGGCTCTACTTGGATCGGAAGGTAAGATGCTCAAGCACATGGCTAATAACTGTGAATGAACGGGAGCCATCACAAGGCTCAAAAGGTGATCCAGGTGGATATCGGTGGCGGGCCGCCTCTTTCTACTGGCTCAAAACAGTCTTTTGGCAATTTTGGCAAATTACTATTTTTAGCAGTTTTTTGGGTCCTAAAATTCTGGGTCCAATCGAAAGTTGTAAATCTCGGATAGACCTTTCCAATGGGTTACCGAGCGCCCCAAACGAAGATCGTATGCAAACATTATGACCCCGGGAAGTTGACTGTTCAACTGACCACCTTGGGGCCGCAAACTTTATGACGGTTCATCTTCTAGGGTTAGGATTTTGGATGTTTGGGATTCTTTCCCTCATGCTTATTATAAATAGGCCCTTTTGGCCTCTCTTTGTATTCATATTGGCACGAATGAGCATAGCGGCCACATCTCTTCTCAGAGATAGCTACCACCATTCCAGCTATGGTATTTTACAGTCTGTTCTATTTCCACTATTTAATAGAATATGCGTTTACTGTATCATTGTGTTCTTTGCAATATATCTATGTATATGACTTTGTAAATGCTCTTTTATTTCGTTCCCACATAAATCTGGATCAGTGGTATCAGAGCAGTCTGCTCTTTGATTGTTTCTCGGTGCATGTCCCCGACGAGGTCAGGATACAGAGAGTTGGGTTTCGAACTAGTTTCACTTAAGGAAGACCACTCTCGCTGCCCCAAACGGCCTCCCATGGTGGAAGAAAAGAGAGACGACAGAGCAATAGATCCTATCAAGTTGTTGCTCGAGGAAGCCCTTGCGCGATAGAGGAATGAGATGATGGATAATTTCGCCCAAATCCTTCAATGCATGCCAACGGCAACAGATACACCTTCAACAAGCAGTCGTTTCGGAGATGCGACTCCCTTCAAGGTAAAAGTTAACTTTGATATCCCTTTATTTGAAGGCCAAATCGATTCCAATGCCATAGATAAATGATTGAATCTACTAGAAGGGTATTTCTCTGTTCACAATTTTTCCGACAGGGAAAAGATCATCTTTGCACTCCTCAAGGCCGTCCCCCGTGTCAAAAATTGGTGGGCAACTTATTGTGAGAAAAACTTATCGGATGAGTCTGGATTGTTTGAATATTCCAATCCCACTTGGGCCTCTTTTATAGATTTCGTCAAGGAATAATATTACCCTGTTAGAAACTATGATGACCAGTACACAAAATGGGCCATTCTGCACCAAGAGAGGGACTAAACGGTGCCAGAGTACACCAACAAATTTCATACCTTGCGCACAAAGCTAGGTATCAAGGACTCCAAGCAACACCTAGTACTGAAATATTGTAGTGGCCTACACCAATACATATGAACAGAGATGGATTTCCTGGAAATCTCTTCACTCGGATCCACCTATCGATATGTTGTCAAAATTGAGTAGAAATTTCAACAAAAGAACAAGCGTGACTTCGGACCTACGTAGAAGCAGGGCAAGGGAAACTCTGGCTCGCAGAACATAGGGCAGGGAAAGGACAACCATTCCCAACCACAAGCGAAGAAGGTTAACGAAAAGACAAAGAAGGACACCAGGAAGTGGTGCAAGTTCCACAAAAGCCCCTGGAACAGATGAATGTCACTCAAAACAGTCATTGGTGGCTGAGATCAAAGCTTCAGAATCAGATCCCAGTTTCGATTCTGACTCAGAACCTAATTTCACTGCCGCATGGAAAGAGAAGTAGATCATTGATGAAGAACCCAGTGCCGTTGTTTCCACCACACAGATTCAACCGGAGGAACCTGAAGAGTCAGAGGCAGAGGAGTCCCTTTTCCACTCACAAATGTGGGTGAAGGGAATTCCCCTACACTTTGTTGTGGACAGCGGCAGCCAGAAGAACCTGATCTCAGCATAAGTCATCAAGAGACTGGAGTTACCAATAACACCACACCCACAACCATACACCATTGGATGGCTAAGCCAAGGACGAGGGATCCACGTCAGTCACCAATGTCGCCTACCATACAGCATCAAGCCCTTCAAAGATGAGGTATTGTGTGATGTGGCCCCACTTGAAGTATGTGATGTTCTTTTAGGACATCCATATATGTGGAAGCATCATGATGTATATGAATCATGACCTCGCAGTGTCATTGTCACTTTGGGAGGACAACTCTATCGGATACCAGAGATAGTTGCACCTACCCCAACCAAGTAGGGCAGGAATATAATCTCCCCCACTGGGAAATTTTCCCTATTCACAATTTCCACTGAAGGAGAATATCAGATCGCAAAGACATCCAGAACCTCTGCCCATTATCCCTCTACTCAGCAGAAACAAGAAAACAGAAGTTCAATGCAGCATCACCAATTCGAGTACCTTTGCAGTGCAAGGCCATGCATTCAAGGTGCTCCCCCAAAAAGAAACCATCCACACCAGTGCAGACCAAGGATACCACAACAACCAAAACTGTTGAACAACTCCAGCGCAGCCAGCAACAACAATTACAACCCTTTGAAGATTTCAAAGAAAGGAAACCTTTTCGCTTCAGCAAACGCCACACCAGGAGCTCAACTCAAAAAACAGTTCGACATATGATAAGGGATTTAACGCAATGGAGACCATTTCTTCCTAAGGAGGGAGGATTGATCCAGGTTGATATCAGTGGCAGCCCACCTCTTTCTACTGGCTCAAAACAGTTTTCTGGCAATTTTGGCAAATTACTATTTTTAGCAGTTTTTCGGGTCCTAAACTTTCGGAGCCGTTTTGAGGCCCTAAACGACCTTTTTTGGGGATTTGGCGGGCCAAGTGGTTTCCTAGAGTATACAATTGCTTATAGTCAAAATTTGTAAATCTCGGATAGACCTTTCCAACGAGTTACTGAGCACCCCAAACAGAGATCGTATGCAAAAGTTATGACCCCGGGAAGTTGACTGTTCAACTAACCACCTTGGGGCCACAAACTCTATGACGGTTCATCTTCTAGGGTTAGGATTTTGGATGTTTGGGATTCTTTCCCTCATGCTTATGATAAATAGGCCCTTTCGGCCTCTCTTTGTATTCATCTTAGCATGAATGAGCATAGCGGCCATATCTCTTCTCAGAGATAGCTACCACCATTCCAGCTATTGTATTTTAAAGTCTGTTCTATTTCCGCTATTTAATAGAATATGTGCTTACTGTATCATTTTGTTCTTTGCAATATATCTATGTCTATGATTCTGTAAATGCTTTTTTATTTCGTTCCCAGATAAATCCGGATCAAAAGGCAAGCAGGATAATGCAATGCATTCACAACTCGACATAAATGGGGAGTCCTCATGGGAGATGGCCAGAATAAAGATAAAGTAGAGTATGAGTCTTCATCGCAATGTCATGGCGTGACTACAAAGGACTCCCAATATTAAGGAGAAGCAACGACATGGGCGCCAATTATGGTCACAATAGATCCCATGCTTAATTGAAGCACGGGAGCCCCATTTCTAATAAACACAAAGGTAGTTGGGTGAGTTTTCTTGTAAATATGAGATTTTGGTTTTTATACCTAAGATCCCTTACCCATACTTTTGTTCTGTGTGTTTTCTTTTTTATCTAAAAACTTCTAAGTGTTTTGGGCTTAAAGGAAGCTTGAATTTTTGAGTATTTTATCATTTACTTCCATCAACCCGAAACCTGACATTTGGGAAACCCACAACCCGACAGTTGCGGGTTGCGGGATTTGTTTGTTGTCGTGGAGTTTAACAAACCCGAAACCTGCAACCCGACAATTGCGGATTGCGGGACTTTATTTTTCAACTTACGATTTTCATCCTCCCGAAACCCGCAACCCGACAGTTGCGGGTTGTGGGTTTTCTTTGTAAATAATATCGGGAAATTTTATCCCGAAACCCGCAGTCACGGCTTTAGGCTTTCAGGAATTTCCTTTTAAGTCTGATTTTGTTGTGTGTTCCCGAAACCCGCAACCCAACACTTTCAGGTTGTGGCTTTCAGGAAAAAAATTTCGATTGCAATTTTTTGTTTCCCATTCTCGAAACCCGCAACCCGACACTTTCGGGTTTTGGATTTCGGGAATTCTTTTGCGCTTTTTTTTTCTTGCAATCCCGAAACCCGCAACCCGACACTTTTGGGTTTTCGGCTTTCGGGATTCCTAAATAAACTTTCAAAATAAAATATGAACTCGATCATGCATCCTGCTCTGGTTCATCTCAGTCGTCCGTTCATTTTGATCCCACGGTCATGTTTTAATCTGGAAAATTTAATAAGTAGGGTTTTTCTATTTCATTTTTGTCATTTTTACTTTTCGGAATTACCCCGTTGCTTGGATTTTACTGCGGATTCCTATTAAGGTGTCGTTTTTATCAGTTCTTCAGTTATTTCGGGTAAGTCTGTTGTCATATTTCTATTTTTGTTTTCCAATTCTAGCATCTCTTCAGCCCTTTTTCCATAGAAAGCCACTACATGTCATGGGAAGATTTCAGTGGCCCTTCTTACATGAAAGCATTTCATTTCATATTGTGTGCCTATTTACACGTTTTTATTTTTTTTAGTTTTCATTTGTCTTCTCTATCCTTCTTTTGTGTGCTTATATGCAGCTCCTTTTATTTTGGCTATGCTTCTCCTTTTGTGTTGTAATTTTCTTCTCCTTTATGTTTTGTGTGCTTTGTTGCTCTTGCTCATAAATGAGAACATGCCTCATTATTTTGCACACTAGAAAATGGCATTAATTCCACTTTACTGTCATCCACTTTGTACGATAGGTTCTCCCTCACAATATTTAGTGGATTCTCCAAGTTCACTTTGTGGTTTATGAGAATCTCTCACTCACCATATAATTTACATAGTTAGAAATACATATTTGAATAATTATAATATATTATTGAAAACAATGTTTGAATTGTTGTCTCCTAGGATTTCTCTTGGTAGATCAACATATAAAGGAATGATTATAAACAGATATCCAAAAGAAATTCATAGAAGTGATTCCCATTATTATCTTGGCAGTTCCAGTCATCTTCCAACCCAAGGGTGATGTTCATGACTATTGTAATATTTATCTTGAAGCTTTTGCGGTATGGATTTTGCAGTAGATCCCTAAAGGTTATCTAGATGAATAGTGGAATTATGAACCCAAAAGAAAATTTTTGGAGAGTTTACCTACAATTGATTGTTTCCTTAACTACTAAAAATGCTTTAACAACTAAATACACCATAAAACATGACAAAATAAAACAATCAATTATACCACATGGACAATAAGATACCTCTTCATAAAATGATAGTATCACCATCAGACCCATGGTCCTAAGTATAGATTCATTATTTAAATATATCCAAATATCAACAAATGTATAGGAAGTATGAAGTCATAAAAACCATCACTTACTTGAATTTACCCTTGAGATTAGAAGAACCATGTTGTAATTCATTTTACAAGAAAAAAAATTATCTAAATTATTTTATAAGTTTCTTACCAAATGTAGAAATTATATATGCTAAATAACAAACTTCTTATAAATGAAATCTCTATCCAATTGTATTTGTCGAAATTGTTTTATTTGTTAAATTTATATAAAGAATAAGATTAAAATCACGGGAATGAATTTGTTTCTAAAAAAATTTATGTAAAGAATAAGATTAAAGTCACAGGAAGGGTCTAGTGTCCTTTCGTTCCCTTCTTCCATATAAATCCACTACATGTCACAAGAATATTTTGGTGGCCCTTCTTACATGAAAGAATTCCAATTCATCTTGTGCACCTATTTACTCTTGTTTCTTTATTATTATTTTTCTTTTGTATGCTCAACTTCTCTTCTTCTTTTTTTGTGCTATGTTGCTACTCCTTTTTGTTTTCTGTGTTCTGATACTTCTTCTCGTAGATGAGAAGAACATGTCTCATTATTTTGCAAACAGTAGAAAATAGCTTTAATTGCACTTATGAAACTCATAGAGGAAGGATACATAGAAGTTTTAGAGGAAGACCTATCTGGGAAATATACTTACAATATATGGGAAATAGACGTTTTAGAGGAAGACCTACCAGCTAAATATAAGCTTGTAGTATTTTCTAAGGTTGTGATAAGAGGTAACCATCAGATTCTGCAAACTAGAAATCATGTTATCTCATATGTAACAGCTTCCGGGTATGCATATGATATTATTGTGATGAGAAGCCCTTATTTAATATTTCCATTTCCAGGAGAATCTATGGTACAAAGTGGATGACAGTAAAACGGAATTAATTCCATTTTCTAGTGTGTGAAAAATAATGGCCATGTTCTGCTCATCTATGAGAAGGAGAAGCAAAGCACACAAAACATAAAGGAGAAGAAGTTGAGCATAGAAAAAGCAGGAGGAGCTAAGTGCAAAAAATGAGCATGAGCATAAAAAAGAAAAATAAGTAAATAGGCATACAAGATGAAATGAAAATGAAATGCTTTCATGTAATAAGGGCCACTAGAATCTTCTTGGGACACACAGTGGATTTATTTGGCCAAGGGACCTTAATGGACACCACAATCTTCCCGTGACTTTAATTTTATTCTTTGTGAAATTTTATTCTTTGCATGAATTTCATAAGAAAAAAAAGCAAGCAATACAATTTGATAGAGAATTCCTTTATTAGCATTTAGCATATATAATTTCTACATTTCCTAATAAACTTACTAAATAATTTTTTTCCTTAAAATGAATTACAACATGGTTTTTCTAATTTCAAGGGTAAATGCAAGTAAGTGGTTGTTTTTCTGACTTCATACTTCCTATGAATTATTCATATTTGGAAATATTTACATAATGAATCTATAATTAGGATTGTGTGTCTTGTGGTGATACTATGATTTGCATTTGTTATGAAGAGTTCTCTGATTTTCAATATGATATCATTGATTGTTTTATTTTGTCACTTTTTTTATTTTATGTTTAGTTGTAAAATCATTTTTAATAGTTAAGGCAACACTCAAGTGTAGGTAAAACCCTGCAAAAATTTCTTTTGGGATTCATCATTCCACTCTTCATCTATATAACCTTTAGGGATCCATTACAAAATCCATACCATAATAGCTTCAAAATAAATCTTACAATAGTCATGAACACCACCCTTGGGTTGGAAGATCACTAGTTCTAAAGTGAGAGGAACTGCTAAATTAATAATAGGCATCACCTCTATGAATTCCTTTTGGATATCTACTTTTCCTTCCTTTACATGTTGATATACAAGAGAAATAAATCTTAGGAGACAACAATTCAAACATTGTCATTTTAAATAATAGAGCCTAATTATTGGAATATGTATTTCTAGCTATGTAAATCTATGGCCAGTGAGAGATTCTAAAAAACCACAAAGTGCAAATGGAGTTTCCACTGAATATTGAATCCCTACTATAAGTTGGTTAAAACTTTTGCCACTGTTGTTGTCTTAGTGGGGATGTGTAGCATCAACTAGGACACAATATTTCCTAACAATTTCACACTAAAAGTTAAGGAAAAATGAACAAATTGAGAATGTAGTTTCATTTTCATCTAGAGAAACAAAATATCATGTCATTCCAAGAATAGGAGGGTAAGGTCAATATCTCATAGTGTCTCAGTTATCTTGTTGTAATAATTAATACATATTTTACTTACAAAAAGAAAACTAAAAACGTGTAATAATAAACTCATTTTACTTTCCAACTAAGTCTCCATTTATGACAATTCTCTACAAAGCATCGTTGGTTGCATTACGAGTTGCTCCAATATCACTACCAAGTTATAGGCCTTGGATTAGTGGCTTTGGTAGCAAGTTATAGGCCTCGGCTTTGGTGGCTTGGCATAAATTTTATGCATAATGTGACTTGAGGGCTATATTGAGGCTACATTTTTGTGACGGAAAATATATAGCCAAAATAAAACACATACGCAAGATATATAGGCATAATATAAAACATTAGCTAGGAAAATATACAGCTAGAGTATAAAACATAAATATATAGCCGGAATACAAAACATTCTTTGAAAGGGAACTTTAAAGTTTTTTTTTTTATTTTTAAATGAATATATATATATATATATAACATGGGCATCGGAAACAACCTAACAACAGATTATGGCTCAAGCCATAAGCTATTTTACTTTGTGAAATTCATATTAGAAGGTGAGTGGTGAATGGAAGGTAGGAAGATATGCAAGGAAAATAACGGGACAAGAATATCAAGCCAAGTAATATTTTTACATGTCAATCCAATAGCTCAACCATATTAAAAACACACACGATCACTTGTGACATGTCATTTGCGCCATCACAACGCCAAGCAGTGAACTATGAACTTCGCATTGTTAGCCATCATTTTATTAAAATCTCAAAGATTCCATAATTGGTGGAAAACCTAAGACCACGTCAAGCTAGTCAAAAACCTTGTGCTAGGATTTAGAACTTGGTATTTGAATAAGACTTCTGAGTGAGAAAGGTTTAACTTAAGCCAAAAATTTCAATGCATGGGAAGCCTAGAAACTCTGTGTTGACTAATGTCCATTGACAAAAAAAATTGGTCAACAACTTTGAGAACCTACACTTTACAATTGTTTACCTATTTCAAGATATGTGTGTAGCAATGTTGTTAAAGATCCAACTGAACACATAAAAGCAAAGATAAAACAATTACGGAATTTATCTTTCATTAACATCGTCCCTAAAGGTGTCATTCTTCCTTTTTTAATAATAAATTCAATAGATGTATATGATAAACAACTCATAAGAAAAAAAAGATCAATTATATTTGTTGAGCCTTAAAGGCGTCAATATTAATTATTATTTAACAAGAATGACTGTTAAAGTGTTGTCAATCATTTCTACATCTGGTCTCTTTACCAAATAATGATCTCTTATCTGAGAGCAAGAGACTAAAACAAAGGAACAAATGGAAAACACTCTTGCGGAAGTTGATATGAATCTACAAAATGAAAATACTAACGACTTGGTACACATGATACCATCTATGGATGCAAGTATAACTAGTGGAGGGACATAGTATGCCCCCAACACTGCAGAGTCTTTGTAAATTCTTAGACTCATGTTTGCATATGTTGATGAGTTGTATAGTCCTACCATGGGTGGGATGTTCTCAGGGGTTGATTTAGGGTGTGGTTCATAGTATGTAAGTTGGTCGAGGGTGACAAGCTTCCCATTATGGGAAAACATCATGGTGTATAATATCGATGAAGTAATTGCCGTCATGGAGTACATATAGCTACATCATAGGAGAATGTTGTATTTGAGTTGAGCATCAACTAATTTGATATCCAAAAGTACCATATTTCCCCCTAGCTCAATGGGGACATTTTGGTACAAGGCTTGCAGTTTTGATGGTCTCCCATCATAAGCGACAAGGGTGATAGATGTGGGGAATAGTTCATGTGAGCCTAGGATCTTCCCAATGTGTGTTGATAGTGACGGGAATTTGAAAAGTGCTTGATGATGGAAGTCATGGTTTGTCATTGTCAAGGTTGAAATTCATAAAGAGTGAATCAAAAGATTCAATCGCACCTATTGCATATAGTAGTACGTCTTCTAAGAAGGGAAGGAATGGAGAACTTCTAATGTTGACATGGCAACAGGTGATTGAGCCAAATCATTCATAATCTTATAATTGTGTGCATCTTTCTGTGAGGTTTATGAGCATTTCATCAAGTGGTGAATTTGGGATATTAGGGAATTGTTCATTACCAGGATGGGGTATCTACAAAGGCCCGTTGGTGGTAGTGGGGGCCTCTTCCCTCCGTAGAGGGTCAGGTGTTACATAACCTTTATTGTGGTTCTGAGGATTAATCTTAGCCGCATTCTTGTAGATGTTTTTGTATGTTCCATTACCTAGGGGGTGAGGTTCTTATTGTTGAGATAAAACCCATTGATTTGGAAAATGTTGTTGAAGCATAACTTGTTGTGGCCATGGTGCATTTGTTGGTTGATGGGGGTTGGCGCCAGCCTTCTTCCTAGCCTCAATCAATTGTTAACATTCCGGTATCAATGGGAAATGGTGTGTATAATGGCCATATTCACCGCACATAGCACAAGGAAATTGTGTCCTAATATTGGGGTTCTTCCCTAGTTTGGGGGGATTATTGGTTTTCGTAGTTTGGTTCTAATTTCTAGTGTTCTAGTTTTGTTAGGGAGGGGGATTCCCCCCCCTTCCCTTGCTGCTATTTTTACTTGTTCTTTCCTTTCTTTTTTCCTGATTTTGTGTATCGAGTGGGTTGGCCACATTTAACTACTCAAATTGTTTAATATATTGTATGGGAGATGGTTGAACCTACGTAAGTCATGGGGTGAGAACCAAGTGGCTCAAGAAACGGAAAATATGGATTGTAAATGGGTGCAGGAAGATATGGGTTGGGTGCTCCATACGATGTGGATTTAGGGGCTTGTGGCGCAATGGGAGGTGGTGGTGAAATATGTGCTTGGATTATATTGGGAAACGTAGGGTCGTATTATCCATATGACATTTGTCCAAATGGAGGATTTGGGATTGTCTAAGGAGCCACCAGTACTGGGGGTGTCGGTGGGTGTTGTTGCACCACATTGTATGGCATAGAAGTTTGCATTTGGGGACCACTTACTTGATAGTAAATAGCTCCAATAAGACTGTTAGTTGAGTGTGATGTTCCTTGAGGAGCTTCGTCCAGAGATTGATGTCGAGGTGGATCAAGGATGATTGTATTAAAATACCCAGACTAAGCATACATCAAATCGAAATGTTGGACCTTCATAATAGCATCTTCTTCAATTTTGGGAAATGTGGTTGCCACATCCATTGTGATCATTGGTAGGAGTGATTTGAGGAACTAGTCCAACAAGAATTTATTAGGTTGGATATTATTAACGAAGAAAATTGAAAGTTCCCAAGTCAACCTTTCAACCACTTAGTTGTCTAAACCAAAAGGAAGTGGGAATGATAACCCTTATTTTATAGCCTCGAACGTTATTCTATATCATCCTTCACCAATATCCAGCTAGAGTATTGAAAACATACTAAAACATTACACTACAGTGTTATAACTTAGATATCTAACATGTTACAGAAACATTGAAATCAAATCACATGTACGACGAAACTTATCATAATGCGTACACACTTAACATTCTCTCCTTATTCTCTATATGTATTTTATGAGCAAGAAAATATAAAAGAACTACCAGATTACATCGTCCCTAAAATGTATATAGAAACATGTAAGAAAAACATAAATAAAAATCTTTTTTAATTTAGATTTTTAAACAAAAAATAACAATGGCATTAACAAGCGTAGATTAAATAAAAGCACATGAACCAAAAATTAATTCAAACAAAGAAGAAGAAAAAAAGAAATATGAATATTAGAAAACCAATTTTCTTATTAAACGTTTTTCCATCCATACACCAAAATGATTGTCTCAAAGCTTTTACATACTTCTGCAAAAGTCTGGACCATAAACATGTTCTTACATAAAAAAACTAGCGTTTACAAGACCACTTGATTATCATGTAAATGGCATAAAAATATTACAAATTGACAAAGTTGTAATAGGATTCAATGAATATTTATGAAAGTTGGTACTATTCTCTACAACCAAATAACCAATTAGGCAATCTAATGGCAAATAAAGCCTCTTTACTTCAGAAGAAAAAGAAAAAAAAATAGTATTATATACCTTATGGAGAAAAGATCAGAACTGGACCTCCCATATTTTCATCTAATAAGAACTCCTACTATTAATAAAATTGTTTGACATTAATATTCTAGTGCAATGGCAGAAAAAATAACCTTTAAAACCAAGAAACTAGCTTTAAGCACAACAGAGCAAGTGTAAAATTGGAAACCTTCTTCTCGAGCTTTAATGTATTTATGTAATTTTCAACCAGGACAGTTAGCCACTACCCATATCCACAGTAGCATAGAATGCTAACTAATTGTCTACAAGTGATCACAAGGGATGAACACTACACATTTAACGACCTCAGGTAAACTCAGCAAGAAACAAAAGAAACATGAATGAAACAATTTTTTAAGTACACAATCAATAAGCTCAAATGGGGGCCCTCCCTTCCATTAAATTCGTCCCATGGGGGATGAATTCCTAGGGAGCTTGCTTAAACACCTTGTAAATCCCTTCATTTAGTCATCTTCCATATAACTGCTCCAAGCATTCATCATTACTTTAATTCCACATACAATTAAAAGTATCAAAATATATGACACATATGATTAAATCATCATCATATATAAATGTAGCAGCACATCATATGCATAAACAAAAATATTTATTTACTATGTTTCATGCCATTGATCAATATTCAAAGTGTTTTAACAATCAAAATATACACTTTCCATGTTCATAAAAGCTATAAAAACATGTGGACCTCAATTACATAGTTAAAAAATTTCTAGATGAAGGTCTTCAAAAGAAATTTCTTGTCTGGCAGAAGCCAACTATGTATTTTCATGGCTATGTCCACTAGATTTGGAAGTCGTGGCTTTCACTCTACTTATAACCTCTTCACTTTTGGCTCTGTCAAGACAAGGTGGTTCGTTGGACAGGTGTCCAAGGTCATTAGGATTCTTTACGTGATCTTCCATTTTGGGGGTTTGAGGCTTATTTGCAAATGAGGTAGAGCTAATATATTGGTGCACAAGGGTTGAGGAATATGAGGTTCCCAACTGATTCCCTTTCCCTGAGGTGAAGGAGGCTAGTAATCCTAACCGTCATCATGAATAGGTGGGTCTTGGGGCATCTTCATTATGTTAGGATGTGGCTACAAAACAAGCTAAGGGTACAATATAGGAGGCGGGTCAAGTTGAGGAGGGGCTCCAAGAAACAAGTGTCCAGTCTGAGCCAATTGGGAAAATTCCTCTAAATCTGTATTGAAGTGGATAAATGATCTTATTCTCTTCCTCCTTCCTTCTTTCCATGCATTTTGTTCTTTGTTACCCCTACCTTTTATGGATCTCCTAGATCCTCAAATGTGGAAACTCATATAAACAAGCGACACTACAAGGGAAAGACCCTCGAGTGGAGGTTTTTGCGGAAGCTCCTCTAAAAAGAGCCCAAATATCCATTTATAACTAAGTTCGCTAGAGGAGATGAGCAGGCGAAGGTTTTGGTGGTTTTTTTATATGATGCTTTTATACATACCAAACACACTTGTGCATCCTTAGTCTAGACACACCGGTGCATACAAAAACAAAACACAGCAATATAAAAAATGCTCGTTAAATGGAGAGAAAAAAAAGTTTTATATTTCTACATGCAACAATAATCGGTGTGTTTAGACTAAACCGACACATTGGTGCATCCACATAATTCACGCACTACTTTTAACCAAAAATGCAACCCTCCTACCTGAACTATATATATATATATATATATATATATATAATTATAATTACAGTGTGTTCTATATAATACACGCCACCGGTTAGCCCGGTGGGCTAGCTCAAGTGGGTGAGTGTTGTAAGTTGTGAGCAGAAGGTCTCGGGGTCAAATCCCTGGGTGGATATGCATTGCTAGATAAGGGCCTCACTTGATGTTCCCACTGAGTTAGGGTTCGTAATCAGATTCAATGGGATGAGGCCCCTTCGGATGGGCCCCCTATGAATTCTTCCTGTGGGTGTAGCAACTCCTCTCCAGAGTTGTGAACCAAATTGAAATATGTGTGTGTGTGTGTGTGTGTGTGTGTGTGTGTGTGTGTGTGTGTGTGTGTATTTGTTTAGATCCATTGTTGGTGTGTTTAGATATTTGAACAGCACTGGTGCATGATGCAATTGGAAGCATCGACACAAATTTTTTGTATATTTTTATATCAACTAATGATGCATTTACATCACTCCAACGCACCAATGCGTTGCCTAATTTTATGCACCGGAGTAGGGTAACATTAAAAACAATTGTTGGACATAAACTATTTTGTATCCTTTTATTCATTAATAGTGTGTTTGTATCTACAAAAGGCACCGATGCGTCGTGTAAGGTCGGGCACCGAAGTAGGTTAAACTTGAAAAAAAAATGGATGGAAATTTTTATTTTTATAATTTTTAGTTTACGGATGATGTGTTTATATATACTAAACGCATCAATGCTTCCATAATAGAGCACACCAGATTAGGGTAAAATTAAAAACTATAGGATGGAAAACTTTTTATTTTTTTATATTCATTACTGGTGAGGCCATGCCACATAAATGCACCAATGCATTGGGTTATCGGGTGCATCGACATAGGGTAAAATATAAAAAAATAATTGGATAGTAAAACCATTTTTACCATCCCTCCAATGCTCTAGATCACCTGAGCATTGGTGTTATAGTTCACTACCTGAAGCGCCTTGACATTAGTGCTCCTCATGGTTGTATTTCTCCCTCTCATTGCCTGCTACGTGGAATTCGAATTTTGCAAAACGGTGATCAAATTTCATTTTTCATCTATGTGGAAACCATGCCTCCCCACTGTGCAACTGCCTAGGTAATGTCTTTGTTACCTTCTAATTTAAACTCTTAGTGGATTAAAATTTCAAATTCACCTTAAATTTTCTAATTTTCACAAAAAAAAAATATTGTGTGTTGCATTCGAGGTATTCAGCTTGCACCACGCTAACTGGTTCTCCCTACAAACTTATAGTGTACACCTCTAGCAGTGCATGTTTAACATATAGTGCACCGCATCGACAGTGCACTATACTTTTACTAATGCACCGCTAAAACTTAATAACACATTTACACATCATCGGTGTCCAATTCGTTTCACAAACCATAGAGCATCATCAACGTTATTTTCTAATATATAAATGCACTGGTGCGGGTAAACACTTAGAGCACCGTATAACCAGTGCTTTCTAGATTCCTAGATGCACCACTAAACTAACGAAAAAAAAATAATTTAATTATTCACCACAGTCCCTCTATGCACTGTAATAATATGTCCACATTGTCGGTCCAGTACACTTATGTTTAACTTACGCACCGACATGGATTTTGAAAAAATATTGTTTGACTTCATTCTGTGACTCTTTCACACAAAGCTGCGATGATTACTATGCGCTCTAAATAATTGTGTGCACTACCTACAGTGCAAACACCTATTTGTAAAGAACCAGTGCTCCCAAATGAGTGACGCACTAAGATAAAATATTTTATAAAAAATAGCGGTGCATTTTAGTATCACACATGAACCATATACGATGCTTTGTTGTCTCACATAGCACTGGTGCGTTAAATTTAGAAAGTGCACTACTTATTTTTATTGTTAAAAAGAATTTTCAACTTAATGGTGCATTGGAGTCACTTTAGCGCACCATGAACAGTTATTATGTAGTTAATAATGCAATGTGAATAGTGCATTATAAATACAAAAGGAACTACTAGCAGTGCTTTCCTATTATATGGGCGCACTGCTTATTAATTTCATTTATTCTGAGAAAAAAAATATTGTTTCATATTAATAAATAAAATGATCATTTAATGAAATCTTTACTATTTTATATATATGCGTGGGTGTTTGTCTATGAGACTAATGGAAGTTAGATGTGAATCAGAGACGTCAATGGTGAGAGTTATAGTAGGAGCAGCAGGCGTGGGTGGACCTGTACAACATTGTACAGGATTGGGAAGCCAAATAGAGGGAGAGATATTTGTACCATCACTCCATTCCAGCACAGACCCGAGAAATTTTGAGGGTTGTAGGCCTCCTCAAGTTTTGTTAAGAGGATACATCCTTAAATGGGAACTCAAGTTTGTTGATGCAGTTGATCTATCATTGGGATCAATGTAGACAGTCATTTTGGTTTGGTCCCAATCTATGGTTTAATCCCATAGAGGAGGGCATCTACTTCATCACAGGGTTATTTAGGAGAGGGGAGGATTTTTCCTAGTTCCATGATGTCCCACTTGGTGTTGCAGCAGAGAGTCAGCTTGAGTACTCTCAAAGATATATGAGTGACTAGGTCAATGACCACTATCTTTTTGACGTTTATGGAGGACAATTGCATATTGCTTCTTTTGGGGCAAAGGAGGTTAGTTTCCTCTCTCTTTTAGTTATGACAGTGGTGCACTTGACCGATGGGAAGCACATTAGTTTCCCTCTATTATTTTATGTAGATTCTTTAGTGCAGAGACATAGATGCATTAGGTGGTCTGCCATTTGTTTGCGGCATTTTTTTTCTTTGGATCGATGTCGTGCACAGTTTGAGGGGAAGGTCAACTTCCCTTTTGCTTCAGAGCTATTTTGTTTACTTTTTTATAGGTTTTCAATCATGAGACCATTATCTCACTACCTCCCTCTTAGGGAGATGACCGAGGTGTGGATGCATATGTTGGAACAAATTCTACCCAAGAGGAGCCAACCAGATGTGAGAATTCTAAATAGGTTCAATACCATGAAAGGATTCTAATAGCCAAGGATCTTGAAGAAAAGAATTCCTCACAATAATTATTCATAAATTTGCAAGAATAATAAAACAAAAACATAAGAGAGAGTACTCAATTAATGTAAATATCATCTCTATAGTATTCATAAATATGAATACAATATATAATACATCTCAGGAGAGAAAATATAATGCCTTGAAGGCAAGTTGTAAAGCACAAAAAAGGCAGGCTTACTAAAAGCTAAAAAACTCCTTAGGTGGTAAAACCACTTTCCAAATCAATCTAAAGGCTCATGAATTGGTAAAAGCAGTGTTTGCAGCTCATGAGTGAAGAAAAAGGAATGTGATGATGAATTTTGGAGAAAATAAAGAGGTGGAGGTCGAATTGGCCAAGTAGAGACAGTTTCCAAGTCAAACTAGCTTTACCGTATCCACTAGAAAGCAGAAAAAGTAGGATAAACCTGTCTAAAGAAGGAAGGCGCCTTTCTAATCCAGGCATAGAATAAAATCAGGAAGAATCTTATCCAGAATCTACCCAAGTCTGTCCTAGTGACTCAGGATGGAAAGTGGTGTCATAAAGAGAAGAATTAGGCCAACTACATAGTATAAACCTAGGAAATTAATCATGGAAGATTAATAAAATATATCCCAAGTCTAAAGTGGGTTTTTGAATGTTCCAACACCAGAGTTCCTAGCTAGGATCACCTTAGAGGTACTCGAGTTATTAACCAGCGAGGATGATCATATTTTGGACCTTGTGTTGTATCCTTACACAAGGTTGGACTAGAAAGGATGTCATAACATCTTTTTCACCCAGGATGAGCCACCAAATGACATAGGTAATATTAGAGTTATGTTTAAATTAATCTATTTGCATTTTATTGTCTTAATGCAAATAAAATTTATTCTAACATTTTATTTAAATTGTATAATGAATTGTCTAATTATTGTTGTGTACTATATATTTTGTATATATTGGAACCTACAATGGGGAGGGCCTCCACTAGTAGTAGATGAGGATATGGATGAGCCTGAGGCAATGCTTCATTTGCTTAGACCTAGCCTATGACACAGTCCAGGTGCTAGATTCTGGGAGGACGTGGAAAACCATTTATCCACATCGTTGGATCAACAAGGAGTCCACCCTGTACGGGTTCAAGAGATCCTGTGATACCTCGAGCTAGTAGAGATATGGAGGATTATTCCTCGTGATATGAGGGGTTTGATGCATCATATCATCAATGCAGCCATCCTTCTAGCTTTTAGGAGGGATGGCCATTGTAGTCATTCTTCCTCTACTTCATCTAATGAGGGAAATGATCCTCTGTCACATCCCCTCCCATCAATCCAACCCATGGAGGGAACATGAATGATTTAGGGGGTTCTAAATTTCACCCCCATGTCCATATTACAAAATTCATAAACATCTAAATGTGTGTGCAAATGCATATTAAAAATACACAATGAATAATAAATTAATTCCACACATACACAGCATGCATATACTAGCATATTCACCATAGGCATAAGAATACTAATCATGCACATTTAAACACAACAGTAGATTAACAAGTAAACACTTATCTTTTAACTGAAGTTGTCGAAGAAACTGGCTATGGAAGAGCAACGTTCCACCCAACCGTAGGCACTCTGTCCAACACTTTATCTCTATACTGAGAGGCCACACCCAAGATGGGATATGTATCCACTAAGGAGGAACTACATAGGCTCACTCACAGCCATAGGAATGCACTCTCATGCTAAGCCAGTGCACAATTGGGTTTATTACGCATACAAAGATACAAGGAAGGTGAATGTCAAGCCGGTGAGATCAACCACAAATCTATAGGCATCTCAATTGGTCTTAGACGGCCTTGGCACCCACATTACCTACCACACCTAACTCAATGAAGGTCCCCTTCTCTTCTACACAATCCCTCAAGTGCCCCTTCCCTCCAGTGTTATTCAGGGTGGGAATAGAAAGGTCCAAGATGCTAAACCTTTAGAGATTCATTTACTTTACTAGGTTATTCAAACAATTCCAACCTTTGATATCTACCTAACTTCAATTCTCTCTTGGATTTTCTAATTTCTGTTCACACTAACTTCAACCACGAAATTCATTTTCCAGGCTCCCAAATCTGGGTTCCCCGCGGATTTTTGGGCTTTTGACACCCTCAAATTCACCCCAAGGTTAACATATATGGATCCCCCACTGGATTTCACAACCCACATGAATTTCTGGATGTTTTTAATGCTCTAAAACATGGATCTTTCTCTAGTTACGATTTTTGTTATTTTTCTTACTGGGAATGCATGGCTTCCTAAAAATTAGAGTCTAGTTTCCCGATAATGGAATGGGAATGACGGGAAACGAATTCCCCTAAGAGAAATGGACTTCTGGGTGCCCAAAACTGATACCATACTCAGCCATACAAATTTCTGAGCTCAGCCCATCTTCCATTAATTTCATGAGTTGATTTCTCAGCTGCCTTCTTACAATAGAAATAAAGATCAGTAAGGACATCCACTTGGGTAGTTGCTTACGATTTATGGAACATGATTTCTCAATATGACACTTGGAAACAAAGTATTTGATCCCACACACCCCTCTCCTCTCCCTAGTGGATACACATAGCCCCCTCATTTCAATTTCCTCCATAGCCAACTCTTAGACTTTTAATTGTATTATAATATTTACATGGTTTTTACATTTTTCCATGGCCAGCTAGCACATGTCCAAAAAATATAAAATACTTGTTTCTTTATAAGCCGAGTATTCACTAATGGGGCTTTGGCCTTGAGCTCCACACTAGGTATCATACACCACATCTTTACAATATTTACATATAAAGACAATAATTCCAAGGGTCAAATTGGGGTATCACATTCCCCTCCCCCTTAGAACAACATTGTCCTCGATGTTCTCAAAATTGAACAAAAATGGGTATGCCTCTCATGGTATCCTCCGGCTCCCATATGGCCTCATCGGGACCAAGGTGTTTCCATTGCACATTTACCTATCTGATGGACCAATTCTGGAGCAATGCTACCTTCTTGTCGAGGATGCATATAGGTTCCACTTGGAACTCTCCCTCGGGTTCCACCTGAATCACATTCAAATCAATTACGTGGTTAGGATCATGTACATAATTTTTAAGCAAAGAAACATGAAAAACATTATGAGATCTCATGTTAGCAGGTAATGCAATCCTATATGCAACTGGCCCTATATTATCAAGGACTTCAAATGACCCACAATATCTCAGTGCCAACTTGGCACAACTTCCCAACTGTAGGTAACTTTTCTTTGGCTTTACTCTGAAATAAACATGATCCCCAACTTTAAATCCCTTGTGCATTCTTTTCAAATCTGCGTAACTCTTCTGCATGTCATGGGTTGCCTTTAAATTCTACCTGATCTTAACATTTTCCTGTTCCATTTCCTTGATCATTTATGTCCCACTCACTATTATGTTTACTATATTATCCCAACTCACTGTATTTTTGTATCCTTTGTCATACAATGCCTCAAATGGACTCATTCCCATTCATTCTTGATGTCCATTATTGTATGCGAATTCTACCAAGTGTAGGTAATCCTCCCACTTTGATGGCTTATCCATCACATATATTCTCAACATATCCTCAAGAATTTGATCCACCCTCTCGGTTTGACTATATGTTTGAGGATGATATGTTGTACTAAAATTCAGCTGAGTTCCCAATTCCTGAAATAACCCTTCCCAAAAATTGGATGTGAACTTTGCATCTTGGTTTGCGACTATTGCAATGGGTAACCCAGACAATTTGAATATATCTTTCATGAATATATTAGCTATGTCACTTGTTTTATGAGTGGACTTGACTAGAATAAAGTGAACTCCCTTTGCTAGCTTGTCCACCAAAACCATGATTGAATCATGTTTCCATGTCGTCATTGGAAAATCTGTTATAAAATCCATAGAAATACTTCCCACTTCCATTCTGGAATGGGTAAAGGCTACAACAGTCATCCTGTATCTTGGTGCTCTGTCTTGACTTGTTGGCACTTTCACACCGGGAAATGCATTCTGCTGCATCCTTTTTATCCCATGCCAAAAGTATTGTTTCCTTCTTGTTGTTATTGTCTTTTGATATCCTGGATGTCTGGAGTATGGCATTTGATGATTTCATCCATTACCATCTTCTTCAAATCTGCACAATATGGAATATGAAATCTACCTTTATAAACAAGAAGATCATCTTCTCCAACCTGGTACCCTTCACACTTTTCATCTAAATTTCCCTGCTTCAATTTCTCTTTTACTTGAAGGTATGTTTAATCGCTATTTTGGGCTTCAAGGACTCTTGTTCTTAAATTTGATTTGCACATACTTAAGGCTGCTACATGAAATTTTTGGCTAAGGGCATCTACAACCTTGTTCTCTTTTCCTTTTACATGTTTGATTTCAAAATCAAACTCACACAAAAATTACATCCATCTAGTTTTCTTGGAATTTAAGCTTGATTGAACAAACAAATACTTTATGCTCATGTGATATGTCCTAAGCTCAAATATTCTTCCTAGAAAATAATGCATCCACATCTTGAGGGAGTGCACTATGGCTGTTATCTCTAAATCATGAGTTGCATAATTATTTTCATGCTCTTTTAATTTTATGGACTCATAACAAATCACAAAGCCTTCTTGCATAAGCACTCCACCTAGTCCTTCAATGCAAGCATCCATGCATACTACAAAATCCTTCGTTGGATCTGCAATATTCAAAACAGGGGCAATAGTAAGTAACTTCTTCAATCGTTGAAATCTTTCTTCACATTTTTCAAACCATACAAATTTTACATTCTTTCTTTGCAACGATGTAATTGGATGAGCGATTTTGGATAATCCCTCAATGAACCTTCAATAATATCCTATAAGACCCATAAAATATCTAACATATGCGGTATTCTTTGGAGTAGACCAATTCATTATAGCTACAATATTTTCTGAATCCACTACAAATGCTTCTGTAGAAATAACACTGTCAAAACCCAAAATTTCCGAAAATTTTAAAATTTTTAAAATAGCAAGTAATATTAATAAATGCATTCATTTAACTGTTTGATTAGCTTAAGTGATCATAAATGTGTCTGAATGATCTTTTGTTATACCTAGCTTTTGATATGAGTTTCTTTACCGTTGCTGATTGTTTTCTGTTTTTCAACCACAAGGGGGAGTTGCCATAGCAAACTGGGCTTACTTAGCTTCCGAGCTAATGCATCAAATTGTCTTTCTCTTACAGATATAAAGGTAATGTGCAGGTCGCTACATTTAAATCTTTAAAGTATTATAAATCAGTTAGTTGTACCAAATCATTCAGTAAAAAGTCTAAGCATGCTAGCCAGGTTATCAAGTGTTTAAAGGTAGCATTCATCCTATGACCTCCTCAAGATCTTACTGTTATAGAATTAGAAATTACTAGAGAATATGATAGCTATGTTTCTTGAGAACAAATGAATTAACTAACTCTATGGAGTATTTGTTCTTTGATGATATTACTGTAATGCAATTATACTTCATAATTACCACTGTAAAAATACAACTGGGGAACCATACTCAGACCAGTTTTTGTAAGTTTTAAACCTTAACAGTGAAGTACAAACATATATCGATTCTTAAGCATTTACAGAAAATACACAATGGCACACACATTACACAGAGATTTTCACCTGGAAACCCTTAACCGGGAAAAAACCAGCAAAACTTAGAGCCGCATAGCTCCTTTTTCATTATATGTTTATTTTACATGTACAATACAATAAATGGTATTCTGCAGCATCTAAAACCCTAATTCGTTTACCCGAATTAGGTTACAACCCTAATTCCTTTTACCGGAATTAGATAGAGTACAATGGGTCGAAAATCGCGAAAAAGCAAAAAGCAACCCAAAAAAATTTTGCGCTCCGCGCGGACTCCGGGGGCCTAACGGCCCCCTCCGTGTCGTTTCGGAACCTAACGGTCCGAAACGAAGGGGGTGGGCCCTGTCGGGCTACCCCCCCTCTAAACCCCCCCCTCCGGACGCGCCCGGCACAGGCGAATCGAAGGTGCCGTAGGGATCGTGTTGTACACGCAGCGACCATGTGAAGAGATATAACATACCCAACATTCTCCCACTTGTTGTTCTCTTCACATACAGGAGAAATTTATGACTTCAACAATTCAGGGCAACAATGCCCATGTTCTCTTTGCACCAAGAGAACTTCTGAGTACTCACAGACTTTGTCAAAGAGTCTGCAACATTTACCAAAGTGTCAACCTTTTCCAGCAACACTTTGTTCTGTTCAACCATGTCTCTGACGAAATGGTACTGCACATCAATGTGATTTGTCCTCGAGTGATAAGCAGGGTTCTTTGCCAGAAATATTGCACTTGAGCTATCACAACCAATTTTTACTGCATTCTGAACAAAACCAATACCTGAACACAATCTTTGCAACCATACAGCTTCCTTACTTGCATGGGTAGCTGCCATGTATTCAGCTTCTGTAGTTGAGAGTGCAACTACAGCTTGTCTTCTACTCATCCAACTGATTGCTCCTCCAAATAGATTAAAAACGTAGCCACTTGTAGATCTTCTGTGATCAAGATCTCCAGCCCAGTCAGCATCAGCAAATCCTTGTATATCTATCTCTCTATTTAGGCCGGGTCTTCCTTGGTAGCAGATTGCAGAATCTGTAGTGCCACGCAAATACCTGAAGACCCTTTTTACTGCAGTCCAATGTTCCTTTCCTGGTTTTGACATGTATCTACTCAAAACTCCCACTGCATGGGCTATATCTGGTCTAGTACAGACCATGGCATACATCAGACTGCCAACTGCACTAGCATATGGAACATGAGACATGTCCTCTACCTCTTCTTGTGTAGTGGGACACTGTTCTGCAGATAACCTTACACCTACAGGAATGGGCACCTTCACTGGTTTGCTTTCCTGCATATTAAATCTCTTCAATATCGTTTCAACATATTTCCTCTGATTTAACCAGAGTTTCCTGTTTTCACGATCTCTTTTTATTTCCATGCCCAAAATGATATTTGCAGCACCAAGATCTTTCATGTCAAATTCAGATGACAGTTGATTCTTGACATCCTTGATGATTTCTTTGTTGTTTCCAATTAGCAACATATCATCAACATACAATATTACATAAATAAAATGATCACCAATTAGCTTAAAATAAACACAGTGATCAGCTTTGCTTCTTGAGAAACCAAGTCCCAGTATATAAGTATCAAATTTTTGATACCACATTCTGGGAGATTGTTTCAAACCGTAGAGAGACTTTTTCAGCTTACAGACAAGCTCCTTTCTTCCTTTCACCACAAACCGTTCTGGTTGCTTCATATAGATCTCTTCATTTAGATTTCCATGTAGGAAAGCCGTCTTTACATCCATCTGTTCTACTTCAAGATCAAAAGCAGCAGAAATAGATAAAAGAAATCTAATAGAAGTCAATTTTGCAACAGGTGAAAAAATCTCACCAAAATCGATGCCCTCAATTTGGGAGTAACCTTTCGCAACTAGTCGAGCCTTGTACTTCTCCACTTTACCTGCCGCATTTAACTTCTTCTTGAATACCCATTTGCTTCCAATAGGTTTTCTTCCTTCTGGAAACTCAACCAGATCCCATGCCTCATTTTTGTCCAAGGCATCCATTTCTTCTATCATGGCCTTCTTCCATAGTTTACTATCTTCTGAATCCATTGCCTCTTTAGCAGTTCTAGGATCATCATCAGTAATAGATAACACAAAATTAGAATGAAAATCAGGGGGACTGTACCTTTCAACTTGCCTTCTTTCTCGGTCAGATCTCCTCAATACCGGAGTCTGTGGATCCGCCTCTTCATCTGATTCAGACGATTCTGCCTCCTCATCTGATTCAGACGAATCTGGTTCCTCAAAAGAGTCACCTCTTTCATCCTTGATATCAAAGTGTAGCTTCTCTGAATCCTTTTCCTTTGGTACATCCTCAATCCTGGAAGTGCTTTCAACTTCTCTGAAGATCACATCTCGACTGTAAACTGTTTGCCTTTTTACTGGGTTCCACAGCTTGTAACCTTTCACTCCATCCTTGTAACCAATGAAGATACATTTTTCCGCCTTATTATCCAACTTGCTCCTTTTCTCCTTTGGAACATGTACAAAAGCATCACACCCAAACACTCTGAGATGAGAGAGAGAGGGTTTCTTACCAGTCCAAACCTCATGAGGTGTCTTGTCAACCAACGCTGATGTGGGTGTCCTATTCACTAGGTAACACGCAGTGTCAACAGCTTCTGCCCAGAATTGTTGTGCTAGCCCTGCACCACTGAGCATACTCCTTGCCTTTTCCATCAATGTCCTGTTCATCCTTTCTGCAACCCCATTCTGTTGAGGTGTGTATGGAGTAGTCTTTTGCCTTGCTATTCCACACGTTTTACAGAACTCCTCAAATTCACTTTCACAGAATTCTCCACCGTTATCTGTTCTGAGTACTTTTATTTTCTTCTCAGTTTGATTCTCTACAAGAGCCTTAAATTCTTTGAATCTATTAAAAACCTCAGATTTCTTACGCAGGAAATAAATCCAAGTTTTCCTTGAGAAATCATCTATAAATGAAACATAATACACAGATTTACCAAGTGATGGAACAGGCACAGGTCCAAAAACATCACTGTGTATTAACTCTAAGATTCCTTTAGCTCTTACAACACCAGATGAGAATCTTACTCGATTCTGTTTACCATATAAGCAATGTTCACAGAAATCAAAATCTAATGTGAAATCAGACATGCCTTCAGCCATACTTTTACCTTGTAATAGTCGAAGACCCTTTTCTCCAATATGTCCCAGCCTTCGATGCCATAGCGATGTCTTCTCACTAGAGACAGTAAGGACTCTGTCTCCTTCATTTTTACCCTCAGAAACAATAGTGCTGTTACATCCATTTTTGAAGGTGCTTCCCAACAACTTGTATAGAGTTCCAATCCGAACTCCCCTCATCAACACCAATGACTCTCGAACCATTTTGCATGTGTTCTTTTCAAATAGAGTTTTCACACCTGCATCATCCATTTTACTTACAGATATAAGGTTTCTAGCCAACTTTGGAATGTGCAGAACCCCGGGAAGAGTTTTAAACCCTTCCATCTTTGAGCAGTAGCTTGACCTTTCCTCGACCTATGATTTTCGCTACCGAGTTGTCTCCCAGAAATACATCTCCTCCATCATACTTTTCGTATTCAGAAAACCACTCCCTGTGGGGAGTCATATGATAAGACGCACCTGAGTCAATCAACCACGAATCATGCTCTGCATGTGTACTTGAAGATGCCAGATACACATCTCCTCCTTCCTCTGTAGATTCTTTCCCATCTGCGGATGGAGCGTCATTAGGTCCTCTACTTTTATCAGTAATTTTCGATTTACAATCCTTCTTGTAATGCCCAGCTTTTCCGCACTTCCAGCATTTTCTTACAGAAGGTCCTGGAGATTTAGATCTCCCTCTAGATTTAGATCTACCACCTGAAGACTTATTTTTAGATCTGTCTCCAGGGCGACCTCTTACAAATAAGGCATCCTTGGCTGAACTATCTATGGATTTTCGCCTCATTTCCTCCGATAGTAGGGATGCAACCACATCATCGAAGTTTAGTGTGGTTGCATTACTCCCAATAGCTATGACCAGATTATCCCATGAATCTGGCAAAGAGCACAACAGACTAATACACTTTTCATCATCATCAAGTTTAATACCAACAGATGTCAACTGACTTACCAGAGTATTGAAGGCGTTTAGATGCTCTGAAACAGAGTCTCCATCAGTCATCCTCAGAAGGTACAATTTCTTTCGCAGAAATAACTTATTTACCAGGGACTTTGACTGATACAGACTTCCCAGTTTATCCCATAGCTTCTTTGCAGTGTCTTCTCCAGATACGTTCACCAATACCGAATCTGCAAGGCAAAGACGAATAGTGCTCCTTGCTTTCCTTTCCAGCTTTTCCCATTCTTCTTTTACCGCACCAGAGGGCATGGTACCTGGATCTACTGCGATCCATTGTTCTCTATCTACCAGAAGATCTTCCATCTTGAGCTTCCATAGCTCAAAGCTATGACCATTAAATTTCTCAATCTCGAATCTAGAACTGCTCGCCATTCTTTAAACAAAGAATAAATCACCGCTGCAAAGCTCCCACTGAAACCAGGTTTATCACAAATCCAAGATCGAGCCAAACCCCTGGAAACAAAGGCGTCCCTCTGAACCCAAAATTGCTCTGATACCAAATGTAAGTTTTAAACCTTAACAGTGAAGTACAAACATATATCGATTCTTAAGCATTTACAGAAAATACACAATGGCACACACATTACACAGAGATTTTCACCTGGAAACCCTTAACCGGGAAAAAACCAGCAAAACTTAGAGCCGCATAGCTCCTTTTTCATTATATGTTTATTTTACATGTACAATACAATAAATGGTATTCTGCAGCATCTAAAACCCTAATTCGTTTACCCGAATTAGGTTACAACCCTAATTCCTTTTACCGGAATTAGATAGAGTACAATGGGTCGAAAATCGCGAAAAAGCAAAAAGCAACCCAAAAAAATTTTGCGCTCCGCGCGGACTCCGGGGGCCTAACGGTCCGAAACGAAGGGGGTGGGCCCTGTCGGGCTACCCCCCCCCTCCGGACGCGCCCGGCACAGGCGAATCGAAGGTGCCGTAGGGATCGTGTTGTACACGCAGCGACCATGTGAAGAGATATAACATACCCAACAGTTTTTACTCACTCATTGTTATCACATCATTACGAGTTTTAAAGTTAGAATGTATTTTGATTTGCAACTGCAATTGTAAAGGATCTGGAGTGGTCAATATATAATTTGTTTATTTCTAGCATTTGCAAGATATTCTGTCAGTTACGTGTCTCCTATTAACATCTCAGGGTTTGCATTGATTGGAATCTACTTTTGTTTTCCATAAATGATACTTGAATAAAATCTATAAGCACTTATAGAAGTAGTCCTCCATTATCATAATTGATTAAAATCGTTGGGTATTAAGGATAGCAAAGGTCTATTTTTCCTTGTCTATATCACTAGGAGCCTGAGACTATTAAGAGATTTTTTATTATTATATTGTAACTGGAAGTAGCAAGGACTAGGGTATCCTTAATCCAATTTTTATGAGTTGCATAGCTTGATTTCCACCAATTAAAGTCCCATAATGAAGAAATGACAAGTCTTATACTATCTGTGCAAAGCTATAACAAACGACAATTCTTAGTGGAATTGTAACAGCTAAACCCTAATATCCTTACATTGTCTTACAGGCTTAAAGAAATAATTTATGTCTTGTCATATGAGAAAATAGGGTGAATGGCAATATAGTGGTAGGTTTAACAACCATATAAAACTCATTTGGAGCCTACCTCCTTATATTTTTTTATATTAATTATCAAACTCTCTATGTCGAAATAGGCTCTAAGACTTAATTTCGAATGCTATTGACAAAGCATAGTTTTAATGAATATAGGGAAAGGTGTAAATTTTCTTTATACAAAGTTCCAAGCATTGTTCTAACGTGGATATGATGGCAGGTTTAAACTTATGGAGTCACGACCACCATGGAATATCCATCCTATGATTATCCTATGATCTTGGTGTACCCACGCTATGATTTTTAATTGAAAACAACCAATTGGAAACACATCGAGGAACTTTGGAACGTCGACCCACTGCATGGGAAATATTAAAATGATACGTGGTCACTCCAGAGCCACGCATTTTATGATATAAAACTGTTGACTAACCCTACTTTGTCATTTCTCCTTTGCCTTCAGGCTTGGTCGCTCTGCGAACCCTCCTGGTCTAGTCTCTGTTGTTACTGTGTGCTAGCAGCTTCTATGCTCCCTCAAACCTTCTTGTTTGTCCACTGTATCGTTTGGAACTCATTATACTTTGTTGTTGGCCGCTGTAAGTTGGTTATGATCCTAGGGTTTATCCTTTTGTTATCAAAATTAGCCCTGTCACGGTGTGGCCATAACTCTTGGCTTGGTTCTGTCACGGCTTCCATCGTGGAAGGTACCCCCTTGCTCTGCCAGCTCGTTCTTTTGGTAGCGAAGGTGGGGTTTTCACTTATTCTGTTCGTGGTTAGCAGGCTGTTAAAATATGACGGAGCTCCTTTCAGAATCACTGGTAAGCAGGTTATTATTTCGGTTCTCCAGTTTGTTTTTAAAGAAATAGTTTAAACAATAATATATATAAAGCTTTAACCACACAAGTCCTTTCGTTGCAGGACCTGACTACTCTCGAAGGTGTACAAGACACATTCCTCGGCGGTTGGATTAACCTGGTAAGCCTGGTCTTTCACCATGGCGTCTCCTCCTTGTTGTTTGTTAGGATGATTAGGTTTTGGTTTGAGTGAGGCGACTCTGGGATCCCTCAACTCCATTCAGTCTTGCACTGTTTGTTATAACGAGTTCTTTGATAAGTTTACCCTGTAATGTAAGAGTAGATTATGGCCTCGGTCAACATGGTAACTGTTTGTCCTTCCTTTTGTATTTAGGGTTCTTTTGCAGAAGGTTAATGTATAAAGGATGAAAACAAAGGCCGTGAGCCTGTCTGTAGATGACGTTACAGCCTCGTTATGTTGTTTATTACTGTACTCTTGAAATATGCAGGGTTTTCACCCAGGGTTTTGATAATATAACTTATTAAAAGTTCTCCTGTATATTTGAGCTTGTCCATGGCGAGTATTTTAAATTCTATGTTTTTATAATCACTTAAACTGTGAACCTGAGCTGCGGCCGTAGGTGAAATCGTTGTCTTAAGTTTTAGTATTTACTTTGTTTGAAAAACTGGGATGATAGGGTTCAATTCGAACTCCACAGTCGTGATTTTGTTTAGTTACTTATTCTGTTGTTATGATTATGACTCTGTCAAAGTAGAGAGTCAAGTGAAAGATATTACTATACTGTTTAAGCTCAATACTGAGTCAAATAGGGTTCTGCTAATTCTTTTGTTTGTTAAAACAATAACTAAGTTATTTGACAATGTTAAATTCTTTATAATAATTTTCTGTTAGGGTTTTGCACATTAATTTGTGTAACAGGTAGTGACTGTATAAATGTTAACTAGGGTTTGGGTATTAATTTATTTAATAGGTTAAGACTGGTTAACTTTTGACTAGGGTTTGTACCCTGATATAGCTATTCTAATTATAGCTACTACTCTTCTGCAATGTTTCGATAATGATATCAATACTGTAATTTATTTGGTTATGTTTTATTACTATCTCCTATGGTTGTTTAATCGATTTTGTATTTACAGAGAAATAATTACTGTATACATAAACCTTACTAATCTATTTAACAAATACGATTAAACTATGTTTATAAGTGTATTAATAAGCTAGCACTTAAAGTCTTACTGTTGTATTGAATGCTTATTAGATATATTATTAGTAATATATTAATGGTATTGCTTCTTACTAGGGATGCTGAAAAACACAGTAACTCAACCAAATTTAACTACTGCCATTCTAAAATACTCACCTAACTAACTAATTACTCTTCAAACATATAGAAGATAAACACAACATACATTCATTCATATTTAATAAAGATACAGAAATAGATGGCAGAACCTGTTTAAGCTGTGGAAAACAACAGCAATGGGAGGCTGTTCCTCCCTACCAACTCCTGGAGAGTGCCCAGACAGCAACTTCTCAGGACCCCCGAGCTTGCTCTGGTCTCCCTGGCTGGGACTAGGTGCAGCAAGTAAATTCTCTCAGCCCAAACAGCTATAATGGAACCAAGTTACTGCAGCATTCCTCTCAAACAACTTCCTTACTGTATTTCCCTCTTTCTCTATGGATTTCCTGAATAACATTCACCTGAATGTAATTCTCTCTGGAAAAATTCGAACCCCGAGCTCTGTTCATTGAGTACTATTTAAAAGATTGCCTAGGTCTTTGTTGGGTTACTGTCATTAATGAGCCACCTGCTCTGATTCCACTTTCTTGGGGAATCATGACCCCAAATATAGAGAAGTTGCCACCTGCAACTTAGGAAGTGTTTGAGGATGTTGCCACTTGTCTTTTCCTTTCCACCTAGTTCCATCCACCAGTTTGACCAGTAACCTCTTTTTAACAGCTCTCCCATGCTGTTGTCTCCACAATTTATTTATTAAAAATAAAATATTCTGAATTACATTCCATTTCTAGTGACTCTGTTGAGTCATCAATTCCTACTTAGCATTAAATTTAACATAATGTCTCAGGAATATAATAAAACAATTACATATTTTTTACAAAATTGGGGTATGTGAAATACACACCCCCTTAAAATGTAACATCGTCCTCGATGTTACTTATTCCTCATCCTCAACCACCTTCTGGAACAGATTTGGGTATGCTTCCCGCATCTTACTTTCCAGTTCCCAGGTAGCTTCTTCAGGACTAAGGTGCTTCCATTGCACCTTCAGCTGTCCAATTGTGCGGTTCCGCAGAGTAATTTCCCTCCTCCCGAGGATACAATCCGGTTCCACCAGAACTTCCCCTTCTAGTTCTACCTGTACAACGTTCCAATCAATCACATGAGTAGCATCATGAACGTACTTTTTCAGAACAGAAATATGAAAAACATTGTGCACTTTTAAATTAGGTGGTAATGCTAGTTGATAAGCAACTTGACCAATTCTAGATAAAATTTCAAACGGACCACAGTAACGTGGCGCATTTTTGCACAACTCCCCAATCTTAGGGAGCTCTTCTTTGGTCTTACCTTTATGAACACATATTCACCCACCTGGAACTCTTTAGGAGTTCTTTTCAAATCTGCTTGGCTCTTTTGCCGATCCTGGGAAATCTTCAAATTTTCCTGCACTTGTTTCACAATCTGTTCCATTTCTTTTAATAATTCAGGACCTAACACTAATCTATCTACTGGATTATTCCAAGAGATAGGAGTGTTACATTTACGCCCATAAAGAATTTCAAAAGGACTGAACTTAGCTGACGATTGATAGTTGTTATTGTATGCAAATTCTGCTAAATGTAAATAATCCTCCCACTTACCTGGTTGATCCTTAACATACATTCTTAGCAGATCTTCCGATACCTGATTAACTCTTTCAGTCTGTCCGTCCGTCTGAGGATGGAAAGAAGTGTTGAAATTCAGTGTTGTGTTTAATCCCTTAAACAAAGATTTCCAGAAATTTTCGTGGAATTTAGGATCCCTGTCTGAAATAATAACCTTTGGGACACCATGTAACCTAAAAATCTGCTTCAGAAATATATCAGCTATGTTTGCAGCCTTGTTAGTGGTTTTAACAGGAATAAAATGTGCTGATTTACTTAATTTATCTACTACCACCATAATTGAATCATTCTGATTTTGATTTTTGGGTAATCCAGTAATGAAATCTAAGTTGATTATTTCCCACTTCCAACTAGGAATAGGCAAAGGTTGCAATAACCCAGCTGGATGTTGATGTTCTGTTTTTACTTGTTGACAGTCCAAACATCTAGCTATATACTCAGCTGCTTCAGATTTCATATTAGGCCAAAAATAATCTTTTCTCAACATGGTGACAGTCTTCTGGTAGCCCGGATATCCTAAGTAAGGGGTTTTATGAACTTCATCCAGAATCAGCAATTTAACTTTAGATACATTCGGCACATACAGTCTGTCTTTAAACAATAAAAATCCATCTTTATTTAGACTATAACCCTTTATCAAACTTTCTGTACGTTCTTCTTTAGCTGTAGCTTGTAAATTTTGATAAATTTCATCCAATTTTATCCCTTCAGTCAGCTGTTCATTTAAATCTGAGGTATAAGTGCTGATGGCTGTTAAAAAATTCAGCTTTGCATTTCTGCTCAAAGCATCTGCCACCTTATTTTCCTTTCCTTTTATGTGCTGAATTTCGAAATCGTATTCACTTAAGAAGGCCAACCATCTGGCTTGCCTTGCATTTAAGTTAGGCTGATCTAAAAGGTATTTTAGACCCTTATTATCAGTCATTAAACTGAATTTTCTGCCTATTAAGTGGTGTCGCCACATCTTTAAGGCATGAATAACAGCAGCTAGTTCTAAGTCATAAGTGGCATAATTCTTTTCATGAATCTTCAGCTTTCTGGACTCATAGGAAATGGCATGCCCATCCTGAGTCAACACTCCGCCTAGACCGTCATTACAAGCATCGGTGCAAACCACGAAATCCTTATTAGGATCTGCTATTCTCAGAATAGGCGCAGTTGTTAATAAAGTCTTTAATTTCTTAAAGCTTTCTTCACATTTTAAGTTCCAATCAAACTTCTTGCCTTTCTTTTGCAAGGAAGTGATTGGGTTTCTATTTTTGAAAAGCCTTCTATGAATCTCCGGTAATAACCAGTAATTCCCATGAAGGACCTAACATATGTTACGTCTTTTGGTACTGGCCATTCTTCGATTGCCCGGATCTTTTCAGGATCAACTGAAATCCCTTCCTTAGTCACTACGTGACCTAAGTACTGGATTTCATCCTTGAAGAAATCACACTTACTGAACATCGCAAAGAGCTGTTGTTCTCGCAGTTCTTGTAAGACTATCCGTAAATGTTCTTTATGTTCCTCTTCATTTTTAGAATAAATTAAAATGTCATCGATGAATACGACAACAAATTTATCCAAGTATTTATGCATTATGTTATTCATTAGACACATAAAGACGGTTGGGGCATTAGTAAGCCCAAATGGCATTACGACAAATTCGTAATGTCCATACCTCGTTCTGAAAGCTGTCTTGAATATGTCCTCTTCTTTAATCCTCACCTGATGATAACCTGATCTCAGGTCTATCTTAGAGAAGACCGTAGCTCCACGTAGTTGATCAAACAGATCATCTATGCGGGGCAACGGATATCTGTTTTTAATTGTCATCTTATTTAGTTGACGGTAATCAATGCAAAGTCGCATAGTTCTGTCCTTCTTTTTAACAAAGATTACTGGTGCTCCCCAACGGGACACACTGGGTTGAATGTAATTCTTATCTATTAATTCCTTTAACTGTGTTTTTAATTCGTTAAGCTCCAGAATATTCATACGATACGGACCCTTTGAACTGGGTACAGCACCTGGTACCAGCTCAATAGTGAAATCCAATTCTCTCTTGGGAGGTAATCTTGGAATTTCCTCCGGAAAAACATCAGTAAATTCATTCACTACCGGAATATCCTCTACTTTTATATTGCTTATTTCAGACTTAACTGCCTTGTCTGTAATAGTTAAAGCATAGGCTTTGCACCCTTTTCTGACTGCTCTTTTAAGTTGTAAAGCAGAAATCTGCCTGATTACAGTTTTCCAAGGAATACCTTTAACCGTTACAGGCTGTTCGTTATTATTTACTCATGTAAAAGTTTTATCAAAACAGTTTAAAACTACCTTATGCTGTTCTAACCAGTCCATACCAATAAGTATGTCATACGAGCCAAGTGTTAAAACATTTAATTTAACAGTAATTTTAAAATCATTCATATCTAAAGCACATTCCTTAACATAGCAGTTCACCTTCCTTTTTGCCCCAGTATCTAGTTGTACTGACCAAGAGTTATCAAATCTTTCAACGGTCAGATTACACTTTTCTACTATCTGCGGTGAAATATAACTAAGGCTAGCACCTGGATCTATTAAAATAGTTACAGGGGTTTTGTTAACCATACCTCCTACTTCCACCATGGAAGTTTGATAATCAGCTTGGCGGTTCTCCAACGCTGCATTGATTCGGGGCATAGTCCTTGCAAAGTCTCCAACAGTCATTTCATCTTGTATGGTATGAATATTGCTATTTGGTTTCTTCCGATTTGGGCAAACTGAAGCATAGTGTGGGCCATTGCACTCCCAGCACTTAACAGGCTCCTTTCGTTCAAAATTCTTGGTGAAATTTCCATGATTGCTAGAAGCCTCCTTGCTGCCCTTAAAGTTGTTGGGATTATTAGCAGCTCCATTTTTGCTTCCCTGGTTTACCATTAAAATGGTTTATGTTCTTGTTATTCTTGAAATTTTTCTAGGCTACAAACTCTTTTTTCCGGAACTCAAGCCGATTGTTGTTCTTTTTAGCCTTCCAATTGGCTATTCCTTCTTTCTTTGTGTTCTGTTCAAAACAGAAATTAGCCTTTCGCATGGCTTCTTCCAGAGTTTTGGGGTTATCATATTCGATTATGTCCTTTATATGATACGACAGGCAGCTGAGAAACCGTTGTATTTTAGGTTTCTCTTCAACAAAATACGGCACATATCTTAACAGACTTAAGAACTTACTGTTTAAGTCCTTCATCGTCATAGATCCTAGCTTTAACTCATAAAATTCCTTGGCCCTTTCTTCATAGTATTGTTCGGACAGAAATTTCTTTTTGAAGTACCTTTTAAAGGTACTCCAATTGACCTCTTTTTCTTTGATCCCCTTGAGCCTTTTCAAATCTTGCCACCATATATCTGCCTTTCCAGAAAGGTTATAGATGGCCATTCTCGCCTTCAGCTGATTTGAATAGTTGTATATCTGAAAATATTTCCTCATCCCGGATAACCAGGATTCTGCCTCTTCTCCTGTTTCAGATTCTCCATTGAAAGTTGGGGGTTTTATTTTCCTGAACTCCCCAGAAATCTCTTCATAAGGCCTGTACTTTTTCTTTCTGTTATACAACTCAGCCTCACTACTGTCACTAGTAGTGTGATAGCTTTGTTGTTCCCTTCTTCCTTCAGATGATGAACTGCTGTCAGATTTAGCTAGTTTCATCTTTTTAGACCCTTTTTGATGGCTAGCTTCTTCAGATTCCGATCTTTTGCTTCTCCCTTCAATCTGAAATTTTTCCATCAAAATTTGATTTAACTGCTCTTGAGTTTTCAAAATCCTTTCATTATCCTTCTTGACTGATTCCATTTCAGTCTTTAAACTTTTTATAGTATGCATCAGTTCTGAAGAGTGAGCAGTCACCTCCTCTATCACAGGTCCTCTAAACATCTGTCTTGTCTCAGTGTTTGGAGATTCCTCCTCAGCATATTCTCCTAGCTTCTCCATACATGCCTGTTAGATTCAGAAAATCTGCTCTTTTACATAAAACAAAAATACAAGTTAATACATTGTACATATATATATTTTCTCTTTATTGTCACCGTTCTGCGGAAACTAGTTGGGCCACATCCAGGCCTAGTATTTGAACCATGCTCTGATACCACATGTCAAAACCCAAAATTTCTGAAAATTTTAAAATTTTTAAAATAGCAAGTAATATTAATAAATGCATTCATTTAACTGTTTGATTAGCTTAAGTGATCATAAATGTGTCTGAATGATCTTTTCTTATACTTAGATTTTGATATGATTTTCTTTACCGTTGCTGATTGTTTTCTGTTTTTCAACCACAAGGGGGAGTTGCCATAGCAGACTGGGCTTACTTAGCTTCCGAGCTAATGCATCAAATTGTCTTTCTCTTACAGATATACAGGTAATGTGCGGGTCGCTACATTTAAATATTTAAAGTATTATAAATCAGTTAGCTGTACCAAATCATTCAGTGAAAAGTCTAAGCATGCTAGCCAGGTTATCAAGTGTTTAAAGGTAGCATTCATCCTATGACCTCCTCAATATCTTACTGTTATAGAATTAGAAATTACTAGAGAATATGATAGCTATGTTTCTTGAGAACAAATGAATTAACTAACTCTATGGAGTATTTGTTCTTTGATGATATTACTGTAATGCAATTATACTTCATAATTAACACTGTAAAAATACAACTGGGGAACCATACTCAGACCAGTTTTTACTCACTCATTGTTATCGCATCATTACGAGTTTTAAAGTTAGAATGTATTTTGATTTGCAACTGCAATTGTAAAGGATCTGGAGTGGTCAATATATAATTTGTTTATTTCTAGCATTTGCAAGATATTCTATCAGTTACGTGTCTCCTCTTAACATCTCAGGGTTTGCATTGATTGGAATCTACTTTTGTTTTCCATAAATGATACTAGAATAAAATCTATAAGCACTTATAGAAGTAGTGCTCCATTATCATAATTGATTAAACGCGTTGGGTATTAAGGATAGCAAAGGTCTATTTTTCCTTGTCTATATCACTAGGAGCCTGAGACTATTAAGAGATTTTTTTTTTTATTATATTGTAACTGGAAGTAGCAAGGACTAGGGTATCCTTAATCCAATTTTTATGAGTTGCATAGCTTGATTTCCACCAATTAAAGTCCCATAATGAAGAAATGACAAGTCTTATACTATCTGTGCAAAGCTATAACAAACGGCAATTATTAGTGGAATTGTAACAGCTAAACCCTAAGATCATTACATTGTCTTATAGGCTTAAAGAAATAATTTATGTCTTGTCATATGAGAAAATAGGGTGAATGGCAATATAGTGGTAGGTTTAACAACCATATAAAACTCATTTGGAGCCTACCTCCTTATATTTTTTTATATTAATTATCAAACTCTCTATGTCGAAATAGGCTCTAAGACTTAATTTCGAATGCTATTGACAAAGCATAGTTTTAATGAATATAGGGAAAGGTGTAAATTTTCTTTATACAAAGTTCCAACCATTGTTCTAACGTGGATATGTTGGCAGGTTTAAACTTATGGAGTCACGACCACCATGGAATATCCATCCTATGATTATCCTATGATCTTGGTGTACCCACGCTATGATTTTTAATTGAAAACAACCAATTGGAAACACATCGAGGAGCTTTGGAACGTCGACCCACTGCATGGGAAATATTAAAATGATACGTGGTCACTCCAGAGCCACGCATTTTATGATATAAAACTGTTGACTAACCCTACTTTGTCATTTCTCCTTTGCCTTCGGGATTGGTCGCTCTGCGAACCCTCCTGGTCCAGTCTCTGTTGTTACTATGTGCTAGCAGCTTCTATGCTCCCTCAAACCTTCTTGTTTGTCCACTGTATCGTTTGGAACTCATTATAATTTGTTTTTGGCCGCTGTAAGTTGGTTATGATCCTAGGGTTTATCCTTTTGTTATCAAAATTAGCCCTGTCACGGCGTGGCCATAACTCTCGAATTGGTTCTGTCACGGCTTCCATCGTGGAAAGTACCCCCTTGCTCTGCCAGCTCATTCTTTTGGTAGCGAAGGTGGGGTTTTCACTTATTTTGTTCGTGGTTAGCAGGCTGTTAACATATGACGGAGCTCCTTTAAGAATCACTGGTAAGCAGGTTATTATTTCGGTTCTCCAGTTTGTTTTTAAAGAAATAGTTTAAACAATAATATATATAAAGCTTTAACCACATAAGTCCTTTCGTTACAGGACCTGACTACTCTCGAAGGTGTACAAGACACATTCCTCGGCGGTTGGCTTAACCTGGTAAGCCTGGTCTTTCACCATGGCGTCTCCTCCTTGCTGGTTGTTAGGATGATTAGGTTTTGGTTTGAGTGAGGCGACTCTGGGATCCCTCAACTCCGTTCAGTCTTGCACTGTTTGTTATAACGAATTCTTTGATAAGTTTACCCTGTAATGTAAGAGTAGATTATGGCCTCGGTCAACATGGTAACTATTTTTCCTTCCTTTTGTATTTAGGGTTCTTCTGCAGAAGGTTAATGTATAAAGGATGAAAACAAAGGCCGTGAGCCTGTCTGTAGATGAGGTTACAGCCTCGTTATGTTGTTTATTACTGTACTCTTGAAATATGCAGGGTTTTCACCAAGGGTTTTGATAATATAACTTATTAAAAGTTCTCCTGTATATTTGAGCTTGTCCATGGCGAGTATTTTAAATTCTATGTTTTTATAATCACTTAAACTGTGAACCTGAGCTGCGGCCGTAGGTGAAATTGTTGTCTTAAGTTTTAGTATTTACTTTGTTTGAAAAACTGGGATGATAGGGTTCAATTCGAACTCTACAGTCGTGATTTTGTTTAGTTACTTATTATGTTGTTATGATTATGACTCTGTCGAAGTAGAGAGTCAAGTGAAATATATTACTATACTGTTTAAGCTCGATACTGAGTCAAATAGGGTTCTACTAATTCTTTTGTTTGTTAAAACAATAACTAAGTTATTTGACAATGTTAAATTCTTTATAATAATTTTTTGTTAGGGTTTTGCACATTAATTTGTGTAACAGGTAGTGATTGTATAAATGTTAACTAGGGTTTGGGTATTAATTTATTTAATAGGTTAAGACTGGTTAACTTTTGACTAGGGTTTGTACCCTGATATAGCTATTCTAATTATAGCTACTACTCTTCTGCAATGTTTCGATAATGATATCAATACTGTAATTTATTTGGTTATGTTTTATTACTGTCTCCTATGGTTGTTTAATCGATTTTGTATTTACAGAGAAATAATTATTGTATACATAAACCTTACTAATCTATTTAACAAATACGATTAAACGATGTTTATAAGTGTATTAATAAGCTAGTACTTAAAGTCTTACTGTTGTATTGAATGCTTATTAGATATATTATTAGTAATATATTAATGGTATTGCTTCTTACTAGGGATGCTGAAAAACACAGTAACTCAACCAAATTTAACTACTGCCATTCTAAAATACTCACCTAACTAACTAATTACTCTTCAGACATATAGAAGATAAACACAACATACATTCATTCATATTTAATAAAGATACAGAAATAGATGGCAGAACTTGTTTAAGCTGTGGACAACAACAGCAATGGGAGGCTGTTCCTCCCTACCAACTCCTGGAGAGTGCCCAGACAGCAACTTCTCAGGACCCCCGAGCTTACTCTGGTCTCCCTGGCAGGGACTAGGTGCAGCAAGTAAATTCTCTCAGCCAAAACAGCTATAATGGAACCAAGATACTGCAGCATTCCTCTCAAACAACTTCCTTACTGTATTTCCCTCTTTCTCTATGGATTTCCTGAATAACATTCACCTAAATGTAATTCTCTCTGGAAAAATTTGAACCCCCAGCTCTGTTCATTGAGTACTATTTAAAAGATTGCCTAGGTCTTTGTTGGGTTACTATCATTAATGAGCCACCTGCTCTGATTCCACTTTCTTGGGGAATCATGACCCCAAATATAGGGAAGTTGCCACCTGCAACTTAGGAAGTGTTTGAGGATGTTGCCACTTGTCTTTTGTCTTTCCACCTAGTTCCATCCACCAGTTTGACCAGTAACCTCTTTTTAACAGCTCTCCCATGCTGTTGTCTCCACAATTTATTTATTAAAAATAAAATATTCTGAATTACATTCCATTTCTAGTGACTCTGCTGAGTCATCAATTCCTACTTAGCATTAAATTTAACATAATGTCTCAGGAATATAATAAAACAATTACATATTTTTTACAAAATTGGGGTATGTAACATACACACCCCCTTAAAATGTAACATCGTCCTTGATGTTACTTATTCCTCATCCTCAGCCACCTTCTGGAACAGATTTGGGTATGCTTCCCGCATCTTACTTTTCAGTTCCCAGGTAGCTTCTTCGGGACTAAGGTGCTTCCATTGCACCTTCAGCTGTCCAATTGTGCGGTTCCGCAGAGTAATTTCCCTCCTCCCGAGGATACAATCCGGTTCCACCAGAACTTCCCCTTCTGGTTCTACCTGTACAACGTTCCAATCAATCACATGAGTAGCATCATGAACGTACTTTTTCAGAACAGAAATATGAAAAACATTGTGCACTTTTAAATTAGGTGGTAATGCTAGCTGATAAGCAACTTGACCAATTCTAGATAAAATTTCAAACGGACCACAGTAACGTGGCGCTAATTTTGCACAACTCCCCAATCTTAGGGAGCTCTTCTTTGGTCTTACCATTATGAACACATGTTCACCCACCTGGAACTCTTTAGGAGTTCTTTTCAAATCTGCTTGGCTCTTTTGCCGATACTGGGCAATCTTCAAATTTTCCTGCACTTGTTTCACAATCTGTTCCATTTCTTTTAATAATTCAGGACCTAACACTAATCTATCTACTGGATTATTCCAAGAGATAGGAGTTTTACATTTACGCCCATAAAGAATTTCAAAAGAACTGAACTTAGCTGACGATTGATAGTTGTTATTGTATGCAAATTCTGCTAAATGTAAATAATCCTCCCACTTACCTGGTTGATCCTTAACATACATTCTTAGCAGATCTTCCAATACCTGATTAACTCTTTCAGTCTATCCGTCCGTCTGAGGATGGAAAGAAGTGCTGAAATTCATTGTTGTGTTTAATCCCTTAAACAAAGATTTCCAGAAATTTCCGGTGAATTTACGATTTCTGTCTGAAATAATAACCTTTGGGACACCATGTAACCTAAAAATCTGCTTCAGAAATATATCAGCTATGTTTGCAGCCTTGTAAGTGGTTTTAACAGGAATAAAATGTGCTGATTTACTTAATTTATCTACTACCACCATAATTGAATCATTCTGATTTTGATTTTTGGGTAATCCAGTAATGAAATCTAAGCTGATTATTTCCCACTTCCAACTAGGAATAGGCAAAGGTTGCAATAATCCAGCTGGATGTTGATGTTCTGTTTTTACTTGTTGACAGTCCAAACATCTAGCTATATACTCAGCTGCTTCAGATTTCATATTAGGCCAAAAATAATCTTTTCTCAACATGGTGACAGTCTTCTGGTAGCCTGGATGCCCTGAGTAAGGGGTTTTATGAACTTCATCCAGAATTAGCAATTTAACTTTAGATACATTCGGCACATACAGTCTGTCTTTAAACAATAAAAATCCATCTTTATTTAGACTATAACCCTTTATCAAACTTTCTGTAGGTTCTTCTTTAGCTGTAGCTTGTAAATTTTGATAAATTTCATCCAATTTTATCCCTTTAGTCAGCTGTTCATTTAAATCTGAGGTATAAGTACTGATGGCTGTTAAAAAATTCAGCTTTGCATTTCTGCTCAAAGCATCTGCCACCTCATTCTCCTTTCCTTTTATGTGCTGAATTTCGAAATCGTATTCACTTAAGAAGGCCAACCATCTGGCTTGCCTTGCATTTAAGTTAGGATGATCTAAAAGGTATTTTAGACCCTTATTATCAGTCATTAAAGTGAATTTTCTGCCTATTAAGTGGTGTCGCCACATCTTTAAGGCATGAATAACAGCAGCTAGTTCTAAGTCATAAGTGGCATAATTATTTTCATGAATCTTCAGCTTTATGGACTCATAGGCAATGGCATGCCCATCCTGAGTCAACACTCCGCCTAGACCGTCATTACAAGCATTGGTGCAAACCACGAAATCCTTATTAGGATCTGCTATTCTCAGAATAGGCGCAGTTGTTAATAAAGTCTTTAATTTCTTAAAGCTTTCTTCACATTTTAAGTTCCAGTCAAACTTCTTGCCTTTCTTTTGCAAGGAAGTGATTGGGTTGGCTATTTTTGAAAAGCCTTCTATGAATCTCTGATAATAACCGGTAATTCCCATGAAGGACCTAACATATGTTACGTCTTTCGGTACTGGCCATTCTTCGATTGCCCGGATCTTTCCAGGATCAACTGAAATCCCTTCCTTAGTCACTACGTGACCTAAGTACTGGATTTCATCCTTGAAGAAATCACACTTACTGAACTTCGCAAAGAGCTGCTGTTCTCGCAGTTCTTGTAAGACTATCCGTAAATGTTCTTTATGTTCCTCTTCGTATTTAGAATAAATTAAAATGTCATCGATGAATACGACAACAAATTTATCCAAGTATTTATGCATTATGTTATTCATTAGACACATAAAGACGGTTGTGGCATTAGTAAGCCCAAATGGCATTACGACGAATTCGTAATGTCCATACCTCGTTCTGAAAGCTGTCTTGAATATGTCCTCTTCTTTAATCCTCACCTGATGATAACCTGATCTCAGGTCTATCTTAGAGAACACCGTAGCTCCACGTAGTTGATCAAACGGATCATCTATGTGGGGCAACAGATATCTGTTTTTAATTGTCATCTTATTTAGTTGACGGTAATCTATGCAAAGTCGCATAGTTATGTCCTTCTTTTTAACAAAGATTACTGGTGCTCCCCAAGGGGACACACTGGGTTGAATGTAATTCTTATCTATTAATTCCTTTAACTGTGTTTTTAATTCGTTAAGCTCCAGAATATTCATACGATACAGAGCCTTTGAACTGGGTACAGCACCTGGTACCAGCTCAATAGTGAAATCCAATTCTCTCTTGGGAGGTAATCCTGGAATTTCCTCCGGAAAAACATCAGTAAATGCATTCACTACCGGAATATCCGCTACTTTTATCTTGCTTATTTCAGACTTAACTGCCTCGTCTGTAATAGTTACAGCATAGGCTTTGCACCCTTTTCTGACTGCTCTTTTAAGTTGTAAAGCAGAAATCTGCCTGATTACAGTTTTCCTAGGAATACCCTTAACCATTACAGGCTATTCGTTATTATTTACTCACGTAAAAGTTTTATCAAAACAGTTTAAAACTACCTTATGCTGTTCTAACCAGTCCATACCAATAAGTATGTCATACGAGCCAAGTGGTAAAACATTTAATTTAACAGTAGTTTTAAAATCAATCATATCTAAAGCACATTCCTTAACATAGCAGTTCACCTTCCTTTTTGCCCCAGTAGCTAGTTGTACTGACCAAGAGTTATCAAATCTTTCAATAGTCAGATTACACTTTTCTACTATCTGCGGTGAAATATAACTAAGGCTAGCACCTGGATCTATTAAAATAGTTACAGGGGTTTTGTTAACCATACCTCCTACTTCCACCATGGAAGTTTGATAATCAGCTTGGCGGTTCTCCAACGCTGCATTGATTCGGGGCATAGTCCTTGCAAAGTCTCCAACAGTCATTTCATCTTGTATGGTATGAATATTGTTGTTTGGTTTCTTCCGATTTGGGCAAACTGAAGCATAGTGTGGGCCATTGCACTCCCAGCACTTAAGAGGCTCCTTTCGTTCAAAATTCTTTGTGAAATTTCCATGATTGTTAGAAGCCTCCTTGCTGCCCTTAAAGTTGTTGGGATTATTAGCAGCTCCATTTTTGCTTCCCTGGAAGTTTTTACCATTAAAATGGTTTCTGTTCTTGTTATTCTTGAAATTTTTCTGGGGTACAAACTCTTTTTTCCGGAACTCAAGTTGATTGTTGTTCTTTTTAGCCTTCCAGTTGGCTATTCCTTCTTTCTTTGTGTTCTGTTCAAAACAGAAATTAGCCTTTCGCATGGCTTCTTCCAGAGTTTTGGGGTTATCATATTCGATTCTGTCCTTTATATGATACGACAGGCAACTGAGAAACCATTGTATTTTAGGTTTCTCTTCAACAAAATACGGCACATATCTTAACAGACTTAAGAACTTACTATTTAAGTCCTTCATCGTCATAGATCCTAGCTTTAACTCATAAAATTCCTTGGCCCTTTCTTCATAGTATTGTTCGGACAGAAATTTCTTTTTAAAGTACCTTTTAAAGGTACTCCAATTGACCTCTTTTTCTTTAATCCCCTTGACCCTTTTCAAATCTTGCCACCATATATCTGCCTTTCCAGAAAGGTTATAGATGGCCATTCTCGCCTTCAGCTGATTTGAATAGTTGTATATCTGAAAATATTTCCTCATCTCGGATAACCAGGATTCTGCCTCTTCTCCTGTTTCAGATTCTCCATTGAAAGTTGGGGGTTTTATTTTCTTGAACTCCCCATAAATCTCTTCATAAGGCCTGTACTTTTTCTTTCTGTTATACAACTCAGCCTCACTACTATCACTAGTAGTGTGATAGCTTTGTTGTTCCCTTCTTCCTTCAGATGATGAACTGTTGTCAGATTTAGCTAGTTTCTTCTTTTTAGACCCTTTTTTATGGCTAGCTTCTTCACATTCCGATCTTTTGCTTCTCCCTTCAGTCTGAAATTTTTCCATCAAAATTTGATTTAACTGCTCTTGAGTTTTCAAAATCCTTTCATTATCCTTCTTGACTGATCACATTTCAGTCTTTAAACTTTTTATAGTCTGCATCAGTTCTGAAGAGTGAGCAGTCACCTTTTCTATCACAGCTCCTCTAAACATCTGTCTTGTCTCAGTGTTTGGAGGTTCCTCCTCAGCATATTCTCCTAGCTTCTCCATCCCTGCCTGTTAGATTCAGAAAATATGCTCTTTTACATAAAACAAAAATACAAGTTAATACATTGTACATATATATATTTTCTCTTTATTGTCACCGTTCTGCGAAAACTAGTTGGGCCACATCCAGGCCTAGTATTTGAACCATGCTTTGATACCACATGTCAAAACCCAAAATTTCCGAAAATTTTAAAATTTTTAAAATAGCAAGTAATATTAATAAATGCATTCATTTAACTGTTTGATTAGCTTAAGTGATCATAAATGTGTCTGAATGATCTTTTGTTATACTTAGATTTTTATATGAGTTTATTTACCGTTGCTGATTGTTTTCTGTTTTTCAACCACAAGGGGGAGTTGCCATAGCAGACTGGGCTTACTTAGCTTCCGAGCTAATGCATCAAATTGTCTTTCTATTATATATATACAGGTAATGTGCGGGTCACTACATTTAAATCTTTAAAGTATTATAAATCAGTTAGTTGTACCAAATCATTCAGTAAAAAGTCTAAGCATGCTAGCCAGGTTATCAAGTGTTTAAAGGTAGAATTCATCCTATGACCTCCTCAAGATCTTACTGTTATAGAATTAGAAATTACTAGAGAATATGATAGCTATGTTTCTTGAGAACAAATAAATTAACTAACTCTATGGAGTATTTGTTCTTTGATGATATTACTGTATTGCAATTATACTTCATAATTAACACTGTAAAAATACAACTGGGGAACCATACTCAGACCAGTTTTTACACACTCATTGTTATCGCATCATTACAAGTTTTAAAGTTAGAATGTATTTTGATTTGCAACTGCAATTGTAAAGGATCTGGAGTGGTCAATATATAATTTGTTTATTTCTAGCATTTGCAAGATATTCTGTCAGTTACGTGTCTCCTCTTAACATCTCAGGGTTTGCATTGATTGGAATCTACTTTTGTTTTCCATAAATGATACTTGAATAAAATCTATAAGCACTTATAGAAGTAGTCCTCCATTATCATAATTGATTAAACTCGTTGGGTATTAAGGATAGCAAAGGTCTATTTTTCCTTTTCTATATCACTAGGAGCCTAAGACTATTAAGAGATTTTTTTTTATTATATTGTAACTGGAAGTAGCAAGGACTAGGTTATCCTTAATCCAATTTTTATGAGTTGCATAGCTTGATTTCCACCAATTAAAGTCCCATAATGAAGAAATGACAAGTCTTATACTATCTGTGCAAAGCTATAACAAATGGCAATTATTAGTGGAATTGTAACAGCTAAACCCTAATATCCTTACATTGTCTTACAGGCTTAAAGAAATAATTTATGTCTTGTCATATGAGAAAATAGGGTGAATGGCAATATAGTGGTAGGTTTAACAACCATATAAAACTCATTTGGAGCCTACCTCCTTATATTTTTTTATATTAATTATCAAACTCTCTATGTCGAAATAGGCTCTAAGACTTAATTTCGAATGCTATTGACAAAGCATAGTTTTAATGAATATAGGGCAAGGTGTAAATTTTCTTTATACAAAGTTCCAAGCATTGTTCTAACGTGGATATGATGGCAGGTTTAAACTTATGGAGTCACGACCACCATGGAATATCCATCCTATGATTATCCTATGATCTTGGTGTACCCACGCTATGATTTTTAATTGAAAACAACCAATTGGAAACACATCGAGGAACTTTGGAACGTCGACCCACTGCATGGGAAATATTAAAATGATACGTGGTCACTCCAGAGCCACGCATTTTATGATATAAAACTGTTGACTAACCCTACTTTGTCATTTCTCCTTTGCCTTCGGGATTGGTCGCTCTGCGAACCCTCCTGGTCCAGTCTCTGCTGTTACTGTGTGCTAGCAGCTTCAATGCTCCCTCAAACCTTCTTGTTTGTCCACTGTATCGTTTGGAACTCATTATACTTTGTTGTTGGCTGCTGTAAGTTGGTTATGATCCTAGGGTTTATCCTTTTGTTATCAAAATTAGCCCTGTCACGGCGTGGCCATAACTCTCGGCTTGGTTTTGTCACGGCTTCCATCGTGGAAGGTACCCCCTTGCTCTGCCAGCTCATTCTTTTGGTAGCGAAGGTGGGGTTTTCACTTTTTCTGTTCGTGGTTAGCAGGATGTTAACATATGACGGAGCTCCTTTCAGAATCAATGGTAAGCAGGTTATTATTTCGGTTCTCCAGTTTGTTTTTAAAGAAATAGTTTAAACAATAATATATATAAAGCTTTAACCACACAAGTCCTTTCGTTGCAGGACCTGACTACTCTCGAAGGTGTACAAGACACATTCCTCGGCGATTGGCTTAACCTGGTAAGCCTGGTCTTTCACCATGGCGTCTCCTCCTTGCTGTTTGTTAGGATGATTAGGTTTTGGTTTGAGTGAGGCGACTCTGGGATCCCTCAACTCCGTTCAGTCTTGCACTGTTTGTTATAACGAGTTCTTTGATACGTTTACCCTGTAATGTAAGAGTAGATTATGGCCTCGGTCAACATGGTAACTGTTTGTCCTTCCTTTTGTATTTAGGGTTCTTCTGCAGAAGGTTAATGTATAAAGGATGAAAACAAAGGCCGTGAGCCTGTCTATAGATGAGGTTACAACCTCATTATGTTGTTTATTACTGTACTCTTGAAATATGCAGGGTTTTCACCCAGGGTTTTGATAATATAACTTATTAAAAGTTCTCCTGTATATTTGAGCTTGTCCATGGAGAGTATTTTAAATTCTATGTTTTTATAATCACTTAAACTGTGAACCTGAGCTGCGGCCATAGGTGAAATCGTTGTCTTAAGTTTTAGTATTTACTTTGTTTTAAAAACTGGGATGATAGGGTTCAATTCGAACTCCACAGTCGTGATTTTGTTTAGTTACTTATTCTGTTGTTATTATTATGACTCTTTCGAAGTAGAGAGTCAAGTGAAAGATATTACTATACTGTTTAAGCTCGATACTGAGTCAAATAGGGTTCTGCTAATTCTTTTGTTTGTTAAAACAATAACTAAGTTATTTGACAATGTTAAATTCTTTATAATAATTTTCTTTTAGGGTTTTGCACATTAATTTGTGTAACAGGTAGTGACTGTATAAATGTTAACTAGGGTTTGGGTATTAATTTATTTAATAGGTTAAGACTGGTTAACTTTTGACTAGGGTTTGTACCCTGATATAGCTATTCTAATTATAGCTACTACTCTTCTGCAATGTTTCGATAATGATATCAATACTGTAATTTATTTGGTTATGTTTTATTACTGTCTCCTATGGTTGTTTAATTGATTTTGTATTTACAGAGAAATAATTACTGTATACATAAACCTTACTAATCTATTTAACAAATACGATTAAACTATGTTTATAAGTGTATTAATAAGCTAGTACTTAAAGTCTTACTGTTGTATTGAATGCTTATTAGATATATTATTAGTAATATATTAATGGTATTGCTTCTTACTAGGGATGCTGAAAAACACAGTAACTCAACCAAATTTAACTACTGCCATTCTAAAATACTCACCTAACTAACTAATTACTCTAACTAATTACTCTTCAGACATATAGAAGATAAACACAACATACATTCATTCATATTTAATAAACATACAGAAATAGATGGCAGAACCTGTTTAAGCTGTGGACAACAACAGCAATGGGAGGCTGTTCCTCCCTACCAACTCCTGGAGAGTGCCCAGACAGCAACTTCTCAAGACCCCCGAGCTTGCTCTGGTCTCCCTGGCTGGGACTAGGTGCAGCAAGTAAATTCTCTCAGCCCAAACAGCTATAATGGAACCAAGTTACTGCAGCATTCCTCTCAAACAACTTCCTTACTGTATTTCCCTCTTTCTCTATGGATTTCCTGAATAACATTCACCTGAATGTAATTCTCTCTGGAAAAATTCGAACCCCCAACTCTGTTCATTGAGTACTATTTAAAAGATTGCCTAGGTCTTTGTTGGGTTACTGTCATTAATGAGCCACCTGCTCTAATTCCACTTTCTTTGGGAATCATGACCCCAAATATAGGGAAGTTGCCACCTGCAACTTAGGAAGTGTTTGAGGATGCTGCCGCTTGTCTTTTGCCTTTCCACCTAGTTCCATCCACCAGTTTGACCAGTAACCTCTTTTTAACAGCTCTCCCATGCTGTTGTATCCACAATTTATTTATTAAAAATAAAATATTATGAATTACATTCCATTTCTAGTGACTCTGCTGAGTCATCAATTCCTACTTAGCATTAAATTTAACATAATGTCTCAGGAATATAATAAAACAATTACATAATTTTTACAAAATTGGGGTATGTGACAAATACGACCCAAATATTGTACCCTTCTTTGATAAAAGTCACACTTGATTAGCTTTGCATACAATTTGTGCTCTTTAAGAACTTGCAATACCATTCTTAAGTGTTCCTAATGCTTTTCTTCACCCTTTGAGTAAACAAGAATGTCATCCAAGAACACTAACACTAACTTATCCAAATACTTGTTGGAAACACTATCCATGAGACACATGAATGTGGCGGGTGCATTGTTAAGACCAAACGGCACCACCGTGAACTCATAATGGCCATATCTTGTCCGGAACATTGTCTTGTAAATGTCTTCTTATTTTATTCTCACTTGATGATAACCAGATCTCAAGTCAATCTTTGAAAACACTTTGGCTCCCTTCATTTGAGCAAACAAATCATTAATTATGTGAAATGGTTACTTAATGTTGACTGTCACTTTATTTAGTTGTTTGTAATCATGCATAGCCTTAAAGTTCCATCTTTCTTCTTGACAAATAACATCGGTGCTCGCCAAGGAGACACACTTGTCCCGATATACCTTTTGTCCATTAATTCGTGTAGCTGCATCTTTAACTCTACCAATTAAGTTTGACCAAATTTTGAATTCCAAGAGAGTTATGGTAATTTTCCTAAAACTGGTTGTTTTTTCCTTTGAAAAAGATTGAACTTGTACAACCTGCCACGTGTCCAATTCTCCTTATATGATTCTAATTTTTGACCACAAACACTATCATCCATATTTTTTATTATGCAATAAGTATCACTCAATTTTAAGCTGTAAACTTCAGATATAACAATTTTACTCATAACACTTGTTTGAGACTAGTTTTGGACTAGTAAAAAAGCCTAACTTCCACAGGGTATAACTCCAAAAGTATAATGAATCAGGACATGAAATTTTTACCACAAGTACTTAGCTATTTCTTCTAATACTCCTCAAAATTAAACTTTTTAAATCACTCCTCCCTCCAAAAAATAAATTATAGCAGGAATGGATTTGATACCAAATGTTAGGCACCAAATTCCCAAAATAGCATAAAATTAGAAAGATAAAAGTATAAATTCATGTCCTCAAGAGGATTTGCATGAAAATTCTCCTACATTGTGGTATGTAGAGTTGGATAGCTCGGAAGAGCGGCACTGCGGCAGTCATCGGGGCACGTCCTTATCTACTCTGCCATTCAGCAGACTCACCTCCAATCTAAAAGGAGAATGGTACGCTATCAAGGTATGACGCTTTTAATTCCAAATGACCATGATAGGAGTCACAGTGTGTTCTTCCTATGAGTTTTGAAACTCATCATTCTTTAGATTGCATAATCCTTTCCTATGAGGTACCAATAGCTAGTTCATCAATTGAGGGTTATAAGATTAGGGACTGCTCGGTACATGTGCATGAATTTTATCGAGACCGAGACGTTTTCTTTTTTCTTGCTGCCAATACCCTATCACCCTCCTCCCGACGTGTCATTTTAATGCTCCTGCTATCTGTCATACAACACTCAACACCACCTACAACCTTTGTCATGTGCAGAGAACCTCATTGCATTTCTCTAACTCATAGCTTCTTAAGACTTTGCATACCATAAATGTTCTGTCTTACCGCATCTAGAATAGTGTAATGATTCTCCGTTACTGATTCAAACTTTATGGTGAAAGTTGAGGATGGGTGCTGTCACATTTTTTTGCGGGTGATCCGTCCAAATTTAGATCTAAGTTATCTTCCCATCTTCCCATCCTTAAAATGTAAATGACTTCAAATAATGATTGGTTGCACTGTGTCCTTTGCGTCAGGATTTCAGGATAATGTTGAAATTGCCATTTGTCCTCATCATCACATGCATGAATGTCAAGAGTATAAAGTTCAATGTTCTTATGTTTCCCATCAAGTCTAACGCTTTGGGAAGGTGATAAGGAGACATGGTAGATGATCCCCACGTAAAAGAAGTCATCTTGAGTTGGGCCTTACCCGAAACAACGATCTCGAGGAGTGAACCATTGATGAAGCAACTAGCCAAAAGAGAAATCAAAAGGGGAAATGTCAAGAGTATAGAGTGCAATGTTCTTCTGTTTCCCTTTCATGTGGATGCATAAATCATAAAGTTTTCTCTCGCTCCCTTTCCATACAAATAACAAGGCAGGGAATGACATCACATCACGGACGGATATGATAATTACCCTAAGTTATAGGATGACTCCTTAAATGATTCTCAAAGTAAAGCATGCATGGTCGAGGTCTCCAAAAGCCTCTTCGTACATGAAAAATTGAAACTATCATAATCAAAATCGAGCTTGTCTATGGGCCAAAGGATCATTGGGAGAAGAAATTTCCCTTTTTAGGGATTGGGCTAATTACATTTTTTTTTAATGAAAGATTAATCAAGAAAGACCAAGGGGATATTTTCAATAAGACACCTGTTATAAGGGAGACCTTCCCTTCTCCCAAAATAATATATCATACCTCGACCTCTTTGATTTGTATGCTTGGATGGAGGTTTCAAAAGCTCAACTCATGGGAGGATTTAAAAGACATAAAAGGTTTCAAAATAAAACATTTTTTTTTAAAAGCAATGGAGTTTTTTTATAATAAGAGCTTTATAGAGGGGAAAGGAATTATCCCTTTCTTTCTTTCTATAATAATGGGAGCTTTAGCGAGGAGAGGGGAACTTTTTTTTTAAAGAAGATGGGTGTATAGGGTGACAAAGAATTTTGGAGCCTCTTGTCGAATAAGAGAGAGGGATGATTAGTTCTATTTGGCATGACTTTTAGCAAAATTTATATGGATGGGGTATGCATTTTCAAAGGAGAAAAATTATTCAGAGGGACTCGATATTAATTGATAAGTGAGGCTTGACATAAGGGGGTCTTTTGCTTTTCTTTATGGGAAAATGTAAGCATTGGAGAGATGACGACATCGACGTAAAGACTTAGTAAACTTCATTATGGAACACCTATCAAAAGGAAATAGTCGAAATTAGACCAACAAGATGCACATGGTTAAAATTGACGAAACTTCAAAGGAGTGACGCAAGGGTCAAACGGTGATGCCTTTTGCAAAATTAAATATGGGCATGACAATCATTTCGTGCATGACTCATAGAAATGATAACATGGCGACGTTAGTGGGAAGAACAAGAGAATTTCAAAGCTCGACTCAATTTTACCTATAATACATACATGACAAACCTTCCCACAAGAGGTGTGAAGGCCAAATGACTATGCCTATTGTGAAATTGAGTATGGACATGAAGAGAACATCGTTCTAGACATCATGGTTGAGGCAAAATTGGATTATGACATCATTTAGTGTGTCTATCTTTGAAATTATGTTATGTCCCTTCGGAATCATGCCGATGTTGAGACATCAACACATACAATTATAATTAAGGTCCTACTAAACCCATAAAGATAGTACTAATATAATAATAGAAATGTAATGTCACAATATGTAGGGCTTAACAAGTATTTACTTTGAATGGTAGCTAATATGGCCCTTTGATTGTCTCTTTAAAGGATTCCTTTAAGTTAGGTTGGTTGGTTGTTGTTTGAATAGAAGTATTTATTTGAATGCGTAAGAAAGCCATTTTTATGTAGACTTGAAGTATCAGCTTTGAATAAGGCCACTGGCCTTTGCTTTAATATTTCAAAGTGGGATTGCATCTTCAAATGGGGCTTGATATACTACCAAATCATTTTGAAATATTTTCTTTTCAAATGCACCAATTAGTTTAATGGGGCCTTTGAAAGTTTGTCTTTTTAAAATTCACCCAATGGCCTGTCGAGAAATTCGAATGTTTGTCTAACAAATTTTCCCTTATGGCATATTGAGGAAATTCAAAAATTTTGTTTGAATTATGTCCTATGGGCCATCTTACATTTTGGCATGATGGCTTTTGGTTGTTTATTTTTTTAAAGGTTGGTGTGGATCGTTTGAAGAGGGTCGATAGTTTATAAGGGCCTTTTGAAATATGTTGGAAGTTAATATTTCAAAGAGGCTAGATAGTTCATTGGGGCCTTTCAAAATATTTTCTTTTGAAGAGGCTTGATGGTCTATTAGGGCCTTTCAAAAGATGTTCTTTTGAGTTTTCCCATGGTTTATCGAAGGTAATCGAAATATGTTCTTACAAATAGACTTGATAGTTCATCAAGGCCTTTCAAAATATGTTGGAAGTTGATCTTGTGAAGATATTGATAGTTCATCTGGGCCATTCGAAAGATGTTATTTTGGGAAGGCTCAATGATCTATCTAGGATAATTGGAAAACGTTCTTTTGTGGAGGCTAATGATTTTTCAAGTGAATCTTTTGAAAGCAGTCAATGGCCATGTTTTGAACGAGCCCAATTGCTTTTCCATTGAGGATATTGCTTGAAAGAGATGAGATCTAATAAATAAGATTGATAGCATGTGCTTATGCATTGGGCGCATCTTCAAGAAGGGCCCATTAAGATCTTTTAAATCACCTGGCATGCTATTCAAAAGAGGCTCAATGGCTTGGATGTGTGGATGTTATAAAAGTGGTTGATGCATATGAATGTTTCTTTTGAATGAGTGAAGGTAATGGATTTACAACATGTTCGATGAAACTTCAAAGAAGGAATGAACCTTGGGAAGATGGGTTTCATGAGGGACTTTTACCATTGAAGGGGATGTTAGAGCTTGAAAGAGTTAAGTTTGAAGGAAAAGAAATAAGAAAGTTCCCCTCCTCCTTAAATGTGTTATATGGGTACATTACAACTTCTATGCTTTGTAAAAAATAAACAAAAATAGACAAACAATCCCTTATTGATTATACCATACTTATGCAAAATACAACAACTAGTGGAGGAAAGGGAAATTCATACCCATGTATGCATGCAATAGGTAAAATGAAGCCTAGTCATTGGTTGTAAACAAAACAATAGGCATTTAAGGGCTTAATCCAAGAAGTGGAAATGAACACATAAAGGAATGAAGCTTGAATGATAATAAGAACACAAGGGTCTATCACCTAGGTGAACTTTAAACTACATTACTAAAGCATCAAAAGTAGAAATAAAAGTAATGTTGTTGCAAATCCTCTAAACACAAAGTGAATGATAGCAAAACTTGTCTATTGAATTCATAAACAAAGACCAAGCTTTCTACAATGCACATGAAATTATTGCATAAAAAATACGAACATCAAAAAAACATTAAAATACCATTGAATAGATATTGCTAAATAATCTTTGTGGGTATCCTCTTAGGGCCTAAACCAATTGAAAAAGAGTTGGATATGTTACACAGTAAAATGAGCTTGGTCTCTATGATCTCATAAACAAAAACATTCAAATAAGAAGCAACTTAAAATTAACTATATAAGAACTAAATTCATAGATGTAAATGAGTTCTGAAATATATTCTTAGCTCTATTATCCTTTAATAGCATAAAGTGTACTTTTCATACACATAAAAGGGCACACAACTATCCCTGCCTACAAAACATGATTATGCACATGATCTTTTGAGAATCCATTGCATAAAACACTTGTAATCTCAACCATTTTAACTCTACAGGAAATACAAGTCTAGCTCGTCATCAAAGACATCCCATCAAAAATCATTTTTTCTTTATTTAAAACACTACAAGTACAGAAAACTATCTCTTGCACATACAACTAACCATGTGCACTGAGAAATCACAGAATTGGAAATGATAACTTAGGGAATATAGAGACTGGTGTTGACTACTATCGACTTGCAAATGCAAATGTATCCTTGTTGTTTGCTCACAATGAGTTGGTTCCAACAAATGAGCATTGCAACCTAATAACATTTTAACATTTGAGCTAATGGTGTCTTCAACTATTTGGCATCTATTTTGTGCCTATCTTTGTATTTTTTTTACATGTACTCTTTATTTTTAATCTTGGCAAGGGATTCTTTCTCATTTACATACACCTTAGATCAAATCTTTGAAATCGCGATAAACATACATTGTAGACTTCAATAAACCATTTCAGTGTATTCTAAAACTATAAAAGCTTTGTAAGCATTTTTCAATACCAAACCATCCTTGAGTTATGAAATGTGATAAGGAAAGAATCAAGTGACATTATATTAACTTCTACAATGATCAAATTGATTGAAATAGGAATAGGAAAGAAACCAAAATGTATGACCACCAAATCCACACTTCCATACAATCATATGGGCGATCCTTTGGACGCGCTCATCTATCTAGTTTAAAGGTATCTAAAAGCACACAAACATGGTTTACCTCTCAACGTGCACATGTAACACATGCACATACGCAGACTTGTTATCAAATATTTGAAAACGTGTATGTTGTTGGAAACCAAAGTCATTAAACAATCCATTTTTCACCATATCTAAAGGTATAACTTTGCCACACTCTAGATTGAGAATCCCATGCATTGGCATAGGGAATGTCGTCTCTATATTCTCATTTTGATTTGAGAAAAAAGACTATTAACTAAAACACGAGCACATAGGTCATGCGATATGAATAAACCATTAATCATCCAAACTCCAAGTCACAAGATGACAATTGTAGATGTATTATAATGCAAATGGTGGAAATAAAATTGAAATGCCAATCCTAGGATTGATTTGCTACTTAAAATATTTCAATCCATATCAAAAAGAAAAAAATAGAGGAACACAAATTTAAGAATTTTTGGGCTAGCAATTTTTTATCTTTTCAAAGAGAGAAAGTTGCTCTTTAAACAAAACTGGAATTGGTCTAAAGGAGAATGTATTAAACCTAGGAAATGATTTTCTCATCCACATGTTTGTATCTAGACAGATGTTCAACAAAAGAGATCTTGCTATCTTTATTATCCACCAGCCTAGATCCAAATCTTAGGCTCTATCAAGCACGGAGAGGGATCAAATCTCCCGAGGTGCAAACCTCGGTTCAGGTATTGCACTCAAGGAGAGGCAATACCTATAATATATTATATTAGATAATTTATAAATTTATATTATATTTTAATTGCGGGAGATAATTTATAAATTTATATTAGATTTTAATATTAGATTTATATTACAAATCTATATTAAATTTAAATATAAATTTGATTAAAATTTACAGGGTGTAGGCGACGGCTGGACGGTGCAGGCAGCGGCGAAGGAGGGTGCAGGCGGCAGCGGAGTAGGGTCCAGGAGGGAGGGGAGGAGGGGAGGAGGGGTGCAGGCGGTGGCGGAGTAGGTTGCAGGTGTAGGAGGGGTGCAAGCGGCGGCGGAGTAGGTTGCAGGTGTAGGAGGGGTGCAGGCGGCGGCGGAGTAGGTTGCAGGTGTAGGAGGGGTGCAGGCGGCGGCGGGAGGGCAGGAGGGGAGGTGTTGGGGCCAAGGTCGCAGCTATAGTAAAAGCTGCGAATTTTGGGAAAAAGCATGAGTATGGAAGGAAAGTGCTAATTTTGGGACAAGCACTAAGTTTTTGGATAAGAAGGAGACGGTGCGCAGTACGGTGCCAGATGGATGATCTCAGCGCAGATCACGGACCGGAAATTGCGGAGCTCGCGCGCACGTCATCGAAGAATGAAGGTGGCTCAGCTACCATAATAAATAAGGTGATGGAGTAGAGGGCTCAGCTACCCTCATTTAAAGGCCCAGTACAGAAGTTATGGTTGCTCGGATCAAGGAGGAGCAACGGACCAGAGCATTGAAGGCGAAGGACGATCGCCCATACCCACAATCTGCGCCGGAATTCATGGAGCCTGCAGGAAGCGGCGACGTGACTGCAAGCGGCGCCTACAGTACACCTAGCCATGTGCGTGGTTAGGGTTTTTGGGAATCACTGTTGGGAAAGGCCCACAGTTTTGTAAAGGTGTGACCGTCATGGCCACCTATATATATGAATCATTGTAATGGGTAGAGGTTCCTTCAGTTCCTTCCTTTTGGAGAGTTAGAGAGTTAGATACTAGACTGTTAGAGAGCCAGTCTAAAGGATAGATCATGTGTTGATTATCCTTCACTGTATTTTCTACCAGGTGAGGAGAACTAGAGAGGAAATCGGATAGCCGAGGAGCTAATCCCTGAGTTGCCAGACAGTCTGAGTCGACGTCTGTGCCTTTGTAATCTCCATAGAGAGGAGACAAGATTGAGAGAAGGGCTCCCAGCTGTGTGCGTGGAGTTTCCTGTAAGATCTAAGGCTGCAGCTGTGTGCGCAGCATATTGTATAACTCTACCATCTTCTGGTTAATATAACACTCCCGTGGACGTGGTTTTCCTCGAGGAGATGAGCTTCACTTGTATCTTCTTGTTGTAATGTTTGCGTGAATGATAACTATTTAGAGTTCATTATTTGTGTATGCGAGACTTCTGTCTTATCTTTGTGACTGTTTGAGCGAGTTGGAAAGATCCCTTGATAACTATAAGTGTCTTAAGTACTAAAGAAGTAGTAACGCACGGTCGCTGCGGCGAGAGCAGACTGCGTTACTGTGCTGGATGTGAAGGTCGAGGAAGTGTTTAGCGCGTCGACCCAAGGGATAGTTGCCTGCTGCGTTAGAGAGGAGAAACTGCGCAGTAGACCTGCCAAGGAAGGAATCCACGCAGCTGCGCCGAGCGGCCTGCGGGAAGGTCCGACCGCCGATTTCGCAGGAACCATTCAAGGAAGAGCTATCTCCGCGTCACCCAGGTTAAGGAAACCTAATTCCTTAACCCCCCCATAGCCACTTCGGGTGAGACCTCGAGCTGCCGCGCAGCTCGTTGCCGAGAGGGCCAGTGCGCCAAGGGGTTTTGTTGCTGCGCTTCATTAAAACCCGGGTCTGCCCAGAAAAGCAGCCAACAAATGGTTCCGTTGCCGCGTGAGTGAGACTTCTTATTCCAGTGACGCGCGAGATAGAGGAGCCAACAAATGGTTTCGTTGCCGCGTGAGCGAGACTTCTTATTCCAGTGACGCGCGAGATAGAGGAGCCAACAAATGGTTCCGTTGCCGCGTGAGCGAGACTTCTTATTCCAGTGACGCGTGAGATAGAGGAGCCAACAAATGGTTCCGTTGCCTAGTGACCAACAAATGGTTCTGTTGTCTTATGACTTTTTGATCACATTACTTCCATGGCTTTGAACCCTGTTGATTGAGCCAACAAATGATTCCGTTGCCTTGTGACTTGTTGTTGTAAGACCTACTAGTTACGCGACATCTGAGATTGTTGCTGAAGACAACATAAGGTTCTGTTACACTGAGACTTGCTCAGTTAACAAATGTGTTACTGGAATCCTACAGCTAAGGAAATTGGAGATTGGTTTGATTTAAAGGCTAAAGAGTTCGCTAAACAAGAAAATAGAAGCCTTACGTTTCAAACAGAAGACTGGTTACAGAAGTATATTTATGCTGACCTTTACGAAATTTTCTTTGTTACGTTTGCATTGGAGTTACACGCTTGGATAGCCAAGTTAGCAGATTCTAGACCTACGCTGCATGTTGATCGACCCGTCACGTGGACGCCTGAGCTAGTCAGTATTGTGAAGCGGATCGACAATTCTGTTTCCCGCGCAGTAGACTTTTGGTTGAATAGCCTACTGAAAGGTTTCATTACTGAATTTGCAGTTGATACACGAAAGAGTTTCAGTGAAGCTGAGAGGAGTTTCTTCCAAGTACACAGAGGTAAGTTCTTAAATTCTCTGAACTTATGGATTAAAATGCTTCTGTATGAAAAAGGAAAGCTATGTATTGCTTCTCATGAATAGCATAGTCAAGTAATGTCCGTAGATTCTGATAGTGATCCTGAAGTTATTGGTTGCACTCGTAGTGGAAAACGATATAAAGTAGGCCTTGACCAATATTCTTTTGAGTCTAGCCCAGACGATAGCCAAGTCCCTAGAGCAAGCCATATAGAACGACAAGGGAGTGCTCATATCCCTTATCACCCCTTTACACCGCAAAAACCAGACGGAGCTCAGTATAATCCTACAGTAACACCTTCTAGTAGCCCACACGGTACTTCTAGTACCTCTGTACCACCTTTGTTTAACCATCCCGGAGGCACTGCTACAGTACCTCCACCTCAAACCCGTGCAAGAAGGATGGGTGACGACATGAAGCTACCAACTTTTAGAGGAACAGGGATAGAAGACCCTGAGCAGCACTGGTTCTTATGTGAAGCCATTTGGACAATTAAGCAAATTAATGACGATGCTGTTAAACTGGTTCAGTTAGCAACCACATTAAGAGAAAGAGCCTTGACTTGGTTCATGAAATACTCAGCAGCACAGAATAGGACGCTTGCTGAGGTAAGAAATGCTATGATTCGGGAATTTAAGAAACCTAAGTCAGAATCACAGTGTATAACAGAGCTCAAAGACATCAAACAGTTACCTACAGAATCAGTATGGGACTTTGACCAGAAGTTCAAAGCCTTGATAGATCAAGTAAGCTTCGAGTTTGCACCACAGCAACATAAAGAATGGTTCATTGCTGCGCTGCTCCCACACATTAGACTTCCTCTTATGCAACAGAATCTCAATACTCAGGAACAAGCTTTAGAGATGGCTATGAAACTAGAAGCTTCACCAATTGCAGGAACAAGCAATGATGTTGCGCATTTACAGAACCAACTAGCAAACTTAACCTTGCAAGTGCATGATATTAAGAAAGGCAAGGAGCTCAAGGAAGAAATTTGGTGTACAAAATGTAAAGCCCAAGGTCATTCAAAGGACCATTGTCCTGTTTTCATAGACTATATTGCAACTAGAGCACCTAATCCTTTACCACAGGCACAAGGGCCTTGGTGTGAAATCTGTAGAACTAGAGGTCATAGACCACAAGAATGTCACTTACTTCAGAAATATGTGCAAACCCCAAAGAATCTATATTGTACTTTCTGTAAATCAGTAGGTCATGATGAGAACAATTGTAGAGCATATGACCTTATGATAGAAAGAAAGCATGATGTTTATAGGGTACAAGCAGAGACACAAGGACCCACAGCAGGACCACCTTATGACCAAACTCGGGATGCCCGAGCAGCAAATTACAGAGGACGCGGACGCACAACAAACTTTGGTCGCGGAAGAGGACAGATCACTTGTTATAATTGCGGAGAACAAGGTCATTTTGCTAGGGATTGCCAAAATCCTACAACCCTCTGCAGGTATTGTAAATCTTCTGACCATATCATTGAAGAATGCCCTCAGTTACAGGCTAAGATGCAAGCAAAGACACCACAGGTCAATCAGAATATTCAGTTGATTGGAGCAGAAAAAAGAGCACCGGACCCTACAGTTAATATAGTGACACGCAGTGGAGCTACCACTGGTGCGCAAGAGATGGGAACGGGAAAGCAAGCGACGCAATGGGTGCGCCGCGCTAACATTAAACCAGCCCCACTTAACCTACAGAAGCAAAAAGAAGCATTTAAGCAAGCTCAAGAGTATTTCTCAGATCCGAGAGCTTCAAGTTCTGCCGCAATTCCGCAGAACAATATTAGATCGCAAGCGCTAGGACAAGACAACCTGGTGCAAGAACAGGCCACTACAGCTGGAAGGCCTGATGATGATGATGATGATGATGATGAGGAGCATGCACTAGGCAGTGTCCATGCATTCCTGCGACAATGTTTAAAATTGTTGCGCAATGAAAAAGCAACTCTAGAACTTCAACACCTGTTGGATCAGTGCCAACACTCTGCTTCGACGAACACACCGCAGTGTGCTGTTCACCAGATTAGGAGTCACATTAGAACAGGAAAAGAGATGAGGCTCACAGCGCAGATTGGAGCATTTGAAATGGACGAAGTCATGTTAGATTTGGGCTCAGAAGCCAATGTTCTCACTATGCAGACATGGGAACAAATGGGAAGCCCTCAGCTTACAAAATCCCCTATCCAGCTAAGACTCGCAAATCAGCAACGAGTCTCTCCATTGGGCAGATTACCCAATGTACCTATTGATATTGAAGGAGTAAGAAGCTCTGCAGATTTTGAAGTAATCAAAATTATGGATGATAGTAGACCATACCCAGCGCTGTTAGGAATAGACTGGGCACTTGATAATTTGGCTGTCATTAACCTGAAGAAAAGACAGATGACCTTTGAGGATGACCAGATCAGGGTCATCGCACCTCTTGATCCTATTCAAGGACCAAGATATATAGAACCCATTCGCGCAGAAGAGGAAGCGCGCCACATGGAAAGCTTGTATCAGATGACCACTAACCACAGTGACTATGTCAACCCCACAGCAGACGGCCATATCAGCTGGCGATGTGATAGCTCGTGCACATCAGATTCAGATGCAGGATTGGAAAATTGGCAGAATCGTCTACATGAGGTTTCTGCAAGACGTTGCGCCATGATGACTAAATCTATTCGATGGATTGGCACAGAATTAGCTGACACTCCAACTTTTGATGGTCTAACCGAAGTAACTAAATTCATACAGGAATATGAACAAAAGCTTCCAGAACCGCAGCGCATACAGGCACTGGATATAGCATTGCGCGCTACACCCGCAAGATGGTGGATTGCGCACAAGGAGAATATTCATACATGGAAAGACTGTCGCAGATTGATACTGCGCAGATTTCAGGACACCACAGCCGAAGCGCTACGTAAATATGAAGGACAGAGTGACCCCAGGTCACACATTGAAGCATGTATTCAGCAATGGTCAGATATTCCGGAAGATGAATGGGTTCACCAATTCATCCACACATTGGATACAATTCCAAGGAATTGGTATACTGAAACAGAATTGCGAAGAGGCACTCTTACTTGGGCTCTTATGATAGAAAGTTTTCAACTTACCTTCAGCTTTGAGTCAGAACATCCAAGCATTGATCAGGCTTTGAAGTGTATTAGAAAGAAGGTATTTGAACACTATCCAGTACCAGAGTATTCCCAACCGGATTGGGCTGTCCAGATGGAACATGCCCTGGAATGTTATAACTTCACCGCCGAAGATGAGGAGGATGATCCTCGCAACCTCAATATCCCAGAATCAGAAGGGACGCGCAATATTGAAGGTCCTGAGCTTGATATTCCTGCCATCACAGAACACGTCAAGATCAAGAAAGTTAACATTGGCACAGAAGCTGACCCAAAGTTTGCTTCTATAGGAGATTATTGGGATGATGAAACTGTTGCGCATGTTTCAGATTTATTACGTGACTACCAGGATATCTTTCCTACCAAGTTCACAGAAATGAAAGGCATCCTAGGAGACTTAGGAGTGATGCGCATACCTCTCAAACCAGATGCCAAGCCAGTAAAGCAGCGCCCATACAGGTTGAACCCGCGCTACAAAGAAAAAGTCAAAGAAGAAATTGATAAGATGCTTGCAGCAGGTATTATTGAGCCAGTAGAGGAAAGCGATTGGATTAGTCCTATGGTGGTCCAAGAAAAGAAAACGAAAGGTGAAATAAGAATTTGTGTCGACTTGCACAAACTCAATGATGCATCAGCGCACGACCCATTTCCCACTCCTTTCACAGATGAAGTACTTGATAATGTTGGAGGACAAGAGGCTTACTCTTTCACTGATGGTTTCTCGGGATATCATCAGATCAGAATCCATCCGGACGACCGCCACAAGACTACTTTTGCAACTGAATGGGGCTCATTCCAGTATACGGTAATGCCCTTTGGTATTAAAAACGCACCTGCTATCTTCTCTAGAGTTGTTGTTGCTGTTTTTAAAGAATTTATCCACAAGTTTTTAGAAGTCTATTTTGATGACTGGACTGTATTTGGTTTACTAAAGAACCATATTGCGAATCTGCGCATGATGCTAGAAAAATGTAGACAGCATCAGATTTCCCTTAACTTGAAAAAATGTATATTTTGTGCGCCCTTTGGTATTTTGTTGGGACATATTGTATGCAGACAAGGACTTCTGATGGATCCTGCGAAGGTTGCCATCATTGCTAATTTACCGGCGCCCAACTCAGTTAAGCAATTGCGCACTACATTGGGACATACAGGATACTACAGAAAATTCATCAAAGGATATGCAAGGATCACAGCACCTATGGAAAGATTGCTGAAGAAGGATTCGAAGTTCCAATGGACAGAAGAATGCCAACAGAGCTTGGACACACTTAAAGAAAAGATGATCACAGCGCCTATTCTAGTTTTCCCGGACTGGAGAAAACCTTTTCATGTTCATGTTGATGCTTCTTCCATAGCACTAGGAATCGTGCTTACACAGTCTGGAGAAGGAAGTATTGACCACCCAATTGCTTACTCCAGCAGAAATCTATCTACAGCTGAGAAGAATTACACCACTACAGAAAGGGAAGGACTAGCTATGGTGTATGCCCTACAGAAATTCAGACACTACCTGTTAGGAGCTCACTTTAAAATGTATACTGACCATTCTGCTCTGAAATATTTGGTCAATAAACCAGTTTTAGGAGGAAGAATTTGCAGATGGCTACTGCTCTTTCAAGAGTATGATTTTGAGGTTATTGTAAAGCCAGGCAGATTGAATGCAGGGCCTGACCATCTATCCAGAATAGAGTCAGGAGAGGAACCTACGAGTCTGGAGGACAATCTGCCTGACGCACAGTTGTTTTATATCCAAGCAGCAGACGAATATTATTCTGATATTCTTGAGTTTCTCACTACCGGACAAGCGCCGGCTGAGCTTACAATCCAGCAGAAAAAGCAACTTGTTGTTAGAGCCGCAGATTTCACTTTGATAGCAGGCCAGCTTTATAAGTTGGGCCCTGGCGAAATTTTGCGCAGATGTATCTTACCACATGAAAAGAGCTCTATCATCGCAGAAGCGCATTCAAGTACCGCAGGAGGTCATTTCGCAGGAAAACCGACTGCGCAAAAGATATTAGCCGCAGGTCTTTGGTGGCCGACATTGCACAAGGACACTAAGGAATTCTGTAAATGTTGCGATGTGTGCCAGCGCACAGGAAAACCCTCAAGGAGAGATGAAATGCCGCTAAGACCCCAGATCACACTGCGTGCTTTTGATAAATGGGCCATTGACTTTGTAGGACCTATTAACCCACCAGGAAAAAGAACTGGCGCAAGATATATCATTACAGCTACTGAATACCTCACCAGATGGGCTGAGGCGAAGCCAGTTAAGAACTGCGACGCTGCTACTGCCGCGCAGTTCATTTTCGAGAACATTATCACTAGGTTTGGATGCCCAGTGATCCTCATGAGTGATCAAGGTACACATTTCCTCAATGAGACTATAGAGGCCCTTACTCAAGAATTTCAAATTAATCACCATAAGAGTACACCCTACCATCCTCAAGCTAATGGTACGGTGGAAGCATTCAATAAGATTCTTGAGAATGCCCTGACGAAAATCTGTAATCAACAAAGAGATGATTGGGACCTTAGAGTCACAGCTGTATTATGGGCTTACAGAACTACTTGCAAGAAACTAACAGGTCACACACCTTTCAGCTTGGTGTATGGACAAGAAGCAGTTATGCCCATGGAATACATTGTCCCCAGTCTCCGAATTGCGCAAATTACAGAAATGGCAGATCCTGACACTATGAATGAAAGACTTTCGCAACTGCTTTCCTTAGAAGAAGACAGACTTTTGGCCGGATTTCATCAACAGGTACAGAAGGCAAGACAGAAAGCTTGGCATGACAAGCACATTAAGCATAAGCACTTTGAAGAAGGAGACTTGGTACTCCTTTATGATAGTAAATTCATCAAGTTTCCAGACAAGTTTCGTGTGCATTGGTTAGGCCCTTTTCAGGTAATAAAAATAACAGACGGAGGTGCAGTTCAGCTTGCCAAGCTGGATGGAGAATTCCTACCTACAATGATAAACGGGAGTCGGCTTAAGCTTTGTTGCGACGGCCACTCCGCCCTGTCGACATAATATATTGCTATAGTGCAGATGTCCGGTGTAGTTGAAAGAGACATCGCATTCAGTCTACACGGAAGCTGCGACACACCCTCAGTTTCCAGCTTCCTGCGCAGTTCCTTGAAATATCCGCGCATCCTGAATAAAAATTGCTTGAACAAAGCTTAGCGGTCCGCTCTGGCGAAGTTTTGCTTTGTGGACCATTGGACTATCGCTCTTGCGAAGTCCCCTTTCATAAATTGCCGCTTAAAAGAGTTTTGTTGTGGACCCATAGAGGCACAGTTTCCTAAGCTGAAATGACCCGCCGGAAATTTTGAATTACAGCAGTTATGTAGCCGCGTTTGAATAAATGAAGGATAAGGCCGCTATTTAATTCTAGCCGTTCTGATGGATTCGGCTTAATCTCCGAAAGATTTGCATTTAACCCAGGCGCCGAAAGCATTAGCTTCTCCCGGAAGGCTGTCAGAACCCGTCAATCACACTAAATGCACCGCTACGGCAAGGAGGATAACGTGTTGTCAACTCATCTGTAGCCGCCTATAGCTACGTTACCCCACTTGGTTGCATTTACTAACCCCGCTGGCTATAAATACCTCACACTTGTATCATTTTCGGGTTACTATCTCGAGTTGCATAAGTTGCGTTTGAAGATCTGCATTATTGTTTTCAGAGCCGAGTGTGCAGAGTATTCCCCCTTGTTTTCAGAGTCTATACCCTACGCAGTTCCGCCATTTGCTGTCCAGAGTTTTGTTATTTACATTGGTTCACGACGGAGAATTTATCGACTGAAGAAGTTGTTCGTCAATTTCTATGCCGAGGCTTAGATTTCGGCATGGCCACTCCGGTGACGCCGTCGACCTACGTACACCCTGGTGCTACTGATCCCAGAACGTCTCCAGGCACAAGAGCATCTCAGCAGCAGCCGGAGGAACCTGTTCCAGAGCCGCTCGCGTCTATGGTGAACTACATTCCGCCGCGTCCAGATGATGCGCCGGATGTACAGATTCCGAAGAATGCAAAATATCCAATTCCGCTACCGCCACTACCGGCTAGTGTGCGGGTAGAAGGCCAACTATTGGGAAACATTCCATTGGTTAAATTCTCTGATTTTAACCTTGGAGACTATAAGACATATCCTCAGTTCCAGTTGGACCGATATCTGGATATCGTCCATAATCCCACCAGAAAAGTTGATGAGTTTATCCCGAAGGGATTTGCAGCAAATCTTGAGCGCCCTGGACTCTTGAATTTGTTGAAGCTACCGCACTTTGGGCGTAGCAATGAAGTGAACGCAGTCGTTAAAACACTGCTATCCTGCGTTCATGGAGGTTACCTTTGGCTCGGGAGGCCAATTGATCTAAATGTTGATCTGATACACCGTATCACCGGTCTATCCAAGGTTGGTAAGGATCCCAATATCCATTTTGTGGGAAAGGAGAAGGACCGAAAATTGGCTGCAAAGCTGGTCCAGAAATATAACTTGACAAGAGGAGGTCGGGCTTATGACCTCACGACAGTAGAAGATGAGGCACTTCGCTTCACAGGAAGTCTGCTTGCAGGCAGACTTCTCACCAAGTGCCGACCAAAAGAAGTTACTGGAGCTGTCGTAGAGCTCGCTATCGCAGCTGCGGAGGGAGAACAGTACAACTGGTCTCTCTTCCTGCTGAATTCTTTTTTGGCTGATTGCCTGAATGTGCAGGACAATCCAGCCCAATCATTCCATTTTTCGTGGCTTCTAATTTTATGCGCTCACGTCGGGTGGAAGGAGCCCCCGAATACTCAGTTCCTTCCGCGCCGCGCAGGAGAGGTTGCCGGCATGCGCTACATCAACCTCTGGGATTCCCCTAATCCCGCGAAGCGCAAGATGAATCGCGCTGTCTTTTGTGAGTACTACTATCTCCTCCGAGATACCATACAAGATATGCCAAGGCTGAGCGAGGAGACAGCCACATGGTATGAAGGCAAGTTGGCTTTTACTGCCGACATCCATCAAATTTACCTTCGGCCTTGCGACATTCCAGGCGACTGGGCGCTAGGTCTTTACAGGATGACCACAGAAGATGTCGAAGAAACCATTAAGTCATGGTCGGACGAATGGAGGGCAGCAGCCGACATCGCACCTGCGATGCCACCCGCCGCTGCGAAAGAAAAGGATAAGGGAAAGGAAGCCCCTGAGCAAAGAAGCGATGAAGGCTCAACAGAACCAGCCACCAAGAAGCAGAAAGTGTCGCATCCCACTGAGGCCATTCCCTCGGAGATCGACAAATATTTGAAAGAGCAATTTCGTGAGATGCGGAACACGCATGCTCACATCCGAAGTGCTCTAGACTTACAGTTTGTAGAATTGAAAGGTCTCGCAGGAAGGATTGCGCAGACCCATGCGCCAGCATCTACTTCACAGGCGCCACAACCAATTCCAAGTGATGAGCGAGTTGAAGAACTCACAGAAAGGCACACTGTCGTGCATATTCCGCCTACCAGCATGACACTTCCAGATCCTCTAGCTGAACTACAGGTAAGCACAGTTGGACCTGTAGAAATTAATTTGTCTATAATTCCTATAGAGACTTTACAGCTTGTACAGGAAAAAGTTTCTCTTGAGTTGAGAGCTAGAGAGCTCTCTACTTTCCAGGCAAACCAACGACTGCAATCGCAGGAGATAGCGCTGAAAGAAAGTCATAAGAATATCTCTGCGAAGCTTGCACTCTATGAGGCGCAAGACACCGGCATCAGAAACGCAATAGAAGAGATTGCCCAGGATCTGTCGGCTTGCGAGATTCAACCAGACCTCCCTCTGGTTGCAAAAGTTCAAATTATTGGCGAAAGGGCGAAAACCCTGGAGCAAGAAAAAGTTGCTATGGCAGAAGGCCATAGAACCCAGATTGCTGAGCTAGAAGCTCGCGTTGCTGCGCATCTTACGGATGATGCGCAGGTACAATTTGAAGCATTGAGCAGAGCTTCCACACGGATGAAAGATCGAGTACAGGAAGCCAAGAACTTGATGGACCAGGCTATGGAAGCTTGGTCAGAGCTTGTGAACCTCCCTTTTAAAGTGGGACTGTCAGAACAGGTGCAAGCTGCAGAACAGTCTCTCACTGTTCTCAATGAAGAAGCTAAGGCCCTAACAGGCCTACCAAAAATGAAGAAAATGGGCGAAGTGCGCAAAATGCAGCAGCAACTGCACAAGCTCAGAACTGAAGATGAGAAGCTCACCAACAGCATTCAGCCATTCATGGACGAGTATGCTGAAATCGTTGGCCAGGTTGAGACAAAAATCAAAGAGATTGCCGAGTCTCAAGAGATCATTGATACACTCACTAAAGATGAAACAACCGCAGAAACAGTGCAAACAGCTGATCAGTGTATTGAGGAATTGGACTCCGCTATTGCGAAATGGCAGAAAACATTCGCGGAGATTCAAGCAAACGCAGATGCGCAAATCCAACGACCACGCGCTAGTGCGAGTGGCTCGAGGGCGAGCCACAAGTGAGTGTTGGGGGCCTGTTGGGGCCAAGGTCGCAGCTATAGTAAAAGCTGCGAATTTTGGGAAAAAGCATGAGTATGGAAGGAAAGTGCTAATTTTGGGACAAGCACTAAGTTTTTGGATAAGAAGGAGACGGTGCGCAGTACGGTGCCAGATGGATGATCTCAGCGCAGATCACGGACCGGAAATTGCGGAGCTCGCGCGCACGTCATCGAAGAATGAAGGTGGCTCAGCTACCATAATAAATAAGGTGATGGAGTAGAGGGCTCAGCTACCCTCATTTAAAGGCCCAGTACAGAAGTTATGGTTGCTCGGATCAAGGAGGAGCAACGGACCAGAGCATTGAAGGCGAAGGACGATCGCCCATACCCACAATCTGCGCCGGAATTCATGGAGCCTGCAGGAAGCGGCGACGTGACTGCAAGCGGCGCCTACAGTACACCTAGCCATGTGCGTGGTTAGGGTTTTTGGGAATCACTGTTGGGAAAGGCCCACAGTTTTGTAAAGGTGTGACCGTCATGGCCACCTATATATATGAATCATTGTAATGGGTAGAGGTTCCTTCAGTTCCTTCCTTTTGGAGAGTTAGAGAGTTAGATACTAGACTGTTAGAGAGCCAGTCTAAAGGATAGATCATGTGTTGATTATCCTTCACTGTATTTTCTACCAGGTGAGGAGAACTAGAGAGGAAATCGGATAGCCGAGGAGCTAATCCCTGAGTTGCCAGACAGTCTGAGTCGACGTCTGTGCCTTTGTAATCTCCATAGAGAGGAGACAAGATTGAGAGAAGGGCTCCCAGCTGTGTGCGTGGAGTTTCCTGTAAGATCTAAGGCTGCAGCTGTGTGCGCAGCATATTGTATAACTCTACCATCTTCTGGTTAATATAACACTCCCGTGGACGTGGTTTTCCTCGAGGAGATGAGCTTCACTTGTATCTTCTTGTTGTAATGTTTGCGTGAATGATAACTATTTAGAGTTCATTATTTGTGTATGCGAGACTTCTGTCTTATCTTTGTGACTGTTTGAGCGAGTTGGAAAGATCCCTTGATAACTATAAGTGTCTTAAGTACTAAAGAAGTAGTAACGCACGGTCGCTGCGGCGAGAGCAGACTGCGTTACTGTGCTGGATGTGAAGGTCGAGGAAGTGTTTAGCGCGTCGACCCAAGGGATAGTTGCCTGCTGCGTTAGAGAGGAGAAACTGCGCAGTAGACCTGCCAAGGAAGGAATCCACGCAGCTGCGCCGAGCGGCCTGCGGGAAGGTCCGACCACCGATTTCGCAGGAACCATTCAAGGAAGAGCTATCTCCGCGTCACCCAGGTTAAGGAAACCTGATTCCTTAACCCCCCCATAGCCACTTCGGGTGAGACCTCGAGCTGCCGCGCAGCTCGTTGCCGAGAGGGCCAGTGCGCCAAGGGGTTTTGTTGCTGCGCTTCATTAAAACCCGGGTCTGCCCAGAAAAGCAGCCAACAGGAGGTCGTGGGAGGTGAGGAGGTCGCAAGAGAGAGGAGGGGAGAAGGGTTGTGTAGGAGTGGAGGGGAGGAGAGGAGGTCACGAGAGATATTTAGGGAGGAGGGTTGTGCAGGATTGGAGGGGAGGAGTGTTGCGTAGGGGGAGGAGGGTTGCGCAGGAGTGGAGGGGAGGAGGGATGCGCAGTAGGGGAGGAGGGATGCGTAGTAGGGGAGGAGGGCGAGCAGCTGTTATTGCACACTCCAGAATTGAATAGACTCTCACGTTTATCTTTGCCACAGATTCTTGTTTTATAATTTTTATGTTTTTTTTGTATTACCATTGGTGTTTATATAGCATTTGATTTCAAATGTGTATTCCAAAATAAAATACATGTCTTTTTATTATTTGCTGACATAATATAATTTATTACTTTTTACTCTCTTTTTTATTTGTGTAACGTTACTGGACACACGTTACAACATCTCTCTCATACTCATGTGTAACGTTACATGGACACACGTAACAAGATCTCCCTCATACTGGGTTGTAGAGCGCCTCTCAATACAATAATTAGCAATTAATCTGGGTGATTTCATTGATTTAGAACACCAGAGGGTGTATACTATAGCACTGGGTCAATTTCCCATTTGGGTCTACACCCCAGTTGTGTTGTTTAATGAGGAAATGCTTCATTGAATCTACTCCACAATCTTCACGGCAAATTCAAGCATATAACACCCAACTAGTATTAACAATTAATAGTAGACTTTAAATCATTAATTATGAACTTTGAACATCAAATAAAACTTTTTTACATTATGGAAAACTACCGGTACCCATCCATGATTTAATTATGTGTTTACTCAAAAACAAAACATACTCAAGAATTCAGCAAGAGAGCAAACCATGCATGCATTCATAATAGGAATCAATTTCAAATTTCATTATATCATATAGACCATTTCAAAACAAAGATTACATGTATCTGGACTATTTTTATGAAACCAACAAATGGATGAAGAACACACCACCCAACCTTAGGCTAGTTTTGCTCTTCAGTCTCTCATCAAAATCGTCGCCCTGAGTTGGGACCATGAACCCACCAGAGAAAACAATTGATTAAGGATAACCTATCTTCATACCATAACTCCCTTTCCATCAACAGAGCGTGTCCACCCAACATGGTTCTCTCTCCACTAGCTTTTCCCATGACCCCCATCCTCGTACCCCCGAAGCTCTTCAACATTAGATTGCATGAAACATGGGCACCATGTGCCACCACCCAAGCAACCACGTATCCCATTATATTACCTTTCACAACCTTATGACATAAGATTATAATCCAAGGTTGTGAACTTAGGCTTAATTAAGACATTTAATTTAACATAATCAAGGGTTCCACTAATGTTTAAGATACATTAGCATGCAAATTAAACTAGGTTAGATCTCCCATGGTCTTTCCCCTCATCATTCCCTCTGGTGGATTCATATTCCCCCGTCTCTCATTGTTCTCTAGTCCACAGCTAGTTGTTATCAATTATTATTAAATTGTTGCATTTACATTACCATCATTATGCCCTTGGTCATAATGCCATCCTGACTTATATTACAAAACTGGGAAACAAAGGAGTTACAAATGCAAATTCTTTTATTTTTGAAGAGTGATTAGTTTCCACTTACGTCTTGTGAAAAGAAATTAACAAACTAGATTGAGCCTTGAATTGATTGAATTAGGACCTTTAGCCTTCCATGTCTACCACTTAAAACCAATAGTGAACGTTGTCGTGTGTCTAAAACACGTGCAAAACCAATTCAACCATCAAAATATTCTTTCCTAAAGTAGTGTGGTCTCACAAATGCAACCAAATCCATTTCCAAAAAAAACAAACATTTAATGCAGCACCAACCCCTAATATGAAGGAACAACAAACATGGCCAGGCTGTTAGGTGCCCATAAACTTACCACTAGTAATACCAAGACCAAATATTGTCCCCAAAAACTACACAAAAGGCAATTTTTTGGGGCCTAAAGCAATGTGACATCACAAATGTAATGAATTTCATAACCAATAAAACACAAAAAAACACATTGATTCACCTCATGAAGAACACTTGCACTGAATGAATTTATAATGTGACGATTAATCGCCAATAACACCAATGCACACCCTAAGCCATGTAACCATACAACCATGTGAATTGGATCATGTACTTAGACCTTGTAGAGATTGAACTCTTCAGCTGTAGTATAACCCATAATACCAACTAACATATGCAACAATGACACCCATTGGTTACAAATGAAACCATAACACCAACTAGGTTCAATTGAAATCACAACACAACAAACACCTAGAAACTAGCTTAATCCCACAATGATGATACCTTCTGGATATAGAATAAACATACCACTAAACAATGGGTCAACACAATACATAAAACCTCAACATTCATTCAATAAAAACCAATCACACCAACAAAAACCTAGAACCTATGTCAATCCCACTGTGACGACACCCTCTAGCTTCAATGCAAGAACATAATAACACCATATAACCATAGAACCCCCTCTACCTCATGACACCAACAAACTCCTATAACATACCTTAATCCCACAATGATGACACCCTCCAATTGGAATGGGAACATAATGTTAAACACATAGGTCAACACAACATTGATGCATGTGATGGATTGAAGGCAATGTAATGTAAGCATAACATACATCTAGAAAAAAACTATGGCACCAACACAGATACATAACCTACCTCAATGCCACAACAACAATAGCCTATGAGGGCACTAGAAACACAACAGTAATCACAAACCCACATACCACTTATGAGAATGGAATAACACCTTTAATCCCTTGGAAAAAATACAATGCTAAACAACCTCAATCCCTTAGAAAAAACACAATGATATATACACTCAATACCATAGTGAATCCACCCTCAAACTACAATATAAATACAACACCATACACTAGATCACACTAGCCAACACACACCCATAACCTACCTCAATCCCATAGTGACTCCGCCCTCAAACTAAAATATAAATACAATACCAAACACTAGTTCACACTACCCAACACACACCAATAACCTACCTCAATCCCACAATGACTACACCCTCCAACTATAGTACAAACATAATAACTATGAGAACATCCTCCACTATAACTTAATTCAACACATATTCTTCCACTAGATACCCATGATTGTCCTCTAAACACATAAGAAAACACAATGCTAAATACCAGTGAACACAATAATGCTTAGAGGAGGACAATAGGGACACACTCACAAAATAATGGTCAGAGGAGGATAATTCATGCATGGTCTAGGTGGTAGGTGGTAGGTGGTGCATTTTCACCACAATATTCAATTCCCACAAAAACCTATTTCCCGCCTCCTGCAAAACAAGTGCATCATATCCACAACCCAATAAAAAATGATAAATATGTTTTTTCGCTAGTGAAAAATCAACGTGTGATAAATCATGTCAGAAGTTATAGGTTTCCAAATTTTGAGTGCTAAGATTTATAGTATGGTAGGAAGTAATGACAAAAAAATGCAAAGGCATAAGAAAAACTAAGAAACCATTGATATGCTCACAAAAGAGGGTGTTAGGATCCTCCTTAAGGGTGTAAAGGTATGGGGGGCACTAAATTAATAATAATGTAGTTATGGTGGTCATTCAATGTAAAGTGGATGAAGGTCCACTAGATAGTTAGGAGATAGTTATGATTAGGTTTTATATATAGATCTATACATAAGGTCGATGTCCTCACCATGGAATATGTATTGGAGTTTGACTCATTGAGAGGTTGCTCTACCTTAAGAGGCAAGTGAACATGAGTGGGTTCCTTCCATAAAAGGATCATTGCATCATGTTGTCCTAGCTTAAGGATATTTTAAGAAATAAAGTGTGAACATTTTTTAATATCATTTATTGTGCTTCATGTTTAATGGTTAAGAATCAAGATAAGTGGTATCAGAGCTCTTTCTTAGGCCCAAAACGAAGAATCTTTTTTCCTTTTACAGTTTTTTCAGGTGACAAAGAGGGCCACAACATGACTAGATCCATATTTCATGTATCTTTAATTGAATAAAAATGAAGAATTTGAAGAAACCAATTGTAGATTTGAGTTCCTTTCGAAAAAACACCCAAGTTCAAAAAAATTGTCAATTCGGTTTTCGAAAAGTGAAGATGTCACTGATTTAAGATAAATGATTTTAGTTTTTTTTTGTGACAATCGCACAAATATCATAGAAGATATCTTTTTATAGAGTGCCTAGATTTCTCCCATCTAGTGTCGATAGATGTGCAGTGCCTTTGACATTTTATAATTGTGGTCATAATAGACATTTTGATCAATATTGTGGGAATTTTGATTGTTTCAAGTTTGTCACCCCAAAACCCTAGATGTTATACTTACCATAGCTTATGGCCTCTTACATGGATATATTATCCCCCTTCATTAAGGAATACCTAGTGTTATCTATAGATTACACAAAAGATACAAATTATGTGGAAGAATCCTCTTTTGCACATTTTCTTGAACTTGTTATAGATTATGAAGGGCGTACCAAAAACTGGTTAAAGTAGAATAGTGTTCACACTCTGAAGGTGTTCATATAGTGTGACTCGGTATAGAGCATAGAATACAAAAAATACAAGAATCCTATGAGACAATCCAAAGGATGGAAATTTGGAGTGATATTAAAGAAGAGTATATAAGTGACATATGTTACAGTTGGTGGTATTCCCTGAGGAGTATTGGACTGAAACAGTACTAGCCAAGGCATGACAGAACTCAATTTTATTTTCAAGCTGAATCTATATGAATTTTAATATGCAATGAATCTTTCTTGAAATACTTGGATATATAACCTTTGTGAACAATTTATGATAATATAAAAACAATTGTGGAGGAATTTTACATAGTGTAACAACACTTGGATAATAATGGGGTTGAATTTTAGCAAATGAAAACAAAAACAGGTTAACCAAGCGCCTGCGGGACGAGTCTCTTTAAACCTAGTGAAAGCATGGAGCACTAAGCTTTGATTTAAACAATCCAATGATCTTTATACAAAATGTATAACATATCATGAGTTTATTCTGTAGATTTATTGGAAACAAGACATATATGTAAACAACGATAAAAGAATCCTTCAAATATTGTTGTATAACATTAAGGCTATGGGACCATACCATTATTAACATAAAACTAATAGAATCGCGCTGCTCTGTTTTAGCTGCCGCCTCCATTCCTAGGGTTCTCTGCTCGACAATCTCCAGGCCGTCGCCCTCATGGCCACGCCAGGGGGAGGGCTTCCCCCTCCCTTTGCTCAGATCTCTGCCGAAGATGCCTTCAATAAACTGCTAACGCCGTCTGGGATGAAGCACCTGGCACCTGCTATCCCGAAGTTTATTAAAAAGCTTGAAGCCGTGCCTGAGATCGACCTTCCGATAGAACAGCCCATCAAAATCGCCCTGGCATTAGCTGAGCGAGGATTGGTAGGCCAGTTCATGGGTCTCTGGCCCTCTACAAAGATCACTGATGACTGGATCCAAAGGAATTGGCGGCCTCAGATAAAAAACAGTGTCACCTGCTATCCGGTTGGCCGGGGATTCTTCATCTTCGAATTCATTGCCAAGGAGGACCAAGATCTCATATTCAGAAGTGGACCGTATTTCATGGGAAGCCAAGGGCTCTACCTGAACCGCTGGAATCCAGACTTCGATCCTGAAATTGACGTCCCGAAGGAAGTTCCAGTCTGGGTGAGACTTCCAAATCTCCCAGTTCATTGCTGGAACATACAAACTCTGGAAAAAGTTGGTAATACGCTGGGGAGATACATTGACAAAGCGGAGAACAAAGGACAGTACACATGCGCCAGAATATGTGTAGAAGTAGACCTAGAAGCAGGATTACCGGAGGCAGTAAAGCTAAAAGTAGGATCGTGGCACCATTATCAAAAGATGGATTATGAACAGCTTCCATTCAAGTGCCGTCTATGCCATGAGCATGGCCATTTCCAGAGGAATTGCCCCAAAAACCTGACAGTAGAAGAAGGAGAAGGATGGCAGAAGGTAAAGAAAGGGAAACCCCAGGGAAAAAAGATCTCAGGGGACATGCAAAAAAACCAGTAGTCAACCTCAACCAAGACGCATCAGGACTCCACCAAAGCAAACCCAACTGTCACACAGATCGTTGAAGATCCAAAGAAAGCCAGCGAACACACTGAAAAAAGCCATGTCTCAGCGAGTATTGAAGAGATCCAAATCGATCAGCTGACCAATAGTAAAGAAGTAGAAAATAAGGCTGATGACCCATTGGAACCAGGGGAGATCCCTAGAGCAGATCCAATGGAACCTTCGGCGACAGTTACATACTCCAAAGAAGCTAATGAAGGACTGTCATTTTTAGAAACGGATCCTGGGGAAGACTCAGATGAAGGCGACTCATCGAGTAGCTTGCATGCAGCCCCACTAAAAAACCCAAGAGGTAGGAAATCGAAAAAGAAGAAACGTGATGAAGCAACTTATCTATCTGTTCTTGAAGGCTCCCAAAAAACCCTTAAAGGAATGATGCAGACCAGATCCAAGAATGGAACGTCGTCGGCCTATAAAGGGGCCAAACCCTCCCAAACTAATTAATGCGTTACATATCCTGGAATTGTAGAGGCTTAGGATCTGTATTAAAAGAAGATGCACTGAAAGACATGGTCAGAATCTATAAACCTGAGATTCTACTAGTCCAGGAGACAAAGATGGAGGAAGTCGACCTCCTCCAGGCAGGGAAAAAATTTTGGAAAAAAGGCCAAGGGATCGCCATCAATTCAAGAGGAGCTTCTGGAGGCGTTGCCACCTTTTGGGATCCCACGATCTATGATCTTGAAGCTGAAAAACGCACCATGCACTGGGTGTTCACAAAACTCGTCCATAAACTCACAGGACGCAAGGTAAGCCTCTTTAATTTATATGTACCTGTATCAATATCTGAAAAAAAAGATTGTTGGAATATGCTTGAAACTTACCTCAATTTACAGCAGCTAGAGAACATCATAGTTGCAGGGGATTTGAATGTCACCTTAGACTCCAATGAGAAAAAAGGCGGCTCCCCTGTCAGAGACCCGTCGAGGGAATGGGTGGAGGATATTATGCTTGATTGGGATCTAATTGATGTCAAACCGGCCAAAGGTAAATTTACTTGGTCCAATAAGAGGATTGGACCTGGTCATATTGCAGCTCGTCTCGACAGGTTTCTAGTCCACTCATCTTTCCTATCCCTTGGATTGCTTGCCTCCTCCAAAATCCTTCCTCATTGTACCTCTGATCACAATCCCATTTTGTTGGAGTTGTCCTTTGGCAACGACTTGGGTCCCATTCCTTTCCGGTTCAGTCCTCTTTGGATCCGTCAAGAGGATTTCATGCAAATTGTTACCAAGTCCTGGAGTATTCCTTTAAGAGGATCGCCCTCCTTCATCTGGGAAGGAAAAATTAAAAGGCTGAAGCATGTTCTTAAAAGCTGGGCGAAGCTAATCACCTCTCCCGTTACAAGTAGGGAAAAAGCTCAATCTTCCCTGGAGGCCCATCAAATCATTATGGAAGACAGCCCAAACTCTGATAGCCTCCTCATCAAGGAAGGGGTCCGAAAGAAAGAATTCTTCTCTGCCTGCAGATTAGAGGAGGAGTACTGGAGACAAAAGTCCCGTAGCCTTTGGCTCCAAAGCGAGGACAAAAACACCAAGTATTTTCACAAGCAAGCTGAATCTCGAAAAAATTATAAAGCGGTCACCGAAATAAACTTCCAAGGAGCTCTGCTGGATGACTTTGAAGATATTAAGCAGGCTGCTTTATCTACCTTCAAAGAACTTTTCACTGCCCCTGTAGATCCTCAGATTGATCCCACTTCTTATCCATTGGACCTCATTCCGTCACTCATCACTCCTGAAGAGAACCGGAACCTTGCTGCCCCTGTAACTATGACCGAGCTAAAGTCTGCTCTTGAGTCAATGAAACCTGATAGCGCCCCTGGGCCGGATGGGTTTACAGCTCGTTTCTTCACCTGCTGCTGGTCAATCATCAAGAGAGATCTACTAAATATGATTCGGTACTCCCAAGAAAAAAAAAATTTAGGAGGTAGCACTAACTCCTCGTTCCTTGCCCTTATCCCTAAAGAAAAAGGAGCCTCAACCTTCAATCGTTTCAGGCCGATCTCCCTATGCAACACGGGGTACAAGCTGATAACCAAAATTATAGCCTCCAGAATTAAAAGAATGCTGCCTAGGATAATCCCTGAAAATCAAGGAGGATTCATCAAAGGAAGAAGAATCCTGGATAACATCATTCTTGTCCAAGAAGCAATCCACTCCAGCTGCCGCCGCAAAGAGAAAGGTATGGTCATTAAACTCGATTTAGCGAATGCTTTTGATCGAGTTAGGCATGATTTTCTGTTTACAGTGATGGGAAAGTTTGGATTCTCCAATTCCTTTATAAGCTGGGTCAAAGGATGTGTGAGTGGGCCATGGATAGCGCCTTTGGTCAATGGCCGCCCAACAAACTTCTTCAAAGCCTCTAGAGGACTAAGGCAAGTATGCCCACTGTCCCCGCTCCTCTATGCAATACAAGCTTCAGTGCTTAGCCTTCAGCTCAATTTCTGTCAAGAAATACACACTCTCCCTGGACTGAGGATGGCGAATTCTGTTAGGGACATAAACCACGCACAATTTGCAGACGACACCTTGCTGTTGGGAGGAGCAAGTATCTACTCAGCAGATTATTTCAGAAATGAGCTGGAACTTTATAAGGAGGTTTCCGGAAGCAAAATCAACTTACATAAGAGCAAAATCTTCAGATGGAACTGTTCGGCTAGAGAGCTAGGAGAGATAGCTAGAAATCTTGGAATGGAAGGAGCTATGGATTGGGATAATTTCACTTATCTGGGAATTCCCATATCCAAATCCAAAATCAAAACTGCAAAATGGGGTAACATTCTGGAAAAAATCAAAGGAAAAATAAAAAATTGGAATGCCAATTGGCTCAACCTCGCTGGGAAAACAACCCTTCTCAAATCTGTCTTAAACAGTATGCCCATTTATCAATCTTCTATCCTGCTTGCCCCTGGAGTGGTTATTCGAAAAATCGAAAGCCTGCTTAAAAAATTCATATGGGAAGGTGGGAAAGGGAATGAAAAGAAGATGCATCTTATAAGCTGGGAAAAAATTCAAAAACCGAGGAATGAAGGAGGGCTACAGGTAAGGAATCTTTCAAAACAAAATCTAGCGTTGGGAGCTAAATTACTTTGGCAGCTGATAACTGGGAAAGAAAGCTGGAGCAAAAAAGTTCTTCGGAAAAAATATTTTCCAGGAGCAAGAAAGAAATGTCTGGACACCCCTCCACCGAACAGAGCTGGCTCTCCGATCTTTGAAATCTGCTTCAAGGCCCTGGACCTCTTCAAAGGGAACCTCTTCTGGATTCCTGGAAGTGGGAAAAAAATCAAAGTCTGGGAGGACTCCATACTGGGAGGGACTCCATTGGGGCAGATCAGGGAAGTGGATAATATCAAGAGATGGCTGATAGACAAAGGTGTCACCTCCTTATGGGATCTCTCCAAGTGGAAGGACAGCTATTGGGACGGATGGGACTTTGGAAACATTCCTACAGAAATTGAACCCGAAGCAGATGTTTTAACCATCCTTCTTCAAGGCAAATCTCCTCTAAAAGAATACTCCAGCGACAAAAGAGGATGGGGGCATATTTCAGGAAAGTATACTGCTTCAGAAGGATATAAGCTCTTTAACTCTGTCCCCACTGCTGCGACCAATCCAGCAATCTGGAATTTCCTGTGGACTAAATCCTTCATTCCCAAAATTGACATGTTCTGCTGGCTTTTAGCCCATAAAAGCATCCTCACCGGAGAAAATCTGAAGAAAAGAGGCATGGAAGGTCCATCCCGCTGTCCTCTCTGCAAAAATAACAATGAAACCATGGATCATTTAATAATAAAATGTCCATACGCCAGAGATGTTTGGAGAGAAGCTTTAGCTATCCCTGATCTCATTTTGCCCTGCACTACCCAGGAAATCTTCACTGAATGGATGCAGATTTCCCCATTCAGACTATCCAAGAAAGACCTGCTTCAAACTATTTGGAGATGGATGCCAAAAGCCATATGTTGGAATATATGGATTGAGAGGAACAGCAGAATTTTTAGGGGAAAAGAACTCCTCCCTGCTAGAATTGCAATGAAAGCTAAAGCAATTTTAATGGAAGCTATTGACCACAGCCTACCCCTAGCAAACAAAGCACAACTCCTCCCAGCAGAATCCAAGTGGTTAGACCAGCTTATGCCAAACCATAAACTTCGAAGCTGGAAGAATCATTATAGGACTGAAGAATAGGAAATTAGATTGGACGAGAACACCTTCATTAAATGGAAAGAATCTCTGAAAGAAATCTGCCTCTTCTTCGATGGGGCTTCCAAGGGCAATCCGGTATTGGCTGGATGTGGTGGAGTAATTATCTCTCATGAAGGAACAGTTGTAAGTAAGTACGCCTGGGGAATCGGCACTGAATCCAACAACACAACCGAGTTCTGTGGGCTATGGCAGGGTCTTAGAATCGCCCAGTCCAAAGGAATTGCTAAGCTGGTGGTTTTCGGAGACTCTCGTCTTCTAATTCATGCTCTGATAAATAAGAAGGTTCCCTCTCAACTCAATCTAGCTCTGATGTACCACAAAATTCAACTGCTAACGCAAAGGTTTGAGTCCATACAATTCTTCCATGTGCTGCGTGGTTTGAATGCATTGGCAGATTGTGAAGCCAACATAGCCTGCCTCCTGAGCAGAGGTTCTTTACAGATTAATGGAGATACCTCCAGATGTGACATCCCTTAAAGGGTGCGGCCTCATTACCTGCTTGGGGCAAGCATTATCTATTTGCAGTGTTCATCTGTACCCTGGAGTATCCTCAACTGACAAATCTGGGAAATTATCACTGAACAAATCTCTTGATTACAATGACTCCCATGACCTTCAGACGCGATGGAGTTTCTTTTTAAATCATGTGCCTTTAGTTTACAAGCGAAGTGCTTTGGAGTTCCTGAAGGCTCGTTTTCTGGGGAGTATCCAGAGACCCGATCACTCTGTCCACCAACTTAGCTATGTTTTAAAGACTTTTGGGAAAAGGCTTGCTGAGCAATGGCCTCGTCAGGACCTCCTTCAGCTTCTGGTCCCCTTGTTGAGGAATGGATGGGTTCACTGGAGCGCGCTGTGGAAAGATTCAAAATACAAGCAAATAGTCAATGCCAGAGTCTTCTGGAGACCATGGTGGCTGGAGAAAATAAATGGAAGGTGCTCAGCGAAGACCTCAAGAAGATTAGAGAAGATCACTTGGACGCGTTGGAGGAAATCCAAGAGGATTTTCATGTCAGTTTTAAAGATGTCTCCAAGATCATTGAAAAAATGGAATAGCAACGATCAAAGCACTGGACTTGGCATCTTTTCAAAGTGCGAATTCCTTTATTTCCTGTACTCAGTCTATGTGAAGCTGCGTCTTCTCTTATCCCCAGTATTCTGTCTAGCTCTATACTTGTATTACAGTAACAAAGCAGTGTGGTATCATAGAATTCTCTCGACCTGGGGGACAAAAATTCCCACTCAACAAAGCGGGTCAGAAAAATTGTTAAAGTACTCTGCAGCTGTTTTGCAGACCCCAATATAATCTTCCCTAATGTTTCGGTCAAAAAAAAACATTAAGGCTGTGAAACTAGACCAAAGGTCAAAGTACTTGAAATCTCTGAGATTAATTTCAACATTCATCAACATACAATATCACTTGACACAATATGGAGCTGAAAAGTTACTCAAGTTTTTTATTATCACTCTCATGAAAGTATACATGGATAGAAAAGAGTATGAGAAAAATGAAGCTGGACAAAACACATAGGAAAGACATATTTGCAACACTTTACAAGCTTACTCTCTACAATTATATTACATAAACATAAAGGAGTTCACCTACTCAAAAAAATGATAGAGTCCCTCTACACAAATTTTCCAACCCTTTACAGTGGGATCGAGGATGGATTTATAGCCTCATACAATGTAACGGAATTTTGTTGACCACAACAACTTTGTAACTACCTTTTCACTCAGCCTCTTTCACTTTTACTTGTATTTTTGACTTAACAACACTTTCACTTTAACTCCTCTTTTTCGAGGTATTCTTTTTTCCTTTTGCTAGTGTAGTTTGACCCCTCCTATAGACATTTGGTTGTACAACTGGTTGTCCTCCTACTTGACTCACTTATGGCACACCTACTTGACTCATTTGGTGCATCATATGTACATTAACATATCCTGAAGGTGGCATGAAAGCTAATGGATTTGTTTGATTTGCAAATTGTATTGGAATCTATGCAGATGATTGTCATGTTCTTGTGGTTCAAGGGTAAGGGTTAAATATCATAACAAAGTGAGTTTCAATTTTCAACTAGTGGGATATGAATGTTATTGTTTCCTTCCCTAACCATTTCTAATTGCAACATATTTCTTGTATTCTTAATATAATATACGATTGATTTTGACATTTCTCTAAAATTTATTTATTTATAGCTTACAAGTCTACCTACTTACTTATTTGTGTTTCCCTATTATAAATAGTTTGTAACTATCACAAGCATACCCTTATTATACCCTAATTAGAGGGAGGGAGGTTGTCCCAATCCTTGATCTTTTGGCATTTCTCTAATTTTTCTTTATTTATGGCTTACTAGTCTACCTACCTACCTATTAGTGATTCCCTATAATAAATAACTTGTATATGTCATAAACATACCCTTATTATGCCCTTATTAAAGGGAGGGAGGCTGCCACAAGCCTTGATCTTTTGCCATTTCTCTAAATTTTGTTTATTTATTGTTTACCAATCTACCTACCTACCTACACCCTACCTATTCGTGAATCCCTATAATAAATAGCATGTATCAGTCACAAGCATACTCCTATTATGCACTTATTAGAGGGATTGAGGTTATCACAAACCCAATGCATTTAATTGACCCCATTGATGTAATCTTTATTAGACAAGAAGGGTAGAAGTGACACTACATTGGGAGTAGAAAGTGCATACTACTAACCAATAAGAGATTTTTTAAAGGATGTTGTTAACATGAAGAGAAAAATGTAGAGGATGAAATTCCTAGTTGAAAGCCAATAATATTTTCAACAATAAATTCCAATTCGTGTTTCCCACTTCTAAAAAAGATGTTGATTGAATGAAATAAGCCCATAAAGGAATGAAAATCCCCATAACACAATGAGGAGGGATGGAAACTTATTCCTTCTTTTTCGTTCGAAGATACACCTTATTAATTCTTAGAATCCCCTATACATATTCATTGAGACATTTAAAGGCTTAACCATCTACTTGTAGGAGAGAGGGGACATAAATGAACTCAGAGGAAGACTCCCCTAAGCCCTTATTCATTATTTATAATACTCTTAATATAGGCAGATAGTTCAACCAAGTGTAGTATGGCACTTAAGTAAGAAGGGACAACAAAAGAAGGAAGGAGATTGTAGTATGGCTCAACCACAATAATAAAGTCATTAATTGTTCAACTTCACGATGCTTCAGTACACATAGGAACAATGCAAAATTCATCTAGGCACATTGTAATGTATGATGGCCATTCATGTCAAGAATAGTAATGATATGATAATCCCCTCATGCACTGCATTGTTGGACCCCAAGTGATACTGAGAGGGGGGGTGAATCAGTATCATGCACTTTTATTCTTTTAAACATTTTTTATACCATGTTATCATACATGAACATATATATATCATGGATCATAAGCAATATCCAGTACAAAGAATACTACGCAAAGAATGAGTAGAGAAATCTTATATAAAAATCTTCTTATTACAAACAATGTTGGGAGACACCAATCTCCAATACAAGTGTGAGCACCAACTCACTATATTTGCTGACACCAATCGGGAAGGAACACCAATCCCTTGCAAGCACCAACTTGTTGTTTTACATGCACCAACCTATGAGGACACCAATCCTCTTATGAGCACCAACTCATATCAGCAAGCACCAACTTGTGCGGTCAAGCACCAACCTAATCTTCCAGGCACCAACCTGTAGAAGAAACCAATATTATGTCCTTGCCCCGTCCACCCACCCAGATATAGATGTTGTTGAGTACCTCGATCACAAACCACACTGCGCTTCCTGATCTATTTCCTCCGTCCTGCGTAAACTATTGAGCAAATTGTACTTCACCTTTACAACTTTTTTTGCGCAATTATTCCTTGTTTCCTTCTATTCAAATGCTCCTTATTCAGTTGCTCCTTGTGCTCTTCTCAAATGATCCTCATATTTCTGCATGATTGCACCTTGTATTTCACCTTGTCCTGTAACCTCGTGCACTTCCTCAATTTATATTGTCATTGATTCCCCTAAGCATTTCATATGTTCCCCGAAGCTTGCAATTTCATAATACTACATATTTTGTGCAACCAGGCTTATCTCAACACACATCAATATTTCTCTTATCTATACCGGTATTACTCAAATGATATGTCCACAAGTTGGGGTTTCTCTAAGTCGGTAACATCCCTTCTTCCTTTCTTCTCAATCAAGCTTACCACCTCTCTTATTCTTTCGTCAACGCACACTTTTGGATATTCACTAACTTCACAGTAATTCAACCACTTGTCCTTATCTTGCACTGACTTGCTGGGTCTTGTGCAAAAGAGTTCCATGACTTGGTGGGATTTTCGCACTAGAGTGCCATGACTTGGTGGGATTTACACACATACAACCTTATTCTGTATTGTTTTTCAATCTAGCTTTTAGCCCTCAATGCCATCACCAAGTTCAACAATCTCTTTGACGTTTAGTGGGACTTGTTTATACTTGTGCACATATTTTCTATATACTTCTTCAAATTTCAATTAAGACTTCAATGCAATCACAAAGCTCAATTATCTCTTTGACATCAATGACAACGCCAAGCTCAACAAACTCCCCCTTTGGCATTGATGTCAACACCAAGTAAAACTAAGCTTCCTCTCAATACTAGTTTCTTCATTGAAGTCTTATGTTGCACAATCTCATTTGCATATTTACTTGCTACTTTCTCCCCCTTTAGACATCAATGGAAAAGGAATATTCAATTTTCTGCAAACTTGTATCCTCCCCCTGCATAGTTGAAAGCTCTCTTCGTGAATTTATGATTATGTTCCTATCTTATATTGCAGGGTGCTTCTGCTTTGTGCAATATCCATACTGAACTCATCTAACTTCGTATGTTGTGGCATCGTTTCAGATGATTCCCCTCAAATAGTATTAATATTACTGGGCTATACTAGATTCCTATGTTGTCGCACTGTTCTCCATCTTCATATAATTTGCACTTTTCACTGACATATCCAAGGTTTGTAATGAATTGACATGAGTGACAAATGTATCGATTAACGCAACATCTCATATGACGCAAGCTTGTGTACTTTTTCCTTTAAGAGGATAGAGAGGTCGTCATAAAATACTTCATACAGAGCAATCAATTCAGTCTCCCTTTTTATCATTTCAGATTTCCCACAAGCATGTGAAATAAGTCATTTATGATGAATACATGTCCATGTTTTTTTACCAAATTTAGTATATGCATTTGAATTCCATCGAGATCATCCAACTGTTGTCCCTGGTGACCAATTATCATGTGTGAATTAGTTATGTTGTCCAACCATTCTTCAAATTGTTAACCAGTCACCGATCCTTGTACTATCAAGATGTTTGAGCAACTACAACAAGTTAAATCTTCTGCAAGCAATATTTCCGCAATCTTCTAGGCACAAAGGATGAAATTCATCAAGCTCAAGAACGACCTGGAGAAATGGGCATCGAATCTCAAAGAGGTTGATGTTAAGGAGTGGTACGCACAAGTGCAGGTGAATCAGAAACATGCAGAGGAGATTTCATTTCTGAAGAATCGTGTTGATCAATTGGAGGCATGGCAACAATCTATTATAGATCTCTTCAAATAGGCTCAAATCATTCCAAACATTTCAGGCTTGGAGGAGGAGACATATTAGCCTGACACGGAGTTGCGCTTGTCATCACATAAATTCAATGGGTGAATTTTGCACCAATGCCTCCTTTTAAGATGTACATTTTTGTAATTTGGGAATCAAATTTGTAGATTGTAGATGGAACATCTTGATATATGCACTTAGCTTCTATGACAAAGGTCCTTTTGGCTGACTTTTGAATATATGTATTGGCAGTTTTTTAATACAAATTATGGCTAGGAATGCAAATGTACTTTGTCAGACTTCCTTGTATATATAATTTGTGTTCTGAAGGTGGTTTAATTTTCCGCCCCACTGAATTTTTAAAGATGATGCAACATTATAGTCTAAATTAATTATTTAATTTTAAAAGAATGACTTGAATGTCCATCGATGTTGATATGTAGCGTTTAGATTTATCATTAGTTAGTTTAGTTCTTTGTCACAATCCTTTTCTATGCAAATGCTTCCGTGACTTCTTCTATATTGACCCTATGAATAACTGCTTCCATTAGTGGAGGAAGAAGCTTCCATACGTACCTTCTATTACCGGGCAAATTAGCAGGGCTAATTCCCAGTAAGCAAAAGTAAGATCAATGACCCAATGTCACCTCGGTCACCGTTCTAACTTCTTCGGAAGTCGAAACCTCCACGGAGAAGTATCCTTTAAGGAACCCTCTAAGACACTAGAAAAACCAACCAACTATATTTTATGCAATCTCATAGTTAGACTAGTGCCTAAATGGAGTCACTAATATTATGATCAATGCTAGTGAGTGCAAAAGATATGATTAGAATCAACAATCCACTTAGGTCGTTCAATGAAATATATAAGCATGCAAGTCAATAATGGACCAAGGAATAATAACCATTCACTAAATGTAGATCATTTACCAATAAAAAATGTAAGAAACATGTACACATGTATTGTGATAATCAATATTGGATCAAAAGACTATATTGTCAACACCATCAACTAATAACCAAAATCGTAGTTGAGTTGTAGTTCTCAATATCATTCACCAATCAGATATAGGTTTTTAGTATGACAATTCATAACCAAATGAATCAAAAGAAATGAAAGAGTTTAGTGAAAAGTTCGATGCAATTAGATTATACACCAATATTAGATCTATGACAACAATACCATCACCAATTAAATGTGTATCAGCAATATGTCATTCAAATATTATAGCAGAATTAATTCAATTAGCTCTAGGACAGATGTAAGTATTAAGCAATGCAATTCACTGAAATTAGGCCACAATAATGAATCAGATCTGTGAGCAATCTTCTGAGATGAGTTTACACAACTAATATACCAGCACTGAAATATAATGTTTAAATTATCATTTCCAGGTCTGTAACTAAGTAATTTTCAAAGTTCTAAATGCACAGAAACTTCTGAAATTATATATAAAAGGTGTCATTAACAAGGTATAACCACTTATAAGTATAAACCATACGATTGATAATTCAGTAGCCAATGTATCCAAGTCAAAGATATATCATGTGATGTATTTTCCAGATCTGTAGTACAACAGTGATACACTTCAAATTTATATAGAAACCCCTGAGTTGTATTGTACATTAGCTAATAAGTGCACATAAATATAGAGAAATGGCTAGTAAACTAACCCTAGAAGCTATACCACAACCAAACAGAGAATGTACTAACTTGTTTTCTGTATGGTGTGTGCAGATGAGGGCAGTGAAAGATGGATCACACAGGGTCTGCAAAAATTGCACACCTGTGTTAGGGTAGGAAAGGGAATGAGTTGGCCCGAAAATGGAAGGATGGAGCAGAGGATGGAAGAGCAAAAGGGAAAAGGAAGAAAAGGGATGTGGAAGAAGGAAGGATGAAGGATGAAGATGGAGGGAAGGGATAATGCAGCAGCAAAAGTCAAAGGAAAACCAAGGTTTACTTAGATTTTTGAATTTAATTATTTGCAAACTAACATAAAAATCAATCTAAGCTAACATAATATGTACAAATAGACAAAACTCAGAAATTAGGGTTTTTTAGGGAGTTTTTGATAATTTTGGGATTTTTAGGGCTCCTAAAATTTTGCCCTAGGGTTTTAGGAACAAATAGGGCAGGCTGAAATTATAGGAGGAAGGGCCGAATTTTTAGGGAGGCAAAAAATAATTTTTAAATTTTTAGGGTTTTTTATCATAAAATTGGAGACCTAATTCTAACCCTAATTCTACCATGAAAATGCAAATTTAACCTAACAATAATATTTACAAAAATACAAAAACAGAAAATTTTGGATTAGAAGATGAATGACCAACTTAAGGTTTACAATGTCTATCTATCCAACCCTAGGGCATCAATGACAGGAGCAACCCTCATTGAGATGGTACTTGGCAAGCTTGGCAACTAGGGCCAACCTCAACAATATCTAGGATTCGTCAAGGGAGCCTAGCTTTAGAAAGACGTGAAGACCTAAAGCTCAAGCTTGAATGCTATGGTGATCAATGACAAAAATGAAATGCAAATCAAGACAAAATGAAGCAACAATGGCTTCCATTCAACCCTAACAAGCATCACTCTCATACAAATTGACAAAGAGACATCAAACTAAAAGTATGGATACCTCCAAGTGCATGTGTTCAACAAACAACTCTAGCATAGCCTTAGCAATGGCATGAACAATAGTAAAACTTCCAAGAAATGCTTCAAACTTGCAAAATAACCTTCATCAAGGAGTGTGCATCCCTTCAAAGAGCCCTAGTTAGGGAAAATAGCAGACATAATGAAATTATCCCAAGAGTTGATGTCTAAAAATGAAGTAAGGAGATTGTATTTATATGATCTCACACTCACTTTTACATAAAATAAGGTCAATTTAATATTAAAAATGTCAACTTAAAATTAGAATAGAATTAATATAAAATAATCAAAGTAGTGGGTAAATTGAAGTGTTTTCCCCATATTTGACCTCTACTTGAGCAAAATGGCTGAACAAGGCCATATTTGACCAAACTAAAGGCCAGACTGTGTCAGGGGGGGAGGGGGTGTCATGCCCCATCTAACCCCAACAGTAATAAAAACCCTCAACGCCCCCCCCCCCTTTTAGCAAGCAAATAGTATGCCCAAGAGGATGATGTCATCCTCTGAAGTAGGGCCCAAAGGGAGGGCGCTACTGAAATGGATGTCCAGGAGGGTGTTCAAGGTGCTCTGAAGGATAAGCAAGTGTCTCAGTGCTAAAGAAACTGTTTTTGGAGTGATAAAACAAGTTTGGGGTCATGTGACCCAGTGTCCCACCTCTAGAATCCCCAGACACCTACGTCAGGGTTTCAAACCCTTTCGTGAGGCAATCAATGTAGCTAGGGTTTTCACCCTAGCTTGTGCAAATGAGCAACTACTAAGGAGAAGGGACTCCTTAGTAGCAGTTCAGAAAAATGGTGAAATATAATAGTACAATAAAATAAAATTAAACTAACATGAGCATGAACTTAAATAACAAAACATGAAAATATTGTGAAGATCTCTCTTTTTGTATTAAAAATTACCTCAGATGTAGAGGTTGGTGGAGCCTTTGCAGCAGTCCAAGAGGGTTGCTTCCAAGCTCCTCTGTTGTTCCTTCTCCTTCTTCCAAAGATGTTTTGGAAATGGGGCCAAAAGGGTTCTCAAGAATTAGCTCCAAGTGGAGAGCTAGGGTTTCAAGGGAATTTTCAGCAGCATAAGGATAGGGATGATTGTGGATGTAAAATGGGGGGCCTCCATCACCTATTTATAGTTTTTTAGTGGTGGAGTGATGGCCCATGGTTTTGGGCACCATAGGGTTTAGGTCAGCTGTATAGGGTTTTTGCTTCCTCTTTTTCCTCTTTTTTGTATTTTTTATTCCCTTTTTAGAGGGTTTTTGCTATTTTTGGAGGAATTTAACTTATTTTGGGGGGAAAGGGGGTTTTTGGGTCTTTTGGAGGCTTTTTAAATGGTTTTTTTGGCCTTTTTGAGGCTTTTTCATGGTTTTTTGAGGTTTTGGAGGCAAATATGGTGGGAAATATGGACCAATGAGTCATGTAATGGGGTAGATGAGGTAGTGAGCACTTTTTGGGTGTTAACAGATTGTCCCCTGATGTGTGAGGGCAGGAGCTCATCGTATGGCCGATAGACATCATAGGTCTTTTATGGTTTTCCGGGGATGTGGAGAGGAGAAGAAACAAACTAGAGCCCGGAACAACAGTCCCGAACCAACTGCAAAAGCTGAAAGTACATGACCTCAATAATGAATGAGGAATAATCTCAACATATGGACAAGGCAGGCATTCCCATGCTCGTATCAAGATATAGAACAATACCAAGGGGGTCCAAAAAATGGGGACCTGAAATATACATGGCCTCAAATAATGAATGAGGAAGAATCTCAATATATGGATGAGGCGGGCATACCCATGCTCGTATCAAGATATATATAAAACATAACAATGAGGCCCAAAAATGGGGGCCTGAAGGATACATGGAGAACCACTATGTACATCATAAGGGTCCAGAGGAGACACAGAATCTGGGACATACTGCTGGGATAACCATGTCTGAGCTGAAGAACTGATACACTGGAATATCAATAGTGATGCTGAGTGTGGTACCAGAGGAACTGATGAACTGCTGGATCATAGTGACGGGGAGTCATACCCTCAATGGTACACTGAACTGAAACTAAACCGGGTACTCAAGGAAGCATATAACTGGATGGCTTCCGAATAAAATCGCCAACGCAACCCGGACATCCATGGGAACATGTGACTGGGTGTTCCGAAGTGACTCACCAATGTGCTAGAGTCGGGGGAAATTCGGGGTCTTCGACCAATAACTGAAGGGATATATACCCTATGCGATTCTCAATGATGCGATCAAGGTGTTGAAGTCGAGCATGTGAGAAACAACCACTCGGAGAAGCACTGATGACTCCTCTCAAAATGGTCTGTAGGAACTCACCACAAATGGTGATGAGTCGAAGGCGCAGGGACCTCTAGGTCTATCCTCTGGAATAGATGGGTTGTCATCGACAGAGGGAGACCTGCAACTAACAAGGCAATGATGTTTCCTTGATAGGAGCACGAGGTGGAGAACCGGAGTGTGAGAGTACTAATGGTAGGACTGACATACTGTGGGGATAGGGAATAACTGGGCAAGTAGAGTGGGTGGACTCAAACTTCCTTTGTTCAGAGTATGATGGCGGGGCTGATCGGGCAGCATATGAAACTGACTGGTGGGAAAGGGATCATAGCTGTAATGGACCAGGGATGGTGACTGGATGAGTGATACTCAAGTTGGTGTAAAATGGCAGGAGACTGCAGAATACTCTGAACAAAGGCGACCTGATTGGGGGTGCTGCCAAGATGATCAATCATAGTGCCAAGAGGCACGGGGGGAACTTCTTCATGGGTTAAGGAACTAGAAGAAGTGTGTTCAAAATGGTACTGTCGTGTGGATTTATATGAGCCCAGGACAGTTCATGCTCGGGATTGCTTTAAATTTTAAGGAGTCTGAAAGCGATAAGAAGACTCTGAAATAAGAGAATGGTACCGTTGTGTGGATTTGTATGAGCCCAGGACGGTGCGTGCTCGTGGTTGCTTTCAATTTTAGAGATTCTGAAAGGGATAAGAAGACTCTAGGAGGGGGTACTTTTTCGTGTGTTAGTATCCAAGGCCCGAAGAAGCATAAAAGGATGCAATGAATAACTCTTCTAGCCGGTGTGACTAGAGTATTCATTTTTCGTAACTAGTCTACTAGGTCTGGAAAAGGGTTAAACTTATACCAGAAAGACGCCCTTTCAGGTACTTTAACAAGCATGAAAGGAAGCAAGATTGCTCGGAAATCTTTTCCTTGTTTTAGGAGTCAGAAAAGAGCTTAACAGAAACACCCTAAGTGTCTTTTTCATAAAGGACTTGTCCGGCCCGAAAAAGGGATAAAATTATACCGAACAAAAGGAATGGCCAGGAAAGGAGGAAGTGTTCAATCAAGGAACATTGATGAGAACCAAGAACAAGGGTGGGGGGGAACACTGGCGGGCCTCCTTGTGGGATGATGAATGGTGGCAAAATAACAAAATAATTGCAGTATGAATGGAGTGAATGGCTCATGTAAAATGGGTAACAATCCGATGGCGGCTGATGTGGTGCGCAAACTAAGGAAGCAAGGTGTCGGGACACAATGTTGAAATTGTACTGGGTGAGAGCAATAAATGATCTCAAGCATCATCACGAGCTCGAAAAAATGAATCCGACGATATAAAAAGTGTCAAAAACAGAGAATGACCGAGGTGGCACGCAAACCGAGGCGACGGGGGGCGTTTTGGAAAAAATGCCCAAAAAATATGGGGCTGAGAGCGATAAATGATCTCAAGCATCATCACGGGCTCGAAAAAATGAATACGATGATATAAAGTATATCAAAAATTGGCTACGGCCGATGTGGCACGTAAGCCGAGGCGACAATGTGTCGTGACACAATGTTGAAACTGTTCCTGGTGAGAGCGAGAAATGATCTCAAGCATCATCACAAGCACGGAAATATGAATCCGGCGATATAAGGAATGCCGTTAGAATGGACGACAGTCAAGGTGGCACGCGGACCGAGGCGATGGGGGGCATTTTGGAAAAAATACCCGAAAAAAACTGAGGGTGAGAGCGAGAAATGATCTCAAGCATCATCACAGGCACGGAAATATGAATCCGGCAGTGCAAATGGTGTGAAAAATGGAGGTCATAAAGACTCCAGAATGGTCAAAGGAAATAACTAGGTTAAAAAATGGTTGCAAATAAAGGTGAGCCCACCAAGCCAAGGATGAAGTGGTGGGGAGAAATGATTACCTGCGAGGGAAGAATACTAGGTGTATCAAATCAAATCAAATATACAAGTGACATGTGACCTCAAAAATGGTTGAGATCACGCATGTGAAAAAGTGAGCAGGGTCATCGACCTGCCCCCATGCTACGTGCATAAGGTTTGTGATTATGGATCACATATGTGTTGGTTTGAACGATGGGTTCATTGACGTGCTGAGATAGATGTGATGGGGAAGGTTCAAAATGGTTGATTATGCCCCCTATCCCAGGGTTGAGGTAATCTATTATGCCCCCTAACTTAGAGGTATCAATGTGGTGCTCGATGATAACGGGGTCAAGACCAGGCATTTCGGTGTAGGACTAGGCAAAGACATCGCGGAACTCTTGGAAAAGTTGCATGTACTCTTCGATATTGTGCTCAGTGCAGGAGGATCCTAACGTAATGTGTTCATGAGCATTGGCTGGGGCAGAGATATCAATGTGGATTGTGGGTGAAATACTGGCCATGTTACCTTCCTCGAAGGCATCGGGGGCGGGAATGGGATCTTTAAACCAGACGACTTTGGCAGGAAGGAAATCTTTGGACTCAACCGAGAATTGGGTGGCTGTGGTGGAGGAGGACTCTTCCAGGAGGAAATAAGAGCGATGGTGCATATCTTCCCAGGGGTAATCAAGGGCAGTAAGAGCCTCTAGAATCTCCTCATCATTGTGGAAACTTTGGGTTGTCAAATAGGTTGGCGAGGGAGTGCTAGTCAAAGAGATCATATAAATGGTATTAATCTCTCCAGTTGGCGGGGATGCTAGGGGGTGGATCTCTTCAATGGTAGGGGGGGCATCTCGAGGTCTAAGTTATTCATCTCATAGAGAGCTGCTCTGTAATCTGGGAGATCGGGACAGTGATGTGAGTAATGGCCGTAAATACCGCATATTGCACAAGGGTGATTGGTACACAATGATTTATTACGAGGCTTAGGGGCTAGATCGAGTTGGACAACCGGGATGTTGGGGTCATCGTCAAGCATTTGCATGTGCTCTTGTAATGCAGGTAATTGTGGACATTGATGGGTAGGATGGCCTAACTCATCACACAACGAGCATTTAGGAGGAGCAAGAAACACGATGGGGGTTTTTAACTGTTCTGGGCGGGGGTACAGCAGTGTATGGTTGTGGGCCTCTGCCCCCAGTGTGCTTGAGAAGAGGGGATGGATTGGTCGATGAGGAAGGGGTAGTCACATCGGGAGGTGGTTGACTAGTAGTGGTGATGGGTTGCACCGGTTGTAGGATGACAGTTGGTGTCGGAGGGGTAACGGGAGGCGTAATGTACCATACGGGTAATCCTAAGGTTAAACCGGGGAGGCTAAGGGTAGCCATAACCGGGGCGCTTACTACCCGAAGGGGGGAATAGGAAATGGATTGTATGGAAGAGTGTAACACCAACATGAATAGGTACCAATGGTGGTTGAGGTAGCAAGGGAGGTTGATGATTGGGTGTTGGTGTATTGTGGGAAAGGCTACATAAATCAGATACTTCGGTCGCGGGTGACGAGGGTAGAATGGCTTGGAATGTTGAAGTCATTGGTGTATCTGAGTAGACTCCGGGTCCCACTAAGGAAACCAACGAAGTAGATGCACTGCAAGCAGGTTGTTCAACCATGGGGAGAACATTTTCGGGTGCAATGGGGGCATTGGGATCGCAATAGGTGAGTTGATCGACCTTGACCACACGTCCGTCATGGGGGAACATCATGGTATGAAAAACGGATGAGACAACCGCCCGCATGGCATACATGTAACTGCGGCCAAGTAAGAGGTTATAATCAAGTTGAGCGTTGATGACCTCTATGCCAATGAGCACTGTTTTACCAACCAACTGGACGGGGACATTAGTTAAGAGACCTTGGGGTTGAGCTGAACAGTCGTTGTAGGCTCGCAATGCAGTGGTGGACTGCTGGAGAGTAGGGGATCCCAACTTCTTCCAAACGAATGTGGACATAACGCATGTAGAGGCACCTTCATCGGTAATGCACCGATGGATGACAAGATTCTGAATGGATACAGAAATTTGGAAAACTAAAGTGGAAGGCAGGCGTGGTTCAGATTGGTCCAAATCGAAGGCCATTATTTGTGAATCCTTTGGGTCAATACCACCAATGGCGGAGAGCAAAGTCTTGCGCTATGAAGGACAATTTTTTAAGACCTCTAACACAGACATGGTTGCGGGGGACTGGGCTAAGTCATCTACAATGTTGTAATTAGATGCAGTGCGAGCATTGGGGTTATTGTTGATGCGGCGAAGTGGGAAGCGAGGTGCTTTGTAGGCGCCATCTAGTGGAGCCGGAGGTATACGTAACGACTAATCAGTGGGATGAGCGTTAGTTTTTTGTCAGTGGGAAGGGCTTTAGGGGTGGGGCCATATTGGTTCCGACGGGTTTGAAGGTTGACATCAACGGATGACATCATTAACAAGTGATGGGTACCTGAGTCTAACATGGGTTGATCAGGAGTGGCATAAGTGATTTTCTGTTGTGGTGGCACGTTTCCTTGAGGGGGAGCCAACGACTGAGTGTTCACTACGCCTTGGGTCGGTAAAGGGTTTTGTAGCACCAAGGGTTGATTCTGAGGTGGTGGGGGCTTGGGCGGTGCCTGAGGAGCTGCGTTCCCTTGGCGGTGGGCATCATCAATCCAGAGTTGCCGAGCCCGCTCTAAATGTGGACAAGCGTGTGTGTAGTGGCCATAGACCCCGCAAATAGAACAAGGATGGTTTGTTCGCAAATTAGGATTTTTTACTGGTTTGGGTGATCGATCAGGGTTCTGGTTGGCAGGTGTCGCGTTATTGTTGTTTGGGGGATTGGGAGGTTGATTTCCTTGGTCTGGAGGGGGGTTGTTCCCACGGTTACGGCCTTTGCCGCGGTTTTGCTGGCCCTGTTGGCGCTGGTTATTTTGGTTCTTCTGCGTATTCTGTTGGGCATACACTTGCCCTTGGGAAGAAGGTGGGTTCTGGGGTTGTGTAGGTGCAAGAGAAGGCTGCGGTGGATAATAAGTAGGTGGAGGCGACACAGGTGTTGAACCTTGTGGGGGTTGCTGATATGTCTACGGAACGGGTTGTGGGTTTGCCGCAGGGGCTGCCTGTGGCGGGTAATAAGCAAGTTGGGATTGAGAGGATACAGGAGTTGGTGCAGCCTGTGGGTGGTAATATGGTTGAGGTGCGACCGGGGGGGCGTAAGCGGGGGATGCATGACCAAAGCACTGAGGTGGACATGAGGGTCCGTGGGAATGGTGATGATGTGCCATGGGAGCATACGAATTGGTTGCTCCGAAATGGGATGTAGCCCGCGAAAGGTCAAGGCCAGGGCTAGGACGTGCTATGGAAAATGGTTGGTTATGTGAGGCTATACGGCCAATGATTCCATCTGCGGCATGGGATGCCCCCGGTGCATCGTGTCGGGAGGAATCGCCACGGGGGGCGTCAGGGATGATGGAATATAGGTAACCAGACTGGGCGTAAATAAGGTCAAATTGTTGGGCTTTGAGGATGGCCTCTTCTTCGGACTGGGGTCGCTCGGATGCCACATCCTTGGCAATGACAGGAAGGAGAGATTTTAGAAACCAATCTAAGAAGATACGGTCGTCTAACTTGATTTTGCAGAGGCTACGGCGTCAACGCCACTCATGAATGTGGTCAATGATGTGGGTAGCTGTGTTCTATCTGCAAGACAGTAGAATCTCAACTCCCACGTCATAGCGGACAGCTAACTAAAAGAACTGTAGGAAAGTCGAGGCAAGGGAAGTAAAGGTGGCATGGGTCCCATGGGGTTGCTCGATGTACCACTTAGCTGCAGAGCCAGTGAGGGTGCGCTGTAACAGACGGAGGCGAACAGAGTCGTCCACTATGGAGTTGGAGGAACACCATAAATGGAAGGACATAATATGGTTCTGGGGGTCTTCACCTGCCTTGCCCTCAAACTTAGGGATGTTAGAGGGGAGCTTGGTGGACATGTGAGGCCACGCGGGGTCGTGTCTGATGGGATCGTTAGTCATTATGGCCAGGTCAAGAAGTTTGAGACTAGCCATGAATGGAAAACTAGTAGAAGGATGTGACATACTAGTGGTTGTGACCATGTTGGGGCCAATGCCCCCGAGTGGAGGGGCTGGGTTTGGGATGTTGCCCCAGGTGGAGGAACGAAAGAGGTATGGGACGGTCCTGCACCGCCAAGGGTAGTGTGAGTCACTGATGGAGTTGGGATGGGAATGCTAGCTAACGGAATGGGTACAGTGATCGGAATGGTAGATGTGGGCTCCATCGAGGGCATACCCAAAGCGGGTGTGGTAGCTGGTGTGGTCGTGGATGCTCCACCAATGGTCCCTAAAAAGAAAGGGTTGGAAGTCATGCCAGCCATGGGGCTGGTTGGTGTAGTGTAAGTGGGGTTCTTAGACTCTGTCTCAGAATCAGAGGTAAAATAAGGGGCGTCTAGATCGGGTGACGGAGTTCTATGCCATTGATGATTGGAGTCAAGTGACAAAGCTCGAGATCTATGATGAGTGGTATCAAGTGATGAATATCTACGTCTATGACGGGTGATGTCAAGTGAACCGTGTTGCAGGGGCTCGCCCCGGAGGTGTAGAGAATGTCTTGGGGACTCAATGGTGATAGATGGTGTCAAGTATCTAGGGGTTGTGTTGAGTGAAAAACAGCTCAAAAACCCTAAAGCGACCGAGTGTACAGAAGGAGAGTGCAAAAAATATGGCACTCAGGCCAACAACCAACTCAAAACACGTACTATTATAGTTGTGCTACAATAAGCGGAGTATCAACAGAAATGGTCAGAATACCAACAAGCAGCAGGTTTCCTAAAAAATAAGAAATGGTGGACTCGCTAGACCAAAGGGGGGTAAGGGAGCATGCAAACACCTAGCTAAATAGTATTCTGACTCAACCAGACATATCCTCTGCAAGGTGATGAAATCCAAGTCAGACAATATGGATAGTAGAGCCAAGTGGCTAAAGATATCCCCCTACCGAGAGGGACACCGGGTAGTCAATCCTAGAAGAAAGGAAACGAAGATACCTCGTTCATGACACGTCCAGAAAAGGTGAATCTGCAGTTTGGTTCTATCGCCATTGTACCCCCATACGGGTGGTACACCGAGAACTGCGAAAGGTATCCTTCGATTATTGAATGGAGTGCGGTATTCCACTCAGGCCTCCGGAACCAGTCTGGCTACTTAAACCCTCCTAAGGGAGATGCCCTCTGATAAACTGGTTGTGACTGTGCCAAAAAGTACTAGGGGATTTTGGTTCCCTAATGGACAACAACTATGTCTCAAGTGTAAGCAACCGAGGGGTGTTATTTGGATTCCTATCCCCCCGATCCTACCTAACTACAAGATTCTTATGTGTTCCCCAAGTGGGGTTAGAATGTTGGTTGTGTTAAGTAGTATTTTAGGGCTCACTTGAATTAGGTGACAGAGTGTGTGCGTGTGAGATGATGAACCCAAGTAAAAGTGCCACGGGGTGGGAAACTTTCTAACTAAAAATAACAATGCAGAAATTAAACTTTGAAATGCAAAATTTTCTCTTTTCAATTAAAATGCTGAATTTTTTTTAAAAATTTGTAAATGGAACATAAATAATACTGTAGAAAAAAGGTTGTAGGGAAGTATGGCTGAGATAGGACAGATGGTTGTGCAGGTGCAGAAAATATTGCAGCAAAGTGTTGGGTTCAAACAGGGAAAAAAGGGCAGAAAACAGATCGCGGGTCTGTGGCGAAATTGAGCGGTCAGACCGCAGGAAACAAGTCAACAGTCGCGGGCAGATCATGGGAAAATGGCTGAAAGCCACAGGAGGACCGCGGGAAAAAGGCCGAAGGTCGTATGCGGATAGCGGGAAAATGGTTGAAAGCCACAGGAGGACCGTGGGAAAAAGGCCGAAAGTCGCAGGCGGATAGCAGGAAAATGGCTGAAAGCCGCAGACAGACCGCGGGAAAAAGGTCGAAAGTCACAAGCGGATAGCAGGAAAATGGTTGAAAGCCGCAGGCGGACCGCGGGAAAAAGGCCGAAAGCCGCAGGCGGATGCCGAAAGCCGCAGGCGTATAACAGTAAAATGGCTGAAAGCCACAGGCGGACCCCAGGAAAATGGCTAAAACCGCATGCGGACCGCGGGAAAAAGGCCGAAAGTCGCAGGTGGATAGCAGGAAAATGGTGAACAGCCACGGTCGGATCGCAGGAAACAAGCTGAAAGTCGCGGTCAGATCACAGGTAACAGACTGGAAACCGCGGGGAGATCGCAGGTAACAGTCCGAGAGCCGCGGTCGGATCGCAAGTAACAGTCTGAAAGCTGCGGTCGGATCGCAACTGTGGGGAAAAAATTCACGATTTACGGCAGCCGAAAGGGACAGCCGAAAGGAAAAAAAAAATATTGCAGAAAACTAAAAACTTCTAAAAACTATAACCAAAAATTCAAAGGAACACTAGGGGAGTCGCTAAAACTGTAGCTAGGGTTTTCACCCTAGCTTATGCAAATGAGCACCTACTAAGGAGAAGGGACTCCTTAGTAGCAGTTCAGAAAAATGGTGAAATATGACAGTACAGTAAAATAGAATTAAACTAACATGAGCATGAACATAAATAACAAAACATGAAAATATGGTGAAGATCTCTCTTTTTGTATTAAAAATTACCTCAGATGTATAAGTTGGTGGAACCTTTGCAGCAGTCCAAGAGGGTTGCTTCCAAGCTCTAGTGTTGTTCATTCTCCTTCTTCCAAAGATGTTTTGGAAATGGGGCCAAAAGGGTTCTCAAGAATTAGCTCCAAGTCGAGAGCTAGGGTTTCAAGGGAATTTCTAGCAGCGTAAGGATAGGGATGATTGTGGATGTGAAATGGGGGGCCTCCATTACCTATTTATAAGTTTTTTAGTGGTGGAGTGTTGGCCCATAGTTTTGGGCACATAGGGTTTAGGTCAGTTGTATAGGGTTTTTGCTTCCTTTTTTCCCTCTTTTTCCTCTTTTTTGTATATTTTATTCCCTTGTTAGAGGGTTTTTTCTATTTTTGGAGGAATTTAACTTATTTTGGGGGGAAAATGGGTTTTTTGGCCTTTTGGAGGCTTTTTTAATGGTTTTTTGGCCTTTTGGAGGCTTTTTAATGGTTTTTTGAGGTTTTGGAGGCAAATATGGTGGGAAATATGGACCAATGAGTCATGTAATGGGGTAGATGAGGTAGTGAGCACTTTTTGGGTGTTAATAATTAGCGATGCCATTAAGACATAATACTTCCAAAGGAGAAACCATAGGGTCTGGCCATAACCCCACCTCAAAATAAGCTGGAAAAACACCCCTCTTGGTCAGCAAAAAGACACCCTCTCCCTAGGGTACCTCTACAGGCATGGTGGTGCTAGTACCATCGTAACACTGTCTCCAACTGTGGGACGAGTACTCCTCCTGAGGGTTCTCTAGAATCCAAGAATCATCTGGGTACCTGTATTTCTACACACATATTAAATAGCCAATGACATCAAAATACCCAAAGGCGGACTTTTTCGTCCTGCCTTACTCATCAAATAAGACTAAGAAAATGCATAAACAAGCGACTAACCTATGCCAACATGAATAATGTCAACTACAATGCATGGATAACAGTATGTGCCTAACCTACCTACCTATTCTAACATAAGAAGCAGAGAGGACTAGGTAAAATCATACCACCAGTGTAACCATTTGAGTAAGTCATTCATACCTATTGCTTTACCTTTGTCTTTAGATAGAACCCATGATAAAACCTGACTGATGACGAAGCAAACACATACCAAGGTCTCCATCATGATATGAGATGAGGATTGGAAGGCGACGGGGATTTGGGAGCTGAAATACTACTGCCATGGCAAAAAATCTCTTTTACAAGCTCCATTTTTCTAAGCTTCCACCGGACTAATGTATGGACCATCTTGATGATATATTGGCATTGAGGAAAATTTTCGCTTGAAAATTGCTTGATTGTCCATTCAAGAAAGCATTTGTGGAGATGGATCTTGCAAATATTCACATATCAACTATAAACTGTTTGGACAATCCTTCAAAAATACATGCATATTTGTTTTCTTTATAATTATCATGTTAGTACTCCTAATGATCTTTATCATTTTAAAATTTTCAACTACATAATTACAGCCTTCACATTTCAAAAGAAAAGATAAAAAATATAAATCATGACAATGTGAAAATAAAATCATACCTGTCCACATACTTGTATTGCCTTTATTGGAAAACATTGTTGACCACTTACCGATACTGGACAAAAAGGGCTGAACACTTCTTGTAGAATGTAGTTGATTAGGGCATACCATAAACTAGGATATAATGGAGAAATTTTGCACATGAGCATTGTCAACATGCACCACATATTTCACCACTGCATCTTTTACCAAAGAAAAAGGATTGATCCATTCCTCACCGGAGGTAGAGCAAGCTTCTTCATCCATATACCTGCTCGTGGGATGGCCTATTATAATGCTACAAGGCCTCGAGGAATCGTACATCGGTGGACCAATGAACTTTCAATAATCATCGTTTTCCGCATACCTATAACTTTCTTCCAAGAGAGCCAACATATCATAAGAAACCGTAATTTGAGGATATGGAGCACTCACCATTTATGTACCTTCTTCAGTTTCTTCAAATGAGGCCTCTTTTCTTCATCTTTAGGAATCCCTTCATCTTGATATTCTTGTAAATATTCTGAGAATTGATCTTCATGGATTTATTCTTTAGCATTGGGGCCCCATTAATCATTGAACACTTCAACCAATTGGAGGAAGGAAGATATCCCCGAGGGAGGGATCCCTTCATACCAAGCATCCATATCTAGATCACCACCTAGCTTGAAAGACATTACGAACAATTGTATGATAGTGTCCTCATCTATGATATCCCATGTTGTCATAAATTCTTTGAATTTTATGATATGAGTTGTAGTAGTATCCTTTTCCTTGTGGAACGTTGGGATAAGCTTCAAGTAGTGATGTTTGTTGAACCTATTAGGGTATCTCAAACACTTGAGAAGTCGAATGGGTCAAGGATCACCATATCTCTTGATTTTCGGTTTTGCAAAGTGCTTCCATCTTATTTTATTCAGTCGGAGTCGCCAGGAGAGACCTTCCAAGTTAGAATTAAACAAATCTCATCGAAATCACTAAAAAAATACCTACCTGAGATGAGATGATCGGATTGAGTTTTGAATCAACTAGTGAAGTTGCTTTAAATGAGTGTAGTCGCCAGGCAAGATCTGCAAGATTAGTCCTCAACAATATTTTCAAAATACTAATCAAAGACTCACCTCAATCTTCTTACCAAATGTCGTTTTTCCAAGGATGTCAATGACTATAGATAAACCACTTTGATTTACGAAACGTCCAGGGCAACTGCGCCAAAAATGTTACCGGGCAAATTAGCAAGGCTAATTCCCAGTAAGCAAAAATTAATATCAGTGACCCAATGTCACCTCGGTCACAGTTATAACTTCTTCAGAAGTCGAAACCTCCAAGGAGAAGTATCCTTTAAGGAACCCTGTAAGACACTAGAACAACCAACCAACTATATTCTATGCAATCTCATAGTTAGACTAGCGCCTAAATGGAGTCAATAATATTATGATCAATGCCAGTGAGTGCAAAAGATATGATTAGAATCAATAATCCACTTAGGTCGTTCAATGAAATATATAAGCATGCAAGTCAATAATGGACCAAGGAATAATAACCATTCACTAAATGTAGATCATTTACCCATAAAAAATGTAAGAAACATGTACACATGTATTGCGATAATCAATATTGGATCAAAAGACTATATTGCCAACACCATCAACCAATAACCAAAATCGTAGTTGAGTTGTAGTTCTCAATATCATTCATCAGTCAGATATAGGTTTTTAGTATGACAATTCATAGCCAAATGACTCAAAATAAATGCAAGAGTTTAGTGATAAGTTCGATGCAATTAGATTATACACCAATATTAGATCTATGACGACAATACCATCACCAATCAAATGTGTATCAACAATATGTCATCCAAATATTATAGAAGAAATAATTCAATTAGCTCTAGGACAGATGTAAGTCTTAAGCAATGTAATTCACTGAAAATCAGACCACAATAATGAATCAGATCTGTAAGCAACCTTCTGAGATGAGTTTACACAACTACTATACCAGCACTGAAATCTAATGTTTAAATTGTCATTTTTCAGGTCTGTAACTAAGTAATTTTCAAGGTTCTAAATGCACAGAAAACTTCCCAAATTGCATATAAAAGATGTGTCATTAACAAGGTATAACCACTTGTAAGTATAAACCATACAATTGATAAGTCAGTGGCCAATGTATCCAAGTCAATGATATATCATTTTATGTATTTTCCAAATATACAGTATAGCAGTTATACACTTCAGATTTATATAGAAACCCCTGAGTTGTACTATACATTAGCTAATAAGTGCACCAAAATATAGAGAAATGGCTAGTAAACTAATCCTAGAAGCTACACCACAACCAAACATAGAATGTACTAACTTGTTTTATGTATGGTGTGTGCAGATGAGGGCAGTGAAATATGGATCACACAGGGTCTGCAAAAATTGCAGACCTGTGTTAGGGTAGGAAAGGGGATGAGTTGGCCCGAAAATGGAAGGATGGAGCGGAGGATGGAAGGGAAAGGGGAAAAGGAAGAAAAGGGATGTGGAAGAAGGAAGGATGAAGATGGAGGTAAGGGATAATGCAACAGCAAAAGTCAAAGGAAAACTAGGGTTTACTTAGGTGTTTGAATTTAATTATTTGCAAATTAACATAAAAATCAAACTAAGCTAACATAATATGTACAAATAGACAAAACTCATAAATTAGTGTTTTTAGGGAGTTTTTGATGATTTGGGGATTTGTAGGGCTCCTAAAATTTCGCCCTAGGGTTTTTAGGGACAAATAGGGTAGGCCGAAATTATGGGAGGAATGGCCGAATTTTTAGGGAGGCAAAAAAAATGCAAAAAAATAATTTTTAAATTTTTAGGGTTTTTTATCATAAAATTGCAAACCTAATTCTAACCCTAATTCTACCATGGAAATGCAAGTTTAACCTAACAATAATATTTACAAAAGTACAAAATCAAAAAATTTAGGTTAGAAGATGAATGACCAACTTAGGGTTTACAATATCTATCTACCCAACCCTAGGGTATCAATGAGAGGAGCAACCCTCCTTGAGATGGTACTTGGAAAGCTTGGCAACTAGGGCCAACCTCAACAATCTCTAGGATTCGTCAAGGGAGCTTAGCTTTAGCAAGACTTGAAGACCTAAATCTCAAGCTTGAATGCTATGGTGACCAATGACAAAAATGAAATGCAAATCAAGACAAAATGAAGCCACAATCGCTTCCATTCAACCCTAACAAGCATCACTTTCATACAAATTGACAAACAAACATCAAACTAAAAGTATTGATACCTCCAAGTGCATGTGTTAAGCAAACAACTCTAGCCTCACCTTAGTAATGGCATGAACAATAGTAAAAATTCCAAGAAATGCTTCAAAACTTGCAAAATAACCTTCATCAAGGAGTGTGCATCCCTTCAAATAGCCCTAGTTAAGGAAAATAGCAGACATAATGAAATTATCCCAAGAGTTGATGTCTAAAAATGAAGTGAGGAGATTGTATTTATATGATCTCACAGTCACTTTTACATAAAATAAGGTCAATTTAATATTAAAAATGTCAACTTAAAATTAGAATAAAAATAATATAAAATAATCAAAGTAGTGGGTAAATTGGGGTGTTTTCCCCAGATTTGACCCCTACTTGAGCAAAATGGCTAAACAAGGCCATATTTGACCAAAATTAAGGCCAGAATGTGTCAAGGGGGGCATCATGCCCCAACTAACCCCAACAGTAATAAAAACCCTCAACGCCCCCCCTTTTAGCAAGCAAACAGTCTGCTGAGGAGGATGACGTCATCCTCTGAAGGAGGGCCCAGAGGGAGGGCGTTGTTGAACTAGATGGCTAGGAGGGTGTTGGAGATGCTCTGAAGGATAAGTAAGTGTCTCAGTGCTGAAGAAACTACCGTTGGAGTGATAAAACAAGGTCGGGGTCATGTGACCCAGTGACCCACCTCTAGAAGCCCCAGACACCTACCTCAAGGTTTCAAACCCTTTTGTGAGGAAGTCAGTGATGCCATCAATCCATAGTGCTTCCATAGAAGAAACTAGAGGGTCTGGCTATAACCCCACCTCAGAATAAGCTGGAAAAAAACACCCCTCCTGGTCAGAAAAAAGACACCCTCTCCTTGTGGTACCTCTACAGGCACATTGATGCTAGTACCATCGTATCACCTTCAATCCTTTGCTTCCTTTTATTGTGCAAATTGTCCCTATCATCCTCTTTGTTTCCCTTGCACTGATCATACTGGATCTCATCCTCGGTCTATGGCTAGGGTTTGAATTGAGCCTTGAATTTTGTCGAACAGTGTTTCCTCCTTTGCCCTGTCTTTTCCACTTTTTCAATCATTAGTACTTCCCTTGTATTTTCTTGCATTTTGTTGTGACTTATTTCTGCACGCATCTCCTTTTGTGACATATTATCTCCTTTCTCCCTTTGTAAGTCTATACACTTTCATTTATCTTTTGTCACATGTGTAGAACATTCATTATCATTGTGCCATTGATCCTTGTGCAAGGCCAAATTGCATTTTTCTTGGCATTGTTATTTGGTCTTTTTCTTCCAAACCTTTGTATGTTCTTTCTTGTAGAGGGAACTTCTAGTTTCATCCTAGTGTGCAGTTATTGTCCTGTTTTTACATTATCTAGCTTTATGCCCATAATTGTGACATTGATAGCAGTCAATATCCATTTCCAAAAGGATAAAGGGATTGATAGCTTCATTAAACGTTTTGTTTACATTGTCAACTCTAAAGTTCTTAAGAGGACCTCTATTTCTATCAAAATTATTGTTTGCAATTGCTTTGTAATTTGCAGCCTTATGACCAAAATTATTGCAAAAATAACAATGCCCCAAAAAGATAGTTTGGTACTAGGTAGTGAGAGGTATTCTACATTGTACAACACCTTTGTTTTGATAGGCAGATTGTTGGTCATTCTTTCTATCGTATTTATCTTTGATGGGACTCTTAAGTACATTTGCAAAGCTTCTTTTGCTTGCTTCATGGTTAGGTGTAATTAACTCATCATTGTTGTCTTGTTCATAACCCAATCCTGATATGTCTGAATTTGGTCTTTGATTGTTGATGATTTCATCCAACACCTTAAAGCTTCCACCAAACTTTTGTCGATAGCCTAAGTGAGTACTTATCTTTTGTAGCTCCTTCTTTAAGGAGATGTTTTCCTTCTCCAATTATTCGCACGTTGTTTATTTCTCTTTCAGCTTTTCTACTAGGTCTTTTTCTATTCTTTTGACCTTTTCTATTTGGTCTTCATACTTCAGCAGTTGGTATTTTAAATACTTATTCTTATTTCTTGAGCTTTTCAAATCCTCTAAAGCACTTATAATTCCTCCTTCAAATTCTAGCTCGGCACATACTTCATCTTCAGAGTTCTCATTTTCACATTATTCTTCTATTTCCATGAAAAGCACTTCGCTTTCATCATCACAACTGTCATCTTCATCTACTAAGCTACTATCCTCTTTAGAGTATAGGCTTTTCTTTTGTCTACCAAACTTTTTATAATTTTCAAGTCTACTCCCTTAGGATATCGTCTTATTTTATTCATGATTATAGTCCTCCTCCTCATCACTATATTTATTCTCTTTGTAAGGACATTTAGAATCAAAATGACCTATTTTACCACATTCAAAACATTTCAAAGGAAGCTGACCTTTGTACTTTTCCACAACCCTTCTGAAGTTTCTTCACAAAGTTTGCTTCTTCAAGATCAGATTCGTCAGAAGAATTCTTACTAAAATCTTTCTTGCTTCCTCTTATGTTCTTAGAGACCTTAAATGTTGCTTCCCTTCTTGAAGGATTATCCTTTTAAGTTCTCATTTCATAGGAAGTGAGAATTTCATCCATTATTACATTGTCAAGATCCTTTCTATCTTCCAAGATTGATACTTTAGAATCAAATCTCATGTGTAGAGATATCAACACCTTATGTACAATTACTTCTTCATGAATGGTTTCCCCAAGACCTCTGAGAGTGTTGATTATTTCATCTACACGAAGAAAGTAGGATGCAATATTTTCATCTTCCTTCATCTTTAGGCTCCCAAACTGTCCTCTATAAATTTGCAGCTTAGCCTTTTTCACAGTGTCATCTCCTTTATAAATGCTTTGAAGCTCATCCCATATTGGTTTTTTTGAGCTACACTACATGACCTTTGTGAATTCTGAGTCTGCTAGGCCACTTAATATCACATTTTTGGCTTTTGTATTACATTCATACAACTTTTTATCAGTAGCATCAATTGGAGGAGTATCTTGAACTTTATAACCATTTACAATTGCTATCCAAATATCAGTTCCAAGTGATTATATGAAGACTTCCATTCTTATACTCCAGAAATCATAATTGGATCCATCACACATGGTGCTCGGTTTTTTGAGAGACCTTCCTATCTGTCCATATCTATTACGCAGAATTCTATATTGCACAATGATCTTCCTTCCAGTGGTTAGACTATTTATGAAAGAACCTGCTCTGACTCCAATTGTTGGACCCCAAGTGATATTGAGAGGGGGTGTGAATTAGTATCATGCATTTTTTATTCTTTTAAACATTTGTTATACCATGTCATAACACACACACACACAAGATATATATATATATATATATATATATATATATATATATATATCATGGATCATAATCAATATCCAATACAAAGAACATTGCACAAAGAATGAATAGAGAAATCTTATATAAAAATGTTCTTATTACAAACAATGTTGTGTCATGTCCCCTTTCTAGTAGCACCATGGACGACTTATTAGCCTCTCTAGCCCCATAGGCTATAGTCGGTGGTAATAGGGGATGAATTAATTATTTAATGTCACCTAGGCTCAAAAGAACTTTATAAAGTGACATTTAATAATTATTTCCTAAAGTGGCTTTATTAAAGTCACTTAAGTTAAAAATGGAAAAAATGGAAAAATGAGGCCAAAATGGGTCAACGAAAGAATAGAAACTACTTTCTCACTAAAACGTCATTTTTAAATTAAAAAAGGTGATAAAATGAGAGAAAGGGAAGTCGAAGAGTCACAAGAGAAAAAGAAAGAATAATAAAAGTGAGAGAGATCCCACTCCCATTCATTCTTGTCTATTGCATTTTTTAAAACTAGAGATCTTGAGATTCAATCTTCTCTTGGACGAAAACCTCGGAGGAGTAAGAGAAGGGTTTTGATAATGAGACAATCTATCCTAGCCTTTCATTGAGGAGGAATCATCTAAGGTTTCTCAGTCGTACTTCATTGCCATAGTTTTAATTTATTGCATCGTATCGTATCTGAAGATTTGGTTCAGTTTGCAAGCAATTTCCAGTACCTTGGTGGAGGGTGCTTTTGAGAAGGAACTCTCCTCATCTTTCCAAGCAAAATTGAGTGGGTTCTTTAGTTGGGAAGGGCACAGTAGAAAAGAGCAGCACATCATAATAACGAAGTTGAACTGCTCAGAAATGACAGTCAACATCTAAATGGGTGGGGGCATTGGGTGTTCATTGTGAGTCTACCCACAAAGAGGGCGCATTGAACCAAAACTCATTTTATTCTACAAGAAGAGCGTTGTTATCACATATATAGTAGTCGGGCTACCATACTCTATTTTTCAGATTCCAATACACTTTTCAGCCAGTTCCCTTGCATTGAGATGCTGAGATGAGCATCTATTATGGATCATGATTACTATTATAGACAATGGTTTATTCCCCATGCCATGACTGAGTCTCAGGACACTCAGAGAGATGACCGATGTAGCCATTTAGCCATTTGTATAGAGAAATTAGTATTTCCCAGATTTACAGTAGCAGTTTCAGAGGACAGATGATGGTTCAAATATTGTGCATTCAAGTATATGACTCAGCAGGTATATTTTGGTGTTATGGTTATATTGCTTTTATATTCATTCTTGTAGCATGTCTTAGAATTCAGTATCATGATCTAGCGATCATATAGATATGTGGACCTGGTTGTACTTATATATATATATATATATATATATATATATATATATATATATATATGTCCCCACTCAGACTTAGAAGTTTACTACCTATACTCATTGGTTTTACCCTCCCTAAGGAGAATAGAGGTGATCATTCCCACCATACTTTGGCTTGCTAGTGTTGGTCTCATTATTCATTGTCTTCATCCATCCATTACCTACGAGTTTGTTATTTACCCTTACTTACTACTTGATTAGTGGCATGGAGGACCTTCACCCGATGTAGCCTGTGTGTTGGATGAGCTTCCCTCTTTATTTGTGTCTCGGCTCTGAGTTGGTATCAGAACTTACCTATGGTGAGTTGGATTGTAGTCCTAAATTATTATGGTCGGTTGTCCTGATGTTTGGCACTGGTATGAACTCCCTCTAGTCACTTAAGATGTGTTTGCTAAAACTTAAAGCTCATGTACTACTTATGGAAACTTATTTAAATTCGCCCATGGAAATGTAAACTATAGAATGTGTTTATCAACACACGTGAGTAAAGGGAAAGAGCAATGAAAAGCTAAAAATACTCCTTGAAGAGTATAATGAAAAGGTCCAAAGAAAGCAATGGTTCTTAAACTCTATATCTAAATGATTGTTGACCTTGTGTATATGAACATTCCCTGGATGCAAGATGCAATTAGTTGTGCTTATCAGCACACCTGAGATCCGAAGGGTTATGTAGGCCAAAAAGGCCATGAAATGAAATCAATGGATCCTAATGAAACTGGATCATCTTTTATAAAAGTAGACATGGTGCCTAACTTGAATAAGCACTCTTTGAACAACTTACCCATTTGTGATAAACTGCCATCCCCCGTTTTATCTGCTTATCCAGCATATGTTACTAGTGTGTATTCCTTTTCCATTTCAAAAGTGTCACGATGTCAAGTCGGTAGTCATCCCTTGGCCTAGCCATTTTATTTTTAGCCTTAACCCCTCACTAGCAAATTGATCACAACTGTGAAGTGAGTATGGTCCTGAAAGTCTAGTCTGAGTCATAAATAATATGGAAGACCTTTATATATTTGGTTTTAGATCGCCAGTGAAATGATTACTTGTTGATATAATTGTTACTTGAATGAATTGTAGAGCATTGCATTAACCTTTGACACTTGCAGCAGTTTGATGACAGCTTGAGTTATATTTTGGTCATGTTGACTTGGTCAAACCTAGTTTGACCAAAAGTCAACCACAAGACATGAGGTCGAAGACCTCAGATGATACATAGATATGATATATGGTCTGGTACAGGTCACCATGGTGGTTCTATGAAATGGTTTCAAGCTTATGATGATGATTTGTGCTTTTCAACACTTTTACAGATTATTATTATTTGGTCTGCTGGATATGATGGACATTTATTTTTGACCATGCAAAGGTCCATATGGTATATGAGTACACATATCAGATGGATTTGGGCTCTCTGAGTCCAATGAGATAGTATGTTTTCAGTTCTGGGCTGTTACAGTGATTTTTAGCCTCAGTTGGCTTTCCTAGTGCAGTTTTGGCCTATCAGAGGCCCTGTTAGAGCAGTGATGAGATTTGATGAGTTCACCTAGGGCTTTGTGCATGGATTGGGTGGTCCAGCCACTTGATATTACCATATTACCCCCCTCCTAAAGAGCCTGGTGGCATCACCTTGACAACGCAGGCACTCCAGGAGGCAGTTTGGGCAGTTTCACACTTCCCAAGGCAGGTCAGAAATGGTGAAAATGGTTACTGAGGGATTCGATTTGGGCTAATGAGACAATGGATTGGCATGGGATGACTTGTGATTATTAGTGGGATGTATTCCACACCTTCTCCATCAATTTCAGCTTCCAGTGGGACCCACACCCATCACTTTTGGCACTTTAGATTTATTTTTGGAGCCTCCTAAGGCTCACGACTTTCCCAGAGAGGCACGATTTGGTGCTTAGAGTATTATTTTTTGGATATTGTTACATGGGGATTAACCAAGGGTGTTAGAAATTACCCCTTGGACCCACCATGAGCTAGATCTTATGTTTATTCATTGACTATTGGTGGGACCTCCTCTCCTAGGGCGATTTGGTCCATTGATGTATTATTTTTATATTGATCCATGTACTTTTATGTTGATATCATCTCAACCATTGATTAGATCACTTTGATATTTTAATCTTAGCCACTCATTCAAAAATTGGCTAGGGTTTTGGTCTCTCTCCATCCTATTTAAAGGAGATAGTTTCTCATTATAAAGGGTCTTTGGCTCTTGGAATCTTGATAATAAAAAAACATTCTTGTGGAAATTCTTGGGTCTCCTTTGCATCTGGTGTTCTTAGATGGTGATTGGAAAGTCTATTGCATCCTAGCATTTGGAATTTGTGGTAATATCTATATTTTTTGGAAAATTTTGTCTTGTCTACAGGAGGGCGTATTCAACTTGGGCGTTTTTGCAAGGCTTCTTCAACTCGCTCACTTGGAATTCGCTTGTATCAGGGGGTTATCATTAGTATCATTGTGAGTTATGCTATCTTTCTGTTATTTCTCTTGTAGCATTAGTATTATCTCTTGTTTGCAGCAAATATGATATGGTTGACGTTTGTTGTGCAGGCGATAGGGCGCATTGGCTTCCTTGGACTAAATCGACTTCATAGAAAACTACCTCAAAGAGTCTCAAATTCATCGGGTTTTCATAGATCATCATCATCAAGGAATCTACAAGGTTATCCAGGTAAGATCCATAGGTTTGTCTACTATTTCTTGATCCCAATCCATTGGCATAAGCAAATAACTATTAAAACCCTCATTATTCAAACCCTCATTTTATATTTTTTCAAATCTACTTGGATCTAGTTGCCTTTTGGGTAAGATTTTGAAAACCCGCCTCTATAGCATCCACGGCAATTCAGATCTATAGTTTGGTGTGGATTGGCCTCCATTTGACCCCTTTCCCAAGGCAACTTAGCCTCTCCAAGTGAGGTCGCACTCCTTGGTTGGGTAAGTTATGCTCGTTCTAAGACCTGGGTAGGTGAGGTCCCACTTGATGTATAATATCCACACTTGATAACCTACCCCTAGTGCTTCAGCTTATTGATTTTCACCTTGTTGGCCCCATTCCTCATTTTGAGGGTTTTGCCCCACTTGGGTCACTTGGTGATGCACTTTGAATCTCAGATCTACTAAGATCTAGCCATTGCATGACCTTGATCTTCAAAACCCACCTTGTTTTACACCTCAACATCCCTGATCTACAGTTTGGTGGACATCCGACTCCAATTGGCCCATTTATCAAGGCATTGGCTCACGACTTTCCTAGGTTGTGAGATTTCCTTGGTGGTTGATCTCTGTCGCGTTGCTTGAACACTTAGATACTGTCATATCCCTTCATCAAGCAAATCTAGAAATCCCTAACTATCAGATCTCTGATTTGGGACACTTTCCCTGTTTTAAGGGTCACGTTTCCGAAGGCAGTTGATTTTGATGATTTGAAACTAGCTATGAATCCTGGAATCATACTTAATCCTAGAATCACTGTGTGTAATCTTTCATTATCACATCACACCTTTCCTAATCCTCCATAGTGGTCCTACTTCCTTAATCCTGGGGTTCCATACCTGTCACCCTACGTACTTCATTAGATTGATTTGATCTAGTGATTGGGTTGATCTCTCCTATCAAGAGTAGATTTGGGTCTCCCCCTTGCTATCTTGGCTTTGATAGCTAAATCAAAGAGTGCCTTGGTTGGCGTGATAACCATACATTTGGGAAGTAGGGCTCTCTTGGTTCACCACTTTAGTTGCTTGTCCCCTCTACCATCCACCTTGGATCCATCTGTAGGGGTAACTACAAGATTGGTGATAACATTTTGGTGCCATTGTCGAGGAGGTTGAGGCTTACCTTCGATGTCTACGAGTGTCTGTGCGTTAATCCACATCTTATTGCATCCGGCATTTTTCCTTGGTGATTGCATTTTTAATTTCATAATTTCTTCGATCACCATTTTAATTTTCACTCATCTCACCTCTTTTACAACATATTTCATTTCCGTGAATTAACTGTGTGGTTCACCGGGCGACTCTACTGAGGAACGAATCCAACGCATAAATCTTAAAATCTTAAATCATGACTCTGCTGGAAAGCGAACCCATGTATATATTCCACTAAGAATCCTAATAATTCATAATGGACCTAGATCTTCTTCGAGATCTTAAACAAAAATTAAAAATTATAACAAAGATTAATGAAAGAAATTTGAAATTTAGGTATGAGGATAATTATCAAAATAAGTATGGGTATGAACCTGCATATCAAGATTCTTATGATACCCATCACTCAACTCATCTATCTAATAATTTTTCCCCAAATATCCCGTATGAACCAATTAGAAATTATCAAACTCAGCCGAGGCTTTTGGTAAATGATCCTTGCCCAGCTCAAGCAGCTAGAAACTTTAGGAAACCCAATCCATCTCCTTTTGATTTTTTCAGAAATATATGGGGCACCTCATCTTATACCAGATGGATACATCAGAGGGTTGCCTCATTTTGATGGAAATAATAGAACATCTATTGAGAGTCATTTGGATGCCCTCTGGGACCATATGGAATTTCTGGGTTCTGATGGTGAGGATGTCTATATGCGAGCCCTTGGTGCCTCCCTAGAAGGTGATCCCGGCTATGGTTTGATCATTTAGCCTCAGGATCTGTCACTGGGTATGACATGTTCATGGATTTGTTAATAAATGAGTGGGGAGAAAACATTAATGAGCCTATGGAAGAACAAACAGAAAATGAGTGTCTTGATGAAAATCAACTTGATGAAGATGATCAAGATACCGATAATGAATTAACTGATGATTTTCCTTATCAAAGTGATTCCTTTTTTCCTGAGCCAATTGAGTCTCATGAGAAGGTAATGAATGACAATGAGAAAATTTCAATCCCTCGGGATTGTTGCCTTAATTTTGACATAAGAGGAAACTTATGAGAGTCTTGTCATCATTACGTGAAGAAGTCTCAGATGAAGAGGATGATACAAATGATTTCCATTAGGAAGTATCTGTGGCTGATTCCCCCATTAGTGAATCTTTTGAAAATATTTTTGAGATCCCTTTTCACAATCCTTATGTAAATAATGATATTTCTTGTCATGACATTGAAGAAGAAGAAAGTGAGGATAACAACCAAGTTTCTTTATAAACTAATGATCAAGTGGTTGTTAATGAGTTTGTCGATACAATCCCTAATAAAGTATCATCATGTGAAATTAATGATAAATCAATTAAAGAGAAATCGCATGATGAGGATGGTTTAGTGAATCAAGCTAATCAAGATTTTTTCTTAATAAAATCCTCAAACCAATATCTTAAAGTTTATGGGAAGCTCGGAAATAATCCTTCACTTAACTCATCAAATTTTTATATTTTTTCCAATTCAATTCCTGATCAAGATTGTCTGTTCCAATTTTTTGGGTTGGATGCTCGCAATAAGTTCTGTCATTTTTCTCAAAATTCTAGGTCAATCAATTTTCAATCCAACCTCCCATCCCACCTTTTTTAGTCTTATTTGAGTTTTTGGTCTGGTCAATCTTTTACTTCTGATATTTTCAATCAAGAGTCTAAATATTGTCGCATGAATGGAGATAAAGTGTTTCATTTTCCCTTTCAATCATCTTTGATAAATAACATTCTTAAATCTTCTTGGTGGCTGGAAGGGGTATATAAAGATCAATTTCATCATTTCTCCATCCTTAAACAACAAGTGGGGCTAATCTCGATCTTAATTTTATTTCACAATTTATCCCTACTTGGTTTGTGTACCAGTCCGGGAGTTGTCAGAATTGAGTGTCCTAGCTAGGTAGATGAGGAAAGTAATTTGAAACAAGGGGAGTTGAATTTGTTATCATTTCCCTCCATACATATGGAATAATAACTTGCATAATTTTTATGATCTGATTAATATTCTGATGGAGGATGTTTACATTAATCCAGCTCCCCCTTTGCATGTTTTCATTTTGCACCATTCCAATGCTTTCTCAAATCTTGAACAAGTCAAGAACGTGTTAATTTTAAATTCGTTAAGCTTTAATCTAATCCTAATTTATTATGTTAAAAAACATCAAAGAATAATCATTAGTCAAATTGATGAATGGTTGCACGATATTTATGCTTTTACTTAGTACTTTGCTTGCCTAGTAGATTAGAGTAGGTAGGAATTGAATAAGCCTGCTTGGGCAGTAGTTAATCCTTTCAGCCATTGATTCTGGCACCTTTTTGTCTTTTTCTTCAGCTCACCTTTGAAGCTCTTAGTTTAACCGAGTACCTGTCATTTTATTTTCCTGCGCAATCAAACCAAACTTTTTAAGTTATGTTAGTAGATTAGATTTACTTTTCTGCATTTATATTTCATGCATTTCAGTTTCAGTATTGTTGTTTATTTGAGATTTATATATATATGCATGCGTCGTTCTGACATCCGGTCTGTGAGTTGGGTATAGCTCTGGACATTTTGAAGATAGTGGGTGATATGCTGGTAGCAGTTGCAGAGTTAGAGTGTTGGATCGAGGATATGAGTTGCAGAGTTCAAGGACCAGAGATTCTGAGGTTCTCAAGCGCTCTATTCAGCAGATCACTTGCCACCATTTATTCCGCTCACTCAACTAGCTCGAGGGTTAAAATGATGAGGGTGGTACGAAATATATACCATGGTTTTTTACTTTTACCACGTGTCAACACTATGTTATTTCACTAAGGGAAGAAGTGGTAAGGTAAACCACTCCCTACATCTTGAGAAATTTCTCTTCGCACAAGAAAATAATACTTTTCCCAAAGTTTAAACCTTATGTTATAATATTCGATCTCCATAATTTATTTAGAAGGAAATCACGTGAAAAAAGAATGCTAAATATTGGAAATATTTAAAATGAAAATATTTTCGAAGATTTGAAAATCCAAAACCACGGGAAGCAATCAAAACCACAGGAAGAAATCAAAACCACCGGGAAAAAACCAGTGGATGGTTTTCACAGGAAAATGAAAATTGTTTATGGATTTCCATTTATTTCGAGAAATGGTTTTTTGAATTTCATTTTATGAAATTCATAAAGAGTTAAATGCAAAATGCAAAGATGGAGAAGCATTACAAGGCACAGTTTTTAATGGAAGATGTGGTTTTTCAAAACTAAGGGCGGAATTGATTTTAATGGATATTTTGATTGATTCCAAATAATTGAAAATGGAATTTTCAAAAGTGGATATGGCAAAATTTGAGAATTGATTTGGGAAATATTTTTGTTCCCAAATATTAATTTTTGACAATTCTAAAGTGGATATGGATAAATCAAATTTAAATTTGATTTTAATGGAACTACAGAGTGTGTGGCAGCCAAGCATACATTTTTCAGATTGAAAAATATTTCAGGCACATAATCAGAATCATTAATCCCATATTTCAAGCAAGTTATCTTCATTCTATTTTTAGGAGATTAGTTCCACAAATGAAGAAAGCAGTTGAACATTTGAAGGAAATCCAAATCAATCTCTCATGGCAAAAAAGAAACAGGAATATGACACTTTGCAACAGTTAGTTTCCAGAAGTTTTGAATATTTTGGAGATTTAGTTTTGTAACAGAAATAGTATGTAATAAGTAGTTAGACTTTCCAATTTTTGGAAATAGGCAGTTAGGTTTTGGCTCAAGAATCATTTTCATGTATAAAAACACATTCTGGAAATGTAATCAAGGGAGGGGACTTGTGAAGTAATACACATTTTGTATTGAGCATTTCAGTTTTGGAATAAATATGGTCGAGTGGAATTGAGCACATTTTGAAGAGTAAAGATTCGTGTGTTGTCCAGTTACAGTCTATAATTTCCTTCTTTCTTTTTGTATTGTTTATTTCCAGTAAATCTTTTCCATTATGTTTTCCTTCATACTTAGATTAAGGTCTAATTAAATCATAATTCATATGATTATGCTCTGGTTTATCGCATCCAAGTATTCATAGATTTTTTGCTAAAGTTAATATTGGATTCATTCATGATCAATGCCCAATATTGATGGATTATTAATTTTTATTCATTATCACCCTGCAAATAAAGAACTTGACTGTAAAAAATAACTACCCTGCATTTGCAAAAAACCCTCATTGTTAAATTCTGTTGGTCTTTAAATATTCAGATTTGACTCCATGCCCAATGTTATTCATAAGTTTCATCCTCTTACACGGTTTAAATAAAATCAATTTTTAATATCTCTAGCCATTGTATACATTTTTGAGAGAGCCCTCTCTGGTAGGAAAAAAGCTAGTTTTCCTCCTAAAGACTGGTTTGAAATAGTTTCCTTAGGATTATCCTTCCACAACCAAAGGGTAAATTCTGAGTGCTAACACCATCACCAAGTTCAACAATCTCTTTAACATTTGGTGGGACTTGCTGAGACTTGCACACATATTTTCTATATACTTCTTCAAACTGGCATTAAGACTTCAATGCCATCACAAAGATCAATTATCTCTTTAACATCAATGACAACACCAAGTTCAACATGCACATTATTGCTCTCATTGAATCCCCTAGTTATCAACATCTGATTGAGTTATATCAACAACCCACAAATATTTCTTAAGATGTAACAATGACCCTCTATTTCTTACTAATCCAATGCTCCCAGGTAAAGTCGACCTTGCAAGATGTTAAATTTTCTGAATTTACTTCAATCTGATCTAGGATCTTAACTGAGAGAACAACATGTACAACATATCTACAGCATATCAATCATGGAGACAATAATGCAAGCACACAAGAGACACAAAGATTTACTTGGGGAAAACCATAAAGGTGAAAAACCCCAATAACTTCCTCAGAGATAGATAGAGCAATGATACAACCAGCCAAGAGAGATAGCCATAACCTAGCAGATGATCCTCCTCCTCCATAAGTGCGCCACTCCTCCTTGAGTGCATGTGTGAGAAGTGAGTGAGTAAATAGAGTGCCTCCCGCACTCTATTTATACTTGACTTGACTTGCCTTTTTACCTAACTCATGTAGGCTCGAACTTAACCACATAACATAATGCTGAGTTGGCCGACCCCCAATAGTGTGGTCTAATAACCCTTTGACCCACATGGCCAACCCCCAATAGGGTGGTCTAATAACCCTTTGTCCCACATGACTTATACAGGGCCGACCCCAAACAAGGTGGTCTAATAACCCATCAAGTATAAGTTATGACACTTACAATATAAATGATGACACTTCCTTATAGAGGAATAATACCATCTCTATAGGAATACAACATACATATATGTGAAATACATTCCGAAGTTACATATACATCAACACTCCCTCTTAACTAGGAAGGTATTTCTCAGCACAGTTCTTCTAGCACAAGTCATCTTCTCTGGATCATCGTCACTAGATAATCGTCATCGAGTCATCATCATCGTCACTGCTGCTGCTATCTCAATCAATCTCTGAATCTACTCGTCATAGGAAGTTCTACAGAGCCGGTCCTTTTTCATACTGGATGTAGGCCCACCACCTGCAGATCTTCATCATCACTGGCCATACTGTGGAATCCTCAGGACTTATTACGTGCGTCACAAAACCTCGAAAGAGCATCCCAGGCTGTTACGAGCACACAGCTCTACCTATAGGATCTCCCAGGGCACCGAATTACATGTGACCTCACCACAAAACCTCGCAAGAGCATCTCAGGATGTTACGGGTACACAACTCCGACCTGAAATCTCCCAGGGCAACGAATTACATGTGGTCATGGCAAAACCTCGCAAGAGCATCCCAGGACTGATTATGGGCACACAGCCCAACCTATCGGATCTCCCAGGGAACCGAATTACATGCCATAGGACAAAACCTCGAAAGAGCATCTGCCAGATATCCCAGGGCACCGAATTACATGCCATAGGCAAAACCTCGAAAGACTATCTGCAGATCTCCTAGGGCACCGAATTACATGTCCTCCCAGAGCAAAACCTCGAAAGAGCATTTGCCAGATGTCCCAGGGCACCGAATTACATGCCATAGGCAAAACCTTGAAAGACCATCTGCAAATCTCCCAGGGCACCGGATTACATGCTCATCTGCACAACCTGATCCACGGCCACATAGTATCAACCTGATACTCACCATACATCATCCTGATGTATCCTGATCATCATCACTGCAACGTCCTGCTGCATGTCATATGGAGCAACATCCTGAAGCTCATCATCCATGATCATCCTGATCATCAATGCATCTACCTGATGCATACCAAGTATCTACCTGATACATATCATCATACATGATCCTCCTGATCATCAATGTATCCACCTGATACAAATACATGATACATATCATCATACATGATCCTCCTGATCATCAATGCATCTACCTGATGCATACCAAGTATCTACCTGATACATATCATCATACATGATCCACCTGATCATCAATGCATCCACCTGATGCATACCAAGTATCTACCTAATACATGATACATATCACCATACATGATCCACCTGATCATACAATGTATCCACCTGATACATATACAGATACATGGTCCAAGCATCCAACATGATGCATATACAAAATACGTACACATGATCCAACTGATCATATCCAGCATCCAACATGATGCGTACATAAAAATGATCCAACTGATCATATCCAGCATCCAACATGATGCGTACATACATACATAAAAATGATCCAACTGATCATATCCAGCATCTAACATGATGCGTACATACATACATAAAAATGATCCAACTGATCATATCAAGCAGAAACCAGAACATCATCCTGATGCTCATCATCCAGCGCTTACATCCACAGCCATGTGAAGGATCCTCCTTCCAACATGCTTGGAATGGCTTCAGCAAATGTTTCCATCACTTCTTCCTTGAAGTGTCCTCGATCTGAAGAACGCCAAGCCTCTCTCTGAAGTACTCGAACTTCACTCTGGCTAGTGGCTTCGTCAGCACATCTGCAATCTGCTCGTCCGTCCAACATACAGAAGCTTCACAGCTCCTCTCTGCACCATATCCCTGATATAGTGATATTTGATCTCTATGTGTTTCGACCTGTCATGAAACACTGGGTTCTCGGATAGCTTCACACAACTCTGTTTATCACAGAAGATACCAGTAGCCTCCAACGGGAGATCAAATAACTCAGGCAGTAGTTTCCGTAGCCGTACTGCCTCACAGCTAGCTGAACAGGCTGCAACATACTCTGCCTCAGTTGTACTCAGTGCTACGCAGGACTGCTTCCTTCTAAACCAAGAGATCACACCTGATCCCATACTGAAGCAACACCCAGATGTGCTCTTCCTATCTGCAGCACTGCTAGCCCAATCTGAATCAACATAACCCTGCAGGTTAAACTTTTGATTCGCCTCATACCTGAGCCCATAATCCACTATACCCTTCAGGTACCTCAGAATATACTTTACAGTGACCAGGTGAACACTCCTCGGATCCGTCAGGAACTGGATCAATGTGTTCACAGCAAAGCAAATGTCTGGTCTCGTGTTCGTCATGTACATCAAGGACCCAATCATCTGGCGATACATAGAGACATCAATCGGCTCAGATGAAGCATCACATATAAGCTTCAGATTTGATTCCATAGGTGTGGCCATGGCCTTGCAATCCATCATCCCGAACCTCTTTGGTATCTCTACTGCATACTTCCCTTGTCCAAGGAAGATTCTATCTGCACTCTGCCACACCTCCATGCCAAAAACAAATAGTGCATCATCCCCAAGTTCTTCATCTCGAACTCGGTAGTAAGCTTCCGCTGCGTGTCGGCAATCAATCTATCTTCACCATACCAAGTTCTGCACATATATGATTTCCTATCATGTGTCTCAGAACCAAGTGGCTGCTCTAAATACACTTCTTCTTCAACTACACCATTCAAGGAAGCTGTCTTGAATCCATCTGGTGTATCTTCTATTTCATCACTTTTATATTTCTCAATGCTGCCATCTGCAACATGCTTGATCTGATAGTTCCGTTTGGAAGTCATAGCAAACTTCCCTTCATGTCTTGGGATTACATCCCAAACATCATTCTTCATGATCGACGGATCATGGCATTTCATTTCTTCATCCCAGATCCTGGGAACTTCAATATCTTCAATAGATATCTTTGTTGCTGGAACAAATGTTGTAGTTCTTCTTTTGTAGGAGATGGCATACGATCTTTTCTACACAACAAGTTGAATTGCATGATTAGAAACATCTCATAGTTTTCAGAACAAATTCTTACACATAAAGAAATATGTCATACAGTCATGCAATTATTTTAGCCAATGCTTCAATACAACATTTATCCATATCCCATAACTTTCTAGATGCCTTCCAATCTCTACCAGAACATTGTTAAGAGTGTGCACAACTCCCAACATGTCAGCAAAGAGGTTTCATTCTAGATAAGTAGCAATGGAATGTTGTACAGTGTCATAGGCCACTTACCCATGTATATTAGTAGTATACTGTTCATCAATGCAACTATTCTAATATGCACAATACATATCCTAAGTCTAGGAACATGAGCATATACATTATTGAACAGTATTATTTAAGAAATGACAATTCAAATACTTATCTTTGTTTTTTCATTGGGTGGACTCCCTCTGAGTCTTCGCTTCCTTGCAGGAGCTACTGGAGTCCTAATCTGCAGTAGCTTCTTCTACAACCTTTTGTTGTGAAATGTAGAGAGATGGTCAACTCCCTTTGAATATCTGCATCCTTTCATAAACCACTGGAGTGTACTCCCTCTTGATCTTTGCTCCCTGGATTACTTGTCCTTGAACTTATATACATTCTCGATCCCTATGCATGCTTGTTAGTATCATCATTGTGTTATCCTCTACGTCTAATCATACATTCATTAGTATACTATTAAAACACAATAATCTCAAGCATGTATAGTCATGATCATTTCAAACAGAAATAGTAAGCATTATTATTCAAGGTTTATGTAGGATTCTTATGGTTAGTCAAATCATAAGAAACATAACATATCTAAACCTATGACTCTTCAGGTTAGTTGAATCATCAATCAAGATAAGAGATATAATATGCATAAAACTTGTGATTATTCAAACCTATACCTTCATGATTCTTCTGGTTAGTCATATCATCAATTATGGTAAGAAACATAATATGCATACAACCATGATTATTAACTTCAATGAATAATCATAATCAATCATGCCAAGTATACTTAAATAAAGGATCTTATCACAAGGTGAGATTCTAACTTGATATAGTAAAAACATACCTGGATTAGCATGCTAGCTAATTATGTCTAACATACTCACATGATGTCTTCTTTTTCTTCTACAATGACTTGTGCTAGTAACCTGTATATCTCATAGGTTAACCATTATAAAACCAAGTTATACATACCTCGTAAATGGATCTTTTATGAGATCCATGACAATGGATGAATCTTTGTCCTCATTTTATCATGATCATATGTTCTTGGAACAGAACATGATTTGTCTTTCTTGGTGTACCTTTCATGTTAGTAGACAACATAAACCTCATACAACACCATAATGCATTAGTACAATCATAAGTGTCAACACCCTAACCAGTGAATATCTTCTATCATGCATTCATAATTTTGTTAAGGTTATACGACAAATCTAAAATCAAAATTGTACTAACCGTAATAACATGAAGACAAACATACCATAAACTTAATCATGGACAAATATCGAAACATACCTCGATGAGTCATACCTGTCGAGATCACTTGTAATCTTCTTATGTAAGGCCTTAGCCTCATCTCCCTCTGAAACAGGAACTTCTTCACTCATGCAGATGATCAATCCATCTTCTTCTAGGATTAACCCAATCCACTTGATTTGCAAGAACTGGACCTGGAGCTTGATGAGCTGATCAAACTGGTATATTCAGAATTTGAAAACTGCAAAGTTTCACTCCTCAATTTTGCCTTTGAAACTTCCGGATTCACTAGACGTGACCCTAAACTGGGGTTTGATGAAGCCCACTCTTTTTCCCCATCAAAAGGTTTGATCCAAAGCTCTAAGCTTCTATTTTTCTGAGGAGCTTCCAGCCGTGGTCACAGATTTCAAAAATTCCCATTTTTACAGAAGCCCTAATTTTCCACTTTTCTGATCAAAGTCCCGAACTAGGGTTTGATCAAGCCCGGCCTTTTTCCCAACCAAAAATTCTGATCTTGGTATCTAAATTTCTATTTTGATGAGTAGCATTCAGCCGTGGTCTCCGATTACAAAAATTCTAACTTTCTTCAAAGCCCTAAATTCCGGAAGCCATGAATGAAGGTACTCAAAAATAATTCTGTTTTGACAGAAATATGTACCTGATTGTTTCTGGTGTAACTCCAAACTTTTCAATCCACAGGGTCTGAAAACGTTTCCTGAGATAGCCTGACCTGTTATCTTTCCATCCTGACAGGTCTGACCTCAATTGGATTCTCTGAGAGAGAGTTATGTCAAATGTCGCAACGTGACCTGTTTTGGGATAAAACAGAAGAGCGAACTTGTACGGTGTGCCACGTGTCACTGTTTGAACTTCAGCCTCTGAAAAAATTTCCTGAGATATCTCGGCCTGTTATCTTTCCATCCTGACAGGTATGACCTCAATTGGACTCTCTGAGAGAGAGTTATTCCAAGTGTCGCAACATGACCTGTTTATGGGATAATACAGGAGATCGAACTTGTACGGCGTGCCACGTGTCACTGGTTCAACTTCGGCCTCTGAAAACGTTTTCTGCGATAGTACAGACTGTGTGCTACCTGTCACTTTTTATGAAATTTCATTTGGAGCTTCCTATCCCAAGATATGACCTTTTTCCCAAGGTCACCTGATTTTGACTCAGATCTGGAAGAGGCAGAAACCCTATATTGTACAGATCATAAATCACAAAGTACAACGAATTAGAGGTTGTCCTTTGGACACAAGGTACCTGGAGATTTAATCTTCGTCTTGTAACAATTTCAGATCCGAAAACTTCTCCAAAACGGATTTATAGCGAAAGTGCTACGATGACTGGTTTTTGCTATATCAAGCCCTAGCATCGTAAGTGCAACAAGTGTCATACATGCCATATCATGCCTTCTTTCAGGCTAGCTCTGATACCATGTTAAATTTTCTGAATTTACTTCAATCTGATCTAGGATCTTAACTGAGAGAACAACATGTACAGCATATCTACAGCATATCAATCATGGAGACAATAATGCAAGCACACAAGAGACACAAAGATTTACTTGGGGAAAACCATAAAGGTGAAAAACCCCAATAACTTCCTCAGAGATAGATAGAGCAATGATACAACCAGCCAAGAGAGATAGCCATAACCTAGCAGATGATCCTCCTCCTCCATAAGTGCGCCACTCCTCCTTGAGTGCATGTGTGAGAAGTGAGTGAGTAAATAGAGTGCCTCCCGCACTCTATTTATACTTGACTTGACTTGCCTTTTTACCTAACTCATGTAGGCTCGAACTTAACCACATAACATAATGCTGAGTGGGCCGACCCCCAATAGGGTGGTCTAATAACCCTTTGACCCACATGGCCGACCCCCAATAGGGTGGTCTAATAACCCTTTGTCCCACATGACTTATACAGTGCCGACCCCAAACAAGGTGGTCTAATAACCCATCAAGTATAAGTTATGACACTTACAATATAAATGACGACACTTCCTTATAGAGGAATAATACCATCTCTATAGGAATACAACATACATATATGTGAAATACATTCCGAAGTTACATATACATCAACACAAGATCTGCCTCGAAACCTCCAAAAAACATCAATGTAGGGTTCATATCACAATGAACATGTCTCTCATAGCCTCCTCTATCACCTCCTCCCACCATATGTGTAAATTTTTCTCAAACCCAACACTAGCTTCAGTACCCAGTAAATGTATTCTCAAGATTAATGCACAAACTGTAAATGCATTCAAATCTGAAATTTATAAACTAAAACACAATGAGTTTTAACTTGCTACTTACAGCGATAGAACAACAAACACATAAATTTGACACAAAGATTTTTGGGTAAATTACCTCTCTAAAAACCCCATAGAGAAAACTAGTTCAAGAGAGAAAAATTATTAATGAGCTCACAGAAATTTTTTGAGTTTGACATAAATGAAAATCAACATTGAATGCACATGTATGGTCTGCAATAAATGCAACAAAACTCGATTTGTGTCAGTTGTATGACCTTCTCGATTTATGTGCACAACAGGAGGTACGGCTTGTTCGACCTTGAAAATCATGCCCATATTTTTGTTGTATGGTCCTTGGGATTTGTGCCATAAATATAATGTACAGCTCCTTGAAATCTGTGCTCTCTATCTCATGTTGTGCAGTCCTCGAAATTTGTTCCACCTACTCCAATGTATGAACTAGTTATCTAAGCATTAAATTATTACATGCTTTCTTAGGAATCGTGCCCTCTCTCCTCTTGTGAAATGTGCCCCCCCTTTGCTACTCTCTTCTCCTCTCTTCGTCAATGCTCATGCTCTCTCTTCACTTTGTCTCTATATCTCTCCTAGAACTCCTTTTGTATCCTTATAAATGAGAAATGACTTTAACTCTTCATCTTCCAAGATGGATGGCCAAGATTAAATCTTGGGGTCTCAAGATCAATGGTTGTGATATTTTTGTACTTTATCACAACTTAAGTCATTTTCACTAACCATAAAGAAAAGTCACTTTAACTTTATAAAAATGAGGTTAATGTCCAGGAAATTCACTTTTGGTCACTTTCTACATGCTTAGACACCAATCCTGTGTAGAATACCATCCGAGCTATAAAAAATCAACACCCAAACTTAGCGAGGAAGGTGTTCTGCACCACCCCTAGCTTACCTCTGAATTTGATAAATTTCCCTTTCACTAAAGCCTTCGTGAGGATGTCCGTAACCTATTCATCTGTAGAAATGTACTGAAGTTGCATTGCCCCTCTTTGTATATAGTCCCAAATGAAGTGGTACCTTATCTTAATGTGTTTCGACCAGTCGTGAAACACTGTATTCTCTGAGAGTTTAATGCAACTCGATTATCACAATGAATCACCGTTGGAAGCAACTCCTAACGAAATAAACCAACGGGTAGCTTGCAAATCCACATGGCCTCACAAATTTCCAAAATGGAAACCATATAATCTTCCTTGGAAAAATTCAATGCAACTGACTTCTACTTCCTGCTGAACCAGGACACTACTACCGATCCTAGGTTGAAGCAACACCTAGAGGTGTTCTTCCTGTCAACCGCACTGCCTACCCAATCTATGTTACTAAAAGCAACTAGTCTGACTCCATCCCCCTAGACATAGGTAAACCCAAAATCTACAGTGCCACACAAGTAACAGAGAACATGTTTTGTTGCGATCAAGTGCACTCTCTTAGGCTCAATCATAAACTGACTTAGAGTGTCACAACAAAACAAATATCCAGTCTGGTGTTGACCAAATACATTAAGGACCTAATTAGTTGATGAAACAAGGTGGTATCAACGAACTCTGACTGAGAAGCATAAATTTTCTTCAAGTTGGTCGTCATAGGTGTCGACATAGGCTTGCAATCCACCATCTCAAATCTCTCCAAGATCTCAACTGCATACTTACCCGGTCCAAGAAAAATCTGACCTGGAATTTACCACACCTCCAACCCCAAAAAGTAATGCATCATACCCTTATCCTACATCTCAAACTCTGTAGCTAGATCCCTCTTGAATTATCCGATGATATTTTATGACCCCGTAAGAAAGAGGTCATCCATGTAAAGGATAAGGATAAGGGGATCCTCACCAACCTGGATGTAGTATAGATTCGGATATGCCTCACTCTTCACAAAGCCCAACTATAACAAGTAACTATCAATCGTAACATACCAAGCTCTAGGATCTTGCTTGAGTCTGTAGAGATCCTTTTCCAATCTACGCATATGAGACTCTCTCCCATGCACCTCAAATCCCAGTGGTTGCTCAATATACACTTCATCTTTTATGATGACATTTAGAAATGCAGCCTTCACATCCATTTTGTAATGTCTCCATCTTCGGTAAAAGTTTTAATTATTCATTTTTTGTCTTTCTTATGTGACGACACTATCTAAAACCTAAACTAGTTTCCCGCCATGCAACCTAGAGTGGAAAAGGACATGGTGAACCACAAGGGGGAGATTTTTTATGTCAATAATGTCGCGTTGTTCTTTGACTTGTTTTAGCTTTCTAACGTGAGTTAAGTTAAGTTAAATTTATCAAGGATTAATGTCTATGGGGCTTTTGAGTAAAACAAGATAATTATTGTTATCTGGATACATAGGCATATGCATCTCCTAATATACATATACATATATATGTGTGTGTGTGTGTATTTTTAAGTAAGATATGATAAAGCTATGGAAATACATATATGTGTGTGTGTGTGTGTGTGTGTGTGTGTGTGTGTGTGTGTGCGAAATGTATAGATATATATAATTGTTGAGCCGAGAGGCGCTCTACAGCCCAGTATGAGGGAGATCTTGTAACATTTGTGGAGTAACGTTTGTGGAGTAACATTTGTCGGTCATTAATAAAATGTAATAAAAAGTAAAAATTAAAAAGTAATAATATGAGGGAGCTCTTGTAACATTTGTGGAGTAGCGGTTGTCATGTATGAGGGAGATCTTGTAAAGTTTGTCACAACTCGCAGCTCCCTCCCCTCCTGCGCATCCCTCCCTCCACGCATCCCTCCCCTCCAGATCCAGCTCTAGCTTGCATATCCCTCCACGCAGCCCTCCCCTCCAGATCCTGCTCCCAACTCCCTCCACACAGCCCTCGCCTCCTGTGCCTCCCTCCTCCACGCAGTCCTCCTCCCCGAAGTCCTCCCCTCTTGCGTCACCCTCCCTCACGCAGCCCTCCCTCCCTCCACATAGCCCTCCCCTCTTGCACCGCCCTCGTCCATGCAGACCTCCTCCCCGCAGCTCTCCCCTCCTGCGCCACCCTCCCCCATGCATCACTCCTCCACGCCGCCCTCATCCACGTAGCCCTCCCCTCCTGCGCCACCCTCCTCCACGCAGACCTCCTAACTCCCCGCAGACATCCCTCCTGCGATGCCCTCCTCCATGTAGACCTCCTCCCTCCGCCGACCTCCCTCCAAACTCCTGCGCAACCTCCCTCCACGCAGACCGCCCTCCTCCCTTCGCAGACCTCGAATTATATTTAATTTTAAATTTAAATTTAAATATTATTTAAAATTATATTTAGATTTAAATTATATTTAAATTTAATTAAAATTTGTATTAAAATTTTAATTTTAATTTATATTAAAATATAATTTGATGTTTAGATTATATTTAAATTTAATATTTATATTAGATTTAAATTTAATATTTATATATAAATATCAAATATAGATCAAATCTTCTGAGGTGAAAACCTCTCCTCGAAAAGCTCCTTGAGTGCAATACCTGAGAAGAGGTTTGCACCTTGGGAGAATTGATCCCTCTCGACACTTAATAAAGCCTAGGATTTGGATCTAGGTTAGTTATTTATATATTGATGCTTTTAAATAAGCATATAGAAATGAATATTGTATTCATTGTATGCTTTTATATACATGTAGAAAATGCATATATTTTTATCAATATATATATATATATAAATGTTGTTAATGTAATTGCATTGTAAAATATAGATATAGGGTATTTTGAAATGTGCGTTTCTATGAGACGTAGATGCATACGTCTATCTATATTTTATAATTAAAAAAGAAATGCAAATACTCTAATTTTCTTCATGCTTCAATAAAGGCATATATTTTATTTTATGCTTGGTTATAATTAATAAAATGCATATATTTTATGTTGGAGTTATATAAAATGCACCTTTGATGGAGTTATATTTTTATATAAAAATATAGATGTTATATATTATATCAAATATATTTTATGGGATATATTTAATACATTTTATGTTGTGCCTTTTCAAAGAGAAGAGAAAAATTATTTGGGATATATTTTTCTTTATACGAAAATGAAAGAAAATGAAAGGAAAGAATATTTTTCTATTTTTTTACGAATACATACATATATGAGATATATTTTTTATTCTTGGCCTAGTTTTTGGGGGCTCGTTGGTGCTACCCTTCAGGCAGATGTTTTTGGGGGAGAGCTTTCACGCATAAGAGGGGGAACATGTTTTTGGATGAGTAAAAACGTTTATGCTCTGTGTGTTCCATTTCTGGTGAAGGCTGGAAGAGCCCGAGGCTCTGCATTTCATTTTTATTTGCTTCTATCCATTGTTTGGTTATGCGTTGTGTTGAAAAACGAGTTGGGGCTCTGCCCATTCCAAGAAATTGCTGGAAATTTTTTTTAACTCTATATGATGGTTGAAAAACGAATTGGGGCTCTGCCCATTCCAGCAAATTGCTGGAAAAAACGTTTTAACTCTGTATGATGGTTAAAAAATGAATTGGGGCTTTTCTCATTCCAGGAAATTGATGGAAAAACGTTTTAACTCTGTACGATGGTTGAAAAACGAATTGGGGCTCTGCCCATTCTAGGAAAGTGTTGGAAGAATGTTTTAACTCTCTATGATGGTTGAAAAACGAATTGGGGCTCTTCCCATTCCAGGAAATTGCTGGAAGAACGTTTCAACTCTGTATGATGGTTGAAAAACGAATTGGGGCTCTGCCCATTCTAGGAAATTGCTTGAAAAACGTTTTTAACTCTGTATGATTGTTGAAAAATGTTTTGGTATTAGCATGTGGCTGAAAAACGATTTTGAAGGCTCTGTGTTTCCCTTGGATCGTTTGAAAACGTTTTAGCATCTGAATGTGGCTGGAAAACGATTTTCATGATCTGTATCTGTCCATTGACGGGAGAAAAACGTTTTTATTCTTTGTTTGTTTTCCAGTGATGGGATCAAAACATTCATGTACTCTGTCTGTCTATCCCGATCTTTATATTAATCTTGTTTGGAAAATGTTAAAGGGCAGCGTGAACTCTGTCTGTATAATTAGATCTCTGTTCTAGCCTCTCTTGGATCGCGTTGAGGGGCAGCATGAACTCTGTATGTAGTTTACAGATTTCTGTAGTATATTTTTCTGGAATGCTTTGGTAGCTTGCTGCATCGCTTTCTTTTGAGATGCTTTGATGAACAACGAGATAGTTTACGTTGTTGTTACCTTTCCTGTCATTGCTCCGGGAGGAAGGAAGTGTCTATTCACTTATTTATGATATATGTGTTATAACATGAAATGCTACTGTACATTTGGTAGCACGAGTTGTTAAAAAAAACATGAATGTTGCCTGCACCTTCGTTATAAATACATGGCATGTTGTTAGTTGTTTGAAAGTATTCCTTTCATTTTAAATATGTTGCACGTTGTTGGTTGTTTGAAAGTATTCAATTCACTTCATATTATATATGTGGCATGCCGTTAGTCCTGATCTAGAGGAAATTTCTGAGGATGAGCCTTTAGTCAACAAGTCCATTGAAGTTTTTCCTTCGAAAGAACTCATCAATCATCCTAGTTTTATTGATCATTCAATTCCTTATCAACTTATTGAAGAAGAAGAAAGTGGAGAGATTAACAAAGCTCCTTTAGTAGTGGTTTCACATGATCATTGTGCAAATAATCAGGATGTTTTAAATGAGCTTGTTAATTTTCTCCCTGACAAATTAAATAAAAATGATCATTTATCCTCGTATGAATTTAATGATGAATCAATATGTCAATCTCAAGATGAGGATGGATTAGTAAGTCACACTAGATGTTCTAATCTTTGTTCCACTTCTTATAATGATTCTTTAAATTTTCCTTTTTCCATCCTTAATCAAGATAGCTTAGAGTTAGATAGCTATGGTCAAACTTGTCCTCAGATTGTAAATATTAAACTTGATCAAAAACTTGAAATAATTCCTAGAGTAAAGAGTGTTTTCTTTTGTCAAAATCCAAGATCGAACTTGTTTATCCATTCGGGAGAATTTTCATATTTGCAATCCACCCTCCTTTCCCAACTCTTTCAATCATCTTTGGGTTGGTGCTCTAGTCAATCTTTTGCCTTGGAAATTTTCAAAAAGAAGTATAAGCATGATTACATGTTTGGAGAAAAAGCACTTTATTTCCCTTTTCTGTCACTTTGGAACCATAATGTTTGTTGTCAAGTTATCAATCATTCTTGATGGCTAGAAAAGATATTTAAAGATCAATTTCACCTTTTCTCCATTTTTTAGCATCAAGCGGGTTTGATTTTGACCTTTCGTCTTCTAAACCTTAATTTATCCCCACTTGGTTTTTATTTGATCATCAGTCCCAAGGAGAATCAAATTGAATATGTAAGAGAAGTAAATGAGGAAGCTATGTTTTGTGGAAAAGAATTGAGTTGCAAGCCTTATATTTTTTCTCCATCAACTTTAAACAATCATCTTCATGAATTTTATGATCGTATCAATTCTTGGATGGAGGATGTTTGCAATAATCAGTCTTTCCCTTGGCATGATTTCATTTTGCACCATTCAACCCCTTTCTCGATTTTTGAAGAAGTTAGGAAAGTTGTGCTATCAATTTCATTAATCCTTAATCTAGTCCTGATTCGTTTTCTAAGCAAAAATCAAATAAGAATCATTAACCTATTTGATGAATGGTTGCACTGGATTTATGATTTTACATAACATTTGTGATGACTGGTTAGATTAGAGTAGGTAGGAACTGAATAAGCTTGCTTGGGCAGTAGTTAGTCTTTTCAGCCATTGAGTCTGGCACCTTTTTGTTTGTCTTTTCTAAGCTCCTTTTGAAGCTCTTAGTTTAGCCGAGTACTTGTCATTTTTCTTTTCCTGCACAATAAAACCAAACATCTTTATGTTATGCTAGTAGATTAGATTTATTTTCTGCATTTATATTTCATGCATTTATATTTTTTTCATAGAATAGATTTTATTTCAGTTGGATTTTATATTTTTCCCATACATGCTGCATGAGGTATTTCAATGTTTGTGAATGCAGAAATAGGTGCAAAATAAAATAAAAGCTAAAAGCAAAACAGTAGAGTGCTGGATCGAGGATTCGAGTAGCAGAGTTCGAGGACCAGAGATTCTGAGGTTCTCAAGCGCTCATTTCAGCAGAGCACTTGTCCCAGCCGGAGCCAGATGTTATCACATATATAGTAGCCGGGCTACCACACATTATTTTTCTGATTCCAGTACACTATTCATCCAGTTCCCTTACATTGAGATGCTGAGATGAGCATCTATTATGGATCACTATCATATTTGGAGAGCATTTTTATTCCCCATGCCATGACTGAGTCTCATAACACTCAGAGAGATGACCGATGTAGCCATTATGCCATTTGTACAGAGCAGTCAGTAGTGCCCAAGGTTACAGTAGCAGTTTCAGAAGACAGATGATGGTTCAGATGATGAGCATTCAGGTATATGACTCAGCAGGTATATCATAGTGTTGGGGTTATATTGCTTTTATATTTATTCTTATAGCATGTCTTAGCACTTAGTGTCATGATCTGGCGATCATATAGATATGTGGACTTGGTTGATCTTATTATATATATTCTATTGTCCCTACTCAAACTTAGAAGTTCATTATTCATACTAATTGGTTTCTCCTTAGGGAGAATAGAGGTGATCATTCCACCATACCTTGGCTTGCTAGTGTTGGCTCCATTATTCATTGTCTTCATCCATCCATTACCTACCTTTTAGTTTATCACCCTGACTTACTACTTGACTAGTGGCATGGAGGACTTTTCCCCACTATAGATTCTGTATTGGATGAGCTTCCCTGTTTATTGTGTCTCGGCTCTGAGTTGGTGACAAAACTTACCTATGGTGAGTTGGATTTCCTTGTGAATTCCCCCTAGTCACTAAAGTTGTGTTGGCTAAAGTGAAACTTTTAGTGCTGCCATGAATACAAAATCTGGAAAATGAAATGTTATATCTTTTATGAAAATCTCATTCATGCAATGTTTTTCTAAACACACATGAATGAAAGGCGAGCCAAATGAAAATGGCCATGAAATAAAATGTTATATCTTTTGTGAAATGTAAAATGCCTAGGTAAACAAGCTGTCTGTGACACACCTAGAAGTGCTCAGGTAAACAAGTGCCTTAAAAACACACATGCAGCAAAGAGCCTAAATAAATGTAAATCTATGAAATGTGTTTATAAACGCACATAGATCAAAGGCTATGGAAACTTCAGGCCCAAAAGCAATGGAACTTAAATGCTATATCAAAACAATTGCTGGCCTCATTTGTATTATGGATTGTGCGCATCTGTTAAAGGTGAATAAACTATCTTTGAACAACTCATCCATTTGTGAGACACTGCCATTCCTTGTGTTGTTTCTCATTCTGTATATACTATGGTGTGTATTCCCTTTCCCATATCCAAAGTGTCACAACGTTAAGTCATTCAAGTCATCCTTTAGCCTAGCCAGTTTCTTTTAACCTTCACCCTTCACTAGCAAATTGATCACAACTATGAAGTGAGTATGGTCCTGAAAGTCTAGTCTGAGTTATAATAATAATTAATGACACTATATATTTGGATTTAGATCGCCAATAATGATTACTTTGTGTTATAATTGTTATTTGAATAAGTTGTAAAGCATGCATTAACCTTTGACACTTTGCAACAGCTTATGATGACAGTCTTAGTTATATTTGGTCATGTTGACTTCGTCAAACTTAGTTTGACCAAGGTCAACCATAGGACATGAGATGGTTGGACCTTGTGATGATACAGATAGATGATATATGGTCCATTTACATGTACATGATGGTTCTATGCAGCAGATACAGGGTTATGATGATGATTTATGGCTTACAGCAGTATCTGATCATTTATAGATTATTATTATTTCACTTGTTCCGGTATATTGGATATATTATATGATCATGTAGAGATTCATATGGTGTATGAGTACACATCTTGGATAGATTTGGACCTTCTAAGTCCAATGAGACAATCTGTTTTCAGTTTCGGGCAGTTACAGTGATGATTGAGCCTCATTGGGCTATCCCAATTTTTGGTTTGTCGGAGACCCTGTCAGAGCAGATATGATTTTTATCTAGTTGACCTAGGGCGCTGTGCTTGGAGGGGGTGGTCCAGCCACTTGTTTTTACCATATTACCTCCCTCCTGGACACACTGGTGCCCTCACCTTGACAGCGCAGGTACTCCAAGAGGCAGTTTGGGGCAATTTCACGCTTCCCGAGGAATTTCAGGATTGGTAGAAATGGCTATTAAGGAATTTGATTTGGGCTACTTAGGAAATTTATGGGCATGGGATGATCAGTGATGATGGGTTGATGTCTTCCACACCTCCTCCAGCAGTTTCAGCTTCATCAGGGCCCGCATCCATCACTTATGGCACTTTCTGATGATTTATGAGGCCTCTTAAGGCCCACGATTTGTCCATAGAGGCACGATTTGGTATATTGATGACTATTTTATTATTATTGTGCTATGGAATTGACCAAGGGTGGCTAAAATTACCCCTTGGACCCACCATAATCTTCTTATTATATTTTGTCATCATGATATGGTGGGATTCCCCTCTCCTAGGGCGATTTTGTCCACTTATGTTATATTTTATTAGTGATCCATGTATTTTATTGTTGAGCTCATCTCAACCATTGATTAGACATTTGTATCTTTTAATCCTAGCCACTCATTCAAAAAGTGGTTAGGATTTTGGTGCCTCTCCTATCTATTTAAAGGAGGGAGCCTCTCAGTGTAAAGGGGACTTGTGGCTCTGGATTATTGGAATAGAAAATTATTATTGCATCTATCTCCAGTGTTGTGGTGAATGTTTTTGGTGTTCGTTTGTTGATTCTTCCTTTGCACTGAGTTATTGGAGATCTTGTCTTGCCATATTCTTTTGTACCACGTTTTTGCATCTATAGGTGGAGGCCGATTTGTTTTGAGGAGGAAGTATTGGTAGGGGAAGACTCTCCCTACTTCTTCTTTGGATCTCTTCGTTGGTAACAGGGAGTATTACTGTGCCAGGACTTTCTATTTCATGTTACTATTGCATTTCGCTTGTATTTCCTCCATATTTGGTCTTACTGATTGAATCGTTATTCCTTGGTTTGACATGTAGAGGAGGTCACATTTGTGGGCTAGGGCATCAATTTGGCAAGCAAAATCAACCATCTCTCATTTGATCTCTGCGGGAATCTTCCTCAACATAAAGGCATCTCTCTTCATCACTCAGGTATGATCTCAAGGTAATTTCTATCTCCATGATCTATCCACTTGTCTTAAATATTTCAAACCCTAATTAATCAAAACCCCCATTGTTACATTTTCTTAGATATACTGAGATCTAGTGGGTTGTTGGGTATAATATTGAAAACCCACCTCTATAGTATCCACGGCATCCCGGATCTATAGTTTGGTGAGGATTGGCCTTCATTCGATCCCCTTCCCCAGCCAACTTGGCTTCCCCAAGTGAGGGCACACTTCTTGGAGAGTTGAGTTGACCTAGATCTAGTTGGTGGGTAGTTGATATTTTAATTGATTCATGATCTACACATCCTAAAACCTACCCCTAGACTCTTACTTTGGCAATTTTTACCTTGTGGGCCTTATTCCACATTTTAAGGGATTTAATCCCCATTTTGGACTACTTGGTATCATAAAACTCAGATCTAGTAAGATCTAACCCTTCGATTGCCTTGATATTCTAGATCCATATTTTCACCTGCTTAAACTACTTGGATCTAAAGTTTGGATGCCATTGGACTTGTCTTGATCCCATTTACCCCACCTTTTACCCTCCTTGGGCAAAGTCGCACTTCTTGGGAGATTGGAGTTTGTCCACTTGTAGGACATGGGTACATGAGATTTTGGTGGATTTGGAACAAGCATACCTTGAAACCTAACTCTATTAGGTCACTTTATGAAATCTTGCCTTAGGGATAGCATTCCTTGTTTTAAGGGATTGTGGTCCACTTGGGTCACATCATGAACTATTTGATCTAGACACATCCATCCATCAAACCTTTAAAATCCCACTTGTCTTATGCCATAGGGGTCATCAAACATAAGTTAATCTTTTCTTGACTCCATTTATCCCAATTCCCAAGGCATTGATCTCTCTCCAAGTCAATTCGACTTTCCTAGATTGTTGGATTAACTTGTGGTTTGATCCTTGTTTGATGGACTGAACCCTTGTGTTGTTGTCATATCTCATGATCAAGCTTGTCACTTGTACTAGTTAGCCCCAATTCAACCCCTAAACTACCCTGCATTGGACACGATTCCAAAGGGAGTGTATTTTCTCACATTGACAAGTACTATAATCCTGGATCTTATTTTCAAATACTATAAGTCACTCACACATCAACAATGAACCAAAGCTAAACTCATTGAACCCCTCACTTATCTTGTGACTTCATCCTTAGGTCTAGGATAAACCATACGCCTTCTTTCACTTAGTCTTAACTTGATTTGGTGTCTTGGTTTGATCTCTCCTATCGGGAATAGACCAGGTCTCCCCCTTTGTTGTCTAGGCTAGATAACATAAAGCGAAGGTTGCCTTGACTGGCGTGACAACCATCTATTGGAAGTCGAGGTGATCGTGGTTGCAACTTTTGAGTTGTCCTTCCCTATTGCCATCCATTAATGGATACATCCATAGGGGTAACTACAGTTTAGATGATAACAAGTATCATACACATGCTTAAGGTTTTACCATTCCATGTCTTTGATGTGAAAACATATATTAGAAATTATGTTTAATGCGTGAGCTTATGATTGTGGATGCAATAGAAGAATGGATAAGCTGCTTGTGCATTTGAATAAATGTGTAAAGTCTTATGTGGACTAATAATGAGACATTACCTTAGATCAGTTTGCATTGATAGTGATATATGTAAGGGTATGTGTGAAAAAGAACATGTCTATATACCTTTTGTGAATGATGTCAAGGAGAATAGTCAACATGACCTAGCCAAATCTTATAAGGTTATGATTACACCTTTCGACATAATCTATGGTTGACAAAGTATTTAATGGGTGTAAGAGAAAAACTTGACATGTTCTCATATTTTTATATAGGTGTATAACTTTGGCTTCTTGGACTTATGATGAGTTTAATAGTGCACTTACATCTAATGGTGTAATGTCCCCATTCAAATAATTGCATATCAGGACAATCCCATCAATCCTACCAGTTCCCTAGGTTGAATGGGTACATTTCGAATTATAATAAGGGAGCAAATGAATAATGTTTATACATTACAATAGTTCAAGTATTTAATAAATAGGTTGAATAAATAAATTCAAGAGAAACTCTAGGTGGCAAAAGGTTTTGAAGACATATGGAGAATGTGGGACCCACACTAGCTTGATTTCTCACTGCCACATGGCACATCTCTCTTGCCATTTCGAATCCATGAGAATGAAAACATTATTGGGTGAGTTGGTAAGTCATACACATGGCATTGAGCATCTTAGGTCGAATTGGGATGGAATGGTAACCTCCATGGAAGAGGAAGAGTCAAATTGGAAGCTTGTGGACACTTGGGCTAGATTCCCTAGCACCAATGACAACAATGATGAAGCATCTATGACATCTATGACAAAATTCAGATCTGACTTCTGAAATCAGACCATTATGACAGATCAGCCCCAAAAATAGGCTCCAAGAAGGCGCTCATGGGAGTTGGAGAAGCTAAAGAGGTCCCTACTCGAATTGGGAGGAGATAGAAGGTTGGGAACTAGGGAGACAAGTGGCAAATGTGGAATATTTCCTAAGTGGAAATCTCTAGAAGCTAATGGGAGGAATTCGAGCCATAGGAGAATAAGGTTGGTTATAAAATGCAGAAATCAAGCATGAGAATGGCTTTTGATCATTTGTTAAGAAAGAGCTAGTGGATGACTAGTTCCTTGCCTTAGCCAATTTCGAGTGTGAAAGATTCCCATCCAAGTTGGTGTTTGGAGAGGCCACTCAGGTCTTCCATGGAGATTTAATGGAGTTTTTATTTGCAGGTGTAATATATAGGGTAGCTCATGATTTCTTCTAGTGCAGCACTTTCCCTCGACCATTTCCAGTTTTGGTGGCATATTCTTGCTCCTTGAGGGAGGGCGTTTTTGGTGAGCTCTTGTACTCTTTAGGAGAGATTCTAATGATCCATTTCTGATTGTAATAAGCTTGATATTATTTTTTCTTCATATTCAGAAAGTATCAGGTCAAAATACCAAGTGGTTGTATGTAAAAATGATGATTAATGAGCAAACCATGACCATTTCCCCACTACATTGATGTATGCCATTGTAATGTTGATGATTTCGAATGAAAGAATGTTTCTCTGATATATTTATGATGAATGGACATCCATCGATGAGTGTTACAATTTTCATGTTCATAAATTAAGTATATGAAGTCATTTTGCTCGGTTTATTTCCATTTGGAAGAGATTTGGTGCCATTTCCCCAAGGGTTGAATTAGGGATTTTTGTTGTTGTTTGGGAGACGGTTAGAACATATTTAATAAATGATCAATGGTGCATATGAGACCTTATCAATGTAATTCATACATCCCCTACATCTGTTCTGAATTTTGAATGGGTTTGGAGGCATTTGGAGAGCCATTTTCAGTACTTACCCTCGGGGGATTTGATTCCCAAATTGCTAGTTAAATTCCATACTTTGTCCAGAATCTTAAAAAAAATTGCAGAAGTATTTAGAAGGTCATAAATCATCGATGAACCTCATATTCAAGTCTTAATATCATTCATACACCCTCACCGAATATTTGGAATCATTTGGATCAATTTGGAGACCTGGACATCAAAACTAGTCAAAGGTCGAAATTGGGGAAAAAGTGAAAAATTGGGCATTTTAATAAAAATTTAAAAAAAGGGACATTGCAAATGGTTAGTTGAATTTCTTGTTAACAAAAACTATGACACCATGATGTCAAATATTATTGGATTGCATACTTTTGTGTTCGAAAAGGTTTTCCATTATGCATTAAAGATGTGTCGACAAGTTTTCTAAAGGTTGATTAAGTATGTAAATTATTGAATGAGTACCTTTGTATGAAATAGAATCTAGAACATGAATGTACGTTTCGTGCACTGTTGCATTTAGGCTATAATTACCAAGTATGATTAAGTATCAAACTGATTCATTACTCTACAAGTACTCGCACCCTGATATATCTTGTGTTATTTGATATAATGTTGAGCAAGTATTGCATGTCATTTTATGCAAAGATAGGTGTGTGTATCTTGGTTTATATCTATGTGAGACTTATGGTACCTCGGCATGTTTTTTATGTTAGATGACTCTAGTTAAGAGTGTTGTGTTAAAGATAACATCGAGTTATGGAACTAGCTTATTGTGTAGAAGGAGTGTTCTTCTATGTTGTACCAAGTCGAATCTTGTATGGTATTTCTTACCCAAGTGTGTACATGAAGTCGAAAGTGATTTTCTACTTAGAACTTGCTTTATAATGTTATAAAGAGAAACTTGGTATTATATGTCTTTATGATTGAAAGGGATTTTCAATATTGCAGTAAAGCCATGTACCAAATTGTCTAGAGGTTATTCACTTGGTAGGTGAATATATGATTGTACAATTGTCGAAGTATGTTAATTAAAAACAAAACAAAAAAATATCCCCATTTCCTCTTGAAAGTGACAAGGATTTCGAGATGTTACATATGGTATTAGAGCAAAGGTTCCTACTCTAGGACCTATAGGCTCATTTATGTTTGATGCTACAGCATAGTTTTAGAGTTGCAATGAAATATGAATCATGAAAAAATGTTATTATGATTATGTTTTTGTGATTGACTGTTGACATCCATGAGGATTCAGCTAATATACATCATTGGTTGTTGTGTGCAAGGAATTGATCGCACGAACCAAGGGCTTGGCATTCAAGAACCAAATCTAATCAATGGCAAGAGAATCACTAGACCAAAAGGAATTCGCAACAATCACTGTAAGTGAATACCTCTATATGGTTGTTGAATTTAATAGATTGTTATCTGCAATATGATCAACTTACAGCTTGTGATGTCAAGCCGGTTGACCATGATAGTGGCATTAGAGCCACAATGAGAACCAAGGGTTCGCTAATGTAATGTTATGAGACATTGTTGCATGCACGTGAGACTTTATGACTGGAAAGTGGAAATCTTGAGAGAATCAAGAGAAATTTAAAAGATAACTCCAAAACTAATAAAACCCTCACCTTAATAAGACAAGCAGAAGGGGGAGGGAAGTACCCTGCATTTTAAAATAAAGCTAACTTAAAATTTAAAATAACACTAACTTAAAATTAAAAATAAGACTTTTATATGTGTTGGGCATAAGCCCTGGAGCACATGGACTACCTTATTATGTGTTGAGCGTAAGCTCTGGAGCACAAATTTGGGCCAGAAAGGAACACAGACAGCTGGGTATTGGCTTGGCCACTTGATTGTGTGCAGGTAGGAGAACTACCCCAAGCTTGCAGGAGCACTGCATTTACCTTGAATAGCTGTTAGAGGTGGTTCCATGATTTTAGTGACGAACAAGTCCCTGAAGCACTCTGTAACTCAGGAGCACTAGGTGAGTGTTGGGTATCGTCATGTGCGTGATGCACGCCCTGAAGGGCATGACGCTGAGAAGGTGTTGAGTACCATTTGGTGCTTGGTGCAAGCCGAGAAGGCTTGGGATTTTTCTTGGACTCAAGCGAGCAGGATTGAGGGGAAAAAGAGTTCATGGACTCAAGCGAGCAGGCTTGAGGGAAAAAAGAGTTCCTCGACTCAAGCGAGAAGGCTTGAGGGGAAAAGAGTTCATCGACTCAAGCAAGGAGGCTTGACGGGGAAAAGAGTTCCTGGACTCAAGCGAGAAGTCTTGAGGGGAAATAGAGTTCCTGGACTCAAGCGAGAAGGCTTGAGGGGAAATAGATTTGTCTTGGACTTAAACGAGAGGGCTTGAGGGGAAAGATAATTTTCCGGAATTCAAGCGAGAGAGCTTGAGTGGAAAAAAACTTGGAGATCACCTACTGACACATTCCAACGATGCTATGACTAGTATGGTTATACCACAGGTACGCAAATGAAAAAAATTGCGGCAAAAAAAAAAGTCTTTAGTTATGTATATGTTAATTTTTTAATAGCTTGAGTTGAAATGAAAATACTGTGATGTATTTTGTATTGTTGAGATACTTAAATGTGTTGTAGAGTTGTTACTCAAATAAAAATGTTAATGTTAATTGTAAAAATATTGAAGTACATGTAATGTTTTAGTTTAACATTGTACGCGGTATACTGATAGCATTATGCATGTATATTTTTTTTGTTACACATTGGATGTGAAGCGGTCGCTTGATGCGACAATGTTGTTGGTACATGATAAGATGAAAGCACTTAGGGGTGCTAGTTATCTTTGTATTCCGGTGAATACAGTTTCAGGCTGAAGTTGAACAACTTTAATAACACATTGCAAAACTTAATATGTGTATATTATGAAACTAACATGTGAACCAGGTAGAACTGGTACCAACGTTGCAAAGTATATGCAATTTCCTAAGATAGGGGGCAGAGCGATATGGGAGATAATTATTGCAGGTATAAGAACTATGTCTTTATGATGTTTTCATTATAAGATTTTTTGTATCGTTAACATATATTGGATAGAGAATGTGTTTTGCATGCGATAGAAATGTAAAAAATGAAGATGCAGAGGTGAAATAGTGCGAAAAGTGGCACAACACCGAGGACGGTGTTCTTCCAAGAGGGAGAGTTTTGTAATGTCTCCATCTCTCGTAAAAGTTTTAATTATTCAATTTTTGTCTTTCTTATGTGACGACACTATCTAAAACCTAAAATAGTTTCCCGCAATGCAACCTAGAGTGGAAAAGGGCATGGTGGACCACAAGGGGGACAGTTTTGATGTCAATAATGTTGCATTGTTCTTTGACTTGTTTTAGCTTTCTAACATGAGTTAAGTTAAATTTATCAAGGATTTATGTCTATGGGGATTTTGAGTAAAACAAGATAATTAGTGTTCTCTGGATACATAGGCATATGCATCTCCTAATATACATATCTATATATGTATTTTTAAGTAAGATATGATAAAGCTATGGAAATACATATATATATATGCTTATGGATAATGTATAGATATATATAATTATTCATATATTGATGCTTTTAAATAGGCATATAGAAATGAATATTGTATTCATTGTATGCTTTTATATACATGTAGAAAATGCATATATTTTTATCGATATATATGTGTGTGTGTGTGTGTGTGTTTTGTTAATGTAATTGCATTGTAAAATATAGATATAGGGTAGTTGCATACATCTATCTATATTTTATAATTAAACAAGAAATGAAAATACTCTAATTTTCTTCATGCTTCTATAAAGACATATATTTTATTTTATGCTTGGTTATAATTAATAAAATGCATATATTTTATGTTGGAGTTATATAAAATGCACCTTTGGTGGAGTTATATGTTTTATATAAAAACATAGATGTTATATATTATACCAAATATATTTTATGGGATATATTTAATACATTTTATGTTGTACCTTTTCAAAGAGATGAGAAAAATTATTTGGGATATATTTTCTTTATATGAAAATGAAATAAAATGAAAGGAAAGAGTATTTTTTTATTTTTTTATGAATACATACATATATGAGATATATTTTTTATTCTTGACCTAGTTTTGTGGGGCTCGCTGGTGCTAGCCTTCACGCAGATGTTTTTGGGGGAGAGCTTTCATGCAGAAGAGGGGGAACATGTTTTTGGATGAGGAAAAACATTTATGCTCTGTGTGTTCCATTGTTGGTGAAGGATGGAAGAGCCCGAGGCTCTGCATTTCATTTTTATTTGCTTCTATCCATTGCTTGGTTATGTGTTGTGTTGAAAAACGAATTGGGGCTCTGCCCATTCCAGGAAATTGCTGGAAAAACATTTTAACTATGTACGATGGTTGAAAAACGAATTGGGGCTCTGCCCATTCCAGGAAATTGCTGGAAAAATGTTTTAACTCTGTATGATGGTTGAAAAATGAATTGGGGCTCTGCCCATTCCAGGAAATTGCTGGAAGAATGTTTTAACTCTATAAGATGGTTGAAAAACAAATAGGGGCTTTGCCCATTCCAGGAAATTGCTGGAAGAACGTTTTAACTCTTTATGATGGTTGAAAAACGAATAGGGGCTCTGCCCATTCCAGGAAATTGCTAGATAAACGTTTTAACTCTGTATGATTGTTGAAAAACGTTTTGGTATTCGCATGTGGCTGAAGAATGATTTTGAAGGCTCGGTGTTCTCCTTGGATTGTTTGAAAACATTTTAGCATCTGAATGTGGTTGGAAAATGATTTTCATGATCTGTATGTGTTAGTTTTTGTACCTAGGGAAGTGTTCCCCTAGTGACTTTTGCCTAAGTCACTTAGAAATAGGGAAAAAGTGACCCTCACATTAAATGACTTGAGAAAAGCATTTAATGAGACTTTATAAACATAAAGTCAATTTTTGATAAATTTAAGTGGGTGAGTGAAATTAACATTTATGGGAAATAAATGGAGCATTTAATTTCAACGGTCGATCTAAATCTATCTCATCCATTGGATTAAAAGAACCCTAAGGTTTTATCAAAAAGTATGAGGGAGACATTTCATTCCCACTTTTGATATGAGAGTGTGGTGAAGAGAAAGAGAGAGAGCAGCTTGAGCTTGAGAGAAATGCAGGGCACAAATTTCGAGGACAGCAGCTAGTTTGCAGCAGGAGGCACATTTCCAGAGATAGTTGTATTTAAATGTGCAGCACAGTTCCCTAGACAACCGTACTGTATGGATATTCGGCACACAGTTTGAGGAGGTTTTCTGTGCACATTTTTTAGGAGAATAGCACGGGTTTCAAGGCACTGTTGTGGGCACAAAACCCGAGAATAGTGGCTCGATTTTCAAGGCAGAAGTCTGGGCACAAAACCCGAGGTGAATGCACTGTTTTCGAGGAAGGTACATAGGCACAAATCCCGATAATGCTGGCACAAAATACGAGGGTTAGTACAGCACATAAATCGAGGTAAAGGACAGCACAGAAATCGAGGTGGGCGATTTATGTCATTTTCTCTCACCAAGGATTTCGAGGTGAATATTTGCACAGTTTTCAAGGCATCTTCAGCACACATTACGAGGCAGTCTTCGAGTGCATTTAATGGTGGAGATAAGTTTATATTTTCACTGTAATGTTGTCCTATAATTTTACTGAAGAAATAAAATCTCTCTCCCTCTGACTGGTTTTCCCCGTGGGGGTTTTTCCAGGGCTATTGGCCAAAAATTCTGAGTCTGATTTTTTATTGGTGTGCATGTTAAAATTAATTGTCTGCATGTTAAAGTGATTTTTCAGAGTGTTTAATTGTCTGAGAATTTTTCATAAGTAATTTCCAGCCTATGCAAAACCGGTTGGGAATGAAAACCACTGAAACATTAACATAAACCAGCAAGCAGAAAACTCAGAAAAATTTACATGGTATCAAAGCTTGGGGGTAGAAAACAGTAATATTTTGCAGACACACAGAAATTTCCAGAACTTGGTAATTTCAGTATTTTTCTTATGTTAGTGAACAGCACTTTGTTGGGTTGGCTGAAATATGGCTACAGGACTTAGGTTGGAGGATAGGCTAGATGGGACAGGCAACTTTGTGCCATGGAAGGCTAGGATTTTGTTTATTTTAGAGGAGAATGAGCTGTGGGAGGAGGTGGTTAAAAATACTACAGCAAACCCTGTTCAGATTCCCGCTGCTACAGATGCAGTAGCATTATCAGCCTTCAACAAGAAGGACTGTAAGGCTAGAAGAATAATCCTTGATGCAGTTAAAGATCATATCATCCCTCACATTTCAGGAAAAGCTACGGCACATTTGATGTGGACTGCTTTGACAAGTTTGTATGAGAGTACCAATGAGAACCGGAAGATGGTTCTCAAGGAGAAACTCAAGAGTATAAAGATGAATGGAGGAGAGGGAGTGACAATTTACCTTACCAGGATATCTGTAATTAGAGATGAGCTAGCAGCAGTTGGGGAGGTGGTCACTGCTACTGAGCTTGTGCGTACAACAGTGAATGGGGATTCAAAGCCCTGGGGTGCATTTTTGCAGGTTATAGTGGGTAGAGAGAACCTACCTTCTTGGGAGAGACTGTGGGATGACTTTGTGCAGGAGGATACCAGGAGAGGTCTCGTACAGGGCAGTTCATCACAGGGTCGGGTAGATGAGAAGAATGTGGCTTTGATAGCAAATGGGAAGAAGAAGAAGGGTGAGGCCAAGCAGCAGCTACAGCAGCAGAGTGGGTAGAAGAAGGACTAGAGTAAAATCAAGTGTTATGGTTGTCAGACATTTGGGCACTATGCTTCACAGTGTACAAACAAGAAGAAGAAGAAGGGACAACAAACTGCAGCTTCAGCGGAGGTTGATGACTTTGGAGACAGATTTCAGAGGGAGTTTTCCCTATGTGTTGGACAGATTGAGAGAGAGAGAGAGAACCTCTTTAGTTACCAGCACTGATGTGGATATGGAGATGGAGCATTCCTTGTTGGCAGGCCATCAAACGAGTGCATCCACCATTGGTATAATTACAGCAGAGCTTCGAGCCACATGATAGGTGCTTGAGAGTGTTAAATTTTCAGAATTTACTTCAATCTGATCTAGGATCTTAACTGAGAGAACAACATGTACAGCATATCAATCATGGAGACAATAATACAAGCACACAAGAGACACAAAGATTTACTTGGGGAAAACCATAAAGGTGAAAAACCCCAATAACTTCCTCAGAGATAGATAGAGCAATGATACAACCCAACCATAAGAGATAGACATATCCTAGCAGCAGATCCTCCTCCTCCATAAGTGTGCCACTCCTCCTTGAGAGCATGAGTGAGAAGTGAGTGATGAAATAGAGTGCCTCCCACACTCTATTTATACTTGACTTGACTTTCCTTTTACATAAATCATGTAGGCTTGAACTTAACCACATAACATAATGTTGACTGGGCCGACCCCCAATAGGGTTGTCTAATAACCCTTCGACCCACATGGCCGACCCCCAATAGGGTGGTCTAATAACCCTTTGACCCACATGACTTATATAGGGCCGACTCCAACAAGGTGGTCTAATAACCCATCAAGTATAAGTTACGGCATTTACAATATAAATGATGACACTTCCGTATAGAGGAATAATACCGTCTCTATAGGAGTACATACAACATATATATATGAAATACATTCCGAAGTTACATATACATCAACAGAGAGATGTTCTCCAAGCTTTCACGGACAGGTACAGATGTGGAGGTTGTACTAGGCGATGACACCATTGTTAGAGCAGTTGGTCGGGGGACCATTACATTTCAAAGGGAGACTATGAGTCCCATGACTCTAAGGGATGTTTTATATGTCCCTGGTCTAAAGAAGAACCTTGTATCATTTTCCACCATTGAGGATGTTAAAATTCAATATGCTAAGACAGAAAATAGCAGCATTACATTCCATTTCACAATAATAGCATATACAGGATCACTGAAGAAACAACAAGCATAGCATAAACACAAGAGCAGAGATTTATCCTGGGAAACCCTCATGGGGTAGAAAACCCAGCAAAGCTTCCTCAATATAGATGACCAGCAATATACAAAGATGCAAACCCTGAGCATAAGCTCCTTCTCCTCCATAGCAGACCTCTCCTCCACAAATGCGCCTTTCTCAAGTGAGTGAGTGTGTATAATGAGGAACACACCTCCTCTATTTATACACTACTCTGATATGTATTTTACACAAGTACACGTAGGCTCGTATTTAACCAATAGGTTAAATACCCCACTACAACTAACTGGGCCGACCCCTCTAGGGTGGTCTAATAACCCTTTGACCCACATAACACATACAGGGCCGACCCCTACTAGGGAAGTCTAATAACCCGAGTTACCACATTCCGACGGAGGAATAAACATCTCCGGATATACAATAAGATCTTCACGGAGGAATGAAACATCTCCGGAATAATAAAGTACAAATATAATATTCTTTGAAGTTACAATATCTCAACACTCCCCCTTAACGAGAAGGATATTATAACAACATCTGCACGAGCAAGGAGTCATCAACATCATACATGATACATCTATAAATCATTGGAAGCTTTCTTCAATTTGTCTTCATCAGTAACTCAAACAGTTACTGGTACATCAATGTCAACATCAACATCAACATCACGATCAGCAGTATCGTCATCACACGATCAGCAGCATCGTTATCACACGATCAGCAGCATCGTCATCACACGATCAGCAGCATCGTCATCACACGATCAGCAGCATCGTCATCACGCGATCAGTAGCATCGTCATCACACGATCAGCAGCATCGTCATCACACGATCAGCAACATCGTCATCACACGATCAGCAGCATACTTGATCCTTCCTTTCGGAATTACTGGATCAATCTCATCATAATCATATTTAAGACTATCCTTCCTTTCGGAATTACTGGATTTACTGTCTAAGGATGATTAGTCCAACTACAATCATATTTAAGACTATCCCTCCTGGATTTGCTGTCTAAGGATGATTAGTCCAACTACAATCATACTTAAGACTATCCCTCCTGGATTTGCTGTCTAAGGATGATTAGTCCAACTACAATCATATTTAAGACTATCCCTCCTGGATTTGCTGTCTAAGGATGATTAGTCCAACTACAATCATATTTAAGACTATCCCTCCTGGATTTGCTGTCTAAGGATGATTAGTCCAACCACAATTCATTTAGGACTATCCTTCCTTTCGGAATTACTGGATTTACTGTCCAAGGATGATTTAATCCACTCAATTCATTTAGGACTATCCTTCCTTTCGGAATTACTGGATTTACTGTCCAAGGATGATTTAATCCAACCACAATTCATTTAGGACTATCCTTCCTTTCGGAATTACTGGATTTACTGTCCAAGGATGATTTAATCCACTCAATTCATTTAGGACTATCCTTCCTTTCGGAATTACTGGATTTACTGTCCAAGGATGATTTAATCCACTCAATTCATTTAGGACTATCCTTCCTTTCGGAATTACTGGATTTACTGTCCAAGGATGATTTAATCCACTCAATTCATTTAGGACTATCCTTCCTTTCGGAATTACTGGATTTACTGTCCAAGGATGATTTAATCCACTGATTTCATTCTCGAAGACCTCACGTCTACGGCTCTCTTTAGGACTGACTGTCCAGGGATGATCCAATCCCCTCAAGTCCATCAAGGACTTCATTCTCGGAGACCTCACGTCTACGGCTCTCTTCAGGACTGACAGTCCAGGGATGATCCAATCCCCTCAAGTCCATCAAGGAATTCATTCTCGGAGACCTTACGTCTACGGCTCTCTTTAGGACTGAAAGTCCAGGGATGATCCAATCCCCTCAAGTCCATCAAGGACTTCATTCTCGGAGACCTTACGTCTACGGCTCTCTTTAGGACTGAAAGTCCAGGGATGATCCAATCCCCTCAACTGTCCGCTAAGGACTTCATTCTCGGAGACCTCACGTCTACGGCTCTCTTTAGGACTGAAGGTCCAGGGAAGATCCAATCCCCTCAACTATCCACTAAGGACTTCATTCTCGGAGACCTCACGTCTACGGTTCTCTTTAGGACTGAAAGTCCAGGGATGATCCAATCCCCTCAACTGTCCACTAAGGACTTCATTCTCGGAGACCTTACGTCTACGGTTCTCTTTAGGACTGAAAGTCCAGGGATGATCCAATCCCCTCAACTGTCCACTAAGGACTTCATTCTCGGAGACCTCACGTCTACCGTTCTCTTTAGGACTGAAATTCCAGGGATGATCCAATCCCCTCAACTGTCCACTAAGGACTTCATTCTCGGAGACCTTACGTCTACGGTTCTCTTTAGGACTGAAAGTCCAGGGATGATCCAATCCCCTCAACTGTCCACTAAGGACTTCATTCTCGGAGACCTTACGTCTACGGTTCTCTTTAGGACTGAAAGTCCAGGGATGATCCAATCCCCTTCTGTATTCTCATCTATACAAGAGCAGTTATCACATTAGCATGTATTCTCACCAATACATCAAAACATGTGTACATCACACCAAAACATGTATACATCACACCTAGCATGTATTCTTACTAATACATCAAAACATGTATACATCACATCTAGCATGTATTCTTACTAATACATCTAACATCAAAACATGTATACATCACATCTAGCATGTATTCTTACTAATACATCTAACATCAAAACATGTATACATCACAACTAGCATGTATTCTTACTAATACATCAAAACATGTATACATCACATCTAGCATGTATTCTTACTAATACATCTAACATCAAAACATGTATATATCACAACTAGCATGTATTCTTACTAATACATCAAAACATGTATACATCTAGCATGTATTCTTACTAATACATTTAACATCAAAACATGTATACATCACAACTAGCATGTATTCTTACTAATACATCAAAACATGTATACATCTAGCATGTATTCTCACCAATACATCTATCATCAAAAGCATGTATAAGTAAAACTAAGTATTCTAAGTAAGAGAGTCCTAAATCTAAATATTTCTAAGTAACTGGGTGTAGAGAACAGGTTACCTCATCAACGACCTTGTTGTTTGATGAGACAATCTCATCAGTAGTGACTATACTACTCCCCCTTTCGAGGAGGGTCCTTTTGAACTACACCAAGCTTGTCTCGGAAGTATTCAAACTTCACTCGAGACAGAGGTTTGGTTGGTAACTTCTTCACTTGACGTAGAGGCTTGGTTAGTACAACGGTAACCTGTTACAAATTCAAACTTTTAGAGTTCCTTTCTGTGTCATAACTTGTTAGTTCCTTATGTTCTTTGACTTATCATGGAACACTAGATTCTATGTCATCTTGATACAACTCTAAATATCACATAGGATCTCAGTTGGTTCTATCTCTAAGTCAAACAATCCTAAAGCCAAACTTCTTCACAACTAGCAGAGCAAGCAGCCATATATTCCGCTTGTGCTGAGAGCCACACTAGACTGCTTCCAGCTAAACCACGAGATCATGGCTAATACCAGACAATAACATCCTCTCGATGTGTTCTTCTTGTCTGATACACTTCCTGCCCAAATAGAATCTGAATAGCCATCTGAAGTCATGATCTTCAAGATAGCATAGATCAAATTCTATCATGTCCTTTATGTGCCTCATCACATGCTTTGCAACTATCAGGTAAACACATCTAGTTTCCACTAGATACTAACTCAAGGTGTTCATAACAAAGCATATATCTAACCTAGTATATGTTAGATATATCAAAGACCCAATAATTTGACTGTACAGAGTTATATCCACTAACTCTGATGAGTTATCCCCTAACAGCTTCAAGTTGGAATCCATAAGAGTGGCCATTCCAACACCTCAAGTCATATTTCTCATCATACTTTCCCTGGTTGAGAAATATTCCTTCTGAGCCTTGCCATACTTCCAGACCTAGGAAGTAAAGCATCAATTTGAGATCTTTCATTTTTCATTTCTGTATTGAATGATCTTCTGCATATCTATCTGTTCCATCTCTCGTTAGATGGGTCTATTGATATGAGCCTCAATATCATTCGAACTCTGTGGTGAGTTCCTTCTTGCAACATGTCATATGTGTATCATATTTAACCTTGTAGCAAAGGTTGAGATCCACATCACCCATGGTGATCATTAAGCTTATAAAATTATTATCGATCCTAGGTACCTATGCAGAACCTGATTCATACTTCTTCTTTAATTACACCATACTTGGAGCAAACATCTTGTCGTGATTCTCTTCCCCATTCTAAGAGAATCTTCTAGCCATGAGCCTTCTATATTTTGTTTGATTTGTAAATCTTCTTGTTTGAACATCCACCACTTGTACGGTGTCCATCATTCTTCATGACCTTTCCTACAAATCAAAATTAAGTACATGATTAGTAATACTTCATAATCATCAAAAGATAACCCATTATGCATACAGATATCATTTATATAGTGATGCAACTATTTTGACCAATACTTTGGCACAACACTTTCCCATATCCTGTATGCATACAGTGGCTATCTAGATGCCTTCCATCTCTACCAGAACATACTATCGAGAGTGTGCACAACTCTCAGCATGTCAGCAAAGAGGTTTCATTCTAGACAAGCAACAATGGAATGTTTGTCCAAACATATGCACATTAGTTGTATACTGTTCAATGCTCTATGAATGTTTACACTCAGCATTATATATTCTAGGAATACAAATATGCATGCAGGCAATATCATTACTATTTCAAATAGCAACTCAAATACTTATCTTTTATGTTTGTGTGGCTGCCTCCCGCTTGATCTTCTGTATGTCTTTTGAACTTCTATTCATTCTGTACCACTGAGCATGCTCAAGAGTCATCCTCATGATCTCATACACAAACATACACTCATTAGTATATGCTTTCAAAACATTATAGTACTAAATAATCTTGAAAACGTATAGTCATGATTATAGTTAATAAACATTAGTATTCAAGATTTCAGGGAAGTCTTCTTTTACTCATGCATATCATTGATAAAAGATATAATATGCATAATCCCTTGATTACTAACTTTATGAATAAGCATAACCAATCATTCCAAGTATACTTATATAAGGGATCCTAACACAAGGTAAGATTCATGGGAAACATACCTGGATTAGTATACCTACTTGGTTATGTACAACATACCTAAACAATCTCTTCAATGATTTAGAGATCCTGAGCTAGAACCTGCAAGTCTCATAGGTTAAGCATAATATAACAAAGTCATACATACCTCGTAAGTAGAACAAAGATTATGGATGAGTCTTTGTCTTCATGTTTTCATGGTCATGGAGCCTGATTTGTCTTTTGTGATGTACCTGTATCTTGTTAGCAGACAACCTCAACCTCGCACAACACCATAATGCATTAGTACAATCATAAGTGTCAACACCCTAACCAATGAATATCTTCTATCATGCATTCATAATTTTGTTAAGGTGATACAACAAATCTAGAATCAAGATTGTACTAACTGTAATAACATGAAGACAAACATACCATAAACTTAATCATGAACAAATCTCAAAACATACCTCGATGAGTCATACCTATCGAGATCGCTTGTAATCTCCTTATGTAAAGCCTTAGCCTCATCTCCCTCTGAAACATGAACTCCTTCACTTATGTAGGTGACCAATCCATCTTCTTCTAGGATTAACCCTATCCACTTGATTTGCAAGAACTGGACCTGGAGCTGGATATGGGTTTGTCAGAGAAACCCCAAAAATTCAAACTTTGAATTTCAAACTTCCGAAAGGATAGAGATATGCGCCTTGATGAGCTGATCAAACTGATATATTCAGAATTTGAAAACTGCAAAGTTTTACTCCTCAATTTTGCCTTTGAAACTTTCGGATTCACTGGACGTGACCCTGAACTGGGGTTTGATGAAGCCCACTCTTTTTCCCCATCAAAAAGTTTGATCCAAAGCTCTAAGCTTCTATTTTTCTGAGGAGCTTCCAGCCGTGGTCACAGATTTCAAAAATTCCCATTTTTACAGAAGCCCTAATTTTCCGCTTTTCTGATCAAAGTCCCGAACTAGGGTCTAATCAAGCCCGGCCTTCTGCCCAACCAAAAATTCTGATCTTGGTCTCTAAATTTCTATTTTGATGAGTAGCATCCAGCCGTGGTCTCCGATTACAAAAATTTCAACTTTCTCCAAAGCCCTAAATCCCGGAAGTCATGAATGAAGGTACCAAAAAATAATTCTGTTTTGACAGAAATATGTACCTGATTGTTTCTGGTGTAACTCTGAAATTTTTGATCCACAGGGTCTGAAAACGTTTCCTGAGATAGCCTGACCTGTTATCTTTCCATCCTGACAGGTCTGACCTCCATTGGATTCTCTGAGAGAGAGTTATGCCAAGTGTCGCAACGTGACCTGTTTTGGGAAAATACAGGAGAGAGAACTTGTACGGCGTGCCACGTGTCACTGTTTGACCTTCGGCCTCTGAAAAAGTTTTCTGAGATATCTCGGCCTGTTATCTTTCCATCCTGATAGGTATGACCTCAATTGGATTTTCTGAGAGAGAGTTATGCCAAGTGTCGCAACGTGACCTGTTTATGGGATAATACAAGAGATCGCACTTGTACGGAGTGCCACGTTTCACTGGTTCAACTTCGGCCTCTGAAAAAGTTTTCTGAGATAGTACAGACTGTGTACTACCTGTCACGTTTTACAAAATTTCATTTGGAGCTTCCTAGCCCAAGATATGACCTTTTTCCCAAGGTCACCTGATTTTGACTCAGATCTGGAAGAGGCAGAAACCCTATATTGTACAGATCATAAATCACAAAGTACAATGAATTAGAGGTTGTCCTTTGGACACAAGGTACCTGGAGATTTTAGCTTCGTCCTGTAACAATTTCAGATCCGAAAACTTCGCCAAAACGGATTTATAGTGAAAGTGCTACGATGACTGGTTTTTGCTATGTAAAACCCTAACCTTCAAATTGTCATAAGTAAAGCAAGTGTCTTTAGTGCCATACCTTGTCTTCCTTCAGGTTAGCTCTGATACCATGTTAAAATTCAATATGATAAGACAGAAAATAGCAGCATTACATTCCATTTCACAATAATAGCATATACAAGATCACTGAAGAAACAACAAGCATAGCATAAACACAAGAGACAGAGATTTATCCTGGGAAACCCTCATGGGGTAGAAAACCCAGCAAAGCTTCCTCAATATAGATGACCAGCAATATACAAAGATGCAAACCCTGAGCATAAGCTCCTTCTCCTCCATAGCAGACCTCTCCTCCACAAATGCGCCTTTCTCAAGTGAGTGAGTGTGTATAATGAGGAACACACCTCCTCTATTTATACACTACTCTGATATGTATTTTACACAAGTACACGTAGGCTCGTATTTAACCAATAGGTTAAATACCCCACTACAACTAACTGGGCCGACCCCTCTAGGGTGGTCTAATAACCCTTTGACCCACATAACACATACAGGGCCGACCCCTACTAGGGAAGTCTAATAACCCGAGTTACCACATTCCGACGGAGGAATAAACATCTCCGGATATACAATAAGATCTTCACGGAGGAATGAAACATCTCCGGAATAATAAAGTACAAATATAATATTCTTTGAAGTTACAATATCTCAACAGAGGATAGGGGTCTTGGGGTATGTTTCTCAGATGGGAGAGTGCAGTAATTCCCCAGGACTACAAGTGTATCTACCTCCATGGACATTAGGGTTAGATGTGGAAAGTTGTACAAGCTCTTGTTTCAGCCACAGTACGCTCTAGCACACGGCAGCAGCAGTGAGCTATGTGAGCTATGGCATCGGAGGATGGCCCACTTACATCACCCAGCTCTGAGATTGTTGAGGAGCATGGTTACAGGTTTACATGAGTTCAGCACTCAGTAGAGTGATGTGTGTAGGGGGTGTGCTTTGGGAAAGTACACCAAGACTGCTTTTCCAAGCAATGACACCAGAGCAGCAGGAGTGCTTGACTTGATCCATTCTGATATTTGTGGTCCTATGTGATCGGTCTCTTTGACTGGTTTTGAGTACTATATCATCTTCATTGATGACTACCCCAGGAAGACCTGGATCTACTTCTTGAGGAGCAAGAAGTCACCCTTAGTATTGAGTGTCTTCCAAGGGTTCAAATCCCTTGTGGAGAAGCAGACAGGGAGGAAGATTCAGATGTTGCGATCGGACAATGGGGGTGAGTATACCTCCAAGGAGTTCGATGCTTTTTGCAGACAGGAGGGTATACAGAAACAGTTGACAGTTCCCTACAATCCTGAGCAGAATGGAGTAGCAGAGAGGAAGAACAGGTCGATTGTGGGAGCAACGAGAGCGATGCTCCATGATCAGGGTTACCATTCTTTCTATGGGCAGAGACATGCAGCACTACAGTTTATCTGCAGAACAGGAGTCCTCACCGTGCTTTGGGGAGGAATACTCCTGAGGAGATGTACACAGGCAAGAAGCCTGAGGTGAGCCACTTCCGCATATTTGGTTCTTTGACTTACTCTCACGTCCCTTCTGAGTAGAGGACGAATTTTGATCCCACTGCAGAGAGATGCATCTTTGTGGGATATGATGAGACTTTGAAGGCTTACCGGCTTTATCTTCCTGGCTAGAAGAGAGTTGTAGTGAGGCGGGAAGTGAAGTTTGATGAGGAGAGAGCCTTCAGGAAGTCCAGAGAGTTAGAGCAAAGGGAGCCACCAGCTCCCACACCTCAGTTGACACAGGATTCTTCAATATAGGTTTCAGGTCCACAGGTTTTCGAAGTGATTGGATCACAGAGTACAGGCACAGTTCCTACAGGTTCAATGGTTCAGGTGACAGGTACTTCAGGGACAGGTTCAGGTTCTGGTTCATAGGTTACAGGTTCTTCAAGGATTGGTTCATCAGTCACTGGTCCTCGGGGTGTTCGATCTTCTGCTTCTGGAAGTTCTTGAGATGAGGATAGACCAGTGTGGGAGGATCCTTCAAGGAAGAGGAAGCCTAAATGGACTCAAGTCACCTTGAAGGAAGCTGAGGCATTTGGTAGACCCCAGGAGGAGATCAGAACAGTAGTGATGTCGGATAGACTGGGTATGGCTCTTGTTGCAAGTCTTCGTGATTCTGAGCCATCCACATTTTAGGAGGCTTCTCAACATCAGGTATGGAGAGATGCCATGATGGAAGAGTACCATTCCATCATGAAGAATGATGCTTGGGAGATAGTGCTGAGACCAGAAGGGAAGTCAGTTGTGACTTCCAAGTGGCTTTACAAGATAAAGCATGCTATAGATGGCAGTGTGGAGAAGTACAAGGCTCGGTTTGTGGCTCGAGGGTTTTCACAGGTTGAGGGAGTTGACTATGATGAGACTTTTGCGCCAGTTGTTTGGTATTCTTCCATCAAGGCAGTGATTTCTATAGCAGCAGAGATGGGTTGGAAGATCCACCAGATGGATGTGAAGACTGCATTTATCAATGGTCTTCTGCAGGAGGAAGTGTACTTAGAGCAGCCATAGGGATTCGAGATTCATGGGATGGATTCTCATGTGTGCAGGCTGAGGAAAGCTGTATGGATTGAAGCAAGCTCCTAGATCTTGGTACTCCAGGATCGATACGTACTTGACATCGATGGGTTTTCAAAAGAGTGAGGTTGATCCCAACCTATACTACACTATGGTTGGTGGAGATCCTCTCATTCTTTTGTTATATGTTGATGACTTATTTATCACAGGGGATGAGCATCTCATTGCACATTGCAAGAGAGACCTTACTGTGGAGCACAAGATGACTGACATTGGGTTGATGCATTATTATCTGGGGATGGAGGTTTGGCAGGAGCCTGGACATATTTTCCTAGGACAAGGGAAGTATGCAGTTGATATTCTGAGGAGATTTCGTATGGAGGACTACAGGTCGATGTGTACACCTATGATCACCAACTGGAAGAACCTTCATGCTTCTGAGGGTAATTTGGTGGATCCTACACTTTACCGTTAGCTCATTGGATTGTTGATGTATATGGTCAACACCAAACCAGACTTGTGTTTTGTGGTGAACACTCTTAGCCAGTTCATGGTGGAGCCTAGGAGTGTACATTGGATTTCCGCAAAATAGGTGTTGAGATACCTAGTAGGTACAGTGGACTATGGTTTGGACTACAGGGGTTCGGGTGGAGTCAATTTGGTTGGTTTCACAGATTCAGACTGGGCAGGCAGTGTGAGGGATCGGAAGAGCACTTCTAGTTGTTGTTTCAGTTTGGGCTCGGCAGCAGTGTCGTGGTTCAGTCGGAAACAAAAGTCCGTTGCATTGAGTTCCGTCGAGGCTGAGTATATGGCAGCCAGTCAAGCTACTTGTGAAGCATTGTGGCTTTGTAAGTTGTCGGTAGATTTATTTGATCAAGAGCTTAGACCTACGGTGATCTATTGTGACAATTAGAGTTGCATCCAGCTCTTTAAGAATCTAGTGTTCCATGACAGGTCAAAGCACATTGAGATCAGGCACCATTTCATCCGTGACTACGTCCAAAGAGGAGCAGTTGAGTTGCAGTATATTTCCACTGATGAGCAAGTAGCATATATCCTGACAAAATCTTTAGGGAGAGGAAAGTTTGTCTTCTTCAGAGATAACTTAGGAGTGGTGCAGAACACCTTCCTCGGTAAGAGGGAGTGTTAGTTTTGGTACCTAAGGAAGTGTTCCCCTAGTGACTTTTTCCTAAGTCACTTAGAAAGGGGGAAAAAGTGACCCTCACATTAAATGACTTGAGAAAAGCATTTAATGAGACTTTAGAAACATAAAGCCACTTTTTGATAAATTTAAGTGGGTGCGTGAAATTAACATTTATGGGAAATAAATGGAGCATTTAATTTCAACCGTCAATCTAAATCTATCTCATCCATTGGATTAAAAGAACCCTAGCGTTTGATCAAAAAGTATGAGGGAGGCATTTCATTCCCACTTTTGAGATGAGAGTGTGGTGAAGAGAAAGAGAGAGAGCAGCATGAGCTTGAGAGAAATGCAGGGCACGAATTTCGAGGACAACAGCTAGTTTGCAGTAGTAGGCACAAATTTCGAGGAGGCACATTTCCTGAGGCAATTGTATTTAAATGTGCAGCACAGCTCCCTAGAAAACCATACTGTACAAATATTGGGCACGCAGTTTGAGGAGGTTTTATGTGCACATTTTTCGAGGAGAACAGCACGGGTTTCAAGGCACTGTTCTGGGCACAAAACTTGAGGACAGTGGCTCGATTTTCAAGGCATAAGTCTGAGAACAAAACCCAAGGTGACTGCACTATTTTCGAGGCGGGTACACAGCCATAAATCCCGATAATGCTGGCACAGAATACGAGTGTTAGTACAGCACAAAAATTGAGGTAAAGGACAGCACATAAATTGAGGTGTATGATTTCTGTCCTTTTCTCTCAACACGGATTTCGAGGTGATTATTTGCACAGTTTTCAAGGCAGCTTCAGCACACATTACAAGGCAATCTTCGAGTGCATTTAATGGTGGAGATAAGTTTATATTTTCACTGTAATGCTATCCTATAATTTTACTGAAGAAATAAAATCTCTCTCTCTCTGACTGGTTTTCCCCGTGGGGGCTTTTCCGTGGCTATTGGCAGGAAATTTTGAGTCTGATTTTTTATTGGTGTGCATGTTAAAATTAATTTTCTGCCTGTTAAAGTGATTTTTCCGAGTGTTTAGTTTCTGAAAATTTTTCATAAGTAATTACTAACCTATGCAAAACCGGCTGGGAATAAAAAACACTAAAACATTGACATAAACCAGCAAGCTGAAAACTCAGAAAAATTTACAGTATGTGTCCATTGACGGGAGAAAAACATTTTTATTCTCTGTTTGTTTTCCAGTGATGGGATCAAAACATTCTTGTACTCTGTCTGTCTGTCCCAATATTTATATTAATCTTGTTTGGAAAATGTTAAAGGGCAGCGTGAGCTCTATCCGTATAATTAGATCTATGTTCCAGCCTCGCTTGGATCGCGTTGAGGGGCAGCATGAACTCTGTATGTAGTTTCCAGATCTCTGTAGTATATTTTCCTGGAATGCTTTGGTAGCTCACTGCATCGTTTTCTCTTGAGATGCTTTGATGAACAACGAAATAGTTTACGTCGTTGTTACCTTTCTTGTCATCGCTCTGGGAGGAAGGAAGTGCCGATTCACTTATTTATGATATATGTGTTATAACATGAAATGCTACTGTACATTCGGTAGCACGAGTTGTTAAAAAAAACATCAATGCTGCTTGCACCTTCGTTATAAATACGTGGCATGTTGTTAGTTGTTTGAAAGTATTCCTTTCGTTTTAAATATGTTGCATGTTGTTGGTTGTTCGAAAGTATTCACTTCATATTATATATGTGGCATGTTGTTAGTTGTTTGAAAGTGTTCATTTCATTGTTGCATACTGTAAGTTAACCATTTCGCAGAGATGGGAGTATGCTAAATGTTGTTTGATCATACTCATTGCACATTTAGTATGTTGCATGTCGAATGCATTGTATATTGTTTTCTTATAAAGTAAAGAAAATGTTATTTTAGAGTTAAAAGATGCATTAAATGTGTAGACATATACATTGTGAAGGGACACATGCAAGAAGTAGCATGGGTCTTTAGGTTTATAAATGGTAATAACCTATGATATGTGTGTGTGTGTGTGTGTGTGTGGTGCATATAAAACATATAACATATGTTATGTATGCATTAGATGTACCATGTTTTGTATGAAATGGTTAGACTATATATATATATATATATATATATTGCATAAAGTTGTTATGTTTTATATGTTGTATGAACTGACCATATTATATATATTGCATGCAATGGGTATGTGCATATGGTTGAGATAAATATATATTTCATACAATGGGTGTGTAATTTGCACGTTTGAATGCCTTGGGTGATATATATATATATATGTTTTATCCATCGAGATTATATGCATTGTCTAAAATTTACACATATGATTTATGATGTTGGTATCACCTTGCATTCATTGTTGCATGTCAAACTATTGTAGGCATTGGTTAAACTTACCTATGATGCTAGTTGAATAGCAAATTCAGTTTGATGTCAATGCATTGATTGGTATGTGCAATCACCAAGTTACATATACATAATGTATGACGTTCGTATTACATTACGTCCATTAGATTGCATAGTGAATGCATTGGACCGACGTTATATGTATATTCATGTTATTCGTATTACGTTATGTATTTTGGTTGCATGTTGAATGCATTGGAAACGTTACACACACATGTTCGTGTTATTTGCATTACATGATGTCTACTGGTTGCATGTCGAATGCATGGGATGCACGTCGAATGCATCGAAATGTTGCATATACTTATTTATGATGCATGATAGCTTGTGGTTACGTGTCGAATGCATTATATGCATGTCGAACACGTTTCTTATGTTTCATCTACATGTTTATGATGCTTGTATCACATGATATATTTTGATTGCATGTTGAATGATTTGAGTGCATGTCAAAATGCTTGGATGGATGGTTGAATGCACTGGTTATATTACTTATGGTACGACTACCGTGAATGAAGGTCGGTAAACACATGCATATTCCGTGGGGGCATAGAAGGTCAAGTCTGGAGTACAGACTTGGGCCCGCCGAGAACAACACCACGGCTAGGTAAGAGGTTAGGACACGAGAAGTGTCTATGTACGAGCACTACCTTTTGGATTTGTAGGAGCACTGCAATAACCTCTAGAGATGTGTGTGATTAGTTCTAGGGCGACGAGACTTAAAACTCTCTATCCTATTTGTGGACCACCATGCCCAGCTCGGGGGTGGCCTTCGGACGGACTGAGTATAAGCCGTTGAAGAGCCTACAGTTGGGTGAAGCGTTACATTGCCCAAAAAAGTTTCCCTAAATAAATATTTATGCTTATAATTCATTTTGATGTATTGTGAATAATGAAAAGACATCTAGAGTGTGTAAAGTATATTTTATGATACTAATAAATGTTGTAAGTATGATGAATACAGGAATAAGAAGACGGGAAGAATAACCCTTTTTCAATTCTACCGAGACGGTAAGAAAAGTATGCTTGTAAAGTAATTGTACTCATTGATATATATATTGACTCACCTAATTGTGTCTTTAATGGTATTCGATTAATGTAAGTGAAAAGTATAATCTATTATGTTTACTTCTTCATGTATTTATATCAAGTTGATTGGTAGATGGCCAAAAGAAAGAGACCCCATTTGTTTGAAAAAATATTTCAGTATGATGCTAACCCTAGGGAAGAATAGTATCATACACATGCTTAAGGTTTTACCATTCCATGTCTTTGATGTGAAAACATATATTTGAAATTATGTTTAATGCGTGAGCTTATGATTGTGGATGCAATAGAAGAATGGATAGGCTGGTTGTGCATTTGAATAAATGTGTAAAATCTTATGTGGACTAAGAATGAGACATTACCTTAGATCAATTTGCATTGATAGTGATCTATGTAAGAGTATGTGTGAAAAAGAACATGTATGTATACCTTTTGTGAATGATGTCAAGGATAATAGTCAACATGACATAGCCATATCTTCTAAGGTTATGATTATACCTTGCGACATAATCTATGGTTGACAACGTATTTAATGGGTGTAAGAGAAAAACTTGACATGTTCTCATATTGTCATATAGGTGTATAACTTTGTCTTCATGGACTTATGATGACTTTAATAGTGCACTTACATCTAATGGTGTAATGTCCCCATTCAAATAATTGCATAACGGGACAATCCCATCAATCCTACCAGTTCCCTAGGTTGAATGGGTACATTTGGAATTATAATAAGGGAGCAAATGAATAATGTTTATACATTATAATAGTTCAATTATTTAATAAATAGGTTGAATAAATAAATTCAAGAGAAACTCTAGGTGGCAAATGGTTTTGAAGACATATGGAGAATGTGGGACCCACACTAGCTTGTTTTGTCACTGCCACATGGCACATCTCTCTTGCCATTCCGAATCCATGAGAATGAAAACATTATTGGGTAAGTTGGTAAGTCATACACATGGAATTGAGCATCTTAGGTCGAATTGGGATGGAATGGTAACCTCCATGGAAGAGGAAGAGTCAAATTGGAAGCTTGTGGACACTTGGGCTAGATTACCTAGAACTTATGACAACAATGATGGAGCATCTATGACATCTATGACAAAATTCAGATCTAACTTCTGAAATCTGACCATTATGACATATCAGCCCAAAAAATAGGCTCCAAGAAGGCGCTCATGGGAGTTGGAGAATCCAAAGAGGCCCCTACTCGAATTGCGAGAAGATTGAAGGTTCGGAACTAGGGAGACAAGTGGCAAATGTGGAATATTTCCTAAGCGGAAATCTCTAGAATCTAATGGGAGGAATTCGAACCATAGAAGGCTAAGGTTGGTTATAAAATTAAGAAATCAAACATGAGAATGCCTTTTGATCATTTGAGAAAAATTTCATTTGTGAAGAGAGATCTAGTGGATGACTAGTTTCTTGCCTTAGCCAATTTCGAGGGTGAAAGATTCCCATCCAAGTTGGTGTTTGGAGAGGCCACTCAGGTGTTTCATGGAGCTTTAGTGGAGTTTGTATTTGCAGGTGCAAGCTACAGGATAGCTCGTGATTTCTTCTAGTGCATCACTTTCCCTCAACCATTTCCAGTTTTGATGGCATATTCTTGCTCCTTGAGGGAGGGCGTTTTTGGTGAGCTCTTGTACTCTTTGGAAGAGGTTCTAATGATCCATTTCTTATTGTAATAAGGTTAATATTATTTTTTCTTCATATTCAGAAAGTCTCAGGTCTAAATACCAAGTGGTTGTATGTAAAAATGATGATTAATGAGCAAACCATGACCATTTCCCCGCTACATTGATGTATGCCATTGTAATGTTGATGATTTCGAATGAAAGAATATTTCTCTGATATATTTATGATGAATGGACATCAATTGATGAGAATTACAAGTTTCATGTTTAGAAATTAAGTATTTGAAGTCATTTTTCTTAGTTTATTTGCATTTGGAAGAGATTTTGTGCCATTTCCCCAAGGGTCGAATTAGGGATTTTTGTTGTTGTTTGGGAGAAGGTTAGAACAGATTTAATAACTGATTAATTGTGCATATGAGACCTTATTAATTTCCCTTAGATATCCCCTACCTCTGCTCTGAATTTTGAATGGGTTTGGAGGCATTTGGAGATCCATTTTCAGTACTTACCCTAGGGGGATTTGATCCCCAAATTGCTAGTTAACTTCCATACTTTGTCCAAAATATTAAACAAGTTTGTAGAAGTATTTGGAGGGTCATAAATCATCCATGAACCTCATATTCAAGTCTTAATATTAGTAATACACCCTCACAGAAGATTTGGGAGCATTTTGATCAATTTAGAGACCTGGACATCAAAACTAGTGAAAGGTCGATATTGGGGAAAAAGTGAAAAATTAGGCATTTTAATAAAAAAAATTAAAAAGGGACATTACAAATGGTTAGTTGAATTTATTGTTAAAAAAAACTACGACACCATGATTTCGAATATTATTGGGTTGCATACTTATGTGTTCGAAAAGGTTTTCCATTATGCATTAAAGATGTGTCGACAAGTTTTCTAAAGGTCGATTAAGTATGTAACTTATTGAATGAGTACCTTTGTATGAAATGGAATCTAGAACATGAATGTATGTTTCGTGCACTGTTTCATTTAGGTTATAATTACCAAGTATGATTGAGCATCAAATTGATTCATTACTCTACAAGTACTCGCACCGTGATATATCTTTTGTTATTTGATATAATGTTGAGCAAGTATTGCATGTCATGATATGGAAAAATAGGTGTTTATATCTATGTGAGACTTATGGTACCTCGACATGTTTTTGATGTTAGATGACTCTAGTTAAGAGTGTTTTGTTAAAGATAACATCGAGTTATGGAACTAGCTTATTGTGTAGAAGGAGTGTTCTTCTATGTTGTACCAACTCGAATCTTGTGTGGTCTTTCTTACCCAAGTGTGTACATGAAGTCGAAAGTGATTTTCTAGTTAGAACTTGCTTTATAATGTTATAAAGAGAAACTTGGTATTGCATGTCTTTATGCTTGAAAGGGCTTTTCAATATTGCAGTAAAGCTATGTACCAAATTGTCTAGAGGTTATTCACTTGGTAGGTGAATTGATGATTGTACAATTGTCAAACAATGTTAATTAAACACAAAACAAAAAAATCTCCCCATTTCCTCTTGAAAGTGACAAGGCTTTCGGGATGTTACATATGGTATCAGAGCGAAGGTTCCTACTCTAGGACCTATACGCTCATTTATGTTTGATACTGTAGCATAGATTTAGAGTTGCCTTGAAATGTGAATCATGAAAAAATGTTATTATGATTATGTTTTTGTGATTGACTGTTGACATCCATGAGGCTTCAACTAATATACATCATTGGTTGTTGTGTGCGAGGAATTGATCGCACGAACCAAGGGCTTGGCAATCAAGAACCAAATCTAATCAATGGCGAGAGAATCGCTAGACCAAAAGGAATTCGCAACAATCACTGTAAGTGAATGCCTCTATATGGTTGTTGAATTTAATAGATGTTTATGTGCAGTATGCTCAACTTACAGCTTGTGATGTCAAGTCGGTTGACCATGATAGTGGCATTAGAACCACAATGAGAACCAAGGGTTCGCTAATGCAATGTCATGAGACATTGTTGCATGCACATGAGACTTTATGACTGGAAAGTGGGAATCGTGAGAGCATCAAGAGAAATTTAAAAGATAACTCCAAAACTAATAAAACCCTCACCTTAATAAGACAAGCAGAAGGGGGAGGGAAGCGTCCTGCATGTTATTTAAAAGATAAATCCAAAACTAATAAAACCCTCACCTTAATAAGACAAGCAGAAGGGAGAGGGAAGCGTCCTGCATTTTAAAATAAAGCTAACTTAAAATTTAAAATAACACTAACTTAAAATTAAAAATAAGACTTTTATATGTGTGGGCATAAGCCCTGGAGCACATGGACTACCTTACTATGTGTTGAGTGTAAGCTCTGGAGCACAAATTTGGGCTAGAAAGGAACACATTCAGCTGGGTATTGTCTTGGTCACTTGATTGTGTGCACCAAGGTATGAGAACTACCCCAAGCTTGCAGGAGCACTGCATTTACCCTGAATAGTTGTTAGAGGTGGTTCCATGATTTCAGTGACGAACAAGTCCCTGGAGCACTCTGTAACTCAGGAGCACTGGGTGAGTGTTGGGTATCGTCATGTGCGTGATGCACGCCCGGAAGAGCATGACTCCGAGAAGGTGTTGAGTTCCATTTGGTGCTTGGTGCAAGTCGAGAAGGCTTGGGATTTTTCCTGGACTCAAGTGAGTAGGATTGAGGGGAAAAAGAGTTCTTGGACTCAAGAGAGCAGGCTTGAGGGGAAAAAGAGTTCCTGGACTCAAGCGAGAAGGCTTGAGTGGAAAAGAGTTCCTGGACTCAAGCGAGGAGGATTGAAGGGAAAAAGAGTTCCTGGACTCAAGCAAGAAGGCTTGAGGGGAAATAGAGTTGTCCTGGACTTAAGCAAGAGGGCTTGAGGGGAAAGATAATTTTCTGGAATTCAAGTGAGAGAGCATGAGTGGAAAAAAACTTGGAGATCACCTGCTGACACATTCCAACGATACTATCACTGGTACGGTTATACCACAGGTACGCAAATGAAAAATTTTGCAGCAAAAAAAAGAGTCTTAAGTTATGTATATGTGAATTTTTGAATAGTTTAAGTTGAAATGAAATACTGTGATGTATTTTGTATTGTTGAGATACTTGAATGTATCGTAGAGTTGTTACTCAAATAAAAATGTTAATGTTAATTGTAAAAAGATTGAAGTACATGTAATGTTTTAGTTTAACATTGTACGCGGTATACTGATAGCATTATGCATGTATATTTCTTTTCTTACATATTGGATGTGAAGCAGTCGCTTGGTGCAACATTGTTGTTGGTACATGATAAGATGAAAGCACTTAGGGGTGCTAGTTATCTTTGTATTCCGGTGAATACAGTTTCAGGATGAAGTTGAACAACTTTAATAACACATTGCAAAACTTAATATGTGTGTATTATGAAACTAACATGTGAACCGGGTAGAACTGGTACCAACGTTGCAAAGTATATGCAATTTCCTAAGATAGGGGGCAAAACGATACGGGAGATAAGTATTGCATGTATAAGAACTATGTCTTTATGATGTTTTCATTATAAGATTTTTGTATCGTTAACATATATTGGATAGAGAATGTGTTTTGCATGTGATAGAAATGCAAAAAACGAAGATGCAAAGGTGAAATAGTGCGAAAAGTGGCACAACACCGAGGACGGTGTTCTTCAAAGAGGGAGAGTTTTGTAATGTCTCTATCTCTGGTAAAAGTTTTAATTATTCAATTTTTGTCTTTCTTATGTGATGACACTATCTAAAACCTAAAATAGTTTGCCGCAATGCAACCTAGAGTGGAAAAGGGCATGGTGAACCACAAGGGGGACAGTTTTGATGTCAATAATGTCGCATTGTTCTTTGACTTGTTTTAGCTTTCTAACTTGAGTTAAGTTAAGTTAAATTTATCAAGGATTAATGTCTATGGGGCTTTTGAGTAAAACAAGATAATTAGTGTTCTCTGGATACATAGGCATATGCATCTCCTAATATACATATCTATATATGTATTTTTAAGTAAGATATGATAAAGCTATGAAAATATATGTGTGTGTGTGTGTGTGTGTATGTGTGTGTGCATGCTTGTGCATGCTTATGGGAAATGTATAGATCTATATAATTATTTATGTATTGATGCTTTTAAATAAGCATATAGAAATGAATATTGTATTCATTGTATGCTTTTATATACATGTAGAAAATGCATATATTTTTATCGATATATATGTGTGTGTGTGTGTGTGTGTGTGTGTGTGTGTGTGTTGTTAATGTAATTGCATTGTAAAATATAGATATAGGGTAGTTGCATACATCTATCTATATTTTATAATTAAACAAGAAATGCAAACACTCTAATTTTCTGCATGCTTCTATAAAGGCATATATTTTATTTTATGCTTGGTTATAATTAATAAAATGTATATATTTTATGCTTGGTTATAATTAATAAAATGTATATATTTTATGATGGAGTTATATAAAATGCACCTTTGATGGAGTTATATGTTTTATATAAAAATATAGATGTTATATATTATACCAAATATATTTTATGGGATATATTGAATACATTTTATGTTGTGCCTTTTCAAAGAGATGAGAAAAATTATTTGGGATATATTTTTCTTTATATGAAAATGAAAGAAAATGAAAGGAAAGAGTATTTTTCTATTTTTTATGAATACATACATATATGAGATATATTTTTTACTCTTGACCTAGTTTTTGGAGGCTTGCTGGTGCTAGCCTTCACGCAGATGTTTTTGGGGGAGAGTTTCACGCAGGAGAGGGGGAACATGTTTTTGGATGAGGAAAAATGTTTATGCTCTGTGTGTTCCATTGCTGGTGAAGGATGGAAGAGCCCGAGGCTCTGCATTTCATTTTTATTTGCTTCTATCCATTGCTTGGTTATGCGTTGTGTTGAAAATCGAATTGGTGCTCTGCCCATTCCAGGAAATTGCTGGAAAAATGTTTTAACTCTGTATGATGGTTGAAAAACGAATTGGGGCTCTGCCCATTCCAGGAAATTGCTAGAAAAACATTTTAACTCTGTATGATGGTTGAAAAACGAATTGGGGCTCTACCCATTCCAGGAAATTGCTGGAAGAACGTTTTAACTCTGTATGATAATTCAAAAACGATTAGGGGCTCTTCCCATCCAGGAAATTGCTGGAAGAACATTTTAACTCTATATGATGGTTGAAAAATGAATAGGGGCTCTGTTCATTCCAGGAAATTGCTGGAAGAACTTTCTAACTCTATATGATGGTTGAAAAACAAATAGGGGCTCTGCCCATTCCAAGAAATTGCTAGCAAAACGTTTTTAACTCTGTATGATTGTTGAAAAACGTTTTGGTATTCGCATGTTGCTAAAAAATGATTTTGAAGGCTCGGTGTTCCCCTTGGATTATTTGAAAACATTTTAGCATCTGAATGTGGCTGGAAAACGATTTTCATGATCTGTATGTGTCCATTGATGGGGGGAAAACATTTTTATTCTTTGTTTGCTTTCCAGTGGTGGGATCAAAACGTTCTTGTACTCTGTCTGTCTATCCCGATCTTTATATTAATGTTGTTTGGAAAATGTTAAAGGGAAACATGAGCTCTGTCCGTATAATTAGATCTATGTTTCAGCCTCACTTGGGTCGCGTTAAGGGGCAGCATGAACTCTGTATGTAGTTTTCACATCTCTGTAGTATATTTTCCTGGAATGCTTTGGTAGCTTGCTGCATCGTTTTCTCTTGAGATGCTTTGATGAACAACGAGATAGTTTATGTTGTTGTTACCTTTCTTGTCATCGCTCCGGGAGGAAGGAAGTGACAATTCACTTATTTATGGTAAATGTGTTATAACATGAAATGCTACTGTACATTCGGTACCACGAGTTGTTAAAAAAAAACATGAATGTTGCTTGCACCTTCGTTATAAATACGTGGCATGTTGTTAGTTGTTTGAAAGTATTCCTTTCGTTTTAAATATGTTGCATGTTGTTGGTTGTTTGAAAGTATTCACTTCATATTATATATGTGGCATGTTGTTAGTTGTTTGAAAGTGTTCATTTCATTGTTGCATAATGTAAGTTAACCATTTCGCAGAGATGGGAGTATGTTGAATGTTGTTTGATCATACTCATTGCACATTCAGTAAGTTGCATGTTGAATGCATTGTATATTGTTTTCTTATAAAGTAAAGAAAATGTTATTTTAGAGTTAAAAGATGCATTAAATGTGTAGACATATACATTGTGAAGGGACACATGCAAGAAGTAGCATGGGTCTTTATGTTTATAAATGGTAATAACCTATGATATATATATATATATATAGTGCATATAAAACATATAACATATGTTATGTATGCATTGGATGTACCATGTTTTTGTATGAAATGGTTAGACTATATATATATATATATTTTGCACAAAGTTGTTATGTTTTATTTGTTGTATGAAATGACCATATTATATATATTGCATGCAATGGGTATGTGCATATGGTCGAGATAAATATGTATTTCATACAATGGGTGTGTGATTTGCACGTTTGAATGCCTTGGGTGATATATATATATATATATATATATATATATGTTTTATCCATCAAGATTATATGCATTGTCTAAAATTTACATATATGATTTATGATGTTGGTATCACCTTGCATTCATTGTTGCATGTCAAACTATTGTAGGCATTGGTTAAACTTACCTATGATGCTTGTTGAATCGCAAATTCAGTTTGATGTCAATGCACTGATTGGTATGTGCATTGACCATGTTACATATACATAATATATGACGTTAGCATTACATTACGTCCATTAGATTGCATGGCAAATGCATTGGACCGGCGTTATATGTATATTCATGTTATTCATGTTACGTTATGTATTTTGGTTGCATGTTGAATGCATGGGGTGCATGTCAAATGCATTGGAAACGTTACACACACATGTCCATGTTATATGCATTACATGATGTCTACTGGTTGCTTGTCGAATGTATGGGATGCACGTCGAATGCATCGAAATGTTGCATACACTTATTTATGATGCATGATAGCTTATGGTTGCATGTCGAATGCGTTATATGCTTGTCAAACACATTTCTTATGTTTCATCTACATGTTTATGATGCTTGTATCACATGATATCTTTTGATTGCATGTTGAATGATTTGAGTGCATGTCAAAATACTTGGATGGTTGGTCGAATGCACTGGTTATATTACTTATGGTATGACTGTCGTGAACGAAGGTCGGTAAACACATGCATATTCCATGGGGGCATAGAAGGTCAAGTCTAGAGTATAGACTTGGGCCCGCCAAGAACAACACCACATCTAGCTAAGAGGTTAGGACACGAGAAGTGTCTATGTAGGAGCACTACCTTTTGGATTTGTAGGAGCACTGCAATAACCTTTAGAGATGTGTGTGATTAGTTCTAGGGCAACGATAATTAAAACTATCTATCCTATTTGTGAATCACTATGCCCAGATCGGGGGTGGCCTTCGGACGGACTGAGTATAAACCGTGGAAGAGCCTACGGTTTGGTGGAGCATTGCATTGCCCAAAAAAGTTCCCCGAAATAAATATTTATGCTTGTAATTCATTTTGATGTATTGTGAATAATGAAAAGACATCTAGAGTGTGTAAAGTATATTTTATGATACTAATAAATGTTGTAAGTATGATGAATACGGGAATAAGAAGATGGGAAGAATAACCCGTTTTTCAGTTCTACAGAGTTGGTAAGAAAAGTATGCTTGTAAAGTCATTGTACTCATTGATATATATATTCAGTCATCTGATTGTGTCTTTAATGGTATTTGATTAATGTAAGTGAAAATTATGATCTATTATGTTTACTTCTTCATGTATTTATATCAAGTTGATTGGTAGATGGCCAAAAGAAAGAGACCACATTTGTTTGAAAACTAGATTTCAGTATGATGCTAACCCTAGGGAAGAATAGTATCATACACATGCTTAAGGTTATACCATTCCATGTCTTTGATGTGAAAACATATATTAGAAATTATGTTTAATGCGTGAGCTTATGATTGTGGATGCAATAGAAGAATGGATAAGTTGATTGTGCATTTGAATAAATGTGTAAAATCTTACGTGGACTAAGAATGAGACATTACCTTAGATCAGTTTGCATTGATAGTGATCTATGTAAGCGTATGTGTGAAAAAGAACATGTCTGTATACCTTTTGTGAATGATGTAAAGGAGAATAGTCAACATGCCCTAGCCAAATCTTCTAAGGTTATGATTACACCTTTCGACATAATCTATGGTTGACAAAGTATTTAATGGGTGTAAGAGAAAAACTTGACATGTTCTTATATTGTTATATAGGTGTATAACTTTGTCTTCGTGGACTTATGATGAGTTTAACAGTGCACTTACATCTAATGGTGTAATGTCCCCATTCAAATAATTGCATAGCAGGACAATCCCATCAATCCTACCAATTCCCTAGGTTAAATGGGTGTTGGGACCTGGAAATGCCCATTTTTGGCCATACCTATTACATCATTTTTGCCATGTCACATCCTACTTTAATAAACCATTTACATGCCTTTTTCCAGATTAATCAGCAATCCTGACAAGGTATAATTCATTATTGTTTCATTTAATTAAATGCCTAAGAATTGTTATGGTTATGAATTCTATCCTTTGATTTATGCTAACTTGTGTTGATTTCATTAAGTCAAGATCAAAGCATAGGTGTATCAGTCGTCATGCCTTGGGAAGGAATCATACGTGGGCCAACTGTTACTCTTCTAACTCAATTCCTCATATTTTCAAAGGACAGCACATCTCTCCACGTGAAGCTGTAACAAGTCGCTAAAACAAAGCATAGCTGCAAGAGACAGAAGGCCTCCCGATTGGTTGAACCGTTGATCCATTGATTTCCAGTGTAACAACATCCTTCGTGACTAACGGCCTCATTCATTATGGCTGTAACAGTTTAGTTGTAACTCTGCAGCATGAAGATCGTAGATCTTCCTTGCTACACGAAATTAGTGGATCATGAACTTTATTCCTCATGTATAAATTCGGGAAGGCTCTCAGAGTCTGGGGTTGGATAATTATTATTTTTGTACGGGTTGTAACAGAGGCTGATACTGTGGATTACCATCTTTTAATGAAGAGCAGAGTTATTTCCATTTCTGTGTCTTAATTTGTGGTAGTTCACGGCGTCTCTGTTAGAAGGCCAGGGCCCGCCTTCTCGCAAAGATTGTCGAGTTAAGTAGGTAGTTAGATTTATTAATTTCCTGTTGTGTATTGTGGAATTGCATTAGGTGTATTTCTGATAGCTGCAATAGATAGTTTATGATTGCGTTCTTTATTGGTAGTTCATTCTTTGCATTTCGAATAGCTGCAACTGCATGGTGTGACAGTGGACTGTGTAGGTTAGTTTGATTAATGCATGTGTGTTCAATAGCTGTTACAGCCAAGATCAGCTCCAATTCCTTTTAGTTATTTATGCTTTCTAGGATTTCCAATAGTTGTCAATTTAGAGTTCAAGCTTATGTTTAATTGCTAGTTGTTGTTGTATCTTCAATTGATTCATTAGAATAGGCAGATTGTGATTGAGTAACAGTAGCTACTGGATGGATCATTTTGGTAAAGATTGAATATTGTAGTTTGATAATTATAGGATTTAACTTCTTGCAAAAGTATTCTACTTCATTTATATTCTTAGATCAATAATTGCTAGGTCGATTTTTGTAGGAAGGTAGCTGCACTTTGAATTCCTAGATGTATGAGTTAGATTAGTTTTCTTTATGGAATGAGTTTGGTTGAGCATATAGGTAGGATTATTATCTCCATTCACTTGATCAACTACTGAAAATGTTTATGCATAGATTGTGCTTGTTGCCATTGAAATAAAAGACCTCCCTAGATTTGACAATTTATATTGAGCGTCCTGTATGTTAGTTGTAATTAATTGGCATATAGGGTGACCAACATTTTGGCACCGCTGCTGGGGATGGTAATAGATAGACATAGTTAGTAGTTGGTTTTATTCAATTTCATTTTAGTTCAATCATTTACAGCATGCATGAATACAAGAAAAACAAATTGGGAACCCCCTTTGAATACTAACACTGCAGGTGGACAAGGTCGAGGTCGTAATGCAGGTCTGGGAAGATCAACATTCATCGATGATATAATTGCTAAAGCTGATTCTTCTACCAGACCACCGTGGACGTATATAGGAAGAGGAAATTTTGTTCATCCCAATCTCGAGAATTCAACATCAACTGTGGAGAATATAACGGGACCATCCACTCCCGTTGCAGAAAAGAAACCTCCTAAAGACAAGGGAAGCATCATGGGTGTACCGGATAGAGAGGAGATTTATCATATCAGCGAAATCAAAGTTACTAAAGAAGTGTGGTTGGAGACTCGCCGAGAAGCAGAGGAAGAGAGAAGGCGAGAAGAAGAGAGGAGGAGAGAAGAAGTAGCAAGGGCAGAGGAAGAACACATAAAGGAAGACATCAAATTTTGGACTAACAACATGGCTGATAGAGAACAGGAAGGAGAGAATGAACATAGGGAGAACCGGGAAGAAGAAGTGGAAGATAATCATCCTGGTAATACTGTGGCTACATTAGAATTCCCTATCCTCCATACACCTGGAGCAGCTCCTATGAAAAGCATCTCACCATCAATTCTCCCGAATTTCCATGGTAAATATTCTGAAGATCCTGATGAATTTCTTTTTGAGTTTGATATCCTCTGTCGCAGATATGATTATACCTCTAGTGCTCATAAGTTGAAACTATTCCTAGCCACCTTGAAAGGAGACCATTACTAGCGTTGGTTCATGAGTCTAAGTCGTGAGACCATTACTACTTGGGACCAAATGAAAAACACCTTTCTCTCTAAATATCAAGAATATTGTAGAACTAGGGATAGAAAGGAAGAGTTGTTTAAAATGGTTCAGAAGGAAGAAGAGAGCTTGGAAGACTTTGTGGAAAGATTGTTGTACAATTTACAAAGGTCTGGATGAGATTGGAAAAGATGTACTTAAGATTATTTTGCTACGAGGAATTAGGGAGGATTGCCTTGATATGTTGAATTTGTTGGGGAAATGGGACATCTCAAAAGAACCCTTCGAGAAGATCGTTGAATTATGTCGAAGGTACTCAAGGGGATCCTCAAGAACTAACAAACAAGACAAGCATCGAGATGAGGATGCCTTCACTAGGACACAGAAGTCAGCTAGTGGAGGAGCCACTCGAGCCAATATAGGCAACTTGCTGGAGAACTTCAAGACTGATATGATGAGCTCCATTTCTGCAGGCATCCACTTCAGAAGTGGAACAAGCTTACTTCATTGCGCAGAAGAAACCATGGCAGTCTCGCAATCAAGGTATGAATCAAGACCCATCATTTTTTCTGAATAATATGAATGGTATGAACAATATGAATACACAATTCCCTTCACATTATTCTGGTAACCAGTGGCATCCATCTCAGAATCCAATGCAAAATCCTAATTCTTGGACACCGTGGTCACAACAGTCAAACAATCAAGCTCCTTGGAATTCCAATTAGAGAAATTCTTACCAAGGAAATAACTTTCCCCATCACCAAACTCAATATCAACAATATCCTCCTCAACAGTATCCTCACCAACAATACCAACAACCACAGCTGCAATTCCAAATTAATGCCACACCTGTAAATGCACCACTTCAACCACAGTTACCTGTACAACCTAACCCAAACCCGAACAATAAAGCAGTCCATCAGTTTGAGACTGCCAACATGCCTGCGTATTCCATTTCCCAAGTTCCCTGCAATGATATACGATTACGATCAGGGAGGGTAGTGGAACCCATCATCACTGAGGATGTTCCATCCCCAGTGACTAAAACTGGAGTGAATCAACACTATGAGAATATTGTTCATTCAGCAATTCCCATTATTGAGGATGCTGACATTCCTACTGAAACAATGGCTAAAACTCGGGAAGTAACACATGATGAAGCACAACCTATACATTTGATGAGAGAACCGCCATACCCTGAACGATTGGCCCTGCAGTAGACAATGGAGCAACCTCAATTCAATCTCTTAGGAGAATTGAAAATTTTGTATGTTAAAATTCCACTGTTACAATCCCTCCATGACGTTCCCATTTATGCTAAGACTGTTAGAGACTTATGTGTCAAGAAACCAGGAAGAAAGCCTAGGGATCCTCCCACTGTCCATGTATTGGGAAAACTTTCCGAATCGATAATGGGGAAGACTCCTATGGAAAAATACGATGACCCTGGAAATCCTACTGTGACAGTTCACATAGGAAACACACAAATCCCCAATGTCTTGGTAGATTTAGGCGCGATTATTAACGTTATGACCATAGAAACTGTGAAGAAACTTGGACTCACTAACCTTCGGCCTACCCCTACCATTTTAGAACTTGCTAACAAATCAACAATTAAGCCTAAGGGGATCCTAGACGACCTTGTAATATCTGTTGACTCGTGGGAATACCCTGCGGATTTCTTGGTGTTACATCGGAAATCTCAGTTGGGGGGACACCCACTAATCCTGGGAAGACCGTGGTTGGCCATAGTAGATGCATGTATTAGCTGTCGGTCAGGATTTATGACCATCTCAGACAGGACTGAGATCAAAATCCTAACCTTATATCCTCCAGCTCGACTAAGTACAGAAGTTGAAACTCCACTTTGGGTTGATTTGGAGGAGGAAGGTGTTCAGTCGTTATCAACGATAGGGAGAGCCTTAATGTTTAATGATGAAACAGAGGACGATGCCATTAATAGTTTCATTAGTGAGCCCACGTCTGTCAATAAGCATATTTACCAGATTCTTAACAGTACCTTAGAAGAAGCAAAACAAGAAAATATTACAGAAGAAACTCTAGTCAGTGATGCCAGTATAATTCCAGTACTCCAGAATTTGAAAAGTGTACTAGTAGAAATTGAGCCAGGGAAAACATTGAACATTAATCCAAACCTTGCGCCCAGTGAGATGGAACAACTAGTCACTTTGCTGAAACAACGTAGAGGAGCTTTCGCTTGGGAGTATACAGACATGAAAGGGATTCCTTCTAATCTGTGTACCCATCACATCTATATTAAGAGCGACTCCAGGCCTATGTGTCAACCACAACGAAGGATGAACCCGAACCTAAGAGACATAGTGAAAGAAGAGATCCAAAAAAAATTGCAAGCGAGATTTATATACCCGATTTTAGACAATGAGTGGGTTTCTCCACTCGTGATTGGGCCAAAGAAGAATGGGAAATGGAGGGTCTGCATGAATTATAGAGAATTGAACAAAGCAACGTAGAAAGACCACTTCCCCTTACCTTTTATCGATCAGGTCCTTGATACCTTGTCTGGGAAGAAGTATTTTTCCTTTCTGGATGGCTTTAGTGGCTATAACCAAATCCAGATTGCTCCAGAAGACCAAGACAAAACCACTTTCACCTGTCCCTGGGGCACTTTTGCATACAAGGTACTTCCTTTTGGGTTGTGCAACGCACTAGCCACATTTCAGAGAGCAGTGATTGGAATCTTTTCAGAGATGGTAAATGATTGCATGGAGATTTTTATGGATGACTTTACTCCATATGGTGATAGTTATGAAGAAGCACTGAAAAATTTAGAAAAGGTCTTAAAACGCTATGAACAAAGCCAATTCTCTTTAAGCACTAAAAAGTGCCATATGATGATGAGCGAGGGCATAGTTCTGGGGCACTTCATCCCTTCTGATGGTATCCAGGTAGATCCATCCAAAATCAAGGTAATTGAAAATATACCAACTCCTGGAACACAAAAAGATGTACGTAGCTTCTTGGGGCATGCTGGCTATTACAGAAGATTCATAGAAATTTTTTCCAAACTAACTTATCCTTTGTTTACTTTGTTGATGAAGGATGCACAGTTTGTTTGGAATGATGCATGCCAAACAACGTTTACTGAGCTAAAGAAAAGGATGTCTACAACACCCATCTTACAAGGGCCCAACTGGGCTCTGCCTTTTCATATTTCATCAGATGCTTCAGACACTGCCATTGTAGCATTTTTAGGACAGCAGGAAGGTAATGCCCCGTATGCAATTTATTACATTAGGAAGAACTTATCTCCTGCTGAACTAAACTATACTGCCACAGAAAAAGAATTCCTTGCCATAGTTTATGACATCAACAAATTTAGACACTACATTACTGGATACTCCACTTTTGTGCACATTGATCATTCTTCCATCAAATATTTAATGAATAAACCAATCACGAATGCTAGAGTTACTAAATGGTTGTTACTGTTACAGGAATTTGATATCACAATTATTGATAGACCACGAAAGGAAAATGTTGTTGCAGATTTCTTATCTCGACTTACTAACAATGATGACAATTTACCAGTCGAGGATTACTTCCCTGATGAACATCTGTTTGCAGTATCAGCTCATTCCCCATGGTATGCAGATATTGCTAACTTTTTAGCTGTAGGTAAGCTACCAGCACATCTGTCGAAGAGAAAAAGAAGAAAAATCATACAACAGAGTGCTAGGTATTGCTAGATTGATGGACATCTTTTCTACACGGGGCTTGATTTAGAAATCAGAAGATGTGTTGGAGAAGATGAAATTTTTAGTATCCTTAAAGCTTGCCATGATGAGCCCTGTGGGGGACATTTTTCTGACAAAAGGACAGGTCATAAGGTCTTGAGAATGGGTTATTTCTAGCCCACATTGTTCAGGGACGCAAAGAAGTATGTTCAGGCATGTGATAGCTGCCAAAGAATGGGCCAACCCAACAGATTAGATGAAATTCCTTTGCAGCCACAGCTCGTGGTTGAACCATTTGACAGATGGGCTCTAGAATTTGTAGGGCCTATCAACCCTACCTCGAAACATAAAGTTCACATCTTGGTTTGCACATATTACATGACCAAATGGGTGGAAGCTGTAGCCTTGGTTAAGGCTAATGATCAGGTTGTGATTGATTTCCTGTATGAAGAAATTTTTACTCGGTTTGGAGTACCCAAGGAAATCATCACAGATGGTGGACCGTAGTTTGTGTCTCATAAACTGGAATCACTGTTACAGAAATTTCATATTCAGCACAGAATAACCTCACCATATCATCTACAGGCCAATGGCCAAGTGGAGAGTTCAAACAAGGTCATCGAGGCTATTTTAACAAAGACAGTAAAAAGCCATCGTAAAGATTGGGCTGAGAGACTTCCAGAGGCACTATGGGCCTATCGCACTACATGGCGTAACACCACTAGTTTTTTCCCATATGAGTTAGTGTATGGTAAGATTGTTATTTTCCCAATTGAATTTGAAATCAGAACTTTGAAGACAACTATAGAAGCAAATCTTGATTTATCAGAGGCACAGAGGAACCGACTGAATCAGCTCAATGAATTGGATGAAAAGTGCACAGCAGAAGTAAATCATACAACTTTAATCCAACATCAGCGCTCTAAATGGCATGATAGATTTAGAAAGAAGAAAATCTTCCAGGAAGGAGACTGGGCTTTGTTATACGATTCACGGTTTAAGAGGGATTTCAAAGGCAAGCTACGCACTCGTTGGTTGGGGCCTTATCAAATACATCGTGTATTTGACAATGGAACAGTTCGTTGATCACCATTGATGAAAACAAGACACCATTATTCGCAAATGGTAATCGGCTGTGACTGTATCACAAACCGATCTCAAGGGATGCTTTCGTTTCACAGGTTGCAGCAGATCTAGATTATCAGTTAACACCAAGGCAGGGATTTTTCTCATCCCCTGTGAATTTTTAAGAACTGCAATATCCACACACAATTTGTACATAAATATTTTTTTTTTTTTTCATTCTGTATTTTATCTATTTTCCATTTTGCACTTGATCAGGTTTTGTTTGAAGAATTGTGTGTAGGAATTAATTGGAGGAACAACAGTCGTGACTGGGCCAGATGATTGCAGGCACCTTACATTGTTTTCCTGATTTAATAAAGCTCTTTGAAGAAGATGGATGATTTGTTAGCTTTGAGCAGCCAACTGAAAATCCTCCTGTTACTCATTTTTGCACAGCTGCGACTCCCTACCTTGCTCATTCTTCCAATTTTAGCAGTTGTTATTCCGCTATCCTTGCCTATTCCGCTAAGTCTAGCAGCTGCGACTTTGCCATTTCCTATTTCATTTCTGCTTTTTTCCAGCAGCTACGACTCCGCTATTTTTTCCTACTCCGCCGAGTCTAGTAGCTGCGACTCCTCTATTCCTGCCTATTCCGCCAAGTCTAGCAACTGCGACTTCACTATTTCCATTTGATTTTTGCCTTTTTCCAGCAGCTGCGACTCTACTACTCTTGCCTATTCCGTCAAGTCCAACAGTTGCTATTCCACTATTTTTTCCTTTTCTCTAAATTTTTGCAACTGGAACTCTGTTATATTTCACCGAACTCTGCTCAATTCATTCATATTCATTGTCTGCAATTCTGCTATATTGTTTTCCTTTTGGAACATTCTCACCACTAATGATCTGACCTGGCTCGAATTTAAATGATGGCTCCATAGTTTGAATCGCACTCTGCCAAGAACGATTGGGCCATCCTGCTTTCCTATCAGCGTGAACGTACTTATCAGCTTGGTTGGCGGTGTCCAATGCATCTTGGCACACGCATATTCCACCAGAGATGCGACTGTGAAATATCATGCCATGACAGAATGGCGGCTCGAGCATTAATTTTGAAGGTACAGGTTCTAGCTATAATCATGATTAGGCATCTATTGACATCGCAAGCAATAATGGCTATACTTGTTATTTAACCCTGTCATCGATCCACAGCAAATCAACTGAACCAAAATCACGTAAAGATGTTACCCGTACTTTTGATTTGACCGTTGTTTTACTTTACTTGTGCGATAATCTTGCCATGGATTTTATTCCAAAACTAACTGTGCCACCTTTCCAAAAATGCTCAATTAAAACTACGACTATCCATCAACCGTGTCTGCATGCAGTCAGCTCGATGTTCGAAACTGTAACTGGTGTATTCATTACAATATTTCGCAAAAAGCTCAGTGGTATGGGTATCCCTGTGAGGTATGAGCCTTTAACAAAAGAATCTCTGTATAAAAACACAAAAGTCTTCATTATTTTTCAAGAAGCAGGGTGGACAGATTATTTTCAATGCCTGAATGGTTTTCATTGGGAAACAACCCTTGAATTTGCTCAAAATTTGACAGGCACTCATTCAGAGGTTCGATGCATGAGGGTAGATGTTTCAGAGGCAATCTTGGCAGAGGTAACGGGACTTCCCAGAATCAAGCAGCGCTGGTTTAGTCAAAAATGCTGTCACCCGACTGCAACTGAGGATTTCCTAGCGACAGGGGAGAGTGTTCGACCATGGGGCAGAGGAACAGCGCTGGAGACTCTTCCAAGCCCTTGGGATCAAGTTGCACTCTTCTTAAATAAATATATCACATGTCAAGGGAGGTACAGTGTTGTTTACAGTTATGAATTTTTCCTCTTATCACATTTGCGTTATCGCAAGCTGCTAAACATGCCATACTATCTTCTTAGATCCTTGCAACACATGGCTTATTACGCTAAAAGAGTTCAACACCCCTTATCATCCCTCTCAAATCATGGGTTGATTAAATTATTAATCTTATGGGCCCCGTCACATAACAAACTGACCTAGGGGCAATTTCTGGTTCGTCCATAAGCACCCCGTGAATTCTCTGCAAGGTTAGTGGATGAGGATTGGAGTTCCTCAAATTCAGTTGGGGGGAGGACTGGAACACCAGAAGTTCAATTTGAGGATGAAGAGGAGGTAGACAAAGAGGATATTGAAACTGGGGTAGCTAAAACTGGAATAGCAGAAGAGGGATGTCAGGTGAAAGCAGCAGCAGAAAGCGATCTAGAAGTCTGGAATGTGGAAACTTCCCCTAAAATAGGAAGGACTTTAATTCGAAAGGAAGGATTTGGCCCTGTCTCTAAGGCAATAGAATTTTTTCTGCCCCAGAAGAGAAAAGAAGGGATAATGAGCGAGGGCCAGACATCCAGCCCAGCAAAAAGGAGAAAAATCAAAACGGCTACTACAGCAAAAGCAGGTCAATTTATTGGGTAGAAACCGGGATTCCCATCTTAGAACCCTGACCACCTACTGATACACAAGAACCTGTTGTAGAAGACCGTCAATTAGAGAATCTTTTGTTTGAAAATGAGTTGTTAAGGGAGGAGGTGCAAGTGCTTCGTGCAGAACTAGAAAAATGGAAGGAGACATGCCGAAAACAGGCAAGGAAATATGCGAGTTCAATGGCAGGTACTAAAAACCAACTGAGGATTTTATTGTCCATTCAAGGGAATGGAGGACAACCAGAACTGATATGCCTGGAATGTGGAGATATTTTTAATATGGCAGGGCATAAAGTTACAATAGTGGACCTAGCATTACAGAAATCCTCAAGAGCAATACAATCAAAGGAATTATCCCAGGACACAGCCCCATTGTTTCAGAAACATTGAAACAATTCAGCAGGCCAAAAGAATCAAGAAATAAGACGATGTTACACAAGAACCAGTGCCCTCAAAATTTATTTTAGTTGGAATTACAACTCAGGAAAGAGATGCTGAGACGGGGACATAAGCAAAAGATATTGTTTCAGAAGGATCAACACAATTGAAAATCTGGTGAGTTCCAATATAATATGAAAGATGCTAAGGGTAAAGAGAGGTTGTCACACAAGAACCAGCGTTTCCAATGGCTAATCATCAAAATTGATTCCTTCAACTCACTTGCATAATATGAACGAGGATCAGAGTCAGGATCGAAGTAATTGGCTATTGCATGAGGACATGCAATTAGATAGTTGGGGGGGTATGTTGGGCCCTGGAAATGCCCCTTTTTGGCCATACCTATTACGTAATTTTGCCCTATCACATCCTACTTTCATAAACCATTTACATGTCTTTTTCCAGATTAATCAACAATCCTGACAAGGTATAATTCATTATTGTTTCATTTAATTAAATGCTTAAGAATTGTTATGGTTATGAATTCTATCCTTTGATTTATGCTAACTTGTGTTGATTTCATTAAGTCAAGATCAAAGAACAGGTGTATCAGTCGTCATGCCTTGGGAAGGAATCATACATGGGCCAGCTGTTATTCTTCTAACTCAATTCCTCATATTTTCAAGGGACAATGCATCTCTCCACGTGAAGCTATAACAGGTCGCTGAAATAGAGCATAGATGCAACAAAGAACAATTCCCGATTGGTTGAACCATTGATCCATTGATTGCCAATGTAACAACATCCTTCGTGACTAACGGCCTCATTCATTATGGCTGTAACAGTTTAGCTGTAACTATGCAACATGAAGATCTTAGATCTTCATTGCTGCACAAAATTAGTGGATCACGAACTGTATTCCTCATGTATAAATTCGGGAAGGCTCTCAGAGTCTGGGGTTGGATAATTATTATTTTTGTATGGGTTGCAACAGAGGCTGATACTATGGATTACCATCTTTTAATGAAGAGCAGAGTTATTTCCATTTCTGTGTCTTAATTTGTGGTAGTTCACGGCATCTCTATTAGAAGGCCAGGGCTTGCCTTCTCACAAAGATTGTCGAGTTAAGTAGGTAGTTAGATTTATTCATTTCTTGTTGTGTGTTTTGGAATTGCATTAGGTGTATTTCTGATAGCTACAACAGAGAGTTTATGATTGCATTCTTTATTGGTAGTTCATTCTTTGCATTCCAAATAGCTGCAACTGCGTGGTGTGACAGTCGACTGTGTAGGTTAGTTTGATTAATGCATGTGTGTTCAATAGCTGTTACAGCCAATCTCAGCTCCAATTCCTTTCAGTTATTTATGCTTTCTAGGATTTCCAATAGTTTTCAATTTAGAGTTCAAGCTTATGTTTAATTTCTGATTGTTGTTGTATCTTCAATTGATTCATTAGAATAGGCAGATTGTGATTGAGTAACAGTAGCTACTGGATGGATCATTTTGGTAAAGATTGAATACTGTAGTTTGATAATTATAGGATTTAACTTCTTGCAAAAGTAATCTAGTTCATTTATATTCTTAGATCAATAATTGCTAGGTCAATTTCTGTAGGAAGGTAGCTGCACTTTGAATTCCTAGATGTATGAGTTAGATTAGTTTTCTTTATGGAATTAGTTTGGCTGAGTAGATAGGTAAGATTATTATCTCCATTCACTTGATCAACTACTGAAAATGTTTATGCATAGATTGTGCTTATTTCCATTGAAATAAAAGACCTCCCTGGGTTTGACAATTTATATTGAGCGTCCTATATATTAGTTGTAATTAATTGGCATATAGGGTGACCAACAATGGGTACATTTGGAATTATAATAAGGGAGCAAATGAATAATGTTTATACACTATAATAGTTCAAGTATTTAATAAATAGATTGAATAAATAAATTCAAGAGAAACTCTAGGTGGCGAATGGTTTTGAAGACATATGGAGAATGTGGGACCCATGTTAGGAACCCATGTCTTTACTTTGTTAGTATTTTGTTGTTGGATGCATATGCTTTGTAAGTCGTCCCGTAGTATTTGTTGATCCATAGTTTGTGTTATTGTTGTTGGCGCATATGCTTTGTAAGTCACCCGTAGTATTGTTGATCCATAGTTTATAGTGGCCCATGGTTTTGACCCATAGTATTGGCGCCTAGAATTAGTATATAAGTGTGTGTTGAGGCCTATGAAGGCACCGTGAAGTTATTTTGTATTGAGGTTGCTCAAAGGAGGTTGCCCCCTTAAAGTGGCCTATGATCAATAAAAGTATTTTGTGATCTAATATATTGTGTATTTTCGTCAATTAATTGTTGTAGGTTCTTCTCATCTAGTATTAGAGCACTTTCTTGGGCTCGCTGGGTGAAATTTCTGCCAAATTTTTTTTCGCATCTGTTGCAGGTTTGGATTTGGGAATAATCCCTATCCGATTAACTGTGGGAAGTACTTGGGCATAATCCCTAAAACGCATTGTGAGGAGTACCACAGGAACCCCGAAGTAGTTGGCCCATTGAGAGGACCTACCAGTGAAAAGGGCAACAACCCCTACCTGATTGACTAGTTCCCACCCGTGAGGTAAATCAAGAGCTGTCGTTTGTGGCAATGCGGTTATCAGTCTTACCTAAACCGTGGAGTGAGGGGTACTGCCCCAATACGCAAGTTGTCAGACAGCATTGGTGGCCGAGTGAATCCCATCAACTGTTAGGAAGTCGAGCATACCTGGGGTCCCTATCTATTTTCAGCTGATACATCGTCGATTTTCTCTATCCAGAACTGTTGCCGATCACTTCCGCGCCATTGCAGATCCATCTTTTGCCTATCACTTCCGCGCCGTTGCAGGTCCATCTGTTGTTGATCACTTCCGTGTCGTTGCAGATCCATCTGTTGCGGATCCCTTTCGCCATATCTCCCTTGTTTTAACTTCGTTTCCCTTTAAACTTCTCTGACACTCTTGCCATCCCATTCTGCATCTTTCATTCCAGAGGACCCTGTCCCAAATTCCACTTCCCAACACCCGAAATCTCACATTTGTCTATTTTTAGGGTTTGCCATAACTTCTTCGATTTTCACCCGATCGCCTTCAAATTTTACCACAGAGTTGCTTTCCTAAATCTGCTTCTTTGTCCCTCTCTGCCAAATTTTCTCATTCTTTCACCCTGCTTCTGAAATCCTCTTTTTTTGCTTCCCTGTCCTTTAGACAGTGTCCAAAATCTAGTCAAACCCAAATTACCCTTCTGATTTTTTCCCAAATCCAAATTTTCCTTTACTGAAACAGTCTCTGTTTTTGTTTTTCTACCCACTAAAAAAAAAAAAACTCTTGGTTATGGTTGTCACCCGCATCGGAGCAAAAACTATGGAGGAAGCACTTGTCACCATCCAAGCCAAACTCTAGGATCTGGATGAAAAATTTCTCTGCCTTCATCTTGAGCATTCAGCCATGAACAACAAACGGCAGTCCGAGTCTTCATCAGATAATGGGTTCTCTTCTTCCAACAATTTCCGTGGTCCAAAGCTTGATTTTCCTCTCTTCAATGGTACTGATCCAACTGGATGGATCTATCGTGCAGAACAGTATTTCAGACTGCATAATACGTTTGATGTCAACAAAGTTCCACTTGCATCCTTTCATTTGGAATAGGAAGCTCTTCAATGGTACCGTTGGTACATCAAGGCTCATGAAGAGCCTGTCAAGCACTCTATATGCAGATAAATTACTACCAAACACACAGAGCATATGAAATTTATTGTCAACCCGAGAAAGTCTTTTTATTTCAAAGGATAAGTGCACAATATATGCTTAAACACAAAACCATTAGAAGTGAATATTTTTATCTTCTATCATCCATGTTCATCCCAAGAGTCTATGCAATCCCAATTGCCTTCTAACTGCTATACTACAATTCTTTTCTATTATGCATCAATAAGAAATGGTATCAGATCTAATCAACAATTGCAAAAAGGAAATCTCATTCGCATTCTAAAACAATCACTCGTCTGATCTAATCAATCTGGGAATCATAAAGCATAAACTGAACATTACTCTAGAATTTCAAATGAAAAAGATTGAAGCAACTGTTCTAAGAAATTGAATTGCAGAATGGAAATCAATCAACACATAACAGGAAAGCTAAATTGTAAGAGCTCCTGGGATCACGTCTCAGCTGTAAGATGAACACGGCAGTGTGAACAGAAATTGAAATGCATAAAGCAACCCTGACTCAGTCGACTGTTATTCTACACCATTCACCAATCTCACAGAAATGTAATCTTTTACTGAGAAACCCACACAATAAATATTGCTGCTGCGTACAAAGGAAAGAACAAAGCATCACACAACAAGAAAGATAAAATCCTATTTTAACTCAGCAATCTCTGTGGAAGACGGGCCCAGTCTTCACACAGAGACGCTGGTTGAACAACACACTCTTTAGCTCAGAAGTAACCCCTTATATTAACAGAAGAATGAGTACATAGTTTTGCTTGGCTGCTAATACAAAATGAATTAATTGTTTGTTGTTCAACCCCTGAGTCGAGGCAACTCACCCTATTTATACATACAAATTGTAACTTTTAATCCCATAATTGGGCAGCCATGAAGATCTCTGATCTTCAGGCGCCCTAAATAATCTAGCTGTTACAATGCGTGGCAGAATAGAAATATCCAAATATGAGAGAGTTATTAATTGACCCAAGAGTGGTGGTCCTTCCAGCTCACAGCTAGACTCGAGCAGCAACATACTTAAGATAGCAAATTCTGTTACAGCTTCCCTGTCACGACTGTGCCTTGATTGATGATTCGAGCCCCAAGGAACCTTCTACAAGGAACGAACATCCCTTTCTTTATGACTTGTTCAGCCCCGATCTTCCTGCAATCCATTTGTCTCAACTACCTTCATAAATCGCAACATGTTAGCACAATTTGAGAGATGCACAGCTTTAATTATCACAATCATAAGCATTAATAAAATAAAACAATGATCAGCCATACCTTGGTAATTCGGGGGATAAGGTAAGGACAATAGGTTTGATTGCCATGATAAATAGTGTAGGACAGGGGCAGGAAAGATGAATAATGATGACTAAAAAGGGCCAATTTTGGGCTCAACATCTCCCCCCAACTACCCTATTGCACGTCCTCATGCAACGACCTGCATCTGAATCGTGAACTGAGCTCTATCCAGAAGAGAGGAAGGAATGTAGGAAACTCGGGCATCTTATCTATCTTTTGAAAGGCTTCTGTGAGTGACCCAGCATCTTCCAACCTCACTGTTTCCCTTCCACTGCTTCTTGCTGATATCTGGGAATGCACTTGGTGTAGTGGGAATCTTCCTGCAGTCTCATTATGCTATGCCTGGGGGAGTTGAAAAGAAATCCTCAATCTGAATCCAACTCAATGACATCTCTAGGAGGTGGAAGCACTGGTTCTTGTGGGACAGTGTCTTCCAATGCATCTAATTTTAACAGGAGAGTTGCTGGTTCTTGTGTAACAGCAACATCCTTTAAACCTTCTTCAGCAGCTACCTTTATTGATTTTGGAGACACTGGTTCTTGTGTAACAGCGTCTTCTTTGTCCTTCTGCTGCTGAGATAGGATCTCCTTCTCATCGTGCAACCCTTCCTCCAAGATTTCGGTGTCACCTGAGCATGGTGTCTGTACCTGTTCATCTTCACTCCACTGTATATCAGGAATGATATCCACTCACGGGTTATCTTCCAACTGCAATTCAGGAGTTCTTGCTGGAGCTTCCAAGGGTGTTGGTTCTTGTGTAGCAACATCCTGGCTTACCTCTTCATCCTTCTTTTGCTGCAACTCTTCTCCTATGAGTTCTGTGTCATGGGAGTCCTCTGGGGTTACAACCCAGAGTTCATCATTAAACTCCATAATTTCCTCTGTTTCAGGTTCTTCCCCCATCTGTTTGGCAGATTGGACAGGTATATTCAGGTTTGCTGGTTCTTGTGTTACAGCTTCCTGTTCCAATTTATCACTGTCCTGCCTTTGTATCTCTTCTTCTAAAATTTCTGTGTCCTGGGAGCATTCTGGGGTTTCATCATATTCCTTTATAAGCTCCAGCGCATCCTTCATTCCAAGTTCTTCTCCCATCTGCTCTATAATCTCTGTATCGTAGAAACATTCTGGGGTTACTATACATTCCTTATTAATCTCCAGGGCGTCCTCCATCCCATGTTCTTCTTCTACTTGTTCCATAATTTTTGCATCATGGGAAGTGGCAGTTGCAGCAAGGATGTTTAAAAGTGCTGGTTCTTGTGTGACAGCACCTTCTTTTTCCACTGCTTTCCCTATTGTGGCTACAGGCTGTTGTGCTGAATAAGTGCTAAGTAGAATTTTATGGCATGCTTCCTCAAAGATTTCTCCACAGGTGGGGCAGAGTATTCGCTCATCCTTTTCTCCAGCTCCAGCAGAAACTGATTCCTCCACTTGGTCTGCAGTCTCTATTAGTGTGTACATTTTTCTTTCACCCTGCTTTCTGCAGGTTTCCTTCCAAGTTTCCAGCTCCCTTCTAAGTGCTTGGAGGTCCTCTTTCAGCATTGCATTCTCATACAAAAGTACTTCAATTCCAGGTTCTTCCTCCTCTGGCCTTTGTGGAGCATCCATCGGTCTTGGTGTAAGGATTGGGGGCTCAACCTGTGTCTCTGGGGTTGCCCATCTTTTCCTAGCTGCCTCTGCTGCTGTGGTAGATCGAGTTCGTTTCCTTCTGATAGGTGTTGTTAGATCAAATTCACTGGTGGCTCTCTTTCTCTTTTGTGGCATTTTCTTTTGTGATTTTTCCTTTTGTGGTGTTCCCTCCTGTGGAGCTGGGATATAGGGAGGCAAAACTGAGGTCAAAGGAATATTTCTTTGACCCTCATGATGTTCTTCTTCAATCACAGCTCCTCCTCCTACCCACTCAGGTGAAGACTCAATTGTAACCAGCTCAATGTCTTCTCCCATTGCCCTAGCTCCGTCATCTTCAGGTTCCATTGTCGCAGCATTTGATGCTGCTCCAATTTCACCTTCTGCTGTCGGAGCTGTCCTGTTATCTAGGTTTTCCACGAAGGTTTCACCTACATTGTCACCTAATGGCTCTGTTTGTGCTTCCCCTTGCTCTTCTTCAAATGCAGTGTCATCCCCCACTGGTTCTGCTTGTGCTGGGGATTCATCTACCCCGAATGGCTCTGACTGTGCCCCTGGTTGTTCTTCCTTTGTGGTTTTACCCACCCCGGATGGTCCTGCCTGTGCCCCCGATTGCTGTTCTTCTCCCATTTCATCCCTCCCCCCAACTTCACTGGAGAAACTCCGGTCCTCCTGTTGTGGTGGAACCTGCAATTGCTATAATGGGATGACCCTCAAGGGAACAGGTTGCTGTGGTCGGGTTATAAATTGTTCCCAAGTTATATTATGTTGGGCAAGGGTTCTTACAATAATTAACTTGATAAGGCCATGGTGGGTGAGAGAGGACAGTGGGTGCTTCGTAGACTGAACAAATGTTTCCACATGACGCAAGTCGTGCAATAAATAAAATGGAATGTTCAACAAAATGCCATGGCAGAGATGAGAAAGCAAAGGAAGTTCAGAGTTATACACAGTTTGGTATCTACCTTCGCAGGTAATGTATTTCTTGAGGAAGACAGCAACCTGGTCCCATGGCCGCGGCAGTGAGTTCAGTGCAATCCCTCTCCTGGATGCTTCAACTTGCTCCCGTGGAAGTAAAAATTGTTCTCGTGCAACCGTTGCAGGGACTCGACGGTTAAACCAAGGTTTTCCCACCATCGGGATGGCTGTAACCTCGGATATAATGATCTCAGAGACGTCTATACACAGCCCCCACACCGTGGAGTGAGTTTTGGTAATATTCAAGGCAAATTGCAGGGCTGCGTCCCGATCGAATCCGTCCAATCGCTCAAAGAACTCGACCCAGCCAGCAGCTTGAAAAATGGCAAGAACTTGCGGATTCCGTCTGAGTTCCCGGGTATTGAAAGGTTCATGGCGAACTGGAATACCCATGGTCCTCGCTGCAAACTGAAACTGCTATTCCACAGATTACCGGATCCCAGAATGGAAGTTGCAGCACAGAGGATGCACGAATCGCTGAGCGGAGACGTTGAGAGAATGACCAAATTTGGAAAGTTGAGCACAGAACAGTGTTTGAAATTTTCATGCCGAATTGGGGAAGGTGGCAGTTATTAGCGTTTACGTCGTACGAGGGAAAGGTTTAATCAGGTATGATGGTGGTACGAGTGAAGGCACGACCAATATCGTTTAAATGATATCAATGCTTAATCACGTGATAAATAAAATCCATACCTCATAAAACTGTGCGTCGAAAAGCTGCGGAAAATGGTGGAGCATGCAGTTGATGACGTCACGGAGTTGAATTCATGCACAGTCGGATGTGTGATCATGATGACTCGGATAAGTCAATAAGTTCTTCCACCGGTGAAACACAAATCGTCGCTTCCTCGGTGTCAGAATGATGAATTCGCCGGCACGACTGAGGTGAATCAGCACCATGATTAGCATGTTTGAAACAATTCTTCTGTTAACACGGGAGTTACCACTGCAAGTTGCCAAAAAGAATGATAGCACGGTCGACGAAAAAGATGTTGCAGTCGTCAAAAAAAATATGTTGCAGCCACCGGGAAAGAAGTTGCGGCCATCGAAAAAGAATTCACGGCAGCCGAAAAAAAAGATTTAAAAGTTTTACGGTGGCGGGAAAGATTACAGCTGGCGGGAAGAGTTGTTAAAGTGTTGTGACGTGATGTTGCAGCCGCTGGATTGAAGTTGCGGCTGCCGGGGATGATTTACAGCTGACGAGAGAAAAGATTTTAAGGTCGACGGAAAACAATAACGGCGAAATGTTGCAGCCGCTGGATTGACGACCGACGGGGAAAAAAAAGGATACTACGGCTGCTGAAAATGAGGTGTCAGTTGTTGGGAAATGAGATGGCAGCCGCGGGGAAATGAAGTGGCAGCTGCAGGAAACGGTTACGGCTGCGGGGAAATGATGTGGCAATAGCTGGTAAATGAGGTGGCAACCGCGGGGAAGAAGAGGTGGCAGCCGCGGGGACTGGGGTTGCAGCTGCCGATGTTGCAGCCGCCGACGTTGTAGCCACCGACGATGTTGCAGCCGCCGATGTTGCAGCCGCCGCCGATGTTGCAGCCGCCAACGATGTTGCAGCCGCCGGAAAAGATTGACGGCAAGCGGGAAAAAGGATTTTGCGGCTGCTAAGGAAAAGGATAATGTGGTTGCCGAAAAAGGATATACAGCTGCCGGAAAATATGTTGCAGTTGCCGAAAAATATGTCGCAGCTGCCAGAAAATATGTTGCAGCTGCCGGAAAATATGTCGCAGCTGCCGGATTTTTTTTTATTTTTTTTTTAGAGCAAGGACGGCACAGGGAGATTTTTGTCTAACGGGCCCAAACTGGTCGTTCTCCTGGCGCTTCCCTGAAAATTTTTGAAAGACGACAGCAAGCAAAGAGATCAAATGCAAAGAGAAAAAGAAAAAAACAACAGTTATACGCTACAGCAGGAAATTATTTATGTACAGCAAATACAATTTTCAGTTTAAGGTTTGGCAAAGGTAGAGAAAAGTTCCTGCTCTGGTGCCAATTGATAGTCTAGATCGGCAGCAATTTGTGAAATGAATGCATCTTTCGAAATGGGCTTACGATACAGTCGCAGTCTGTGGCCATTAGCAAGTAATGGTATACGGTTTTCATCAATGGTCACCAGGCGAACAGTGTCGTTGTCAAATACCCTGTCGACCAAATATGGACCCAGCCATCTTGTGCGTAATTTTCCTTTAAAATCCTTCTTGAATCTGGAGTCGTATAATAGTGCCTAGTCTCCTTCACGGAAGATTTTCTTTTTGATGAATCGGTCATGCCAGTTAGATCTCTGTTGCTGAAGCAGCACATTCTAGTCTACTGCAGCTAACCGTTTCTCATCCAATTCATTTAATTGATTCAATCTTCTCTTCTGGGCTTCTGTTACATCCAGATTCATTTCAATGGTTGTTTTCAGGGTCTTGATCTCAAATTCAATTGGAAAGATGGCACTCTTTCCATACACCAGATCATAGGGAGAAAACCCCGTGGTGTTGCGCCAAGTTGTGCGATATGCCCACAGTGCTTCTGGAAGCCTGTCAGCCCAATCCCTTCGATGGATTTTAACTGTTTTAGTAAGAATTGCTTCAATAACTTTATTAGTACTTTCCACCTGACCATTGGCCTGGGGATGATAAGGTGAAGCTATCCTGTGCTGCACATGATACTTCCGGAGCAAGGATTCAAATTGGTGTGAGATGAATTTCGGTCCCCCATCGGTAACTACTTCCTTTGGTACCCCAAAGCGGGTAAAAACTTCACTGTACAGAAAATCAATCACCGCCGGGTCATTAGCCTTAGCCAAAGCTACAGCTTCTACCCACTTGGTCATGTAATCTGTACACACCAGAATGTAAACCTTCTGTCTGGAAGGAGGGTTGATAGGGCCAACAAAGTCCAATGCCCATCTATCAAACGGTTCTAGTACCACTTGGGGCTGTAAAGGCATCTGATCTGTCTTATTAGTTTGGCCCATCCTTTGGCAGCTGTCACAGGACTGAACATATCTTTTAGCATCTCTGAACAGTGTCGGCCAATAATAGCCCATCCACAGCGCCTTATGCCCTGTTCTTTTGTCTGCAAAGTGTCCTCCGCAAGGTTAATCATGACAGGCCTTCAGTATATGAAAGATCTCATCTTCCCTTACACATCTTCTAATATCAAGATCAGGTCCTGTGTAAAAGAGATGGCCCTTGAGCCAACAATACCTGGCACTTTGCTGAATAATTTTTCTTTTCTCTCGTTTAGACATATGTGGCGGAAGCTTTCCTGCAACCAAATAATTAGCAACGTCTGCATACCAGGGTGAATGAGCTGAGAGTGCGAATAAATGTTCATCCGGGAAAGCATCCTCAACAGGTGAACTGTCATCACTGTTAGTAAATCGTGATAAAAAATCAGCAACAACATTTTCTTTTCCAGGTTTATCTATAATAGTAATATCAAATTCAAGTAATAATAAAAGCCACCTGGTTACTCTGGCATTAGTGACAGGTTTGTTCATTAAATACTTAATGGCAGAGTGGTCAGTGTGCACAAATGTAGGATACCCAGTAATGTAATGCCGAAACTTATTAATAGAATAAACAATAGCAAGGAATTCTTTTTCAGTAACAATATAATTTAGTTCAGCAGCGGCTAAGTTTTTACTAACATAATAAATAGCATAAGGTACTTGACCATCCTGCTGTCCTAGTACTGCTCCAATGGCAGTATCAGAAGCATCTGAAGAAATGTGGAAAGGTATGGTCCAATTAGGTCCCCTTAGAATAAGGGCTGTGGACAGCTTCTCTTTAAGCTTATCAAATGCTGTCTGGCATGCTGTACTCCACACAAACTGTGCGTCCTTCATTAACAATGAAAACAAAGGAGAAGCAAGTTTGGAGAAGTTTTCTATAAATCTCCTGTAATATCCAGCATGTCCCAGAAAACTTCGCACCTCTTTCTGAGTTGAAGGAGTTGGTATATTTTTTATCACCTTAATTTTTTAAGGATCCACTTGAATACCATCGGTAGAGATGAAATGTCCTAATACCACCCCCTCACTCATCATCATATGGCATTTTCTAGTGCTTAATGAGAGGCGAGCCTGTTCACAGCGAATTAAAACTTTCTTTAAATTTTCCAGTGCTTCCTCAAAATCCTTGCCATAGGGAGTAAAATCATCCATAAAGACTTCCATACTATCATTAACCAATTCAGAAAATATGCCAATCACAGCTCTTTGGAACGTTGCAGGTGCATTGCACAAGCCAAAGGGAAGCACCCTGTAGGCAAACGTTCCCCAGGGGCAAGTGAAGGTGGTCTTATCCTGATCCTCCGGAGCAATCTGAATTTGATTGAACCCACTGAACCCATCCAAGAAGGAGAAGAACTTCTTCCCTGATAGGGTATCAAGTACTTGGTCAATAAAGGGCAGAGGAAAATGATCCTTTTGTGTAGCTTTGTTCAGCTCCCTATAATCGACACAGACTCTCCATTTACCATTTTTCTTGGGCACAATTACAAGTGGGGAAACCCACTCACTATCTGAAATAGGATAGATAAATCCTCCTTCCAAAAGTTTCTGGATTTCCTCCTTCACTATATCCCTCAAATTGGGGTTCATGCGTCGTTGGGGTTGACATACAGGCCGGGAGTCATTTTTAATATAAATATGATGAGTGCACAGACTGGAAGGAATACCCTTCATGTCTGTATACTCCCAGGCGAATGCCCCCTTACGTTCCTTCAAGAGATTGGTTAGGCGCATCTGTTCTTCTGAGGAGAGACCAGGGTTGATGTTCAAAGTTCTTCCAGGCTCTACCTCAATAGGAATGCTTCTCGAGTTTTTCAAAACTGGGATTATGTTTGTGTCATTGACTAGCGCTTCCTCCGTAAGCTGTTCTTGTTCTTCCTTACCAAGGGTACTATTCAGGAGTTGATAAACTTCTTTATCTACTGAAGCAGGTTCGCTAATGAAATTATTAATGGCATCGTCTTCTGTTTCGTTTTTGAAGGTTAGTGCCTTCCCTATTGTTAATAATGGTTGAACATCCTCCTCCTCTTCCTGTTCTATCCAAAGGGAAGTTTCAGTTTCTAGACTCGGCCATGCTGGAGGATACAGGGTGAGGTTTTTGGTTTCCATACCATCAGATATAGTCATAGATCCCGATCGACAGCTGATGCAAGCATCAGCTGTAGCCAACCAAGGCCTCCCCAAGATCAATGGGTGTCCCCCCAGCTGTGATTTTGGTTGTAATACCAGAAAGTCGGCAGGGTATTCCCATGAGTCTACTGAAATGACAAGGTCGTCCAAAATCCCTTCGGGTCTGATGGTGGACCTGTCTGCCAATTCTAAAATGGTAGGGGTCGGTCTAATATTGGTTAATCCGAGCTTCTTTACAGTATCCATTGTTATAACATTGATCGCTGCTCCTAAATCTACTAGTACGTTGGGTATCTGCGTTTGTCCTATGTGTACAGTGACAGTAGGATTGCCAGGGTCATCATACTTGGTTATAGGGGTTTTTTCGGTCATTAAAGCAGATAAATTCCCTATGACATGAACAGTGGGAGGATCTCTGGGCTTCCTTCCCGGTCTTTTAGTGCACAGGTCCCAAACAGTTATAGCATAAATAGGTACGTCTTGAAGAGCTTGCAAAAGGGGGATCTTAACATAAAGGTTCTTCAATTCTCCTAGGAGATTGAACTGAGGTTGCCCCCCTATTTTTGGCAGCATCAGTCTCTCAGGGTATGGTGGTTGCCTTACCAGCTGGGTAGGCTGCGTATTATCTGATTTATCGTTTAATGTTTCAGCCATCCCATCTGAGGGATGCTCAGCACCTTCAGTGATAGGAACCGGATCAAATGGATGCTGGGAACTCTCTTCTTTGTCATGCACAGACGGTGGAATATTTTCTGAAATTACACGTTCTATTATCTTCCCAGACCGTAGGCGAATATCATTACAAGGTACAGGGGAGAGAGAGTAGGCCGGAATATTGAGAGCCTCCAATTGATGGATTGTTTTATTATTTGGGTTAGGGTTAGGTTGGGCAGGCAGCTAAGGCCGTATTGGTATATTAGGAACAGGATTATTCTGCAGCTGCAGCTGCGACTGCTGAGGTGGGTATTGAGGATATTGATGAAATTGAGGATATGGAGGAGAATACGGTAACTGTTGAGGTGGAGGTAGTTGAGGAAACTGGTTCCCAGGATGGAAGTTCCTCCATCCAGGAGACCATGACGTAGGTTGATGTGGTGGCTGTGTCCAAGGACTCCATGAGTTATAACCTTGCATCGCAGGTTGAGGAGAATTCCACTAAGCATAATTTGAAGGGAATTGTGTATTCACATTTTGCATATTAGTATTCCAATTATTCAAATTATTCAAAAATGGAAATGAATCGGGAGACATACCTTGATTTCGAGGCTGCCAGGGTTTCTTCTGTGCAATGAAGTAGGCTGATTCCACTTCTGGAGTTGATGCCTGCAGAACAGCCTTCACTTGGGGCAGTGTGGGACATTCTTTCATATCATGGTTCAGCTCGCACAGCTGAAACACTTGTATTTTGTCAAGAGGGCATTCTTTCAGTGGATGAGTCTTTCTACATCGGGGACAGAACACACCTAGTGTGAGATCCTCCACTGCCTGTCTTTGCTTGGCCTTCAAGACATCAATCTCTGAAGAGATAGAGCTCATCATTTCTGTTTTAAAATTTTCAAGAAGATTGACTATCTCCGCACGTGTAGCTCCCCCATTGGATGACTTCTGAGTTCTGTCGAAGACATCACGTTCCAGCTTATCTCGTTTGTTCTGCTTGTTATGCCTAGAAGATCCCCTGGAGTATCTCTTACATAATTCCACAATTGTCTCAAAAGGTTCTTTAGAGATATCTCCCTTTCCTAGCAAATTTAACATGTCTAAACAATCGTCCCTGATCCCTCGAAGCAGGATTATCTTGAGCACATCTAGTCCCATGTTCGTCTGTCCAACTCTCTGCACATTGTACAGCAGCCTCTCTACAAAATCCTCCAAACTTTCATCCTCCTTCTATACCATCTTGAATAACTCCTCTCTTTTGTCCCTGGTGTTGCAATATTCTTGATATTTTTCCAGGAACACTTGCTTCATCTTGTTCCAATTAGCAACAGTTCCTCCCCCAAGGCTCATGAACCATTGTAATGCATTGTCCTTCAGGGTGGCAGGAAAAAGCTTCAGCTTTTGGGCATCTGTGACATAATCATAGCTGCGACAGAGGATATCGAATTCAAAAAGGAATTCGTCTGGATCTTCTGCCGCCCTGCCATGGAAGCGAGGCAACACCGACGGTGAGATGTTTTTCATAGGAGCTGTCCCTTCTAGCTGCTGTATTGGGAATTGCAATGTAGCCATAGTTTCTTCTGGCAGGGAATCATTTTCATGATGGTATTGTACCACTGCTTCTTCCTCTTCGTTCTCATGTCTGTTATTCATCTTTTCTTCTGTATCCTCTTCTTCGTTCGTTCCTGCGTTCCTTACCTCAGTTGTAACAGTTGCGTATTCTTCAATTGTAACAGCTGCGTATTCTTCAGGTGTAGCAGCTGCGTATTCTTCAGTTGTAACAGCTGTGTACTCTTCAATTGTAACAACTGAATCAGTCGTTCCTTCTTTAGCAGGGGTATATGCAGGAATCACGGCTGCTCCTGTATCTTCCACTGTGGATCCTGATGCTGGCGCTCCAGGATCAGCAGGGCCTCTTCTGATAGGAGTCTCCCGTTGACGAGCTCTGACAGCTGAATCAGTTCTGTCAACAAGGTCGTCGATGAATGTTCTTCTACCCAACGGTGGACCTCGACCACGACCCTAACCACCTGCACTGTTAGTAATTTGTGGGGTTTTGGGGGTTGGGAGGTGATCGCGTTTTACCCTCCTCGTATTCATGCGAAGCAGATCATTTCAAAAACAAACAAAAAGACTGTCTAAAAGTGATTATCAGATGCAACTAATGACTAATGTTTAATTTTTATCCTTCCCCGGCAACGGCGCCAAAATGTCAAGCACTCTATATGCAGATAAATTACTACCAAACACACAGAGCATATGAAATTTATTGTCAACCCGAGAAAGTCTTTTTATTTCAAAGGATAAGTGCACAATATATGCTTAAACACAAAACCATTAGAAGTGAATATTTTTATCTTCTATCATCCATGTTCATCCCAAGAATCTATGCAATCCCAATTGCCTTCTAACTGCTATACTACAATTCTTTTCTATTATGCATCAATAAGAAATGGTATCAGATCTAATCAACAATTGCAAAAAGGAAATCTCATTCGCATTCTAAAACAATCACTCGTCTGATCTAATCAATCTGGGAATCATAAAGCATAAACTGAACATTACTCTAGAATTTCAAATGAAAAAGATTGAAGCAACTGTTCTAAGAAATTGAATTGCAGAATGGAAATCAATCAACACATAACAGGAAAGCTAAATTGTAAGAGCTCCTGGGATCACGTCTCAGCTGTAAGATGAACATGGCAGTGTGAACAGAAATTGAAATGCATAAAGCAACCCTGACTCAGTCGACTGTTATTCTACACCATTCACCAATCTCACAGAAATGTAATCTTTTACTGAGAAACCCACACAATAAATATTGCTGCTGCGTACAAAGGAAAGAACAAAGCATCACACAACAAGAAAGATAAAATCCTATTTTAACTCAGCAATCTCTGTGGAAGACGGGCCCAGTCTTCACACAGAGACGCTGGTTGAACAACACACTCTTTAGCTCAGAAGTAACCCCTTATATTAACAGAAGAATGAGTACATAGTTTTGCTCGGCTAATAATACAAAATGAATTAATTGTTTGCTGTTCAACCCCTGAGTCGAGGCAACTCACCCTATTTATACATACAAATTGTAACATCTAATCCCATAATTGGGCAGCCATGAAGATCTCTGATCTTCAGGCGCCCTAAATAATCTAGCTGTTACAATGCGTGGCAGAACAGAAATATCCAAATATGAGAGAGTTATTAATTGACCCAAGAGTGGCGGTCCTTCCAGCTCACAGCTAGACTCGAGCAGCAACATACTTAAGATAGCAAATTCTGTTACAGCTGCCCTGTCACGACTGTGCCTTGATTGATGATTCGAGCCCCAAGGAACCTTCTACAAGGAACGAACATCCCTTTCTTTATGACTTGTTCAGCCCCGATCTTCCTGCAATCCATTTGTCTCAACTACCTTCATAAATCGCAACATGTTAGCACAATTTGAGAAATGCACAGCTTTAATTATCACAATCATAAGCATTAATAAAATAAAACAATGATCAGCCATACCTTGGTAATTCGGGGGATAAGGTAAGGACAATAGGTTTGATTGCCATGATAAATAGTGTAGGACAGGGGCAGGAAAGATGAATAATGATGACTAAAAAGGGCCAATTCTGGGCTCAACAGAGCCAACATGGCCAAACTTTTGCTAGCTCCTTTTGCAACGATTTGGTCCTAGTGCTTTTGATGACTTCACAGGAGCCCTCACTAAACTTCGCCAAATTGGCACTGTGAGAGAGTATCAAACCGAGTTTGAGAAACTAGCCAACCACACCGAAGGATTTTCTGATGACTTCTACTGGAGTTGTTTTATCAGTGGTCTAAAGTATGCCATCCGCTCTGAGGTCAAAATGTTCTGTCCCAACACAATGATGGAATCCCTAGGGTTGGCTAAGTTGGCAGAAGACAAGATTGCAGCCCAACAATGCTCCAAGCCCACTTTTGTTCCCTTCTTAAATATGGGTTCTCAACAACCACCCATACCGTCGGCTCCTCAACCAACTCCTATCAAGCATTTGTCTGAAACAGAGATGCAAGCACGCAGAGAAAAGGGGCTTTGCTATAATTGTGATGAGAAATTCACTCGGGGACATAGATGTGTTCAGCAAAATCTCTATCTCTTGGATGTGGATTCTCCGCTTACCTCTGAAATTGGTGACAAAGATCCAGATACAGTGGATGCTCAAGTCGACATTCAGGAACCGCCTATTGACCCTCCATCTCAGGATGACCAGCCAGAGATATCTCTCCATGCTTTAGCTGGAATCACCACCCCCCAAACAATGCAGGTCAGGGGTTACTTCAAGAAGCTTCCTCTTACAATACTCATTGATTCCGGTAGCACTCATAATTTCATTGACCCTCAGATTGCCAAACAAGCTGATTGTTTTATCCATCCTTGCTCCAACTTTGAAGCCATGGTTGCCAATGGGGGCACCTTACCTTGAAAAGGGAAGTATCGTAATGTGCGTATCTCTATCGGATATTATACCCTGTGCTCTGACATGTTTGCCTTGACCTTAGGCGGATGTGATGTGATTTTGGGCGCTCAATGGCTACGCACACTTGGCCCTATCTTATGGGATTTTGCTGAACTTTGGATGCAGTTTTCCCCCAATGGACAAAAACACACATTGACAGGATTACAACCAGGGTCTCTCAACATCATCGGTTCACATTGCATGGAAAAACTCCTTAATAAGACTTCACATGGTGTCATCGCTCAGATCCATTCCATTCAGACGCAACCATCAGCGATCTCCACTACTCCTTTGGATCTACAACAAATTCTGGATCGATATACAGGTGTCTTTGCTGAACCAGTGGGATTGCCACCTTCAAGGCCAGAAGACCATCATATTCAGCTTCTTCCTGGTAGCGTTCCTCCCAACATCATGCCCTATCGCTACCCATTTCACCAAAAAACAGAGATTGAAATGCTCATTCGGGACTTATTGAAGCAAAGTATTATTCACCCAAGAACTAGTTCCTTTTCTTCTCCAGTTCTTCTTGTCCGCAAAAAATATGGGTCATGGCGCCTCTACATTGACTTCCGAGCACTTAATCACCTCACCATCAAGGATAAGTTTCCAATTCCTGTTGTTGATGAGCTTCATGGGGCTCAATTTTTCTCCAAGTTGGATCTTTGTTCTAGGTATCATCAAATTCGGGTTCATGAGGATGATATCCCTAAAACAGCTTTCCGCACACATGATGGCCACTCTGAGTTTTTGGTCATGCCCTTTGGCCTGACTAATGCTCCTTCCACATTCCAAGCCTTAATGAATAAAATATTTTGGCCCTACTTGCGGAAATTCATTCTGGTATTCTTTGATGATATCCTCATCTACAGTAAAACATGGGCTAAACATCTCTAGCATCTGGATCTTGTCATGCAACTCTTCTCTGACCATCATCTCCACACCAAACAGTCTAAATGTGTTTTTGTACAAAAGGAAGTTGAGCATATCGGGCACATTATCTCAGCACAAGGGGTTCACGTGGATCCTGCCAAAATTGCTTCCATGAACAATTGGCCGCATCCTCAAACACTCAAGAGCCTTCGTGGTTTTTTGGGGTTGACTAGCTACTACCGCAAGTTTGTCAAGGATTATGGGAATATTGCAGCTCCATTAACTACTCTATTGAAAAAGGATGCTTTTACATGGACACATGCTACTCAGTGTGCATTTGACAAACTGAAACAAGCTATGTGTACTACACCTGTTCTAGCTATGCCCGATTTTTCCAAGCCCTTAACTATTGAGAATGATGCTTGTGGCAATGGACTTGGTGCTGTTCTCCTTCAATATGAACACCCCATTGCATTCACCAGCAAATCCCTTTCAGGTAAGAATTTAGGTGCCTCTACATATGAGAAGGAAATGATGGCTATTTTGCATGCAGTACAGAAGTGGCGACCATACCTATTAGGGAATCATTTCTGCATCAAGACTAATCACTAGAGTCTGAAATATTTCTTGGAACAGCGTGTCTCCTCCCCAGCAAAACAGAAATGGGTTAGCAAACTCATGGGTTATGACTAATCACTTACAATAAGGGTAAGGACAATATTGTGGCAGATGCTCTTTCTTGCACATTTGATGCCCAAGGTTCTCTTTCAGCTATTTCTATGCCTGTTCCAAATTGGTTGCAATCTCTTCAACAGGGTTATGTCAATGACTCTTCCTTATCTCAAATCATCCAACGCTTGACCAACAACCCTTCTACTGTACCACATTACTCTTGGGATGGTGCTCCCCTGAGATACAAGGGTCGTCTTGTGCTTCCCTAGAGCACAGATCTTCAACATGATGTCTTCTATGAACTCCATGCTTCTCCATCGGCAGGGCACTTTGGGTTCCTCAAAACGTATGAACGGGCACGGCGTAACTTCTTTTGGCAGGGCATGAAAAGGACAATTCAACAGATGGTGGCTGAATGTGATACCCGCCATCCCAATAAGGGTGAAACGACACTCCTTCCAGGATTGCTCAAACCCGTGCCCATACCTACACGGATTTGGACAGATATTTCTATGAATTTCATTGAAGGGCTCCCTAAATCTGGCGGGAAGATAGTGATTCTCGTTGTGGTTGATCGCCTCTCCAAATATAGTCATTTTTGTGCTCTCAGCCATCCCTATACAGCCTCCTCAGTCGCTCAAATTTTTCTGGACCAGATATTTCATCTTCATGGCATCCCTTCTTCCATTGTCTCGGATCGTGATGCGACTTTCACCAGTTATTTTTGGACAGAACTATTTTGCCACACTAGCACCAAACTGAAGATGAGTTCAGGGTATCACCCACAAACAAATGGTCAGACTGAAATTATTAATAAATTCTTGGAAACTTATCTTCGTTGCTTCACCTCTGAACAACAACATCAGTGGGAAAAGTGGCTCCCTCTCGCTGAATGGTGGTACAATACCTTTTACAACAATGCCTCTAAAATGACCCCATATGAAGCAGTCTATGGTCAGGCACCTCCAGTTCTTCTTCCATACACCCCCAGCAGTTCACCAGTTAAAGCAGTTGACATGGTCCTTCAAAACCGCGATCAGATTCTTCACATTTTGCGGGACAATCTTCACATGGCCAAAAATCGCATGAAGCAACAAGCTGATCAGCACCGTTCTGAGCACACTTTTCAAGCAAGCGATATGGTTTTTCTTCGTCTCCAGCCGTACAAGCAATCCTCCCTGAAACTCAAAGGGCGCCATAAGCTCGCTCCAAAGTTCTATGGGCCATATCGGATTCTTCAGAAGATTGGGTATGTTGCTTATAAATTGGAACTTCCTCCTTCTCCTTGCATTCATCCAGTATTTCATATCTCTTGTCTGAAGAAAGTTCTTGGCACCAACATCAGTGGACAAACTATTTTACTCGAACTGGATAATGAAGGATCCATCTTTTTGGAGCTGGAGGCCATCCTCAATTAGCGCACTCGTTAGCTTCTCTCTCGCTCTATCACAGAGGTCTTAATTCAGTGGCACAACATGAAACCAGAGGATGCTACATGGGAACCACTCCTTCAGATTCAGCAACAATTTCCACATCTAAAGCTTTGAGGACAAATATTTTTCTAAGGGGGAGGGGATGTTAGGAACCCATGTCTTTACTTTGTTAGTATTTTGTTGTTGGACGAATATGCTTTGTAATTCGTCCTTTAGTATTTGTTGATCCATAGTTTGTGTTATTGTTGTTGGCGCATATGCTTTGTAAGTCACCCGTAGTATTGTTGATCCATAGTTTGCAATGGCCCATGGTTTTGACCCATAGTATTGGCGCCTAGACTTAGTATATAAGTGTGTGTTGAGGCCTATGAAGGCACTGTGAAGTTATTTTGTATTGAGCTTGCTCAAAGGAGGTTTCCCCCTTGAAGTGGCCTGCGATCAATAAAAGTATTTTGTGATCTGATATATTGTGTATTTTCGTCGATTAATTGTTGCAGGTTCTTCTCAACCCACACTAGCTTAATTTCTCACTGCCACATGGCACATCTCTCTTGCCACTTCAAATCCATGAGGATGCAAACATTATTGGGTGAGTTGGTAAGTCATACACATGGCATTCAGCATATTAGGTCAAATTGGGACGGAATGGTAACCTCCATGGAAGAGGAAGAGTCAAATTGGAAGCTTGTGGACACTTAGGCTAGATTCCCTAGCCCCTATGACAACAATGATGAAGAATCTATGACATCTATGACAAAATTCAGATCTAACTTCTGACATCTGACCATTATGACATATCATCCCCAAAAATAGGCTCCAAGAAGGTGCTCATGGGAGTTTGAGAAGCCAAAGAGGTCCCTACTCGAATTGGGAGAAGATGGAAGGTTGGGAACTAGGGAGATAAGTGGCAAATGTGGAATATTTCCTAAGTGGAAATATCTAGAAGCTAATGGGAGGAATTCAAACCATAAGAGACTAAGGTTGGTTATAAAATGTAGAAATCAAGCATGAGAATGGATTTTGATCATTTGAGAAAAAAATCATTTGTGAAGAGAGAGCTAGTGGATGACTAATTTCTTTCCTTAGCCAATTTTGAGGGTGAAAGATTCCCATCCAAGTTGGTGTTTCAAGAGGCCACTCGGGTATTTCATGGAGTTTTAATGGATTTTATATTTGCAGGTGTAAGCTACAGGGTAGCTCTTTATTTCTTCTAATGCATCACTTTCCCTCAACCATTTTCAGTTTTGATGGCATGTTCTTGCTCCTTGAGGGAGGGCGTTTTTTGTGAGCCCTTGTACTCTTTGGCAGAGCTTCTCATGATCCATTTCTGATTGTAATAAGATTAATATTCTCTGTTCTTCATATTCAGAAAGTCTAAGGTAGAAATACCAAATGGATGTATGTAAAAATGATGATTAATGAGAAAACCATGACCATTTCCCCGCTACATTGATGTATGCCATTATAATGTTGATGATTCTGAATGAAAGAATGTTTCTCTGATATATTTATGATGAATGGACATCAATTGATGAGTGTTACAAGTTTCATGTTCACAACTTAAGTATTTGAAGTCATTTTGCTCAGTTTATTTGCATTTGGAAGAGATTTGGTGCCATTTCCCCAAGGGTCGAATTAGGGATTTTTGTTGTTGTTTGGGAGAAGGTTAGAACATATTTAATAATTGATTAATGGTGCATATGAGACCTTATTAATGTCCCTGAGACATCCCCTACCTCTTTTCTAAATTTCGAATAGGTTTGGAGGCATTTGGAGAGCCATTTTCTGTACTTACCCTGGGGGGATTTGATTCCCAAATTGCTAGTTAAATTCCATAATTAGTCCAGAATCTTAAACAAGTTTGTAGAAGTATTTGGAGGGTCATAAATCATCCCTGAACCTCATATTCAAGTCTTAATATCAGTCATACACCCTCACAAAATATTTGGGAGTATTTGGATCAATTTGGAGACCTGGACATCAAAACTAGTCAAAGGTCGAAATTGAGGAAAAAGTGAAAAATTTGGCATTTTAATAAAAAAATTAAAACGGGACATTACAAATGGTTAGTTGAATTTCTTGTTAACAAAAACTACGACACCATGATGTCGAATATTATTGGGTTGCATACTTTTGTGTTCGAAAAGGTTTTCCATTATGCATTAAAGATGTGTTGACAAGTTTTCTAAAGGTCGATTAAGTATGTAACTTATTGAATGAGTACCTTTGTATGAAATGGAATCTAGAACATGAATGTACGTCTCGTGCACCATTGCATTTAGGTTATAATTACCAATTATGATTGAGTATCAAACTGATTCATTACTCTACAAGTACTCGCACCGTGATATATCTTTTGTTATTTGATATAATGTTGAGCAAGTATTGCATGTCATTATATGGAAAGATAGGTGTGTATATCTTGGTTTATATCTATGTGAGACTTATGGTATCTCAGCATGTTTTTTATGTTAGATGACTCTAGTTAAGAGTGTTGTGTTAAAGATAGCATCGAGTTATGGAACTAGCTTACTGTGTAGAAGGAGTGTTCTTCTATGTTGTACCAAGTCGAATCTTGTGTGGTATTTCTTACCCAAGTGTGTACACGAAGTCGAAAGTGATTTTCTACTTAGAACTTGATTTATAATGTTATAAAGAGAAACTTGGTATTACATGTATTTATGCTTGAAAGGGATTTTCAATATTGCAGTAAAGCTATGTACCAAATTGTCTAGAGGTTATTCACTTGGTAGGTGAATTGATGATTGTACAATTGTCGAAGTATGTTAATTAAAAACAAAACAAAAATATCCCCATTTCCTCTTGAAAGTGACAAGGATTTCGGGATGTTACATATGGTATCAGAGCGAAGGTTCCTACTCTAGGACCTATAGGCTCATTTATGTTTCATGTTGCAGCACAGATTTAGAGTTGCAATGAAATATGAATCATGAAAAAAATGTTATTATGATTATGTTTTTGTGATTGACTATTGACATCCATGAGGCTTCAACTAATATACATCATTGGTTGTTGTGTGTGAGGAATTGATCGCACGAACCAAGGGCTTGGCAATAAAGAACCAAAGCTAACCAATGGCGAGAGAATTGCTAGACCAAAAGGAATTTGCAACAATCACTGTAAGTGAATGCCTCTATATGGTTGTTGAATTTAATAGATTTCGATGTGCAGTATGCTCAACTTACAGCTTGTGATGTCAAGTCGGTTGACCATGATAGTGGCATTAGAGCCACAATGAGAACCAAGGGTTCACTAATGCAATGTTATGAGACATTGTTGCATGCACATGAGACTTTATGACAGGAAAGTGGAAATCTTGAGAGCATCAAGAGAAATTTAAAAGATAACTCCAAAACTAATAAAACCCTGACCTTAATAAGACAAGCAGGAGGGCGAGGGAGTCACCCTGCATTTTAAAATAAAGCTAACTTAAAATTTAAAATAACACTAACTTAAAATTAAAAATAAGACTTTTATATGTGTTGGGCATAAGCCATGGAGCACATGGACTACCTTATTATGTGTTGAGCGTAAGCTCTGGAGCACAAATTTGGGCCAGAAAGGAACACATACAGCTGGGTATTGGCTTGTCCACTTGATTGTGTGCAGGTAGGAGAACTACCCCAAACTTGCAGGAGAACTGCATTTACCTTGAATAGTTGTTAGAGGTGGTTCCATGATTTTAGTGACGAACAAGTCCCTGGAGCACTCTGTAAATCAGGAGCATTGGGTGAGTGTTGGGTATCGTCATGTGCATGATGCACGCCTTGAAGGGCATAACTCCAAGAAGGTGTTGAGTACCATTTGGTGCTTGGTGCAAGCCGAGAAGGCTTGGGATTTTTCTTGGACTCAAGAGAGCAGGATTGAGGGAAAAAAGAGTTTCTGGACTCAAGCGAGCAGGCTTGAGGGGAAAAAGAGTTCCTCGACTCAAGCGAGAAGGCTTGAGGGGAAAAGAGTTCCTGGACTCAAGCGAGGAGGCTTGAGGGGAAAAAGAGTTCTTGGACTCAAGCGAGAAGGCTTGAAGGGAAATAGAGTTCATGGACTCAAGCGAGAAGGCTTGAGGGGAAATAGAGTTGTCCTGGACTTAAGCGAGAGGGCTTGAGGGGAAAGAGAATTTTCCGGAATTCAAGCGAGAGGGATTGAGTGGAAAAAAACTTGGAGATCACCTGCTAACACATTCCAACGATGCTATGACTAGTATGGTTATACCACAGGTATGCAAATGAAAAAATTTGCGGCAAAAAAATAAATTCTTAAGTTATGTATATGTGAATTTTTGAATAGCTTAAGTTGAAATGAAATTACTGTGATGTATTTTGTATTATTGAGATACTTGAATATGTCGTAGAGTTGTTACTCAAATAAAAATGTTAATGTTAATTGTAAAAAGATTGAAGTACATGTAATGTTTTAGTTTAACATTGTAAGCGGTATATTGATAGCATTATGCATGTATATTTGTTTTCTTACACATTGGATGTGAAGCAGCCGCTTGGTGCGACAGTGTTGTTGGTACATGATAAGATGAAAGCACTTAGGGGTGCTAGTTATCTTTGTATTCCAGTGAATACAGTTTCTGGCTGAAGTTGAACAACTTTAATAACACATTGCAATACTTAATATGTGTATATTATGAAACTAACATATGAACCAGGTAGAACTGGTACCAACGTTGCAAAGTATATGCAATTTCCCAAGATAGGGGGCCGAGTGATACAGGAGATAAGTACTGTAGGTATAAGAACCATGTCTTTACGATGTTTTCATTATAAGATTTTTGTATCGTTAACATATATTGGATAGAGAATGTGTTTTGCGTGCGATAGAAATGCAAGAAATGAAGATGCACAGGTAAAATAGTGCGAAAAGTGGCACAACACCAAGGACGGTGTTCTTCCAAGAGGGAGAGTTTTGAAATGTCTCCATCTCTGGTAAAAGTTTTAATTATTCAATTCTTGTCTCTCTTATGTGATGACACTATCTAAAACCTAAAATAGTTTCCCGCGATGCAACCTATAGTGGAAAAGGGCATGGTGAACCACAAGGGGAACAATTTTGATGTCAATAATATCGCATTGTTCTTTGACTTGTTTTAGCTTTCTAACATGAGTTAAGTTAAGTTAAATTTATCAAGGATTTATGTCTATGGGGCTTTTGAGTAAAACAAGATAATTAGTGTTCTTTGGATACATAGGCATATGCATCTCCTAATATACATATCTATATATGTATTTTTAAGTAATATATGATAAAGCTATGGAAATATATATATATATATATATGCTTGTGCATGCTTATGGGAAATGTATAGATATATATAATTATTTATATATTGATGCTTTTAAATAAGCATATAGAAATTAATATTGTATTGATCGTATGCTTTTATATACATGTAGAAAATGCATATATTTTTATCGATATATATATTATATATGTGTTTGTGTGTGTGTGGTTAATGTAGTTGCATTGTCAAATATAGATGTAGGGTAGTTGCATACATCTATCTATATGTTATAATTAAACAAGAAATGCGAATACTCTAATTTTCTTCATACTTCTATAAAGGCATATATTTTATTTTATGCTTGGTTATAATTAATAAAATGCATATATTTTACTATGGAGTTATATCAAATGCACCTTTGAAAGAGTTATATGTTTTATATAAAAACATAGATGTTATATATTATACCAAATATATTTTATGGGATATATTTAATACATTTTATGTTGTGCCTTTTCAAAGAGATGCGAAAAAATATTTGGGATATATTTTTCTTTATATGAAAATGAAAGGAAATAGTATTTTTCTATTTTTTTATGAATACATACATATATGAGATATATTTTTTATTCTTGAACTAGTTTTTAGGGGCTCGTTGGTGCTAGCCTTCACGCATAGGTTTTTTGGGGAGAGCTTTCACGCAGAAGAGGGGGAACATGTTTTTGGATGAGGAAAAACGTTTATGCTCTGTGTGTTCCATTGTCGGTGAAGGATGGAAGAGCCCGAGGCTCTGCATTTCATTTTTATTTGCTTCTATCCATTGCTTGGTTATGCGGTGTCTTGAAAAACGATTTGGGGCTCTGCCCATCCCAGGAAATTGTTGGAAAAATGTTTTAACTGTGTATGATGGGTTAAAAACAAATTGGGGCTCTGCCCATTCCAGGAAATTGCTGGAAGAACGTTTTAACTCTGTATGATGGTTGAAAAACGAATTGGGGCTTTGCCCATTCCAGGAAATTGGTGGAAGAACGTTTTAACTCTGTATGATGGTTTAAAAATGAATAGGGGCTCTGCCCATTCTAGGAAATTGCTGGAAGAACGCTTTAACTCTGTATGATGGTTGAAAAACGAATAGGGGCTCTGCCCATTCCAGGAAATTGCTAGAAAAACGTTTTTAACTCTGTATGATTGTTGAAAAACGTTTTGGTATTCACATGTGGCTGAAAAACGATTTTGAAGGCTTGATGTTCCCTTTGGATTGTTTGAAAACATTTTAGCTTCTGAATGTGGCTGGAAAACGATTTTCATGATCTATATGTGTCTATTGATGGGAGAAAAAAGTTTTTATTCTCTATTTGTTTTCCAGTGATGGGATCAAAACGTTCTTGTACTCTGTCTGTCTGTCCCGATCTTTATATTAATCTTGTTTGGAAAATGTTAGAGGCCAGCGTGAGCTCTGTCCGTATAATTAGATCTATGTTCCAACCTTGCTTGGATCGCATTGAGGGCAGCATGAACTTTGTATATAGTTTCAAGATCTCTGTATTATATTTTCCTAGAATGCTTTGATAGCTTGCTGCATCGTTTTCTCTTAAGATGCTTTGATGAACAACGAGATAGTTTACGTTGTTGTTACCTTTCTTGTCATCGCTCCGGGAGGAAGGAAGTGTCGATTCACTTATTTATGGTATATGTGTTATAACATGAAATGCTATTGTAATTCGGTAGCACGAGTTGTTAAAAAAAACATGAATGTTGATTGCACCTTCGTTATAAATACGTGGCATGTTGTTAGTTGTTTGAAAGTATTCCTTTCGTTTTAAATATGTTGCATGTTGTTTGTTGTTTGAAAGTATTCACTTCATATTATATATGTGGCATGTTGTTAGTTGTTTGAAAGTGCTCATTTCATTGTTGCATACTGTAAGTTAACCATTTCGCAGAGATGGGAGTATGTTGAATGCTGTTTGATCATACCCATTGCACATTTAGTAAGTTGCATGTCGAATGCATTGTATATTGTTTTCTTATAAAGTAAAGAAAACATTATTTTAGAGTTAAAAGATGCATTAAATGTGTAGACATATAATTTGTGAAGGGACACATGCAAGAAGTAGCATGGGTCTTTAGGTTTATAAATGGTAATAACCTATTATATATATATATATATATATATATATATATATATATATATATAGTGCAGATAAAACATATAACATATGTTATGTATGCATTGGATGTACCATGTTTTGTATGAAATGGTTAGACTATATATATATTGCATAAAGTTGTTATGTTTTCTATGTTGTATGAAATGACCACATTATATATATTGCATGCAATGGGTATGTGCATATGGTCGACATAAATATGTATTTCATACAATGAGTGTGTGATTTTGATGTTTGAATGCCTTGGGTGATATATATATTTATATATATATATATATATATATATATATGTTTTATGCATAGAGATTATATGCATTGTCTAAAATTTACATATATGATTTGTGATGTTGGTGTTAGGATATTTAGACACTTAGGAGTTAGTTAAGATCAACTTGTGTAATATATCCGTTAGGGATAGTGTGTTTCTTTAGTATGCATTAGTATGCATTTGTAAAGACTTAATCCGACGGTCACGATATGTTTCCGACATAGAGTGATCCGACGGCTCAACTTCTCTTAGATCAAACCTAACCTTGATCCGTGGCTTAACACCCGATTGGTCCATGATCTCTATTTAAAGATCATGGAGGGTCATTGTTTAGTTGATCGATTATGAGAAGCTCATTTGTAACTTTCTTTCTTTGCATAATAAATTGTCCCGTAGAAGCTATTTGGCCGGAGCCGTGGAGTGTTTCCCTCAAGAGGGTTTAAACCACGTCAAAACATCGGTGTGTTGATCTGTGATCTGTTTGTGTGAAGTGGTTGCTCTTGAAGGTGTTCGGTCATTTGGTAGTACCTTGTGTACCCGAACAGTTGGTGTCACCTTGCATTCATTGTTGCATGTCAAACTATTGTAGTCATTGGTTAAACTTACCTATGATGCTAGTTGAATTGAAAATTCAGTTTGATGTCAATGCATTTATTGGTATGTGCATTGACCAAGTTACATATACATAATGTATGATGTTCGTATTACATTACGCCCATTAGATTGCATGGCGAATGCATTGGACCGGTGTTATATGTATATTCATGTTATTAGTGTTACGTTATGTATTTTGGTTGCATGTCGAATGCATGGGGTGCATGTCGAATGCATTGGAAACGTTACACACACATGTTCGTGTTATTTGCATTACATGATGTCTATTGGTTGCATGTCGAATGCATGGGATGCACGTCGAATGCATCGAAATGTTGCATACACTTATTTATGATGCATGATAGCTTGTGGTTGCGTGTCGAATGCATTATATGGATGTCGAACGCGTTTCTTATGTTTTATCTACATGTTTTTGATGCTTGTATCACATGATATCTTTTGATTGCATGTTGAATGATTCGAGTGCATGTCAAAATGCTTGGATGGTTGGTCGAATCCACTAGTTATATTACTTATGGGTTGACTGTCATGAACGAAGGTTGGTAAACACATGCATATGCGATGGGGGCATATAAAGTCAAGTCTGGAGTATAGACTTGGGCCCACCGAGAACAACACCACAACTAGGTAAGTGGCTAGGACAAGAGAAGTGTCTAGGTAGGAGCACTACCTTTTGGGTTTGTAGGAGCACTGCAGTAACATCTAGAGCTGTGTGTGATTAGTTCTAGGGCGACGAGACTTAAAACTCTCTATCCTATTTGTGGATTACCATACCCAGCTCGGGGGTGGCCTTCGGACGGACTGAGTATAAGCCGTCGAAGAGCCTACGGTTGGGTGGAGCATTGCATTGCCCAAAACAGTTCCCCTAAATAAATATTTATGCTTGTAATTCATTTTGATGTACTGTGAATAATGAAAAGACATCTAGAATGTGTAAAGTATATTTTATGATACTAATATATGTTCTAAGTATGATGAATACAAGAATAAGAAGATGGGAAGAATAACCCTTTTTTAGTTCTATCGAGTTGGTAAGAAAAGTATGCTTGTAAAGTTATTGTACTCATTGATATATATATTGCCTCGTCTGATTGTGTCTTTAATGGTATTCGATTAATGTAAGTGAAAAGTATAATCTATTATGTTTACTTCTTCATGTATTTATATCAAGTTGATTGGTAGATGGCCAAAAGAAAGAGACCCCATTTGTTTGAAAAGAGATTTCAGAATGATGCTAACCCTAGGAAAGAATAGTATCATACACATGCTTAAAGTTTTACCATTCCATGTCTTTGATGTGAAAACATATATTAGAAATTATGTTTAATGCGTGAGCTTATGATTGTGGATGCAATAGAAGAATGGATAAGTTGCTTGTGCATTTAAATAAATGTGTAAAATCTTATGTGGACTAAGAATGAGACATTACCTTAGATCAGTTTGCATTGATGGTGATCTATGTAAGGGTATGTGTGAAAAAGAACATGTATGTATACCTTTTGTGAATGATGTAAAGGAGAATAGTCAACATGGCCTAGCCAAATCTTCTAAGGTTACGATTACACCTTTCGACATAATCTATGGTTGACATTGTATTTAATAGGTGTAAGAGAAAAACTTGACATGTTCTCGTATTGTTATATAGGTGTATAAATTTAACTTCATGGACTTATGATGAGTTTAATAGTGCACTTACATCTAATGGTGTAATGTCCCCATTCAAATAATTGCATAGCAGGACAATCCCATCAATCCTACCAGTTCCCTAGGTTGAATGGGCACATTTGGAATTATAATAAGGGAGCAAATGAATCATGTTTATACATTATAATAATTCAAGTATTTAATAAAGAGGTTGAATTAATAAATTCAAGAGAAACTCTAGGTGGCAAATGGTTTTGAAGACATATGGAGAATGTGGGACCCACACTAACTTTATTCCTCACTGCCACATGGCACATCTCTCTTGCCATTTCGAATCCATGAGAATGCAAACATTATTGGGTGAGTTGGTAAGTCATACACATGGCATTGAGCATCTTAGGTCGAATTGGGATGGAATGGTAACCTCCATGGAAGAGGAAGAGTCAAATTGGAAGCTTGTGGACACTTGGGCTAGATTCCCTAACCCCTATGACAACAATGATGAAGCATCTATGACATCTATGACAAAATTCAGATCTGACTTCTGAAATCTGACCATTATGACATATCAACCCCAAAAATAGGCTCCAAGAAGGTGCTCATGGGAGTTAGAGAAGCAAAAGAGGTCCCTACTCGAATTGGGAGAAGATGGAAGGTTGGGAACTAGGCAAACAAGTGGCAAATGTGGAATATTTCCTAAGTGGAAATATCTAGAAGCTAATGGGAGGAATTCGAACCATAGGAGGCTAAGGTTGGTTATAAAATGCAGAAATCAAGCTTGAGAACAGCTTTTGATCATTTGTGAAGAGAGAACTAGTGGATGACTAGTTTCTTGGCTTAGACAATTTCGAGGGTGAATGATTCCCATCCAAGTTGGTGTTTGGAGAGGCCGGTCAGGTCTTTCATGGAGCTTTAATGGAGTTTTTAATTGTAGGTGTAAGCTACAGGTCAGCTCGTGATTTCTTCTAGTGCAGCACTTTCCCTCAACCATTTATAGTTTTGATGGCATATTCTTGCTCCTTGAGGGAGGGCGTTTTTGGTGAGCTCTTGTACTCTTTGAGAGATATTCTCATGATCCATTCCTGATTGTAATAAGCTTAATATTCTATGTTCTTCATATTCATAAATTATCAAGTCGAAATACCAAGTGGTTTAATGTAAAATTGATGATTAATGACCAAACCATGATCATTTCCCCACTACATTGATGTATGCCATTGTAATGTTGATGATTTCAAATGAAAGAATGTTTCTTAGATATATTTATGATGAATGGACATAAATTGATGAGTGTTACAAGTTTCATGTTTAGAACTTAAGTATTTGAAGTCATTTTGCCCAGTTTATTTGCAATTGGAAGAGATTTGGTCCCATTTCCCCAAGGGTCGAATTAGGGATTTTTGTTGTTGTTTGGGAGAAGGTTAGAACATAATTAATAATTGATTAATGGTGAATATGAGACCTTATTAATGTCCATCAAAAATCCCCTACCTCTGTTCTGAATTTCGAATGGGTTTGGAGGCATTTGGAGAGCCATTTTCAGTACTTACCCAAGGGGGAATTGATTCCCAAATTGCTAGTTAAATTCCATACTTTGTCTAGAATCTTAAACAAGTTTGCAGAAGTATTTGGAGGGTCATAAATCATCCCTGAACCTCATATTCAAGTCTTAATATCAGTCATACACCCTCACAGAAGATTTGGGAGCATTTGGATCAATTTGGAGACCTGGACATCAAAACTAGTCAAAGGTCGAAAATGGGGAAAAAGTGAAAATTTGGGCATTTTAATACAAAATTTAAAAAGGGACATTACAAATGGTCAGTTGAATTTCTTGTTAACAAAAACTATGACACCAAGATGTCGAATATTATTGCGTTGCATACTTTTGTGTTCGAAAATGTTTTCCATTATGCATTAAGGATGTGTCGACAAGTTTTCTAAAGGTCGATTAAGTATGTAACTTATTGAATAAGTACCTTTGTATGAAATGGAATCTAGAACATGAATGTACGTTTCGTGCACTGTTACATTTAGGTTATAATTACCAATTATGATTGAGTATCAACCTGATTCATTACTCTACAATTCTTCGCACTGTGATATATCTTTTGTTATTTGATATAATGTTGAGCAAGTATTGCATGTCATTATATGGAAAGATAGGTGTGTATATCTTGGTTTATATCTATGTGAGACTTATGGTACCTTGGCATGTTTTTAATGTTAGATGACTCTAGTTAAGAGTGTTGTGTTAAAGATAACATCGAGTTATGGAACTAGCTTATTGTGTAGGAGTGTTCTTCTATGTTGTACGAAGTCGAATCTTGTGTGGTATTTCTTACCCAAGTGTGTATACGAAGTCGAAAGTGATTTTCTAGTTAGAACCTACCTTATAATGTTATAAAGAGAAACTTGGTATTGCATGTCTTTATGCTTGAAAGGGCTTTTCAATATTGCAGTAAAGTTGTGTACCAAATTGTCTAGAGGTTATTCACTTGGTAGGTGAATTGATGATTGTACAATTGTCGAAGTACGTTAATTTAAAACAGAAAAAAAAATTCTCCCCATTTCCTCTTGAAAGTGACAAGGATTTCGGTATGTTACATATGGTATCAGAGCGAAGGTTCCTACTCTAGGACCTATAGGCTCATTTATGTTTGATGCTGCAGCAGAGATTTAAAGTTGCAATGAAATATGAATCATGAAAAAAATGTTATTATGATTATGTTTTTGTGATTGACTGTTGACATCCATGAGGCTTCAACTAATATACATCATTGGTTGTTGTGTGCGAGGAATTGATCGCACGAACCAAGGGCTTGGAAATCAAGAACCAAAGCTAATCAATGGCGAGAGAATCGCTAGACCAAAACGAATTCGCAACAATCATTGTGGGTGAATGCCTCTATATGGTTGTTGAATTTAATAGATTGTTATGTGCAGTATGCTCAACTTACAGCTTGTGATGTCAAGCCGGTTGACCATGATAGTGGCATTAGAGCCACAATGAGAACCAAGGGTTCGCTAATGCAATGTTATGAGACATTGTTGCATGCACATGAGAATTTATGTCTGGAAAGTGGAAATCTTGAGAGCATCAAGAGAAATTTAAAAGATAACTCCAAAAATAATAAAACCCTCATCTTAATAAGACAAGCAAGAGGGGGAGGGAGGCACCCTGCATTTTAAAATAAAGCTAACTTAAAATTTAAAATAACACTTTTATATGTGTTGGGCATAAGACTTGGAGAACATGGACTACCTTATTATGTGTTGAGCGTAAGCTCTGGAGCACAAATTTGGGCCAGAAAGGAACACATACAGCTGGGTATTGGCTTGGCCACTTGATTGTGTGCAGGTATGAAAACTACCCCAAGCTTGCAGGAGAACTACATTGACCCTGAATAGCTGTTAGAGGTGGTTCCATGATTTTAGTGACGAACAAGTCCCTGGAGCACTGGGTGAGTGTTGGGTATCGTCATGTGCGTGATGCACGCCCTGAAGGTCATGACACCGAGAAGGTGTTGAGTACCATTTGGTGCTTGGTGCAAGCCGAGAAGGCTTGAGATTTTTCCTGGACTCAAGCGAGCAGGCTTGAGGGGCAAAAGAGTTCCTGGACTCAAGCGAGCAGGCTTGAGGGGAAAAAGAGTTCTTGGACTCAAGCGAGAAGGCTTGAGGGGAAAAGATTTCCTGGACTCAAGCAAGGAGGCTTGAGGGGAAAAAGAGTTCCTGGACTCAAGCGAGAAGGCTTGAGGGGAAATAGAGTTTCTGGACTCAAGTGAGAAGGCTTGAGGGGAAATAGAGTTGTCCTGGACTTAAGCGAGAGGGATTGAGGGGAAAGAGAATTTTTCGGAATTCAAGTGAGAGGGCTTGAGTGGAAAAAAACTTGGAGATCACCTGCTGACAAATTCCAACGATGCTATGACTGGTATGGTTATATCACAGGTACACAAATGAAAAAATTTGCGGCAAAAAAAAAAACTTAAGTTATGTATATGTGAATTTTTGAATAGCTTAAGTTGAAATGAAAATACTTTGATGTATTTTGTATTGTTGAGATACTTGAACGTGTCGTAGAGTTGTTACTCAAATAAAAATGTTAATGTTAATTGTAAAAAGATTGAAGTACATGTAATGTTTTAGTTTAACATTGTACGTGGTATACTGATAGCATTATGCATGTATATTTGTTTTCTTACACATTGGATGTGAAGAAGTTGCTTGGTGCGACAGTGTTGTTGGTACATGATAAGATGAAAGCACTTAGGGGTGCTAGTTATCTTTGTATTCCGGTGAATACAGTTTTAGGATGAAGTTGAACAACTTTAATAACACATTGCAAAACTTAATATGTGTATATTATGAAACTAATATGTGAACCAAGTAGAACCGGTACCAACGTTGCAAAGTATATGCAATTTCCCAAGATAGGAGGCAGAGCGATACGGGAGATAAGTATTGCAGGTATAAGAACTATGTCTTTATGATGTTTTCATTATAAGATTTTTGTATCGTTAACATATATTGGATAGAGAATGTGTTTTGCATGCGAAAGAAATGCAAGAAAGGAAGATGCACATGTGAAATAGTGCGAAAAGTGGCACAACACCGAGGACAGTGTTCTTCCAAGAGGGAGAGTTTTGTAATGTCTCCATCTCTGGTAAAAGTTTTAATTATTCAATTTTTGTCTTTCTGATGTGACGACACTATCTAAAACCTAAAATAGTTTCCCGCAATGCAACCTAGAGTTGAAAAGAGCATGGTGAACCACAAGGGGGACAGTTTTGATGTCAATAATGTCGCATTGTTCTTTGACTTGTTTTAGCTTTCCAACGTGTGTTAAGTTAAGTTAAATTTATCAAGGATTTATGTCTATGGGGCTTTTGAGTAAAACAAGATAATTAGTGTTCTCCGGATACATAGGCATATGCATATATATATATGCTTGTGCATGCTTATGGGAAATGTATAGATATATATTGATGCTTTTAAATAAGCGTATAGAAATGAATATTGTATTCATTGTCTGCTTTTATATACATGTAGAAAATGCATATATGTTTATCGATATATATGTGTGTGTGTGTGTTGTTAATGTAATTGCATTGTAAAATATAGATATAGGGTAGTTGCATACATCTATCTATATTTTATAATTAAATAAGAAATGCAAATACTCTAATTTTCTTCATGCTTCTATAAAGGCATATATTTTATTTTATGCTTGGTTATAATTATTATAATGCATATATTTTATGCTAGAGTTATATAAAATGCACCTTTGATTGAATTATATGTTTTATATAAAAACATAGATGTTATATATTATACCAAATATATTTTATGGGATATATTTAATACATTTTATGTTGTGCCTTTTCAAAGAGATGAGAAAAATTATTTGGGATATATTTTTCTTTATATGAAAATGAAATGAAAGAGTATTTTTCTATTTTTTTATGAATACATACATATATGAGATATATTTTTTATTCTTGACCTAGTTTTTGGGGCTTGCTGGTGCTAGCCTTCACGCAGATGTTTTTGGGGGAGAGTTTTCACGCAAAAGAGGGGGAACATGTTTTTGGATGGGGAAAAACGTTTATGCTCTGTGTGTTCCATTGCTGGTGAAGGATGGAAGAGCCCGAGGCATTGCATTTCATTTTTATTTGCTTGTATCCATTGCTTGGTTATGTGTTGTGTTGAAAAACGAATTGGGGCTCTGCCCATTCCAGGAAATTGCTGGAAAAATGTTTTAACTCTGTATGATGGTTGAAAAATGAATTAGGGCTCTGCCCATTCTAGGAAATTGCTTGAAAAACGTTTTAACTCTGTATGATGGTTGAAAAATGAATTGGGGCTCTTCCCATTCCAGGAAATTGCTGGAAGAACGTTTTAACTTTGTATGATGGTCGAAAAATGAATAGGGGCTCTGCCCATTCCAGGAAATTGCTGGAAGAATGTTTTAACTTTGTATGATGGTTGAAAAATGAATAGGGGCTCTTCCCATTCCAGGAAATTGCTAGAAAAAACGTTTTTAACTCTGTATGATTGTTGAAAAACGTTTTGGTATTCGCATGTGGCTGAAAAACGATTTTGAAGGCTCGGTGTTCCCCTTGGATTGTTTGAAAACATTTTAGCATCTGAATGTGGCTGGAAAATGATTTTCATGATCTGTATGTGTCCATTTACGGGAGAAAAACGTTTTTATTCTCTGTTTGTTTTCCAGTGATGGGATCAAAACGTTCTTGTACTCTGTCTATCTGTCCCGATCTTTATATTAATCTTGTTTGAAAATGTTAAAGGGTAGCGTGAGCTTTGTCCGTAGAATTAGATCTATGTTCCAGCCTCGCTTGGATCGCGTTGAGGGGCAGCATGAACTTTGTATGTAGTTTCCAGATCTCTGTAGTATATTTTCCTGGAATTCTTTGGTAGCTTGCTACATCGTTTTCTCTTGAGATGCTTTGATGAAGAATGAGATAGTTTACGTTGTTGTTACCTTTCTTGTCATCGCTTCAAGAGGAAGGAAGTGTCGATTCACTTATTTATGGTATATGTGTTATAACATGAAATGCTACTGTACATTCGATAGCACGAGTTGTTAAAAAAAACATGAATGTTGCTTGCACCTTCATTATAAATACGTGGCATGTTGTTAGTCGTTTGAAAGTATTCCTTTCGTTTTAAATATGTTGCATGGTGTTGGCTGTTTGAAAGTATTCACTTCATATTATATATGTGGCATGTTGTTAGTTGTTTGAAAGTGTTCATTTCATTGTTGCATATTGTAAGTTAACCATTTCGCAGAGATGGGAGTATGATGAATGTTGTTTGATCATACTCATTGCACATTTAGTAAGTTGCATGTCGAATGCATTGTATATTGTTTTCTTATAAAGTAAAGAAAATGTTATTTTAGAGTTAAAAGATGCATTAAATGTAAATGTGTAGACATATACATTGTGAAGGGACACATGCAAGAAGTAGCATGGGTCTTTAGGTTTATAAATGGTAATAACCTATGATATATATATATATATATATATATATATATATATATATATATATATATATTGTATATAAAATACATAACATATGTTAGGTATGCATTGGATGTACCATGTTTTGTATGAAATGGTTAGACACTCTCTATATATATTGCACAAAGTTGTTATGTTTTATATTTTGTATGAAATGACCATATTATATATATTACATGCAATGGGTATGTGCATATGGTTGAGATAAATATTTATTTCATACAATGTATATATATATATATATATATATTACCCAAGGCATTCAAACATGCAATATATATATATATATATATATATATATCACCCAAGGCATTCAAACGTGCAAATCACACACACATTGTATGAAATACATATTTATCTCGACCATATGCACGAGATTATTTGCATTGTCTAAAATTTACATATATGATTTATGATGTTGGTATCATCTTGCTTTCATTGTTGCATGTCAAACTATTGTAGGCATTGGTTAAACTTACCTATGATGCTAGTTGAATCGCAAATTCAGTTTGATGTCAATGCATTTATTGGTATGTGCATTGGCCAAGTTACATATACATAATGTATGACGTTCGTATTACATTACGCCCATTAGATTGCATGGCGAATGCATTGGACCGGTGTTATATGTATATTCATGTTATTCGTGTTACGTTGTGTATTTTGGTTGCATGTTGAATGCATGGGGTGCATGTCGAATGCATTGGAAACGTTACACACACATGTTCGTGTTATTTGCATTACATGATGTCTACTGGTTGCATGTCGAATGCATGGGATGCACGTCGAATCCATCGAAATGTAGCATACACTTATTTATGATGCATGATAGCTTGTGGTTGCATGTCGAATGCATTATATGGATGTCGAACGCGTTTCTTATGTTTCATATACATGTTTATGATGCTTGTATCACATGATATATTTTGATTGCATGTGAATGATTTGAGTGCATGTCAAAATGCTTGGATGGCTGGTTGAATGCACTAGTTATATTATTTATGGTACGACTGTCGTGAACGAAGGTTGGTAAACACATGCATATGCCGTGGGTGCATAGAAGGTCAAGTTTGGAGTACAGACTTGGGCCCGCCAAGAACAACACCACAGCTAGTTAAGAGGTTAGGACACGAGAAGTGTCTAGGTAGGAGCACTACCTTTTGGACTTGTAGGAGCACTGCAGTAACCTCTAGAGTTGTGTGTGATTAGTTCTAGGGCGACGAGACTTAAAACTCTCTATCCTATTTGTGGATCACCATGCCCAGCTCGGGGGTGGCCTTTGGACGGACTGAGTATAAGTCATCGAAGAGCCTACGGTTGGGTGGAGCGTTGGATTGCCCAAAACAGTTCCCCTAAATAAATATTTATGCTTGTAATTCATTTTGATGTACTGTGAATAATGAAAAGACATCTAGAATGTGTAAAGTATATTTTATGATACTAATAAATGTTGTAAGTATGATGAATAAAGGAATAAGAAGACGGGAAGAATAACCCTTTTTTAGTTCTACCGAGTTGGTAAGAAAAGTATGCTTGTAAAGTCATTGTACTCATTGATATATATATTGACTCGTCTGATTGTGTCTTTAATGGTATTCGATTAATGTAAGTGAAAAGTATAATCTATTATGTTTACGTATTCATGTATTTATACCAAGTTGATTGGTAGATGGCCAAAAGAAAGAGACCCCATTTGTTTGAAAAGAGATTTCAATATGATGCTAACCCTAGGGAAGAATAGTATCATACACATGCTTAAGGTTTTACCATTCCATGTCTTTGATGTGAAAACATATATTTGAAATTATGTTTAATGCGCGAGCTTATGATTGTGGATGCAATAGAAGAATGGATAAGTTGCTTGTGCATTTGAATAAATGTGTAAAATCTTATGTGGACTAAGAATGAGACATTACCTTAGATCAGTTTGCATTGATAGTGATCTATGTAAGGGTATGTGTGAAAAAGAACATGTTTGTATACTTTTTGTGAATGATGGAAAGGAGAATAGTCAACATGACTTAGCCAAATCTTCTAAGGTTACGATTACACCTTTTGACATAATCTATGGTTGACATAGTATTTAATGGGTGTAAGAGAAAAACTTGACATGTTCTCATATTGTTATATAGGTATATAACTTTGTCTTCATGGACTTATGACGAGTTTAATAGTGCACTTACATCTAATGGTTAGTTGAATTTCTTGTTAACAAAAACTATGACACCATGATGTTGAATATTATTGGGTTGCATACTTCTGTGTTTGAAAAGGTTTTCGATTATGCATTAAAGATGTGTCGACAAGTCTGCTAAAGGTCGATTAAGTATGTAACTTATTGAATGAGTACCTTTGCATGAAGTGGAATCTAACACATGAATGCACGTTTTGTGCACCGTTTCATTTAGGTTATAATTACGAAGTATGATTGAGTATCGAACTGATTCATTACTCTACAAGTATTCGCACTGTGATATATTTTTTGTTGTTTGATATAATGTTGAGCAAGTATTGAATGTCATTATATGGAAAGATAGGTGTGTATATCTTGGTTTATATCTATATGAGACTTATGGTACCTCGTCATGTTTTTGATGTTAGATGACTCTAGTTAAGAGTGTTGTGTTAAAGATAAAATCGAGTATTGGAACTAGCTTATTATGTAGAACAAGTGTTCTCCTATGTTGTACCAAGTCGAAGCTTGTGTGGTATTTCTTACCCAAGTGTGTAGACGAAGTCGAAAGTGATTTTGTACTTAGAACCTGCTTTATAATGCTATAAAGAGAAACTTGGTATTGCATGTCTTTATGCTTGAAAGGGATTTTCACTATTGCAGTAAAGCTATGTACTAAATTGTCTAGAGGTTATTCACTTGGTAGGTGAATTGATGATTGTACAATTGTCGAAATATGTTAATTAAAAACAAAAAAATATCTCCCCATTTCCTCTTGAAAGTGACAAGGATTTCGGGATGTTACACATTTAATGAAGACTCTAAACCATCTCTACTACAATGGACATGATATCCCTGACCAAAGTGCACCTCCCTACTGGTGCAAAGGTCTCCTCGTAATCTACTCCCTCTATCTATGAGAACCCTCGAGCCACAAACCAAGTTTTTTACTTCTCAATGTTTCCATCTGCAACATGCTTAACTTTGTAGATCCACTTGGAAGTCACCACTGACTTCCCCTCATGTGTCAGAACAACCTCCTAGACATCATTCTTCATGATGGAAGTATACTCTTCCATCATGGCATCTCTCTACACCTATTGGTCAAATACCTCCTCAAAAGTGGAAGGATCCTACTGACAGATGCTACTCATCAAAGCCACATTGTTGCGTAATCTCTCTGGTGGCATGCTCTCCCTAACAATCCTCTTGGGTCTCTACACATGATCCTGTGCATCCTTGAGAGGCTGTTGAATCCATCTCGACTTCTTCTTCCCTAAAATGGCCTCCGATGGCGTAGGTATCTCCTTCTCATCCCTGACATCTAAATATTGTTATCCTAAAGTGTGAGCACCTGTGATCGGTGTACCTATAATCCATGAACTTGCAACCATTGAAATTTGTGAACCTGTACCTTGTGGCCCTTTAACCTATGGTACCAGCGAACTCTGTGGGACCTATGGACATGTACCCATAGGAACCTAATACTCCCGACCCCCTGCAGAAGATGACTCATGTGACCTCCTCAATGCCCTCTCCTCCTCGAATCTCACATCATGACTAACCACTGTTTTCCTAAGTGCAATAACATAAATCCGAAAGACCTTCAAAGTCTCACTATATCCAACAAATATCCCCTTCTCTGCAGTGGGCTCTAACTTTGTCCTCTTCTCAGAAGGGACATGTGAGTAAGTAAGGCACCCAAAGATGTGAAAGTGCCCCACCTCGGGCTTTCTTCCAATTAAAGCCTCCTCGGGAGTCTTCTTCCCCAACACTCGATGTGGGCTTCTATTTTGCACATTTACTGTAGTTTTGCATGCCTTTTCCCAAAGAAACAATGGTAGACCCTGGTCATGCAACATGGATTTCGCAACCCCAACTATGGCCCTATTTTTCTTTCCGCAATTTCATTCTATTGAGGGTTGTAAGGAACAATCATCTCTCTCTTGATCCCCGCTGATGTTGAAAAGTCATTGAAATCATTGGAGGAATACTCACCCTCATTGTTCGATCTCAACACCTTGATCTTCTTCCTCGTTTGATTCTCCATAAGAGCTTTGAACTCTTGAAATCTCTTGAAGAACCCATCCTTGGTCTTCAGGAAGTAGATCCATGTCTTCCTCGAGAAATCATCTATGAACGTGACATAGTACTCGTATCCACACAAGGACACCACTAGCATGGGACCATAAACATCTGAGTGTATCAACTCCATTATCTCTCCTCTCCTGTTGTCACTACTAGGAAAATATGTCTTGGAGTATTTTCCAAGTGCACACCCCTTACACACATCCTCCTACTCTACTTTGAAGTTTGGCAGTCCTGTAACAATCTCTCTTAATAAGGTAAGAGCACCATGATGTAAGTGTGCTATTTGTTTGTGCCATAGATCACACAAACCACTGCCACTACAGTGTATCAATGCCCGTGCTGGATGAAACACAAGCCTATAAAGATTCCCACACCCGATTCCAATCACCTTTGTTGTCCTTAAACTTGACTATTTCGGGTGAATAAACACCTGTCCATCTTGGAAAATCACTACAAATCCCCGATCCTCTATAGATGACACTGAAATTAGGTTCTTAGCCAACCCCATAACATATAAGACCTCCCTCACCACCAAAAGCTGCTGGAACTCCCTTTGAAATGACATTGTTCCAAGGACAACAACTTTGACCTTGGAATCATCACCCAACTCAATATCCACATCCAAGCTACCCTCAGATAACTCTACGAAGTGCCCTTGTACTCCTGTCATGTGACTAGAGGCACCACTAGCTATGTACCAAACACTGGAGGAATTTGAACTGGAAGTAAGATAAGTCACCAAAGAGAACTCATTCTTGAACCTGGCAGAAAAATCATCTACCTCTGCTGATGCTGCCACCTAGGACTTCTTCTTCTTCTTCTTGTTTGGACACTGCCCTGCATAGTGCTCGAACTTGTGGCAAGAAAAGCATTTAACTTTCCTCATATCCTTTTTCTATTCACCTTTCGAGCTAGACCCACCACTGGGGCCTTTTGTGGGCCTTTTCTTGCTCTTCCTTGTGAGAGCAACATTTTCCTCACCACCCCCATGTTGTTGACCTATGCAACTGGAGCCAACTCTCAGTTACTCTTGTATGAAATCGCCCCAAAGTCTAAACCATGTAGGTATGTCCTCCCCGGAAATGACCGCACACACAAAGTACTGCCATGGTTTCGAGAAACCATTCAAGATAGTCCTAACCAACTCTACATCCTCCACCTTCTCTCCAACAACACCCAACTCATTATGTACCTGTGAGATCCTGGTAAGATATGATGTGACATTGTCAGTCTTGGTCATCTTAATATTTCTCAAAATTTCCCTCAAAACCAATTTCCTGTTTTGATTGTCTCTTTGATACAACTTTGTCAAAGTTGCCCATATGTCAAAGGAATTCTTTTTACCAGTCACACGAGGCATAATATGGTCTTTCACTGCATCAAGATTGATTTGCTTTTCCTTAACATTCTTTTTGTTATATTCATCCAAAGGATCGGGATCAATAGGAATCGTGACAACTTTCTCAGTTATTTCCCTTAACTCACATTCCTCCTCCAACAAAGTGATCCTTTCCTTCCATGGAATGAAATTCAATGCACCCTCCAACCTATCCTCAAACCGCAAGCCAAAAGTCAAAGGCATACTTCACTAACCAACCAACAACTCAAGCTCACTACGCTAGGTGAATTAAATCAACAATACCCTTGCTACCCTCTTGTGTCAAATACTGGTTTTCTCTGTTCAAAGCTCTGATACCATGTAAATTTTTCTTAAACCCAACATCGGTTTCAGTACCCAATAAATTTATTCTCAAGATTAATGCACAAACTGTAAATGCATTCAAATATGAAATTTATAAATTAAAACACAATGAGTTTTAACTTATTACTTGCGGCGAAATAGAACAACAAACACATAAATTTGACACAGATATTTTTGGGTAAATTACCCCTAGAAAAACCATGTAGGGAAAACTAGTTCAAGAAATAAATTTTATTAATGAGCTCACAGAAAATTTATGAGTTTGATAGCAATGAAAATCAACATTAAATGCACTTGTATGGTCTGCAATAAATGCAACAAACCTTGCTTTTTGTGCCCAATCAGCTATACGACCTCCTTGATTTCTGTGCACAACAACATGTATGGCCTATATGGCCTCAAAAATCATGCCTAGATTTCTGTTGTACGGTCCTTGGGATTCATGCCAAAAATTTGTTGTACGGATCCTCAAAATTTGTGCTCTCTATCTCCTACTATATGGTCCTCGAAATTCATGCCACCTACTCAGTTGTACGGACCAACTATCTAAGCATTAAATGCTGACATTCTTTTTTGGGAATTGCGCCCTCTCTCCTTTTAGGAAATGCAACCCCCTTTGTCGCTCTCTTCTCCTCTAGTCTTCCGCTCTCTTGCTCTCTCTTCACTTTGTGTCTATATCTCTCCTAGAACTCCTTTTGCCTCTTTATAAATGAGAAATGACTCTAACTCTTCATCTTCCAAGATGGATGACCAAGATTAAATCTTGGGGTCTCAAGATCAATGGTTATGATATTTTTGCACTTTAACACAACTTAAGTAATTTTCACTCACGATAAAGCAAAAGTCATTTTAACTTTATAAAAATAAAGTTAATGTCTAGGAAAGTCACTTTTGGTCACTTTCTGCATACCTAGATACCAAGCCTCTGTAGAAAACCATTTGAGCTATAAAAACTCAACAATATGTTCATTGGCGATTAACTTGTCGAAAACTCATTTTTCATAGCAATATAAGCATGACTACCATTTACAAATAAATGAATACGAAATGTGTAGATCCTCTCAATGAATAAAAAACACATGAGACTCTTGAATATATTCTCTATTAACTATTCATGACCAAGTTCAATTCATTAAGAACTCTACACCAAGTTGAAATTTGAAAACAAATCCTTGTAAACAACCTCACTTTAACTAAGTGAGACATGAATAACTCTCCACAAAGTTAAAATTTGAAAACAAATCCACTATTAAATTAATAATTATATTAAACATTTTAATAAATCTAATGATAGAGATAAACCATTTTTAATCATATGTGCAATTTAATAGTGATATTAAACATTTGAATAAATCTATTGATAGAGGTGCAAATTGCCTCGTGACAAGGAGATAAACTTTGCATCTATAAAAACAAAAGATGAGACAAACTCTCGTCCCCCATCCAAAAATAGAAATGTTGCTCCAAGAGTCGGCCGCTTGGGGTTATTACGCAAGTTAGAATGTATATGCTCTCGGATCGGAGAGAAGATCAAAAAAAATTAGGATGTAGTGCCCGGGGATTTCTCTGATATATAATCAAACGAAGTCATAACACGGAAAACACCACTAGTGAGGTTCTTCTGATGGAAGAGGGGACGAAAATGCAATGCAGGCTATGGTGGCCGTGCCATCTTTCGTCCGAGTCACCCCCTCACAACATGCTGTTGTTGGGTTGGGTGATCCATGGATTCTGCAACTCACTTGACATTGTGGTGGCAGCTTCACTGTCACTTGATAAAGAAGAAGACTCTCCTCCTACCGATACCCACCTCCAGGTGTGCTGTTGAACCCAACTTCATTATACTCTCGTGCAGTATACATATTTTGTATATCCTTAGAAAAAACAAGATATACACTGTTTACAGATGTATATTTGATGTTTCAAATGGTGCCCGTATCTCTTCCCTCCTCATTTTTGCAAGAGGAAGAAGCCCTAACGCATTATACACATTTTGTATATCCTTAAGAAAATATATGTACAGTTTTCAGATGTTTATTTGATGTTTCAAATGGTGCCCATCTCGCTTTCTCCTCCCCCCTTTCATTCTGCTAAGAAGAAGCAGAATATATATGGGGAGGTATCTATTCTCAGTTCAACATCTCATTTTCAAAGCCCGAAGAAAAACATAGTTAATGCCATTGTTTCCAACTCCATTTTTCGGAGGCAAACATTCGGTAATTCCAACAAACGGCCAGTTTTTAGATAATTATTGGGTGTTTTAGATCATGGCCATATTGGAGGTTTTCTTAATTTTTTTGAATTCTAAAGACATTTTCTTTCATATTATATTGGTTGGTGAACACAGTTGCCCTAATGGGTTTTTGTCACAGTGTTCTTTTCGTCTATGATTTTTTTTTTTTAAATAATGATGTGCATTTTTGGTTCGTGGGCAAGTATTATAACAGAGTTCCAGATCTTCTATACTGAAAATTTGATGTTGATCTGGAGAGGTTACGGGTTCAAATGTAATTAAATTATTCTTAGGCACCCCTGTTCTCACCGTGGCTTGGGAAGTTTGCACCTTTTGCTTACGATTTTGCTCATATTGGTTCCTGTGACCGGGGTGCACACCCAATCTCCCTGCCGGAAAGGATCCCACAAAGGTGCGCAAAGAGGAGGGTGAACGGTAAAATCCAATTAGTTGGCCTCTTAGTGCTTTGGAGAGAGGGCAGGCCCCACCTATACAGATTTTGGTTCATTGAAAATTTAAGTTTAAAATACGGGAGCTGTTGTCAAGTTGCATAAATTGATTTTCTTCACGGGAAGTGATGGTATTTACAGTTACCACTAACATCAGTTCTGAACGATTGTAGATGATACTACAAAAGTAGTTTCATATGATTTGGTGAATTCCTTGAGTCATTGGAAGTGCAGGAGCAAGATAGTGTTCTAAGCTGCTGGTAGATGTCATCCAATCCATTCTAAACTGCTGGTGTCTATTATGCATGGGGTATATGCTACAACCTGAACTCCTAGAAGGAAAGAAACTGGCAAGTCCATTGGTTGCCTTTGGTGAATTGAGTTAAATGGGGGGCAGGTTGCAATCGGGGTGCCTTTGGTGAATTGGGTTAAATGGGGGCCAAGTTGCAATTGGGGTTTACAGTTTTTAATTCCATTATCTTGTTGCAGTTGCAGACATAGTATAGATGCTAATATGGAAAGCCCAACCCACCCAACATTGGACCCTCATCTGTATTTTTTCTGAAGCTCACGATTACAATGGTTCCCATTTTATTGAACACCCAAGACCATATGACGTTGCAATTGGGGTGCCTTTGGTGAATTGGGTTAAATGGGGGGCAAGTTGCAATCGGGGTTTACAGTTTTTAATTCCATTATCTTGTTGCAGTTGCAGACATAGTATAAATGCTAATATGGAAGGCCCAACCCACCCAACATTGGAGGCTCATCTGTATTTTTTTCTGAAGCTCGGGATTACAATGGTTCCCATTTTGATTTTATTGAACATCCAAGACCCTATGAGGTTGCAATCGGGGTGCCTTTGGTGAATTGGGTTAAATGGGGGGCATGTTGCAAATCGGGGTTTACAGTTTTTAATTCTATTACCTTGTTGCAGTTGCAGACATAGCATAGATACTAATATGGAAAGCCCAACCTACCCAACATTGGAGCCTCATCTGTATTTTTTTCTGAAGCTCAGGATTACAATGGTTCCCATTTTATTGAACATCCAAGACCATATGGGAAATTTGTGGCTGCAGGACAGTAATAAAATGATAACCTTAAAGATTCAAAGCATTGTAGCAGTTGCAGACATAATATAGATGCTAATATGAAAAGCCTAACCCACCCAACATTGGAGCCTCATCTGTATTTTCTTCTGAAGCTCAGGATTACAATGATTCCCATTTTATTGAACATCCAAGAAGACCATATGAGGAAATTTGTAGCTGAGGTACAGTAATAAAGCAATAACCTTAAAGATTGCTTTATTACTGAACTTTGGGAAGCATCTCATTTGTTACCAAGGGCTTGATTAGCATTACAACCTCTTGTCTCTTCGCATCATATATTTCTTGAGCATCAACATTAGCATCATTCCAGATTTTTTTTCCCAATACAAGTTTGTCCGAACATTTGTATTCAAATGGCAAGTATCTTTTGTTTCCATTATTTAAAATTCTGACCATTAAATTTTTTGTTGCTTTCCAACATTAGTGGGATAAATTGACCATTTTTCTAGCGTTTAAATACACCACACAGATTTGAATCACCACACAGATTTGAATTTACGCTGATTTAGTGATATATAGTTTGTACCACCCACCAAGCCAAAATTCGATCAATTCTTTTATGATTATAGACTTACTATAAAGAAATCTACTTTCCAAACTTTCAGATCTATTTTTAATTATGAGAAATAATAAACTGAATCTCTTACCTGTCCAGTTTTTCTTTAATGGTACAGTTCCGGCAATTTATAGAGATCCCCATGGAATTGTAAATTCCTACAACAACTTCTTAAAAAAATGTACGACATATAAAAAACAAATAACATCTAGTGACTTAAGATGGCAACTGTATTTTTAATGCTGCTTTTCCTATTTGACAGCTATGCGGCGACGACTCAAACTATCCATAGATTCGATTTTACAAATCCCTTGATGAAAAATCCAGTTCCTAGTGTTGAAATATTGTAACTTCGAAGAATATTCTATTGTATTTTACTATTATTTATTCGGAGATGTTTAATTCCTCCGTCGGGATGTTATTATTGTATTTGGTCATCATAGAGTCATGAGGTAAAACCTCCTTTGTAAGTCGGGTCGATAGAACCCCCCAGAAAGTAATATTGTATTGTTTTGAGTCTTCCTATGTAAGTCAGCCTAATTAAATTTGTTGGGGCCAACCTAGTTAGTGAAAAAGTCAAGTGGAAGATAAAGTATAAATAGGAGTGATGTGCTCCTCATTTGGACTCACACACTCACTTGTGTAATTCACATAAGAGAGAGAGAGAGATATCTGCAAGGAGAAGGAGCACTTGTTTGGGGTTTTGTCTTTGTACTTTTGATCATCTATATTGAGGAAGTTTTTGCTGGGTTTTCTTCCCCTAGAGGGTTTCCCAGGATAAATTTGTGTCTATCTTGTGATTGTGTTTCTTTCAGTGATCCCGTATATGCTATTGTTGTGAAATTGAATTGAATACTGATGTTATCTATCTTCGCATATTGAATCTTAACATGGTATCATAGCTAGCCTGAATAGGACAACTTTCACAAGGTGAAACTCTCTCTCTTCTCCCTCCGACAAGAAATTAGGGTTTCTATCAAAGTTGGAATTTTGGAAATCTGTTTGCATAGAAAGTTGCGCCTCCCTAAGGCGCATCTATTGAGCCCTAGATCGAAATTTTTGAGTGGGTAGATCTTCGGGAAAGTCAAACCCTAGTTTGACTTTGGACCAAAAAACTGCAGAAACCAGAAAACCAGAACACTGCAGAAACTGCAGATCAGAATTTCGCAAGTCAATTTTGAGAGGTGAACATTTGGAATCTCCAGAAACCAAGTGTACCAGTTAATTCGCCTCAGTCAAGCGCATCTCCTGGTAAGGTCAGTTTTGCATTTTGAAAAATTTAATTTTTTGGTGACCTCTTGGATAAGATGGCCCTAAGCACTAAGCTTGAGGATAAGCTAGAAGGCATAGAGAATTTTCGAGCATGGAAATATAGGATTGGTCTCATTCTTGAAGAGAATGATCTTGCCAAATACATCAAGGAAGAAGTTGCAGAACCTAAAGAGGATGAAGCTAAGGAGAAGCACAAGAAGGACCTGATTAGGGAAAAGAGGATCATTGCTGATTCTATCAAAGACCACTTGATTCCTCAAGTGTCATCTAAGAAGACCCCGAAGGAGATGTATGATGCCCTAGCCAGAATGTATGAAGGAAAGAACCTCAATAGGAAGATGAATTTGTGAACTCAATTGAAGAGTACCAAGATGAGCCAAGGAGAATCCATCCAAGACTACTTCACAAGGGTCTCCCAGTTCAAGGAGCAACTAGAAGCCATTGGAGACTCCCTTGATGAAGATGAACTAGTTATGATTGCTCTCAATGGTCTCACTAGACCTTGGGATTCATTCATCCAGACTATGTGTGTCAGAAAGGAAAGCATGAAATTTGACATTGTATGGGAAGATTGCATCCAAGAGGAGGCTAGAGTAGCCAATAGAGAAGCTCTACTTAAAGAAGATGATCAAGCCCTAGCCACCCATACCAAAAGAAGAAGAAGTCAATCTAACTTCAAGAGGGAAAGCCACAAGGAGTCTCAACCTCCCAAGAAGTTCCAAAGGACAAGAGGAAACAATCCAAGAAGAAACTACTCCAACTTTCAATGTTTCAATTGTAACAAGCTGGGACACGTTGCTAGAAATTGTCCATTGAAGAAAGAAATATACAAGAAGATGAACAACAACAAAGGACATCATGCACACATAGCTGAAGATGAAGATGAAGAAGAAGAGGAAGAAGGACCTTGAAGAAAACAAGCAAAATAAGAAGATGCAGGAGAGTATGTATTATTCTCTGCACTCTTTGGGTCTGTGACTCTTGGAGAAGATACATGGCTTATTGATAGTGGTGCTTCAAAGCACATGACGGGACAAAAAGAAAACTCTGTCAAAACTTGAAGAGAAGAACTTTCCTTTAGAAGGTATCATTAGGAGATGACTATCAATATCCTATCAAAGGAATTGGTGAAGTAAGCTACAAGCTTGATTCTGGAACCCCCATGAAGATGAAGGAAGTCTTATAAAGTTATATGTACCAGGTTTGAAGAAGAACCTACTTTCTATCTCAACATTAGATAAGAAAGGATATAGGGTTGCATTCATAGATGGACAAGTACTTATGTGGCCCAAAGGAAAATCAATTGAAGATGCAGTTGTCATTGGTGAAGAAGAAGGAGGCTTATATAAGCTCAAGGGACATTCAGAAACAACCCTTGTTCATGAGACCACTAGCCCAGGTGAATTATGGCATAGGAGGCTTGCTCACATCAACTACAAAGCACTACTCCATGTGAGCAAAGTAGTGACGGGATTACCAGATTTGAAGATCGATCATAAATGCATTTGCAAAGGATGTGCAAAAGGAAAGAACATCAAGAATCAATTTCCGAAGAGTGAGACAAAGACTAAAGGTACGTTGGAATTAATCCATTCAGATGTATGTGGGCCAATGCCCTCCACATCTTTGAGTGGTTATGAATATTATGTTACATTCATTGATGACTATTCAAGAAAGACATGGATATATTTCTTGAAAGCAAAGCCTTGATAGAGAATCATTTAGAAAGAAGAATCAAGACACTCAGAACAGACAATGGTGGAGAATATACTTCAAAAGATTTTGAAGCCTTTTGTAAAGAAGCTGGAATCAAGAGGGAACTAACTACTACCTACAATCCTCAACAAAATGGTGTTGCAGAAAGAAAGAATAGGACCATTATGGAAGCAGTAAAGACAATGATACATGATCGAGATCTTCCAATGCTTCTATGGGCTGAAGCAGCAAGGACGATAGTTTATGTACGTAATAGATTATCCCATAGTGCCCTTGGATTCAAGACTCCAGAAGAAATGTTCACAGGAAAGAAGCCTGAAGTGGGCCCCCTCAAGATATTTGGTTGCCCAGTATATGTCACATACCAAAAGAAAAGAGAACCAAGTTGGACCCTTCCGGAAAGAAGGGAATATTTGTTGGATACTGTGAAGTCTCCAAAGCCTTCAGAATATACATTCCAGGATTCCATCACATGGAGATTAGTAGAGATGTAACATTTGACAAAGAAGCAGCTCTCAGGAGATCCAGAAAGTGCTAGCATGAAGAAGTATATGAAGAAGATGTACCTCCCAGAAATGTAGAAGCTGCACCATCGCCCGAAGATGAAACACCAGAAGACCATGATATGCTAGAACCTCAAGAACCTCCCACTATGAATATGTCACGAAAGAGAAAGCCTACTTGGGCAAGATAAATTATACAAGAAGCATAGAAGTATGGAGCTCCAGAAGGCTCCACAAGAGTAAGCAAGAAGCCAAAGCCATTTTCCAGTTATGTGGCTTTGATGTGTGATCTTGTAGATCAAGAACCTACCAGTTATGAAGAATCTATACAGAAGAAAGAATGGGTAGAAGCAATGACGGAAGAATAGCAATCAATAATGAAGAATGATGTTTGGGATATAGTTCCCAAACCAGAAGGCAAAAGTGTGGTATTTTCCAAGTGGATTTACAAGATAAAGCATGCAACTGATGGAAGTATTGAGAAATACAAGGCAAGGTTTGTGGCTAGAGGATTCTCTCAGAAAGAGGAAATTGATTATGAAGAGACATTTGCGCTAGTAGCAAGGTACACTTCCATTAGAACCATCATGGCACTTGCATCCATGATGAAGTGGAGTTTACACCAGATGGATGTGAAGACAGCTTTTCTGAATGGTGTGATTGAGGAAGAAGTGTACATAGAACAACCACGGGGATTTGAAGTTGAAGATAGACAGACTCACGTATGCAAGTTGAAGAAGGCTCTGTATGGATTGAAGAAAGCTCCTAGAGCTTGGTACGGAAGGATAGATAGCTTTTTGACGAGCTTGGGCTTTACCAAAAGTAAAGCTGACCCTAACCTTTACTTTAAGGTTATGGATGATGAACCTGTCATATTATTGTTTATGTGGATGATATATTTCTGACAGGAAATGAGAAACAGATTGTAGAGTGCAAGAAGAAGCTCGCTGAAGAATTTGAGATGAAAGACCTTGGATTGATGCATTATTTTCTAGGTCTGGTAGTATGGCATAACTCAGAAGGAATCTTTCTCAACCAGGGAAAGTATGCCGTGGAAATCCTAAAAAGATTTGATATGTTGTCTCCCAAAACTGACATGCATGTGCTGAAGCCCAAAATGTAACACACCAGCTGGATGACAACTCTCAGGAGAGAGGCCAATGTCACCACACTCCTCTCCTCTCGCTTCAGGTTGGCTCTTCTCCGACACAAGGGGGGTATCCCTAAGGTAGGATCGCTAATCGCTAAGGCAGGTGCAACGGAGGGCAAGGTGAACTGAAGAGGCTGCCTTAGGAAACGATTGTAACAGAAAAATGTATCTTGATTGGGTGATGGGAAAGATGGGAGGATCAGTCATCGAGGAAAGGCCAGTGCCAATATATCAGAGGGGTGAATGGAGTCAAAAGAGAGCTCAAAGTGACCTTGTGTCATATGTGACTGAGAGGGAAAGATTGCATGATTGAGCAAGCCTTGCTCAGTCTAGTGTTTGACAAATAAGAAAGAGTACTTCTTCCTCTCTAGCTGCGGGAGGTGTGCTATGCAAACCAAAAATCAATATTGCACAATCAAACTAGATTAAATGCAAAGATCAATACCTGTGTATGCACGCTCAGAAAGGGAAAAAGAAAGCAGATGCTAAGAGTTCTTCACCAAAGGGAAAAAGAAAGCGGGCTGCTAAGAATTCTTCACCTTCCAATGTGGTGGATTGTCACCCTTCTATGGCCTCTTACACAAAGAAAAGAAGACGTAGAATCTAGATATATTCACACTTATCAAAGAGCTCACAATATCACGCCACATGAGGAGAGTGCTCAATTTATCCAAAGAATCCCATGGTATTTTTCATTAAGCTCAAGGAGAGGAAAACTCCCAAGTTTTTTCCATGTTTTACAATGATAGAGGCTATCCTCTTTATAGGCCAAAAAGGCTCTCCTAAAACAAAAAGGAAATAAAATAATATAAAAGAAAAAGTGGGTAAGATCCACTTTTCTCTCTTCTCCAACGAATACACCAAGTGTTTATTACTTTTTATTAAAAAAAAGAACCCCCCTGTTCTAGTTGTAAACTCGATTGTTTGCTAGCTGTCCGGTTTGAAACCCGAGCTTTCAAATCAGCTGCTAATGAGATTTCGGATCTACGCTCCACATGTTACCACAGATCCGCCTTGGTTTCAATGCTTCACGCTGCTCCTTTAAAACTGGAACCTCACACTCCGCCGGCTGCCAATGAACACGAATGACGCGTGGATAGAAACTGCTCGTTTAATTTCTTCGATGGTGGACAGGACTATAGAAAACTCGAGCTCTTCTTCTTCATTCTGATAAAAGAAAATCATGCTGGCTGCCAACGACATGTGGGTCATAACTTCTGGTGATAATTTCGTTGAACCCAAACTCTGAATTAAATGTAACTCTGCATCGGAAAATTGGTTGCTACTGAAGATGTGGTATTTTGAAGTGGTGCGAGTCGATTCGTTTTGTTTGAAGCTGCACGAGCAATTCCATACACGCAGAGGAAATCATGGTGTCAATGGAGTTTGGCATTCGAACTGTGGACATGCTCACTGCTCCCAATTTTCACTTAACAAAAAACTGACCACTAGTGGATTGCCCCACCGATGAGTCGATTTTCCCAAGATTGTATCTTTGACGACCGATTGCCACTTGTAACTTGGAACACGTGAATATCTCAAAATCGGCTGTCAATGTTGGATACGAAATGATCCACCAATTTTACTCGGCGACCATCATCCCTTGAACTCAGCATCTTCAACGTCTTCTGGCGATAAGAATTTCTATACTTCCAAATTGCTTAACTAAGCGTTTAAGGTATGCTCAATCCCTAAAGTTTCAGGGCCCATGCAAATTTTAACCAACTCGGGTCGATTTGGGACGCCAATTGTGACTGCAGAGGTAACTTAGAACACGGCGACAGACCTGCACGTATTCGTAGTGTAGAATTTAAGTGGACTTGCTAGCAGACGTTGTCCAATGGTAACAAAACTAGTTTCTACATTCGACATGAACCAAGCCAGTGACGAAACACTGCCAGAAAACACATGTTCTCTAAGCCCTAGTATTGTCGAGGTTCGTACGCCATGTTTTGAGAAGAAATTCTTATAGCAGATTTCATATTTTGAAAGCTTCTTCTAGATATTGCGATGTTCTCTGGTGTTCGGTACGGGGGTTAGCACCGAAGCTTGTCTTGTGATTCTGTAACCTAGATGCCTCTTTATCAAAAGGTAGTCTCCATTAAAGCGACAGAAATGGAATGCTCTCCGGCTCGGACTGTAATACCTCTAAAATCACGGCGTAATTCCTCTGTAAGATACGGTCAGGAAAAATCTCAACAGACGGGATTGCTAACAGTCATCTTCAACTCAGGTTTCAAACATACGTCCCTCAAAATGGCACACTACTTCATAACTGGTGTATTTCCTGTAGCTTTCCTCCTCAAAATTGCTAGATTTTGTATTGTAAAGTTTGGGAAATCGCAAGGATACCAGTCTCTATGATAATCCCTGAATCTCCAAATTTAGCGCTATTAACTGCCTGGTTTGAGTATGCATGGCCTACTTATTCACATGGTTGCTGAGTATACTGGCAGACCCTGCTTCAAATCTGAATACACCCTTCAAAAAGTTCCTTAAACCAATCGAGATGCTGTAGGCTTTGTTCATCGATTGTGGAGTCTTTTAAACTGACCTTTTGATTCCTTTTTTGCCTCTGCTAATTCATTGATAGTGACTGAGACTGAGCATACCGGAGAGCTCATCTGCTTCAAAGAGATGTCATGATCGTCCTCCCCCTAAAAAACAACACAAGAAACTGCCTTACAAGGCATCACCCTGCTGAAAGATGTGAAAGCATTTCATATGTGGACACCCTTGCCAAAATGGGGGGTAACAGAATGTAAATCCATGACCACACCCATGGATACCAACCTGAAGTTGTTAGCCGATGAATCGTCATAGTTAGTGGATGTGACTCAGTACAGACATATTATTGGGTCGTTGATGTATCTGATGAATACCAAGCTAGATATATGCTTTGCTGTGAACACCTTGAGTCAGTATCTAGTTGGGCCTAGACGTGTTCACTTGGTAGCTGCAAAGCATGTGATGAGGTACCTGAAAGGTACGATAGACTTTGGTCTATACTATGTTGGAGATCACGACTACAGATTGATGGTTATATAGATTTAGATTGGGCTGGAAGTGTCACCTACCCAAATTTTGAGAATATTATTTTATTTGCAAAATAATTTATGTTAAATTTTAATTATAAAGTTTTGTAATTATGACCAAGTTTGGTCAAGGATGAATTTAATTACTGATTATTATTATTTAATAAATTAAAATAGGAGACAAACACCTAAGGGGACTGTTAAATGAGTGTTCATTGACCCACTAGGAATGGAAGCTGTTAGAAGGTATGGGACAGGTGGCAGCATTTGCACTTCACCACTAGCTGTTCGTTATGGGACAACTACCCCTAAAAATGTGGCATTCTCCCCCAGGTGGGTGGAAGAGAGCAGGCAACTCATTAATGACCAGTTAACCACTAAAATCCCTAGGCAGCCTACATAAGACAATTCGAATTGGGCAGGCAACCCTTACAATATTTTTCTGCAGAAATATTCCTCAAGTGCATCAGGTGATCACTAAGAGATTCGAATAGGGAGGCTATGTGAGAGTGCAACTGTGAGTCTGCTAAATATACTGAGAAGGCAAACCAGAGGTGCTGGTGCAGGTCTTTTTGACTGCTGAGTTTTGATGACTGGAAATTCTATATTCTACTGCAAGTTGATGTACTAAGGCTTCTACAGAATCTTCCTCCTGGTGGTTCAGTGAACAGGCTCGGGGGTCCTAAGACAAGTAGCTTGGCTGTCTTCAGGAGTAGGTTGGGTGGAATAGGCTCCTTGGGTGGTTTGTTCTCCTACAAAATTATCAGGTTCTATGTTTCTATTGTTATTTCAATCAAATGATTATGCATTTATCAGTAAGAAATTATTCTATTTTCTAACCTAAGTATGTTTTCTAAATGAAAATGATTTGATAGATAAAATGATTGATAAAATGACTTCTCTGCATTTTTCCCCATGTTGGTTTCTGCATCGTACTCTAGTACAGGAAGTGAAATTAAAATCAGATAATTGATGGGCATAATGCCAAGTGAATAGTAGATTGATACTGTAGTGTTCTTCTAATTCTAACATCTACATGTTTTGAAACTCAGAAACAAAACAATGTATAATAAATAGTTATAGAAATCGTTCTCTTGTACTTAGTTTTAAAAGAAAAATATTTCATTTCTGCACAGATTTATATTTTTCAATTCAACTCCATCTATTTCCGATAGAAATATTATGCATTCCATATTATAGATTTAATGTTTTTCCAGCACTTCATATTCCAAGAAATATAGCAGTTGCAATTTATTTTATATACAGATTTGTTTCGAGTAGACATTTATTATTTTCATAAACTTTATTCGCAGTTTGAGTTATTATATATATACTTTTTCTATAAAAATCAAAACCTTTTACATACACAAGTTGAGGCCCAGCTTTCGGGCTTGTTTTCTCACTACAAGTTTGGTTGTCAGCAAAACCTACAGAATAGGGTTTCATTTATGGAAACAGAAGCAACACCCTATGATATTTATCATTTCAAACTATACGAAGTACAGGCAGGCATCTAAACACCCTATGATATTTATCATTTCAAACTATACGAAGTACAGGCAGGCATCTAACTACTCTTGGCCTCTTTTTATTAACAGCTTAAAACCTAGAGTTTGGATTCATTAAAACATTACTGTTTTCAAGTAATTTAAAAATATCAAACCCAGTTTTATGTTTGAAGATTTTGGTTTACGGCTAAACCACCTTTCATTTCTATGAAAACTATTTTCATTCTTATCACAACATCGACATAAGACAACCAACGAATGTAAACTTTCGACCCTAATTTAGTTAGCTTTTCAAAACAACGACGGATACATTACACAATAGTCATTTGAAGCTTTTATGGTTTTCCATTCAAAAACTAAATCGCACAACACATCCATTCCTTGTACAGAGACAAACCCATAACAACATTAACCTCTATTCAAGACATTTGTTCATTCTTCATCGACGAAGTAGGGTTTGAACAATATATTTTAAACATTACGCTTTGAGCAATTAAATTTTTACACTGTAAGATTTCATTCAAAATTGACAAGGGTTTATCCCTATCAGAGTACACCCTCAACATGGTATTGACAACCAAAATTTGCAGGAAGAAGTTACAACAACCACGCTAGCTAAAAATCTTAGCAGTAGGAATTCCATAACGTTTCCAAAATTTACATTCTAGACGAAAACCATGCCAGGAAAACAGACTTCCAAAACCCTGTTAAAACTTTCAACCGTCGACCATAACCGAATCCAGGAGAACCGACGAGGTAGGGTACCACCGATGCTTACTGGTGGTTAAGTCGAAGCTCCTCCATCAAAGTCCCAAGTAAACATTCTCTCGTCAAAATCAACTTGACAGGTAAACACATGAATGGTTAAACAAAAACTAAGGAATGCAACTCAATACTTTAATAAGTAGTTATTGACCAGAAAATACATTACCCGCGTTTCCAAGAGACACTGGTGCAAAGACGATGGACGAAGCTATCGAACCAACATTTGAAAGAGGGAGTCCCACCGTAGTCAATAATCTACCACTACATGTAAATCGAAAACCGGCTCTATTACTTCAATAATAACCCTAGGCTAATACCTCTTCAGAAATTACTCAGAGAAACCACTTAAGGATTTGTATCCTTCAACTTCTCATCTATTGTAAATTTTTCGCAGAAGGTTCATATCTTAGCATCACTTTCATTTGCAGATGAAGGTGCTCACAGGTCATGAGTTCGAGCTTGGGAACCTCTAACTAACAAAAACCCTAGAAAACCTCAGCCTGTCGGCCTCTCGCCGATACCCTAACCCAGCGAAATGAATACCAAGGTCTTGTTTCAATGCAGTGATAGAGTATCGTTAAGGGTTTCATTACCATCTCTAGAAACCCCAGATCAACGGTGGAGAAACGCTGCCAACCAAGCACGTTGAATTGCGAGCAACCATTAAATTAATACCTCATTGAATGCTACAACCATAGCGATGCCAGCACCGATTATCAAAGGACCACACTGCTTCTAGTTGGGAGGAAAATAGAAATCTCAAACACGCACAGCTCGGTTACTTAGTTGTATTATCACCCAAGCTTCACGTGAAGTAGATGACGTGGTTTGACAGTGGCACATTCCACTACGAAGTTGGTTAGAACCATAAATATATGGACGAGACACTGACAACTTGCCAGTTCATTTTAACAGTAAAATTAATACCCGTCAATTCCTTACCAACGTCGAAATAGTTTGCTTAGTGTAATATCATACAACGACATTGCATAGATTAAAATCTAGGGTTGTATAAGGTGGATCGTTTCTTTGCTGTAGTTTTAACCTTCAAACGTATGGCTACATATATATTTTTTAATTTGATAAAAGTCGCATTACATATAAGGGTTAGACATTTAAGACATAGTGTGAATGCATACGTTGAACCCGTGTTTTGTTGTTTATATTAACACCATTTTTTTATATATATATATTAAACACTTTATTACTTGGTGCAAATATTATATTAAAAGGGTGAACCCCATAACATAACTTTTCCAAATAAAAATACAAAGATAACATCATAAATAGATATGTTGGATTTATACAAATCTATATGCATTTTGAGATGGAAAGTATAGGAGTTTCTATAGTTATTCTAGTAACACTCAAGCTTTGAATTTTAGGCCATAACATTGCAGTTTGGAAGTATTATATAAGTCAAGATAATCACAAATCATTACACCTTGCAGTAATAAAATGAGAAGACAGTAATAGCATCATAGTAGCACTTAGGTCCTGAAACCAAGTGAATACTCTAGCAATTTCTAAGTGCAGTGATGCCTTTTGACAAATTCATTAAGGATTGGAGATTGAATATTAATCTTTCCGACTTTTGCTTTTTGTATCTTTGTTGGTCAAACATCATAAATAGACTTAGACAAAGATCCGTACTTGAATAAGGAATAACATAGAATTTTCACCGAACATTGAAGTCTATTTGAAATTCATAAATACTCTTAAACACTTGACTTTGTCGCATTACTCTTACCTGTGAATCTGCGCACGAGAGACATGTACAAATGCTTTAGCTAACTTAGCTAAGTGAGCCTCGGGGCACTTCGTAGGACCCCTTTCATCACCATCCAGAAATTGAAACTGTCAGTACCTTGTCAAGGAGAACTCTGTCTTAAATTGTTTTGAAATTTCAGTTATTACAAACAAAAGTAAACTAGTGTCGTAATCATTTATATGGGAGTATGACTCGTCACTGTCATAAACATCATTAGTTAAAAGACACAGTAGTTAAGTTGATTTCTGCATTAATGACTTGATATTTAATACTGCCTTAATAAGCATTTATTACTTCCACATTTAAAATTTTAGCATTTAATGTTGATATAATTTTTTTAAAATTTTTCTGAAATTAATGGGATGTTACAGGATGTGTCTCAAACAGGAAGAGCACCTCAGGTGAATGTTATTGTCTGGGATCCGCCATGATCTCATGGTTTAGCAGGAAGCAGTCCAGTGTTGCTCTCAACACAGCTAAAGTAGAGTATATAGCAACTTGTTCTGCTAGTTGTGAAGCCATATGTCTTCGAAATTTGATGTCAAGTCTATTTGACCTGGAGTTGGATACCACGGTGATTCTATGTGACAACCGGAGTTGTATAAAGATGACGGAGAACCCATTGTTCCATGACAAGTCAAAGCACATAGAAATCCGGTATTTTTACATACGGGATATGGTACAGAAGGGAGCTATAAAGCTCCAATATGTGAGCACTGATGAGCAAGTTGCTGATGTGTTGACTAAGCCTCTGTCTCGAGTGAAGTTTGAGTACTTCCATGACAAGCTTGGTGTGGTTTGAAAGGACCTTCCTCGAAAGGGGGAGCAGTGATGATGATGTTGCAGTGGGATTGTATCATCCCTGGACATTAGTCCTAAAGTGATCCGCAGACTTTTGTCTCCGTGATGTGGTTGGGATTGTATCATCCCTGGACATTAGTCCTAAAGTGATCCGCAGACTTTTGTTTCCGTGATGTGGTTGGGATTGTATCATCCCTGGACATTAGTCCTAAAGTGATCCGCAGACTTTTGTCTCTGTGATGTGGTTGGGATTGTATCATCCCTGGACATTAGTCCTAAAGTGATTTGCAGACTTTTGCCTCCGTGATGTGGTTGGGATTGTATCATCCTTGGACATTAGTCCTAAAGTGATCCGCAGACTTTTGCCTCCGTGATGTGGTTGGGATTGTATCATCCCTGGACATTAGTCCTAAAGTGATCCGCAGACTTTTGTCTCCGTGATGTGGTTGGGATTGTATCATCCCTGGACATTAGTCCTAAAGTGATGCTCAGAATTGTCTCAGTGATGTGGTTAGGATTGCATCATCCTTGGACTTATGTCCTAATAAAGTGAGAGGGATTGATCATCCCGTAATTGGATCATGTGTGTTGCAGGTTATGTTGCTGCAGATGATGTTGTTGTTGATCGAAAGATCAAGAGTTGTTGCTGATCGAGAGATCAAGTGTTGTTGTAGATGATCGAGTGCTGCAGAAGATGAAGATCAAAGATGAAGACTCAGTGCTGTAGAAGATGATGCTCCAGTACTGAAGATGTTGAAGATGTTCCAGTTGTTGATATTGTTGAAGAAAACTTACGATGATTTATAGATGTATCACCTTGATGTTGTTGATGATGCTCTCTCTCCTTACTCCTAAAGCTGATGTTGTTGTTGTCAGTAGAATACCCTTCTCGTTAAGGGGGAGTGTTGAAATATTGTAACTTCAAAGAATATTCTATTGTATTTTATTATTATTTATTCAGAAATGTTTTATTCCTCCGTTGGGATGTTATTATTGTATTTGGTCATCATAGAGTCATGAGGTAAAACCTCCTTTGTAAGTCGGGTCGATAGAACCCCCCAAAAAGTAATATTATATTGTTTTGAGTCTTCCTAGGTAAGTCGGCCTAGTTAAGTTAAATAGGAGTGATGTGCTCCTCATTTGGACACACACACTCACTTGTGTAATTCGCATAGGAGAGAGAGAGAGAGAGAGAGAGAGAGAGAGAGAGAGAGAGAGAGATATCTGGAAGGAGAAGGAGCACTTGTGTGGGGTTTTGTCTTTCTACTTTTGATCATCTATATTGATGAAGTTTTTGCTGGGTTTTCTTCCCCTAAAGGGTTTCCCAAGATAAATCTGTGTCTATCTTGTGATTGTGTTTCTTTTAGTGATCCTGTATATGCTATTGTTGTGAAATTGAATTGAATACTGATGTTATCTATCTTAGCATATTGAATCTTAACACCTAGTGATAGGCATCGCAGGCCTCACTCACTTCTCTCCGTGGCTGTAAGTCTCTGATTCACCACCTCTTTGATAATTCACTTCCTCTTATTATAATGGCACAATGACTTGTTTCATTGATTTATTAATCTCTGATTGCAACTTTTTTCTCTGATTGACATCTTCAGCATTCACATGGTGGTTTAGCATATTAATCAAATCCTCTAGGGCGCTTTTTACCTTCACACCTTTCTCTGACGAATATCACCCTTCTACAACAACTCAACCTTCATGAATATCACCTTTTTGATTCTTTGAGTGTGGTTACGGCCACGGTCCCACTCTCTTATCTATGGTCGCTCTCATAGATTCTTTGTTTCGTCACACTCTTCGATTGCTCTAGACTTCACTAAACACTTTTTGACCTGTGCATTATCAATGTACACGAAGGAAAAGACAACGACTCCTTCAATCTTGATCTATTCTCACAACACATATTCTAATTTCTCATGGCAATGGAATCTACCCTTGATTCGTTACCTATACTCACAGGTAGGTAAAACCCTTTATTCTGCTTACGCCTCCTTTGTCCAATGTGTGTGATTAGTCTGTCGATGCCTTCCTTGGTTACAATAGTCCCCTGATTCCTTCACCTGCTTCTTTGGTTTCTCCTCACTGTGGCATTGATAACATGTGAGATTTTACACATACATGCATGGACAAGAATGCACATGAATGAGAAAGAGTGGATTGATTCATTCATTAGAAGAGAGGAATTTGTTACATTACTTCCAAATACGCAACTATTCGCCACCTCATTAATGATTCCATTAAATGCGCCATTATAACATTACTTTATTAGTGAGCATTTATTATTCATCTAAGTTCTAAGTTCTAAATATGACCATTATGTTCAATAGGAGGCATGTTATCTTTATGGGCACATTTTACATCACATGAAGCATTTTCTACATATTTGGAGGAAGGATATGGCATATTGGCACTCATTGCAAGGCTTTATGGTGGAATGCCATCTTTAGGATAAGGACACGTGGTATATAATACCCATCTCCATGGTCAAACAACCCTATTTTGCTTGAACACCCTTCATTCCAAGGAAGATTCCATGAAGAAGTTGGTTGTTGAAGCAAGACCATGCAAGGGACAAAATATGTTTAAGGTCACTATTTGATGGAGTGCTCAGCATAGAAGGTTTTAAAACACATGTGAAGGGAGTGCTCAGCCATTTCAGCCCACAAGTAGCACATTTATCAATAATAAGTCATCGATTAGTGGAGCACTCAGCCCAATAAGCTCACATGTGGCAATCATAGTAAGATCAAGTCATGTTTTGGAGGAGTGCCTATTCTTTGAGACTCACACATGCCACCTTTAATCATTTTCAAATCATGTTTAATGCTTGTTTAGTGGAGTGCCCTTCTTCTAGGGATGTCTAGACTATTCTAATAATATTTTATTCTATGTAAAAGTGCAATGTTAAGTTGCAGGAAACAACCCCCCCATCCCCAGTGTGTTTTGTGCTTGAAAACACGTTTCGTCTGTACGAAAACACGTTTCCAGTATGGATTGCGTCGGTATGGCCATGTTTCCTAAAAAACTCACGCCCAAATGCAATTTTTTTTTTAAATTCTAAAATTTCCTCATTTTTTAATGGAATGTGAAGGGTTTAGAAGAGTCTAGAAGCAAGGTAGTGTGAGGAAAAAAGTTATAAAGAGAGATTCATTTCATTCATTCCTCACAACAAAGTTACAAACTTCCAAAGCGATTTGAGCAAGGGAGATTTAAGCATTGAGCAAGGGAGATTGAAGAGGCAGTGTGTGTAAGATTGTTTTCAACAAGAGGTTTTCTGTTTTTATAGAGCAGGTCCAACAAGTTTCAATGGTTTTTTGGGGCAGCTACAACCATCTTTTTCTGCTGTTTTGGGGCAGCTTCAGCGACAACAAACCTTTTGTGGTGAGTAGCATGCTTTACTTGTTAGTTTTTTGTGTGTTTTTCTTAGGGTGTATGCTTCAAATATCCAATTTATTTATTGCAGATTTGTTTTTTAATTTTTTTGCAGCAGTAATGGCTTTTGACCAAGCTACTGTTTCAGCCGCTAAGCCCAACAAGAGGGATGAATACTATCCTTTTTGGAGGCATGTTCAGAAGTTGTCCAAATGTCGAGGTGGTGGTTCATGGGAGTGGTGATGTAATCTTTGCAATGGTCATTTTAAGGGCTCCTACCCAAGAGTGAGGGGACATCTTTTGCATGAACCAAGAAAGGGTGTTGATTCTTTCCCAAAAACATGTGACCCAATTGAGAGGAGGAGGTATCAAAGTGAGCAAGATGACGCTGATAGGATTAAAAGAGGACATGAACAACTTGCTAATGCTACACCTCAAGCTCCAAACAGTGAGCCAAGGCTTGCGCATGAAGCAAGTAAGTGAAGGCAACTCAACAACAAGAAGTAGGGACACCCCAAACTCAAGCATCATCTCCTTCAATTCAAGAGAGAAAAATAGCTAAAAGGTGAATGTTCAAGGGAGAGAAGAAGCTGAAACAAGTGGCTAGGGCCATCTATGCTTGTGGTGTAAAGTTTTACTTAATCCCAACATCGGTTTAGTAATCAACAAATTCATTCCTCAAATTAATGCACAGAAAATTAAATGTCTTCTAATATGAAATTTGTAAACTGAAACACGAGATTTAACCAACAACAAACCACATAATTTAACACAGAGATTTTTGGCTAAATTACCCTTAGAAAAACCCCAGAGGAAAAATCAGTTTAAGAGAGATATTTTTATTTCAGCCCACAGAATTCTTAGCAAAATTTACAACAATTAATACAGGAATAAATGCACTTGGAAAATTGTGCCAAACTCAGAAAACTGTGCCAAACAAGCAGTGCAACCTATACGACCACCTCGAAAATCATGCCCAACAAAATTGTATGGCGATTCTCTGTACAGACTGTACAGATTGTTTCAAAACTAGAAAATTGTGCCTCGATTTCTATGCCAAACTGTACGACCTGTCCCTCGATTTCTTACTGTATGTACTGCCTCGAAATTCGTGTTGTGTACAGTCTGCCTTCCTGCTAGATGTACATGTTACCTTGGTTTCTGTGCCAATGTTCCAGTTGTACGACCCTGCATTAATTCAGTTGTCCTCCTTGGAATTCATGCCCACTCCTTCCTTGGAATTCGTGCCTCTTCTCTTCATCTCTTTCAATCTCTCTTCATTTGTGTCTAATGCTCTCCTATAACACCTTTTGCCTCTTTATAAATGAGAAATGACTCTAACTCTTTGTCTTCCAAAATGAATGGCCAAGATTAAATCTTGGGATCTCAAGATCAATGGCTGTGATATTTTTGCACTTTATCACAACTTATGTAATTTTCTCTCATTGTAAATCAAAAGTCACTTTAACTTTATAAAAATAAAGTTAATGTCTAGGAAAGTCACTTTTGGTCACTTCAACATGCTTTAGACACCAAGCCTATAGAAGACCATCCGAGCTATAAAAACTCAACACTCCCTCTTAGCGAGGAAGGTGTTTTGCACCACCCCTAGCTTATCTCTGAATTTGACAAATTTCCCTTTCACCAAAGCCGTTGTGAGGATGCCCGCAACCTGCTCATCTATAGATATGTACTGAAGCTACACTGCCCCTCTCTAAACATAATCCTGGATGAAGTGGTGCATGATCTCAATGTGTTTAGATCGGTCATGAAACACTGGATTCTTCAAGAGTTTAATGCAACTTTGTTTGTCACAGTGAATCACCGTTGGAAGCAACTCTTGACCAAATAGCCCTACAAGTAGCTTGCGAAGCCATATGACCTCACAACTTGCCAAATAGGCAGCCATATACTCTTCCTCGGCAGAATTCAATGCAATTGACTTTTGTTTCCTGTTGAACCAAGACACCGTCGATCCCAAGCTGAAGTAGCATTCAAAGGTCAACCTAAAATCTACAATGCCACGCAAGTAACGAAGATACATCAACAATAAACTGACTGAGAGTGTTCACAACAAAACAAATATCCAGTTTGGTGTTGACCAGATACATCAAGGATCCAATTAGTTGACGATCCAAGGTGGGATCAGCCAACTTTGACTCAGAAGCATCAAGCTTCTTCAAGTTGGTCGTCATGGGTGTCGACATAGGCTTGCAATCCGCCATCTCGAATCTCTACAAGATCTCAATTGCATACTTCCCCTGGCCAAGAAAAATCTGACCTAGACTCTGCCACACCTCCAACCCCAAAAAGTAATGCATTAGACCAATATCCTTCATCTCGAACTTAGTGGCTAGATCCCTCTTGCATTCTCTGATGAGCTTTTCTGACCTTGTAAGAAAGAGATCATCCACATAAAGGATAAGAATAAGTGGATCCTCACCAACCTGGATGTAATATAGATTCGGATCTGCCTCAATCTTCACAAAGCCCAACTGTAACAAGTAACTGTCAATCCTAGTATACCAAGCTCTAGGAGCTTGCTTGAGTCTGTAGAGAGCCTTCTTCAATCTACACACATGAGACTCTCTCCCATGCACTGCAAAGCCCAGTGCCTGCTCAATATACACTTCCTCTTTTATGATGCCATTCAGAAATGCAGTCTTCACATCCATCTGATGAAGACTCCAACCCATCTCTGCTGCAATGAACATGATGGCCTTGATCGAAGTGTACCTCGCTACTGGTGTGAAGGTCTCCTCGTAATCTACTCCCTCTACCTGTGAGAACCCCCAAGCCACAAACCTAGCTTTGTACTTCTCAATGCTGCCATCCGCAACATGCTTGATTTTGTAGAGCCACTTGGAAGTCACCATTGACTTCCCCTCAGGTCTCGGAACAACCTCCTTGACATCATTCTTCATGATGGAAGTGTTATCACCTAAACTATAGTTACCCCTATGGATGTATCCACTCATGGATGGCAATAGGGAAGGGCAACTCAAAAGGTGCAACCACGATCACGTCGACCTCCAATATATGGTTGTCACGCCAGTCGAGGCAACCTTCACTTTATGTTATCTAGCCCAGACAACAAAGGGGGAGACCCGATCTACTCCCGACAGGAGAGATCAAAACCAAGACACCAAATCAAGTTAATTGTAAGTGAAGTAAGGTGTATGGTTTATCCTAGACCTTAGGATGAAGTCAGAAGACAAGTGAGGGGTTCAATGAGTATAGCTTTGGTTCATTATTGATGTGAAAGTGACTTCTGATTTGTGAAATAGGATCCGGGATTGATGTACTAGTTCAATGTGACAAAATCCACTGCCTTGGGAATCGTGTCCAATGCAGGGTAGTTTAGGGGTTGAATTGGGGCTAACTAGTACAAGTGACAAGCTTGATCATGATACATGATGACATCCAAGGGTTTAGTTCACCACACAAGGGTCAAACCACAAGTTAATCCAACAATCTAGGACAGTCGAATTGACTTGGAGAGAGACCAGTGCCTTGGGAATTGGGATAATGGAGTCAAAGTGTAGTTAACTTGTGATTGATAACTCCTATTGTATGAGACAAGTGGGCAATTAAAGGTTTGATGGATGAATAGGTCTAGATCTAGAGATTCAAGGTTTGACCTAAGTGGACCACAATCCCTTAAAACAAGGAATGCTATCCCCAAGGCAAGATTTGATGAAGAGACACACTAGACCTAGGTTTTGAATTATGCCTGTTCCAAATCCACTAAAATCTCAAGTACCCACGTCCTAGAAGTGGACCAACTCACTTCTCCAAGGTGGTGCGACCTTACCCAAGGAGGCTAAAAAGTGGGATAAATCAATCAAGACAAGTCCAATGGCATCCAAATTTTAGATCCAAGTAGTTTAGGCAAGTGAGAGTATGGATCTATAATTTCAAGGCAATTCGATGGCTAGATCTTACTAGATCTGAGTTTAAAGATACCAAGTGGTCCAAAAATGGGATTAAATCCCTTAAAATGTGGAATAGGGCCCACAAGGTAGAAATCATAAAAGTGACAATCTGGGGGTAGTTTATTGGATGTGTAGATCACGAATCAAGTGGAATCTCAACTACCCACGTACTAGATCTAGGTCAACCCACCCAAACTAGGAAGTGCGCCCTTGCTTGGAGAGGCTAAATGCCTTGGGAAGAGGGTCAAATGGAGGCCAATCCTCACCAAACTATAGATCCGGGATGCCGTGGATACTATAGAGGGTGGGTTTTAAATATCTTACCCAAGAAGCCACTAGATCTTAGTAGATCTGAAAAAATGGAAAAAATGGGGGTTTTGATTAATTAGGGTTTTAAATGTTTTAGACAAGTGGATAGATCATGGAGATAGAACTTACCTTGAGATCATACCTGAGTGATGAAGAGAGATGCTTTGATGTTGAGGAAGATTCTCACAGAGATCAAATGAGAGACTGTTGATTTTGCTTGCCAAATTGATGCCCTAGCCCACAAGTGCGCCCTCCTCTACCTGTCAATCCAAGGAAAATCAATTTCAATCAGAGAGGTCAAGTATGGAGGAAATACAAGTAAAATGCAATGATAACATAGAATAGAAGGTCCTGGGACAGTAATACTCCCTGTTACCAACGAAGAGATCCAAAGAAGAAGTAGGGAGAGGCTTCCCCTACCAATACTTCCTCCTCAAAGCAAATTGGCCTCCACCTGTAGATGCAAAAAATGTGGTACAAAAGATATGGCAAACAAGATCTCCAATAACTCAATGCAAAGGAAGAACCAACGAACGAACACCAAAAACATTCACCACAACACTGGAGATAGATGCAATAATAATTTTCTATTCCAATAATCCAGAGCCACAAGTCCCTTTACAATGAGAAGCTCTCTCCTTTAAATAGGAAGGAGAGGCATCAAAATCCTAACCACTTTTTTAATGAGTGGCTAAGATTAAAAGATACAAAAGTCTAATCAATGGTTGAGATGAGCTCAACAATAAAATACATGGATCACTCATAAAATATAACATAAGTGGACAAAATCGCCCTAGAAGAGGGGAATCCCACCAAATCATGATGACAAAATATAATAAGAAGCTTATGGTGGGTCCAAGGGGTAATTTTAGCCACCCTTGGTCAATCCCCACAGCACAATAATAATAAAATAGTCATCAATATACCAAATCGTGCCTCTATGGACAAATCGTGGGCCTCGAAAGACCTCAGAAATCATCAGAAAGTGCCATAAGTGATGGATGCGGGTCCCGATGAAGTTGAAACTGTTGGAGGAGGTGTGGAAGACATCAATCCATCATCACTGATCATCCCATGCCAAGACATTGCCTCAGTAGCCCAAATCGAATTGCTTAATAGCCATTTCTACCAATCCTGAAATGCCTTGGGAAGCGTGAAACTGCCCCAAACTGCCTCTTGGAGTGCCTGTGCTGTCAAGGTGAGGGCACCAGTGTGTCCAGGAGGGGGGTAATATGGTAAAAACAAGTGGCTGGACCACCCCCTCCAAGCACAACGCCCTAGGTCAACCGAATAAAAATCCTCTCTGCTCTGACAGGGTCTCCGACAGACCAAAACTGCATTGGGGTAGCCTACTGAGGCTCAATCATCACTGTAACTACCCGGAACTGAAAATAGACTGTCTCATTGGACTCAGAAGGTCCAAATCTATCCAAGATGTGTACTCATACACCATATGAATCTCTGCATGATCATATAATATATCCAATATACCGGAACAGGGCAAATAATAATAATCTGTAAATGATCAAATAATGCTGTAAACCATGAATCATCATCATAAACCTGTATCTGATGCATAGAACCATCATGTACATGTACATAGACCATATATCATCTATCCATATCATCACAATGTCCAACCATCTCATGTCCTATGGTTGACCTTGGTCAAACTAAGTTTGACCAAGTCAACATGACCAAATATAACTCAGACCATCATCAGAAGTTGTTGCAAAGTGTCAAAGGTTAATGCATGCTCTACAACTTATTCAAATAACAATTATAACACAGAGTAATCATTATTGGTGATCTAAATCCAAATATATAATGTCATTAATTATTATTATTACTTAGACTAGACTTTCAAGACCATACTCACTTCATAGTTGTGATCAATTTGCTAGTGAAGGGTGAAGGCTAGAATAACTGGCTAGGCTAAGGGATGACTTGACTGACTTAACATTGTGACACTTTGCCAAACGGAAAGGGAATACACACCATAGTATATACTGAATGAGCAACAACACAGGGAATGGCAGTGTCTCACAAATGGATAAGTTGTTCAAAGAGGGTTTATTCACCTTTAACAGATGCGCACAATCCATAATACAAATGAGGCCAGCAATAATTTAGATATAGCATTTAAGTTCCATTGCTTTTTGGGCCTGAAGTTTCCATAGCCTTTGATCTATGTGTTTTTATAAACACATTGCATAGATTTACATTTATTTGAGGCTTTCTGCTGCAGGTGTGTTTTTAAGGAACTTGTTTACCTAAGCACTTCTAAGTGTGTCACAGACAGCTTGTTTACCTAGGTATTTACATTTCCAAAAGATATAACATTTTATTTTCATGGCCATTTTCATTTGGCATGCCTTTCATTCATGTGTGTTTAGAAACACATTGCATGAATGGGCTTTTCATACAAGATATAGCATTTCACTTTTTCCAGATTTTGTATTCATGGCAGCACTAAAAGTTTCAGGTTTAGCCAACACAACTTTAGTGACTAGGGGGAATTCCAAGGAACTCCAACTCACCATAGGTAAGTTTTGTCACCAACTCAGAGCTGAGACACAATAAACAGGGAAGCTCATCCAATACAGAGGCCACAGTGGGGAAAAGTCCTCCATGCCAGTAGTGAAGTAGTAAGTCAGGGTGATAAACTAAAAGGTAGGTAATGGATGGATGAAAACAATGAATAATGGTGCCAACACTAGCAAGCCAAGGTATGGTGGAATGATCACCTCTATTCTCCCTAAGGAGGGTAAAACCAATGAGTATGAATAGTGAACTTCTAAGTCTGAGTAGGGACAATATAATATATATAATATGATCAACCAGGTCCACATATCTATATGATCGCCAGATCATGACACTAGGTGCTAAGACATGCTATAAGAATAAATATAAAAGCAATATAACCATAACACAATGATATACCTGCTGAGTCATATACCCGAATGCTCATCAACTGTACCATCATCTGTTCTTTGAAACTGCTGCTGTAACTCTGGGCACTATTGACTGCTCTGTACAATTGGTATAATGGCTACATCGGTCATCTTTCTGAGTGTCCTGAGACTCAGTCATGGCATGGGGAATACATACTGCTGTCCAAAATCTGATAGTGATCCAATATAGATGCTCATCTCAGCATCTCAATGTAAGGGAACTGGCTGAATCGTGTACTGGAATCAGAAAAATAATGTATGGTAGCCCAGCTACTATATATGTGATAACAGGAAGCATACTCTTCCATCATGGCATCTCTCCATACCTTCCGTTCAACTGCCTCCTCAAAAGTGGAAGGCTCCTGCTCATGAATGTTGCTCATGAAAGCCACATAGCTGCAGAATCTCTCTGGTGGCCTACTCTCCCTGGCAGTCCTCTTGGGACTCTCTACATGATCCTATGCATCCTTTAGAGTCGGCTGAATCCATCTCGGCATCCTCTTCACTAAATTAGCATCCGATGGTGCAGATATCTCTTGCTCATCCTTGTCATTTGAAGATTGTGCTCTTGAAGTTTGAGCAACTATGACCGGTGTACCTGTAATACGGGAACCTGTAACCCTTGGAACCTATGAACTTATGCCTTGTGCCCCTGTAACTTGAGGTATCGATGAACTCTGTGAGACCTATGAACCTGTACCTATACCTGTAGGAATCTGTCGCTCTTGTTGCCTACAAAAGATGACTTTAGTGACTCCTTAGTGCCCTCTCCTCCCCGAATCTCACATCCCACCTAACCACTGTCTTCCTCAGTGTAGGAATATAAATCCGAAAGGCCTTTGAAATCTCACTATATCCAACAAAGATCCCCTTCTCTACAGTGGGCTCTAACTTTGTCCTCTTCTCAGAAGGGACATGTGAGTAAGTAAGGCCCCAAAGATGAGAAAATGCCCCATGAGCTTCCTGCGAATGAAAGCCTCCTCGAGAGTCTTACTCCCCAACACTCTATGTGGGCTTCTGTTCTGCACATATACTATAGTGTTGCATTCCTCTGCCCAAAGAAACAATGATAGACCCTGGTCATGCAACATGGCTTTCATAGCCCCAACTATGGCCCTGTTTTTGCTTTTCTCAACCCCATTCGGCTGAGGGTTGTAAGGAACAATCAACTCTCTCTTGATTCCCGTTGATGCATAGAAGTCATTGAAATCATTTGAGGTATACTCACCCCCGTTGTTCTATCTCAACACCTTGATCTTCTTCTCGGTTTGGTTCTCCACAAGACCTTTGAACTCCTGAAATTTGTCGAAGACCCCATCCTTGGTCTTTAGGAAGTAGCTATGTTACAAAAACTGGACCAGTGCTGGCAAAACTAGCCGGTTCGACCGGTTCAGAGGTCTCACCGGTTCAAATCGGTGTCTCAAACCAGAAATGATCGGTTCTGTACGGAACTGGCCGGTTTTGACCAGTTCCGGTTGGTTTTTACCGGTTTCAGCCGGTTTTTCGGTTCCGGTTCAGTACAGAACTAAACAACGACACTTAAGAGGCCATTTTTTAAATTTAAAAAAAAATAATAAAGTTGGTTGAGTGGGGAAGGTTCTAGATAATCCTAAACCCCTAAGAAAGCTATTAAAGCAACCCCAACCGCTCTATTTCTCTCACACTATTCACTTGAGTAATTTGAGTTAAGAATCATTCTTGACATTCTTGGGAAGTGTAGCAGCCTTGAAAGAGTATGCTAAGTACCTACAACAATCTTGGTTATATCATCATAAATAAAATACACCTAATAGTAGTTACCTACAGCAATAAAGAGGCTTTGAGTAGCCCTAACAACAACTCTGAATTAACTGTGTAGTTAAAAGAAACTTTTGTGGGCATATTCCAAGGTGACAGTCTGTTACAACAGCCTTGAAACAACGTTTTCAAAAACAACAGATTCCTCAGCATGTTAGACATATGATTCAAGTGAAATATGCTCAGTATGGCACCTAGCAAAATACATACAAGAGCCCTTTTTGCAAAATTGTGTATAATGGTTTTGATTCACATGGTTGAACATATATATATATATATATAATTTTTCAAAATTTGAACATTTTATGTATTTTTGGTGGACCGGTTTTGTGATCCAGTTTTTTTCCCGGTTTTGGTCCGGTTCCGATTCTCGAGGTCGGCCGGTTCGACCACCGGTTCGGTTTTTGTAACATTGGGAAGTAGATCCAAGTCTTCCCTGGAGAAATCATCAATGAAAGTGACATAGTAATCGTATCCACACAAGGACATGACTGGCATGGGCCCGTAAACATTTGAGTGTATCAACTCCAATATCTCTCCTCTCCTACTCTCATTGCTAGGAAAAGTTGTCTTGGAGTATTTTCCAAGTGCACACCTCTTCCACACATCTTGCTGCTCTACTCTGAAATCTGACAGTCCTGTAACAATCTCTGTCAGTATGGTAAGAGCACCATGATGCAAGTGTGCCATCCGTTTGTGCTAGAGCTCGCACAAACCACTACCACTACAGTGTATCAATGCCCGTGTTGGCTTAAACATAAGCTTATAAAGTTTCCTACACCTGATTCCAATCACCTTTGCTGTACTCGAATTGGACCCTTTTGGGTGAATAAGCACCTGCCCATCTCGAAAAATAACTGCAAATCCTCAATCCTCTATAGCTGACACTGAAATCAGGTTCTTGGCCAACCCCGGAACATATAAGACCTCTCTGACCACCAAAGGCTGCTGGAACTCCCTCTGAAATGACGTTGTTCCAAGGCCAACAACTTTGACCTTGGAATCATCACCCAACTCAATATCCACATCCACGCTGCTCTCGGATAACTCGGTGAAGCGCTCATGTACCCATGTCATGTCACTAGAGGCACCGCTGTCTATGTACCAAACACTGTAGTAGTTTGAGCTAGAAGCAAGACAAGTCACCAATGAGAAGTCATTCTCGGACATGGCAGAAAACTCATCTACCTCAGTTGATGCAACTACCTGCGACTTGTTGTTCTTCTTCTTATTCAGACAATGCCCAGCATAGTACGCAAATTTGTGGCAAGCAAAGCATTTAACTTTGCTCATATCCTTCGTTTGTTCACCTTTCTAGCTAGACCCACCACCAAGGCCTTTCTTGGGCCTTTTCTTGCTTTTCCCTATGAGAGCAACATTCTCCCCATCACCCCCATGCTGTTGACCTGTGTGGCTGGAGCCAACTCTCAGCTTCTCGTGTATGAAATCGTCTCAAAGTCTAGACCATGTAGGCATGTTCTCCCTGGCAACGATGACACACACAAAGTCTTGCCATGGTTTTGAGAAACCATTCAAGCCAGTCTTAACCAACTTTGCATCATCCATCGTTTCTTCAACAACACACAACTCATCTTGTACCTGTGAGATCTTGGTAAGGTATGATGTGACATTGTTAGTCTTGGTCATCTTAGTATTTCTCAATTTTTCTCTCAAAACCAGTTTCCTGTTTTGATTGTTGCTTTCGTACAACTTTATCAAAGCTACCCACCTATCAAAGGCATTCTTTTTACCGGTCACATGAGGCATAATGTGGTCTTTTACTGCATCAAGAATGATCCGCTTTGCCTTCACATTCCTTTTGTTATATTCAACTAAAGGATTAGGATCAGTAGGAATGGGGAAAATTTTCTCAACTGTATCCCATAAGTTACATTCCTCCAACAACAAAGTAATTCTCTCCTTCCATGGAAAGAAATTAGATGCACCCTCAAGCCTATCCTCATCGCAAGCCAAAAGTCAAAGAGATACTTCATTGACCAACCAACAACTCAAGCCCAAATATGCTAGGTGAATTAAATCAACAATACCCTTGTCGCCCTCTTGTGTTAACTACTGGTTTTCTTTGTTCACAGCTCTGATACCATGTAAAATTTTACTCTATCCCAACACCGATTTCAGTAATCAACAAATTCATTCCTCAAATTAATGCCCAGAAAATTAAATGCCTTCTAATTTGAAATTTGTATACTAGAACACAAGAGATCTAACCAATAACAAACCACGCAATTTAATAGAGAGATTTTTGGGTAAATTACCCCTGGAAATACCTCGAAGGGAAAACTAGTTCAAGAGAGATAATTTTATTTTAGCCCACATAGAATTCTCAACAAATTTATAGCAATTAATATAGGAATAAATGCACACCTAGAAAATAGTGGCAAACACAGAAAATTGTGCCAAACTAGCAGTACAACCACCTCGAAAATTGTGCCCAACAAAATCGTATGGCTTGTAAGGTTGTCTGTACTGTTCCGTACAAATTGCCTCAAAACCAGAAAACCACGCCTCGATTTTCGTGCTAAATTTTATGGCATGTCCCTCGATTTCTTGCTATACAGAGTGCCTTGAATGTTGTGCTATGTACACCTTGCCTTCCTGCTAGATATACAACCTACTACCTCAATTTCTGTGCCATTGTTCCATCTCTACAACCCTGCATTAATTTCAGCTGTCCTCCTTGGAATTCGTGGCCACTCTCCTTCCTTGGAATTCGTGCCTCTTCTCCTCAGCTCTTTCACTCTCTCTTCATTTGTGTCTAATGCTCTCCTAGAACTCCTTTTGTCTCTTTATAAATGAGAAATGACTTTAACTCTTCATCTTCCAAAATAAATGGCCAAGATTAAATCTTGGGATCTCAAGATCAATGGTTCTGATATTTTTGCACTTTATCACAACTTAAGTCATTTTCTCTCATCATAAATCAAAAGTCACTTTAACTTTATAAAAATAAAGTTAATGTCTAGGAAAGTCACTTTTGGTCACTTCTACATGCTTAGACACCAAGCCTATAGAAGACCATTCGAGCTATAAAAACTCAACATGTGGTATCCCTTTCAATGTGGTTCGATCTCCTTACTGGGAAGATATGGTGAGGGCAATTAACACAACTCCTCAAGGGTTCAAGGTGCCCAACTATGAAACATTTCGAACTATTCTACTCAAGAAGAAGAAGGATCTCGTGGAGGATTTTTTAGCATCGATTTGTTCTTCATGGAGTAGCTCTAGGGTCACCCTTGTCTCGGATGGATGGACATATACTAGGTGTAGGGCATAGATAAATGTTAAATGTCATTGCCATTTCACCAAAAGGAGCAATGTTTATAAAGGTCGAAGACTGCTTAGGGGAGGTAAAAGATGCTCAATTCATTGTTGGTATTTTAATGAAATCTATTGAGCAAATAGGGCCTATTACTGCTCAAACTAGCAACCCCAACACAACTAGTTTGTGTGGACCAAGGGTAATGTCAGTGAGCTCGGGAGAGAGTTAAACCCAATGTCACCACTGTCTAACCTCTCAACACTTCGGGTAACTCTAAACCTAGGGGGAGACCCTAATCAATGATAGATACCTGCAACCACCAACAAACCACAAATACCTTCCACAAGACCTTAAGAGATATGATCAATGCTTCATCGGAGTCCAACAATATTAAACAAGACACAATAATCATACGATAATGGAGTTATTCATTGTATCGCAAAACTCAATAAATGTTATGCCTTGCAAGGCAATTTCACGCTTCCTTAGACAATATCACACTTCCCTAGGCAACCCTTCAGAAAGGTGCGCTCTCAAAGGCAAGAGGATAATTGCATTAGGGCGCACTTTGAGGGTGAACTAGAAATACCAAACGGCTAACAATTACCCAATTTTCAATGATTTCATGTATCCCAATGCATTTGCTTAAAAGAGGATGCCCTTTAGGGTTTGTGGACAAAACACTAGGGCGAATTTTTAGGGTAGATCAAAAATACAAAATAACATATATATTTTGACTTTTGAATTTATTTAGATTTTTAGGGTTTCTTTTAGTCGTAAAATATTTTTGTATTTTTTGCATAAAATAAAATATGTAAAAATTTGATAAAAAGAGATGGAGAGTTTTGTTAGGATAGGGCATTTAGATTTTTGTCTCAAACCCTAGGGCTATGAGAGATCGAGGCTAACGTCCCTCCTCATAAGATGACAATTCAATATTTGCAACTAGTGCTAAGCTAGCAACCTCAAGGGTTAGGTAGTGAAACCCTAATTAGGGCAAATAAAGAAGTCCAAGGCCCAATAAAACAACGAAGAGCTCCTTGGTAGGATGGTCTCCTCAAGTAAGTTGATAAAATGCTAGCAAACAAACCCTAACTCAGTCCAAAGCACTTCAAGAGCAACGTTAAACTAGGATTAGGAGATAAACTTACCAACATTAATTAAGAATGAGCAAGGAACTGCACCTAAGGTCACCCTTAAACATGAGTTATTATATTACAACTAGTCTTAGCATCAATTTGTCATGTGCAAAATCAAACCTTAGAAATCCTTTCATTCATTCTTCAAGCAAGAAAAGACATCCCAGAGAGAGGTGCGCACTAGCTTAATAGCTCCAATAAACCAAGAGAAAAAGAAAAAGTTTCATATTTGAACCCTTGTCCATGTTTTTCAAATGAGGTGAGGTTGCCTTATTTATATGAGGCAACTCTCAACCTTTTACAAATTCAAGTCTACAAGTTAATGACAAATTATAAAAGTTAAGGTTAGTGCACCCACAAACTGGGGACTAAACCACACAATGACATAAAATGAGAATAAAAATGTGCAATTAGGCTCCACCAAGTGCAAGGTGAGCTAAAATAAGGGTGTCATGCCCTAACTAACCCCAACAAATGCTTTTCGCTCAACACCCTCCCATTTTAACATTGTAGGCTTTTTCTTTAAGGAATGGTGTTTATGGGTTTGGACACTAGGAGGGGTTTTGCATCAAAACAATAGGTCCAAGTGGGCAAAATGAGGTGTGCTAAGATAGGTATGACAAACCCTTACACATGCAATCACCTCTACAAAGCAAAATATGAGTGTGGCCATGTCCCATGATTTGTTTCAAGGGCATCGAACACCCACTCAAAGGGTAGTCAGGAGAGCCACAAGGCCAACACCTCCTTGAGGTGGAAAACAAGGGGACCTGGCATGACTTGATTAGGGGTATTTAGCCCCAAAATCAACACTCTACACAATATAGCCCCCAAAACTTGGCCTTTACAAAAGAAAAAGAAATCCCTCACTCTGATACATTTGCCAGGAACACTTCCTACAATCTAAGGCGTAACAGGGCCTAGTAAGGTGGTGCAAGTTATCATGAATAATGCATTATTTCGCAAACTTGTAGGTTTAATTATTGAGAGTAGGTATGATCACATTTTCTGGGCACCTTGCATTGTCCATAATCTAAATTTGATCTTAGAAGATATTGATATTAAAGTTCCATGGATAAAGGAACTCACAACGTGTTATCCACCTAAGTTGCACTTAGTTGGATGTCAAGTAAGCCTGCGAAGATCAAACAAGAATATTTGTTCAATTCAGAGGATTAGAAGTCCTAGCAGGCAATCTTGGCCCATTTTTAATAAATTGCATGTTCATACCTTGCGGGGAGTTGTAATAAATGATGTAGCATGATGACCTTATGTAAAAGGCTTGGCCTTCTTAGGACTTAGTCATCAAACTAATCACCCTAAAGTGTTTTTTCCTTGCTAATTATGCGACGCTTTTTAACGACACATAAGTTTCGAGTTTTTCACTCAAATCCTCCAAAGCTCGGGTGGTTAAGTTGTTGATTATGCCTTGGGAGGGTTATTAAAGCCTAGAGTCTATGTATATTACCATGCTAGTCATAATCCCAGAGTCTCGTGAACATGCATTAAGTCCCCCCTAGAATTTTTTAGTTTTTTAGTAAAATCATCAATGTAAGGTGCCACATTGGGCACATAAACAATAATTCATGAACACACAAAAAATAGGTGTGAACGCACACTAATCTCATTAATAATTTACATATTTATACAATGATGACCATTGGCTTCAACTTCCCAAGTGGTCTCTTGGACTCCCGAGTGACTCTTGGTCTCCCCTCAATGACTATTGATCTACTTTGCACGTGAATGGTGCACAATAATCCTAACACCAAGGATTAGGCTCCAACAATCGATAAGGTGTATTTTAATTGTAAAATTTCAAAAAGTCATAAAAGTGGGTCTAGGGGGCCAAATTAGTGATGGGGATGCTTGTTTTCTAACCCAGAGCCCACACTTAACCCCTAAACAAATTTTTGAGAGTCAAATTAGTGATTTTCAATTACTAATTTTGATTTTCTCTTGAAAATGACCAAAAGTGTCAAATAATTGGGAAATATGGAGAAAATCCAATTCCTAAATCAAAGGGAACATGTCTCTGAGGTGTCAAGGTTGTTTGGAATCTTGTCTAGGGCATTGATGGAGGTTTCTGAGCATCTAATCCCACTCTTTATTGGAGAATCAACTTGTCACCAATAGGGGGGGCGCAATCTCTCCATGGAGGGCGCATTTCTCCACATGGCAGCCTTGTTTGAGTTGGTGGGAAGAGGTGGAGGACTCCCAAGAGGGGTTGGGACACCTCATGAGAGGTGGAACCCTCCCCTTGCATGCATACAAACAACAATCCACCAATCTCTCAACCTCCAAGCCACCTCCTCTCTTGGGAATTGTGTCCCCTTGGGGTTTCTAGCTCATTTTTTCTATAAAAGCAAGCTCTTTCCTCTTGTTTGAGATGGATGGATTGAAGCTTTGCCAAAAATTTGTACAAACTCTTTTGAATCATTGTGAATAAAGGATGCTTTGGAGGCAAATCTATGGTGTAGTTCTCTTCATGTGAGGATGCTAATTGTCAAGGGTTTATGAGGTATAATCTTTCTTGTTTTTTCTTGCTTTTCATTGGTTAGCTGTTTTTTCTCACATGTCCCCTCTCAGTAGGGTAAGAGTTTATTCTTGTTTGATTTATGCTCTTACTGATTTCTTGTAGTAGATCTATTGGAGATGCATGCACATTTTGTTTAATTGTATGCTTTCTAGTTTTTTGCTTTGGGCAACACCTCTTTTTAACCATTTGTTTGTGCAAGGGTTTTCAAGTTTCAGGTAACTTCACTTGGAGAAGGGTTGGAGCTTGCTTGTATCCTCCTCATCTTCAAGTTCTATCAAGGACATAGTCCCTCGGTGTTCCACCAAAGCAAACTTCAAAGCCTCTTCTTTCTAGTTTCTTGGCTACTTCACCTTCTTTGTCTTGAATTCAAACTATCTTCTTTGGTTACTTTCTAAGCTTATGTTCTAGATCTCTTCTTCTCAAAGTTTAAATGATTTTCAGATCTAATTTATAAGTTTAGTTTTGCTTAGATCTCAAAGTATCAAACAGTTTATTCTTTCAAGTAGATCTAGCATAAGAAACTCTTACTTTTGCAAGTCATTTTTAGCTAAATCTTAAGACTTGTTAAGTAGTTAGTTTCATTAAGTTTAAAATTTAAATCAAGCAAATTAGTGCTTTATATTCGCTGCCCTTTAGAGGCAAGCCAAGATCCTAAGAAAGTTGGTCTCACGAGCCTACTTCTCTTAGTTATTGCTTTCTTAGATCTAGCTTAACTTAGAATAATTTTTGGTTTATTTTTCTAACTTTGCCCAAAACACTTTCAAAGTGATTTGGGCACTTTTCTACTAAATTAGTTTGCTGGTTCTTTGTTTTCTTATAGACAGGTAGAGAGGATTTCGTGCCAATTTTGGGACAAATTCGAGTAATCCAAAGCTCCATAAAGCCTCTTCTATCTTCTCTTCTTCTTTTATTTCCAAACATTGTAACCTCTTTTATCCGAACTTTTAAGGATAAAGAGGCCTTCTTTAATCATTGTAAAAACCATAAATAAAGAGAGCAAGTGGGTTACCCAACGCCCACACCCTTCCCCCCTAGGGATTCTTGCATCATTTTCATGGTGTGATTGTTTTTTTTCCTTTTTTGCTTTCTTCCTTTTCGTTTGGATTTACTAACCTTAGATTAATTTCAGTTTCCTTGTTTAGTTAGCTTTCCTTTCAAGTTATTTTATTTGTAAATAAAACGAATCGTTTAGCTACTGGTCTCCATATGCTCTTGTGAACATTGCAAGCCTCTGGGCTAGAATAGTGGGACAATCAGAAAGAGGCTCTGAGCACTTTATAATTCACTCCACAATAAAATTAACCTCCCTGAAAGGCGGAAAGCCGACACCTCGATTCTTTATCTCTTGTGGGGAAATTCTGCAGTGAAGCGAGAACCACTAGATATTGACCGTGGGGATCCATCAGGCTATATCCTCCTTTGGTGTAGTGTTGGACACACCCCCGCAACTCCAATCTAGCCCACATTTCACGGGTAGAACCACATTGGGTAAATCTGGCCATATTCCTTGTACCTTACGGTATATCAGGAATCCCACTTCTCGTAATCCACTCATCATAATAATTTAAAACGGACCAAGATGCACTTACAAAACATTTATTCTTTTTAACAACACTATTTCGACTCCATTGGCACTGATCTATTTGCAACAATATTATTTGCTTAAAGTCATTTCTTGTTGTGAATGATTTATCTTTATATGCTGTTGAATTAACTTGTACTTTGCATTTATCTTGTTTTAGTATTATATCTCAAAATTCCTAAAAAACTCACTCCCATTTTAACATCTAAGAACCAAATCTTTAATAACTTTTCTTAGGGTCTAACCCCCTTGTCTTCGTTAGGAGTTAGCCTAAGCGTAGGAGTCAAGATCAAGTGACAGTACTTGACTCAAGATTTGCCCCCAAGGACACACCAAGTGGCTTGAATATTTTTGCCACGTTACCCATGTGTGTATCAGGCGACAACACAATGAAAGCATTGGAAATCATCAAATTCATCACCAACTACCACCAGTCTCAAGCAATATTTCGAGAATACTCCAAATTGGAGTTGTTGAAAGTCGCTGAGACAAGATATGCCTCCAACTTCATAATGTTGCTCCGCCTTATTGAAGTTAAGCAACCATTAGTTTGTATGGTGGTAAGCCAACTTTGGGCTAAGTGGAGATAGTCAGATTCAGAGTAGGGAATTATGGTGCATAGATTGTGCCTTGATGAGGAGTGGTGGAGCAAGATAGATTTCTTGCTCAAGTTCACAGCCCTTGCATTTGAGCTTCTTTGAAATTCATAAACCTTTCTTGGGAGAGGTTTTTGACGGCATGGATACTATGGTTGAGAAAACTATGGAAATCATTTCATAGGAGTCTCCTAAGCTTTTATTTTGTTGATGCAGTGCAAAAAATTATTGTTAACAGGTGGAACAATTTCAACACTCCATTGCACACTTTAACACGTGCCTTGAACTTGAGATTTTATGATGAAGAGCTCATTGCTCAAAGCAATGGGAAGAGAAAGGCACCACATAAGGATAGAGAGGTGGTCAATGGAGTGAAAGGAGCCCTTATGAGAATGTTTCCAGCTCATCTATAGGGTCACAGAGGGAGGTGAAGGAAGAATTTGCTAATTTTGCTGCAGGATTGGATGATTATTCAGACATATCAGCTTTGGAAGAGAGAAACACCATGAATCCAGTTAGGTGGTGGATTTGTCATGGAGCAAATGGTGTGTATTTGCAAACCCTTGCCATTTGTATTCTTTCACAAGTGGCAAGCTCCTCATCGGCATAGAGGAACTAGAGCACCTATGGTTATATTCTTTCTGTGAAGCACAACAGGTTGGGTTCTAGAAAGCTGGGGATCTTGTTTATGTGCACTCCAACCTTTGCCTTGCATCTCGTAGCGGTCCAGAATATAGCAGTGGGCCTTCTAAAAAATGGGATGTCTAAAGAATGGGATGTAATCTAGAATCATCTGACTTGGACCTCTCTCTTGCTGCCCTGAATATTGAGGAACCTAGAAGTGGAATTGGCCTTCAGTCTTCCACCGCATGTTCCACTGCTAAGCATGCTTGTTCTATTTTTGAGGAGGATTACGAAGATGAGCCTGATGATTATTAGTCTTTAGTTTTACTCTCTAGTATGTAGTATTTACTAGCTTGAGCTCATGTTTTATTTCTATGTTTAGATTGTAGCCTCATACATAAAGGCTGATATTGGATATATATGTATTAGCCTGATTTATAAAGGCTGTTTTTTGCCATTTTGGATATAACCACTTGCATTATGTAATCGTTTATGAGTAAAATGTGATGTTACATATATGATTTTAGATTTATGTTTACAGTTTCACATTCATTTTTTAAACGTCCTTACTCATTTATTAATTTACTATATATATATATATCGTGTTTCTCTGTTTCCAAATTTTGTCACGTTTCCAATGTGTCCTCGTTTCAGAAACTCGTTCCTGTTTCCCGTTTCATGCAACTTAGGTGCAATGTAAGCCTATAAAAGGGGGCATTCTCTCAATTAGGACTGCTTTCATGGTGGAGAAATACCCTAGGCTATTGGGCTGAAAGTTGAAGATATCTTGGCAAGATTTGGAGCTTCATTGTGGACATATCCAGGCCTGTCCTCTTGCATTGTAAGGCTGCTGTTATGTACTTTGCTTTCTCTTCTTTTCTGGAAAATATTTCCACTGTTACAGGGTTTGTTAACCAGCATAGGAGGCCTGAAACTGAAAGTGTGACATGTCCTCTCAAGGCTTATTATTATCGGATTTGGTTTGTGCTATGTAAGGGGGATTTTATTCAATAGAAGATTGTCTTTTTACTTCATATATTCAGCTTTGATATCATATCTTGAGGCAAGTGCTTAATGGAAGTGCTGTAGTATCATTTGAGCTCTTTGTGTTGTCTTTAAGTGTAATTTGCTGACCTGTTATTACTGAAAATACTGCTGACCTGTTATTACTGAAAATACTGCTGTTTATTTCATGTTTGTTGGTTTAATGTGCTTCATAATCAAGATCCTAACTCATTGAAGTATTTTTGTCTCCATGGCTCAATCGCTAAGGCACTTATCTGCTTGAATTCACCGCCATAAATTTCTGTATTGCCAAAGGAGATATTAATTATTTGGTTTTAAGAGTGGATTGCCAATTCTATTAGGGAAACCCCCATTGTGTTGGAAAAGAACCAGCCTAAAGTGAGGGAAGTGGGCACTAAGGTGAACAATGGGTAGCACTTCTAAGTTGCCCTAGGATTTGTGTTTTGGTGATTGGACTTATATTTTATGTAGATATTGGAGGTAACACATTGTTCCAAAGAGTGTTTTGAAGGTATTATGAGGCTAGGCTTGATGTAAGGAATGATCAACCCAAGAGCTTCGTCTTTCTTCAAACATACGATGTATAAAACCCTAGGTAGCCCTAGGAATGGTACAAAACCTTAGGAATGAAGGCATTGACCTTAAAGAAGGGTGAAAAAGTGCCAAAGAACACTCTAGAAAGACGGTAAAGAACACTCTAGAAGGAAGGCACAACCCTTAATTAGGAACCTTACAAAACCTTAGGAATGAAGACATTGACCTTAAAGAAGGGTGAAAAAGTGCCAAAGAACACCCTAGAAGGAGGGCACAACCCTAAATTAGGGTTTATATCTCTAGAATCTCCAGAAAAACCCTTAAAGAGATGATCCATTAAAACCCTAGTTCCACACTGTAACAATGATGCCACTAGCCAATAATTTTCAGATCAGTTAAAAGAATTGAGAGAGTAAGGTTGACATCTGCTTTGACATCATGTTGAGATTTGTAAGGGTCAACAAATGAATTGATGGAATCAAATATCACCCAAATTTTTACATAGCCTCCTCAGAAGTGCACTAGAGAGAGAGTACAAAAGCTAAACACAAGTGCTGAAAACAGAAATACACAAGTGTGCCCAAGAGAAAATGGCGATCACAAGAGAAAAACACCAAAATTTTTGTGCCTTCAGGCTTATAACACTTGGTATTTCAGAACAAGAAGATCACAAGATGAGATGATACAAATCAGAGCTTGAGTTGCTTATTTATGCACAACTCAAGTGAGGCATCCCTTTCATGTTAAAATTTGTACCAAGGCAAGTGTTTTTCATCTTTTGATGCCTAGGGGTGGAAAAACAATTAATGAGGTCCCTAGTCCCTTTATTAAAGTGAGAAGTACTTTATGAGATATAAACTCACTTTATAAAGTTTGCTCATGGTTCTAATTTTTAATTGACTTTATGAGAAATAAAGCGGGTGAGAAATTAAAAGGAGTTCATTATGTATTTAAATGAAAAGTGCATTAAATTCATTTAATGAGTTATTAATGTGAGCCTTAGATCTAATTGGTTCAAGATCTAATCTTGACCATTGGATTAAAAGGAGGTGGTTGCCATGAACAAAAAGGGAGGAAGCTAGGGATTGAGGCATTATTCTTTCATTTTCACCATAGAGATTTTGGAGAGGAGGAGAAGAAAAAGAGAACAAGAGAGAAATTGAGTTCTTGGAGAGAGAAGACAAAACCAGGGCACAAATTCCAAGAAAAATCAGCAGAGAAGTACAGCACGAACTTTGAAGCAGCAGGGCACAGAAATCGAGAAGAATTCTGGGCACTCAGTTTGAGATTGTAGAGCATTTAATGATGTCCATACAGGCACAGAAATTGAGAAGAAAGGGCACAGATTTTGCGGAAGAAATATGGCACAAAAATCGCGAAAGCACGGGCCGTACAGAAAGTACAGTACGGTCCATACAGCAGTCTGTCAGTGAGTTTCTGGCACATTTTTCGAGGAAAAAGAGATAAGTACTGCTGTTTAAATTTGTAATTTTGCCTTTGAAATAAAATTTCTCTCATAAGGTTTTCCCTTCGGAGTTTTATCCTGGACCAAGGTTGGTAAAAAATCTGAGTCAAATTTATGGTGTGACTGATTTATTTTCTGTGCATTTAAAAGTTGTAAAATGTCCATGTGTTTCAAGTCAGTTTTATATACATGCATGAGAAACTAATTTGTAGCAGTAGGGTTTGGGCATTAAACTCTATGTGTTTGACAAAACTTTAAACAGGGTTGGGGGTTTTGAAAAATTCACATTTCATCCCTTCAAGAGAGAGTTATGGGCCCACAAAACAAATGCACACACCCTAAGAGGGTTATTTAGCCTACATATCAAGTTTGACTAGGTCGGCCTTAACCATAAACCTAGTATACAATAAATGAGATAAAATATGGTCTTAAGACCTAATTGCAAGTACGTAATGATATGTATGAATGTCCATGGCCACATATTGATATACTGTTTACATCAATTTGATCTCAATCAGCACATGATTACTTAGGTGTTGTTCTAGAGAGCTCCATTGGAGTGTATATTTGGAGAAGAACACAGTCTGGACTTCTCCCAGAGTTTGTCGTTAAATAAATTCCAATGGCTTTGAAAGAACAAGCAGTCTGGACTACTCCCGGGATACATGTACACATAATTATTAATAGCCATACGGAGGTAGCCTGGAATACTCAGAACTCTACTCAGTCAAAGAGAGGCCATTATCTGGTAGCCCTGGACTACTCCTTGGAGCTACAATTGCCATCACAATAGCATATCAGTATATAGTATATACTATATATTCTTCAAGTCAGACATGATCACTGGATGACTTCTATGTGATGGCTTTCAAGCAACCTGAGGGTGTATAGACTAACATACAAGCATGTACATACTTGTATTTGAGCTCTCTCAGTTGTGTTGAAGCTCTCAGATTGTATTCAAGCTTCTTTCTTAGTTGTGCTCTCTTAGACATAATCTGTATTAGGTATTCACAATTTCACACAGCCCCATCCCTACTGTATTTGAGCTTTCTCAGCTGTGTTTGAGCTCTTTCAGATATATGGAGTTGGGTATTCCTACTCTCATTTCATCTACAACTGAACTTAGTAGAGTTGGGTACTCCCATCTCTCCCATTTATTCTCTCTTATAGGATGTTCCTTTCGACACATTTTCAGTTGGGCAGATCAGAGGCACTATTCTTCCAGCAAATGTTCAATATGGTTGGGATGTGTCTTCTATCTTGCCTCTATTGGTTGAGCAGGTCAGTGACAGTTTTCTTCCAGCAGGTGAGCAGTTCGGTGGCAGTGTTCTTTCAGAAGACGAGCAGTTCAGTGATGGCTTTCCTTTAGGGCATAAACAGCTCAGAGTTGATTCCTATACAGAATGTTTCTTCCAGCACTTCTTTATTGGGTGGGCAGTTCAATATCATAGTCTCTTAGATGATGGGCAGTTTGGTGGTAGCATTATTCCAACAGATTATTGGGTTTATTATTTGTATTGAGTTGGGTTATTACAAATCCACTCTTTCTTCCAGCTCTGGCTAACTCTTCATGGAATTGAGTATGCCCACTCACTTTTAGACCTCTCTCTTGGTGTCTATGCCTCTTTACAAATACTTCATCAGATGGACAGATTAGGATCATATTCCCCCAGATGATGAGCAGTTCAGTGTTGGAATTTCTTCAGGAGTTGAGCAGGTCTATGCTGATGATGGTTGGGTATCCATGAACCCACTCTCTCTTATTATGGCTATGGTTTTCTCTCTATTCAGTTGGATATGCCTACTCCTTTAGTACTTTATCATCTTTCTCCATGACCTCATGCTCAGATTAAGGTGGGGTATAGAAATGATGGTAATCTTCACTTGTGGTTAGTTGTTATTATTGTTAAATGGCATTATTATTATATTACTAGGTTATGATTTTATAGGTGACCTAGCCATCCTTATTTTACATTATTCTAGGTGGCCAAGTCTGACCTTGGAATTTATGTGGGCCAACGACCCTCTTATGGGGTAAGGTGCCCCATCTCATTAGTTGTGTATAAAATTATAAATATACACCTCATGAGTCATTTGTAGCATTGTACTCATTCATTTAGTGAATGATTCTTTTAGCCTATGGGCACTGATATCTCGTGTTCTCTTTTCAAGCTTAGTATTATGCTTGTGTTTGGCAACTCTCTATATAGCATTCCTCTACTATAGCTACAGTGCACCTGTTTAAGGGTTTATTCAGTGCTTCTCTCTCTATTTTATTGCAGGTTGTAGTGTTTGTAGGTGGATCCATTCGATCCTTCCTCTCTCTCTTTTGTGATCTCAACAATAGCAGACACAAAAACTTGTAATGTTTTGGGGTGGATTCTAGTTTAGCATTTTGCCTTTATTATAATGAGTTGCAGGATGTTTACCCTGTCTAACTATAGAAATATTGAACTAGTTATAAAAGATATTGCAACATGGTGCAGTTAGTTATAGATTTTTTCAGATAATGCTCTACATGTATTGCTTTACATATATGTCAATAGCTATTTCTGCCACACTAATTGTAGAATGCATCTTCTTCTTTCAGGCCATTATTGAGTCCACACAAACTCGAATGTCGTTCAACTTGCAGAAGCGAGCAAATCTACTTGTAGTTGGGCGCTGTATTCTGAAACAAGGCTGTGAGAAATCACAAAGCAACACCAATAAAAATCACATTATAGTACCTAACAACAGGGAAAATGGGTTAATGATGGACATTGATCCTCATAAAAATCACAGTGAATGTGATGAGATGGACATGCATAACAGAAGCTGGTTGCATGAGCAGTATCAGCAATGTGGGATTAGAACTGCTGTTTGGATCGATTTAATCTGTCAGTCTGTGAGCTTGCGAAAGAAAGAACTTAGATGGATTCCAGAATTATTTTACTTATATCGGGAGGGGCTGATTTGTGTCCCTGATATTCATGTATGCAACTATTTTCAATATCCTTTTTTGTTTTTCAGCTCACTTTTTTGCACTTCATATAACCAACATACCCATCCCTGTCATTTGTTAAGCAAAATTTGTTGCTAAAATGTAATTTGTCAAAATGAATATTAAGTTTTAACCCAGTTCTCTATTGGCAGACAGTAATATATGAGCAACCAAGTTATGGTAGTCATCATTTTTCTTTCAAGTCCTGGAGATTCTTGTCCGAGCCTCCTAAAGTTTGTTTACGGCATAGTGGAAGCTCTTCTTCAGTCCCTCAGTGGATGGTTGATCTTGAGCAGCAACGGGAACCTTCTAATCTTGTAAGTTTCCATGTCCATGACCATATTGGCCATTTGATGGCTTAGTAAAGCATGTACCCATAACATATAATTGGAAGAGTATGCCAAATGAGATGGTCTTTAATCTATTGGGTGGTGTCAGGCAGAATGCTGATATGACTTGGGGTGTTTTCAGGATGTGGTTATGTTAGCAATGAATAATGCATCTGCTGTACAATGTATAGTCCAAGAATCACTGAAACCTCTAGGTACATCTTGTAAGCGGCTTTCTTTAATTTCCATGTAAGGCACTTTCTGCTGTATGTGCATTTCTGGGATACCTAGAGTAGCATAATGTCTTGAGCTCTTTTGATGTATTTGAACGTTGAACAGTATTTTATGTTTTGTTATCTAGTCAATTATCATATATGGAATTTGTAATTGAAATGCAGTTTGGTTTTGCAGTATGATAAGTTACATATGGAATATGACAGCTGCAAGTATCGCGTTTGTTGCCACATTATTCTACATCAGTCTTCAGCTCGCTGCCAGGATTCTGAGTAATAGAGCATTCTTGTTTCTGAACATAATCTTTCTGAAATTATTCAGAAATACATGGATAAATTTACGTGTCCGCAGTCGTCAGTTGGTATATTGGCCCGTCATTCTTGTAGGAAGTGGTTGCCGGTAATAATTTTTATCTTACAACTTTGCAAGTTGCTTCAGCACAAACTCTTATACACATCCCTTCTATATTGGTTTTCAATGTTTGGACCTTGTCTTATACACATCCCCTCTATATTGAAGCTTTTTCTGAATTAAGGTTATATTTTGTGTAGGTTTCAACCGAGTGTAGCTGTTGCTCATAGAGCTGCATTATTAAGACATTCTATTTGGTCAGCTATTGCCCTTGACATTTTCTTAGGAAGTATTGGAGGGCTGATATTGATCATTCGTTGTGAAGCTATATGTCATTTGGTTCTATGCTTAGTCCATAACATAACAGATGATATTTTACGTTCTGGTTGTGTTTGGATTATGGGTGTTCCAGCAGGATTCAAGCTGAACACTAAACTTGCTGAAACACTGGGGATGATTTCACTGAATATCATTCAAGTCTGGTCTACTTTATGGTTCTTTGTCAAGCCACTTTTCAAGCATGGCATTAAAGTGCTAGCTGTTTCTGGATTTTTTTTTGGATTCACAACACAGGCTGCGTTATTTATAGATATTCTTTTACTTGCAACATTACACATATCAAATCTACATTGGTTGTTGGCACTCGTATATTCACATCAAATTCAAGCATTGGCTGCTTTATTGCGCCTTTTCAGGTCACATCTTTTCTCTTCAGTTTCCAATATAAATTATGAAATATTTGCATGTTGCACTTTTCTCAATTTTGCAAAAAGTAACATCCAGGGCTGATAGTATATTTTTTATTGAACAGGGGCCAAAAACGAAATCCTTTACGAGCAAGAATTGACAGTTATGATTATAGTGTGGAGCAGCATGTTGTCGGATCACTTGTTTTTACACCACTTTTGCTGTTGCTTCCTACAACATCAGTATTCTATATTTTCTTCACAATTCTAAATACTGTAGTCAGCTTAGTATGCATTGGTTTCCAGTTTTTGATATCAATCCTTCATGCATTTCCGTATGCTGAAATAGCCATCTGGCTGTTCCATCCAAAGAGATTTCCTTCTGGAATATGGTTTAAACAAATATGGACACAGAGTTCATCAGGTACTAGATTCAGTGGACCAAAAAAAGTAAATGTTACAGATTCAGTGACATTGATAGCTTCTGGTGGAACTGTGAAGGAGTCATCTGCTCATCTGATCAATGCAGAGTCACCACCTGGATGTCAACCATTTGATTCTCTCTCTCATGGTTCAGAGACTATCATTTCTGTCCTAGGCACCAATATTGCAAGTTTAGGTGTGGTCCTCTTTCCTTTGCATCAAGTGGAAAAGCTATGGCTTTCTGCCTGATTTAAACTGATCACGTATGAAGATTTGTGGCAATCATTTTAGATCAAATGACAAAATGTACTTCTTATACAGACAACTTTAAATTTTTTATTCACTAATATACAGACAACTATTACAGGTGAAGTTATTTCTGCACATCTTGGTAAAACTCTTAAGGGGTTGTCATTATCATCCGGTGTTTCATGTGCTTACAAAGTCTTCAGTGGAGGAAGGTGCGTTTTTTCTCAATGACCATTAAAAATTTGAAGGATAGAATAATGATAAAGACACCGGGATCTGAAAATACTAACTCTGGACTTTTAATCTTAACTTTTCAGAATCCCATCTTATCTGAATTTTGGAATAGCTCCACTCCTGCCCTGGATGTCAATTAGCTTCAAAGAGTTTTGGTGGCTAACGTATGAAGCAGTGCTAGCTTGCCTTTAGACTCTGGAAGTATTTTGGGTTGATTTTTTTATCCATATGGATGTTCCAAGTTTATTCCAAACCATCAGATGCGGTAGCAGTTCTTCATTTTTCCCTGCCTCTTTTGCTCATTAGTTTTGATATTCCCATCCTCGAGATATTGGAATGGCAGGGCATATGCCCTGGATGCCAATCAGCTTCAAGGAATTTTGATGGCTGATGTTTGGAACAGTGCTCGCTCGCCTTTAGACTGATTTTGGTGTTTCCTGGGTTGTTTCTTCTATTTGATCAGATCTTACAAGTGGACTTCATATCGTCATATGCGGCAGCAGTTCCCCATTTTGTCTGTGGCGATTCACTTGAGATTTGGTCCTCGATTATATCCTACAGTTTCATTGTGACAAAAAGCTAATTTTTGCCTATTGGAACATAGAGTTGCTATTTGGTCTTAATTTTGTTTTGCAATATGTTTTATTTTGTGATGATGGCACTTTTCAGATTGAGAGTTCAATTGCAAATAAAATCAAGATTGCCAAACAGACGCATTTAGATTTTTCTGCTCATATTGGATGCCTGCATATTTTGAACTGTCACATGAAGGCATCTGGGATGGAATTCTGACAGATCACCATATATTGTGAGTACTCTTACTCTGTAATGGTGGCGTGTATTCAACTTGTGCTAGGTTTTATGCGATATAACTTGTGTCCATATAACTGCACTTTAAGAGTTGAGTCTACTATCCTGTAATTTACAGTAGGTAGCAGAATGATCTACCTTTAATCTAGTCACTAGATAAGGTTATTGAAGTATCTGTTTCTACATCGTGATATTGGGGACAAGATTGCATAGCTGATATTCATGTTTCCAAAGAATCTCCCTCACAACCAACTCTGATTACTCGAAAAGGTTTAGATTGCATGGTATTCATCTCTCGAAGAATTTCAGTAAATCAGTTGATTTCATATCGTCTTGGGTCTCAAAATTTGTCTAAAGGAAGATGACCTTCATTTGAAGAAAGTCCATAGTCTGGATATTTTGGCCTGGAAGATAAATTGTAATTTTGTAACAATGAAGTTGTTTCTGTATGCTATGTAGCCAAATATGAATATTATTGCTTGTAGATAACAATATGAGATTTTGTAGTCCGTTAATCTTGGTAAAATATAACAGGGTGACATTGGGGAGCACAGTTATAATTAAAATTTATGGCACCAAGAAGGCACATTTCTACAGCCCAGGTGGAGGGGAAGTGTCTGTCTTTTCGACAAAAAAAAATTAAAAACTAAAATAAAAAATAAACTAAAAAATAAAAAATAAACTAAAAACTAAAAACTAAAAAATAAGAATGCATGCATCAGTGTGTTTTAGCATACTGGAGCCTGAGTGAGGGAAGTATCTGTCTGTCCCATAAAAATAAAAAATAAAAAATAAGAATGCATGCATCAGTGTGTTGTAGCATAGTGGTGAGAGGGATGTGTGTTGTAGTTTAGTGGTGAAAGGTTTGCAGGTTTGATCTCTCGGTGCTTTGTAGAACTGGAGTTAGATGGGTCTATATTGGTTGTCTTAAGCCAAGAAATTTATTCAAGATGAAAAAAGTTGAGGTAATAAATTAGTTTTTTTGGGACAAGATTAGGAATGCCCTCTTTTTTGACATGCAAAAATGAAACCAAAAGTTTCAATTAGTTTCACTTCCCTCGTATATTTTGTGGATTCTCAACACTTTCAAGCTAAAACTATTATAATTTAATATCATAGTGATTCGAAACAGGCATAGCCAAATTTCTAGATCGATCTTTGAATGTTCTGTTAACTCCGATACCTTGAGAGGATTACCAATTTTCAAAACAAGTTATGCCATATCTCCACTTTGAAATTGCTTTATTGAGTTATTATTACCTTGTTAAGAGGTTATGCACATACAGTTTCATTTTCTTGATCAAAATATCATCAATTCGACATTTTTAACCTTGACGAAGATGGGGAAGGAGTCGAGTTTTGGAATAGCTGGTGGACAGTGGTAGGGATTATAACACTAAAGGAAAGACACCAAATGCTAATTTCTGGAGAGTGGAGGCTTATCACGGCATCACTGAATTTAGTAACTAATTTGCTGCATAGAAGATTATATTTTGGGTAATGCTGTTCTCCATCATTGGGTCAAAGACCCATTTTTTTGCAAAGGATCTCAAGTACCATTCCCTTCATGAAGTAAGATTATATATGAGTGATCAATAGGTTGAAGGTGAAACAAAAACGCAGATGCTTTTATTAGTGATCACAACCCATTGACTTGAAGAAGATGGGCCTCTTATACACATTGAGGTTGCATGCTCATGACAATTAGGAAATTGTCCCACCCAATTAATCAAGATTTGTGGTGATGACCTAGTGAATTAACATATTCCCACTTTATGCAACTCATAAAATGATAAAAGTATTTGCATTCTTCAAACGGGTAATACATATTTTTGAATGTGTTTGTCACTTCCGAGATTAAAAATAAATTGACTAAAAGAGATGCATTTTTATTTATTTTTAATTTTTTTGGGCCTAACTTTGCACCTTATTAGGTGCTCATACACTCAATGTGGCTTAGGAGGTTTGCAAAAACACTCCTTTGACACTCAAATTTGGAGGTATATATATATATAACCTCTATCCTTTAACCAATGACCACTTTGTATAAATAAGAGAATTTCATAATGGGTATGGAACTAAGCGCCCCATGACAAGATCAACAAATGTTGTAAAAATGATCAACTCAAATTTGGAGGTATATATATATATACCTCTATCCTTGAACAAATGATCACTTTAAATAATGAGATAATTTCATAATGGGTATGAAACTAAGCAAACCTGATGACAAGACTAACAAATGTTGACAAAATGATCAACTGGCCTTATCCAACCTAGTCCTTCTCTTATTCGATGCTTGAGGTTTTCTACTATGTCTTATACTGATGGCCATTGTCTCACCCAATGAGAGGGAATCCACCATGATAAAGTAGTTATCAACAATTCTCCAACTCCCTGTGTTTTCTTTTTGTGTAAATTTTGTGCAAATCCAATCTTAACCAACAAGATATATTACTTCTCAAAACTTGTATAAATACATATTATTTGAGATATAATCACTATGCTTGACTTGTGGTCCTTAATTGTCATGTATTATTCACTCTTAGTGCTTTATTGTGTACCACATTATTATCACTAGGCATTTCCCAGGGATACAAAACCTTGAGATAGAGTCACATCGTAAGTGACCCTAACACCTATTTATAAAGAGGCCTAACCCTCACTGTACTTATTTCACTTGAGAAATTATATCACTATTAATATTATTTTAGGGGTTACTTATTAGATTGCTACATATCTACCTATTAGACGGTTACACATTTGCATTGGGATTATCTTTTTTGATATCTATTTGCTAGAAAATAACATATTATTTGATGTGCTATGATTTATAAAGATGATTGGGTTGAATAACATAATGCCATTGTATGTCTTATAATTATTGCTATTTTGCTCTCTATTATCTATGGTATGTGCACTCAGCTTCAATAACTCAACATTTAACGTTCTTGTTATCAAATATAGACTATGAGGGGCAAGTCCCAATGTTGGTTGGTGATACCAATTATGATTGAGATGGAGTATATGTGATTTCACTGGGGTTCACTAAGTAGACAATATTATATACGTAAGTTAATATTGAAGGTTTAAAATTTTAAAACATGGATGTAATATATTGCTTAGTATATAGGGATATAGGGGGTATTTTTAATATATTAAAGACATAAATATAGAGGAGGGGAGGTTTGGATGGGTGTAAGTTTGCATGTGAAGGTGGTGTGGGTCTAATTGTGTGTGCAATCGAATTGCAATCGAATTGGTGTTTGTGTATGTATGATAACTGTGTGAAGGTGGTGTGAATTTGATCGTGTGAGGTCAGAGTTGTGTTTGGATAGGTATGCTCTATGTTAAAGGTGGTGTGAAGTCTATTACAACAACAACTGTGTGAAGCCAAGCTACTTTCAAGGGTTTGTTCCATATATTAAAATATATTTTCCCACCAAGATTTCATATTTCATCCTATAATATTCCAAGGCTTACACGGGTTGTTTCATGCCACCATAATAGCAGTATAAATTAAAAAGGGGTTTTAAAAATGTCTTGGAAAAAATGGATATATTGGATATCTAGTGAGAATAGAGGTGTTTTATTTCGAAAGATGTATTTGGTGGGGGGTTCAACAAAATGATTTTTAGAAGTATTTTTAATGTTTAATGAAATTAGGGTATTATTTAATATTTCCCATGAATGTATGTGCTCTAAGTGAAATCCTTGAGGTGGTTTCAAAGACATGCCAAGTTGTTTATCTAATAAGTTTACAACTCTTGTACCTTAGGAGGTGAATCCTATAGAAATACAAGGTGTTTAATTACCTCAACCAAAATTATGTGCGCATAACTTCAAGGGGATTCAAAGGCATTGAACAATATCTTGAGAGTATGAAAACCATTTAGGTATGTGATGATGATATTTTGATTCATCATTGATTTGTTGATTACATTTTTGTACATGATATGATATTCATATTTAGGAGGAAGTCTTAGCAAGTCATGTGGTTGAGAAGATTAGTGCTACGACATTCTCAACAACTTGTAGCATGCTAGCAATTATAATCCCTTGATGTGGAGGAAGCTATTGCGAAAAGTGTTTTATCTAGCCTAAACAATGGAGAACTATGTTTTGGGGTATATACTTTTCTCTAGATTGGACCTTGACCCATATACGAAGAATAATGATAAGGTGATCTCCTCTCCAATTAGAGATACTTGCAAAAGCAAAAGAAATTGGGAGAATAGTCCATTAATGAAGAATTTGTACACTAGTTCTACCATGATATAAGTCTCGGGAATTTATGCCATAAAAATAGCAAATAGACTGGTTTTCCTCTCATTTTAATTGAAGTGAGAAATGGAAGCCAAGCAATGTTGGAAGATCAATTTACAATCGAATTAATGCCTAGGCATATTGTGTGTTCCTAAGCCTAATGTTAGAGTTTCAACATAAAATTGATCAAGTTTAAGGTACATGAAAGTGAGTTATTGGAAAATATGGAATTGAAATATGGTGATTGTGTATTTGTGCACAAAGTTAGAATGTTTAGGAAGAATATTGTCAATGCTCAAATATAGAAATGTTTAGTGAGTTTGTTAGAGATACCAAAGTGTGGCATGGGAGGTGAGATTTCTTGTATTTGCACCGAGTTAAATGAGGTGCTCTACAGCCCAGTATGGGGGAGATGTTGTAACGTGATGTAACGTTTGTAACAAAATAATTAAAAAATAACTAAAAAAATTCATGTCGGCTCATAAAATAAAAAATTATGGAAAGTATTTAAAAAAAGTATGGGGGAGATGTTGTAACGTGAACGTTTGTAACAAAATAATTAAAAAAATTCATGTCGGCTATCCATGTTGGTTCATAAAATAAAATATTATGAAAAGTAATTAAAAAATAGATGTTCGTTTATAAAATAAAAACTTAAAACTTAAACCCGGATCCATCAATCAAGAGAGATCAAATTTCTTGAGTTTAAATTTAAAAAAGAAATATACCTCAAGAAATTGGATCCCTCTCGGTGCTTGATAGATACGGGTTTAAGATAGATCTATGTTGGTATAAATACACCTCTCCTATATTGAATACCCCATTTGTGTTATGTTAATGTGTGACTTTTTTAAATGAACATTTGGTCCTATAACTAGAGTTCCACTTGCATGTGTTAATGAATTAGCTTGAATGTGTTTGCTTGTGTGAATGTATTGCCCCACAAATCAAGTATAGTGAGTCATGAATATTTGATTAGAGTCAGCCATGAATCTTTGATTAGAGTGATTGGAGTCAGCATGTGAGTTTATGATAAATCAAGGATATGCATTTATGGATTAACTATAAGTTTATTGAAGCATGTCTATTTTTGACAATCTTGATGAAGTCTAACTTTTAGATAGGACATTGACGTGAGTATATCCTTGAGCATATTGGAAGCACAACTCTTATTTGTATAATTTGTCTACTTAGTATACAAAGTTTTGAAGTGGATAAATGCTAATGTTTGAAGAAAGTTTGAGTGCTTCTAAATAATATTGGTTAAAAAGTCCACTTGAAATAGAGGTTGATTTCTTCATTTAAATTGAAAATTTACCATCTATTTTCAACTTAGGTTATTTTTACTCAAATATTATACATAATTATAGTTATCTAAGGTGATTATTTCAAATAAACAAATTATACATATAGATATGAAGGTGAATATTCAATAAAAAAACATACAATTTGTTATTAAATCTTATAAATTTAGGCAATTATTTCAATATAAGCACAATTTATGTTAAATGGGTGAATTTTTAAAGTGAAAATGACCATTAGTGAATGCATTTAAAAAAAAGCCCAAAAAAAGCCATTTGGAAAAAACTGCCCCTAAAAATACATTGATTGGAACTGAGTTTTGCGTGACATCAATATTTTCAAGTCTTTGGATACAAATTGAGACCACTAAAATATTGAGAAGTTTTCATTGGAACAGGGGTAGAAATGAAATATTATATAAGCATTCTATAGTTTGAAGATTTTTTCTTTGGTTGTCCTCAATACATAGTTTTGAACTTATGATAAACACTTCCAAAATGTGCCACAACAACTTAGGTGTCAGTGTGAAGTATATTAACATAATTCTTTTAGATCTATGATGTTTCCATGATTTGAGTGTGCACAATTTTGCTTTTGGGTACATTGTATTAGGTGAATTTTTTAAACAAACTAGTAACATCGCAATGAATTGCTCACTTTCTATTGTTGCAGTGAACCTAATGAACCTATTAATGGAACACTTTGAAGTTAAACAAGTAAAAGCAATCAAGATTGACATCATTCTCTTACTTAACTTTGTTTTTGAAATACATCATTTTCATTTATTTCCATAAAAAAAATTAAAATATTATAAAATAAATTTAATTGCTTTCTAAACTATATTCAAAGTGATAAGTCAAACCTTTCTTTTTGAATAAATTTGCCCCTTCCATTTTCACTATAAGAAGATATCATGTTGCAAAAACATGTGTAAGTATTTTGTAATATCTTAACTAAAAGAATTCAAGTTTCATCAAAATTTTAAAATGTTGCCAAAGCTTTTTATGCGTTTCCCAATGTAATAGATAGGACATCTAAGGGGCATTATAATTTTGGTCTCCTTGTGAAAGGGTTTTTAATTTTTTTTTGGATTCAAGAAGATATTTTGATTAGAAGTGTTGTGAAATTGCTTGAATGTCTCAAACGTGAGTTATTAGCACCAAAGTCCACCTCTAAGTCTACCCCCGAAGTCTTTTTTGGCTGGGATGTCATATAATTGTGTTGAAAGTTCATTGTAATAGAAAACTTAATGAATAATTTCTAGATGAAAGGTCTCATAATATCATAATACCAGTCCACCTTGTTTTTATGTGTGGACTTTTAAAGAACTACTTGAAATAAGCATTTTGAGAGTTGCATCTACAACTTTGTGAGATATTCTAATTGGTAAGGTGTTTCAGTAAGTGAAAGGTTTAGGGTTTAAATATTTTAGAATCACCTTTTTTAGTTGAGCATTTGAAGAGGAGACAAGTAAAGGTCATAATAATGATCAATTTTTAAATTTTTGCTAAAAGAAAATATTTTATTCTTAAATAAAAAATTTGACCGGTGATGCACAATGTTCATAGTTTTCCACTTATATCAAGACAAAAGGGGCCCCTTTAAAAATATTATACATTCATACCCAAGTAGGGATGCAATTTATTCATTCATTTAAGAAAACCAAAAACATAATTACTAGGATAATTATCATGATTAGATTAAACAAAAAAATCAATAGTGCCATGCATTTTTAGGATGAAATGTAATGCATAAAATAGATGGAACAATACTTATTTGGCCATGGAATTGCCACTAGGCTGCAATTTTTGCTCAGTGATCTACACTTTCTGGCATCCTCTTGAGATGTAGAGTTGGCAATGATTGATATCCAGAGAAACCCTTCCTTGATCTTTGTACATCATAAATTTTAGATAGGAGCAACCTCCTAGAATTTGCCTTACCATCAACCTATCAATCCTTGATCCATGCAAGAGTCAAAGATCTACTAATTCTATCACCGGAAGAAACATGCTATGGAGAAGTTCATCTTAGAAGATGTCAAAATAGGAGCACAACAAAATTTTACTAATTTGGTACACATTAGAGTGAGTGTTATTGTGGGCGTGCTTGTATTCAATTGCATGAACCTAGACATTGACCTATGTGCACACCATTGGGTGCTACCACACAATTTAGTTTGTAGGGACACTAAGGTGGATGGAAATTCAATTGTTAGGAGTGGAATATCACCAATGATTACATATTGTCACCTTTCTCTTGGTTTCTTCATATTCTTGAATTTGTACAATAATGTATTATTAAATATGAATAAATGAGATGCAAAATGATTCAAGTTCCCTTCACTATATTATTTATTCACCTCCCTTGGATTGAACATGGGTTGGTGATAGTGGTGGTAGTGTTAGTCATATTTACTTGATTGATAGAGATGAAAGACTTCATGATGTTCATATCATTGATGTACAAAGTCATTTCTTTATTGAAATTTGGAGTTGATTTTATCCCCAATTTAAGTGCCAACTGTGTATGCCATGAAATGATTAATCTATTTCGATAGCTATTTGACTAGATATGTGATAAATACATTTCAATGGTCATATGGATGCACTAATTCCACTAGGCGCATGACTTTGGATCAAATTGGTATCCAAGCATTTGTTTTACACGAACTTGCTAATTTTCTACATTGTTTATGGTTGAGACTCACTCTTAAACAAAGAAATAAATGGTGGATGAATTGCAGACATTGCATTGAATTACTCAACACTAAAGTTGTTATCTTTAATTTGAAAGTCAAGTTTATTAATGATCAATTAATGAACATTGTCCCTTTGTTGTGAAATTTGACCACCTTTGTTATAGAATTGCAAGCTAAGATACCATGACAATCATCAAGCAGCAACTTAACCAAGCAACCGATTAGTCCTAAAGTAAGTTTTCCAACAAGTATGGGCTCCTCTTTCAAAGTAGAAGCAAAAATTGAGACTTCACCCTACAACGACAAAGTGGATGCCATGTGATTTGATGATTGGCTAAGGTAGTTAGATTTCTTTTATGAAGTATACGAATTCATAGATGAAGACATATTTTTCTTCATAAATAGGTCAACGATGGCTTGTTGGGTCAATGACAGTGAGGATTTGTCTCCACCAAGTTGAATTCTTTCTAATGATATTTTTAACTTGTGCTTTTGCTTGTTGTGCATCCATGCTTGCAATTGTGGTTGGGGCTAGGTGCAATTCTTTGGTGAATTTGGTGGAATAAATACCCTCCACTCATGGCTCCCAGTGGAAGGACTCTAATTGGAATGTTGCAAGCTAACTACAATACCCATAAACTTCCACACAATGGGGAAGGGAAAAGAATTTGGCATCAAAACTAATGAAAACAATGTTATCTTCTCAAATCCATGCATGTGCAAAGAAGCTTTGGCATGGTGGGATAATTAAGTTATATGAGCACATGAAAAATATTGGCACCATACAAGCATTGACTTGGGATGAGTGCAAAGTTTCTATCAAGGACAAATCCTATCTTCTCAATCATTGGAAGGAGTGACAACAATGACAATACCTATGATACAAGTCCAACCAAATGGTAGATTCCTACATCCACGAGTTCATCCACTACACCATTCACCTCGTAGTGATGAATGAAGAAGTAAAGTTTGTTGTCAAGTTCATTTGTGGATTGATAGTGATCAAAGAGAGATCAAAATGTTTGATATCTATGCTCTTGAAGAATAATGTCCAAAGGCTAAATTAGTAGAGGCTAAGAGTAGTGAGATGAATCCTAATAATGTATTTGGCACTAATTCCAACCAAGGAAAAAAGACCATTGCTAAATATAAAGTGCATAAGAAACCATTCATTGATATTGTGCAACATAACATTAGATCCAAATCACCAAAATAAAGACAAGGTGTGTCAAAGAAGAAGAAAGTTCCCTTATGCAATTATTGCATGTATAGAGGACATCCCAAGGATGAGGTTGATGGCTATATCTAGAGAAGTACTAGAAGTTAAATATGAAATAGTAGTGAGAGAAATATTTGTACTTGATACTGTGACATAGGACATTTCCTTGGTCGTAGTCACTTGTCCTAGTCATGTTGATTACGAAGAACTTTTCTCCATTGTTAGAGAAAATAACCATGTACCTAGCCCCTTTGGGCCATCCTAAGCACCATAGAGCCGAACCCTTGGATCCTAGGGCCATAATACTGACATGCATGTCTTAAATGGAAATCTCATTGACATGCATGGACTAAATGGTACCCTCCTTCAATTTATATCAGCTTAGTTCAGCTCAACTCAGTTCAATTCAGTTCAGTTTAGTTTAGTTCAATTCAAGTGAGTTCAATGTGATTTAATGCATCAACCAATTCACTTCCAAGGCTCTAGTTAGCCTCATGCACACTACATGAGTCTCTGGAGTGTCTAGACCACATGTGTGCACCTATACTTAGTCACTTGAGCTTGCATGCAGTTGGAAATGCAGTAGAGTGTCTCCTAATTCACTTAGGGTTCACTTAGGGTTGTGATGGGGTAGTTAACTCACCATAGGGAGTGCACATGATATCATGGGGATACATTCACTCCATTTAGTCCTAATTAGGGTTCCTAAAGACATAATTTGAATTAAGGTCTAGGGTGCCTATTTATACTATCTACTTCATTCATTGAAGATTTATGAAATACATCTTTCCTTCTTATTATCTGTTCTATCCTTTTTGTGTGGTGATTAATGATAATACATTTGTTACATGAATTGTTTGTTATTGATATCTTTTCATATTATATCTCTCTAGTATTTGTTCCTAGATCTATATATACTCAAGTTTTACATGGTATTAAAGATGCGTGGGTGCTAAACTAGTCAGTATTCTAGTGTTTGTTTTCAGGGATCAAGCTATTGCGGGTTGAAGAAAGGATTTTGTAGCTAGCGAAGAAATCTTTGTAGCCATGGATTTGTTAGTTTTTCAGAATTTACTTCAATCTAATCTAGGATCTTAAATGAGAGAACAACATGTACAACATATCTACAACATATCAATCATGGACACAATAATGCAAGGACACAAGAGACACAAAGTTTACTTGGGGAAAACCATAAAGGTGAAAAACCCCAATAAATTCCTCAGAGATAGATAGAGCAATGATACAACCCAAGCATAAGAGATAGACATCTCCTAGCAGCAGCTTCTCCTCCTCCACAAGTGCGCCACTCTCCAAAGAGTGTGTGAGAGAATAGAATGAGGAAATAGAGTGCCTCCCACACTCTATTTATACATGACTTGACTTGCCTAATAACATTTACTAGGTCGGCCTTAACTTAACCACATAACATAATGATGACTGGGCTGACACCCAATAGGGTGGTCTAATAACCCTTTGACCCACATGGCCGACCCCCAATAGGGTGGTCTAATAACCCTTCGACCCACATGACTTATACAGGGTCGACCCCAACAAGGTGGTCTAATAACCCATCAAGTATAAGTTACGACACTTACAATATAAATGACAACGCTTCCATATAGAGGAATAATAACATCTCTATAGGAATACAAACACTTCCGTATAGAGGAATAATAACATCTCTATAGGAGTACAATATACATAGATGAAATACATGGGTGAAATACATTCCGAAGTTACATATACATCAACACTCTCTCTTAACTAGGAAGGTATTTCTCGACACAGATCCACTAGCACAAGTCTTCTTCTCTGGATCATCATCAACGAATCATCATCCTCAAATCATCGTCATCATCACTGCTGCTGCTATCTCAATCAATCTCTGAACTACTCGTCATAGGAAGTTCTATAGAGCCAGTCCTTTTTCATACTGGATGTAGGCCCACCATCTGCAGGTCTTCATCATCACTGGCCATACTGTGGAATCCTCAGGACTTATTACGTGTGTCACAAAACCTGGCTGCAACATCCCAGGCTGTTACGAGCACACAGCTCTACCTGTCGGATCTCCTAGGAGCACATTACATGTGACCCATCACAAAACCTGGCTGAAGCATCCTAGGATGTTACGAGCACATAGCTCTACCTGTCGGATCTCCCAGGAGCACATTACATGTGACCCATCACAAAACCTGGCTGAAGCATCCCAGGCTCTTACGAGCACACAACTCTACCTGTCGGATCTCCCAGGAGCACATTACATGTGATCTCACCACAAAACCTGGCTGAAGCATCCTAGGTTGTTACGAGCACACAGCTCTACCTGTTGGATCTCCCAGGAGCATATTACATGTGGTCATGGAAAAACCTTGCAAGAACATCCCAGGCTGTTACGAGCACACAACTCTACCTGTCAGATCTCTCAAGGACACATTACATGCCAAAGGACAAAACCTCGCAAGAGCATTTGCCAGATCTCCCAGGGAGCTATTATATGCAAACAGAAAAACCTAGCAATAACATATGCAAATCTCCCAGGGTGCTATTATATGTCCTCCCAGAGCAATGCCTCGAAAGAGCATCTGAGGCCTTTTTCATCCTGTCTAGATCTCCCGGGTCTACTTACATGCTCATCTGCACAACCTGTCCACAACCACAGAGTATCCACCTGATACTCACCATACATCATCCTGATGTACACATGATCATCATGATCATCATCACTGCATCGTCCTGATGCATGTCATTTGGAGCAACATCCTGAAGCTCGTCATCCATGATCATCCTGATCATACAATGCATCCACTTGATGCATACCAAGTATCTGCCTGATACATATCATCATATACAATGTATCTACCTAATACATACATAGATACATGATCCACACAATGTATCCATCAACATACATGATCTACCTGATCATACAACGTATCCACTTGATACATATACAGATACATGGTCCAAGAATCCAACATGATGCATACATACATAAATGATCCAATTGATCATATCCAACATCCAACATGATGCATACATAAATAAATGATCCAACTGATCATACAAAGCAGAAACCAGAACATCATCCTGATGGTCATCATCCAGCGCTTATATCCATAGCCATGTGAAGGATCCTCCTCCCACCATGCTTGGAATGGCTTCCACAAATGTCTCCATCACTTCTTCCTCGAAGTGTCGTCAATCTGAAGAACACCAAGCCTCTCTCTGAAGTACTCAAACTTCGCTCTGGCTAGTGGCTTCATCAACACATCTGCAATCTGCTCATCCATCGCAACATACAGGAGCTTCACTGCTCCCCTCTGCACCATATCCCTGATATAGTGATATTTGATCTCTGTGTTTCGACCTGTCGTGGAACACCAGGTTCTCAGACAACTTCACACAACTCTGGTTGTCATAAAATATACCAGTAGCCTCCAGCGGTAGATCAAATAACTCAGACAGTAGCTTCCAAAGTCATACTGCCTCACAACTAGCCGAATAGGCTGCAACATACTCTGCCTCGGCTATACTCAGTGCTACGTAGGACTGCTTCCTGCTAAACCAAGAGATCACACTTGATCCCGTACTGAAGCAACACCTAGAAGTGCTCTTCCTATCTGCAGCACTGCCCGCCCAATCTGAATCAACATAAACCTGTAGGTTAAACTTTTGATTCACATCATACTTGAGCCCATAATCAATTGTACCTTTCAGGTACCTCAGAATATGCTTTACAGCAACCAAGTGAACATCTCTCAGATTTATCAGGAACTGGCTCAATGTGCTCACCGCAAAGCAAATATCTAGTCTCGTGTTAGTCAGGTACATCAAGGACCCAATCATCTGACGATACACAGTGACATCAACCGGATCAGATGAAACATCACACAGAAGCTTCAGGTTCGATGCCATAGGTGTGGCCATGGCCTTGCAGTCCATCATCCCAAACCTCTTCAGGATTTCTATTGCATACTTCCCTTGTCCAAGGAAGATTCCATCTGCACTCTGCCACACCTCCATGCTTAGAAAGTAGTGCATCATACCCAAGTTCTTCATCTCGAACTCAGCTACAAGTTTCCTCTTGGTATCGGCAATCAATCTATCATCACCTGTAACAAACTGGTCATCCACATACAATAGTAGTATCAAAGGATTGCCTTCCTCAACCTTGTAGTAAAGGTTGGAATCCGCTTTACTCTTGGTAAAGCCCAAACTAGATAGGAAACTGTCCATCCTACCATACCAAGTCCTAGGAGCTTTCTTCAAGCCATATAAGGCATTCTTCAACCTGCACACATATGACTTCCTGTCATGTGTTTCAAAACCAAGTGGCTACTCCACATACACTTCCTCTTCGACTACACCATTCAAGAAGGCTGTCTTGACATCCATTTGGTGTATCTTCCATTTCATCACTCGTTTTGTCTTTCTCCATGCTACCATCTGCAGCATGCTTGATCTTATAGATCCATTTGGAAGTCATAGCAGACTTCCCTTCAGGTCTTGGGACTGCATCCCAAACATCATTCTTCATGATTGACTGATCATGGCATTCTTCCATTACTTCATCCCAGATCCTGAGAACTTCAATATCTTCAATAGATATCTTTGTTGCTGGAACAAATGTTGTATTCCTTCTTTTGTAGGTGATGGTATATGATCTTTCCTACAAAACAAGTTAAATTGCATGATTAGAAACATCTCATAGTTTTCAGAACAAATTCTTACACATAAAGAAATATGTCATACAGTCATGCAATTATTTTGGCCAATGCTTCAATACAACATTTATCCATATCCCATAACTTTCTAGATGCCTTCCAATCTCTACCAGAACATTGTTAAGAGTGTGCATAACTCCCAACATGTCAGCAAAGAGGTTTCATTCTAGATAAGTAGCAATGGAATGTCGTACAGTGCCATAGGCCACTTACCCATCACATGCATATTAGTAGTATATTGTTCATTAATGCAATTATTCTAATATGCATAATACACAACTTAAGTCTAGGAACATAAGCATATACATCATTGAACAACATTATTTAAACAAACAAATATGTAAGAAATGACAATTCAAATACTTATCTTTGTTTGGTTGTTGGGTGGACTCCCTCTGAATCTTTGCAACTCCATCCTGATGTGGATTGTGAGAAGTGGTCGACTCCCTCTGAATATCTGCATCCTTGCAGAAATTACTGGAGTGTGCTCCCTCTTGATCTTTGCTTCCTGGATTACCTTTCCTTGAACTTATATCCATCCTCGATCACTATGCATGCTTACAAGTATCATTATTGTGATATCCTCGAGATCTCATACATAATCATACATTTATTAGTATATTCTTAATACTATCAAACACAATAATCTTAAGCATGTATAGTCATGATCATTTCAAACAGAAATAATAAGCATTAGTATTCAAGGACTCTTATGGTTAGTCATATCATATATTAAAGTAAGAAACATAATATTCCTAAACCCGTGATTACCTATACTTTTATGACTCTTCTGGTTAGTCATATCATCAATTAAGGTAAGAAACATAATATGCATACACCCATGATTATTCAAACCTATGAATAATCATTATCAATCATGCCATGTATACTTATATAAGAGATCCTATCACAAGGTAGGATTCTAACTTGATATAGGAAAACATACCTAGATTAGTATGTTAACTAGTTATGTTTACCATACCCACATGATGTTTTCTTGTTTTCTTCAATGACTTGTGCTAGTAACCTGCATATCTCATAAGTTAACCATTATAGAACCAAGTTATACATACCTCGTAAATAGATCTTCTAAGTGATCCATTACAATGGATGAATCTTTGTCTTCATGTCACCATGATCATATGTTCTTGAACTAGAACATGATTTGTCTTTCTTGGTGTACCTTTTATGTTAGTGGAAAACATAAACCTCATACAACACCATAATGCATTAGTACAATCATAAGTGTCAACACCCTAATCAATGAATATCTTATATCATGCATTCATAATTTTATTAAGGTGATACGACAAGTCTAAATTTAATCAAGATTGTACCAACCGTAATAATATGAAGACAAACATACCATAAACTTAATCATGAACAAATCTCAAAACATACATGGATAAGTCATACCTGTCGAGATTGCTTGTAATCTTCTTATGAAAGGCCTTAGCCTCATCTCCCTATGAAACAAGAACTTCTTCACTTATGCAGGTGACCAATCCATTCTCTTCTAGGATTAACCCAATCCACTTGATTTGTAGGAACTGGATCTGGAGCTGGATTAGAGTTTGTCAGAGAAACCCTAAAAATTCAAACTTTGAATTTCAAACTTCTGAAAGGATAGAAAGATGCGCCTTTATGAGCTGGTCAAGTTGGTATACTAAGAATTTGAAAACTTCAAAGTTTCACCCCTCAAAATTGCCTTTTAGTTTTCTGGATTTACTAGGGAGGACCCTGAATTAGGGTTTGAGTTTCCCGGAGCTTCACCCAACCAAAAATTTTGATTCAAATCTCTAAGCTTCTATTTTTCTGAGGAGCTTCCAGCCGTGGTCACAGATTTCCAAAATTCCAACTTTTACAGAAGCCCTAATTTTCCATCTTTCCGATCAAGGTCCCGAACTGGGGTTTGATCAAGCCCGACCTTCTTCCCAACCAAAAAATCTGATCTTGGTCTCTAAATTTCAATTTTGATGAGTAGAATCCAGCCGTGGTCTCTGATTATAAAAATTTCAACTTTCTCCGAAACCCTAAATTCCCGAAGCCATGAATGAAGGTGCTAAAAAATAATTATGTTTTGACATAAATATGCACCTGATTGTTTCTGGTGTAACTCTGAACTTTCTGATCCACAGGGTCTGAAAATTCTACCTATGGTAGCCCGACCTGTCATCTTTCCAACCCCACAGGTCTTACCTCAATTGGATTCTCTGAGAGATAGTTATGCCAAGTGTCGCAACATGACCTATTTATGGGATAAAACAAGAGAGCGAACGTGTATGACATGCCACATGTCACTGGTTCAGTTTCGGCCTCTGAAAAAGTTACCTGAGAAAGTACAGTCCGTACAATACCTGTCAATTTTTACGAAATTTCATTTGGAGCTTCCTAGCCCAAGTTATGACCTTTTTTCGTGGGTCACTTTGTTTATGACTCAGATCTGGAAGAGGCAGAAACCCTAGATTGTACAGATCATAAAACACAAAGTACAATGAATTAGAAGTTGTCCTTTGGACACAAGGTAGATGGGGATCTGATCTTCGACCTGTAAAAGTTTTAGATCCGAAATTTTTCCAAAATGGATTTATAGCGAAAGTTCTACGATGACTAGTTTTTTCTATATCAAGCCCTAGCATCGCAATTGCAACAAGTGTCATACATGCCATACCATGCCTTCTTTTAGGCTAGCTCTGATACCATGTCAGTTTTTCAGAATTTACTTCAATCTGATCTAGGATCTTAACTGAGAGAACAACATGTACAACATATGTACATCATATTAATCATGGACACAATAATGCAAGCACACAAGAGACACAGAGTTTACTTGGGGAAAACCATAAAGGTGAAAAACCCCAATAACTTTCTCAGAGATAGATAGAGCAATGATACAACCCAAGCATAAGAGATAGACATCTCCTAGCAGTAGATTCTCCTCCTCCACAAGTGCACCACTCTCCAAAGAGTGTGTGAGAGAATAGAATGATGAAATAGAGTGCCTCCCACACTCTATTTATACATGACTTGACTTGCCTAATAACCTTTACTAGGTCGGCCTTAACTTAACCACATAACATAATGCTGACTGGGCCGACACCCAATAGGGTGGTATAATAACCCTTTGACCCACATGGCCAACCCCCAATAGGGTGGTCTAATAACCCTTCGACCCACATGACTTATACAGGGCCGACCACAACAAGGTGGTCTAATAACCCATCAAGTATAAGTTACGACACTTACAATATAAATGATGCAGTGAACGTATCCGTTCACTAAGTTAACCGTGTTCGGTTAAGGGTTAATAGTCGAATCCGACTCTCATATTGGATAATAAGTAAGAATAATATATTAGATGATAGGATAAAAGATGATATGTTACAATGATGGCCCTGCCTTAAATATGGCTCGCGCATTTGATGTTGAGGAGACGCCTCATTTCATAACCTAACTTTAGTTAACCTAATTATTAATTATTTAATTATTATCTTATTTTATGTTCGTAGCATTCCCACTCTCTTAGAAAGGCTTTGTCCTCAAAGCCTTATAATGTTTCTGCATCATTTTATGTGGTGTCGTAGATGACGAAACATGTCGATACGAATTGCTAAGAGTCTAACATAACTTCTGATATGTCGACAGATCAATCCATCCCAAATTGATTTGTTGTGGACTGATGGGATTCCCTACTGATGTGTCGTCAGGAGATTTGATCACATTAGTACCATTATCTTTCGACATTTCCCACTTTTTCAAATATCGGTTTTTATGGTTGGGGTGTCAATAGGGAACTTTCACGATATCATTTTCATTTACGAATGTCGCCTTTAGAGCATTGATATGAGTTGGAAGTTGTATTTTCGTCTTTTGAGGATTTAAGTTTTTGTTCTGTATCTTTTCCAACTTGTTTTCTAACTGCCCGTTATCATTTTGAAACTTCTTAATCAATTCGACTTGCGATTTTCTGTCATCTTCAGATGTCTTAAGTTGTTCCTTAAGATCTTCATTATGACTTCTGATACAACTATTTTCTTCCTGCTTGTCTAGAAGTTTCCCTTCAATGTCGTCCATAGATTGTTCTATCTTTCGGCTATTTTTCAACTTCTTAATTTTTGTGACTAATATCTTGTTATGATTTCTTAGTCTAAAAATTTCTTCAGCATTGTTAGATAATGCTTTATTACTCTTCGCGATCTCTGACTTATGTGTCTTTTTAGAGTCGTCATTTTGTTGTTGAAGAACTTTTATCTGTTGTCGACACTGGCCAATCTCTGATTCTTGACTTTCTAATTTATGTCATAACTGCATTGGTTCTTCATCTTTGTCGCTAACGATTTTGTTCAAGCGTATTATTTTTGCTTCGTAATTATTTATTTCCTTCTTTATATCTTGATTTCCTAACCTCTAATTGAATTTATTTTCGGCTTTTAATTCATCAATTTGCGCATACAATTTTCCTATACGCCTTTCCTGGTCAGAGATTTTTATTTCATGGTACCTTTCTTGTAATTCAATTCTTATTCCTGAACTGTTATTTATGTCGCACAATTCTTCATTGTCTTTTCGATAACGTTTTAACATGGATTCTAATTTTTCTCGCAAATCGGCTTCCATGGTTTTTGACTTCTTCGACGGTGGGATGATCTTCTTTGATTTCTTTGATGAGTCTTTCTTAAACTTGGTCGTATTTCTTTGACTTGACTTATCCAATGATGGATAGTCTTTGCTAGATCTTCACTTCTTGTCTTTTTTCTTCGTTTTGTCTTTTTCTCGATTTTGTCTTCTTCAATACTTCTTATCTCTTTCTTTTTTTTCTTTTTCTTTTTTTTTTAAAGTAATTATTATTTTAATAAAATAATAATATTATTTCTCTCTCTCTTTTTTTTATTACTATCTCTTTCTTTTTTTCTTTTTCTTTGTATTATGTTAAATAACTTTTTATTTTATTTTTATATAATAATAATACTTAATTAATTAATTAATAATATTAATGGTTTTATAAACTATATATATATATATAGTTATTTTTAAAATCAAAATATCTAAACAAATATAATATTATTATTATATTGTTTATTATTTAATTTAATTTTTTTTTTTTAGGGTTTCGATGGAAGGCGGGAGCGATTGAGCGGGGAGGATTGCAGGAGGACCTGGCGTGGAGGAGCCGAGGGAAAGGATGGATGTGAGTGTGCAGCAAGTGGAGAGCAGGCAGAATGATGGCGTGTGACAGAGGAGGATGGCGAGAAGAGAGACTATGCGGGAGGGAGGAGGAGACGAGATCTGGCGGCTGGTGGTGGAGTGAGGGATGTGGTGCGATGAGGAGAATGGATGAGAGAAGAGATGGTGAAACACGCGGAGGGAAATGGAATCCCGTGGAAGAAGGGGGAGGATGAAAGCGAAAGGTAGACGTGGGTGTGGAGTCATATGGTGTGCAGGTTGTGCAGGTGTATGGAAGGATGGAAGAATCGCCAAGTCTATGCAGCGTGGATGGGGAGCGGGGATGAAACGCAGGATGTGTAGAGGACAAGAAGGTTGGGGTGTGGGCGTGTGGAGATGGGAGGTGTGTGAGTGCAACAGAGGATGGAAGATGGGAGATGGGCGAGCGAATTGTGGGAAGGCCTCGTGGAGTGGGGTGTGAGCAGGTGAAAGTAGCGTGTGAGGGAGGTCACGCAGGAGGAGAGAACGCAAGGATGTGGGAAGGCGATGGCAAGCAGGAAGATGGATAGTGAGGAGCGAGTGAGAGGGAATATGTGGACAAAGAATGACGTGGAAGAGATGGAGGGTGATGGGAATGGATGAGCATTTTTTCAGAAAATTTGAATAAGATGGCCAAAGGCCAAGTTCAGAGAGACTCTGAGATGATGGCCAAAAGCTGGATCAGTCACGAAGCTATGATACCAAATGCAATGAACGTATCCGTTCACTAAGTTAACCATGTCCGGTTAAGGGTTAATAGTCGAATCCGACTCTCATATTGGATAATAAGTAAGAATAATATATTAGATGATAGGATAAAAGATGATATGTTACAATGATGGCCCTGCCTTAAATATGGCTCGGGCATTTGATGTTGATGAGACGCCTCATTTCATAACCTAACTTTAGTTAACCTAATTATTAATTATTTAACTATTATCTTATTTTATGTTCGTAGCAAATGACGACGCTTCCGTATAGAGGAATAATAACATCTCTATAGGAATACAAACACTACCGTATAGAGGAATAATAACATCTCTATAGGAGTACAATATACATAGATGAAATACATGGGTGAAATACATTCCGAAGTTACATATACATCAACAGGATTTTCTATCTCCCCAATATATTCTAAGACCAATCAACTATTATGAATGGAAACAAAGAGTAGAGATGCTCTTGAGGATGAAGGGGATCTACCAGATCATAATTGATACATAGGTGGAACCAAATTCAACAACTTAAAAGTATAAATACTTGAATAGAATGGATGAAGCATTCAAGCTGCTTTGCTATTCTATTTATCCAGATCTACTTTACCACATTGAAGCCAAGAAGACTCCAAATGAAGTTTGGACTACGACGTCCACGTTCTTTGGAACACAAAATGAAATGAGGGGCCATTAATCAGAGGTGGAACTCATGAAATTGAGACCAAGTGATTTTGAATCTATTCAAGAGTTTTTCACAAAGTTCAAATCATTTCTCTTGCAGCTCAAAATGTGTAAGATCGATAAGGATGGCTCACAAATGGTACTCTCTTTTATCTCCAAATTGGGTCCTGATTATAGTTTCTTTGTTTTTGCTTTTCATTATACTAAATTGGCTCTTGGAGCCTCCTACAAAATGCCTACTTTGGATTTTTTGCTTCCTCCCTCCTTCAAGAGAAAGATAAGATCTCACAAATGGGCCTCCAAAATACCTCAAATTTGCATTCACTTGTAGCTAATGAGGGGAAGAAGCACGCAAGCAAGCAAAAGCCCCCACATAAGGGAAAAAATGAGCAAAAACCAAGGATTTCTCACGAATATTTCGACTCCGATGATGACAAGATGAAAGAGGAGCATCCATGGTGTCCTTAATACAATAAAGGACCACATAAAGAAGAATATTGCAGGTACAATTTTTTTTTGAAGAAAAGGAAGAGAAGGAGTGCAACAAGAAATATGTCACACTGAAGAAAGCCAGTTGCATGCATGCACTTTCAACAGTTTATACTCCATGCATCCTTGATTTAGAATACTTTTGGGAACTTGTCCCAAATCAAGTTCTCATTGAAGAAGACCTATAGTATGTCTCTCTAGACTCATGAGCTACAAATTTTTCTCCTACTCAGCAATTTCTGCACAATGTTTTTTAGTAGATTAACTTTTTTACATTCTCTTTTATGGGGGGGTTTCCCATGTGGTTTTCCCCTCTTACCTAGTTTATAGAGAAGTTTTGTGTGCATGGGTACTTAATAAGGTTGAGAATTTTTGTGTGCATGTGGTTTTTCTCATTGAAGAATACCTCTAGTATGTCACTTCAGAGTACCGAGCTACAACGTTTTCTCCTACTACTCACTAATTTCTGCACATTTGTTTAGCAAATTAAATTTTTTACTTTCTCTTTTATGGGGGGGGGGGTTTCCCATGTGTTTTTTCCCTCTTACCTAGTTTATAGAGAATGTTTGTGTTCATGGGTACCTAATAAGGTCTAAAATTGTCGGGACTCATTTTTCATTTCTTTTTTTACCTAATTAGGCTTGGGGGGGTGTTAAAGAAAATAACCATCTACCTAGCCCCTTTGGGCCATATTAAGCACCATTGAGCTGAACCCTTGGCTCCCAGGGAACTAATACTGACATTCATGGCCTAAATGTTGCCCTCATTGACATGCATGGACTAAATGACACCCTCCAGTTCAACTCATATTAATTCAATTCCTCTTAGCTCAACTCAGTTCAATTTAGTTTAGTTTAGTTCAGTTCAATTCAGTTCAATTCAGGTCATTTTAGTGTGAGTTAATGCATCAACCAATTCACTCCAAGGTTCTAGTTAGCCTCATGCACACTAGATGTGTCTCTCGAGTGTTTGGATCACATGCATGCGCCTATACTTAGTCACTTGAGATTGCATGTAGTTGGAGCTGTAGTTAGAGTTTCTTTTAGTTCACTTAGGGTTGTGATGGGGTAGTTAAGCCTAATTAGGGTTACTTAATACCTAATTCAAATTTAGGTCTAGGGTGCCAATTTATATTGTCTAGTTCATTCATTGAATATTAATGAAATACATCATTCCTTCTTATGATCTGTTCTAGCCTTTTTGTGTGGTGATTAATACTAATACATTTGTTACATGGATTGTTGATTATTGATCTCTTTTCACATTATATCTCTCTAATATCTGTGCCTGTATCTATATATGCTTGAGTTTTACATCCATCAATATCTAGTTCAACTCAATAGCTATAATGAAGAAGCATAGTATTCTCATAACTGTTCATATTGAACACTACTCCTTGGGTCAACTTAGCAAAAAAAAAGAACTCGCATGTTTAGTGCAAGTGCAAGGTGAAGCTTATTATCTTAGATGACTATATCATTGAAGTAGAGTTTGATGTTGTTCTATTATGTGTGGTTTTATATTTGAAAATACATACCTATGGGATTGAGATGCCATCTATTGATGACACTTAACCAATACATCCTTGTTAAATATGGCCAAGCTTAGTCAATGAGAATGTATAAATATCCATCACCCTTGGTGCTTGTTTTAATAGCTAAAGCATAGAGATTGATTAAATCCTTAGAATTTTTTTCTATTTTAGTCTTGCAACCAAAGGAGAGGCTAATACTTTCCATATAGGTATGTAAGGAACCCGATGTCTCATTGTACACAAATCTAGTGTGATAAGAGAAGTCAAAAGAGAGCAATAGTTGGAAAAACTATCACAGTGTCATTTTGACTTGCTTTAAGAACTTCACAAAATGCCTTTGAGCTACACAATTAAGCACTCCATTAACCAACAATAGGTATTTATTTTTCCAAATGAGGGGTGTGCATGAATTTTTGTTGGAAAATGAAGATGTAGATTTTATATTTTTTGGACAAGGGGTGAATTCAACCCAACTCCTCACCTCATGGATCTTCTATTGTTTTGATTTTGAAGATGAATGCCAGATGGAGAATGTGTGGACTATTGAATCTTAAACATAATCAACATTAATACCATATATTTATGGTTTTGAATCCATGAACTAATTGACCAATTTTATGGAGCTAAGTACTTTGATAAGATCAATATTAAGTCTAATATTAAGTTTGGGTACCACTAGATTTATATCGGGACATGATATATGTGGAAGAAACCTTCAAAGTGTGCTAGGGTTGTTTGAATGGATGGTGATGTTGTTTGGTCCTTCTAATGCCCCTATGATGTTCATGAAAATGTTGCACACAGTTCTCAAATCATATCTTGGCTATTTTGGGATCGTACATGGATAACATATCTGTTTTCAATACAACTTGGGAGGATAATTTTAAGTAATTAGACCAAGAATTTGTAGTATTATGCAAAAAGAAGCTACTTGTGAACATCAAGAGGAGTATATTCAGAACATAGAGAGCTTGTATTTCTTGGATTCCATGTGCCACCAAGTTGGACTTAATTTTGATCCATCATATATGTCAACTAGTCACCATTGGAAACACTCATGAACCATGAAGCTTCAAAGGAATGGGGATTTATCTTATAAAATTCATTGTGCAATTTTACCATGTTGTGTACCCACTTAATACATTGATTATGATCAACTCCATTTTAGTTGTGGTGTTGTGTAGCAAGAAGCATTCAATGTTACAAAGGATCTTGTTTGATAACTATAAAAATATCCAATTTAAGTAGGTTAAAATAGAGAAATCCATAAAGATAAAATATAACTGCTATCCATGAATGTGATGATTGATACAAATCATTGTGATTATAAATACTATTTAATGGTATGACTATGAAAATGCATGAATTTTGGAGACTTAATAATTAATTTATTATACATTTAAATATGTATTATTTATATTAATAATGTTCATTACATTTCACCCTTTCTCAAGATGCTTCATCCTCAAAGAAGAATCAAGGGCAAACTTCAGCATTCAATTTCAATGACGAGTCAACAACAAATCATACTCCTTGTTTGGTATACAAAAACTTTTATCCGTTATGAACTTGGGTAATTGAGTTCCTAAAGCATCAAAAGGATGTTATACATATTGCGGATTTCAGAAATAACAAGTGGAGGATGATGCATCAAAATTAATTTAATGCAAACGTTGTTATTTGGATTCAACTAGTGATATATGAACTTCGGTGAAAACTATTTCCATTTTCTAAAAAATGTCATAGACATAGGATGGAGTGATTGATTAGTTATTCCTACCTACTTATTGATTTATCTCCTAATGTAATTATTTTAACTTCTATTTTATCATTGACATGGTTCTCATAGAAGGTCTCTATGATCCTTTGGGAATAATCATTACTTTGAGCAAAGGGGACCAAAAAATCATTGATGATGTAGTGCTTATCAACTTATATTTTGAAGTAATGGTTTGAACTACAATTTCATTGGATTTTTATATTTGGAAAAAATGATTGGTATTTGATATGGAATGGATCATTAAATAATTTGTCATATATTTTAGTACTTTTCAAGTGGCAAAAACTTTTGAAGAAAAAGAGGACATCAAAACTACCAAGTTGAGATTGATGTTATTGAGTTGAATTAATGGTTGTAACAATTCGAAGTTTATTTTAGTATTCATAACATTTGAGAAGAGAACAATATTTCATATTCTCAAATGAAGTTAAAGGGACATTCCAAAAATCGGTGGTAAATCTGCATAAAGACACCTGGGTTGAAGGGTGACCCCCCATTAATTAAGTGAGAGGTGTTTAAAACCCTCATTAAATCCCAATTCTACCCTGTTGGGTATGGAGAAGATTGATGGATCCATTGGAATTACTTCCGATAGAAGTCACTACGGAGTGTGCGAGAGTACACCATCAAGTTCATAAAATTGGCCATTATGTTAGGTATATCTCCCATGAACCTGTATGTACTACTCAAGTATCTGTGAGGCCTACACAACCATTTAAGGAGGAAAATTATGATATTTAAACCTAGGACAGTTGATGAGGTCTATGTGTAAGTACAATATTCAGAGAATATGGGTAAGAATAAAGGAGAAGTGGTTCCAAGAAGAAGTAACACCAAGATGATTTCAAGGAGGGAAAGAAGAAGTGGAAAAGGATGAAAACGAAGAGAGAAGCCACAACATATCAATGCAAGGATTTGAACAACCATTTTAATAATTATAATATTAATGGTCACACTGGATTAAAGTGTTGGAAGCTACATCCAGATTTGAATACAAAAAACTGCAAGAGGATGCTAAGAAGAAGAACATGCTAGCCATGGATTCAAGCAATTAAGTACATAGAAAATTAGATGTAGATGAAAATATTTTCTGCAGTACAATACAAAAGGAGGTGAATATGAGTATCCTCCATCCCAAATAAGAGAATGAGATGACTAAACTCTTCCATATCAAGAGGTTGTTCAAGAACATATGTAAAGGTGGATGCTCTATTTGGTTTCGGTTTATAGGCCAACCTCATACAAAAAATATCTTGTCATCATGCTTGGATTGGAAGTTCATGACCTTCCTCACCTATATCCATTGGGATGGGTAAATAAGAATGCACAACTCAGGGCCACTAGGTGGTGTAAGTTCGAATTTGCCACAAGTGCAAAGTATATTGATGAAATGGAGATAGATGTAGTACTACTTTATGCATGTGGTGTAGTGTTTGGAAGCCCCTACATGTATATGAGGGTTGTAATATTCACGAGGATATCAAACCAGTATACGATATATGCAATCTTCAATGCACACAAAGGTAAATCCAATATATATTTGGCAAGTGCTAACCAAGCTAAGAAATTGATTAGTTCAAGTAGGAAGTTTGTGTTATTATTTTTGAGAGAGAATCAACAATGAGATGAATTTATAATGTACCTAGGGAGGATAATATGGGGTACCAAGGGGATTATGAATGTCATGTGAATAGGCCCACTTGGTAGTGTGTGGTAATACATATGTCGATTAGGTAGTTAGAAGAAATAATATAATAATAAGGGGTAGTTGGCATAAGAATGCTCATGAGAAAGTATAAATACACGAGTATCATTGTATCGAATAAGTTGGATGTTGGATGTCATAGTTGTAGCAAACATGGCATGTGGAGTGATTCCTTTTATAAGGAATAATTGATAGTGTTACCCTACCTCAAGGGTGCTCTCTATAATATTGTGTTCATTCTCTTGTTGCCTATTGTGTGGATCTATTGTGTTATTTTCAAGTCAATTTCTATATTTTATCTTGAGATCTATTAAGGACACAACATTTGGTATCAATGCACTTTCTAGGGACCAAAAGAGAGAACTTTTTTACCTTTTATTTTGTTATTTTTCTAAGGGAAAAAGAGGGTCGTGAAACTCATGTCATTTTATGAGTATTTTTTAGTATAAATTCAAGAATTTTTTTTGTAGATATGCCTTCTCCTTGAAAAAATACATGATTTCAAAAAATAAATTGCTTAAATCAGATTATAGACGAAGGGTATACTACAATTTGAAATCTATATTTTTAACCCCTTCTCGATGATGGCCATGGGTTTTGTAGAGGACATAACATTTGATAGGGTGATCAAATTGCAACCAGATAATTGCCATTTGATAGATAATTTCCAGGGCTTTGATATGATATATTTTTCTACAATATTGTGCTCATTCTATGGCTGGCTTGCGACTTGGGAAACTAGACTAGCCATAGAAGCAGAGTTTGTCATTAGTTTTCCATAACATGCCAGAATAAAAAAAGTTAGTTAGTATGCTAGGACCATTTCGCAAAAAATTAAAGTATTATTTAGGATATTTAATAAATTGACTAAGGTACTTAAATTGTCTACTCATAGTCTTAACATCTTCGAGATAGAGAAAATGAGATAGAGATCTATGAAAATAACTAATCAGTTGAAGTAGAAAAATTTGGAACCTCTGATGTTGGAAGTGATGTGTTTGGTTGACCTATGGTCCTTTCTGGAGTTGGAGGAGTTGAACTAGGTTCCCTTGTATCCCTATCTTTGCAAAGCATGCATGTTGTAGCTTTGGCTAGAACATTGAGTTTGGCCCCAAGTCTAGTAATTGCCTTGCTTATCATATGTTGCCTATCTTCTATTTTGCAAATGTGCTCTTGCAGTTTATCTAGTTGAAGCATGATTTCCTACCTTTCTTCATTACTATCCATCAATGATTTCCCCAATGTCTTTTAAGTGCTCATATGACATGGATGTATTCAAATAATTCATCTCTTGAGTGCGGGTGCTACCAACATTAGGGATGCTATTTTGAAAATTGACCAAAATGTCCAGAGTGTCAGTAACATGCTTCTCTTATGCAACCCAGGTTTCCAAACAGGCTATCTTCTTCTGGACTAGAGGCAAAATGGCACCATAGAAGGATGGTTTTTTTCCCCTAGTTTCCTAGAGGACTTAGGGAATATGGGATTGCTCGGACCCTCTCTATTTCCTTATAGAATCTCTATAGGGAGCCATGTCACTAAACCAAATATTATGACTAGAGAGAAATCCCTCCACCAAATGAAACCAAATGTCTCCTTTCCCTGTGTTGTTAGTGAAACCAGATTTAGCTTAGGAGTATGCCCCTTTCCACACAAAATTGCTAGGGGTTGTGAGCTATTTCCTCTGGTCCACGTGAAGAATGGTGAAATTTCTAGCCTACATTCCTTGAGTTGTCTCCTTACCACCCAAATTCACCATCTCTTAGAGCCTCCAATTAATTCTAGGAACGATCATTGCTAATGGTGGAATGAGTAGAGCTTGATGAGCCATGATCACCCACATTTCCCACATTGAGCAAAGGTGATAGGTCGGTCTAAGGTGAAGGTAAGCCACTAAGATTGAGGGTGGGTGGCTTCATGGGGAACACGTTACCCTGTACTATCGCATTACCCTCTCCTCCACTATTATGTACATAATAACAATAACAATAATAATAAAATAAATACAATGAAGCCCCGATGGGTAGCTCAGTTTGTTGGAGCTTCCAAGTCCAAGAATGAAGTAGTCGAGGCCAGAGGTTCAAATCTATGGGTCCTTCGGGGTCAGTCTCCCGAACTTGGATCCGACATGGTGAGGCCCATTCGGGTGGTTCCCTTGAGAATTATTACCATGGATGTAGCGAGACATCCATCTTCTGGGGTTATGAGCCACATGAAAAAAAATACATTGTAATAATTAATTAAATGAAGAGTCAAAGAACGTGTCCTTTATATTTGAAAGGGCAGGATGGTATTATATAAAGCTCCATGTATTGTATTGTAATATCATCATCATAATATTATCAACTATTATTCAAATATATAAATATCTTAGACATATACTTGTCTATACAATTATAATTAAAAGAAGATCTTTTATAGTATCAAAGCTATCTGAACCTTGCACTTGCTGCTCTAGTTGTTCTTCATTTTTCCTATCTATTGTGTTTTCATCATGCTGGGTTTTCCTAAACAAGCAACACCAATGTGCCATGAACCCATTTTATATGAAACTGATCACAATTATTGAGTAGTAAAAAAAAATACAGAGGAAACATTCTTGAGAGATACACAATCAAGTGGAAAAATCTATTGCCAAAGATTTCAATAAAATAATCGAAAAAAGCATAACGAGGGATGTGGACATCAACAAGGAAAATGAATCCAAAGTTGAAGATTTACCCTTTGATTTTGAATCGAATTGGGAATGTGTTAACACCCAAAAAGTGCTCACTACCTCATCTATCCCATTACATGACTCATTTGTCCATATTTCCTACCATATTTACCTTCAGAACCCTAAAATATCATTAAAAAGCCTCCAAAAGGCCTAAAAAGCCCCCAAAAGGCCACAAAACCATCAAAAAAGCCTCCAAAAGGCTAAAAAACCCCCTTTTCCCCCAAAATTATCCAAAATTCCTCCAAAATAGAAAAAAACCTCTAAAAAGGGAATAAAAAATATAAAAAAAAGGAGGAAAAAGAGGAAAAAGGAGGAAAAAACCCTATATCGCTGACCTAAACTACATGGTTCCCAAAACCACGGACCAACACTCCACCACTAAAAACCTATAAATAGGTGATGGAGACCCCTCATTTCATATCCACAATCAAATACACCCTTACTATGTCAAAATCACTCTTGAAACCCTAGCTCACCCTTGAGCTACTTTCACCATTGAGTGCCCCTTTTGTCCCATTTCCACCATTTGGAGAAAGAGAAGGAGCAAAGTTGGAGTTTGGAGCAACCCTCTTGGATCATTGCAAGAACTTCACCAACCTCTACACTTGAGGTAAAATTTTAATACAAAAAAGAAAAGATCTTCACCATATTTCATGTTTTTGTTATGCTTATTAATGCCCATGCTAGTTTAGAATTTGTATTGTTTTCTTACTTTAGTTTACTGTTTATTGAACTGCTACTAAGGAGTCCATTCTCCTTAGTAGGTGCTCATTTGCACAAGCTAGGGTGAAAACCCTAGCTACAGTTTTGGCGACTCCTCTTGGTTTGAATTTTTGGTTATAGTTTTTAAATATTTTCCTGGCTTTTCCTTTCGACTGTCCCTTTCGGCTGTCGTAAACCGCATCTTTTACCCCCTACAGTTGCGTTCCGACCGTGTCTTTCAGGCCTTTACCTGCGATCCGACCGCGGCTCTCAGACTGTTTCCGGCGACCTGCCGACCGTTTTCAGTCTGTTACTTGCGATCCGACCGTGGCTATTAGCTTGTTCGGGGCGATCCGACTGTAGCTGTTAACCCTTTTCACGCGTCCCGACTGCAGCTTTCAACCATTTTCCTACAACCCGCCTGCGCTTGTCTGGATTTTTCCCGTGACTCGACTACGTCTATCAGCCTTTTTCCCGCGTCCTGACTGCGGCTTGCAACCATTTTTATGCAACCCGACTGCCTCTTTCGGCCTTTTTCCTGCGTCCCGCTTGCAGCTTTCAACCATTTTCCTGCAACCCACCTGCGGCTTCTTACCTGTTTCCTGTGGTCCGACTGCCTCTTCCGGCCAAAAACCCACAACACGTCCACGACTGTTGCTCTGTTTCCCGTGGTCCAATCGCCGGTATTTGCCAGAGACCCGCGGTCTGCTTTTTGCACTTTTTTCCTTGTTTTGAACCCAACACTTTGCTGCACTATTTCTACACCTGCACAACCATCTGTCCTACCTGTAGCCATACTTCCCTACAACCTTTTCTGCAATTTTATTTCTGTTCCATTTACATAATCGTTTTTAATTTTTTTTTCAACATTTTACTTGAAAAAGAGAAAATTTTGCATTTCAAAGTTTACATTTTGTCTTGTTATTTTTAGTTAGAAAGTCGCCCCCCTTGTGGCACTTTTATTTGGGTTCATCACCTCACACGCACACACTCTGTCACCTAATTCAAGTGATCCTTAAAAAACTACTTAACACAACCAACATTCTAACCCCACTTGGGGAACACATAAGAATTTTTGTAGTTAGGTAGGATTGGGGGGATAGGCATCCAAATAACACCCCTCGGTTGCTTACACTTGAGACATAGCTGTTGTACATTAGGGAACCAAAATCCCCTAGTATTTTTTGGCATGGTCACAACCAGTTTACCAGAGGGCCTCTCCCCTAGGAGGGTTAAAGTCGCCAGACTGGTTTTGGAGGCCTGAGTGGAATACCGCAATCCATTCAGTAACCGAAGGCTACCTTTCACAATTCTCGGGGTATCCCTGTATGGGGGTACTGCGGTAAAATAACCAAACGGCAGATTCACCTTTTATGGACGTGTCATGAACGGGGTATCTTAGTTGCCTTTCTTCTAGGATTGACTACTCGGTGTCCCTCCCGGTAGGGGGATATATTTAGCCACTTGGCTCTACTATCCATATTGTGTGACTTGGATTTCATCACCTTGCAGAGGATATGTCTAGTTGAGTTAGAATACTATTTAGTTAGGTGTTTGCATGCTCCCTTACCTCCTTTTGGTCTAGTGAGTCCACTATTTTTATTTTTTTAGGAAACCTACTGCTTGTTGGTATTCAGACCATTTTTGTTGATACTCCACTTATTGTAGCACAACTGTTGCAGTAAGTGTTTTGAGTTGGTTGTTGGCCTGAGTGCCATATTTTTTGAGCTCTCCTTCTGCACACTCGGTTGCATTAGGGTTTTTGAGCTGTTTTTCACTCAACACAACCCCCAGATATTTGACACCATTTGTCACCATTGAGTCCCCGAGACATTCTCAGCGCCTCCGGGGTGAGCCCCCGCAGCATGGCTCACTTGAAACCACCCGTCATAGACATAGATATTCATCACTTGATACCACTCATCATAGATCTCGAGCTTTGTCACTTGACCCCACTCGTCAACGGCATAGAACTCCGTCACCCGATCTAGACGTCCCCTATTTTACCTCTGATTCTGAGGCAGAGTCCGAGAACCCCATTTACACTGCACCAACCAGCCCCATGGCTGGCGTGACTTCCACCCCTTTCTTTGTAGGGACCATTGGTGGAGCATCCACCACCACACCAGCTACCACACCTGCTTTGGGTATGCCCTCTATGGGGCCCCCATCTACCATTCTGATCACTGCACCCATTCCAGTAGCTGGAATACCTATTCCCACTCCATCCATGACTCACACTACCCTTGGCGGCGCAGGACTGTCCCATACCACTTTCGTCCCTCCACTTGGGGGAAGCATCCCGAACCCAGCCCCTCCACTTGGGGGCATTGGCCCCAATTTGGTCACACCCACTAGTATGTCACATCCTTCTACTAGTTTTCCATTCATGGCTAGCCTCAACCTTCTTGACCTAGCCAGACTGACTAACGATCCCATTAGACACGACCCTGCATGGCCTCACATGCCCACCAAGCTCCCCTCCGACATCCCTAAGTTTGAGGGCAAGGCAGGTGAGGACCCCCAGAACCATATTATGTCCTTCCATCTATGGTGTTCCTCCAACTCCATAGTGGACGACTCTATCCGCCTCCGTCTGTTACAACGCACCTTCACTGGCTCTGCAGCTAAGTGGTACATTGAGCAACCCCATGGGACCCACGCTACCTTTACTTCCCTTGCCTCGACCTTCCTGCAGTTCTTTCAGTTACCTGTCCGCTATGATGCAGGAGTTTAGATCCTACTGTCTTGCAGACAGAACACGGCTACCCACATCACTGACCACATTCATGAGTGGCGTCGATGCCGCAGCCTCTGCAAAATCAAGTTAGACGACCGTATCTTCTTAGATTGGTTTCTAAAATCTCTCCTTCCTGTCATTGCCAAGGATGTGGCATCCAAATGACCCCAGTCCGAAGAAGAGGCCATCCTCAAATCCTAGCAATTTGACCTCATATACGCCCAGTCGGGTTATCTCTATACCATTATACCTGACGCCCCTCGCGGCGATTCCTCCCAGCACGATGCGCCGAGGGCATCCCATGCCGCAGACGGCATCATTGGCCGCGTTGCCTCGCATCCCCAACCCTTTTCCATAGCATGTTGTATCCCTGGCCCCGACCTTTCGCGGGCTACATCTCAATCCGGAGCAACCAATTCATACGCTCCTATGACACATCACCACCATTCTCACGGACCCTCATGTCCACCTCAGTGCTTTGGACATGAATCCCCCGCTTATACTCCCTCGGTCGCACCTCAGCCATATTACCATCCACAGGCTTCACCAGTTCCTGTGTCCTCTCAAGCCCAACCTGCTTATTACCCGCCACAGGCATCCCCTGTGGCAAACCCACAGCCTGCTCCGCAGACATATCAGCAACCCCCACAAGGTTCAGCACCCGCACCACCTCCACCTACTTATTATCCACCGCAGCCTGCTCCCGCACCTGCACAACCCCAGAACCCACCTGCTGCCCAAGGGAAAGTTTACGCCCAACAAAATCCGCAGCAGAACCAAAACAACCAGCGCCAACAGGGCCAGCAAAACCATGGAAAAGGGCGTAACCGTGGGAACAACCCTCCTCCAAACCAAGGTGGTCAACCTCCTAATCCCCCAGACAACAATAATGCGGCACCTGCCAACCAAAACCCTGATCGACCACCCAAGCAGGCCAAAAATCCTGATTTGCGAACAAACCATCCTTGTTCTATTTGCAGGGTCTATGGCCACTACACACATGCTTTCCTACATTTGGAGTGATCTCGACAACTCTAGGTTGATGATGCCCATCGCCAAGGGCATGCGGCTCCTCAAGTGCCACCCAGCCCCCCACCCCCTCAGCAGCAACCTTTGGTGCTGCAAAACCCCTTACTAACCCAAGGCGTAGTGAACACTCAGTCGTTGGCCCCCCCTCAAGGCAATGCGCCACCACAACAACAGATCACTTATGCTGCTCCTGATCAACCCATGTTCGACTTAGGTACTCACCACTTGTTGATGATGTCGTCTGCTGATGTCAACCTCCAAACCCGTCGGAACCAATATGGCTCCACCCCTGAAGCCCCTCCCGCCGACAAAAACACTAACGCTCATCCCACTGATCATACATTACGTATACCTCTGGCTCCACTCGATGGCGCCCCCAAAGCACCTCGTTTCCCACTTCATCATATCAACAATAATCCCAATGCTTGCGCTGCGTCAAATCACAACATTGTAGATGACTTAGCCCAATCTCTCGTAGCCATGCTTGCGTTAGAAGTCTTAAAAAAATTTCTTTCACAGTGCAAGACTTTTCTCTCTGCCATTGGTGCTATTAACCCAAATGATTCACAATTGATGGCCTTCGATTTGGACCAGTCCGAACCATGCCTGCCTTCCACTTTAGCGTTCCAAGTTTCTTTTTCCGTTCGGAATCTTATCATCCATCGGTGCATTATCGATGAAGGTGCCTCTACATGCGTTATGTCCACATTCGTTTGGCAGAAGTTGGGATCCCCTACTCTCCAGCAGTCCACCACTGTGTTGCGAGCCTACGACGGCCGTTCGGCTCAACCCCAAGGCCTATTAGCTAACGTCCCCGTCCAGCTGGCTGGTAAAATCATTCTCATTGACATAGAGGTCATCAATGCCCAACTTGATTATAACCTCTTACTTGGTTGCAGCTACATGTATGCCATGCGGGCGGTTGCCTCATCCATTTTTCATACCATGATGTTCCCCCATGACGGACACATGGTCAAGGTCGACCAACTCACCTATTACGATCCAAATTCCCCCGCTGCACCCGAAAATGTTCTCCCCATGGTTGAACAACCTGTTAGTGGTTCCGCTACCTCGTTTGTTTCCTCTGTGGGACCTGGAGTTTACTCAGATATGCCGATGACCTCCACATTCCAATTCATTCATCCCCCATCACCTGCGACTGAAGTGTCTGACCTATGCACCCTTTCCCACAATACACAAACACCCAACAATCAACCACCCTTGTTACCCAAACCACCATTGGTACCTAGTCACATTGGTGTTACACCCATCCACACAATCCCCTTCCTAGTCCCTCCCTCGGGAGTAGTAAGCGCCCCGGTTATGGATACCCTCAGCCTCCCTGGGTTAACCTTAGGATTACCCGTCTGGTATCTTTCGCCTCCCGTTCCCCCGCCGACACCAAATTTCGTCCTCCAATCGGTGCAACCCATTGTCACTACTAGTCAACCACCTCCCGGTGTCGCTACCCCTTTGTCATCTACGAATCCCCCTCCTCTTATCAAGCTCACTGGGGGCAGAGGACCACAACCATACACTGCTGTACCCCCTCCCAAGATAGTTAAATCCCCTTCCGTGTTTCATGCTCCCCCCAAATGCTCGTTGTGTGATGAGTTAGGCCATCTGACTCATCAATGTCCACAATTACCTGCATTACAGGAACACATGCAAATGCTTGACGATGACCCCAACATCCCGGTTGTCAAACTCGACCCAACCCCTAAGCCTCGTGATAAATCACTGCGTACCAACCACCCTTGTGCCATATGCGGTATTTACGGCCACTACTCACATCACTGTCCTGATCTCCCAGATTACAGAGCATCTCTCTACGAGATGAATAATTTGGACCTTGAGACGACACCCCCCACAATTGAGGAGATCCACCCTCCGGTATCATCCCCATTCAGAGAGATTAACACCATTTATATGATCTCTTCGACTACCACTCCCTCGTCAACCGATTTGACAACTCAAACTTTCCGCAATGATGAGGAGATTCTCGAGGCTCTCACTGCCCGGATTATCCCTGGGATGACATGCACCATCGTTCCTGTTTCCTCCCAGAAGAATCCTCCTCTACCCCAGCTACCCAACTCGCGGTTGAGTGCAAAGATTTCCTTCCCACTAAAGTCGACTGGTTTAAGGATCCTATTCCTGCTCCTGATGCCTTTGAGGAAGGTAACATCGCCAATATCTCACCCGTCATCCACATCGATATCTCTGACCCACCTGGTGCTCTTGAAATCATTACCTTAGGAGCCTCCTGCAGTGAGCATGAGATTGGAGAATACAAAAAACATTTCCAAGAGTTCCGCGATGTCTTTGCCTTGTCCTACCCCGACATGCCTGGTCTTGACCCCACTATCATAGAGCACCACATTTCCACCTCTGAGTTTAGGGGCATAATAGATTACCTTGATCCTGGGATAGGGGGAAAGATCAATCATTTTGAACCTACCCCATCACATATATCTCATCACGTCAATGAACCCATCGTTCAAACCAACACATATGTGATCCACAATCACAAACCCCATGCACATAGCATGGGGGCAGGTCATTAACCCTGCTCACTTTTTTCACATTTGTGATCTCAACCATTTTTGAGGTCACTTGTATATTTGATTTTATACACCTAGTTATTTCCTTTGACCATTCCGGAGTCCTTATGACCTCCATTTTTTGCACCATTTGCACCGCCGGATTCATATTTCCGTGCCCGTGATGATGCTTGAGATCATTTCTCTCTCTCATCAAAAACCATTTTTGTCATGCCCCTCGTCACCTCGGTTTGCATGCCACATCGGTTGTTATCTGTATTAGCCGTATTTTATGTCGTTGGATTCATTTTTCCGCGCTTGTGATGATGCTTGAGATCATTTCTCGCTCTCACTAGGCCCAATATCAACATTGTGTCCCGACACCTTGTCGCCACGGTTTGTGTGCCACATCGGCCGTAGCCCGTTTTTGATATACTATATATCATCGGATTCATTTTTTCAAGCCCGTGATGATGCTTGAGATCATTTCTCGCTCTCACCCCCATATTTTTTGGGTATTTTGTCCAAAATGCCCCCCGTTGCCTCGGTTTGCGTGCCACATCGGCTTTTCTCTGTCTTTGACACTTTTAATTTGGTCGAATTCATTTTTTCGAGCTCGTGATGATGCTTGAGATCATTTCTCACTCTCACTTGGTACATTTCAACATTGTGTCCCGACACCTTGCTGCCTCGGTTTGCGCACCACATCGGCCGCCATCGGATTGTTCCACATTTTTCCATGAGCCATTCACTCCTGTCATACTGCAACTAATTCGTTATTTTTCCACCATTCATTACCCCGCAAGGAGGCCCACCAGTGTTCCCCCCTACCCTCGTTCTTGGTCATCATCAATGTTCCTTGATTGAGCACTTCCTCCTTGCCTAGCCATTCCTTAATTTTATCCCTTTTTCGGGCCGGACAAGTCCTTTACGAAAAATGTACTTAGGGAGTTTATGTTAAGCTCTTTTTTGACTCCTAAAACAATGAAAAGATCGCCGAGCAATCTTGCTTCCTTTCATGCTCGTTAAAGTACCTGAAAGGGCGTCTATCTGGTATAAGTTTAACCCTTTTCCGGACCTGGTAGACTAATTACGAAAAAGGAATGCTCTAGTCACACCGGCTAGAAGAGTTCTTCATTGCATCCTTTTATGCTTCTTTGGGCATTGGAGACTAACACATGAAAAAGCAACCCCCTGGAGTCTTCTTATCACTTTCAGACTCTCTAAAATTGATAGCAAGCACGAGCATGCACTGTCCTGGGCTCGTACAAATCCACACGATAGTACCATTCCATTATTTCAGAGTCTTCTTATCACTTTCAGACTCCTTAAAATTGAAAGCACTCACGAGCATGAACTGTCCTGGGATCGTATAAATCCACATGACAATACCATTTTACACACACTTCTTCTAGTTCCTCAACCCTTGAAGAAGTCCCCTCGTGCCTCTTGGAACTATGATCGATCACCTCGGCAGCACTCCCAATCAGGTCGCCTTTGTTCAGAGTATTCTGCAGTCTCCTACCATTTTACACCAGCTTGAGTATCCCTCATCCCAGTCACTATCCTTGATCCATTACAGCTATGATCCCTTTCCCATCAGTCAGTTTCATATGCTACCCGATCGTCCCTGCCATCATACTCTGAAAAAAGGAAGTTTGAGTCCACCCACTCTACTTGCCCAGATATTCACCACAGTATGTCAGTCCTACCATCAGTACTATCACACTTCGGTTCTCTACCTCGCGCTCCTATCAAGGAAACATCATTGCCTTGATAGTTGCAGGTCTCCCTCTGTCGATGACAACCCCTCTATTCCAGAGGATAGACCCAGAGGTCCCTGCGCCTTGGACCCATCACCATCTGTGGTTAGTGCCTACGGACCATTTTGAGAGGAGTCATCATTGCCTCTCCGAGTGGTTGTTTCTCACATGCTCGACTTCAACACCTTGATCGCATCGTTGAGAATCGCTCAGGGTATATATCCATTCAGTTATTGGTTGAAGACCCTAGATTTCCCCCGACTCTAGCACATTGGTGAGTCACTTCGGAACGCCCAGTTATATGTTCCCGTGGATGTCCGGGTTGCGTTGGCGATTGTATTCGGAAGCCATCCAGTTATATGCTTCCTTGAGTACCCAGTTCAGTTCCAGTTCAGTGTACCATTGAGAGTATGACCCCTTGTCACTATGATCCAGTAGCTCATCAGTTCCTCTGGTACCACACTCAAGAGCACTGTTGTCCTTCCAGTGTATCAGTTCTTCAGCTCAGATATGGTCAACCCAACAGTATGTCCCATATTTGTGTCCCCTCTGGACCCTTATGATGTACACAGTGGTTCTCTATGTATCCTACAGGTCCCCCTTTTCGGGCCTCACGGTTATTTTTTATGTATCTTGATATGAGCAAGGGTATGCCCACCTCGTCCATATAGTGAGATTCTTCCTCATTCATTATTTGAGGCCATGTATATGTCAGGTCCCCATATTTTGGACCCCATTGTTATTATTGTTCTATTTCTTGATACGAGCATGGGAATGCCCGCCTTGTCCATATGATCAGATTATTCCTCATCCATTATTGAGGTTATGTACTTTTAGTTTTTGCAGTTTGTTCAGGACTGTTGTTCCGGGCTCTAGTTTGTTTCTTCTCTTCTCCACACCCCAGGAAAAACCTACAGGACTTATGATGTCTATCGGCCATACGATGAGCTCCTGCCCTCACACATCAGGGGGCAATCTGTTAACACCCAAAAAGTGCTCACTACCTCATCTATCCCATTACATGACTCATTTGTCCATATTTCCTACCATATTTACCTTCAGAACCCTAAAATCCCATTAAAAAGCCTCCAAAAGGCCTAAAAAGCCTCTAAAAGGCCACAAAACCATCAAAAAAGCCTCCAAAAGGTTAAAAAATCGTTTCCCCCCCCCACAAATTATCCAAAATTCCTCCAAAATAGCAAAAACCCTCTAAACAGGGAATAAAAAATATAAAAAAAAGAGGAAAAAACCCTATACAACTGACCTAAACCATATGGTTCCCAAAACCATGGGCCAACACTCCACCACTAAAAACCTATAAATAGGTGATGGAGACCCCTCATTTCATATCCACAATCAAATACACCCTTACTCTGCCAAAATCACTCTTGAAACCCTATCTCACCCTTGAGCTACTTTCACCATTGAGTGCCCCTTTTGGCCCATTTCCACCATTTGGAGAAAGAGAAGGAGCAAAGTTGGAGTTTGGAGCAACCCTCTTGGATCATTGCAAGAACTTCACCAACCTCTACACTTGAGGTAAAATTTTAATACAAAAAAGAAAAGATCTTCACCATGTTTCATGTTTTTGTTATGCTTATTAATGCCCATGCTAGTTTAGAATTTGTATTATTTTCTTACTTTAGTTTACTGTTTATTGAACTGCTACTAAGGAGTCCATTCTCCTTAGTAGGTGCTCATTTGCACAAGCTAGGGTGAAAACCCTAGCTACAGAATGTCAACAATAATAATACATTTTTATTTATTATAAAGAAAAGGATGATGAGCGACCGGCTCTAAAATTAGAAGATGAAACGAAAGCCTCCCTTATCAATGACCATGATCATAGTGAAATAAATTATATCGTCCAATACCTACTTGCTACCATTTCAAATTTCATTGAACGTTTTAGTATCATGAATGGTGATATTATAAAAAATCCAATTCTTCCAGGCTGAGTTGCCCTCAAAGAAGAGAGATGTAGAGCAACACACTAGTAGTGTGACAATAAGTAAGCCTTCTTTGCCATCATCTCATCATGTGCTCAAAGGTCTGGCCATGGTCCTTTTGGTTTAGGTTTGGATGTATTGAAAATATAGGTCATATATAAAACTAGTGCTTTTGTATCCTTGAAATTGTGAAGGTAATTTAATGTTTTTTTGAATTACTTTGTCAAGAGTTGCTTTCAAGATGGGAAACCAACCCAAAATTTTTAATGCCATTGGAAACAAAATTGGTGTTGGATGAATATAATTGTCTTGAGGTTGTATATAAAGACCTAGGTTTTGCATGGTCCAAGGACCCAACAAAACCCCTTTTCATCGGCCCTTTCGGCAACGATTTGCGAACAGACTGAGGTCTAACCCGAGGCAAAGTAATGGGGGGGTTGTGGAATCAGGTTTCCACAACTAGGTGATGAGTGTTAAAATAGATTGGCGAGCAACGCGCTATGGGATTCGCGCTGTGGAATTTGGACTGAACAAAGCTTAACCCATTCACGATTAACATTTAGCCTATCGCGCATCCAAGGATCGTGGGATGTCGGATGGTCTTTCGACGACAGGACAACGCAACTGATAACTACGCTTCCTCTTCGAACTTAACCAACTTCAATGACTTTACTTAGAGTTTCTTATTCATTCATCAATTGCCTTAGGTTATTTATCTTATGACTTATGCAATATGACAAAACACAACGTACTACGCACTTCCAGTGCTGTGCTTCGAGGGAATCGCATGACGCGAACTCCACTGATTCTAGTATCTACTCAATCAACTTATGCATTAATTCTGACTTAGAAATACTTATGCATCTAAAATTCATCCACATATGCGATACTTAACATATTATTCCCATCTTCACTCTCTATGGCGAATACATATAAAAGTAAGAACATATAAACTGATAAACGAGATGTTAAGCATTCATTGTAAGCAAATATATATATGCAAGCATATAAACAGTCACACAACATAGAATTTAACGGGGTTCACCCCCTGGATGGGAGCTACGTCCACAAGAACTGTTGTTATATTATCTTGGGAAGGGTACAACAGTTCCAGTCTGCTCACTCAGCTGCAGACTCTCTTCCATCTCTGTAGGTCTCTGTGCACACAACTGCAGAGCCTTTATAATGGCATTTAGCAATGAAAAAACAGTATTACTTAAGATTTGGCAATTCACAATTCAACATTAACCCTTTCCCTTACAAAATGTGCCCTTTTATAGATCATGCCCGTAGGTCATGTCTTTACAATGCATAGGAAAAAACCCTAAGATTTCCCAAAATTGTCGCGATTTTCCCCTAACCAGACTTGTTGGATTCTGATAGTGACTCCTCCGTCATGGCCATCCTTTGCGCGTGGTCACGTTGCTTTCAGCCTGCCCTGTCGACCGCATGCCGATGTTACTTTCACCTTTCCGTTCCTTCTCTAGCGGCCTTGTGCAGTTGGTTCACGTCGTGGTTCCTCTGCTCGTGTGACCAGTCGCTTTCCTTTCGCACCACTCCTTACCCGCCTGCTTGGGAATCATGGAGTACTTTCGGTAAAATAGGTCTCTTTTGTAGCTCGACCTTGCCTTAATTCTTTACCAAAAATAGGTGCCCTGCTGGCACCTCGTGGTGCTACCATTTCGCGGAACCGGACCTCAGCTGCGCAGTTCCTTCCCTACCGGTACTGCACTGCGCTCAACTTCGTAGCTTCCAAAACTGACTTGCCAAAAAGGTCTTCATCTGAGCTGTGCTGCAGCTCCAAAAATTGTTCTTCTCAAAATTGCCTTACTTGGGCCAGGCCCAACAGGCCCCTAACACTTACATGTGGCTTACCCTCGATCTACTTTCAACTTCTGCTTCTCCTAGCTGCTCTTCCTCCTGCGGAGCTAACTTAGCAGCAAATTCTTGATAAGTTGCACTCATCTTAGCAACTGTATCCTTATCATCCTCTTCAATAATTTTGATGGTGTCTAACACATCCAATTCTATGTCATCCTCAGTTTTCTCTTTGAATGAATCATGCGCGTCGTGGAGCGCTGTCAGTTTTTGTTCAATCTTCCACGATAGTTCATGGGCTTCCTCCTGCGGGGATTGTGATTTATCTCCGGCTTCAGCCTCCCTGTCTCTCAATACTTGAACTTATTTCTTCAGTTATCTGACTTCCTGATAGCTGCGGAGTCTATCCCTTGGCTGTAGTGCCTTCACCTCCACGTCCGGGGTTTCTAACGTAGCCTGATTTTCCTTCAAAGTGTTCTGGACTTCCAGCAGCTCTGGGTTCTCTTCCAGCGCAGTAAAATTTATTATCGCTTCGTCCAACAAATTTTGGCACTTAGCCACTTCACTGGCTATACTCTCTGCTGCATCTTTCACTTCCTTTGCTCTGAGTTGCTGATCAGGTGGTGTCTGCGACTGATTCTACGCTTCTAAGGAAGCGATCTTCGACTGGTAATCAGTCTCCATATATTTCATCTCATCCTTAAGATCGTTGACCATTGAGCCGATATTAAGGATAGTATCCGCGGGCTCTAGCTACTCTTCGCATTCGGGTATCTACGCCACTACCGAAGCGCCAATATGTTCTATTCTTCTTCATAGGTCCTGCTCATCTTGAAGTGCCATGGTCTGTTTTAAGCTTGCTTTCTGCAGCTGCTTGTAATTTTCATATAACTCATGGTGCTGGTTCAGAGAGACTACATTTCTCTCATGGATCTCCTCCACAAACTGCAGATGCAGATTGTGTAGACCCTCGATTGGAAACATCATGATGTCGATGTCCACGTGCTCTATGTCCTTTGCATCCGAAGCTAACTATTTGCGCGGTAACTTGACGCTTAGCAGGTCAAGTTGGAATATGCACGACTTCGGTGGCAAGGTCAGGGCTAGAGGTGTTTTCTTTGGCTGCGAAGTGTCCCCTGACCTTCCTTCTGATTCTGAATCTCGTGGCAAGGGTAAGCTGCACTGGACTTAATCGAACTTCTCCATTATGCCTTGCAGCGTGGTGAGATTCTTCTGTAAAGGTTCCTGGATCGCCTCATCCTTTTTATCTTTGACAGCTAGTAGATATTCCATCTGTGCGATGACCGTGGATGCGATCATCTAGTAATTGTCATCGTGGAGCTTTGCTTCTGATTGGCCCTTTACAACCTTCTGCTTCTTTTTCTACACTTTTTTTTTCAATCCACGCGGCTTCACTTGCTGCGCGGTACATGCATTATTTCTATCAAACTTCGCATATCGGTCCAAAACAATGTACAGAATTTGCCCAATTTCAATTGTACTTGACACTTAGAAGTTTTCTTCTTTTCTGATCACCGAGGGTTCTGGAAAGTAGGACTATCCCGATAGGGTTTTAGCCTACTTCCATTCACCAATCCTGGTAAGGTATCTCCGGCTAACTTGGCTAAATGAATTGCGCCACCATTAGTAACATGCATAAAAGCATATGGACCAAGCCAATGCATCTTAAATTTTCCAGGAAATTTCATAAACTTGCTATCATACAGGAGGACTAGATCACCTACCTGAAAGGACTTGGTCTTGATATGGTGATCATGCCATGTTTTTTCTCTGTCTTTCTGCACTTGTTGGTGGAAGCCTGCAATGAAGCGATCTTACTCCAATCCAACCAAGTGTAGAATCCTTCCTTCTAGTGCCTCTTGATCTTCCATGCCTGTAAATGCAGCTATTCTCAAGCTGGGTACAATATACTCCATAGGCATGACAGCTTCCTGTCCATAGGACAATATGAAAGGTGTGTGGCCTATCAACTTCTTGCAAGTAGTTCTGTATGCCCATAATACAGATGGAATGCGCAAATCCCAATCGTCCATGTTGACATTACATACCTTTGTCAGAGCATTCTCCAATACTTTGTTGAAAGCTTCAACAGTTCCATTTGCTTGCGGATGATACGGTGTAGTCCTCTGATGATAAATGTGGAATTCTTCAGTAAGGGCCTCAATCGTTTAGTTCAAGAAATGAGTGCCTTGATCACTCATCAAAATATTAGGGCATACAAACCTGGTAAGGATGTTCTCAAATATGAACTACGTGATAGTAACTATGCTGCAGTCCTTCACTGGCTGAGCTTCTTCCCATCTGGTGAGATAATCAGTCGCAGTGATAATATATATTGCACCAGTCCTCTTTCCCGATGGGTTAATAGGTCCCATGAAATCAATGGCCCATTTCTCAAATGCCTGAAGTGTTAACTGTGGATTCAATGGAATTTCATCTCTTTGCGACGACCTTACTGTCCTCTGATAGACATTGCAACTCTAGCAATGTTCCTTTGAATATTTATGGATTGTAGGCCACCATAGACCTACTCGCAATATCTTCTACGCAGTGGCTCTTCTTGCGTAGTGACCTCCCGATACACTTGAATGTGTATCAACCAATATGAATGGCTTCTCATGCTCCAACAAACATATGCGCAACACTTCATCTGGTCCCAACTTGTATAATTGACCTGCGATTATGGGTGCCAATCCCGTAGTAAAAAAGTCTACAATATCCTTATAATAGTCATCAACAATCTATATTGCAAACAATTGCGCATCAGATAGAGTGTCTTCAATATTGGTGGGTTCCTCACCTGACTCAATCCTTGAGAGATGGTCAGGTCCTACGTTTAATCTTCCTAGATTAACCACAATTTCAAAATCATACTCCTAGAAGAGTAGTAACTATCTGCAAATTCTCCCCCCTAACACTGGCCTATTGACCAGATACTTCAAAGTGGAATGGTCAGTAAACATGGAGAAGTGCGCACCGAGCAAATAATTCCTGAATTTATGCAGTGCGTACACCATAGCTAAGCCTTCTCTTTCAGTGGTCGAATAGTTCTTCTTAGCTGAAGCTACTCGAAAATGCAATGGGGTGATCAATGCCCCCTTCACCTGGTTGAGCAAGCACAATGCCCAATGCTATACATGAAGCATCAACATGGATATGAAATGTCTTATCCCAATCTGGAAAAACTAGGATCAACGTAGTTACCATCTTCTCCTTCAGTGTATCTAGGCCTTCCTCACATTCTGCATTCCATATGAACTGTGCATCTTTCTTCAACAATTTTTCCATCGGTGCGGTTATTTGCGCATAACCCTTGATAAATTTTCTGTAATATCCAATATGTCCCAATGTGGTGCAAAGCTGCTTCACTGAGTTTGGTGCAGGTAAATTCATAATCACTGCGATCTTCGCAGGATCAACCATCAAACCTTGTCTACAGACAATGTGTCCTAGTAGAATACCATAAGGCACACATAAAATACATTTCTTTAAATTCAATGATATTTGATGTTGTCTGCACTTAGCTAACATAATTCTCAGGTTTTCAAAATGGTTCTTCAGCAACCCAAAGACAGTCCAATCATCAAAGTAAACCTCCGAGAATTTATGGATAAAGTCCTTAAATGCAGCCACAACAACTCTGGAAAATATGGCAGGTGCATTCTTCAAGCCAAAGGGCATAATAGTGTACTGATATGACCCCCATTCAGTAGAAAATGTTGTCTTATGCTTGTCTACTGGATCAATCATGATCTGATGATATCCAGAGAATCCATCAGTAAATGAATAGGCCTCGTTTCCTCCCACATTGTCTAATACCTCATTTGTAAAAGGAGTAGGAAATGGGTCATGCAACAAAGCATCATTCAGCTTCCTTAGATCTATGCAGATCCTGATTTCACCTTTAGTATTTTTATCTTGGACAACCATTGGGCTTATCCACTCTGACTCTTCAACTGGCTCGATGATCCCTGCATCAAGCATCTTATAAATTTCTGCCTTGACTCTTTCTTTATATCTGGGGTTTAATCTATAAGGCCTTTTCTTAATAGGCTTCGCGCCTGGCTTGAGAGGTATTTTCATAACCCCCAAGTCGCCCAAAATTCCTTTCATTTATGCAAACTTCGTCGGAAACAAATCTTGGTACTCATGCAAAAGATCTGCGATCTGTGCAACCGTCACATCATCCTAGTAATCTCCAACGGACGCGAACTTCGGCTCTTCACTTGTGCCAATGTTCACTTTTCGCATTTTTACAGGGCCGCTCATATTTGGAATTTCCAGTGGAGGTCCCTCTACATCACGTGCACCTTTGGACTTAGGTATGTTGATGTTGCGCGGATCCTCCTCATCGCTTTCTTCTTGTTCTTCATTTTTAGCAAGGTTATAGCATTCAAAGGCATGTTCTATCTTCCTTCCCCATTTTGGTTGTAGGTTCATAGGTACCTTTACATCTTCAAATACTCTCTCTTTGATTTCCTCCAATGCCTCGTTTATACTTGGGCATTCGGCTCTGAATATCCTTTCTTTGATAATCTGTAGAGATTCATTTATGCTTGGGATCTCATCTTCAAAGCTAAAAGTTCTCTGGAAGTTTGCAGTTAGCATAGCCCAATCTGTGGTTCCTCTACGAAGCTCCGTGTCTGTATACCAATCCTCTGGAATCCGGTCTAATGTGTGCAAAAACAGATGAACCCATTCTGTTTGTGGTCTCTTTCACCATGCTTGTGAACAAGTTCCAATGTGATCCCTCAGATCCATCTGTCCATTGTACTTCTCAAATGTCAGCGCAACTTTCTCTATGAATCTGATTTGCATCATTTGTCTGCACTGATCCCATGTGGTCAAAGTCTGCTTGTGCGCAGCCCACCATCTGGCAGGTGTCTCGCGTAGTAGGATGTCTAGTGCTGGTATGTGGTGTTCAACTGCAGCTGATACAGTATATTCTTGAATAAATGTATAAAAATTAGTCGAACCATCATAGGTGGGGATTGGAGTTACCTCGGTTCCAATCCAGTGCAGTGACTTCGTGATCTGCTCGCATCGTCTTGCAGATAATTCATGCATACGACTTTGCCAATTCTCCAGTCCTGCGTCGAGTCTGAAATGCAGGAACTGTCACATCGCCAACTAAGTGTTCCATCCACCGTAAGATTAAAGTAGTCATCTTGTAAATGCGATCAAGATCATGTGCTCTGGATTCTTACTGAATCGGCTCACTGTATCTTTCTCCTTGTGAAGGGTCCAATGGTGCGATGACCCTAATATCCTGCCCTTTGAAGATCATCTTCTTGTTCTTTAAGTTTAGGATGGTTGGGTTATCCATTGCCCAGTCTATACCCAATAGTGATGGATAAGGTTGACTATCATCCACAATTTCAATAACCTCGAAGTCTGCATGACTTCGCACTCCATCGATATCAACAATAACATTGGATAATCACCCAAAAGGTATTAATTTCTGCTGGTTTGCTAATCTCAATTGTATGGGTGACCACAACAACTTTGGTCTTCCCATCTGCTACCATGTCTGCTTAGTCAAGAAATTTACCTCTGATCCCAAATCAAGGATTATCTCATCCATCTCATAATCTCCTATTTGCGCACTGAGCCTCATTTCTCTGCCTGTTCTTTTATATCTTTTAATGTGATGAGCCGTGCTCTCGAAAGTATCCTTCTCACTACGTGGTTCATACTGGTTTAACAGTTTTTTCCATTCCACTACAGCATCAACGCTCTTCAGTAATTTCATGCAGCTCCTTAGGAACTGTGCAATAGAGGTTCCTGTCTCTGATGCGGGGTACATTTTGTCATAAGTTGCTAGCATATCCTCTATATGCGGTATTTCAATTTGCATTGGAATTCTCGGTGACATAGGTGCTTTCTCTTTGAATATGTCCCGTGCTTCTTCAAAGGCTTCTTTGTTCTTCTCTAGGTTGAAGGCAGGTGTTTTCCCACTAGATTTTCTGATCCAGATTGTTTCAACAGGGGTCTGCTTAGTTTCAAAGTCTCCAGAATTCAAAGCTTCTGCTTGCCTATCTCTTCTTATGGAAACGCTACTTAGCGTCACTGCATTGATACTTGGATTCACATCCCTTTTATCTGTTGCGATCAACTGAATGTTCGGGTTAGGTACATATTGCTTTCTCTTCTGCATTTCTGTGGCTAACATGGGGAAGTCCTCAATCACATGATCAAAAGATTTACAGTAACTACAGGTAGTACATGGATTGGTAGAATCTCTAGATAAGTGACCTGGCTGGACACAGTTATTATAGATCATCTGGCCTCTTCCTCTTCCTTGTCCCAGGCTAGTATTCTTCCTCTTCTGCGGAATCATCCACGGCCTCTGTATGCACCTTGATCATACTGCATGTTATCCTTGTTCTGTGCTATTTCTTCTTGGACTCTGTATACTCCACCATGCATATGCTCCATATATTTTTTTCTCTCCATCATGAGGTCATATGCTCTACAGTTGGAATCATCGTGTCCAACCGATTTATAGAATGTGCAATATAAATTCTTTGGATTTCGCACATACTTCTGAATTAAGTAACAGTCTCCTGGCCAGTGTCCTCTAGTTCATTAGATCTCACACCATGATGCTTGGTTTTGATTCAGTGGATTTGGTGCTCCACTGTTAAGGTACTCTGAAAATAAAGGACAGTACTCTCTGGTGTGTCCTTCTCCTTTGCATCCTGTACACCAAACTTCTTGTCTTTGTTCTTTCCCCTTCTTCATGTCCTACAATTGTAATGTCAAGGTAGCTAGCTGGGTCTGAATCTGAGCATTCCAGTGCTACTTTCTCCTATAGGTGAAGCTTCTAGCTTCATCGCAATTTCCAAATCTTCTGCCTGCGAAGCCACCTTCTGCTGAATCAACGACAATCTAATATGGGGCAACAACGCGGCTATAAACCACTCCTGGTGCTGTTGCGGTGCTATGAAAAAAATAACTTGGTCTAGCAATGTCTTAAACTTTTGGTCAAATTCCCATACTGTCTCATTAAGTTTTTGCTTAATTTCCTTTAATTATGTTATACATTGGGATTCTGACTTTGGTTTCTTGAACTCACTCAATAGTGCAACCTTAATCTCCACTAAGGTTCTTGTTGATGTATATGTAACTTCGGAATGTATTTCATCTATGTATTTCATATATATTCATTGTACCCTTATTAGAGATGTGTTATTCCTCTATAAGGAAGTGTCGTCATGTGGATTGACAAGTGTCGCAAGTGTGTGTACTTGTTGATGGGTTATTAGACCACCATGTGTGGGGTCAGCCCTGAAATATATATATTATAATGTGGATGTACCTAGCTAGACAAGTCGGCCCCATAAGGTCACTGGGAAAACATGTTAGTATAAATAGAGATCAGGTGATCTCTATTTATATCATTCGAAAAGTCATATCTCTCTCACTCAAAAAGTGGCACACTAGTGAGGAGGAGGATCATCTGCTACTAGGAGACTATCTTAGTGTATTTTGGTTGTACTTTGGTTGAGCCATTGCTCTCTCTATCTCTGAGGAAGTTGTGGGGTTTTTCACCTTAGGGTTTTTCCCACGGAAACTCTGTGTCTCTTGTCTCTCATGATTTTGATTCTTGCGATGCTTGTCATGCTTATTGTGATTGCCATGCATTGATATACTATATATGTTATTATCTCAGTGAATATCCTAGAGTATTGTGAATTAATGCTCAAAATTTAACATGGTATCAGAGCTAACATGAGAAGAAGACATTTTTTAGTGACAAAAACTTGAGTTTCTTGTTTATTGGGTTTCTCTCCACAGATTTTGGAAAAACAGTATAGTAGATTGACTCTACTCATCAAGGAGAATCTATCTGTCTAATCAGAATTCAATTCTGAGCATTTTTAGATTTGGCCCTAAAAATTAGGGTTTCCATAAAAATAGGAATTGATAAAATCTGAAGACATATTTGGAAGTGCCTTGCAAAAATAGAAGTTTAGAGCTTTGGATCGAGATTTTTGGTTGGGTAGATCTCCGGGAAACTCAAACCCTAATTCAGGGCTTTCCCTAGTGAACCCGGGAGGACAAAAAGGAAAATCTGAAGGGTAAAACTTTGCTGATCTCAAATTCTGAATGCACCAGGCTGTTCAGCTCATCAAAGCGCATCTTTCTATCCTTTCAGAAATTTGAAATTCACATTTTGAATTTTTAGGGTTTTTTCGACAAACCTTAATCCGGGACCAGATCTAGTTTCAACATTTCAAGTGGTAAGACCTAAATCTTTTCTATTTCCATTTGAAGTACTCTTTAAGATGTCTCACCACACCAAGCTTGAGGATAAGCTTGAAGGGGCTGATAACTTCCAAGCTTGGAAGTATAGGATTGGGTTAATCCTGGAAGAGAATGAGTTGGACTCATATATAAAAGAAGACATACCTATCCCAGAGGATGAAGAAGCCAAGGTATTGCATAAGAAGAACTTGGTCAAGGCAAAGAGAATCATTGCTGATTCTATCAAAGACCATCTCATACCCCATGTGTCTTCTCTAAAGACACCCAAGGAGATGTTTGACTCTTTGACCAAGCTATTTGAAGGGAAGAACATAAATCGGAAGATGACTCTACAGAATCAATTGAAAGGGGTCAAGATGTTGAATGGAGAATCCATTCAATCTTACTTCTCCAAGGTCTCTCATATCAAGGAGAAACTTGAAGCTATGGATGAAGTAGTGGACAATGGTGAAGTTGTTATGACCACTCTAAATGGCCTACCTAGGTCATGGGACTCCTTTATTCAAGGAATCTATGCAAGAAAGAAATTGATCTCTTTCAGTAAACTATGGGAGGAATGCTCTTAAGAAGAAGCTAGAAATGTAGCTCATGAGGAAAAGATGGGAGGTGAAGATCAAGCTCTCGCAACTCACACCAAAAGAAGCAAGCCCAAGAAGGAGCACTCTCGCTACAAAAGATCCTATCAAAAGAATAAGAAGGATCTAAGATGCTTCACATGCAATGAGAAGGGTCACTTTGCTTCAGATCGTCCCAAGAACAAAAGGGATAATAACAACAACTTCAGCAAGAAGAAGAAGGGCAGCAAAAGAAAGTTCCATGCTCATGCTGCCGAGGATGATGAACCTCCAAAGAAGAAGGCTAGGGCAGAAAGTGATGATAGTGACGATGACTCATCAAGTGAAGAAGAATATGTTCTAATCTCTGCTCTCACAGGTACTATCTCCCATGGTTGTAATGATTGGTTAATTTCCAGTGGGGCTTCCAAACACATGACTGGGTTTAAGGAATGTTTTGTGAACCTATCTGAACATGAATCACCCCATAAGGTGAAACTTGGGGATGATTATCAATACCCAATCAAAGGAAGTGGTGAAGCCTCCTACAACCTAGAATCTGGAAAATATTTGAAGATGAAAGAAGTCCTTTATGTACTTGGGCTCAAGAAGAACTTACTCTCCATATCTGCATTGGATGAAAAATGTATGAGGGTTGCATTTGTGGATGGCCAAGTCCTAATGTGGCCAAAGAGAAAGACCATAAATGATGCAGTAGTGATTGGAGAGCAAGAGGGAGGTTTGTATAAATTGAAGGGACAACCTGAACATGCCATGGTACATGAATCCATGGAGCCAAGTGAACTTTGGCATAGAAGACTTGCTCATATGCACTATAGGGCACTTCCAATTGCAAGCAAGGCTGTAGAAGGTCTTCCTGAAATCAAGACCAAACATGAAGGTGTTTGCAAAGGATGTGCAAAAGGTAAGAACATTAAGAAGGATTTCCCAAGCAGTGAAAGCAAGGCCAAAGATATCCTGGAAATCATCCACTCAGATGTATGTGGTCCTATGTCATCTAGTTCTCTTAGTGGGTATGTTTACTATGTCTCATTTATTGATGACTTCTCCAGGAAGACTTGGGTATACTTCTTGAAGAACAAATATGAGGTGTTTGATAAGTTCAAGGAATTCAAAACCTTGATGGAGAATCAAACTGACAAGAAGATCAAAACATTTAGATCCGACAATGGTGGATAATTCACCTCAGGTGACTTCAAGAAGCTTTGTAGTGATTTAGGGATTAAGAGGGAGTTGACTGCTCCTTACAATCCTCAACAAAATGGAGTTGCAGAAAGGAAGAACAGAACTATCATGGAAGCAACAAGGGAAATGCTGCATGACTAGGATCTACCTATGCATCTATGGGCAGAAGCGGCTAGAACAACTGTATATGTGCAGAACAGAACACCCCACAAGATATTGGACAACAAGACACCAGAAGAGGTCTTTTCTGGTAAGAAACTTGAAGTCAGCCATCTCAGAATATTTGGTTGTCCAGTACACACTCATGTCCCAAAGGAAAAGAGGACTAAACTAGATCCTTCAGGAAAGAAGGGTATCTTTGTGGGTCACAATGAAAGCTCGAAGGCTTACAAATTATACTTTCCAGGGTTCAAGAAGATTGATGTCAGCAAGGATGAATATAAGTTCAAGGATAGGTAATCCAGGAAGTAAAGATCAAGAGGGAGCACACTCCAGCAGCTCCTGCAAGGATGCAGATTTTCAAAGGGAGTTGACCATATTCCACAATAGAAAGGTGCAGAAGAAGCTACTTCAACAACTCCTGCTAGTAAGCAAAGACTCAGAGGGAGTCCACCCAACAAACAAACAAAGATAAGTTTTTCAATTATCATTTCTTGCCTATTTTGTTTAAATAATATTATGCTTATGTTCCTAGACTTAGGAGATGGATTGTGCATATTAGAATGATTGCATTAATGAACAGTATACTACTAATATGCATGTGATGGGTAAGTGGCCTATGGCACTATACAACATTCCAGTGCTACTTATCTAGAATGAAACCTCTTTGTTGACATGTTGGGAGTAGTGCAAACTCTTAACAATGTTCTGGTAGAGACTGGAAGGCATCTAGAAAGTTGTGGAACATGGATAAATGTTGTATTGAAGCATTGGCTAAGATAATTGCATGATTGCATATTTATTTATGTGTAAAGAAATTGTTCTGAAAATTATGAGATGTTTTTAATCATGCAATTTAACTTGTTTTGTAGGAAAGACCGTATATATTCACCTACAAAAGAAGGACTACAACATTTGTTCCAACATCAAAGATATCTATTGAAGATATTGAAGTTCCCAGGATCTGGGATGAAGATATGGAATGCCATGATCTGTCGATCATGAAGAAGATGTTTGGGATGCAGTCCCAAGACCTGACAGGGAGTCACATGTGTGTAGATTGAAGAAAGCCTTGTATGGCTTGTAGCAAGCTCCTAGAACTTGGTGTGATACAAAGAGGAAGCTCGTTGCTGAATTCGGTATGAAAGATTTGGGAATGATGCATTATTTCCTAGGTATGGAGGTGTGGCAGAGTGCAGGTAGGATCTTCCTTGGTCAAGGGAAGTACACAGTAGATATCTTGAAGATATTCGGGATGATGGATTGCAAGGCCATGGCCACAACTATGGCATCAAATCTGAAGCTTCTATGTGATGCTTCATCTGAGCCGGTTGATGTCTCTATGTATCGTCAGATGATTGGGTCCTTGATGCACCTAACGAACACGAGACCAAATATTTTCTTTGTGGTGAACACATTGAGTCAGTTCCTGACAGATCCGAGGAGTGTTCATCTGGTTTCTGTAAAGCATGTTCTGAGGTACCTGAAGGGTACAGTGGATTATGGGCTCAAGTATGAAGCGAATCAAAAGTTTAACCTGCAGGGTTATGTTGATTCAGATTGGGCTAGCAGTGATGAAGATAGGAAGAGCACATCTGGGTGATGCTTCAGTATGGGATCAGGTGTGATCTCTTGGTTTAGCAAGAAGCAGTCCTGCGTAGCACTGAGTATAGCTGAGGTAGAGTATGTTGTAGTCTTTTCAGCTAGTTGTGAGGCAGTATGGCTATGGAAGCTACTGTCTGAGTTATTTGATCTCCCGTTGGATGCTACTGGTATCTTCTATGATAACCAGAGTTGTGTGAAGCTATCCAAGAACCCAGTGTTTCATGACAGGTCGAAACAAATAGAGATCAAATATCACTATATCAGGGATATGGTGCAGAGATGAGCTATGAAGCTCCTGTTTGTTGTGATGGACGAGTAGATTGCAGATGTGGTGACGAAGCCACTAGCTAGGGTGAAGATCCTAGAGTATTGTGAATTAATGCTCAAAATTTAACAGTTCTTTGATGTCCCTAAGAATATTTCATGAAGCAATTCAAGGCTCTATCTCTAAATGTGGTGATGAGCTACACTCGCTTCACAACATCATCTTGAACTTGCTTGACACTCCATACAACTTCACATAGAAACCAATGTTGCTTAGGGTCCTCTAGACCCGTTCCTTTGAATATCGACAGTTTAATATCGTCGGTCATCCTTCTTCTTGGTGGTATAGGGTTCTGCGTAGTATTCTGAGTGGTGTTAGGGATGTTACTGCACGGAATGTTTCGAATCAGAATATTCTGAGTCAGGGTGGTTTGAGTCAGGATGGTCTGAGTCGGGATGGTCTGAGTACTCACTCCCATGGTGTTATTGGTATTGATGCTCTGAGGATTAGGAATATTAACAACTGGAGGTTTCTGAACTGGTGGATTTTGTGCAATAGGAGGTGCGGTGTTCACAACCGGTGGGTTCTGCGGTGTAATAGGCTGATAGGTAGCTGAAAGAGGTGCAGTTTGGCTATCAGGCTCGGCTTGTAAATCAATATCTATGCAGAGTCCATGTTCACTGGAAGTCTTCTTAGTGGTATACTTATACCTTTTTCGACTTCTCAAATTATGTGTCTCTTCGTCAGAATCACTATATATGCTATTGATCATTACAGATTCAAAATATTCTAGGAATTTTACTGCATTCTTAAAACCCCTTTCTCAGCTAAAAGCATTTTAATATATAAACTCAGATTGTTCAGGTACTTACCTCTGAAACCTTTGAAAAATCTGCTTCTGCTGCACTGTAGGACATCAGCATATCCACAACGAAATCTGTCACGAAGCCTTCTAATATACTGTGAACCCAAAAGTCGACTGCTCGCGAGAGTGGACTATATATTGCTTTGAGCCTCTCAATGAGCTCGGGAGTCCACTCGGTCAGTACTCCTTCCGGTCGAAAATAGGTCTGTCACTCTGTGAGTCTTGATACCACTCATGTAACTCATTTCCAAAGGATGCCTAGAAAATTTCGTGAACATGATTCCACCGGTACTTATTTAACCAATCTACATCGAAGAGATGCGGATGTCTATTCTCCTTTTTGGAAAAATCTCTTTCTATCTTATCGCACCAGGCCCAGATTTCTTTCTTGTCTGGATGCCAAGTTTCAGTGCCGGTACTCATCACCAGTTCAAGCACGGAAACATAACCATTTGTTGGATTAATATAACTGTCTTGAGGTGTTCTATAAAGACCCAGGTTATGCGCGGTTTGAGGACCTAACAAAGCCCCTTTTCACCGGCCCTTTCGGCAACAATCTGTGAACGGACTGAGGTCTGAGGTGAAGTAATGGGGGGGTTGCGGAATCATGTTTCCACAACCAGGTGATGAGTGTTAAAACATATTGGAGAGCAGCGTGTTGCGGGACTCGCGCTGCAGACTTCGGACTGCGCGAAGCTTAACCCATTCGCGGTTAACACTTAGCCTATCGTGCATCCAAGGACTGCGCAATGTCGGATGGTATTTCGATGATAGGACAATGCAACTGATAACTACGCTTCCTCTTCTAACTTAACCAACTTGTTGATGCCTCGAAAATCGTAGCATCAACCAGAAAGGGATTCTCCCCAGTAAGCAATCCCAATTAGATCGCTCACCGTTTGGTGTGGGGAATCCGTACGGTTAACGGTTTTGGCTACCGTACGATTTAAAGATTCTTCTTCTTTGCATCGGTTGCGGCTCGATCCACCATTTATGTGTTTTTATTTTAAAGATGATATGCAAGTGCTCTAAACTAAATGCAGCTAACTAAGCAAAATTAATCTAAACTAATGTAAACAAAACTAATCTATCCTTGCAAGGAGAAAATAATAAAGATGAGTAATAAGATGGAAGAAAAATCTAAAGATCAGACATATAGCTATTTAATCATAAAGATGCATCTATAGCAGAACATAAAAGATATTAAATATAGCTTTAATTCAGTTAATATATTCCATTAATCATTTGAGACAGACATATTTGCACAGAAAATAGGAGAATCATTCATTGCACATAAATAATTCATGACAGTAAGGAAAGATCTCACAGTAGCATATAGATTTCACAGGAATAATCCAGCTAGCATTTAACACATATCTCAAGCAAAAAATGTAGTCTCCCTGGCTTTCATTAGGAAAATTCAAATTTCATATACATGCGGTAAAATAGTTCACGCACAGGACAGAAAGTGTCTTTCACCTGCCAGAAGTCCTTGTACTATTCTCTAAATAACTATATATAGCTTTACAAAATTCCTCTAGGGATGCCACGTGTCTCCAACCTAACTACTTCTAATTTTCTTTCTTTAAAAAAAAATATTTTACAAAATAGAGTAATTCGTGGCCCCTTTTATACAAAAGACACAAAGGACAACTGTCCCAAATACTTCACGACTTAGAAATAGAAAGGAAAAAAATCAGTGTATTATGGCTTCCACGTCATATCTGGGGTGGTGCCTCTGTTTCAGATGGGGCTGCCAACATAGGGGGCGCTTCTGTCTCAGCTTGTGCCTCTGCTCCAGATGATGTGCCCTTGTCGATTGATGCCATTGCTGCTGCTTTCTTATCTTCTTCTGCAATATAGCTGAACCAAACACCAGTGTCTCTTATAACGACATTGGCAGGTGAAGGGAGTAGGATTTTCTTAGAATTTACATGTTTGTCAAGCTCTGCCTCAATGTCTTTCATTTCTGTTACTGCTGTCTGGTGGATTTCGTGAAACATATGAGCATGTATTGAAGGCATAATGATGCATTGATGGATATCATCTATGGTTAACACATCAATTCTCCTCACATATTCCATTTGAACGCTCAGTTCATCTTTTAAATTGGACAGGCGCTCCTCTTTACTTGGAAACTCATCAAGAGTATGGGGAAATGCAACCTTTCACCTTTCATGAACTTCTTGAATCTTTTGATAGAGGCCATTGCATTTTCCCATCGTTACCTAGATCACAGCGATAAATTTTGCATCGCAGTTCATACAAAATTCCATGAAGGTTACATCTTCCTTAAAATCAGCTACAGATTTGAATGGGAGGTGCTTGGGGAAATCCACTTTCCCTTCTCTCCACTCCATTTGTCTTAAAATATATGCTTTTACCCGTGTGTACTTATTTCTTAGCCTAACAGATTCAGAGTTGATCTCCTTCATTCTGTCCAGCATGGCCTTTAGCCTGCAAATATCTTCAGTAAGCAGTTCTTGCTTCTCATGCATTTTATTAAGCACATCACAGGACTACTCGTGGAAAGGAGTCATATCCATTACTCTGCTGTTTGCTTGTTATAGCTACTCAACCATCAACTGCTTATCCTCGTCTAATTGAAAAACTTTAGCCTCGGAATCATTCTTTCCTGCTTCAAGTACCATCATCTGGGCTGTCAGGTGTTCCTTTTCTTCCTCTAGGTGTTGATATTTATTTGACAAATCTGGACCTTCAAAAACCTAGCACTTTCCTGCAATAAAACATGAGATGATGGAAGAAGAGAGGTGCTTGGTATCTCTTCAATCAACACTTACGAAAAAAAAACAAGCAATTACTTATAAAACAAATCCAAAGAAAAATGAATGAAGCAAAATCCACTTTATACCTGCGGGAGAGTGATGGCCATCTAGACTCACAAACAGTATTTCGATCATAACTTCTTCGTTCCTTGTCCGATTTGAGTGATTCACAATCCAAATGAAATAAAATTCATAGGTACATATCCATTAGAAACAATTTTTAAAAATTTGATGTGATGATATTCCAAATTTGCTCAGTAACAGCCTGCATGACAAGTTGTTTTCAAAATTCTGGACTAGACCAACAATCACGGTTTTAGGCACAACGTTTTCGTTTAATAACAGATTGACGTGATTCCAATTGGATATGAAAGTAGATTCATATAGGGATATCCAATAGAAACATGGTTTTATTCAAATAAGAATGCATGGTTCGAACAGTCCAATGAACAGTCTAGGAAACCGAGTTTTAAAAATGCTGATTGGTGATAGGCAGTCGGTATTTGCGTCATACAATTTGCGTACGATATCGGAATTGAGTGATTCAAATTGTGGTGTAAAATAGATTCATAGGGTAATATACCAATGAAACAAGTTTGCAATATATGTCCAATAAGGCATCCAAAAAGTGACTGTCTTAGCTCTGTTCCTAAGCTGCCTGCTTGACACCCTGTTAGTATTTTGACCATAAATTTTTCGTTTGATGCCCAATATCAAAAATTCAAATTGTTTTGGAAACTAGATTCAAAGGGATATTTAGAAATGAAACAAGTTTTAAAAATAATTCCATTTGTTATCCCAAAAATGGACTGTCCCGACTATGTTTCAACAAAACTTTCAAGCCAAGATGCCACGGAAATCCAATAAATTAAATATGGCTCCCAAAAAGTGACCAGAATAGGTGTGAATGTTTTTAATGATGTAATTACAATAAAACACACACCCATACCAAAAATTTCTGTTACACCCAAAATCTACTCATCATAAGATTCAATGTATACACCCCTGACGATACCTGGACTAAGTAATCATCCTGGGAGGATTTTGTACCCAATTGTGCTAGGTTTTGAAGGGTCATTGCAAGATACACACTAGAAACATGTGACATCACACCTTGCCCCATTATAGGGTGCGACAAAGTCAGTTAGATGGAAAAAATAGCTTCTTTAAGGTCCTTCTCGAAGCTTGCTGACTTGGGACCGTATCCCTGACCTCTTGGAGGAGCTGACACTTGGTTCCTAATACTTTGGAGAGATCCCTTAAGCCTCTCCTACCATATCTCAACCTATCCTATCCATACCCTATCCACTTAGTCCTATATGAATGAATCTCACTCCCATCCCAAATGGAGGAAGGCTATGGTATCTACATGCTGGTGAAATCACTCTTGGAACATCTCCACTCACCTATTGGAGAACTCATACTTCCTTGGAAGGATATGGAAATCGGCTTTGTCGGAGAAGGGTTGCAGCGTTAAGCTTTGGTTGTAGTTATATATCTCTATTATGTACTCCCCTCTTTTTACAGTAATACAAATGCTTTCCACCAATATTGCTCATGTGTGTAATGATATTGATTAGTTTACCTGCTTAACTGTTTACTTAGATCTCTTATTGTATAGATGTCTTTTACTAGTTTCTCTTGTTTCTTGTCTTGATAGGCCTTGCAGCTTGGATTTGACGACCGTGAGACGTGGAGCAGCATTCAGGAGAAAGGATTGCGAATTGAAAGGTAAGAAATTTAATACTTGATCCTTAAGTAGATCTAGGAAATGCATTGGTAGTCTGTTCTATTTGTTCTAGACTCACTTTGAGCTAGGGAAATCTTGCTCGCGTGCGCTTGAGTGGATTGTCCGATAACAAATATGGTGACCATACTGGGGAGTATAGAATATGGTCAGTAGTTGTCAATCTGAGAGTCATTTTCAGTTGATTGTTTGACACGATCCTTTTTATTTTTTTCCATTTACTTGAGGTTGATTTCACTGTCAGATCTTCGTATTGAAGACTCTAGTCTGCTTCCTCTAAGTTTATACAACTCATTCCCAAACCATTCCATGGTCCATTGCTGAGAGATATGATTCATTTTTGAATTTAGACTTCACCTGTCACACCTGGACAGTGGGAACAGAGCAACACTGTGTCATTTCTGGTCTCTGTTCTTTATCTGTTAGTTACTTGTCGCATCCCTTGCATTGGTAAACTGCGACATCGTCGCACTTCCCGTGTAGACAAACTGCGACGTCGCACTGTGTACAAGCATAGAGTGCGTCGATTTGTCAAAATTTGGCATGCAGGTATCTCTTCTCCATTTGATAGTCTTGACTTTGGTTTGTTGTATGATCTCTCTCTGTGCTGCAAGATCCAGCCAGGGATCCCATTTTTTATTTGTGTTTTGAGTGTTTGGTTTTGTTTGGATTGATTTTGGGTTCCGTTTTGGACAAGTTTGAAGACCGGTAGTGGTGGATACTCTTGTCTCCTCCACCTTCATCCGCTCACCCTTGTATTCCCTTCCTTCCATCCCTGATCTGATCATTACACTAGATCATCTTCCAAACATCGTTTTCGTCATTGTTTGAGCTTTGCTTGCTGCTGCTTGATTTTGAGTTAAGTCTGCCTTTCAGCTTGATCGAGTGCTTGTCTTTTCTCGAGTTTTCTGAGTGTACTAAGTGCTGCAAGTAGTGTTTTGTTTTCAGTCATTTAGATCTGAAAGCTCAATTGCTATCAAGTTTATTCTGTGATGCATCCATTGAAAAGTTAAAAAGTGCTTCTTTCCCATCATTGAAGAAAGTTGTTGTGCATTGGAACGTTTTCATTTGTGTTATGGAAAAATTGAATGAATGTATGATCTATTGTGTTTTTCTCGAACTATGAATCGCTCATTTTCTTGAAAGACTCAAAGTACGCTTTGATTTTTGCAAAATTGATTCCATGCTAAGGAAAGATAGATGCATTTTTAATTTTTGTTGCTTTTAGACCATTGAAAGTGAAATTGAAAAACTTGCATATTCCATTTCAAAATCCTCTCTTTTCATTACCTAGTGTCGTTTTGCTTTGAAAAGAAAAAGAAAAGGAAAAATGTTTTGATTTGGATAGTAGTGTTGTGATCTTTTGTGTTTCGTTGAAAAGGGAAAAGAATACTTTCATAGTCAAGTTTTGTTTGAATTGGGATTGTGTTGCATTGAGTTTGTTTTGGCAATACTATTGGAAAAATATTTCTCCTTCCTATAGCTAGAATTCATTGAAAGAAAATAATATTTCATGCATGTAGCTAGGGCTTGCATTATGCTTTCGATTATGTACTCACCTCATGCATTCACCTAACCGTCTAAGATAAAATTAACGGTAGAACTAGGTAAAACGTTTAGCAACTTGTGTGTAAGTTAGAGACGTGTTCCGGCGTCGCTAAGCATGGCAGCTGTTGTTATTTTCCAGCACTGTATTCTGGGGGTATTGTAGTCTTCCACATACTTATCGGTATATCAAGCTCCTTCACGTACCCACCAAGTACCATAATTTGTACTTGGCGTATATCGAAGGGTGTATCACGTACTCGGTAATATATCGGAAGGTCTCTTCCCAGACGGTTGTGCATTAGATAACACCACTACGGATTTGAGCTCCCACGTACCTTGCGTATATCGGGAGACACCACTAGGATTCCTGAAACCAACTGAGTTAACCATTTGGCCATCTTGGCAAAGCAATACACTGAGAACATCACTCCGAGAGATTAACACACATGTACTGTCCAGGTAATCAGGTATGCAGGAAAGGGTACGGTCCCAATCCTCCTTGTCACGTCATATTGTTGGACCCTGCAGTATATCGCGGTTTGCGATGCCTTGATAATCCCGTGAGGTTCAAGAATTTTGAATCCACTTTGTCACATAACTTTTCTTGTTGCCTTAGTTTGAGTAGGTTTTTCTTGACTGCTTTTTTTTTAGCATACCCTTAGGAGAAACACTGTTTCAGCCATCCTGGCTGATCATCCTGATGCTCTGGTGGATTTTCACTAGATAAGATCCCATAGGATCTTAAACTTATCACTTGAATATCCCCTTAATCCAGAGGTTATTTCGAGGGTAAGAATGGATCAGCGTAACACGGTCATAGTTACTGAAGTGGAAAACCCCACTCTGAATGTTGGAGGACTTTTGTTTCCACAAACTCCTCCGGATTCATCTGCCTCTCATCCCTGCAGGATGAAGGAGCACAAATACCCACTTCACAAGACCTTTCTCCCATCATCTCGGGAGAACCTGGATCATTGGAATGGATAAAATGACCCCATGACGACCCAACAACAGCTGTTGGTCCTTCAACAGCTTATTGGACCTCTTCTACAGACAACCTAGTGGCTCATTTTTCCATCTCATCCCCACCCAATGAGACTACTCTGGAAGACACTTTATCCTACTTTCGTGGCCAATTAGCTCATTTTCATTCCATGGCTGAAGCGTTTCGACAATCAAGTCTCCAATGACAGGTTCAAGACCCATCGTCACCCCCTTACCGACCCATCCTAGATCATCCGATATCTTTTGGATCACCAGAACAATCTTCCTACCACGAGACCATTAATAAGACTGGTCAACCCTCACAAGAGTCCAGTCTTGTACCTCAAGTGAACCAAACTATGGAAGGACAACAGTCCTACACACCCGTCACTACCACAGTTACTTTACTAGTTCCTCCCCCACCTCAAAATTCAAGGGGAGGGTTTTCCATTCCCCTGGATTATCTTATTGGTAATGTTATTACTATAGTAGCTAGTCAACAACCTATGTTGGTTCAACCTTTGAATAGTGGTCAACTTGTTGTGGCTGGGGGGAAACCCCCATTTCCTAACTAGAACATAGGTGGTGGAATCCCCAACGGACCTTCCGTTGGACCTTCCCAACCCGCTAGACCATCCACCATGGGTTTATCTCATGTTGGGGGGCCATCCAATGTAACTCAACCCTCATGGAGTCAAGTGTATTCAGGTTTTGTTAGCCCTACGCCAGGCCAATCTGATCCTGGAAATGCACCATACGGGATACCTTGTCCCGGGAATCCATACACTCTATGGGGGAAACAACCTGTGTTGCAACACGGACCCCAACCGACTATCCCTCAAGTACCACCACCCTAGATCGGTCCTCCCCCACCTCCTGCTGGAGGTAGCGGGCCCCCACCTAACCTTGGTAGAGGCCCACCTCATTTTACCAACAATATCACTCACCCTTCCAGCGGTGGTAGGAATGGTCCACCACCCCCTCCCGGCGGAGGCGACGGAGGACCACCCTATCATGGTGGAGGAGGAAATTTCCCTTCGGGTAGCAGAGGTGGTCCACCACCCCCTCCAGGCAGAGGAAGTGGAGGACCTAATTACTATGGTGGTGGCAGTGGTGGTGGAGACCCTCATCCTTCCTGTGGTGGAGGTGGTGGGGACCCCCATCCTTCTGGCAATGAAAGCGGTCCGCCACCCGCTCCAGGAGGAGGCGGTGGTGGGCCACGTCATTACGGTTATGGACCCCCACCTCCTCCCGGTGGTGGTGGAAGACCTCCACCCCCTCGCTGTGGTGGAGGTGGACCCCCACCTTATTGGAATGGACCACCTTATGGTGGCGGACCCCCTTATGGTCCAGGCGGCACACCCCCCTATGGCCAGTTTCCTCTTGGTACACCTTACGGTCATAATGTTCCTTACATGCCTTATCCGTATTATCAATACGTGCAACATAACCCGCAGCGGCAATTCCTGGCTACTTTGGACCTACCTGACCTATCCCGTTTAACCAACGATCCTATTTACCATGGATCTAACTTGCCACCAATTCTGGTGAAAATTCCGTTTGATATCCCCAAATTTGACGGCAAGTCAGGTGAAGACCCTAAAATCACGTGATGACATACCACTTATGGTGTTCATCTAATTTCTTAATGGACGATTCAATTTGTCTTAGATTGTTTCAAAGGACTCTCACCGATTCAGCTTCCAAGTGGTACATTCAGTTACCACCCCACTCTTTTCTTGATTTTGGTTCTCTTTCCATGAAATTTTTGACACATTTCTAGCTGGCCATACAGTATGAAATTGGTACCGAGCTTTTAACCTCGCTTTGTCAGAATACCGCCACTCATATTTCAGATCATATCCACGAGTGGTGAAGGAGATGACGTCTCATTAAAGCTCCTATTCCAAATCATCTCCTAGCAGACTGGTTTACGAAATCCCTCATCCCTACCATAGCAAGAGATGTTTCCATGCGAGGTGTTGTCACCGAAGAATAAGCCATCGCAAGTGCCCATGTACTAGACCTAGTCTACACTCAATCTGGTACTTTGTTTGATATTCTTCCTTACGCACCCCGTGACGTTAATGACCCTATGAAACCACATAAGGGACTCCAAACTGATGGAATCATTGGTTCCCTTAATACCCAGCCTACTTATAGCACTGTTGGATCATCCAACCTTCACGGTTCCTCCCCATTACTGACTCAGGCTGGCCACAACACCAGCAAATCCACCACTCCTGCTCGAACTGAAGAGGTGAATTCTGTCCAATTAGCTTCATCTCAGAAGTATGGTGGTAAAAAGAAGAACAAGGGGAAACCCAAAAAGTCTTCCGCCTAGCAGGAACAAAAGAGCACTCTTGAGGATACCAAGCAGAAATGGAAACTAAAGTATCCTTGTTTACTGTGTGGAGATGACCACTTCTCCAAAGAATGTCCCCATAGAGACGAAGCACAATATTCTTAGGGGTAAACCAACTCCCGCAGTCCTCAATGATTTGTTTCCTACTCAGAACTAGCAGATGATCACTCAAACCCCCCCATCCTAAGGGGAACCATCCAATACCGTGCATGTTCTCATGGTGCGTAACGAGACGATCAATTTGAAGACTCGCTCACGATCTTACAAACCGGTCCCTTCGAAGGAATCCACCGGAAGTAATACTGAAAAAGATTCCAACTCCTTAACTGATGTCACTGTACCATCAACTTCTCTCACCATTGAGAAGCCCTCCTTAGATTCAATATTGCGACCTCCCAAGAGTACGATTCGAAAATCTATTTTCAATCCTAACGCTCGGCTAGCACAAAATTACAATATCGTGGAAGACTTGGAAAAAGCTCCTTGCACCATGTCTACCCTGGAAGTTTTGTAGAATTTTCCTAATCAATGCAAAAATATCCTTACAGCCATCAGTGCAGTCGACCCCGATTCCTCAAATACCATCATGTTCCGACTTGACCACTTGAAGCCGAGGCTCTCCCACCATCTCGCATTCCAAGTTTCTGCAAACATTTCTAGGAAGATTGTCCATCGTACCCTTTTAGATGAAGGCCCCTCCACTTCTATCATGTCGATCGCCTATTGGAGAGCCATTGGCTCCCCCGAATTGAATCGTTCTCCCACCACGTTGAAAGCATTCGACGGGCGTGGCTTTCAACCTCATGGGCTCTTACAAGCTCTTGCAGTTGAGTTGGGCGGAAAGATCATAACCATTAATGTGGAAGTGGTCTCGGACCCAATAGATTATAATCTCTTGCTTGGTGGAAATGGGTTTTACGCCATGTAGGCGGTATCCTCTTCAGTCTTTCGCATATTACAATTCCCCCACCAAGGACAAATTGTTACTATCGACCAATTAGATTTTTGCACCCCAGATGCTACTATTCATCCTGGTGACCATGTTCCTTCCATTGGACAAATGTCAAAACAATATGAGAGTATAGGGGTTGGCCTTTTGAAAGATTCATCTCTCATGGGCGTTTTTCCGGCAACGGACCCCCTAATCATGTCGCTACGGTGAACATGATCTCCACGGAGATTTTATCTCACTCTACCGATACTTGGCTTGTACCGGATGAATCCACAACACACCTGCTTGGAGATATAATGCCTCTTTCACCCACTGAACATATTTACGAGGCTATCCAATCAGCACCGGAGGACCATTTAAATGTGGCCTCTCCATCGTATTCTCTACAACGGATGTCATCTCTACCTGATCTCTTACTTCGGACTTTTCATTCAGACGAGTCCATCATGGAAGTTATGAATGTTGACGACAGTCCGTGGGATGATCTCCACCATAGGTCATCTTTTCTTCCTCCTTTGGAGTACATAAAGGACAAAATCCACACCCTCTTCTCACCAAACATCTACCTGTTCCCTCATTCCCCCATCCTTACATGTCTTACGGACACGAAGGGCAACTTGGCCAACATTGAGCCAACCACCCCGGTAGACATCTTGGTGAAACCTGGTATAGTGGAACACATTCGCATAGGCCAGGAGTGTTCCCCTGAAGAAATAGCTACTGGAACGCCTTATTCAAGCAATTTCGAGATGTATTTGCTTGGTCCTATGAGGAGATTCCTAGGATAGAACCCTTGATTGTTTCTCACGAAATAAAAACCTATCCCGACGTCAAACCTGTAAGCCAAAAGTTGCGACTGGTACACCCCCGGAAGACGACAGCAATCAAGGAAGAGATTGAAACTCTCTTAAAGGCTGGTTTTATTTATCCTGTCCCATTGACAGATTGGGTCTCAAACATCATCCATGTCAACAAAAAGCAAGGTACCATTCGCATCTGTGTCAATTATTGGGACCTTAACAGGGCTTGTCCAAAAGACAACTACCTGACCCCCTTCATCGACCAGATTATCGACAATTATGCCGGAAGTGTCATCTTCTCATTTATGGATGGATTTTTTGGTTACAACCAGATTGAGATCAACCCCGCCGACGAACACAAGACAGCTTTCATCTACTCGTGGGGAACATTTGCATACCCCAAACTCCCGTTTGGCCTTAAAAATGTTGGCGCCACGTTTCAGCGGGCTATGTCGTATGCCTTTCATGACATTAAGGACTTTGTGGAACCTTAACTGGACGATCTCCCTCCTCATTCAAAGCAGCACGAGTTCCACCTTATTCATCTGACGGCCATTTTCCTCAGATGCAAATGGTACAATATCCATCTGAATCCTCATAAAGTGTATCTTTTGCATTGAGTCCGGACGCCTCTTAGGATTTATTGTTTCGAATGATGGGATCCGCATTGATCCTTTAAAGGTGGAGGCCATCATCAACCTGCCACCCCCCGACTGATGTGATGGAACTTCAAAGTCTCCAAGGGAAGGCGACTTATTTAAGATGTTTTGTTTGCAATTTTGCGGAGAAGAATCAGGGGTGCATGAGACTGCTCAAGAAGGACTTACCATTCATTTGGGATGACCAAGCTCAAAAATCCTTCGACAGTATCAAACATGCCATCATGCATGCCCCCGTGCTCCAACCGCCCAATTATTATCGAGATTATATATTATATCTCACCGCTTCTGCTACCACTATTGCCATGGTTTTGGTACAGGACAATCAAAACGTCCAGGAACATGTAATATACTATGCAAGTAAGGGTCTCACCAACACTGAAACTAGATATTCACATGTCGAAAAACTCGCATTCGCGGCAGTCATCGCCGTCCAAAAGTTTTGGCACTATATCTTGCTTCACACCACCACCATCATCATAGACTCAAACCCCATGTACCATGCCATAACATGTTAGGTGCTTGGGGGAAAGTGTTCACGCTGGATCGTGATACTACAAGGATTTGATCTTCTCTTCGAGAAAGCCAAGTCAAAAAATTCTTTGGTGTTTGTCGAGCTGATCTGTGACCTTCCCTGTCCCGATGCAGAAATTGAGCACAATGACTCTTTTACGGATAAATCCTTGTTTCTTATCAATACGATTGATCCATGGTATGGAGATATCGCATTATATCTTCAAACCCAATGCTTCAACCTTCAACTGTCTCGCGACAACCGTCGTAAGATACGTCACCATGCGAAGTATTATTTAATCATCAATGATACTTTGTATCGCCATGGCATTGATTCAATTCTTCAACGTTGTCTCACTTACGATGAAGCCGAACGCGTTCTCAATGACTGTCACGTTGGGGCATGTGGCAGTCACCTCTCTGGGATGGCTACAGCCAAGAAGATTTTGCGCGTAGGATATTTTTGGCCTACTATCTTCAAAGATTGTATTGAGGCCGTAAAAAAATGTCCTCCTTGCCAAGACTTTCTTGTATATACTGTACATGGCGTGTTTTTTATGTTTTTGTGTGCTATGACGCTTTTATCTTTGAGTGTCTTAGATCTTGTTTCTGCTTCTTATACCATGTTCTATCTGTGTGTGTAGATGGAAACGTACTATGGATTCACGGACGACGCTAGTCAGCATACCCGTAACCTTGCTTCGGCAGCCTGGGTACTATATTCCCCAATAGGTGAGCTCATTAGCTCAGGAGGAAGTTGCCTAGGGATTGTGACCAACAATGCCGCAGAATATCAGGCAGTAATCAGAACCCTAGCTAATGCCATTTCCTTGGGTATGAACCACATTGTCATCCACATGGATTCTCAATTAGTGGTTTCCCATCTCAACTGGGTTTACGCCATCCGTGATCCCACCTTACTTTGTCTCTTCAGACGAGTACGTCTCCTGGAAAGGTCATTTGAATCCATTCAGTACCTACACATTCCACGAGAGTTAAACATAGTTGATAACTCAATGGCCAACTTCATTTTGGATTGGTACATCACACACACATATTATTCATAATATGTAAATGCATTCACAACATGTAAATAATGCAATGTATAAAAGAAAACATGTAAACAAGATCACATCACTCATCATTTTAAAACACATAATGTATAAATCACCGAGAATGTCTGTATATATATATCACTCAAAAGTAGTGCTGGTACAAAATCTGAAGCACGATGGCTTTCAGTGAGTCTCTACAAAATATGAAGCATCGTAGCTTTTAGTAGTACAAAATATGAGGCCTCTAAGCTCTCAGTACAAGTATAATAGTGTCATCAGGCCTGATGCCTGACCTGTACACCACCCCCTAGCATGGAAAACCCGTTGTTGCTGAGTGAGGAAGCAATCCACAGTCCTCACTACCTTGCGGAGTAGGGCATTGAAGCGTACGAACACTCCAACCCCAAACCTCTGCATAGGTCTCGGCAGGTCATCTATCGCCAGCTCAGGAACCTCTACTATCAATTGGGACAAGTTCCTATGTACCTCCTCCATCTCCTTGATGGCAGCATGAGCACTTGGGGGCACAACTGCTTCCCCACCTCTGTCTCTCCTCACCAGAAGGGAAAGTCCTACCGGTCATATAGGCCCCACATCTGCACACACATGTTACATACTTTTCATCACTACATCAAAAAAATGATAAATATGCAAAACTAAAAGTACAAGGGTTTTTGTTCTCACCTATGTCACCCCATGATGTACCCTCGGGCAGCACCAAGTCAGGATCCTCTCTGAAATCCACACCGCCATACGGGAAGTCCTCAACCATGAGTAACTGTCCCTCCATCCAGCTGAAGAACTCAGGACCAAAGTTGATGATAGGTCCTCCACCATGACGGGTCATCATTTCAACCCATCTGAGCATGTGGGGATCTTTAGGCTCCCTATCATCTAGTACTACCTGTGGACGCAAGAGAGGGATCTGCTCCAAGAGGAACGATACCACGATCTATCCATAACAAAATTGCTTGAGCTCTCCCCACTGACACTTGGTCAGCTGAGCTCGGAGGGTTGCGAGGAGACCCACGCACCAGTTTAAAACCATGGGGGACATGCAGTCCTCCACATAAAGAATCTGAGTCCGAGTAGCCGTGTGTGGGGCTTGTATTCCTGCCACTCTAGTAATAGTAAACAACATGGTACGTAGTGGGCGGCTCACCACATCCATGATAAGAATATTCCCACTGGAAGATCGAGAAAGAGCGGTACAATGTTGTGACACCATGTCATCGACTGTGCGATCACTGGCCTGTGTTCCAATAAGAGATACAAGGTCCCCTCTTTAGGACAAACTAGTATAGATGTCCTCAACATCTATTTTGAGGATGTGCTCACCAATCATGAAATGTTGTTGGACCACATCCCAACTCTAGAGCATGTGTGATAACAACGGGATTTGGGATCTCATCCCCTGAATCTCAAATAACTTGAGCAAACCGCAATTCCTCAAGGCATCCATGCATTGTGGATCATTGGCAGCTTGTACATATTCTACTTTGTGTTCTCTTTCCCGCCACTCTAAAACCATGTTGGCTTGCTAGAAACCTGCCAAAAGGGACATTTAAACACTGTTAGATCCTACTTCAACCACAACAAGTTCTTTTTTTGAGTTCATTTTGATGTTTGGGAAATGCACCTCCACCGTCACACTGTACTTTTGCGTATAGTGCGATGTCGTCGTACTTCACCCATTCGGGACTTGCACCGAGTCGGTCTCGTCGCAGTTCCTGAAATGGACAACTGCAATGAGCCGAGAGCGCAATAGCCCTCCATGAATTCATCAAAAAACCCAAAAATTGAACCTAAAAACAAAAACTAATCCACTAGAAAGTTGCTAGATGAAGTTTAGGCTTACTTGCTCCTGACGGTGGGTGAAATGGCGGATCGTAGCTCCCGGAATCGGTAAAGGAAGTTTTGGCTCCAAATTGGAACTTCTCCTCCCAAATTGGCAAATGAAACAATGAAATGTATTTTTGGCCCATTTTTCTATTTTATAAATAGAATGGAATATTCCTTTTCAAATATTTTGATGCTCTTGGGCCATTTATCATAGTTTTTGACCATTTTTGTTGTATTTGAGGCTATTTGACACATTTTCTAGTGTGTAGGAGTTGTAAGTAGTCTTTCGTGTCGTTTCTCGTATCACAACGGTCATCACAAGTATGAACACTCCCTTGAACGTTTTGTCATTATTTTTGCAACGATTAGTTTGTAATTATTGCGTGATGGTGAGTTTACTCTTTGTTTGTTCTCGTACTCATGAAACTATGAGAACAAGTACCGAGTTATGATTTATCGCTTTTTCGGGCTCGTTAAGCTCCCATGGAAAAGGACACCCCCTGAAGTCTACCGTTAAGCTCTTTTCAGGCTCTCAAAAAATGAAAAGATTGTCAAGTGAACTTGTCGCATTCATGCTTGTTAAAGTATTTGAATGGTCGTCTTCCTGGTGATAGTTTACCCCTTTTTTGGACCAGGAGGCACTAATTACGAAAAAGGTATACTCTAGCCAATCATATTGGAAGAGTCCTCTCCCGCGTTGTTTTACCCTTTTTCGGGCGATGAGGTTAACTTTACGAAAAAGGACTGTTGGAGTCTTCTTTAGTTCTTTTCAGACTCTCTAAACATGAAATGACAACCGAGTTTACCTTCTATGGACTCGTTAAAATTCTCACATTGAAGGGCTCATCATGGGACGAACCCCTCCTATCCCAGGTTCGGAAAGTATTTGGGATTGGACTCATCTATGAGATGACCTATACTGACCATCTGGTTACCCTCATCAAGCTTGTAAAAAACACATGAGACACTCATCATTCATGATGGGGAAAAAGGAAAGTGTTTGTGTTACATACCTTGTTAGTGGTAGTATGTAGTCATTCTTGAACATGGCACTCATCTGCATTTGCAAAAAGCACTTAGATCATCCGTTTGTCCTCGAGTTCCACTTATTTTTTGAGTCTCGTTACTCCTTTGAGTCATTCAAAGAAAAGCTTCCATCATCAGTCGCTTTGAGAATTTGTGTCGCACTTATCACGTCAATACTTCCAAGTCATGCCATGCCCATGTTCAAGAATATGTCTACCATTTATCATATGTAGTCAGTACACCCGCCATTACGTCGGTCTACTCTGAGTCAGTCTTGCATGTTACTGTACCATCCGATCTACTCTATACATTTTTGTTGTGTTTCGTGTCGATTGATGGGGGATTCAACATGGCCCTCCTTCGATGGATTTATCCTTTTCGACTTCAGCACATCATCCGATGTTGATGTATATGTAACTTCGGAATGTATTTCATTTGTGTATTTTATATATATTTATTGTACCCTTATAAGAGATGTGTTATTCCTCTATAAGGAAGTGTCATCATGTGGATTGACAAGTGTCGCAAGTGTGTGTACTTGCCGATGGGTTATTAGACCACCATGTGGGGTCCGCCCTGAATTATATATAATATAATGTGGATGTATCTAGATAGACAAGTCAGCCCCATAAGGTCACTGGGAAAAAAGGTGAGTATAAATAGAGATAGGAGATCTCTATTTTACTCACTAGGAAAAGTAACTCACTCTCACTCTCAAAAGTGGCGCACTAGTGAGGAGGAGGAGGATCATCTGCTAGGAGACTATCTCAGTGTTATTTGGTTGTATTTTGGTTGAGCCAGTGCTCTCTCTATCTCTGAGGAAGTTGTGGGGTTTTTCACCTTAGGGTTTTCCCCACGGAAACTCTGTGTCTCTTGTCTCTATGCTTTTGATTCTTGTAATGCTTGTGATGCTTGTCATATTATGATTGTCATGCATTGATATACTGTATATGTTATTATCTCAGCAAAGATCCTATAGTATTGTGAATTAATACTCAAAATTTAACATCTGAGGATTGAATCTAGAAACCATTCAAGTACCTTGGCCCTGCATGCCTCAATGGCAGGTTACCTTGCTTTCATCATGAGTTTACATCATTGACTCTTGATTGAAATATTTCGTCTTGCATTCAACTTCAACTCATTTATTCACACTTGATGATATGTACTATGGTACGTTGGGAATCATTGACATCAATGGTGATCTCCCTCGCACTTGTTAATGGTTTACATCAATGGCCGGTAATCAAGTGGTTTCTACCATGTTCGACATCAAGACATTTGTAATCATGTGGATAGATTCATATCATTACGGGTTCAGCTTGAAGACCCTGGGGAGTCATGTTTCACCCAGGTTGCGATGGAGTTTGTATTGAGTTATATCACATGGATCCACATTTGTATTGGTCGTGGCTGTGTTATCATCTCAACATGGATCTACACTTGTGTCTAGTAGCCATGATTGTGTTCAGTCAGTCATTAATACCATGGATCTTCACTGTATTGGTCAGCAGCCATGTTGTACTTCATATGAGATTGTCAGTTCAAAGTCAGTTGTACTACAGTAGTGTCCTTCGTTTGACAAGTCTATTGCCATTAATTCTATCAAAGCACTTCACCTGTATATCTTCAACAGCTTCATACTTTGGGGGGCATTCTGTTACACCCAAAATCTACTCATCATAAGATTTAGTGTATACACCCTTGAAGATACCTGGACTAAGTAATCATCTTGGGAGGATTTTGTACCCAATTGTGCTAGGTTTTGAAGGGTTGTCACAGGCTGCACACTAGCAACATGCGACGTCCCACCTTGCCCCATTACAGGGTGCGACGAAGTCAGTTAGATGGAAAAAATAGCTTCTTCAAGGTCCTTCTCGAAGCTTGCTGACTTGGGACCCTATCCTTGACCTCTTGGAGGAGCTGAAACTTGGTTCCTAATACTTTGGGGAGATCCCTTAAGCCTCTCCTACCATCTCTCCACCTATCCTATCCATACCCTATCCACTTAGTCCTATATGAATGAAGCTCACTCCCATCCCAAAGGGAGGAAGGCTATGGTATCTACATGCTGGTGAAATCACTCTTGGAACATCTCCACTCACCTATTGGATAACTCATACTTCCTTGGAAGGATATGGCAATCGGCTTTTTCAGAGAAGGGTTGCAACATTATGCGTTGGTTGTAGTTCCATATCTCTGTTATGTACTCCCCTCTTTTTACAGTAATACAAATGCTTTCCACCAATATTTCTCATGTGTGTAATGATATTGAGTAGTTTTCCTGCTTAACTGTTTACTTAGATCTCTTATTGTATAGATGTCTTTTACTAGTTTCTCTTGTTTCTTGTCTTGACAAGTCTTGCAGCTTGGATCTGACGACCGTGAGACGTGGAATAGCATTCAGGAGAAAAGATTGTGAAGTGAAAGGTAAGACATTTAATACTTGATCCTTAAGTAGATCTAGGAAATGCATTGGTAGTCTGTTCTATTTGTTCTAGACTCACTTTGAGTTAGGGAGATCCTGCTCGCGTCCGCTCGAATGGATTTTCCGATAACAATTTCAAGCATTGAGTACCTAGATTGACTTACACAGTGTGTTGCAGCAGCGACTGCCTCTTAAAAATGATATAATGTTTGAAATAAAGCATGTGTATTTTTATGGGTGTGTTATATAGAAATGAAAACTAAACACATACCATTATGATTGCTCAAGTTTCAAGCTTGAATGTTTCCATAATCATTTGTCTCCTTTTCCCATGGAGTTTTCATTCACCAATGCTTCCTTCCTCTTACCACCTTCCCTAATTACTGTGATTTTGTTTTCAGGGAGTATTTTTGTAACAAATAGAGACAAATTAAATTTTGAAAATTGAAGACAAAAATGATTTAATCATTTTGTTCAAATAGTCAACAATTCCAAAGCATTCCTGAAAACATCTCATAGCCATTCCTTATCTTTCTACTTTTTTATCTTCGAAGTCGCAACAAGGCGCAGGAAGAGAGCATACTTATTGAAAAATAAAAAATAAAAAAAAACAAAATTCTATCCTACCCTATTCTACTTGGAAATATAAAAATTGTTCAAGTGTATGCATATTTCCAATGTAACCACATGTTCAATGGGATTATAAACATATTCACACTCAAGTTTGAAAAATGTAATTTAAATCATATGAGAGTGTGAGAGACCAACTACGGGGAATAATATGATACAAATAAGGAAGTAAGAATAAAAGAATGATGTGACCTGGAAACTACTTCGAACCACCTTTCAATATAACTATGATATTCTCAATTCTCTTCTTGGTTTAAATCACACTGCATCTCTTCTTTGGCCTCCTCAATCTCAGGTTCGAATGATTGCTCCCCATTATATATATGAGACTCATGGAATGTTGGTTTTTCTTCCACTTCTGGAGAGGTGGTTTAGGTTTTCACTGCTATCAAGATGTGCTCTTCCTGAGAAGAAGAAATCCCATCCGCTACTAGGATTTGAGAGAGTCCTTCCAAACTTATGTTCATCTTTTAATCCATCTTGCTGGTAATCATGTCTTCATAATTGGATTAGTAGAAGGGGGGGGTTCTTATAACACCCAAAATTTAACTACAAACTGAAAAATGAATTAAACTAGCTGCATAAATAAAATCACTCTTGCAGAAAATAAATCACACACACTTGCAAAAAAAAAAATGGAAATCACACCACCCTTAAAAGCAAATTCAATCAAATGAAAGAAAACAATCATGCATCCTACATGCTCTACTTTAACAATGCATCTACAAAACAATGTTAGATGTACTTTTGCACCATTGATAACTTCCTTGGCAGTGACGCCAAAATGTTGGGTGGGTTAATTGTCTAATTAATTAAACAGCTGAAACTACCAGAACATAAATTGTCAACCCGAGGAAGTCTTTTATTTCAAAGCTATCGTGCAAGATCTATGCAAGCACAATTTCTACCTGACACTATTATCTATTGGTATGAAATTGAAACTCTTTGTAAACTAGATCACACCTTCTTGAAAATAAATCAAACCTCAATCGTATTCATAAAATCGCACTGTAAATCTAACTTAAAACAAAATCAACTCTTTATGAAGCAAGATATAATTGCATGAATCTAAAAGAAGTGTTATGTTGGCCAATGATCTATCAAACGGATTAACAGGAAAACAACTTGTTGATGTATATGTAACTTCGAAATGTATTTCACATATATGTATATTGTATTCCTATAGAGATGTTATTATTCCTCTATACGGAAGTGGTTGTATTCCTATAGAGATGTTATTATTCCTCTATACGGAAGTGTCTTCATTTATATTGTAAGTGGCGTAACTTATACTTGATGGGTTATTAGACCACCCTAGTGGGGGTCGGCCCAGTCAACATTATGTTAAGTGGTTAAGTTGAGGCTGACCTAGTTGATTAAAGGTCAAGTCAAGTTAGTGTATAAATAGAGAGTGTGTCTCTCTCATTTTACACATTCTATTCTCTCACTCACACTTGGGAGAGTGGTGCACTTGTGGAGGAGGAGGCTCTGCTGCTAAGAGAAGAATATCTCTTGTATTTTGGTTGTATCATTGCTCTATCTATCTCTGAGGAAGTTATTGGGGTTTTTCACCTTTATGGTTTTCCCCAAGTAAACTCTATGTCTCTTGTGTGCTTGCATTGTTGTGTCCATGATTGATATGCTATAGATTTGTTGTACATGTTGTTCTCTCAGTTAAGATCCTAGATCAGATTGAAGTAAATTCTGAAAATTTAACATGGTATTAGAGCTAGCCTAAAAGAAGGCATGATATGGCATGTATGACACTTGTTGCACTTACAATGCTAGGGCCTGATATAGCAAAAACCAGGCATCGTAGCACTTTCACTATAAATCCGTTTTGGAGACGTTTTCGGATCTAAAAATTTTACAGGTCAAAGATCATATACCCATGTACCTTGTGTCCAACGGACAACCTCTAATTCGTTGTAATTTGTGATTTATGATTTGTACAATATAGGGTTTCTACTTCTTCCAGATCTGAGTCAAAATCAGGTGACCTTGGGAAAAAGGTCATAACTTGGGCTAGGAAGCTCCAAATGCAATTTTGTAAAGAGAGACAGGTAGTGCACAGACTTTACTATCTCAGCAAAACTTTTCAGAGGCTGAAGTTGAACCAATGACACGTGGCACACCGTACAAGTTTGCTCTCCTATATTATCCCATAAACGGGTCACGTTGCAACACTTGGCATAAATCTCTCTCAGAGAATTAAATTGAGGTCATACCTATGGGGATGGAAATATAACAGGTCGGGCTATATCAAGAAAAATTTTCAGACCCTGTGGATCGAAAAGTTCATAGTTACACCAGAAACAATCAGGTACATATTTCTGTCAAAACAAAATTATGTTTTAGTACCTTCATTCATGGCTTCGAGAATTTAGGGCTTCGGAGAAAGTTGGAATTTTTGTAATCAGAGGCCAGGCTGGATGCTACTCATCAAAATCGAAATTTAGAGACCAATATCATATTTTTTGGTTGTGCAGAAGGTCGGGCTTGATCAGACCCTAGTTTGGGACTTTGATCAGAAAAGTTGGAAATTAGGGCTTCTGTAAAAATGGGAATTTTTTAAATCTGTGACCACAACTGGAAGATCCTCGGAAAAATAAAAGCTTAGAGCTTTGGATCAAACCTTTTGATTGGGAAGAAGAGTGGGCTTCATCAAACCCCAGTTCAGGGTCACGTCCAGTGAATCCGGAAATCTAAAAGGCAATTTCGAGGGTTGAAAATTTGCAGTTTTCAAATTCTGAATATACCAACTTGATTACCTCATCAAGGCGCATATTTCTATCCTTTCGAAAGTTTGAAATTCAAAGTTTTAATTTTTGGGGTTTCTTTGACAAACCCTAATCTAGCTCCAGGTCCAGTTCTTGCAAATCAAGTGGATTGGGTTAATCCTAGAAGAGGGTGGATTGGTCACCTGCATAGGTGAAGAAGTTCATGTTTCATAGGGAAATGAGGCTAAGGCCTTCCATAAGAATATTACAAGCAATCTTGACAGGTATGTTTTGAATTTTGTTCATGGTTAAGTTTATGATATGTTTATCTTCATATCATTATAGTACAATCTTGATTAATTACTAGATTTTTCGTATCACCTTAATAGAGGATATTCATTGATTAAGGTTTTGACACTTATGATTGTACTAATACATTGTGATGTTGTATGAGGTTTATGTTGTTCGCTAACACAAAAGATACACCAAGAAAGTCAAATCATGTTCTACTTCAAGAACATATGATCATGGTGACATGAAGACAAAGATTCATCCATTGTCATGGATCACATAGAAGATCTACTTTCGAGGTATGTATAACTTGGTTCTACAATGGTTAACTTATGAGACATGCAGGTTACTAGCACAAGTCACTGAAGAGAACCATAAGACATTATGTGGGTATGTTAGACATAACCACCTAGCATGCTCATCCAGGTATGTTTTTCCTATATCAAGATAGAATCCTACCATGTGTTATGATCTTATATTGTTGTGTTGTTGATAATGTTTTTTCATGAAGTCATAGGTTTGAATAGTCATGGTTGTATACATATTATGTTTCTTACCATAATTGATGATATGACTAACCAGAAGAATCATGAAGTTATAGGTTTGAGTAATCACGGGTTTATGCATTGATGATTTAACTAATCAGAAAAGTCCTATGATCAAATAAGAATATGCATGAGTAAAAGAAGACTTCCCTGAACCGTGAATACTAATGTTTATTATCTATGAATGATCATGACTATATATGTTTAAGATTATTGTGTTTTGATAGTATTAATATTATACTAATAAATGTGTGATTATGTATAGACCTCAAGGATAACACAATGATGATACTAATCAGCATGCATAGGGACCAAGAATGAATATAAGTTCAAGAACATGTAATCCAGGAAGCAAAGATCAAGAGGGAGCACACTCCAGCAGCTCCTGCAAGGATGTAGATATTCAGAGGGAGTTGACCATCTTTCTTCATTCCACAACAGAAAGGTGTAGAAGAAGCTACTTTAGCAGCTCCTGCAAAAAAAGCAAAGACTCAGAGGGATTCCACCCAACAAACAAACAAAGATAAATATTTTAACTACCACTTTTTACATATTTGTTTGTTTAAATAAAATTGTTCAATGATACATATGCTTATGTTCCTAGACTTAGGATATGTATTTTGCATATTTGCATTAATGAACAAGATACTACTAATATGCATATGATGGGTAAGTGGCCTATGGCACTGTACAACATTCCATTGCTACTTATCTAGAATGAAACCTCTTTGCTGACATGTTGGGAGTTGTGCACACTCTTAACAATGTTTTGGTAGAGACTGGAAGGCATCTAGAAAGTTATGGAACATGGATAAGATAATTGAATGACTGTATGACATATTTCTTTATGTGTAAGAATTTGTCTGAAAATTATGAGATGATTCTAATCATTCAATTTAACTTGTTTTGTAGGAAAGATCGTATACCTTCACCTACAAAAGAAGGACCACAACATTTGTTCAAGCAACAAAATTATCTATTGAAGATATTGAAGTTCCCAGGATACGGGAAGAATGCCATGATCCGTCGATCATGAAGAACGATGTTTGGGATGTGGTCCCAAGAGCTGAAGGGAAGTCTGTTGTGACTTCCAAATGGAACTATCAGATCAAGCATGTTGTAGATGGCAGCATAGAGAAATATAAAAGTGATGAAATAGAAGATACACCAGATGGATTTCAAGACAACTTTCTTGAATGGTGTAGTCATATATGTGTGCAAAAATTCGTAGGATAGACAGATTTCTATCCAGTTTGGGCTTTACCAAGAGTAAAGCGGATTCCAACCTTTACTGCAAGGTTGAGGAAGGGAATCCTGTGATTCTACTCCTATATGTGGATGACTTATTTGTAACAGGAGATGACAGATTGGTTGCAGATACTAAGAGGAAGCTTGCTACCGAGTTCGATATGAAAGATTTGGGAATGATGCATTATTTCCTAGGTATGAAGGTGTGGCAGAGTGCAGGTGGGATCTTCCTTGGTCAAGGGAAGTACACAGTAGATATCCTGAAGAGATTCGGGATGATGGATTGCAAGGCCATGGCCACACCTATGGCATCGAATCTGAAGCTTCTATGTGATGCTTCATCTGAGCCAGTTGATGTCTCTATGTATCATCAGATGATTGGGTCCTTGATGTACCTGACGAACATGAGACCAGATAATTGCTTTGCTGTGAACACATTGAGTCAGTTCATGACAGATCCGAGGAGTGTTCACCTGGTTGCTGTAAAGCATGTTCTGAGGTACCTGAATGGTACAGTGGATTATGGGATCAAGTATGAAGCGAATCAAAATTTTAACCTGTAGGGTTATGTTGATTTAGATTGGGTTGGCAGTGCTGCAGATAGGAAGAGCACATCTGGATGTTGCTTCAGTATGGGATCAGGTGTGATCTCTTGGTTCAGCAGGAAGCAGTCCTGCGTAGCACTGAGTACAGCTAAGGTAGAGTATTTTGCATCCTGTTCAGCTAGTTGTGAGGTAGTATGGCTTCGGAAGCTACTGTCTGAGTTATTTGATCTCCCGTTGGATGCCTGGTATCTTTTGTGATAACCAGAGTTGTGTGAAGCTGTTCGAGAACCCAGTGTTTCATGACAGGTCAAAACACATAGAGATCAAATATCACTATATCAAGGATATGGTGCAGAGAGGAGCTGTGAAGCTCCCGTACATTGCAACGGACGAGCAGATTGCAGATGTGCTGACAAATCCACTAGCCAGGGTGAAGTTCGAGTACTTCAGGGAGAGGCTTGGTGTTCTTTAGATTGATGACACTTTGAGGAAGAAGTGATGGACACATTTGCAGAAGCCATTCCAAGCATGTTGGAAGGAGGATCCTTCACATGGCTATGGATGTAAGTGTTGGATGATGAGCATCAAGATGATGCTCCAGTTACTGCTCTGTATATGCATCAGGAGGATGCTGGATATGATCAGTTGGATCATTTATATGTATATGTATGTACTCATGATGTTGGATGTTGGATATGATCATTAGGATCATTTGTATATGTTTTGTATATGCATCATGTTGGATGCTTGGACCATGTATCTGTATATGTATCAGGTGGATACTGTGTATGATCAGGTAGATCATGTATGTTGATATGTATCAGGTATGATCAGGAGGATACATTGTATGATCAGGTGGATCATGTATGATGATATATATCAGGTAGATACTTGGTATGCATCAGGTAGATGCATTATATGATCAGGATGATCATGGATGACGAGCTTCAGGATGTTGCTCTAGATGACATGCAGTAGGATGTTGCAGTGATGATGATCAAGATGATCATGTGTACATTAGGATGATGTATGGTGAGTATCAGGTTGATACTCTGTGGCCGTGGAACAGGTTGTTCAGATAAGCATGTAATTTATGCCCTGGGAGATTTGCAGATAGTCTTTCGAGGTTTTGCTTGGGAGGACATATAATTTGTGCCCTGGGAGATCTGCAGATAGTCTTTTGAGGTTTTTCCTATGGCATGTAATTTGTTCCCTGGGATATCTGGCAGATGTTCTTTCGAGGTTTTGTCCTATGTCATGTAATTTGTGCCCTGGGAGATCCGATAGGTTGAGCCGTGTGCTCGTAATCAGTCCTGGGATGTTCTTTCGAGGTTTTGCCATGACCACATGTAATTTGTGCCATGGGAGATCCGATAGGTTGAGCCTTGTGCTCGTAATCAGTCCTGGGATGCTCTTTCGAGGTTTTGTGGTGATCACATGTAATTTGTGCCCTGGGAGATCCGATAGGTTGAGCCTTGTGCTCGTAATCAGTCTTGGGATTCTCTTTCTAGGTTTTGTGGTGGGGTCACATGTAATAAGTCCTGGAGATCTGGACAGGATGAAAAAGGCCTCAGATGCTCTTTAGAGTTCTTGCTAGTCAAGAGAGTCTTTTAAGGTTTTGTGATGCATGTAATAAGTCCTGTGATTTCCACAGTATGGCCAGTGATGACGAAGACCTGCAGGTGGTGGGCCTACATCCAGTATGAAAAAGGATTGGCTCTGTAGAACTTCCTATGACAAGTAGATTCTGAGATTGATTGAGATAGCAGCAATAGTGATGATGATGATGACTCGATGACGATTATCCAGTGACGATGATCCAGAGAAGATGACTTGTGCTAAGAGACCTGTGTCGAGAAATACATTCCTAGTTAAGAGGGAGTGTTGATGTATATGTAACTTCGAAATGTATTTCACATATATGTATATTGTATTCCTATAGATATGTTATTATTCCTCAATACAGAAGTGGTTGTATTCCTATAGAGATGTTATTTTTTCTTTATAAGGAAGTGTCGTCATTTATATTGTAAGTGTCGTAACTTATATTTGATGGGTTATTAGACCACCTTGTTGGGGTCGGCCCTGTATAAGTCATGTGGGTCAAAGGGTTATTAGACCACCCTAGTGGGGGTCGGCCCAGTCAACATTATGTTAAGTGGTTAAGTTGAGGCCGACCTAGTTGAGTAAAGGTCAAGTAAAGTTAGTGTATAAATAGAGAGTGTGTATCTCTCATTTTACACATTCTATTCTCTCAGTCACACTTGGGAGAGTGGCGCACTTGTGGAGGAGGAGGCTCTGCTGCTAGGAGAAGACTATCTCTTGTATTGTGGTTGTATCATTGCTCTATCTATCTCTGAGGAGTTATTGGGGTTTTTCACCTTTATGGTTTTCCCCAAGTAAACTATGTGTCTCTTGTGTGCTTGCATTGTTGTGTCCATGATTGATATGTTGTAGATTTGCTGTACATGTTGTTCTCTCAGTTAAGATCCTATATCAGATTGAAGTAAATTCTAAAAATTTAACACAACTATGATAAATCTAATGAATGAAAGCATACAACTATGATAAATCTAATGAATGAAAGCAAACAACTATGATAAATCTAATGAATGAAAGCATGAACTAAATAATAAGCAAATCTACATAATAAAACACTTACAATCAACACTACCAGCATCTTCTCAGGGAAGAGGGCCCTTCCTCCACTGAGCAGAGCTAGATCTCCACAATGAAAGTCTACAACTCCAGAATTAAGAAACTACCAGCATGTATTATCAGAATGAAAGTATTACAACAGAGTCTGGATCAAATCCTACAACATAACATTTCTTTCTATCCCCCCCCAATACATGAGAATGATTACATATTTATACATAAAATTATCTCAGGAGAATGAGAAACCAAATCCCCCAACTTGTGATCTGTTTCAACAAATTGCTAATTTGAAACATAGCTGTAACTACAAATCTAGGAATTACACATTTAGAGAACTAGCTGTATATCTCAAACCATGGCTTTGCTTGGCGAGTTCCACATGAATTAGGTAATTGAGGTTGTTACGCACAAAACCCATGTCCCCGATTTCCGAGATTCTTCTCCATTTACTCGAAAATCGCTACGCAAATCAATGTGTTGTTATCTGACACTCGTTTTTGGTTGGAACCGTTCGATCATGAGCAGGAGGCTGCCATGTTGGACTTGAGCACGAATTCAGGTCACAAATCCACATAATCAATCCTAGGAATGAAAACGTGTTTTGAATCTCCATGTGGACATGTGCTAGCATGCCAACTTTGGAGGCTTGAACCATGAGTGTTGCTACTGTTAATATGAAAAATCACTCCACAAACCATCATTAGTAAAATTATGCATAATAGTCTTCAATTCATCAAAGAGACAGGAAAATAATCATTATTAACCACTAAAACATCAATGGAAGTAATATGGTATTTTACGGGCAGTTACAACAAATGGATGGAAAATGGAATGATAATTGGATAATAATATGAAGAAGAGGGATGGAATATATGTCGATAGGTGATGAAAATATAGACAAATCCATGACCCACATAAATGTGAACCTAGCAGATAGTGTCTGAACTTTTGCAATGCATATACCATAGCTAGGCTTTGTCGTTCTGTCATGGTATAGTTCTTTTCTGCTAAAGATAACTTTCTGCTTGAAAATGCGATGGAATGATCCATACCTCCCTCGCCTGGATGAGATAGTACAATGCCCAATGCTATAGATGAAGAATCTACATGCACATGGAATGGTTTACTCCAATCTAGAAAGACTAGAATAGGCGCAGTAACCATTCTCTCTTTTAGTGTATCCAATCCTTTCTTACAGTATTTAGTCCAAATATACTATGCTTCTTTCTTTAGTAATTTCTCCATAGGTGCAGTTATCTGTGCATATCCTTTGATGAAATCCCTATAATATCCTTTATGTCCCAGTGTAGTGGGTAGTTGTTTCACTGAGTTAGGCGGTGGTAGGTTCACAATAACTGCACACTTAGCTGGATCAATCATCAGTCCTTTCTTACATACGATGTGTCCCAACAGAATTCCATAAGGAACACAAATGACATTTTTCTTTAGATTCAAGGAAATATGATGTTGTCTTCACTTTGCTAACATCATTCTTAAGTTTGCATAATGGTTCTTCAGTGAGCCAAATACTGTCCAATCATCAAAATCACTTCTAAGAATTTATGGATAAAATCTTTAAATGCAGCAACAACTACTCTGGAAAAGATAGCAGGTGCATTTTTCAAACCAAAGGGCATAACTGTGTACTGATATGATCCCCATTCAATAGAAAATGTTGTCTTATGCCTGTCTTATGTAGCAATTATGATCTGATGATAACCAGAGAATCCATCAGTGAATGAGTATGCTTCGTTTCCTCCAACGTTATCTAGCACTTCATATGTAAATGGAGTAGTAAATGGGTCATGTAGTGAAGCATCATTTAACTTTCCGAGATCTACGCATATCCTGATTTCTCCACGAGATGTCTTATCTTGGATAACCATAGGAATTATCCATTCTGACTCTTCTACTAGCTCAATATTTCTTGCACCCAACATCTTGTCAAGATCCACTTTTACTCTTTCTTTATATCTAGGATTCAGTCTGTAGGGTCTTTGCTTGATAGGCTTCACATCTAGCTTGAGAGGTATTTCAATAACTCCCAAGTCACCTAAAATGACTTTCATTTCAGAAACTTGGTAGTAAATAGGTCTTGATATTCGTGCAGTAGGTTTTCTATTTGTCCTACTATTTCTTCATCCCACTAATCTCCTATAGAAGCAAACTTCAGTTCCTTCTCAGTACCAATATTGATCTTTCTAGTCTTTGTAAGACTACTGAGTTCTGAAATCTCTAAGTTAGGTCCCTCAACTTCGTGTTCTCCTTTAGATTCTGGTATGTTTACATGTATATTCCTCTTCGTCTCCATCTAATGCAACGTTATAGCATCCCAAGGCATTTTTTGACTGTTTTTCCCATTCTGGTTGTTCAAATATTGGCAACGGGGTATCATCGAATACCTTCATTTTAGTGATCTACAGAGCCTCGCTGATACTCAGAAAATCATCCTCAAATATGAAAGTGGATTGAAAGCTAGTTATTAGTATGTGCCAATCTACTGTGCCTCTGCAAAACTCAGCTTGTGCGTACCAGTTCTTTGGAATTTTCTCTAATGTGTGTATAAACTTGTGCACCCATTCTTGCTTAGCTGTATGAATCCAAGATTTCAAAAAAAACTATATGTGGTCTCTAGGATTAGTCTATCCATTATATTTTACTTGTACAATCTCATTTTGTTCTGTAAACCTTATCTCCATCATGTGCTTACATTCTTCCCAATTGTATTCAAGTTCTATTTATGCGCATCCCACCATCTAGCAGGTGCAGCATGTAGTGCTATCTCTAGATATTCTAGATTATGTTTTGCTGGAACTGAAATTACATATTCATCAAGCAATGCATGTAAATTTACAAGACCATCATAAGTAGGGATTGGGATTACCTCTATTACAATCCAACGAAGTGACTTTGTGATCTGCGCACATCATCTTGCTGATAATTCGTGCATCCTGCTTTGCCAATTCTCTATTCCCACATCTAAGTTTAATATGAAAGAAATGTCACATCTCTAGCTCAATGTTCCATCATCAGTAGGAATGATGTAGTCTGCTTGATTTACTATCATTTTGTAGATCTAATCAAGGTATTGAGCTCCGCATTCTTCTCTTACTAGTTCAGTGTATCTAGGTCCTTGTGCAGGGTCTAAAGGTATGGTGACTCTGATATCTGATCCTTCAAATATCATTTGTTTTTTCTTGAGATTGATGATTGCGAGGTTATCAATTGCCCAGTCAATCCCTAATAGTGCAGGATAAGGATTGTTGTCATCTATAATCTCAATAACTTCGAAGTCTACTTTACTTCGCACTCCATCAATGTCAACAAGGACATTCGATAGTCTCCTAAAAGGTATAACCTTTTGTTAATTAGCTAATCTCAACTATATCGGTGACCATGATAACTTCGGTTTCCCCATATGCTCCCATGTATTCTTTGTCAAGACATTCACCTCTGAGCCTAAGTCAAGAATGATCTAGTCCATTTCAAAGTATCCAATCTATGCATTTAATCTCATCCCTCTTCCGAGCCTTCTATGATTCTTTATATGGTGAACTGCGCTATGTGCTTCGCTTATGGCACTACGCTGCTCATAATGAATGAGTAGGATTTGTATCTCTTCTAAGGAGTTTCCATGCTTTAACAACTTCATGCAGCTTTGTAGGAACTGCGCAACAAGACTTATAGGTTCTGTTGCAATCCATGATCCATCATATGAAATTGGCATATCCACCATAGGTGCTGATTCACTTCGCAACGGGACTCTTGGGGTCACATGTTCTGATCTATGGAATACGTTTTTGGTATCCATGAAGGATTCTTTTTCTTTGCTAAGGTTGAAGGCATGCATCTTTCCAGTCACTTTTCTTATCCACGCCCCTTCAATAGGATTCTAATTTATGTTGCGTGGTCCGGTTCCTAGAAGTTGAAGCTTCAGTTCGCTGATCTCAACCTGTCGTAGCTCCACTTCATGTCACAACATGGATGTTGTGATCTTTGTTTCGTTCTTCAGCTGCGATCATCTATATGTTCTGATTCTGCGCTTCTGGTCTTCTCTCTTGAATTTTTTCTTGCAAAATAGGCCACGCCTCAATGACATGGTCAAATGACTTACAGTATTTACAGGTAGTACAAGCGTTCTGACAATCTCTTACTAGATGTCCTTGTTTTGTGCAGGTATAGCATACAATCTGACCTTTTCTTCTTCCTTGTTGGCCAGTGTTGCATTGTCATGTCCCCGAATTTTGCTATGGTCCATGGGGTTGATTTTGGCCTAATTCACCTAGGCATTAATTAATTAATTAATGGATGAATGTGGAAATTAACTTATGGAATATGCATAAGGGTGTATGTGGGTGATTAAATGGATAATGTTCCCCCCCTGAAGATATTAACCCCCAAACTAAGTGCTAAGGTGAATTATTTAATTAATTGGGATATTTTGAGCTAGGATTCTAAATTAATTAAATAATTAATGATTTTGGATTTGAAAGTGAGGAATTGATTTATTTGATTAATTATCTTCATTTATTAATATTTTGTCAAGTGGATTATGTGTGCAAGTGGGCCAAGACGGAATCCTCTTGAGGAAAATGTTGCTAAATCAGAACTGGAGGTCAGAAAATAGCAAGGGATGAAAAGCAGGAAGGTGTAAGATGTTACCAAAACGAAAGAAATGGGAAAACACCATAAAAATATAAGGGGGGTCGAAATTTCCAAAACAGAACTCAAATTACAAAGAAGGAAATTTTTACAAGGAAGGAAACATCTTGAGACAAAAGGGGGCACCGTTTCTAAAGGAGAGAAAAGGTGTAAGAAGAAAAGTAAGCAAGTAGATCCACTCATGGGTGATCCATTCTCACAAGTCACCAAGCCAATTAAATTTCTCAACAGGTCAACATGAATTCTATAAAATAATGCTTCCAACTCTCATTAACAAATTTTTATCATTTGAATTTTGTCTTGAGAGCTCTGAGCTTCTCTTTGTTGAGTGATGTGCCTCAACACCTTCTTGGGAGATGTGCCACAAGGATCCATAGTTTCCATCCAGCTAATATTCATATCTAGAGAGTGATATTACAGCCATTTAGATCCATATCATTCTTCCATTAAAGATCTACAATCATCTAGTGAAGGAGGCCACAATCTCAGTGTATTTGCAGCTATTTTTGGAGGAGAACCACTAGAAGGAGGAGCTATTTTCCAGTGAATGCACCCAAGATCTTCAGGGAGTCCAGTGCGCCATCGGTTTCAGATATTAGAGCTTCCCAAGTCCATATATCAGCTTCATATATAATCCATATCTTCTATTTCTCTTCTACACTCATTCTCAACTAGATTTGGAGGAGATTCCCTTGTTGGATGGAGAGAGCTCAGTGAATGCGCCCTAGTGATTTCCGAAATTTCAGTGAGCATCAAATATCAGTCATCAGACCTGTTTGTGGTCTGATATTAGCTTTAGAACAAAGATACAGTGATCTCCCCACTTCTCACCTTTCTTCTCCCTCGAGTTGTAAGGAATTTCTAGCCTGTGAGGCACTGTAATTTTGGAAAGCAATAAAAGAAGTGAAATAAGTATTCTGGACTTTAAATTTAGACATGTAGCTGATCATGATTATATATCAGAACATTTAAATATCTCATAATATAGTTTAATGATTTATGAAAGTGTTGAGGCCTCAGGGTGAAGGTTGTTGGAATGTTGTCCAAGGCTTACAACAGAGGGTGAAAACCCGGACTGAAAGGCTTCAAAAGGTTCTACGCAAGAACAGTTCTATCCCCAGCCTGTTTGGAATAGATCACCCATGAATACAAAGGCCTCTGCTGGAACTTATGGTTTTTTATCCAAAAGGATCTATCTTCATGTGAGGGAAGAACAAAGTGTTCTAACTCTAGACAAAGATCTACCTAGAAGGAAATCTGAGCTAACTAAGAGGAAATCTAAGCTAAGTCAAATATAATATAAAGAAAAATGTCTTTCTTATGTGCAGGATAAGTTGTTCTGAATGTTTAATAAGTTTTATCATCAGCTGACAGAAATGTGTAAATGGATCAACACTTATTTACTCAAACCATAATTAGGTAATGAAAATTAACTGATAACAATATGAGGATTAAGCACATACAAATTTACCATGTAGCTTAAATGTCAATTGAAAAATTAACATATATTGATAAATTTCTGTTAATCATTTGCAGAAATAGATAAATGTATTAATTAAATAAATTCATTTAAAACATATACTACACAGAGCATAAGTTAAGAGAAATCTGAACTAGTGATCAATGTATGAATAATAATTGCAAAATCAAATAGTATCATTCCAATGATCAAGGTGGGAAAATCAAATATCATCAAAGAAATTTAACAACATAGAAAAATAAGATACCAAAAGAAACTAACTTTCATTCATCAAGTATGCAAGAAATTACAAGATCTTATGTGAAACAATGTTTCTCCAATCCTTCTCTAGCGATTTTCTCCCCCAAAATACATCATCCTTACCTACGAGACATCTACCCCTTTAAATAATAATTACAAATTTGTTACAAAGGGTAAATTCCCCATAAAAAGGGATTGCAAAATCGAATTAGACTAAGAATGACCAAGAAAATCTTGCCACTTGCCCCATATCTCTAACACTTCATCTAAATCTGGATAGTTTGCTAAGTCAAACCCCAGTTGGGCATCACAAGTGAAACCTTCCATTTCATTATTTGCCAACTTATGCTAGATCCACATGTAAATGTGGATCTTCCCTTCCATAGTGACAGGTTTCCTGATGAACTGATCCACATGTACAATTTGGAAAAGCTCGAGCTGCTGGATCTTTTCTTTGACCTCCTTGCATCTGTTTTAAACTTGTTCGATCATCAATTTCAGTGGACAGGAATCTTCAATGAGGTCCATGATAGGAAGATGTAGTTTTTCCATAATTCTATCCACAACATACCATCTCCTCCCAAAAATAGCTTGTGCCTTTTGGATTGTTTCTTCAACCATATCAATGAGATCACGCCAAGCATGCAAAACAGTTCTGATTTTCCTGAGTTTGAAACTGCTTAGAATAGGGATGTCCTCTGGTTTATCTTTAATATACCTTTGGCATTCAACAATGTCATAAAAATCCTTAGAGGCTTGCTATATTTTATTCATCTGCTCATTAAGAATGATAGACATCTTTCCAAAGGCCATGTTAGTCTCATGAATTTCATTCAGAGCACTAAAAAATTCAACAAGCATCATGTGAAGTTCCTCATTGACTTGAATAGCCAAGTCTTTAAACTCCTGTTAAGAGAGTTTAGAAAAGGAAGAAGAGGCTGCACTTGCAGTTGCATCCTCCAACTTCTTTTCGAGGACAACTATATTTTCTTCATTGGTAGTGTTCAAGGCTTCAGCATCCTGCAATTGGATTTGCAGAGAAGCATTATGTGCTTTAAGGTCTTCAACCTTATCCCTAAATTCTCTTCTGAGTTGACGAATATCAGCTTCATGGTCTTCATTAGCTTTAAGCAGCTGCTCTCCAAGTATCTTCACCTCCTCCTTCTTCGGATCAATTTCTTTGTTCAGTGTTTTCACTGAATCAAAGTTTTCCCTTGCAAAAGCACCCATGGCAGCAGTATTCTCCAGTGCTTCTTGTTGTATGTCATCTGATTGCTTGGCCCAAGTGATTTGATTAGGAACAGGTGGCTGCAATACACCTTGATCTTTGGATCTCTTTTTACCTTTCTTCACCATTGCTTTTGTTGCTTTACTATAAAAGTAGTCTCCAAGAGGGACTACAATGTCCTCCTCAAAATCAGCTACCAGCTCATAAATGATGTGGTTACATTTGGTGTCTAAACCAATGGAGCGATCTAGGTGACAATGGAGCTAGGAATTGGCATAGTAATTTGAGAAGTGGTTGGTGAAGAAGGGATACCATCTGGGGCTGATGGGACAGAGGTTGGAGTAAGAATTGACGTAAAGACTTGAGAAAGTGTAATGGATGTATCAGCAGTTGATGGTGAGGAAGGAACAATTGGGACTTCAATATCATTGAATGGTGGTGATGAAGTAAATGATGGTGATGGCAAAGAGACAATTGAAGACTGGATCTCTGCCACTATTGATGCTGGAATGTGAAGTGGGACTGACAGGGTAGGAAGTGGAGTAGTGATGGTGGTTAGTGCATGAAATAGCTGGGATATGGTATCTGGGGGTGTTACGCCAGACAATAAAGTTGAAAGAGCTTAAATGGACGAAAGTAAGAGTGTTGAAGTTGTGGTATCAACAACAGTGGTGGTTTCAAGAAACTGTTGATCTGAAACATGAGCATCCATTGTTATGGCATCCAACAAATATTCCATTGACTGAGAACTTTCAGTTACTTCTTCTATCACAGGCACATAAGGAAGTATCTCATCTTCCACATCACTATCTTCAATGTTTAGTGTAGGAATTTGAGAGGTAGGAATTTAAATCTTTTGTCTTTTAGTTGGTTTTCTCACAGCCATCACTTGAACATCACCAATCAAGTTGGTTGCAGCAGCCACTTGAACATCAGTAGTGGGTTTGGCTACTACAACTACGTGGGTGTCCACCACCTAAGTCATCTGTGCTAATCTCTTCTTTAATTGATGAGATGTTTGCATTAATACTTTTAATTCTATGACAGTCTTTAACTTCGGAGGTTCTTCCATAAGGCCTTTTCCTTTGTCTCGATCCGAATAAGTGAGCATCAGTGGAGTGTTTTCTTTCTGAGATTATTTTTATTCCTTGTCTTTTCTTGTTTTTTCATCCAGCTTGAGTTGCATTCCTCTGTAGATCAGAACCTTGGTTTTTAGCTCTTGTTGGTACTGGATTATAAGATTCTATTCATATCTACTTTTGGCCCTCGCTAGGACTTCATAGAAAGTATTGACCCCCTGGTAAATAGAATCATCAAGAAGATCTTGATGAACATAACCAATATTTGTATGATTCTGCTTAAAGTGAGCATCAAGGAATCCTTTAGGGTCATGCATCCTTTTGGGAGCATACCCCAATTTCAAAGAAACAATCTTATCTCCCAGGACTATAGCCCAGGTTGAAGTTGGGATAACCAAAGGTCCTAGATTTAAAGGAAACTTAGGCCAACCCCTCCTTTTGGGACCAGTGAGCTTGAGATAAACCCCATCAGTGATAGTTTGATAAGAAACTTCCTCAATCACCAACCTGTCTGGAACTATTATGGGTAGTAGGTGAACAATGTTGCTTCCCCACACTTTGACATATGAGAAAGACTCTCACACATACCAATCAACAATTGTAGCAATAAAATTTATGGCTTCAGCTGAGAAAGCAAGTGCTTCTTCTCTGAATATCCTGAGGTAGACAAATCCAAAGAAGTGGTCACAAATATCATATAACAAGGGGACATAATTATTTTCCCAGAGTGTTGAACAGTAAATATGAACAAGAGGGGTTGATAGAGTCCAATTCCATCCCATGTTGGGATATTGGAATTCTGTGCAAAATACATCAATCACATAAGCTGAGAAAAAGAAGTGTGGCTTCCTTGAAGCTGGTGATTTCTGGTACTTTTCAATGGTTGTCTTTAGTTCAACTGAAAAAATTGAAGCCCAGGGAAATGGCTCCCCGGTTGTTAAGATATGATGGGCCACAGGTGCCCATTCAGCCTTAAACAATGAAAAATTTGGAAGACCATAAATCCTACTAAGCATGGCTTCTAGAAGCGAGTAAGGTTCCTTACACCATGAAACATGATATGAATTATCAACCCTAGGCATGAAAATAGTCGATATATGCATCCAGGACTTCAACATTTCATTGAAATTATACCTAGTTGTTGCTGAATTCAGGAATACAAGATTAAGAGGTTGAACAGCTGGTTTTAGGGCATATGCTCTTATAAAAACCTCAGGGTGAAATGTGGTCAGTTGAGACCTTGTGCTATCATTAAAAGACCGGTCCTTAGGGTTGGCATGGTTGATAATCCATTGTACCGCGTCAGTGTAGGGAAGTATGGAAGGTCTAGTTGCTATAGCATGGAGTTGGGAATCCATATTTTTTTGGCATAGGCAAGCTGATCATTCTCAATATCAGATAGGTCGTCATTATAAAAAATAGAGTAAATCTTGGACCAATCGAGCTGGTAAGTTTCTGAAACCTTGTCACTGGTGTCGGCAAGGATGCCAAAGTTTGGGTCCTTATTCAAAGAGTATTTTTGTGCAGTTTTGGATTTGAGTGTTGCAAGACATGTTTGGAAAACTCGTAAATCCTGATAAACGAATAAACACAAATCAACAACAATTTAAAATAACAAAAACCATAAGCAATTGAATAAGAGAGTGACGCGAAACCAACCTGTGCAAACTGCAAATGGTGAAAATAACCCCTGGTAAAAACTCAGTAAAATCCAGACACAAGGTAATTTCGAATTTAGAAAAATGATAAAAGAAAACAGGAAAAATCGACATTTATTAATTTCTCCGAGAAAAATGTAAGGCGTTATATTAAGATAGATCAACGACTGATATGCGATCTTGTGGGATGTGGAAGGGTGAGTTGCGGGGTTTTATTTTGGAAATGTATACATTCATCTTGCAATCTGCAATTCGCAATTTGCGGGTTGCGGGATCGTAACTCATAGTAACAAACAAACTAATATTTCTACAATCTGCAATCCACATTGCTGGTTGTAGGTCGGGAAAACGCAAATGACTCAACTTAAAAAACAACTTTCCGCAATCCACAATCTGCAATTGCGGGATGCGGAAACACAAAGCGCAAAATCATTTGTGAACTCTTCCCGCAATCCACAATTGCGGGTTGTGGGTTTGCGAGCATCAATGACCGTGATTATTGAAAAACTATTTCCGCATCCGCAGTCCGCATTGCGGGTTGCGGGTTGCGGAAAGAAAACATTCGAAAAACAAAAACCAAGATTCCACAATCCGCAATTGTGCATTGCGGAATTGCGGGTTGCAGAAAGACCTGATTTTTTGGGAAAAATCAGTGCTTTCTACAACTCATAAAAATACTTAGAAAAAGCAAGAAATTCTCAAAGGAAAATTATTACTGATGATATTAAATCATGACAAAAGCATAGAAACGTGATACGCATGGTAAACAACCCCAAAAAATGACTAAGGAATTCGAGCATTACTTTTGCATATAAACAATTGGGGCTCCCATGTTTTTATAAAAAATGTGATCTATTGTACCTACAACAAATGGCGACTGGCAAGGAAGAACCATTTATCTCTGTGAATAAAACCTTCAGTCAAAAGGAAGATATGTCCGCAAATTGATGTTTCAACCTGAAATTCAAAAAAATCTTCTTACAAAACTATAACCAAACGACATAGTTAGCCACTTGATTAATATATTCTCATCCAAAATCAATTAATAATGATGTAAATCTGATAAGGAAATCTAACAAGTAAACATGAAATCTTTTTCATTACACAGTCATAAGAGAGCAATTTTTGTTGAATCTGAGAACACACTTAGAACCACTTTGGATATCCAAATTATGAATCACCTTGATCTTATTGATTGCTTTATTTATATACAGATGCATTACTGAGACTATATACATTTTCTTCTTTTTTTTCTTTTCTTTTCTTTTGAAAACAAAATGAAACTGTGCACATAATAGTTTGTTGATATAAGAACACTGCCCTAACTTGGTGACCAAATGTTGGCAATGCCATTCACAAACCTGATCTAGAAATTGAATAAGTTAGCTCGGTAAGGAGACTCCTTGTCTTCCAGCTTTGACACTGAAAGAAACTATTGTGGCTTGGTAACTATACAATGATAATTTCAGTCCAAAATCAAATCCATGATCATGGTAGGGATGGCTTGTAATAAGACCCCCTATCCTTATATACAACAATTGTCTTACAAAAAGAAAACAAAGATATATCAGGGTGTAAATTACAAGACACTACCATGGCTTGGTAACCATATGCTAGTAGTGTTACTCACTGATGCTTTGCAGATCATGAGTGGACTGACCTGTGATAGGATCTTCTAGCTTTCAATAGAAACTGAAAGTCATCTCCCTAGCTTGGTGACCAGATGTGGAGATGTCATTCCACTAAACACCTATGAACCTAATGGGATGGCTTATGATAAGACCCCCCATCTTGTAATCTACAATTATTAAGATGAACTATTTTCAAGGGGACTATGATAGGATCCATAGTAGATAAAGATTGATCAAATTATAATGATATGCTTCCTTTCACTAATGAAGCATAAGATAAGAAAACCTAATCACTTCCACAATCTCAATTAAACAAATAAAACATCTATAAAGATAGTGATTGAGGTGGGAAGGTATCAATCAAAGATCTGTAAACGTTGGTTGTTCATTCATAAAAAATAGTTTCAAACATAGGCTGAGAAAAATTAAAACTGACATTGCTACCTCAAACTTCAGACTGTATTAATCATGAGACAAACTGATCAATAACCTTTTACCAAATGTGTGGACATTATTCCAAAAGGAAAACAAAAATGTATAAGGAAAATCAATCCAAACAAGGGAAAAAAGGAAAACAAACCATACTTATGTACAAAAGATCTCAAACACTCCTCTAAACAAAGTACTTTTTAAGCAGTGAAACATTTACTAGATAAGTTTCTGAAATAACCTCTAGTGTCTGCAACCGGACAGTACTAGGACCAATATTTTATATAACAATGAAAGGTCCTAGCATAGGCGTTGGAACTTGGTGTAATAATTTTTATCTTTATGTTGCTTATCCCACTTTAGCACCAAGTCCCCCACAGTAAAATCCATGTCAGATGAGGACTTCTCATCAAACCAACTCTTTACCAGCTGCTGATGTTGATATAGCTTGTTTTTGGATCTTTCCCTGTCTTCTTCCAGCTTGAGTAATGTGTCTATTCTTTGTTGAAGTGGGGAAGAATCATATTCTTGTATAGATTGAGCTAGTTGTAGTGAGGGGATCATTAGGTTGGATGGTAGGATGGCTTCCTTACCATAAACTAAACAGTATGGGGAGTTTGTTATTGCTGCTTTAGGGGTGACCTGGTCTGCCCAAAGAGCATTGTATAGTTGAGTATGCCAATATTTTTGGCGGGTTTCTACTGTCTTCTTCAAGATATTGATTAAATTTTTGTTAGAAGACTCCGCTAGCCCATTGCCTTGAGAATAGTAATTGGTATAAAACTTCAGCTTAATCCCTTTTTCGAGGGAATACTATTTCAAATTAATTGAGGAAAAATATGAGGCATTGTCAAACACTAAGAATTCGGGTGCACCAAACCTAGTGACTATATGACTTTCAAGGAAGGATATCACTTGGTTTATGTTGATCTGTCTAAGAGGGACCACCTCTACCCACCTGGTAAAGTAGTCTGTGGTTGTCAAGATGTACTTGTGTTGCAAGGAGGAAGGAGGATTAATGGGTCCAACAAAATCCAGACCCCATTGCTAGAATGGAAACTGAACAGTTGATGGTTGCAAGGGAAAAGCAGGTTTCTTCATTTTCCCAGCAAACTTCTGACATGATTCACATCCTCTGACATAAGAATATGCATCTTTGAACAAGGTAGGCCAGTAGTAGCCTACCCTCAGAATCTTGTGAGGTGTGGTCTCTCCAGAGAAGTTTCCTCCAGCAGGTCCTGCATGAAATTCCAAAAGAATATTATCAATTTCTCCCTTCTCTAAACATCTGAGAAAAATACCATCATAATTATTCCTAAATAAAACGCCATCTATGAATTGGTATGGTGTGGATTTTAACCTTAAAGCTATGCATTTTTTAAAGTCTAGGGTTTCAGGAGCAAACCGATGAGTTAGAAATAATTTAATGCCATCATACCATTCAGATGTTTGAGTTGTTATGACATTAACAGAACCTGTTATATTTTCCTCTTCTTGCTCCCAATCAATTTGTTGTTGCATAGGATCATTTGATTGAGCAGTGAGAAGACACAAACCTTGGCCTTTGAAAATATTTGTTGGTCTGATCTCTAGGTCATACTCTTGTAGAGCTATCATCCAGTGAGCTGTCTTTTCTCCTAGTTCTTTCTGAACCAGTACATTTCTGATAGCTTCATAAGGAACTATGACTTTAGTCCAAGATTTAAATAAATATGGTCTAAAATGTTTCACGGATTTATAGACCGTATAAGCTTGTTTGTCAATCTGGGAGTAGTTAAGCTCTACTCCTTTGAATGTAGAACTCATGAATGAAATAGGTATCTCAACATCATTATCATGTTTCTGTTTAAGGACAAATACGTAGGAGAAGCTAGTAGAAAACATGTACAAAATAAAATATTTGCTGAAATCTGGAGACATCAGAGCGGGGGCTTCCGCAATGGCTCTCCAGATTTAAACAAAGGAATTTCTTTGTTCCTCAGACCATTTAAACTGAGCATCTTTCGTAACCAATTGCTATAATGGCTTAACAATTTCAGCAAAATTCAGAACAAATCTACAAACAAAATTAATATTACCAAGAAAAGATTGCATGGCTTTGTGTGAACCGGGTAGGTCGATCTTCGAAATGGCTTCTATGCACTCTAGATCGATAATCATGCCTTCTTTCGAAACAATAAATCCCAACAACTTACCTTCGGTGGCTGCAAAGATCGATTTCTTCGGGTTCAATGAGATTCCATATCTTATGCAGTGTTCGAACACCTATTTCAAAGAAGACAAATGTTCATGTCCTTTTTTGGAATAAATAGTAATATCATCTAGGTATACAATGACATAATTGTACAGAAAACCCCTGAAATCTATGTCCATAGCTCTCTGAAATGTAGCACCCGCATTTATCATCCCAAAAGGCATTCGCATGTAGGAAAAGGTTCCCCAAGGGGTCCTAAAAGTTGTTTTTAGTTGATCATCAGGGGCAACCAGGACTGGGTTATATCCTGAGAATCCATCAAGGAGAGAAAACATCTCAGACCCTGCTACCTTCTGTAGAATTTGCTCCATTGGAGGAATAGGGTAGTTGTCCTTTTCAGAAGCTCTGTTTAAGTTTCTGAAATCAACAGAGAGTCTAATTTCCCCATTCTTCTTCCGAACATGTACTAGATTGGAAATACAATGTGTATGCCTGACAGGGAATATAATTCTTGTGGCCAATAACTTCTCAAGCTCTTTCTTAACAGAGGGTTCCAGACTAGGGTACATCTTTCTTAACTTCTGTTGATAAGGCTTTACTTCAGGTTTCATTGGTATATTATGGTGCATGATACTGGTTTCAAAAGTTTTGAGTTCATCGTATGTCCATGCAAAGACATCTTTGAACTCCTTGCACAGTTTGGTAAAAGATCTATTTTCCTCAGCAGAGCAATCAACCCCTAGATTGATGAAACGAGGGTACTGCTTAGTTCCTAGGTTGACTGGCTCATAGTTGAGGGATGAACTCTGGGTTTTACAGTTGGTATTTTTCTTGAACTTATCTTGTAGGTCATAGAATTTCTACAGGTTGATGACTGATTTAGGGATAAGGTTGGAAGGATCAGACAATGATTTCTCATGCTTAGCCTCATCTATTGCCACATCTTGAAAAGTGTCTTGGGCTGTGAGAAAATCTAATATTTGTTGGTCATCATCAAACACCTTCCAATTTGTCACATTATTAGGAATAGAAGGCCTGTACACAAGTTCAATTGAAAAAGTGCTAGGGAACAAACCTTCTGGTGGGATCAACCTAGATGCAGTATTAGCAAGCAAATATGCATCAAAATTATGTGATCTTGGGACTGACTTGATATTAAATGCAGAAAAAGAGTTAGTGAGATCTCTTACCAATTTTTGATAGTTAACCAAACAAGGAGACAAACGATGTATTTTGTTTCTCAATTGTTTTACTATAATCTATGAATCTCCATAGCATTCAAATACCTGGGCACCCATATCAATTTCCTTCCCGAGCCCTTGGACCAAGGCCTCGTACTCAGCTATGTTGTTGATGCATTCAAACTCAAGCCTGTAGGAAATCATAGTTTTGGTCCCTTTTAGATCAATCAAGACACAACCTGCACCAGCTCCATCTTTAGAACTAGAGTCATAAAAAAATAGAGTCCATGCATTCAAATATAACCTAAAATTTGTATTTACATTATATACATTATGGACAACAGCCCCTGAGAATGGGAAAGAAGTGAAATTGACAATTTGGGACTAATTCTGTACATTCTCAGCTGGTGACAAATCTGCAGGCAGATCCCCAAAGAAAGTATCAAAATTTTAATGTTCACATGTGAGCTAAAGTATGCAGCAGGCTCACTGGGATCATTCAATTCTGTGACAATCTATTTCATATAAGGTTCCCTACTAATTTTAATTCTATTTGTCTCCCATTGTAGGGAAGCCATAAGTGAGACGAGTCGGTAGCAAAGTAGCCCTTAAGCTTCTCTGACCAATCTTTGCTGAGCCCCATGCCATACACTTCTAGAATGTCAGCCACAATGATATCCACTGTCTGGTGGATTTCGGGGTCAGCAGATAGTGCTAACAACACATTTTTCAGTTCTCCCACTACCCTAACTTTGGATCTGTCAAGTTGGACAACTTGAGTAGGCCAGGGCTCCACAAAGGCATTCAATTTCTTGCAGATAGATAGAGGCATCACATTTGATGAAGCCCCTGAATCTATGATACAATTATGGACATTTCTATTGAATACTTCAAAAGTAAGCAAGAAAGGAGGTGTCTTTTTGCTACTTGGATTCTGATTACCAGGTTTAGAGTATGTTTCCAAATTGTTGTTCTGAGCCTCCGTGGGTTTTTTGACAATCATACTCTTAGGAAGACTATCTCTCATTGCAAATATTTTCAGAAGTTAAAAAAGGGAAATATTGGCTTTTACTCTTTTCAAGTCCTCATTCAAACTATATTCTATCTCAAGAATTAAAGTGTCCTTAACTGCTGGTGCTTTACCTCTGTTTGATGTGGGTGCTGAAGTGGAAGCTTCTTGAGTGGGATTTCCTTACTCCTTGTATTGTAGGGGTGTTGGACATTGAAGATAGCCTAAGGCTCATCTTCCTCCTCAGCCATGGGAAGTTCTGAAAAGAAGCTAATTGTATTTATATGTCGGTCTTTTACTTCATCTAGTGGTTTAGGATCTTGATTCTCTTTTGGATTTTCATCTTGCTGATCAAGAGAATTCTGTGATTCTGAAACCAGAGCCTTAAAGATAGAAAGAATTTATTTTGAGTTCAATCCTTCATCAACATTAGGTGGGACTTGGTTTTGTGTAGGTTGTAGGGTCTTCTGAAAGGTTGTCTATTGAAACCCCTGTTATTGTTCTGATTTTCTATGTTGCCTTTCTTCAGGTCTACCATTTCATTCGAGATATTTCGGAGAAACTTCTTCATGTTAGTCATCTCAAATGGGTCTTTGTTTTGCACTATGGGTTTTGGATGGATTTCTTGCTTTCTTTTAGAGGTTGAAGGTTGATCTGATGCAACATAAGGGTTATCCTTTAGGCAGAATATGTCTTTTTCAACTTGGATAGCCTCAACAAAGGCTTCCTGCAAATTATCTTTTCATGCTCTTTTTACCCACATAACAATGGGAACAGGTAAACCTTTAACATAATAAGCAACTAGCAATTATTCTGCAGGGAGAAGAGTAACAGGGATTCTATTTTTTAAATATGAAAACCTTTGATTATAATCTTTTACCCTCTCCTTTCCTCTAATTTTCATCGAGGATAAGTCTAAAACCAAGTCTTATGGAGTCTTATCATCTCCAAATTTCTGGATAATTTTTTTTTTGAAGTCATCCCATGAAGGAATTGATCGGGCTTCTAGGGAAAAGTACCATGTGGATGCTTTTCCCTCGAAGGTATATGGAAATAACCTACAAACTACATCTTCGTGAATGACACTCCTAATGGACTGCATGAAAGTTTTGATGCGATTAAGTGCAGTGGATTTGTCATCAGGATTAAACTTGGGGATCCATTTCTCAGGATTTTTGGGTAGTATGTGTTGTTCACCAACAACGTCAAACACATCATCATGATCCAGCCAGGGTCTGTTTCCACCTTCTTCCATGGGAAGGTCTTATGAATCTGAACTGGATGATGAATCACTACCAAATGATTCATCGGATGAGGACGATGGAGATGAAGGGGGTGTCGGTGGTGGTCCACCTATGGCAACGTTTGGTTGTTCTGGTTCTATTTCACCAAATAATGTATCAAGGTTGAAATCGGGAAGTAGATTGTGGCAAGGTGAATTATGTTGTTCGAGATTTTGGTCACCTGAATTTTGATTATCTGAGGTATTAGCTTGTGGATCAGTATTCTGGTGATGAATTGTTGCTAGTCCCTAATTACACTCTTCATTGATCCTTCGTTGTAACCTAGCAACACTATCAGAAGAACCTTTGAGTAATTATTCGAGTGAGAGGGGTTCCCTAGTGGGTGATACAAAAACAATGTTGCCCCTTTTGGTTTCCTTCTCTATTACAGGGGTGGCAGGAATGACGGTTGGATCTTGCACTGGTTGTTCCGCAAAAATTGATGCCTTGTGTGACTACATGTGACAATCAGTATTCTTGTTTGAGGAGGTTTGCTGGTGTTTCATTTAGGAATAATGCACTTGTCTCCCTCCTTCTAGCGCCATTTGTTAAGGCCTCGAGGTGAAGATTGTTGGAATGTTTTCCAAGGCTCACAACAGAGGGTGAAAACCCAAACTGAAAGGATTCAAAAGGTTCTATGCAAGAACAGTTCTATCCCCAGCCTGTTTGGAATAGTAATCTCTCACGGATACAAAGGCCTCCACTGGCACTTATGGTTTTTGATCCAAAAGGATCTGTCTTCCTATGAGGGAAGAACAAAGTGTTCTAACTCTAGACAAAGATCTACCTAGAAAGAAATATGAGCTAACTAAGAGGAAATCTAAGCTAATTCAAATCTAATCTAAAGAAAAGTGTCTTGGTTGTGTGCAGGATAAGTTGTTCTGAATGTTTAATAAGTTTTATCACCAGCTGACAGAAATGTGTAAATGGATCAACACTTATTTACTCAAAGCATAATCAAGTAATGAAAATTAACTGATAACAATTTGAGGATTAAGCACATAAAAATTTACCCCGTAGCTTAAATATCAATTGAAAAATTAACATATATTGAAAAAAATTTGTTAATCATTTGCAGAAATAGATAAATGTTTTAATTAAATAAATTCATTTAAAACATATACTATACAGACCACAAGTTAAGAGAAATCTGAACTAGTGATCAATGTATGAATAATAATTGCAAAATCAAACAGTATCATTCCAATGATCAAGGTGGGAAATCAAATATCATCAAAGAAATTTAACAACATAGACAAAGAAGATACCAAAAGAAACTAACTTTGATTCATCAAGTGTGCAAGAAATTACAAGATCTTATGTGAAACAATGTTTCAGAAGATACCAAAAGAAACTAACTTTGATTCATCAAGTCTGCAAGAAATTACAAGATCTTATGTGAAATAGTGTTTCTTTAGTCCTTCTCTGGCGATTTTCTACCCCAAAATACATCATCCTTACCTATGAGACATCTACCCCTTTAAATAATAATTACAAATTTGTTACAAAGTGTAAATTCCCCATAAAAAGGGATTACAAAATCGAATTAAACTAAGAATGACCAAGAAAATCTTGCCACTTGGCCCATATCTCTAACACTTCATCTAAATCTAGATAGTTTGCTGAGTCAAACTCTAGCTGGGCATCACACGTGAAACCTTCCATTTCATTCTTTTCCAACTTATGCCAGACCCGCATGTAAATGTGGATCTTCCCTTCCATAGTGATAGGTTTCATGATGAACTGATCCACATGTGCAATTTGGATATGCTCGAGCTACTAGATCTTTTCTTTGACCTCCTTGCATCGGTTTTCAACCTGTTCGATCATCAATTTCAATGGAAAGGCATCTTCAATGAGGTCCATGGTAGGAAACTGTATTTTTTCCATAATTCTATCCACATCATACCATCTCCTCCCACAAATAGCCTGTGCCTTTTGGATGGTTTCTTCAACCATATCAATGAGATCACGCCAAGCATGCAAAACAGTTATGATTTTCCTTAGTTTGAAACTACTTAGAACAAGGATGTACTCTGGTTTATCTTTAATATACCTCTGCCATTCAACAATGTCATCATAAGCCTTAGAGGTTTGCTGTCTTTTATCCATCTGCTCATTAAGAATGGCATACATATTTCCAAAGGCAATGTTAGTCTCATGAATTTCGTTCAGAGTACTAAACAGTTCAGCAAGCAGCATGCAATGTTCCTCATTGAACTGAATAGCCAAGTCTTTAAACTCCTGCTGAGAGAATTTAGAAAAGGAAAAAGAGGTTGCACTTGCAGTTTCATCCTCCAAATTCTTTTCCAAGACAACTATCTTTTCTTCATTGGTAGTGTTCAAGGCTTCAACATCCTGCAATTGGATCTGCAGAGAAGCATTTTGTGCTTGAAGGTCTTCAACCTTATCCCCAAATGCTCTTATGAGTTCACGAATATCAACTTCATGGTCTTTATTGGCTTTAACCAGCTGCTCTCCAAGTCTCTTCACCTCCTCCTTCTTTAAATCAATTTCTTTGTTTAGTGTTGTCATTGAATCAAAGTTTTCCCTTGCAAAAGCACCCATGGCAACAGTAGTCTCCAGTGCTTCTTGTTGTATGTCATATGATTGCTTAGCCCAAATGATTTGATTAGGAACAGGTTCCTGCAAGACACCTTGATCTCTAGCTCTCTTTTTGCCTTTCTTCACCATTGCTTTTGCTGCTTTACTATAAAATTAGTCTCCAATATATAGGGACTACAATGTCCTCTTCAAAATCAGCTACCAACTCGGTAAATGATGCGGTTACATTTGGTGTCAAAACCAATGGAGCGGTCTGGGTGACAGTGGAGCTAGGAATTTGCATAGTAATTTGAGAAGTGGTTGGTGAAGAAGGGATACCTTCTGGGGATGATAGGACAGAGGTTGGAGTAAGAATTGAAGTAAATACTTGAGAAAGTGGAATGGATGTATCAGCAATTGATGGCGAGGAGGGAGCAACTGGGACCTGAATATCATTGACTGGTGGTGATGAAGTAAATGATGGTGATGACAGAGAGAGTTTAAGAATGGATATCTACCACTATTGATGGTGGAATGTGAAGTGGGATTGACAGGGTAGGAAGTGGAGTAGTGATGGTGGTTAGTGCATGAAATAAATGGGATATGGTAGCTGGTGGTGTTACCCTAGATGATAAAGTTGAAAGAGCTTGAATGGATGAAAGTAAGAGTGTTGAAGTTGTGGTATCAGCAACAGTGGTGGTTTCAAGAAACTGTTGATCCGGAACAGGATCATCCATTGTTATGGCATCCAATAAATCTGCCATTGACTAAGAACTTTCAGTTACTTCTTCTATCACAGGCACAGAAGGAAGTATATCATCTTCCACATCACTGTCTTCAATGTTTAGTGTAGGAATTTGAGAGGCAGGAATTTGAATCTTTTGTATTTTAGGTTGTTTTCTCATATCCATCACTTGAACATCACCAATCAAGTTGGCTGCAGCAGCCACTTGAACATCAGTAGTGGGTTTGGCTACTCCAACTACTTGGGTGTCCAGCACCGAAGTCATCTGTGCTAATCTCTTCTTTAATTTCTAAGATGTTTGCATTAATACTTTTAATTCCGCAGCAGTCTTTAACTTCAGAGGTTCTTCCATAATGCATTTGCCTTTGTCTCCATCCAGAAAAGTGAGCATCAGTGGAGTGTTTTATTTCTGAGCTTCTTTTTCTTCCCTGTATTTTCTTGTTTGCTCATCTAGCTTGAGTTGCATTCTTCTGTAGTTCATAACCTTGGTTTTTAGCTCCTGTTGGTATTGGATTATAAGATTCTGTTCATCTCTGCATTTGTCCCTCACTAGGACTTTAGAGAAAGTATTGACCCCCTGGTAAATAGAATCATTAGGAAGATATTGATGAACATAACCAATCTTTGTATGATTCTGCTTAAAGTGAGAAGCAAGGAATCCTTTAGGGTCATGCATCCTTTTGGGAGCATAACCCAATTTCAAAGAAACAATCTTGTCTCCCAAGACTATAGCCCAGGTTGAATTTGGGATAGCCAAAGGTCCTAGATTTAAAGGAAACTTAGGACAACCCCTCATTTTGGGACCAGTGACCTTGAGATCAACCCCATCAATGACAGTTTGATAAGAAACTTCCTCAATCACCAACCTGTCTGGAACTATTCTGGGTAGTAGGTGAACAGTGCTACTTCCCCACACTCTGACATATGGGAAAGACTCTCCCACATATCAATCACCAATTGTAGAAATAAAATTTTTGGCTTCAACTGAGAAAGCAGGTGCTTCTTCTCTGAATATCTGGAGGTAGACAGCTCCAAAGAAGTGGTCACAAATATCATATAACAAGGGGACATAATTATTTCCCCAGAGTGTTGAACAGTAAATATGAACATGACGGGATGATAGATTCCAATTCCATCCCATGTTGGGATATTGGAATTCTGTGCAAAATATATCGATCGCATAAGCAGGAAAAAGAAGTGTGGCTTCCTTGAAGCTGGTGATTTCTGGTAGTTTTCAATGGTTGTCTTCAGTTCGACTGACAAAATTGAAGCCCAGGGAAATGGCTCCCCGGTTGTTAAGATATGATGGGCCACAGGTGCCCATTTATCCTTAAAAACTGAGCAATTTGGAAGATCATAAAGCCTGCTAAGCGTGGCTTACAGCAGGGAGTAAGGTTCCTTAAACCATGAAACAAGATACGAATTATAAGCCCTGCATGAAAATAGCCGGTTTATGCATCCATGACTTCAACATTTCATTGAAATTATACCTAGTTTTTGTTGAATTCAGGAATACAGGATTAATAGGTTGAATAGTTGGTTTTAGGGGGTATGCGCTTATAAAAACCTTAAGGCGAAATGTGGTCAGTTGAGACCCTGGGCTATCATTAAAAGACCGGTCCTTATGGTTGGCATGGTTGATAATCCATTTGACCGCGTCAGTATAGGGAAGTATGGCAGGTCTAGCTGCTATAGCATGGAGTTGGGAATCCCTAATTTTTTCATAGGCGAACCGGTCGTTCTCAATATCGGATAGGTCAACATTATAAAAAATAGAGTAAATATTGGACCAATCGAGCTGGTAAGTTTCTAAAACTTTGTCACTGGTGTCGGAAAGGATGCCGAAGTTTGGGTCCTTATTCAAAAACTCTTTCTGTGCATTTTTGGATCGAGTGTTGCGAGACATGTTTGGAAAAATGGTAAATCCTGATAAACGAATAAACACAAATCAACAACAATTCGAAATAACAAAAACCGTAAGCAATTGAATAAGAGAGTGATAGGAAACTAGCCTATGTAAACTGCAAACGGCGAAAATGACCCCTGGTAAAAACTCAGAGTAAAATCCAGACAATAGGTAATTTCAAATTTAGAAAAATGATAAAAGAAAACAGGAAAAATCGACATATTTATTAATTTCACCAGGAAAAATCTAAGTCGTTAGATTAAGACTGATCGAAGACTGATATGCGATCCTGTGGGATGCAGAAGGATGAGTTGAGAGGTTTTATTTTGGAAATATATACATTCATCCCGCAATCCGCAATCCAAAATTTGCGGGTTGCGGCTTGCAGGATCGCAACTCATAGTAACGAACAAACCAATATTTACGCAATCTGCAATCCGCATTGCGGGTTGCAGGTTGCGGAAACGGAAACGACTCAACTTAAAAAAAAAAACTTTATGCAATCTGCAATTTGCAATTGCGGGTTACGGGCTGCGGACTATGGATGCGGAAAGAAAAAATTTCGGGTTTTTAGAATTGCGGGTTGCGGAAAGACCTATTTTTGGGGGAAAAAGTAGTGCTTTCCGCAACTCATAAAAATACTTAGAAAAAGAAAGAAATTCTCAAAGGAAAATTATTACTAATTATATCAAACCATGACAAAAGCATAGAAACGTGATAAGCATGGTAAACAACCCCAAAAAATGACTAAGGAATTCGAGCATTACTTTTGCATATAAAAAATTGGGGCTCCCATGTTTTGATAAAACATGGGATCTGTTGTACCTACAACAGGAAGCAATTTGGTACTTAAGATTGAAAGACTAGCTCGTTGGGTGCATTTTAATGACTAGTTTTACACATTTCATTGTTATTTCCTTTCTGAGCATAAGTTTTGATTACCATTAGTTGTATGATCTTAATAAAACAGTATACATTCCATCCCGGCCACTTCCCTAAGGATTTGGATGTATTTAACCTTGTTTGGAAAAGCCTGGAATTTGACTAGCTCTACATGTTAGTTTTTCACAATTTAATTCAATATGATTTATATAGGATCTTCTCTGAGAGAACAACATGCACAGCAAATCAAACACAAGAGACAATAGACACAAAGCATTTCACTAGGGAAACCATAAATGAGAAAAACTTCCTCAGAGATAGATTGAGCAATAATACAAAACCCCAAAACAAAGAGATGGTATCCAACAACTTCCTCCTTCTCCACTTGTGCGAACTCCTCATCTCTCTCACTAATGCAAAGTGTGTGAGTGAGTGAATGTGAGTGAGTGAATAAATAGAGAGTCTAGCTCTCTATTTATACTTTACCTTTACCACTTGACAAGTCGGCCTCAACTAAAGTTGATTGGGTCGACTCCTTTAGGGGAATTAAACACCCCAATACAAATGACTCTAGGGGAACTAATGCCCCGACTTACATGGGAGGATTGAACTCAATGAATTTACATGACCCAAGTACAATAATGACTTCTCTGACCGGAGGAATAAAAATCTTTGTCAGAGGTACAATAATAAAATACAAATACAATATAAAATATACAAGTGAATACATTCCGAAGTTACAAATACATTAACACTCCCTCTTAACTAGGAAGGTATTCTCTTGACACAGTTCATCAGCACAAGTCTTCATCACTATATCATCGTCAAAGTTGGATCATCATCAAAGTTGGATCATCATCGTCACAGATGCTGCTATCTCGACCATCAATATCCAATCTACTCGTCATGGGAAGTTCTATAGATCCAACCCTTTTTCATGTTGGATGTAGGCCTAGCCTCAATGTAGGTCTTCATCATCTCTATGGGAAATACATCAAGTAGGTACATCTCGGGAGTTATTACATGCCTCTGCAAAACCTTCAAGATCTCCCAGGACTGATTATGTACTACTATAAAACCTAAAGGAGCATCCCAGGACTGATTATATGCCACTTGCAAAACCTACAAGATCTCCCAGGACTGATTATATGCCACTGCAAAACCTATGTACCCTATTGTCACCTCATCATCTTCAAATCATCTCATCGTCAATGGAGCACAACCTAGATGCACATAACACAACACTTACACTAACCAGCATGGAAGCACTTTCCTATCACCATCCGAGAAAGGCTCAGCATTTACAGCAATGACCATGGAAGGACTAACCTTTGACCATGTCGAAAAATCTTCAGCAATTACATCAACGACCATGGAAGGACTAACCTCTAACCATGTCGGAAAATACCAGCCCTTACATCTACACCATGGGAGGAATTTCCTACCACCATGTGAGAATGGCCCAGCCCTTACATCTACACCATAGGAGGACTGTCCTACCACTATGTGAGAATGGCTTGTGTGCATCTGCGTCTTCCGGACTCATCATGTCCCCTTGGAAGGAACCTTGATTTGAAGTACACCAAGCTTCTCTCTGAAGTATTCAAAATTTACTCTGTCAACTAACTTGGTCAATACGTCGACTATATGCTCATTCGTCGCAACATACTGGAGCTTCACTGCTCCTCTATGCACCATATACATGATATAGTGATACTTGATCTCAATGTGCTTTGACTTGTCATGGAACACTGGGTTCTCAGACAACTTCACACAACTCTGGTTGTCACAATGTATACAAGTCGCGTCTAACTAGAGATCAAACAGATTAGACAGTAGCTTCCTTAGCGACACTTCCTCACAACTAACTGAACAAGCTGCGACATACTTTGCTTCGGCTATACTTAGTGCCACACAGCACTGCTTCCTGCCAAACCAAGAGATCACACCTAATCCAATATTGAAGCAGCACCCTAAAGTGCTCTTCCTATCAATGGCATTTCCTTCCCAATCTAAATCAACATAACCATCCAGGTTAATATTCTGATTCACATCATACTTGAGCCCATAATCAACCGTACCCTTCAGGTAACTCAAAATATGCTTTGCAACAATCAAGTGAAAATGTCTTGGATCCGTTAGGAACTGGCTCAATGTGTTCACAACAAAGTAAATATCTGGTCTCGTATTCGCCAGGCACATCAAGGACCCAATCATCCGATGATACATCGTGGCATCAATCGACTCTGATGAAGCATCACTCAATAGCTTCAGGTTCGATACCATAGGTGTGGCCATGGTCTTGCAGTCCATCATCCCGAACCTCTTCAGGATCTATACTGCGTACTTCCCTTGTCAAAGGATGATTCCATTTGCACTCAGCCACACCTCCATGCTTAGAAAATAGTGCATCATACCCAAGTCCTTCATCTCAAAATCGGAAGCAATCTTCCTCTTCGTGTCAGCAATCAACCCATCCTCACCTATCACAAAAAGGTCATCTACATACAGTAGGAGTATCATTGGATTTCCTTCCTCAACCTCATAGTAAAGGTTGGAATCTGCTTTACTCTTGGTAATGTTTATGTATATGTAACTTCGGAATGTATTTTACCCATGTATATTGTATTCCTATAGAGATTTTATTCTTCCTCTATACGGAAGTGTTTGTATTCCTATAGATATGTTATTATTCCTCTATACGGAAGTGTCGTCATTTATATTTTATGTGTCGTAACTTATACTTGATTGCTTAATAGACCACCTTGATGGGGTCAACCCTATATGAGTCATGTGGGTAAATGGGTTATTAGACCACCAAATGTGGGGTTGGCCCAGATTAATGTAACCATGGGTTATTAGGCTAAGCTAGACAAGTCGACCCCACTAGTTTATTGGGCAGGACAGGACAAGTATAAATAGAGATCGGGAGATCTCTATTTGATCACTCATTACTCACTCTATCTCTCTCAGAAAGTGGTGCACTTGTGAGGAGAAGGATCATCTACTAGGAGAAGACTATCTCTTGTACTTTGGTTGTATCATTGCTCTTTCTATATCTGAGGAAGTTGTGGGCTTTTTTACCTTCTTGGTTTTCCCCGGTGAAACTCTGTGTCTCTTGTGTGCTTGCATTATTGTGTCAATGATTTATATGTTGTAGATATGTTGTACATGTTATTCTCTCAGTTAAGATCTTAGATCAGATTGAAATTTCTGAAAAACTAATAGGTAAAGCCCAAACTACTCAGGAAGTTGTCTATCCTACCATACCATGTCCCGAGTGCCTATTTCAAATCGTACAAGGATTTCTTCAGTTTGCACACATGAGACTCCTTGTCATGTGTCTCAAACTTGAGTGGCTACTCCAAATACACTTCCTCTTCCACTAAACCATTCAAGAATGTTCTCTTGACATCCATCTGGTGTATCTTCCATTTCATCACTGTAGCCAGAGAAAGTACTGTTCTAATGGAAGTGTATCTAGCTACAGGTGCAAATGTCTCCTCATAGTCTATTCCTTCTTTCTGGGATAAACCACGTGCCACAAATATTTCCTTGTATTTATCTATGCTGCCATCTCCAGCATGATTGATCTTGTAGATCCACTTGGAAGTCACAACAGACTTCCCTACTGGTCTTGGGACCACATCCTAGACATCATTCTTCATGATCGATTGGTATTCCTCAATCATGGAATCCTTCCATTCCTTCTTTTCTGTCGCTTCTTCATAGTTGGAAGGTTCTTTCTTAATGATGTCACACAACAGGGCTACATAGCTGGAGTATGGCCTTAGTCTCTTGCTTTCTCTTTGCATTCCTTCTAGAGCACCATATCTCTCTACATCCTGAATTGCCTCTCGCACCCATGTCGATTTCCTCTTGTGAGAGTTCTTCTCACGTGGTGGATCTGTGTGTCTTCCATCTTGCATTCTTCATCATCTTCTGGATTTACTTCATTCATTTTTGTATCTCGGATCCTGGGTACTTCTGGTTATTCAATATATTCAATAGGTATTTTTCTGAAGTGTGTTGATTCTTCGTCGCTTGTTCCTAGAAACAAGTCTCTCTTGTAGGTGATGGTATACGATCTTTACTACAATTCAAGTTCAATTGCATGATTAGAAACATTTCATAGTTTTCAGAACAAATTCTTACACATAAAGACATAGGTCATACAGTCATGCAATTATCTGAACTAATGCTTCAATACAACATTTATCCATATCCCATAACTTTCTGGATGCCTTCCATCTCTACCAGAACATTGTTAAGAGTGTGCACTACTCCAACATCTCAGCAAAGAGGTTTCAATCTAGATAAGTAGAAATGGAGTGTTGTACAGTACCATAGGCCACTTACCCATTACTTGCATATTAGTAGTATCTTGTTCATTAATGCAACTTTTCTAACATGCATAATATACATCCTAAATATAAGAACATAAGTATGTACATGACTGAACAACATCATTTAAGTAATCATATATACAAGAAATGACAATTCAAATACTTATATTTTTTTGGTTGTTGGGTGGAATCCCTCTCAATCTTTGCTTCCTTGCAGGAACTACTGGAGTGTGCTCCCTCTTGATCTTTGCTTCCTGGATTATCTGTCTTTGAACTTATATCCATCCTGTACCACTATGCATGTTTAATTTTGCACTAGTTTCATCATTGTGTCATCCTCAATATCTCATACGTAATCATACATTCATTAGTATAATCTCAATACTATCAAAATATTATGATTCTAAATAATCTTAAACATGTATGGTCATGATCATTTCATACACAGGTAAATTATCACAAGTGTTAGTATTCAAGGTTTCAGGGAGTACTTATTTTACTCATGCATATTCTTATTTGACCATAGGACTCTTCTATTTTGTCATGTCATTAATCAAACTAAGAAGCATAATATGCATAAACCCATGATTACTCAAACTTACAACTTCGTGAATAATCATTATCAATCATACAAAAGTATTCTTATATAAGATCCTAACACAAGGTAGGATTCTAACTCAATATAGGAAAACATACCTGAATTACCATGTTTTCTAGTTATGTCTAACATACCCAAATAATGTCTTCTTTGTTCTCTTCAATGATTTAGAGAACTTGTGCTAGTAACCTGCATATGTCATAAGTTAAGCATTATAGAACCAAATTATAAATACCTTGTAAGTATAGTGTTGATGTATATGTAACTTCGGAATGTATTTCATATATATTTATTGTACCCTTATAAGAGATGTGTTATTCCTCTATAAGGAAGTGCCGTCATGTGTATTGACAAGTGTCGCAAGTGTGTGTACTTGCCGATGGGTTATTAGACCACCATGTGTGGGGTTGGTCCTGAAATATATATTATATTGTGGATGTACCTAGCTAGACAAGTCGGACCCATAATGTAACTGGGCAAACAGGCTAAGTATAAATAGAGATCGGGAGATCTCTATTTGATCACTCAGAAACTCACACTTCTCTCACTCAGAAAGTGGCGCACTAGTGAGGAGGAGGATCATCTGCTACTAGGAGACTATCTCAGTGTATTTTGGTTGTACTTTGGTTGATCCATTGCTCTCTCTATCTCTGAGGAAGTTGTGGGGTTTTTCACCTTAGGGTTTTCCCCATGGAAACTCTGTGTCTCTTGTCTCTCATGCTTTTGATTCTTGTGATGATTGTGATGCTTATTATGAATGTTATGCATTGATATACTGCACATGTTATTCTCTTAGTAAAGATCCTAGAGTATTGTGAATTAATGCTCAAAATTTAACATGGTATCAGAGCTAACCAGAGAAGAAGACATTGTGCAATGACGGAAACTAGGATTTCTTGTTTATTGGGTTTCTCTCCACAGTTTTTGGAAAAGCAGTATAGTAGATTGACTCTACTCATCAAGGAGAATCTATCTGTCCAATCAAAATTCAATTCGAAGCATTTTCAAATTTGGCCCTAAAAATTAGGGTTTCTTAAACAATAGGAATTTCTGGAATCTGAAGACATAGCTGGAAGCTCCTTGCAAAAATCAAAGTTTAGAGCTTTGGATCGAGGTTTTTGGCTGGGTAGATCTTCGAGAAACTCAAACCCTAATTCAGGGCTCTCCTTAGTGAATCTGGGAAGACAAAAAGGCATTTTTGAAGGGTGTAGCTTTGCAGATCTCGAATTCTGAATACACCAGGTTGATCAACTCATCAAGGCACATCTATCCTTTCAGAAATTTGAAATTCACATTTTGAATTTTTAGGGTTTTTTCGACAAACCCTAATCCAGGACCAAATCCAGTTTTCAGCAATTCAAGTGGTATGATATAAAACTTTTATATTTCCATTTGAAGTACTCTTTAAGATGTCTCAATACACCAAGCTTGAGGATAAGCTTGAAGGGGTTGATAACTTCCAAGCCTAGAAGTATAGGATTGGGTTAATCCTGGAAGAGAATGAGCTGGACTCATATATAAAAGAAGACATCGCTATCCCAAAGGATGGAGAGGCTAAGATATTGGATAAGAAGAACTTGGTCAAGGCAAAGAGAATCATTGTTGATTCTATCAAAAACCATCTCATTCCCCATGTGTCATCTTTGAAGACACCCAAAGAGATGTTTGACTCCCTGACCAAGTTATTTAAAGGGAAGAACATAAATCGGAAGATGACTCTACGGAATCAATTGAAAGGGGTCAAGATGTTGAATGGAGAAACCATTCAATCTTACTTCTCCAAGGTCTCTTAGATCAAGGAACAACTTAAAGATGTGGATGAAGTAGTCGACAATGGTGAAGTTGTTATGAACACTCTGAATGGCCTACCTAGGTCATGGGACTCCTTTATTCAAGGAATATGTGCAAGAAAGAAATTGATCTCTTTCAGTAAACTATGGGAGGAATGCTCTCAAGAACTAGACTTGTAGCTCGTGAAGAAAAGATAGGAGGTGAAGATCAAGCTCTCGCATCTCACACCAAAAGAAGCAAGCCCAAGAAGGATCACTCTCACTACAAGAATTTCACTCACTATCACCAAAAGAATAAGAAGGATCTAAGGTGCTTCACATGCAATGAGAAGGGTCACTTTGCTTCAGATTGTCCCAAGAACAAAAGGGATAACAATAACATCTCCAGCAAGAAGAAGAAGGGCAGCAAAAGAAAGTTCCATGCTCATGCTGCCGAAGATGATGAACCTCCAAAGAAGAAGGCTAGGGTAGAAAGTGATGATAGTGATGATGACTCATCAAGTGAAGAAGAGTATGTTCTAATATCTGCTCTCACAGGTACTATCTCCCATGGTTGTAATGATTGGTTAATTGACAGTGGGGCTTCCAAACACATGACTGGGTTTAAGGAATCTTTTGTAAACTTATCTGACATGAATCACCCCATAAGGTGAAACTTGGGGATGATTATCAATACCCAATCAAAGGAAGTGGTGAAGCCTCCTACAACCTAGATTCTGAAAAATCTTTGAAGATGAAAGAAGTCTTTATGTACCTAGGCTCAAGAAGAATCTTGTCTCCATATCTGCATTGGATGCAAAAGGCATGAGGGTTGCATTTGTAGATGGCCAAGTCCTAATGTGGCCAAAGGGTAAAACAATCGATGATGCAGTAATGATTGGAGAGCAAGAGGGAGGATTGTATAAATTAAAGGGACAACCTGAACATGCTATGAAGACAAAGATTCATCCATAGTCATGGATCACATAGAGGTATGTATAATTTGTTTTTGCAAAGGTTAACTAATGAGTTATGCAGGTCATTGAAGAGAACAAGAACACATTGCTAGACATAACTAGCAAATATTATGACCAGGTATGTTTTTGTTATGTTGAATATTGTAACTTCTAAGAATATTATATTTGTACTTTATTTATTTCGGAGATGTTCCATCCCTCCGAGGTAATTCTATTATGTATCCGGAGATGTTTATTCCTCCGAGGAGTTGTGGTAACTAGGTTTATTAGACCCACCATGTGGGGGTCGGCCCTGGGTTTATATTTTAGGGGTTATTAGACTTCTCCAGGAGAGGTCGGCCCCATAAGGTCTTTTAGTCAGTTAGGAGTCAGTATAAATAGAGGAGGTGAACTCCTCATTAGATCATTCACTCACTTGTGGAAGAGTGCGCACTTGTCTGGGAAATCTGCTAAGGAGACAAAGAAGGAAGGAGCACATCTTGTATTTTGGTTGATCATCTTATTAAGGAAAGCTTTGCTAGGTTTTCTACCCCATGAGGGTTTCCCAGGGTATATTCTGTGTCTATCTTGTGATTATGTTTCTTTCAGTGATCTTGCTAGTCTATTTGGTTTAAACTTAACATGGTATCAGAGCTAGACTGAATAGAACATCTTTCACAAGGTAAGAATACCTCTCTCTCTCTCTCCGGTGAAGTTAGGGTTTCATCCCAAAGTTGGTATTATTGATTTTTGGTTGCCTGGCTGGATAGCTCTTTTCAATACCTTTTTTTTAAGCCCTAGATCGAACTTTTTGGTTGGGTAGAACTCCGGGAAATCCAAACCCTAATTCTACCAAAAGTGCGATACGTCAGAATTTGGTTTCAGAAAAAAGTTGGAATTTTTGAATTCTGATTACATGGTTGGATATCCCTTCTCAAGAGCATTCTTTTGAGCTATAGATCGAACTTTTTGGTTGGGTAGAACTCCGGGAAAGTCAAACCCTATTTCTACCAAAAGTGCGATAAACGTTTGTTCCAGATTCCGGAAAAGTGAAAAATAAATTTCCAGGTAAGTCTACTCTGTCTCTTAGACTCCCCCAAGAGAAGATGGCTCCAAACACTAATCTTGAAGACAAGCTAGAAGGTATAGAAAATTTCCACGCATGGAAATACAGAATTGGTCTCATTCTTGAGGAGAATGATCTTGCTCATTATATCAAGGAGGAAGTTGCAGAACCAGAAGAAGATGAAGCCAAAGAAAAACACGGGAAGGATTTGATTAGGGAAAAGAGAATCATAGCTTATTCTATTAAAGACCACTTGATTCCCCAAGTGGCATCCAAGAAGACTCCAAAGGAAATGTATGATGCCCTAGGAAGAATGTATGAAGATGAATCTAAGGACTTAGTTGAAGAGTACCAAGATGCACAAAGGAGAATCCATTCAAGACTAATTCTCAAGAGTCTCTCTAATCAAGGAGCAACTAGATGCCATTGGTGATACTCTTGATGAAGATGAACTTGTGATGACAGCTCTAAATGGTCTCACTAGACCTTGGGAGTCATTCATTCAAACTATGTGTGCCAGAAAAGAAAGTATGAAGTTTGATGTAATTTGGGAGGATTGTGTACAAGAGGAGGCTAGGGTTGCAAATCGAGAAGCCTTGCTCAAAGAGGATGACCAAGCCTTGGCCACCCACACCAAAAGAAGAAGGAATCAATCCTACTCCAAAAAGGGTAGTCACAAGGAGTCTCATCCTCCACACAGATTTCAGAAGAAAAGAGGAATTACTCAAAGAAGAGATTACTCTTATTTCCAGTGTTTTTCTTGTCACAAAATAGGACACATTGCTAGAGATTGACCTCTACAGAAGAAAAAGGGTACTCACTACAAAAGACACCAAGCACATCTTGCAGAAGATGATGGTGAAGAAGAAGAAGTAGAGGAAGAAAGGTCTCACAATAAAAGACCTAGAAATGAAGAGGAAGAAGAAGAAAGGACCTTCTTCAAAAGAAGGTCAAGGAGAAATACAGAAGAAGATGCAGAAGAATATGTTCTCTTCTCCGCACTCTCTGGATCTATAACCCCTGGAGAAGGTACATGGCTTATTGACAGTGGTGCTTCAAATCACATGACAGGTCAGAAAAGGACTCTCTCAAGTCTTGAAGAAAAGACTTCTCCCCAAAAGGTATCTCTAGGAGATGACTATCAATATCCCATTAAGGGAATTGGTGAAGCAAACTACAAACTTGATTCTGGAACCCCCATGAAGATGAAGGAAGTTTTGTATGTTCCAGGATTGAAGAAGAATTTGCTGTCAATCTCAGCATTGGACAAGAAAGGCTATAGAATTGCATTCATTGATGGACAAGTGTTAATGTGGTCCAAAGGCAAATCTATTAAGGATGCAATTGTTATTGGTGAAGAGGAAGGAGGTTTGTATAAACTCAAGGGTCACCCAGAAGCTACCTTTGTTCATGAAACCTCTAGTCCCAGTGAGCTATGACATAGAAGACTAGCTCACATTAACTACAAATCCTTACCCTATGTAAGCAAGGTGGTCATAGGACTACCAGATTTGAAGGTTGATCATGATGGCTCATGTAAAGGATGTAAGAAAGGAAAGAATGTCAATAACCCCTTTCCAAAGAGTGAAACAAATACTAAGAGTATCTTGGAGCTAATACACTCAGATGTATGTGGTCCAATGCCCACCACCTCTCTAAGTGGATTTGAATACTATCTTTCATTCATTGATGATCATTCAAGGAAAACTTGGATATACTTTCTAAAAGGTAAGAATGAAGTTTTTGGAAAGTTCAAAGAGTTCAAGGCTCTAATAGAAAATCTCTCAGAAAAGAAAATCAAGATTCTCAGAACAGACAATGGTGGAGAATATACTTCAAAAGAGTTTGAATAATTTTGTAAAGAAATTGGAATCAATAGAGAACTAACCACTCCCTACAATCCCCAACAAAATGGGGTTGCATAAAGGAAAAATAGAACCATCATGGAAGCTGTGAAGACTATGATACATGACCAGGATCTTCCCATGTATCTATGGGCTGAAGTAGCCAAGACAGTAGTATATGTTCAAAACAGATTATCTCATAGTGCTCTTGATTTCAAAACTCCAGAAGAAGTGTTTACTCGAAAGAAGCCCGAGGTAAGCCATCTTAAAATATTTGGGTGTCCTGTGTACATCCACATTCCAAAAGAAAAGAGAACCAAGTTGGATCCTTCTGGTAAGAAAGGAATATTTGTTGGTTATTGTGAATCATCCAAAGCTTTCAGTATTTACATACCAAGCTTTCATCATATAGAAATCAGTAGAGATGTAACTTTTGATGAAGAAGCAGCTCTCAAGAAATCAAGAAAATGCCAACTTGAAGAAATCTATGAATAAGATCCTTCTTCTAGAAACTCAGAGGCTGTTCACATCCCTGAAGATAATCCACCAGAGGATCATGACATGTTGGAACCACAAGAACCTCCTATCTCAGATTTATCAAAGAAAAGAAAGCCAGCATGGGCTAGAGATATTATCCAAGGGGCTGAAAAATATGGTGCTCCTGAAGGCTCCATTAGAGAAAGAAAGAAACCAAAGCTAGTGTCCAACTATATGGCCTTGATGTGTGATCTTGTGGATCAACTACCTACTAGCTGTGAAGAGGCAGCTCAAAAGAAAGAATGGGTAGAAGCAATGACAGAAGAATATCAGTCGATAATGAAAAATGATGTTTGGGATATAGTCCCCAAACCAAGAGATAAAAGTGTGGTTTCTTCCAAATGGATTTTCAAGATAAAACATGCTGCAGATGGTAGCATTGAAAAATACAAGGCAAGTTTTGTAGCCAGAGGATTCTCTCAAAAGGAGGGAATTGACTATGAAGAAACATTTGCACCTGTTGCTAGGTATACTTCAATTAGAACTATCATGGCACTTGCATCCATAATGAAATGGAAATTGCATCAAATGGATGTTAAGACAGCTTTTCTGAATGGTGTAATTGAAGAAGAAGTATACATAGAACAACCTCAAGGTTTTGAGGTCAAAGACGGAAGGACCCATGTATGCAAACTGAAAAAGGCATTATATGGATTGAAGCAAGCTCCCAGGGCTTGGTACGGAAGGATTGACAGTTTCTTAACAAGCATGGGATTTACCAAAAGTAAAGCTGACCCCAATCTTTATCTTAAAGTGATGGATGATGAACCTGTTATATTGCTATTATATGTAGATGATCTATTTCTAACCGGAAATGAGAATCAAATTATTGAAAGCAAGAAGAATCTTTCTTCAGAATTCGAAATGAAATATCTCGGATTAATGCACTACTTCTTAGGGCTAGAAATGTGGCAAGAGCCAAAAGGAATCTTTCTAAATCAAGGTAAGTATACTGTGGAGATTCTCAAAAGATTTGATATGTTGGAGTGTAAATCCATGGCCACTCCCATGGACTCCAACCTGAAACTATTAGTTAATGATTCATCAGAACTAGTGGACATAACCCTATATAGACAAATCATTGGATCATTGATGTATTTGACAAATACTAGGCCGTATATATGCTTTGCTGTAAATACCCTAAGTCAGTATCTAGTAGAACCTAGAAAGGTTCACCTTATAGCTGCAAAGCATATAATGAGGTACCTAAAAGGTACAGTGGACTTTGGCCTATACTATCTTGGAGGTAATGAACTCAAGTTATATGGTTACTCAGATTCTGATTGGGCAGGTAGTGTCTCAGATAGAAAAAGTACTTCGAGTGGATGTTATGGTCTTGGATCTGCCATGATCTCCTGGTTTAGCAAGAAACAATCTAGTGTGGCCCTCAGTACTGCTGAAGCATAATATATAGCCGCTTGCTCTGCCAGCTGTGAAGCAGTGTGGCTTCGGAAACTTTTATCTGGAATTTTTGACTTAGAAATGGATCCCACTGTGATTATGTGTGATAATCAAAGCTGCATTAAGATGACTGAAAATCCCGTGTTCCATGATAAGTCAAAACACATTGAGATCCGTTACTTCTATATAAGATACATGGTGCAGAGAGGAGCCATCAAGCTCGAGTATATAAGCACTGAGGATCAGATTTCCGATATCCTGACTAAACCTTTGTCTCAAGTAAAGTTTGAATACTTTCGAGAAAAGCTTGGTATAGTCCAGAAGGACCCTCCTCGAAAGGGGGAGTAGTATAGTATTTGATAACAATTTTGTCCCTTAAATTTTGTTTTGTTGCACTTAGCTACTTACAATTATTTAGATTTAGAACTCTTATATATCTTCTATTTTTGATGTATACATGTTTTGATGTTAGATGTATTAGTGAGAATACATGCTAGATGTATACATGTTTTGATGTGATGTATACATGTTTTAATGTTAGATAGAATACATGTTAGATGTATACATGTTTTGGTGTGATGTATACATGTTTTGATGTTAGATGTATTAGTGAGAATACATGCTAGATGTATACATGTTTTGATGTGATGTATACATGTTTTAATGTTAGATAGAATACATGCTAGATGTATACATGTTTTGGTGTGATGTATACATGTTTTGATTAATGATGTATACATGTTTTGATGTGATACATGCTCTTGGATATTTGTACCTGTATAGATGAGAATACAGTTGAGGGGATTGGATCATCCCTGGACTTTCAGTCCTAAAGAGAGCCGTAGATGTGAGGTCTCCAAGAATGAAGTCCTTAGTGGATAGTTGAGGGGATTGGATCATCCCTGGACTTTCAGTCCTAAAGAGAGCCATAGACATGAGGTCTCCGAGAATGAAGTCCTTAGTGGACAGTTGAGGGGATTGGATCATCCCTGGACTTTCAGTCCTAAAGAGAGCCGTAGACGTGAGGTCTCCGAGAATGAAGTCCTTAGTGGACAGTTGAGGGGATTGGATCATCCCTGGACTTTCAGTCCTAAAGAGAGCCGTAGATGTGAGGTCTCCGAGAATGAAGTCCTTAGTGGACAGTTGAGGGGATTGGATCATCCCTGGACTTTCAGTCCTAAAGAGAGCCATAGACGTGAGGTCTCTGAGAATGAAGTCCTTAGTGGATAGTTGAGGGGATTGGATCATCCCTGGACTTTCAGTCCTAAAGAGAGCCGTAGATGTGAGGTCTCCGAGAATGAAGTCCTTAGTGGACAGTTGAGGGGATTGGATCATCCCTGGACTTTCAGTCCTAAAGAGAGCCGTAGACGTATGGTCTCCGAGAAGTGGGGATTGTATCATCCCCGGACTTCGGTCCCTGAATTGATCCGTAGACGTGTGGTCTCCGAGAAGTGGGGATTGTGTCATCCCCGGACTTCGGTCCCTGAATTGATCCGTAGACGTGTGGTCTCCGAGAAGTGGGGATTGTATCATCCCCGGACTTCGGTCCCTGAATTGATCCGTAGACGTGTGGTCTTCGAGAAGTGGGGATTGTATCATCCCCGGACTTCGGTCCCTGAATTGATCCGTAGACGTGTGGTCTCCGAGAAGTGGGGATTGTATCATCCCCGGACTTCGGTCCCTGAATTGATCCGTAGACGTGTGGTCTTCTAGAAGTGGGGATTGTATCATCCCCGGAATTTGGTCCCTGAATTGATCCATAGACGAATGGTCTCCGAGAAAGTGATTTTTTTATTGATGATGTGGTTACTTGTATCGGTATGGATACTTGTATTGATGATGTGGTTACTTGTATCGGTAGGATACTTGTATTGATGATGTGGTTACTTGTATTGGTAGGATACTTGTATTGATGATGTGGTTATTTGTATTGGTAGGATACTTGTATTGATGATGTGGTTACTTGTATCGGTATGGATACTTGTATTGATGATGTGGTTACTTGTATCGGTAGGATACTCGTATTGTTGATATGGTTACTTGTATTGGCATGAATACTTGTACTAATGATGATCGTGTGATGACGATGCTGATGATCGTGTGATGACGATGCTGATGATCATGAGATGACGATGCTGATGATCATGTGATGATGATGCTAGTGATCGTGAGATGACGATGCTGATGATCGTGAGATGATGATGCTTATGATCGTATGATGACGTTGCTGATGATCGTGTGATGACGATGCTAGTGATCGTGAGATGACGATGCTGATGATCGTGAGATGACGATGCTGATGATCGTGCGATGACGATGCTGATGATCGTGTGATGATAACAATAGATTGAAGAAAGCTTCCGATGATGTATAGATGTATCATGTATAATGTAGTTGATGACTCCTTGCTCCTGCAGACGCTATTATAATATCCTTCTCGTTAAGGGGGAGTGTTGAATATTGTAACTTGTAAGAATATTATATTTGTACTTTATTTATTCCAGAGATGTTCCATCCCTTCAAGGTAATTCTATTATGTATCTGGAGATGTTTATTCCTCTGAGGAGTTGTGGTAACTAGGGTTATTAGACCCACCATGTGGGGGTCGGCCCTGGGTTTATATTTTAGGAGTTATTAGAATTCTCCAGGAGAGGTCGGCCCCATAAGGTCTTTTAGTCAGTTAGGAGTCAGTATAAATAGAGGAGGTGAACTCCTCATTAGATCATTCACTCACTTGTGGAAGAGTGCGCACTTGTCTGGGAAATCTGCTAAGGAGATAAAGAAGGAAGGAGCACATCTTGTATTTTGGTTGATCATCTTATTGAGGAAAGCTTTGCTGGGTTTTCTACCCCATGAGGGTTTCCCAGGGTATATTCTGTGTCTATCTTGTGATTATGTTTCTTTTAGTGATCTTGCTAGTCTATTTGGTTTAAACTTAACAGCATTGGATGCAAAAGGCATAAGGGTTGCATTTGTAGATGGCCAAGTCCTAATGTGGCCAAAGGGTAAAACAATCGATGATGCAGTAATGATTGGAGAGCAAGAGGGAGGATTGTATAAATTAAAGGGACAACCTGAACATGCTATGAAGACAAAGATTCATCCATAGTCATGGATCACATAGAGGTATGTATAATTTGTTTTTGCAAAGGTTAACTAATGAGTTATGCAGGTCATTGAAGAGAACAAGAACACATTGCTAGACATAACTAGCAAATATTATGACCAGGTATGTTTTTGTTATATATATCGTATACTTTTGTATGATTGATAATGATTACTCTTGAAGTTACAAGTTTGAGTAATATAGAGCTTATGCATATTATGTTTCTTACCTTAATTGATGATATGACTAACCATAAGAGTCATAGGTTTGAGTAATCACGGGTTTAGGTATATTATGTTTATGACTAACCATAAGAATGCTTATTATTTCTGTTTGAAATGATCCTGGTTATACATGCTTGAGATTATTGTGTTTTGATAGTATCAAGATTATACTAATGAATGTGTGATTATGTATGAGACCTCGAGGGTAACACAATAGTGATACTAATAAGCATGCGTAGAGATCAAGGATGAATATAAGTTCAAGGACAGGTAATCTAGGAAGCAAAGATCAAGAGGGAGCACACTCCAGTTTCCCCTGCAAGGAAGCAAAGACTCAGAGGGAGTCCACCCAACAAACAAACAAAGATAAGTATTTTAATTACCATTTCTTACATATTTGTTTGTTTAAATAAAATTGTTCAATGATGTATATGCTTATGTTCCTAGACTTAGGATATGTATTGTGCATATTCGAATGATTGCATTAATGAACAGTATACTACTAATATGCATGTGATGGGTAAGTGGCCTATGGCACTGTACAACATTCCATTTCTACTTATCTAGAATGAAACCTCTTTGCTGACATGTTGGGAGTAGTGCAAACTCTTAACAATGTTCTGGTAGAGATTGGAAGGCATCTAGAAAGTTACACGATATGGATGAATGTTGTATGGAAGCATTGGCTAAAATAATTGTATGATTGTATGACATATTTCTTTATGTATAAGAATTTGTTTTGAAAACTATGAGATGTTTCTAATCATGCAATTTAACTTGTCTTGTAGGAAAGATCATATGCCATCACCTACAAAAGAAGAACTACAACATTTGTTCAGCAACAAAATTATCTATTGAATATATTGAAGTTCCCATGATATGGGGAGAATGCCATGATCCGTTGATCATGAAGAATGATGTTTGGGATGTAGTCCCAAGACCTGAAGGGAAGTTTGTTATGACTTCCATATGGATCTATCAGATCAAGCATGCTGCAGATGGCAGCATAGAGAAATATAAAAGTGATGAAATAGAAGATACACCAGATGGATTTCAAGACAGCTTTCTTGAATGGTGTAGTTGAAGAAGAAGGGTATGTGGAGCAACCACTTGGTTCTGAGACACATGACAGGAAATCATATATGTGCAAAACTTGGTATGGTAGGATAGACAACTTTCTATCCAGTTTGGGCTTTATCAAGAGTAAAGTGGGTTCCAACCTTTACTACAAGGTTGAGGAAGGCAATCCAGGGATACTCTTATTGAATGTGGATGACCTGTTTGTAACAAGAGATGATAGATTGATTTCCAACACGCAACGGAAGCTTGCATTCGAGTTCGAGATGAAGGACTTGGGGATAATGCACTATTTTCTTGGTATGGAGGTGTGGCAGAGTGCAGATGGGATATTCCTTGGACAAGGGAAGTATACTATAGATATCCTGAAGAGGTTCAGGATGATGCATTGCAAGGCCAAGGCCACACCTATGGAATCGAATCTGAAGCTTCTATGTGATGCTTCATCTGAACCGGTTGATGTCTCTATGTATCGTCAGATGATTGGGTCCTTGATGTACCTAACGAACACGAGACCAGATATTTGCTTTTCGGTGAACACATTGAGCCAATTCCTGACAGATCCGAGGAGTGTTCACCTGGTTGCTATAAAGCATATTCTAAGGTACCTGAAGGGTACAGTTGATTATGGGCTCAAGTATGATGTGAATCAAAAGTTTAACTTGCAGGGTTATGTTGATTCAGATTGGGTAGGTAGTGTTGTAGATAGGAAGAGCACATCTGGGTGTTGCTTCAATATGGGATCAAGTGTGATCTCTTGGTTTAAAAGGAAGCAGTCATGCATAGCACTGAGTACAACTGAGGCAGAGTATGTTGCAGCCTGTTCAGCTAGCTATGAGGCAGTATGTATTTAGAAGCTACTATCTGAGTTATTTGATCTCCCGTTGGATGCTACTGGTATCTTCTGTGATAACCAGAGTTGTGTTAAGCTGTCTGAGAACCCAGTGTTTCACAACAGGTCGAAACACATAGAGATCAAATATCACTATATCAGGGATATGGTGCAGAGAGGAGCAGTGAAGATCTTGTATGTTGTGATGGACGAGCAGATTGCAGATGTATTGACGAAGCCATTAGCCAGAGTGAAGTTCGAGTACTTCAGAGAGAGGCTTGGTGTTCTTCAGATCGATGACACTTCGAGGAAGAAGTGATGGAGACATTTGCTGAAGCCATTACAAGCATGTTGGAAGGAGGATCCTTCACATGGATATGGATGTAAGCACTGGATGATGAGCATCAGGATGATGTTCTAATTTTTGCTCTGTATGATCAGTTGGATCATTTACATTTGTGTATATATTCATCAGGATGATGCTGGATATGATCAGTTGGATCATTTATATGTATATGTATGTACGCATCATGTTGGATGCTAGATATGATCAGTTGGATCATTTGTATGTATTTTGTATATGCATCATGTTGGATGCTTGGACCATGTATATGTATTTGTATCAGGTGGATACATTGTATGATCAGGTAGATCATGTATGATGATATGTATAAGGTAGATACTTGGTATGCATCAGGTGGATGCAGTGTATGATCAGGATGATCATAGATGACAAGCTTCAAGATGTTGCTCCAGATGACATGCAGCAGGATGTTGCAATGATGATGATCAGGATGATCATGTGTACATCAGGATGATGTATGGTGAGTATCAGGATGATACTTTATGGCCATGGATCAGGTTGTGCAGGTGAGCATGTCTGGGAGATCCTATAGGTCGGAGTTGTGTACCCGTAACATCCTGAGATGCTCTTGTGAGGTTTTTTCCTATGGCATGTAATTTGTGCCTTGGGAGATTTCAGGTTGAAATTGTGTACCCGTAACATCCTAAGATGCTCTTTCGAGGTTTTTCCATGACCACATGTAATTTGTGCCCTGGGGAGATTTCAGGTCGGAGTTGTGTACCCGTAACATCCTGAGATGATCTTGCTAGGTTTTGTGGTGACCACATGTAATTTGTGCCCTGGGGAGATTTCAGGTCAGAGTTGTGTACCCATAACATCCTGAAATGCTCTTGCTAGGTTTTTTGGTGGGGTCACATGTAATAAGTCCTGGAGATATGGACAGGATGAAAAAGGCCTCAGATGCTCTTTAGGGTTCTTGCTAGGAAAGAGACTCTTTAAAGGTTTTGTGACGTACGTAATAAGTCCTGAGGATTCCACAGTATGGCCAGTGATGAAGACCTATAGGTGGTGGGCCTACATCCAGTATGAAAAAGGACTGGCTCTGTAGAACTTCCTATGACAAGTAGAGTCAGATATTGGTTGAGATAGCAGCAACAGTGGTGATGATGATGATGATGATACCGAGAAGAAGACTTGTCTAGCAGATCTATGCCGAGAAATACCTTCCTAGTTAAGAGGGAGTGTTGATGTATATGTAACTTCAGAATGTATTTCATCCATGTATTTCATATATATTTATTGTACCCTTATAAGAGATGTGTTATTCCTCTATAAGGAAGTGTCGCCATGTGTATTGACAAGTATCGCAAGTGTGTGTACTTGCTGATGGGTTATTAGACCATCATGTGTGGAGTCGGCCCTAAAATATATATTATATTGTGGATGTACCTAGCTAGACAAGTCAGCCCCATAGTGTAACTGGGAAAACAGGTTAAGTATAAATAGAGATCGGGAGATCTTTATTTGATCACTCGGAAACTCACACTTCTCTCACTCAGAAAGTGGCGCACTAGTGAGGAGGAGGGTCATCTGCTACTAGGAGACTATCTTAGTGTATTTTGGTTGAGCCATTTCTCTCTCTATCTCTAAGGAAGTTGTGGGGTTTTTCACCTTAGGGTTTTCCCCACGGAAACTCTTTGTCTCTTGTCTCTCATGCTTTTGATTCTTGTGATGCTTGGCATGCTTATTATGATTGTTATGCATTGATATACTGCACATGTTATTCTCTTAGTAAAGATCCTAGAGTATTGTGAATTAATGCTCAAAATTTAACATAGAGATTCTATGTGATCAATGACTATGGATGAGTCTTTGTCTTCATGTCATCATGGTCATATGGATTTCTCTTTCTTGATGTACTGTTCATGATAGCAGACAACATCATCCTCATACAACACCACAAGTGCATTACTACAATCATAAGTGTCATAACCTAATCAATGAATGTCTTCTATTATTCACATGCACTCATACTTTTAATAAGGTGATTAGACAATATTCAATCAATCATGATTGTACTAACCTCAATAATATGAAGACAAACATATCATTAACTTAATCATGAAACAGATTTCAAAACATACATGTATCTCCTCTAGTCATACCTATCGAGATTGCCTGTAGTCTTATCTATAAGGGTAAAACCCTAACCATCCAAGGTAGATCACTTGTAAACATTTTATATAGGTTCATAGTGCTAGGATGATAGAATATCAGTTCCATTTAAACCTCCTTCATTGTTTCCCTATGAGTCTCCCAACTTTTCTAGGGTTTCTTCTTACTTGGAAACCCTAATTTTCAATCTCCTTCCTCCAACATCATTTTGATGGAGGATTAATATCTATGATGAATGGATTCCAAATCCATTTTCAATGTTTCCAATGTTGCATCAGGTGTCTCCAACATTGTATTAGGTCATACCATACCTAAAAACTGAAAACCCTAAGTGAGAGCTTCTTCCTCCTCTTCTTTGATTTCCTCCGTTGAGACATTTCAGATGTTCTATATTGTTTCTGGTGTATCTCTAAAATTTCGGATCTGAAGAGTATGAAACATCACCCTTTGGTAACCTAAACTGTCATCTTTCCAACCCCACATGTTTGAGCTTCATTGGATTCTCCATCAGAGAGATATGCTCAGTTTTCAAACATGACATGTTTAAGGGATGAAACAACGTAGAGAACTTGTATGAAGTGCCACGTGTCATTTTTTCGACTTCGCCCTCTGAAACTCATGCCTGTGAAACTAAAGTCCATTCCCTAGCTATCACTTTTTACGGAATTCCATTTGGAGCTTCCTATCCCGAGATATGACCTTTTTACCTAGGTCACTTGTTTAGGGCTTCATTCTGGAAAAGGCAGAAACCCTAACTTGTATGGATCATATCTCAGAAAGTACAATGAATCTGAGGCTGAAATTCAAACACAAGGTACAGGAAAATTTCACCTTTGGCCTGTCCAATTTTCAGATCCTGATCCTTCACCAAAATTTATTTATAGTGAAAGTTCCACGACGACTACGTTTTGCCATACAAAGCTCTAGCTTTCAAATTGTCGCAAGTGAAACAAGTGTTGTAAATGCCATGCATTTCCTTCCTTCAGGCTAGCTCTAATACCATGTTAGTTTTTCAAAATTTAATTCAATATGATATAGGATCTTATCTGAGAGAACATGCACAACAAATCAAACACAAGAGACAATAGACAAAAAAGCATTTCACTGGGGAAACCATAAAGGAGAAAACCCCGCAACTTCCTCAGAGATAGTGTTAATGTAATTGTAACTTCAGAATATATTTCACATACGTATATTGTACTCCTATAGAGATGGTATTATTCCTCCATACCGAAGTGTCATCATTTATATTGTAAGTGTCATAACTTATACTTGATGGGTTATTAGACCACCTTGTTGGGGTCGTCCCTGTATAAGTCATGTGGGTTAAAGGGTTATTAGACCACCCTATTGGGGGTCGGCCCTGTCAGCATTATGCTATGTGGTTAAGTTGAGGCCGACCTAGAAAAGGTTATTAGGTAAGTAAAGTCAAGTATAAATAGAGTGTGGGAGGCACTCTATTTGATCATTCACTTTCTCACTCATACACTCATTGGAGAGTGGCGCAATAGTGGAGGAGGAGAAGCTGCTACTAGGAGACTATCTCTTATGCTTGGGTTTCGTATCATGGCTCTATCTATCTCTGAGGAAGTTACTAGGGTTTTTCACCTTTATGGTTTTCCCCAAGGAAACTCTGTGTCTCTATTGTCTCTTGTGTTTGCTTCTTGTGATTTATATGTTGTACATGTTATTCTCTCAGTAAAGATCCTAGAGTATATTGAATTGATGCTCAAAAATTAACATGGAATCAGAGCTAACCTGAGAAGAAGACACTGTGCAGTTGCAGAAGCTAGGGCTTCTTGTTTATTGGGTTTCTCTCCAAATATCTTGAAAGGAAGTAGGGTATTTTGACTCTCCTCAGCAAGGCGCATCTTTCTGTCCAATCAGAATTCAATTCTGAGCATTTTCAGCTTTGGCCCTAAACATTAGGGTTTCCATAAAAAGTGGAATTTCTAAAATATGAGAACTTGGCTGCATGCTCCTCAGAAAAATCAAAGTTTAAAGCTTTGGATCGAACTTTTTGGTTGGGTGAAGCTCCAGGAAAATCAAACCCTAGTTTGGGGTCCTGTCTAGTGAAGCCAGAAATTAGGGTTTCTGCAAAAATTGGAATTTCTGAAATCTGAGACCATGGTTGGAATATCCTCTGAAACATTGAAGTTTAGAGACCAAGATCAAACTTTTTGGATGGATGAAGCTCTGGGAAAGTCAAACCCTAATTCAAGGTCCTCCCGAGTGAATCCAGAAGTTTGAAAAGCAAATTTGAGGGGTGAAACTTTGCAGTTTGCAAATTTTGAGTATACCAGCTTGATCAGCTCATCAAGACGCATCTTTCTATCCTTTCAGAAGTTTGAAATTCAAAGTTTTAATTTTTAGGGTTTCTCTGACAAACCCTAATCTAACTCCAGATCCAGATTTCTGCAAATCAAGTGGTAAGGCCTAAATATTTTATTTTCATTTGAAGTTTCTCATTGAAAATGTCTCACCACACCAAGCTTGAGGATAAGCTTGAAGGGGTTGATAACTTCTAAGCCTAGAAGTATAGGATTGGGTTAATCCTAGAAGAGAATGAGTTGGACACTTACATAAGTAAAGAGATTCCAGTTCCAGAGGGAGAAGAGGCCAAGGTCTTACACAAGAAGAACTTGGTCAAGGCTAAGAGGATCATTGTTGATCTATCAGAGACCATCTCATACCACATGTGTCATCTCTGAAGAAACCTAAGGAGATGTTTGATTCCTTGACCAAGCTATTTGAAGGAAAGAACATAAATCAAAAGATGACCTTGAGGAATCAATTGAAGAACATCAAGATCCAGAATGTGGAGACCATGCAGTATTATTTCTCAAGGGTCTCCTAGATAAAACAACAACTTGAAGTTGTGGGAGAAGATATAGAAAATGGAGAAGTGGTAATGACCACTCTTAATGGCCTTCCTAGGCCATTGGATTCCTTCATCCAAGGAATTTGTGCTAGGAAGAAACCTATCTCTTTCAGTAGGTTGTGGGAAGAATGCTCATAGGAAGAAGCTCGGATTGTAGCTCGAGAAGAGGATATGGGGAATGAAGATCAAGCTCTCACAGCACATAGTGGAGGAGGAGAAGCTGCTACTAGGAGACAATCTCTTATGCTTGGGTTTTGTATCATTTCTCTATCTATCTCTGAGGAATTTATTGGTGTTTTTCACCTTTATGGTTTTCCCCAAGGAAACTCTGTGTGTCTATTGTCTCTTGTGATTGATCTGTTGTACATGTTATTCTCTCAGTAAAGATCCTAGAGTATATTGAATTGATGCTAAAAAATTAACATGGTATCAGAGTTAACCTGAGAAGAAGACACTTTACAGTTGTGGAAGTTAGGGCTTCTTTTTTATTGGGTTTCTCTCCATAGATCTTGAAAGGCAGTAGGGTATTTTGACTCTCCTCAGCAAGGTGCATTTTTCTGTATGATCAGAATTCAATTCTGAGCATTTTAAGTTTTGTCCCTAAACATTAGGGTTTCCACAAAAAGTGGAATTTCTGAAATCTGAGACCATGGCTGGATGCTCCTAAGAAAAATCAAATTTTATAGATTTGGATCGAACTTTTTGGTTGGGTGAAGCTCCAGGAAAATCAAACCCTAGTTAGGGGTCCTATTTAGTGAAGCCAGAAATTAGGGCTTCTGCAAAAATTGGAATTTCTGAAATCTGAGACCATGGCTGGAAGCTCCTCTGAAAAGTCAAAGTTTAGAGACCAAGATCGAACTTTTTTGATGGATGAAGCTCCGGGAAAATCAAACCCTAATTCAGGGTCCTCCCGAGTGAATCCGGAAGTTTGAAAAGCAAATTTGAGGGGTGAAACTTTGCAGTTTTCAAATTCTGAGTATACCAACTTGATCATCTCATCAAGACACATCTTTCTATCCTTTCATAAGTTTGAAATTCAAAGTTTGAATTTTTAGGGTTTCTCTAACAAACCCTAATCTAGCTCCAGATCCAGATTTCTACAAATCAAGTGGTAAGACCTAAATATTTTATTTTCGTTTGAATTTTCTCATTGAAAATGTCTCACCACACCAGGCTTGAGGATAAGCTTGAGGATAATCTTGAAGCTCAAACATGTGGGGTTCGATTCTCCATCAGAGAGATATGCTCAGTTTTCCAACATGACCTGTTTAAGGGATGAAACAACATAGAGAACTTGTACGGAGTGCCACGTGTCATTGTTTCAACTTCGGCCTCTGAAACTCAGACCTGTGAAACTAAAGTCATTTCCCTAACTATCACTTTTTACGAAATTCCATTTGGAGCTTCCTATTGTTACACCAAAATGTCGTCACCCTTGTGCAAGTGTCGCAAGTGTCGCAAGCATTGCAAGTATCGTCGTCCTGACCTATTGTTGTCACCATGACCATTGCAAGTATCGTCATTATGACCAAGTGTTGTCATCATGACCGATGTGATAATATTGTCATCTTGACCCTTGTGTAAACTCTTTGCTATTTTACCTAAACTCATTTTAGAGTAAAAACATATCCCTGAAGTTTTCCATGACTGGAGGGCTTAACAGACCTACTTTTCAAGGTCGTCACAGTCTTCCCTTGTGCAACATGTGACATCGTAGGTTGTCCTAATGCAACCTATGACGATGTCAGTTATTTGGATAAAAGAGTATCTTCGAGCCCATTCTCGAATATGAGTGATGTGCAGACCTATCCCTAGCCTCTAGGTGTGGCGGCATTTCAGTTCCTAACATTATGGGAAGATCCCTTAACCATCTCCCCTTAATCCTCAACCTACCCTATCTCTTTAGCCCTATATAAACACCCACTCTCTCCATGGGAGGGAGGAAGGTCTATGGTACCCTTATGCTGGTAGAACCCATATTGGTAATTGGGAAGCTTGTACCATCTTGGAGACTTGGCTTGGACATGTTGGATGGAGGATGCAACGTTGAGGCTTTGGTTGTAGCTTCATCCTTTCTGTGTATTCCGACCTTTTTATATAGTTAATATAATCTCTTTCCATAGATGTTGTCTTGTTGATGATGTTTAGAGATTTCTTCCTCAACTGTTAGTTTAGATCAGTTATTGTTTAGATATCTTGTATTGCTTGTATTGTTTCCATATTGTCTTGATAGGTCTTGCAGCTAGACATTTGACGACCGCAAGACTTGGAGTAACAACAAGGAGAAGGATCTACGATCTGAAATGTATGATATCTAAGTACTTCATCTGTAACCAGATCTAGGAAATCATTTTTGTATTATGTACTATTTGTTCTAGACTCACTTTGAGCTAGGGAGATCCTGCTCACATCCGCTCGAGTGGATTGTCCATTAACAAATAACACCCTAGCATAGTTTCCCTTGGGTTTCAAGCTTGCATAAAAATGAAACCAATCCACTATATGAGCACGGTTTATGTTATGTTTCAAGCTCGTTAAAAAATGAAACCAACCACCCTATCATAGTTTCCCTTTGGTTTCAAGCTTGCATAAAAATGAAACCAATCCATTTGAGCACGGTTTTATTCTATCTCAAGCTCGTTAAAAAATGAGATAGACCCCTCTAGCAAAGTTTACCTTTGGTTTCAAGCGTGCATAAAAATGAAACCATCCACTCGAGCATAATTTTATTCCATTTCAAGCTCGTTAAAAAATAAGATGGGCCCCTTCGAGCATAGTTTTATTCCATTTCAAGCTCGTTAAAAAATAAGATGGGCCCCCTCAAGCATAGTTATTGTCTATTTCAAGCTTGTGTAAAAATGAAATAGATCTCCCTCCCATCAGTTCGAGTTTCTCACTGGAGTTAGAATTTGAACCTTCATTTCTTTTGTTTCTCGTTTTCCCCCCCTTAGCGAACATTTTCATATTACTAGCCAGGTTGACAGTTGGGTTAGCAAGCAACATTTTCAGACGAAATGAAGCTTGGGGGGCATGCCACATGTCGTACCGTCAGCAATCATGTTGAGGGAACACCACCATGTTAAGCCGCTAGAAATCATGCTGGGGGCATTTACCAACCTCTGGGCATCATGCTGGGAAGGAACCCGTCAATGGGCCTTAACCTATGAGCATAGTTCCCATTATGTCAAGCTCGTTAAAAAATTAAATAGGTTCCCACAAGCAGAGTTCTAATCTTGTGTCAAGCTCGTTAAAAAATGAAACAACTCATTTTCCATTGAGTAGAGTCTTCCCATTGAATTAGTACCTGACCCTTATTTTCACCCGCCTATGCCTTAGGTGGATGAAATGAAGCTTGGGGGCATGTCTTCAACCTCTGTAAGTTACGTTGAAGTCAACTCAATCGCCTCTCCACACCACGTTGGAGCTAAGTCACTTACTTCTAGCAATCATGCTGGGGGCATGCACCAACCTTTGGATTTCATGACGGGAAGAGATCCACCATTGGGAACATTTTCGAGCATACTTTCCTTTTTTAGGTTTCGAGCTCATTAAACCTTGAAAATTATCCCGAGCATAGTTCATTTTTTGCTACAACTCGCTAAAAAATGAAGCAGACATCATGAGTATTCTTTCAACATATCTTCGAGCTCTTTAAAAATATTAAGATAGCATTTGAGCTTACTTTTCACATTTTTCATGCTTTGGTTGAAACATGAAAAGTGTTTTAATCTTACTTTTTACTTTTTCGTGCTCTCGTTCAAATATGAAAACGATTCCGAGTGCTTTTGATACCATTCTCGTGCTAGTTAAAAATTTGAGTTAAAAAGGTGTGTCTAACGAGTATAGGTTTATCACTTTATCCGGACTCGCTAGACTATTTACGGAAAAGGAACTGTGCCGAGTTTACTTTTTCCTTTTTCGTACTCAATCATCAAACATGACAAATTCGTTCATGGAGTCCTTTTCAAGCTCTTTTTAGACTCCCTAAATAGGAAAAGATTACCAAGCGAACCTTATGCTTTCACGCTTGTAAAAGCATTTGAATGATCGTCATCCTGGTGATAGCTTACCCCTTTCTTGGACCAGGAAGCGCTATTTATGAAAAAGGAATACTCCAACCAACCATGGCTGGAAGAGTCCTCTCTCGCGTTGTTTTACCCTTTTTTGGGCGATGAGGCTAACTTTACGAAAAAGGACCGTTGGAGTCTCCTTTAGTTCTTTTTAGACTCTCTAAACATGAAATGACATCGAGTTTTCCTTCTCTAGACTTGTTACATTTTAAACATTGAAGGGCCCATTATGGGACGAACCCGTCCTTTCCTAGGTTCGTGAAACATTTGGGATTGGACTCATCTATGAGATGAGCTATACCGAGCATCTGGTTACCCTCATCAAGATCGTTAAAAACACATGAGGCACTCATCAATCATGATGGGGATAAAGGGAATATTTTGTGTTACATCTTAATTACGGCATTACATAGTCACTCTTGAACATGGCACTAGTTTGCATTTTGCATTCAGTACTTGGGTAATTTGTTTGTCTTTGAGTCCTATCAATTCGATGAATCATGTCACTCCTTTGGATCAGCCAAAGAATGCTTTCATCATCAGTTGCATTAGGGGTTGGGATTATTATGGTCAAGTCAATACTGGCAAGTCATGCCATGCCCATGTTCAAGAGACATTTGTTCCTCATTATCTGCAGTCAATAAACCTTCAATCATGTTGGTCTACCTTGAGTCAGTCTTGCACATTACTATACCATCTGATCTACTCTACACATCTTTTGTCGTGTTTCGTTTCGATTGATGGGGAATTCATAATGGCCCACCCTCGACAGATTCATCCTTGTCGACATCAACTCATCATCCGAGGATTGAATCTAGAAACCAACCAAGTACCTTGTCCCTGCATGCCTCAATGGCAGGTTACCTCGCTTTCGTCGTGAGTTTACATCATTGACTCTTGATTGAAATATTTCACTTGCATTCGACACCAAATCATTTATTCGTGCTTGATGATATGTACTATGATACCTTGGGAATCATTGACATCAATGGTGATCTCCCTCGCACTTGTTAACGCTTTACATCAATGGTCGGCAATCAAGTGGTATCTACCATGTTCGACTCCAGAACATTTTAATCACAGAGATATATTCGTATCATTGTGGGATCGCCTTGAAGACCCTCGGGAAGTTATTTTCTACCCAGGTTGTGATGGAGATTGTTTGAGACAAACAGATCCACTTTTGTATGGTCATGGTTGTGTTGACAGTTCAGAGTTGCACGGATCCACTTTTGTATTGGTCGTGGCTGTGTTATTATCTCATCATGGATCTACGATTGTGTCTAGTATCCATTATTGTGTTCAATCATTCTTTACTATCATGGATCTGCAATGTATTGGTCGGCATCCATTTTTTGTGTTGTATGAGACTTGTGGATCTCAGGTGATTTCTGTAGCAACTCCTTTCAACTAGCAAGTCCTTGCCATTTTTCTTATTACAAATCATTTCACATGTCTTATTCCGCTAACTTCACGCTTTGGGGGGAATTCTGTTACACCAAAATGTTGTCACCCTTGTGCAAGTGTCGCAAGTGTCGAAAGTGCCACAAGTGTTGCAAGTGCCGTCGTCCTAACCTAGTGTTGTCACCATGACCATTGCAAGTATAGCCATTATGACCAAGCTTCGTCATCATGACCGTTGTGATAATGTCATCATCTTGACCATTGTGTAAACTCTTTGCTATTTTACCTAAACTCATTTTAGAGTAAAAACATATCCCTGAAGTTTTCCATGACAGGAGGGCTTAACTGACCTGCTTTTCAAGGTCGTCGCAGTTTGCCCTTGTGCAACATGCAACGTCGTAGGTTGTCCTAATGCGACCTACGACGATGTCATTTATTTGGATAAAAGAGTATCTTCGAGCCCATTCTTGAAGATGAGTGATGTGGAGGCCTATCCCGAGGCTCTAGGTGAGGTGGTATTTCGGTTCCTAACCTTATGGGAAGATCCCTTAACCATCTCCCCTTAATCCTCAACCTACCCTATCTCTTTATCCCTATATAAACACCAACTCTCTCCATGGAAGGGAGGAAGGTCTATAGTACCCTTATGCTGGTAGAACCCATATTGGTGATTGGGAAGCTTGTACCATCTTGGAGACTTGGCTTGGACATGTTGGATGGAGGATGCAATGTTGAGGCTTTGGTTGTAGCTTCATCCTTTCTATGTATTGCCACCTTTTTATACAGTTAATATAATCTCTTTCCATAAATGTTGTCTTGTTGATGATGTTTAGAAATTTCTTCCTCAACTGTTAGTTTAGATCAGTTATTGTTTAGATATCTTGTACTGCTTGTATTGTTTCCATATTGTCTTGATAGGTCTTGCAGCTATACATTTGACAACCGCAAGACTTGGAGTAACAACAAGGAGAAGGATCTACGATCTGAAATGTATGATATCTAAGTAATTCATCTGTAACCAGATCTAGGAAATCATTTTTGTATTATGTACTATTTGTTCTAGACTCACTTTGAGCTAGGGAGATCCTGCTCACATCCGCTCGAGTGGATTGTCCATTAACAAATAACACCCTAGCATAGTTTCCCTTGGGTTTCAAGCTTGCATAAAAATGAAACCAATCCACTATATGAGCACGGTTTATGTTATGTTTCAAGCTCGTTAAAAAATGAAACCAACCACCCTATCATAGTTTCCCTTTGGTTTCAAGCTTGCATAAAAATGAAACCAATCCATTTGAGCACGGTTTTATTCTATCTCAAGCTCGTTAAAAAATGAGATAGACCCCTCTAGCAGAGTTTACCTTTGGTTTCAAGCTTGCATAAAAATGAAACCATCCACTGGAGCATAATTTTATTCCATTTCAAGCTTGTTAAAAAATAAGATGGGCCCCCTCGAGCATATTTTTATTCCATTTCAAGCTCGTTAAAAAATAAGATGGCCCCCCTCAAGCATATTTATTGTCTATTTCAAGCTTGTGTAAAAATGAAATAGATCTCCCTCCCATCGGTTCGATTCTCTCGCTGGAGTTAGAATTTGAACCTTCATTTCATCTGTTTCTCATTTCCCCCCCCCTTGGCGAACATTTTCATATTAGTAGTGAGGTTGGTAGTTGGGTTAGCAAGCAACATTTTCAAACGAAATGAAGCTTTGGGGGCATGCCACATGTCGTATCGCCAGCAATCATGTTGAGGGAACACCACCATGTTAAGCCGCTAGCAATCATGCTGGGGGCATTTACCAACCTCTGGGCATCATGTTCGGAAGGAACCTGTCAATGGGCCTTAACCTATGAGCATACTTCCCATTCTATGTCAAGCTCGTTAAAAAATGAAATAGGTTCCCGCGAGCAGAGTTCTAATCTTGCGTCAAGCTCATTAAAAAATGAAACAACTCATTTTCCATTGAGTCGAGTCTTCCCATTGACTTAGTACCTAAACCTTCTTTTCACCCGCCTATGCCTTAAGTGGATGAAATGAAGCTTGTGGGCATGTCTTCAACCTCTGGAAGTTACGTTGAAGTCAACTCGATCGCCTCTCCACACCACGTTGGAGCTAAGTCACTTACTTCTAGCAATCATGCTGGGGGCATGCACCAACCTTTGGATTTTATGATGGGAAGAAATCCACCATTGGGAACATTTCTGAGCATACTTTCCATTTTTAGGTTTCAATCTCATTAAACCATGAAAATTATCTCGAGCATAGTTCATTTTTTGCTACAAGCTCGTTAAAAAATGAAGCAGACATCATGAGCATTCTTTCAACATATCTTCGAGCTTGTTAAAAACAGTAAGATAGCATTTGAGCTTACTTTTCATTTTTTTCGTGCTCTGGTTGAAACATGAAAAGTGTTTTGAGCTCACTTTTTACTTTTTCATGCTCTGGTTCAAATATGAAAAAGATTCCAAGAGCTTTTGATACAATTCTCGTGTTCGTTAAAAAATTGAGTTAAAAAGGTGTGTCTAATGAGTATAGGTTTATCACTTTATTCGACCTCGCTAGACTATTTACGGAAAAGGAACTGTGCCGAGTTTACTTTTTCCTTTGTCATACTCGTTCATCAACCATGAAAAAGTCATTCATGGAGTCCTTTTTAATCTCTTTTCAGACTCCCTAAATAGGAAAAGATTGCCAAGTGAACTTGATGCTTTCACGCTTGTAAAAGCACTTGAATGATTGTCTTTCTAGTGATAGTTTACCACTTTTTCGGGCCAGGAAGCACTATTTATGAAAAAGGAATACTCCAACCAACCATGGTTGGAAGAGTCCTCTCCCGCGTTGTTTTACCCTTTTTTCGGGCGATGAGGCTAACTTTACGAAAAATCACCTTTCGAGTCTCCTTTAGTTCTTTTCAGACTCTCTAAACATGAAATGACGTCGAGTTTTCCTTCTTCGGACTCGTTAAATTTTAAACACTAAAGGGCCCATTATGCGACAAACCCCTCCTTTCCTATATTCGTGAAACATTTGAGATTGTACTCATCTATGAGATGAGCTATATCGAGCATCTGGTTACCCTCATCAATCTAGTTAAAAACACATGAGGCACTCATCAATCATGATAGGGAAAAATGGAAGATTTTGTGTTACGTCTTAATTATGGCAGTACATAGTCACTCTTGAACATGGCACTAGTTTGCATTTTGCATTCAGTACTTGGGTAATTTGTTTGTCTTCGAGTCCTGTCAATTCCATGAGTGTTGTCACACCTTTGGATAAGCCAAAGAATTCTTTCATCATCAGTTGCATTAGGGGTTGGGATCATTATCGTCAAGTCAATACTTCCAAGTCATTCCATCCCCATGTTCGACAGACGTTTGTTCCTCATTATCTGCAGTCAGTACACCTTCAATCATGTTGGTCTACCTTGAGTCAGTCTTGCACATTACTATACCATCCGATCTACTCTACACATATTTTGTCGTGTTTCGTGTCGATTGATGGGGAATTCATCATGGCCCTCCTTCGACGAATTCATTCTTGTCGACATCAACTCATCATGCGAGGATTGAATCCAGAAACCAACCAAGTACCTTGGCCCTGCATGCCTCAATGGCAGGTTACCTCGCTTTTATCATGAGTTTACATCATTGACTCTTGATTGAAATATTTCATCTTGCATTCAACTCCAAATCATTTATTCGTGCTTGATGATATGTACTATGATACCTTGGGAATCATTGACATCAATGGTGATCTCCCTCACACTTGCTAACGCTTTACATCAATGGTCGGCAATCAAGTGGTTTCTACCATTTTCGACTCCAAAACATTGTAATCACGTGGATAGATACTTATTATTCCGAGTTCGGCTTGAAGACCCTGGGGAAGTTATTTTCTACCCAGGTTGCGATGGAGATTGTTTGAGACACACACATCCACTTTTGTATTGGTCGTGGTTGTGTTGTCAGTTCAGAGTTTCACGGATCCACTTTTGTATTGGTCGTGGATGTGTTATTATCCCATCATGGATCTATGATTGTGTCTAGTAGCCATGATTGTGTTCACTCGTTCTTTACTATCATGGATCTGCAATGTATTGGTCGGCATCCATTTTTTGTGTTGTATGAGACTTGTGGATCTTAGGTCATTTCTGCAGCAACTCCTTCCAACCAGCAAGTCCTTGCCATTTTTCTTATTACAAAGCATTTGACCTGTCTCATTCTGCCAGCTTCATTCTTTGGGGGGCATTCTGTTACACCAAAATGTCGTCACGCTTGTGCAAGTGTTGCAAGTGTCACAAGAATTGCAAGTTTTGTCGTCCTCACCTAGTGTTGTCACCATGACCATTGTAAGTATCGTCATTATGACCAAGTATCATCATCATGACCGTTGTGATAATGTCATCATCTTGACCATTGTGTAAACACCTTGCTATTTTACCTAAACTCATTTTAGAGTAAAAACATATCCCTGAAGTTTTCCATGATTGGAGGGCTTAACTAACCTACTTTTCAAGGTCGTCGCAGTCTTCCCTTGTGCAACATGCGACGTCGCAGGTTTTCCTAATGCAACCTGCGACGATGTTAGTTATTTGGATAAAAGAGTATCTTCAAGCCCATTCTTTAATATGAGTGATGTGGAGGCCTATACCTAGGCTCTAGGTGAGGTGGCATTTCGGTTCCTAACCTTATGGGAAGATCCCTTAACCATCTCACCTTAATCCTCAACCTACCCTATCTCTTTATCCCTATATAAACACCCACTCTCTCCATGGTAGGGAGGAAGGTCTATGGTACCCTTATGCTGGTAGAACCCATATTGGTGATTGGGAAGCTTGTACCATCTTGGGGACTTGGCATGGACATGTTGGATGGAGGATGCAACGTTGAGGCTTTGGTTGTAGCTTCATCCTTTCTATGTATTCCCACCTTTTTTATAAAGTTAATATAATCTCTTTCCATAAATGTTGTCTTGTTGATGATGTTTGGAACTTTCTTCCTCAATTGTTACTTTAGATCAGTTATTGTTTAGATATCTTGTATTGCTTGTATTGTTTCCATATTGTCTTGACAAGTCTTGTAGCTGGAGATCTGACGACCGCAAGACTTGGAGCAACAACAAGGAGAAGGATCTGCGATATAAAAGGTATGATATCTAAGTACTCGATCTGTAACCAGATCTAGGAAATGAGTTTTGTATTCTATACTATTTGTTCTAGACTCACTTTGAGCTAGGGAGATCCTGCTCGCGTCCACTCGAGTGGATTGTCCGTTAACAAATACCAACCTAGCATAGTTTCCCTTTGGTTTCAAGCTTGCACAAAAATGAAACCAATCCACTGTACGAGCACGGTTTATGTTATGTTTCAAGCTCGTTAAAAAATGAAACAAACCATCCTAGCATAGTTTCCCTTTGGTTTCAAGCTTGCATAAAAATGAAACCAATCCATTCAAGCACAGTTTTATTCTATCTCAAGCTCATTAAAAAATGAGATAGACCCCTCTAGCAGAGTTTACCTTTGGTTTCAAGCTTGCATAAAAATCAAAACCATCCACTCTAGCATAATTTATTCCATTTCAAGCTCATTAAAAAATAAGATGGGCCCCCTCGAGCATAGTTTTATTCCATTTCAAACTCGTTAAAAAATACGATGGGCCCCCTCAAGCATAGATATTGTCTATTTCAAGCTTGTGTAAAAATTAAATAGATCTCCCTCCCATCAGTTTGAGTCTCTCGCTGGAGTTAGAATTTCAACCTTCATTTCATCTGTTTCTCGTTTTTCCCCCCTTGGAGAATATTTTCATATTAGTAGCCAGGTTGGTAGTTGGGTTAGCAAGCAACATTTTCAGACGAAATGAAGCTTGGGGGGCATGCCACGTGTCGTACCGTCAGCAATCATGTTGAGGGAACACCACCATGTTAAGCCGCTAGCAATCATGCTGGGGGCATTGACCAACCTCTGGGCATCATGCTGGGAAGGAACTCGTCAATGGGTATTAAACTATGAGCATTATTCCCATTCTATGAGAAGCTCGTTAAAAAATGAAATAGGTTCCCACGAGCAGAGTTCTAATCTTGTTCAAGCACATTAGAAAATGAAACAACTCATTTTCCATTGAGTCGAGTCTTCTTATTGACTTAGTACCTGAACCTTCTTTTCACCCGCCTATGCCTTATGCAGATTAAATGAAGCTTGTGGGCATGTCTTCAACCTATGGAAGTTACGTTGAAGTCAACTTGATCGCCTCTCCACACCATGTTGGAGCTAAGTCACTTACTTCTAGCAATCATGCTGGGGGCATGCACCAACCTTTGGATTTCATGACGGGAAGAAATCCACCATTGGGAACATTTTCGAGCATACTTTCCTTTTTTAGGTTTTGAGCTCATTAAACCATTAAAATTATCCCGAGCATAGTTCATTTTTTGCTACAAGCTCGTTGAAAAATGAAGCTGACATCATGAGCATTCTTTCAACATATCTTCGAGCTCGTTAAAAATAGTGAGATAGAATTTGATCTTACTTTTCACTTTTTTCGTGCTTTGGTTGAAACATGAAAAGTGTTATGAGCTTACTTTTTACTTGTTCGTGCTATGGTTCAAATAGGAAAAAGATTCTGAGTGATTTTGATACCATTCTCGTGATCGTTAAAAATTTGAGTTAAAAAGGTGTGTCTAACGAGTATAGGTTTATCACTTTATCCAGCCTCGCTAGACTATTTACAGAAAAGGAACTGTGTCGAGTTTACTGTTTCGTTTCTCGTACATGGTCATCAACCATGACAAAGTCATTCATGGAATCCTTTTCAAGCTCTTTTCAGACTCCCTAAATAGGAAAATATTGCCAAGCAAATTTGATGCTTTCAGGCTTGTAAAACCATTTGAATGATCATCTTTCTGGTGATATTTTACCCCTTTTTCGGACCAGGAAGCATTATTTACGAGAAAGGAATACTCCAACCAACCATGGCTGGAAGAGTTCTCTCCCGCATTGTTTTACCCTTTTTCGGGCAATGAGGCTAACTTTCTGAAAAAGGGTTGTTGGAGTCTCCTTTATTTCTTTTCAGACTCTCTAAACATGAAATGACGTCAAGTTTTCCTTCTTTGGACTCGTTAAATTTTAAACATTGAAGGGCCCATTATGGGATGAACCCCTCCTTTCCTAGGTTCATGAAAAATTTGGTATTGGACTCATCTATGAGATGAGCTATACCGAGCATCTTGTTACCCTCACCAAGCTCGTTAAAAACACATGAGGCACTCATCAATCATGATGGGGAAAAAGGGAAGATACTGTGTTAGGTCTTAATTACGGCAGTACATAGTCACTCTTGAACATGGCACTAGTTTTCATTTTGCATTCAGTACTTGGGTAATCTGTTTGTCTTCGAGTCCTATCAATTCCATGAGTCTTGTCACTCCTTTGCATCAGCCAAAGAATGCTTTTATCATCAGTTGCATTAGGGGTTGGGATCATTATGGTCAAGTCAATACTTCCAAGTCATGCCATGCCCATGTTCAAGAGACGTTTGTTCCTCATTATCTGCAATCAGTACACCTTCAATCATGTTGGTCTACCTTGAGTCAGTCTTGCACATTACTGTACCATCCGATCTACTCTACACATCTTTTGTCTCGTTTCGTGTCGATTGATGGGGAATTCATCATGGCCCTCCTTCGACGGATTCATCCTTGTCGACATAAACTCATCATCTGAGGATTGAATCTAGAAACCAACCAAGTAACTTGTCTCTGCATGCCTCAATGGCAGGTTACCTCGCTTTCGTCGTGAGTTTACATCATTGACTCTTGATTGAAATATTGCATCTTGCATTCGACACCAAATCATTTATTCGCGCTTGATGATATGTACTATGATACCTTGGGAATCATTGACATCAACGGTGATCTCCCTCGCACTTGTTAACGCTTTACATCAATGGTCGGCAATCAAGTGGTATCTACCATGTTCGACTCCAGAACATTTTAATCACATGGATATATTCGTATCATTGTGGGATCGCCTTGAAGACCCTCGGGAAATTATTTTCTACCCAGGTTGTGATGGAGATTGTTTGAGACAAACAGATCCACTTTTGTATGGTCATGGTTGTGTTGACAGTTAAGAGTTGCACGGATCCACTTTTGTATTGGCCGTGGCTGTGTTATTATCTCATCATGGATCTACGATTGTGTCTAGTATCCATTATTGTGTTCAGTCGTTCTTTACTATCATGGATCTGCAATGTATTGGTCGGCAGCCATTTTTTGTGTTGTATGAGACTTGTGGATCTCAGGTCATTTTTGTAGCAACTCCTTCCAACCAGCAAGTCCTTGCCATTTTTCTTATTACAAAGAATTTTACATGTCTTATCCCGCCAGCTTTACGCTTTGGGGGGCATTCTGTTACACCAAAATGTCGTCACCCTTGTGCAAGTGTCGCAAGTGTCGCAAGCGTTGCAAGTGTCGTCGTCCTCACCTAGTGTTGTCACCATGACCATTGCAAGCATCGTCATTATGACCAAGTGTCGTCATCATGACCGTTGTGATAATTTCATGCTCTTGATAATTGTGTAAACTCTTTGCTATTTTACCTAAACTCATTTTAGAGTAAAAACATATCCCTGAAGTTTTCCATGACAGGAGGGCTTAACCGACCTGCTTTTCAAGGTCGTCGCAAACTGCCCTTATGCAACATGCGACATCGCAAGTTGTCCTAATGCAACCTATAAGGATGTCAGTTATTTTGATAAAAGAGTATCTTCGATCCCATTCTCGAAGATGAGTGATGTATAGGCATATCACTAGGCTCTAGGTGAGGTGGCATTTCGGTTCCTAACCTTATGGGAAGATCCCTTAACCATCTCCCCTTAATCCTCAACCTACCCTACCTCTTTAGCCCTATATAAACACCCACTCTCTCCATGGGAGGGAGGAAGGTATATGGTACCCTTATGCTGGTAGAACCCATATTGGTGATTGGGAAGCTTGTACCATTTTGGAGACTTGGCTTGGACATGTTGGATGAAGGATGCAACGTTGAGGCTTTGGTTGTAGCTTCATCCTTTCTATGTATTCCCACCTTTTTATATAGTTAATATAATCTCTTTCCATAAATGTTGTCTTGTGGATGATGTTTAGAACATTATTCCTCAACTGTTAGTTTAGATCAGTTATTGTTTAGCTATCTTGTACTGCTTGTATTGTTTCCAAATTGTCTTGACAGATCTTGTAGCTGGAGATCTGACGACCGTGAGACTTGGAGCAACAACAAGGAGAAGATCTGTGATCTGAAAGGTATGATATCTATACTCAATCTGTAACCAGATCTAGGAAATGATTTTTGTATTATTTACTATTTGTTCTAGACTCACTTTGAGCTAGGGAGATCCTACTCGCGTCTGCTCGAGTGGATTGTCCCTTAACAAATAACACCCTAACATAGTTTCTCTTTAGTTTCAAGCTTGCATAAAAATGAAACCAATCAATTGTACGAGCATGGCTTATGTTATGTTTCAAGCTCGTTAAAAAATGAAACCAACCACCCTAGCATAGTTTCCCTTTGGTTTCAAGCTTGCATAAAAATGAAACCAATCCATTCGAGCACAATTTTATTCTATCTCAAGCTTGTTTTCCCCCCCTTGGCGAACATTTTCATATTAGTATCCAGGTTGGTAGTTGGGATAGCAAGCAACATTTTCAGACGAAATGAAGCTTGGGGGGCATGCCACATGTCGTACCGTCAGCAATCATGTTGAGGGAACACCACCATGTTAAGCCGCTAGCAATCATGCTCGAGGCATTTACAAACCTCTGGGAATCATGTTGGGAAGGAACCCATCAATGGGCCTTAACCTATGAGCATAGTTCCAATTCTATTTCAAGCTCGTTAAAAAATGAAATAAGTTCCCGCGAGCAAAGTTCTAATTTTGTGTCAAGATCATTAAAAAATGAAACAACTCATTTTCCATTTAGTCGAGTCTTCCCATTGACTTAGTACCTGAACCTTCTTTTCACCTGCCCATGCCTTAGGCGGATGAAATGAAGCTTGGGGGCATGTCTTTAACCTCTCGAATTAGTTACGTTGAAGTCAACTCGATCACCTCTTCACACCACGTTGGAGCTAAGTCACTTACTTATAGCAATCATGCTGGGGCCATGCACTAACCTTTGGATTTCATGATGGGAAGAAATCCACCATTGGGAACATTTTCGAGCATACTTTCCTTTTTTAGGTTTCGAGCTCATTAAAGCATGACAATTATCCCGAGCATAGTTCATTTTTTGCTACAAGCCCATTAAAAAATGAAGTAGACATCATGAGCATTCTTTCAACATATCTTCGAGCTCGTTAAAAACAGTAAGATAGAATTTGAGCTTACTTTTGCACTTTTTTCGTGCTCTGGTTGAAACATGAAAAGTGTTTTGAGCTTACATTTTACTTTTTGGTGCTCTAGTTCAAATATGAAAAAGATTCCGAGTGCTTTTGATACAATCCTCGTGCTTGTTAAAAATTTGAGTTAAAAAGGTGTGTCTAACGAGTATAGGTTTATCACTTTATCCGGCCTCACTAGACTATTTACGAAAAAGGAACTATGCTGAGTTTACTTTTTCCTTTGTCATACTCGGTCATCAATCATGACAAAGTCGTTCATGGAGTATTTTTTAAGCTCTTTTTAGACTCCCTAAATAGGAAAATATTGCCAAGCAAACTTGATGCTTTCACGCTTGTAAAAGCAATTGAATGATCGTCTTTCTGGTGATGGTTTACCCATTTTTCGGAACAGGAAGCACTATTTATGAAAAAGGAATACTCCAACCAACCATGGCTGGAAGAGTCCTCTCCCATGTTGTTTTACCCTTTTTCGGGCGATGAGGCTAAATTTATGAAAAAGGACTGTTGGAGTCTCCTTTAGTTCTTTTCAGACTCTCTAAACATGAAATGACGCTGAGTTTTCCTTCTCTGGACTCGTTAAATTTTAAACATTGAAGGGCCCATTATGGGATGAACCCCTCCTTTCCTAGGTTCGTGAAACATTTGGGATTGGACTCATCTATGAGATGAGCTATACCAAGCATCTGGTTACCCTCATCAAGCTCATTAAAAACACATGAGGCACTCATCAATCATGATGGGGAAAAAGGGAAGATTTTGTGTTACATCCTAATTATGGAAGTACATAGTCACTCTTGAACATGCCACTAGTTTTCATTTTTCATTCAGTACTTGGCTAATCTGTTTGTCTTCGAGTCCTATCAATTCATTGAGTCTTGTCACTCCTCTGGATCAGCCAAAGAATGCTTTCATCATCAGTTTCATTAGGGGTTGGGATCATTATGGTCAAATCAATACTGCCAAGTCATGCCATGCCCATGTTCAAGAGACGGCTGTTCCTCATTATCTGCAGTCAGTACACCTTCAATCATGTTCGTATACCTTGAGTCAGTCTTGCACATTACTGTACCATCTGATCTACTTTACACATCTTTTGTCGTGTTTCGTGTCGATTGATGGGGAATTCATCATGGCTCTCCTTCGATGGATTCATACTTGTCGATATCAACTCATCATCCGAGGATTGAATCTAGAAACCAACCAAGTACCTTGGACATGCATGCCTCAATGGAAGGTTACCTTGCTCTCAGCATGAGTTTACATCAATGAATCTTGATTGAAATATTTCATCTCGCGTTCGACTCCAAATCATTTATTCATGCTTGATGATATGTACTATGATACCTTGGGAATCATTGACATCAATGGTGATCTCCAAGTTGCGATGGAGATTGTTTGAGACACACAGATCCACTTTTGTATTGGTCATGGCTGTGTTGTCAGTTCAGAGTTGCACGGATCCACTTTTGTATTGGCCATGGCTGTGTTATCATCTCATCATGGATCTACGATTGTGTCTAGTAGCCATGATTGTGTTCAGTCGGTCTTTACTATCATGGATCTACAATGTATTGGTCGGCATCCATTTTTTGTGTTGTATGAGACTTGTGGATCTCAGGTCATTTCTGTAGAACCTCCTTCCAGCCAGCAAGTCCTTGCCATTTTTCCTATTACAAATAATTTCACCTGTCTCATTCCGTCATGCTCATGCTTTGGGGGGCATTCTATTACACCAAAATGTCATCACCCTTGTGCAAGTGTCGCAAGCGTTGCAAGTGTCGTCATCCTCACCTAGTGTTGTCACCATGACCATTGCAAGTATCTTCATTATGACCAAGTGTCGTCATCATGACCATTGTGATAATGTCATCATCTTGACCATTGTGTAAACTCTTTGCTATTTTACCTAAACTCATTTTAGGGTAAAAACATATCCCTGAAGTTTTCCATGACTGGAGGGCTTAAATGACCTACTTTTCAAGGTCGCCTCAGTTTTCCCTTGTGCAGCATGCGACGTCGCAGGTTGTCCTAATGCAACCTGCGACGATGTCAGTTATTTGGATAAACGAGTATCTTCGAGCCCATTCTCGAAGATGAGTGATGTGGAGGCCTATCCCTAGGCTCTAGGTGAGGTGGCATTTCGGTTTCTAACCTTATGGGAATATCCCTTAACCATCTCCCCTTAATCCTCAACCTACCCTATCTCTTTAGCCCTATATAAACACCCACTCTCTCTATGGGAGGGAGGAAGGTCTATGGTACCCTTATGCCGGTAGAACCCATATTGGTGATTGGGAAGCTTGTACCATCTTGGAGACTTGGCTTGGACATGTTGGATGGAGGATGCAACGTTGAGGCTTTGGTTGTAGCTTCATCCTTTCTATGTAGTCCCACCTTTTTATACAGTTAATATAATCTCTTTCCATAATTGTTGTCTTGTGGATGATGTTTAGAACATTATTCCTCAACTGTTAGTTTAGATCAGTTATTGTTTAGATATCTTGTACTGCTTGTATTGTTTCCATATTGGCTTGACAGGTCTTGCAACTGGAGATCTGACGATCGCGAGACTTGGAGCAACAACAAGGAGAAGGATCTGAGATCTGAAAGGTATGATATCTAAGTACTCGATCTGTAACTAGATCTAGGAAATGAGTTTTGTATTCTGTACTATTTGTTCTAGACTCACTTTGAGCTAGGGAGATCCTACTTGTGTCCGCTCGAGTGGATTGTCCGTTAACAAATAACACCCTAGCATAGTTTCCTTTTGGTTTCTAGCTTGCATAAAAATGAAACCAATCCACTGTATGAACACGGTTTATGTTATGTTTCAAACTCATTAAAAAATGAAACCAACCACCCTAGCATAGTTTCCCTTTGGTTTCAAGCTTGCATAAAAATGAAACCAATCCATTCGAGCACAGTTTTATTCTATCTCAAGCTCATTAAAAAATGAGATAGACCCCTCTAGCAGAGTTTACCTTTGATTTCAAGCTTGCATAAAAATGAAACCATCCACTGGAGCATCATTTTATTCCATTTCAATCTCGCTTAAAAATAAGATGGGCCCCCTCGATTATAGTTTTATTCCATTTCAAGCTCGTTAAAAAATAAGATGGGCCCCCAAAAGCATAGTTATTGTCTATTTCAAGCTTGTATAAAAATGAAATAGATCTCCCTCCCATCGGTTCGAGTCTCTTGCTGGAGTTAGAATTTGAACCTTCATTTCATCTTTTTCTCGTTCCCCCCCCCCTTGGCGAAAATTTTCATATGAGTAGCCAGGTTGGTAGTTGGGTTGGCAAGCAACATTTTCAGACGAAATGAAGCTTGGGTGGCATGCCACATGTCATACCGTCATCAATCATGTTGAGGGAACACCATCATGTTAAGCCGCTAGCATTCATATTGGGGGCATTTACCAACCTCTGGGCATCATTTTGGGAAGGAACCCGTCAATGGGCATTAACCTATGAGCATTGTTCCCATTCTATGTCAAGCTCGTTAAAAAATGAAATAGGTTCCTACGAGCAGAGTTCTAATCTTGTGTCAATCTCATTAAAAAGGGAAACAACTCACTTTCCATTGAGCCGAGTCTTCCCATTGACTTAGTAACTGAACCTTCTTTTCACCTGCCTATGCCTTAGGCGGATGAAATGAAGCTTGGGGGCATGTCTTCAACCTCTGGAAGTTACGTTGAAGTCAACTCAATCGCCTCTCCACAACACGTTGGAGCTAAGTAACTTACTTCTAGCAATCATGCTGGGGGCATGCACCAACCTTTGGATTTAATGACGGGAAGAAATCCACCATTGGGAACATTTTCGAGCATACTTTCCTTTTTTATGTTTCAAGCTCATTAAACCATGAAAATTATCCCGAGCATAGTTCAATATTTTCTACAAGCTCGTTAAAAAATGAAGCAGACATCATAGGGATTCTTTCAACATATCTTCGAGCTCGTTAAAAACAGTAAGATAGCATTTGAGCTTAATTTTCAATTTTTTCATACTTTGGTTGAAACATGAAAATGGTTTTGAGCTTACCTTTTACTTTTTCGTGCTCTGGTTCAAATATGAAAAAGATTCCGAGTGCTTTTGATACCATTCTCGTGCTTGTTTAAAATTTGAGTTAAAAAGGTGTGTCTAACGAGTATATGTTTATCACTTTATCCGGCCTCGCTACACTATTTACCGAAAAGGAATTGTGCCGAGTTTACTTTTTCATTTGTCGTACTGGGTCATCAATCATGACAAAGTCGTTCATGGAGTCCTTTTTAAGCTCTTTTCAAACTCCCTAAATAGGAAAAGATTTCCAAGAAAACTTGATGCTTTCACGCTTATAAAAGCATTTGAATGATCGTCTTTCTGGTGATTGTTTACCCCTTTTTCGGACCAGGAAGCACTATTTACAAAAAAGGAATACTCCAACCAACCATGGATGGAAGAGTTCTCTCCCACATTGTTTTACCCTTTTTCGAGCGATGAGGCTAACTTTACGAAAAAGGACCGTTGGAGTATCATTTAGTTCTTTTCATTCTCTCTAAACATCAAATGATGCCGAGTTTTCCTTCTCTGGACTCATTAAAGTTTAAACATTGAAGGGCCCATTATGGGATGAACCACTCCTTTCCTAAGTTCGTGAAACATTTGGGATTGGACTCATCTATGAGATGAGCTATACCGATCATCTGGTTACCCTCATCAAGCTCGTTAAAAACACATGAGGCTCTCATCCATCATGATGGGGAAAAATGGAAGATTTTGTGTTACGTCTTAATTAGGGAAGTACATAGTCACTCTTGAACATGGCACTAGTTTGCATTTTGCATTCAGTACTTGGGTAATCTATTTCTCTTCGAGTCCTGTCAATTCCATGAGTCTTGTCACTCCTTTTGATCAGCCATAGAATGCTTTCATCATCAGTTGCATTAGGGGTTGGGATCATTATGGTAAAGGCAATACTGCCAAGTCATGCCATGCCCATGTTCAAGAGATGTTTGTTTCTCATTATCTGCAGTCAGTACACATTCAATCATGTTGGTGTACCTTGAGTCAGTCTTGCACATTACTGTACCATCTGATCTACTCTACACATCTTTTGTCGTGTTTCATGTCAATTGATGGGGAATTCATCATGGCCCTCCTTCGATGGATTCATCCTTGTCGACATCAACTCATCATCCGAGGATTGAATCTAGAAACCAACCAAGTACCTTGGCCCTACATGCCTCAATGGAAAGTTACCTCGCTTTCATCATGAGTTTACATCATTGACTCTTGATTGAAAGATTTCATCTTGCATTCGACTCCAAATTATTTATTCGTGCTTCATGATATGTACTATGATACCTTGGGAATCATTGACATCAATGGTGATCTCCCTCGCACTTGTTAACAGTTTACATCAATGGCTGGTAAGCAAGTGGTTTCTACCATGTTTGACTCCAAAACATTGTAATCACATGGATAGATTCGCATTATTGTGGGTTCGACTTGAATACCCTAGGGAAGTTATTTTCTACGCAGGTTGTGATGGAGATTGTTTGAGACACAGAGATCCACTTTTGTATTGGTCGTGGCTGTGTTGTCAGTTCAGAGTTGCATGGATCCATTTTTCTATTGGTCGTGGATGTGTTATCATCTAATCATGGATCTATGATTGTGTTCAGTCGGTCTTTACTATCATGTATCTGCAATGTATTGGTCGGCAGCCATTTTTTGTGTTGTATGAGACTTGTGGATCTCAGGCCATCTTTGCAGCAACTTTTTCCAAACAGCAAGTCCTTGCCATTTTTCTTATTACAAAGCATTTCACCTGTCTCATTCCGTCAGTTTCATGCTTTAAGGGGAATTCTGTTACACCAAAATGTCATCACCCTTGTGCAAGTGTCGCAGGTGTCACAAGCATTGCAAGTGTCGTCATCCTCACCTAGTGTTGTCACCATGACCATTGCAAGTATCGTCATTATGACCAAATGTCATCATCATGACCGTTGTGATAATGTCGTCATCTTGACCATTGTGTAAACTCTTTGGTATTTTACCTAAACTCATTTTAGAGTAAAAACATATCCCTGAAGTTTTCCATGACTGGAGGGCTTGACTGAACTCCTTTTCAAGGTCGTAGTAGTCTACCCTTGTGCAACATACGACGTCCCAGGTTGTCCTAATGCAACCTGCAACAATGTCAGTTATTTGGATAAAAGAGTATCTTCGAGCCCATTCTCAAATATGAGTGATGTGGAGGCCTATCCCTAGGCTCTAGGTGAGGTGGCATTTCGGTTCCTAACCTTATGGGAAGATTCCTTAACCATCTCCCCTTAATCCTCAACCTCTTGTATCTCTTTATCCCTATATAAACACCCACTCTCTCCATGGGAGGGAGGAAGGTCTATGGTACACTTATGCTAGTAGAACCCATATTGGTGATTGGGAAGCTTGTACCATCTTGGAGACTTGGATTGGACATGTTAGATGGGGGATGCAAAGCTGAGGCTTTGGTTGTAGCTTCATACTTTCTATGTATTCCCACCTTACAGTTAATATACTCTCTTTCCATAAATATTGTCTTGTTGATGATATTTAGAACTTTCTTCCTCAACTGTTAGTTTATATCAGTTATTGTTTAGACATCTTGTACTGCTTGTATTGTTTCCATATTGTCTTGACAGGTCTTGCAGCTGGAGATATGACGACCGCGAGACTTGCAGCAACAACAAGGAGAAGGATCGTCGAGCTTAAAGGTATGAGATCTAAGTACTAGATCTGTAACCAGATCTAGGAAATGAGTTTTGTATTCTGTACTATTTTTTCTAGACTCACTTTGAGCTAGGAAGATCCTGCTCGCGTCCACTCGAGTGGATTGTCCGTTAACAAATAACACCCTAGCATAGTTTCCCTTTGGTTTCAAGCTTGCATAAAAATGAAACCAATCCACTATACGAGCACGGTTTATGTTATGTTTCAAGCTCGTTAAAAAATGAAACCAACCACCCTAGCATAGTTTCCCTTTGGTTTCAAGCTTGCATAAAAATGAAACCAATCCATTCCAACACAATTTTATTCTATTTCAAGCTCGTTAAAAAATGAGATAGACCCCTCTAGCAGAGTTTTCCTTTGGTTTCAAGCTTGCATAAAAATGAAACCATCCACTAGAGCATAATTTTATTCCATTTCAAGCTCGTTAAAAAATAAGATGGGCCCCCTCGAGCATAGTTTTATTCCATTTCAAGCTTGTTAAAAAATAAGATGGGCCCCCTCAAGTATAGTTATTGTCTATTTCAAGCTTGTGTAAAAATGAAATAGATCTCCCTCCCATCGGTTCAAGTCTCTCGCTGGAGTTAGAATTTGAACCTTCATTTCATTTGTTTCTCGTTTTCCCGCCCTTGGCGAACATTTTCATATTAGTATCCAGGTTGGTAGTTGGGTTTGTGAGGAACATTTTCAGACGAGATGAAGCTTGGGGGGCATGCCACATGTCGTACCATCAGCAATCATGTTGAGGGAACACCACCATGTTAAGCCGCTATCAATCATGCTGGGGGCATTTACCAACCTCTGGGCATCATGTTGGGAAGGAACCCCTCAATGGGACTTAACCTATGAGCATAGTTCCCATTCTATGTCAAGCTCGTTAAAAAATTAAATAGGTTCCCGCGAGCAGAGTTCTAATCTTGTGTCAAGCTCATTACAAAATGAAACAACTCATTTTCCATTGAGTCGAGTCTTCCCATTAACTTAGTACCACGTTGTAGCTAAGTCACATACTTCTACCAATCATGCTGGGGGCATGAACCAAGCTTTGGATTTCATGACGGGAAGAAATCCACCATTGGGAACATTTTCGAGCATAGTTTCCTTTTTTAGGTTTCGAGCTCATTAAACCATGAAAATTATCTCGAGCATAGTTCATTTTTTACTACAAGATCGTTAAAAAATGAAGCAGACATCATGAGCATTCTTTCAACATATCTTCGAGCTCGTTGAAAACAGTAATATAGCATTTGAGCTTACATTTCACTTTTTTCATGTTCTGGTTGAACCATGAAAAGTTTTTTAGCTTACTCTTTACTTTTCGTTCTCTGGTTCCAATATGAAAAAGATTCTGAGTGCTTTTGATACCATTCTCGTGCTCGTTAAAAATTTGAGTTAAAAAGGTGTGTCTAACGAGTAGAGGTTTATCACTTTATCCGGCCTCACTAGACTATTTAAGGAAAAGGAACTGTCCTGAGTTTAATTTTCCATTTTTCGTACTCGGTCATCAACCATGAAAAAGTCGATCATGGAGTCCTTTTTAAGCTCTTTTCAGACTCTCTAAATAGGCAAAGATTGCCAAGCGAACTTGATGCTTTCACGCTTGTGAAAGCATTTGAATGATCGTCTTTCTGGTGATAGTTTACCCCTTTTTCGGACAAGAAAGCACTATTTATGAAAAGGTAATACTCCAACCAACCATGGCTAGAAGAGTCCTCTCCCGCGTTGTTTTACCCTTTTTCGGGCAATGAGGCTAACTTTACGAAAAACGACCATTGGATTCTCCTTTACTTCTTTTCAGACTCTCTAAACATGAAATGACGCCGAGATTTCCTTCTCTGGACTCATTAAATTTTAAACATTGAAGGGCCCATTATGGGACAAACCCCTCCTTTCCTAGGTTAGTGAAAAATTTGGGATTGGACTCATCTATGAGATGACCTATACTGAGCATCCGGTTACCCTCATCAAGCTCGTTAAAAAACACATGAGGCACTCATCAATCATGATGGGGAAAGAGGGAGTATTTTTTATTACGTCTTGATTACGACAGTACATAGTCACTCTTGAACAAGGTACTAGTTTGCATTTTGCATTCAGTACTTAGGTAATTTGTTTGTCTTCGAGTCCTATCAATTCCATGAGCCTGTAACTCCTTTGGATCAGCCAAAGAATGCTTTCATCATCAGTTGCATTAGGGGTTGGGATCATTATGGTCAAGTCAATACTTCCAAGTCATGCCATGCCCATGTTCAGACGTTTGTTCCTTATTATCTGCAGTCAGTACACCTTCAATCCTGTTGGTCTACCTTGAGTCAGTCTTGCACATTATTGTACCATCCGATCTACTCTACACATCTTTTGTCATGTTTCGTGTCGATTGATGGGGAATTCATCATGGCCCTCCTTCGACGGATTCATCCTTGTCAACATCAACTCATCATCCGAGGATCGAATCTAGAAACCAACCAAGTACCTTGGCCATGCATGCCTCAATGGCAGGTTATCTCACTTTTATCATGAGTTTACATCATTGACTCTTGATTGAAATATTTCATCTTGCGTTCGACACCAAATCATTTATTCGCGCTTCATGATATGTACTATGATACCTTGGGAATCATTGACATAAATGGTGATCTCCCTCGCACTTGTTAACGCTTTACATCAATGGTCGGGAATCAAGTGGTTTCTACCATGTTCGACTCCAAAACATTGTAATCACATGGATAGATTCGTATCATTGCAAGTTTGGCTTGAAGACCCTGGGGAAGTCATTTCCTACCCAGGTTGCAATGGAGATTGTTTGAGACACACAGATCCACTTTTGTATTGGTCGTGGCTGGGTTTTCAGTTCAGAGTTGCATGGATCCACTTTTCTATTGGTCGTGGCTATGTTATCATCTCATCATGGATCTATAAATGTGTCTAGTAGCCATGATTGTGTTCAGTCGATCTTTACTATCTTGGATCTGCAATGTATTGTTCGACAACCATGTTTTGTGTTGTATGAGACTTGAGGATCTCAGGTCATTTCTGCAGCAACTCCTTCCAACTAGCAAGTCCTTGCCATTTTTCTTATTACAAAGCATTTCACCTATCTCATTCCATCAGCTTCATGCTTTGGGGGGAATTCTATTACACCAAAATGTCGTCACCCTTGTGCAAGTGTCGCAAGTGTCACAAGCATTGCAAGTGTCGTCGTTCTGACCTAGTGTGTCACCATGACCATTGCAAGTATTGTCTATATGATCAAGTGTCATCATCATGACCATTGTGATAATGCGTCATCTTGACCATTGTGTAAACTCTTTTCTATTTTACCTAAACTCATTTTAGAGTAAAAACATATCCCTGAATTTTTCCATGACCGGAGGGCTTAACTGACCTGCTTTTCAAGGTTGTCGCAGTCTGCCCTTATGCAACATGCGACATCGCAGGTTGTCCTAATGCAACCTGCGAGGATGTCAGTTATTTGGATAAAAGAGTATCTTCGAGCCCATTCTTGAAGATGAGTGATGTGGAGGCATTGTAGCTAGGGTTTTATCCCTAGCTTGTGCAAATGAGCACCTACTAAGGAGAATGGACTCCTTAGTAGCAGTTCAGTAAATGTAAATTATTAAGCTAAAACAGAAATGTAAACTAGTCTAAAACACATGCATGAAACATAAAGAACAAAAGATAAATAATGGTGTTTGTATTGATATTACCTCCAATGTGGAGATTGATGAAGCTCTTGCAATGTCCAAGAGGGTTGCTCCAAGCTCCAATGTGCTCCTTCTCTTTCTCCAATGGTGGAAATGGGCCAAAAGGGGCTCTCAAGGTGAAAGTGGCTCAATGGTGAGCTAGGGTTTCAAGAGAGATTTTGGCAGAGTAAGGGTATACTTGATTGTGGATATGAAATAAGGGATCTCCATCACCTATTTATAGTTTTTTGGTGGTGGAGTGCTGGCCCATGGTTTTGGGAACCATATGGTTTAGGGCAGCTGTATAGGGTTTTTTCCTCTTTTTCCTCATTATTTTATTTTTTTTATTCCCTGTTTAAAGGGATTTTGCTAATTTAGAGGAATTTTGGATATTTTTGGAGGAAAAAGGGGTTTTTTAGCCTTTTTGAGGCTTTTTTGGTGGTTTTGTGGCCTTTTGGAGGCATTTTAGTGGGATTTTTTGGGTTTTTAAGGGAAATATGGTAGGAAAATGGACAAATGAGCCATATAATGTGGTAGATGAGGTAGTGAACACTTTTTGGGTGTTAACAGGCATATTCCTAGGCTCTAGGTGAGGTGGCATTTCATTTCCTAACCTTATGGGAAGATCCCTTAACCATCTCCCCTTAATCCTCAACCTACCCTATCTCTTTAGCCCTATATAAAAACCCACTCTCTCCATGGGAGGGAGAAAGTTCTATGGTACCCTTATGCTGGTAGAACCCATATTGGTGATTGGGAAGCTTGTACCATCTTGGATACTTGGCTTGGACATGTTGGATGGAGGATGCAACGTTGAGGCTTTGGTTGTAGCTTCATCCTTTCTATGTATTCCCACCATTTTATACAATTAATATAATCTCTTTCCATAAATGTTGTCTTGTTGATGATTTTTAGAACTTTCTTACTCAATTGTTAGTTTAGATCAGTTATTGTTTAGATATCTTGTACTGCTTGTATTCTTTCCATATTGTCTTGACAGGTCTTGCAGCTGGAGATCTGACGACCGCGAGACTTGGAGCAACAACAAGGAGAAGGATCTACAATCTGAAAGGTATGATATCTAAGTACTCGATTTGTAACAAAATCTAGGAAATGAGTTTTGTATTCTGTACTATTTGTTCTCGACTCACTTTGAGCTAGGGAGATCCTGCTCGCGTCCACTCGAGTGGATTATCCGTTAACAAATAACACCCTAGCATAGTTTCCCTTTGGTTTCAAGCTTGCATAAAAATAAAACCAATCCACTATACGAGCACGGTTTATGTTATGTTTCAAGCTCGTTAAAAAATGAAACCAACGACCCTAGCATAGTTTCCCTTTGGTTTCAAGCATGCATAAAAATGAAACCAATCCATTCGAGCACAGTTTTATTCTATCTCAAGCTCGTTAAAAAATGAGATAGACCCCTCTATCAGAGTTTACCTTTGGTTTCAAGCTTGCATAAAAATGAAACCATCCACTCGAGCATAATTTTATTCCATTTCAATCTCATTAAAAAATAAGATGGGCCCCCTCGAGCATATTTTTATTACATTTCAAGCTCGTTAAAAAATAAGATGGGCCCCCTCAAGCATAGTTATTGTCTATTTCAAGCTTGTGTAAAAATGAAATAGATCTCCCTCCATTCGGTTCGAGTCTCTCGCTAGAGTTAGAATTGGAACCTTCATTTCATCGGTTTCTCATTTTCCTCCCCTTGGCAAACATTTTCATATTAGTAGCCAGGTTGGTAGTTGGGTTAGTAAGCAACATTTTCAGACGAAATGAAGCTTGGGGGGCATGCCACATGTCGTACCGTCAACAATCATGTTGAGGGAAAATCACCATGTTAAGCCGCTAGCAATCATGCTGGGGGAATTTACAAACCTCTGGGCATCATGTTGGGAAGGAACCCGTCAATGGGCCTTAACCTATTAGCATAGTTCCCATTCTAGGTCAAGCTCGTTAAAAAATGAAATTGGTTCCCACTCTCTTTAGCCCTATATAAACACCCACTCTCTCCATGGGAGGGAGAAAATTCTATGGTACCCTTATGCTGGTAGAACCCATATTGGTGATTGGAAAGCTTGTACCATCTTGGATACTTGGCTTGGAAATGTTGGATGGAGGATGCAACGTTGAGGCTTTGGTTGTAGCTTCATCCTTTCTATGTATTCCCACCTTTTTATACAGTTAATATAATCTCTTTCCATAAATGTTGTCTTGTTTATGATGTTTAGAACTTTCTTCCTCAACTGTTAGTTTAGATCAGTTATTGTTTAGATATCTTGTACTGCTTGTACTGTTTCCATATTGTCTTGACAGGTCTTGCAGCTGGAGATCTGACGACTGCGAGACTTGGAGAAACAACAAGGAGAAGGATCTGCGATCTGAAAGGTATGATATCTAAGTACTCGATTTGTAACCAGATCTAGGAAATGAGTTTTGTATTCTGTACTATTAGTTCTCGACTCACTTTGAGCTAGGGAGATCCTACTCGCGTCCACTCGAGTGGATTGTCCGTTAACAAATAACACCCTAGCATAGTTTCCCTTTGGTTTCAAGCTTGCACAAAAATGAAACCAATCCACTTTACGAGCACGGTTTATATTATGTTTCAAGCTCGTTAAAAAATGAAACCAACCACCCTAGCATAATTTCCCTTTGGTTTCAAGCATGCATAAAAATGAAACCAATCCATTTGAGCACAGTTTTATTCTATCTCAAGCTCATTAAAAAATGAGATAGACCCCTCTAGCAGAGTTTACCTTTGGTTTCATGCTTGCATATAAATGAAACCATCCACTTGAGCATAATTTTATTCCATTTCAAGCTCGTTAAAAAATAAGATGGGGCACCTCAAGCATAGTTCTATTCCATTTCAAGCTCGTTAAAAAATAAGATGGGCCCCCTCAAACATAGTTATTTTCTATTTCAAGCTTGTGTAAAAATAAAATAGATCTCCCTCCCATCAGTTCGAGTCTCTCGCTGGAGTTAGAATTTGAACCTTCATTTCATCTGTTTCTCATTTCCCCCCCCTTGGCAAACATTTTCATATTAGTAGCCAGGCTGGTAGTTGGGTTAGCAAGCAACATTTTCAGATGAAATGAAGCTTGGGGGGCATACCACATGTCGTAGCGTCAGCAATCATGTTGAGGGAACATCACCATGTTAAGCCACTAGCAATCATGCTAGGGGAATTTACCAACCTCTGGGCATCTTGCTGGGAAGGAACCCGTCAATGGGCCTTAACCTATGAGCATAGTTCCCATTCTATGTCAAACTCGTTAAAAAATGAAATAGGTTCCCGTGAGAAGAGTTCTAATCTTGTGTCAAGCTCATTAAAAAATGAAACAACTCATTTTCCATTGAGTCGAGTCTTCCCATTGACTTAGTACCTGAACCTTCTTTTCACCCACCTATGCCTTAGGCGGATGAAATGAAGCTTGTGGGCATGTCTTCAACCTCTGGAAGTTATGTTGAATTCAACTCGATCGCCTCTCCACACCACGTTGGAGCTAAGTCATTTAGTTCTAGCAATCATGCTGGGGGCATGCACCAACCTTTGGATTTCATGACGGGAAGAAAGCCAACATTTGGAACATTTTCGAGCATACTTTCCTTTTTTAGGTTTCGATCTCATTAAACCATGGAAATTATCCCCAACATAATTCATTTTTTGCTACAAGCTCGTTAAAAAATGAAGCAGACATCATGAGCATTCTTTCAACATATCTTCGAGCTCGTTAAAAATAGTAAGATAGAATTTGAGCTTACTTTTCACTTTTTTCAGGCTCTGGTTGAAACATGAAAAGAGTTTCGAGCTTACTTTTTTCTTTTTCGTGCTCTGGTTCAAATATGAAAAAGATTCTTAGTGCTTTTGATACCATTCTCGTGCTCGTTAAAAATTTGAGTTAAAAAGGTGTGTCTAACAAGTATAGGTTTATCACTTTATCCGGCCTCGCTAGATTATTTATGGAAAAGCAACTGTGTCGAGTTTAATTTTTCCATTGTCGTACTCGGTCATCAACCATGACAAATTCGTTCATGGAGTCCTTTTTAAGCTCTTTTCAAACTCCCTAAATAGGAAAATATTTCCAAGCGAACTTGATGCTTTCACACTTGTAAAAGCATTTGAATTATCGTCTTTCTGGTGATAGTTTACCCCTTTTTCGGACCAGGAAGCACTATTTATGAAAAAGGAATACTGCAACCAACCATTTAGTTCTTTTCAGACTCTCTAAACATGAAATGACATCGAGTTTTCCTTCTCTAGACTCGTTAAATTTTAAACATTGAAGGGCCCATTATGGGACGAACCCCTCCTTTCCTAGGTTCGTGAAACATTTGGATTGGACTCATCTATGAGATGAGCTATACCAAGCATCTGGTTACACTCATCAAGCTCGTTAAAAACACATTAGGCACTCATCAATCATGATGGGGAAAAAGGGAAGATTTTGTGTTACATCTTAATTATGGCAGTACATAGTCACTCTTGAACATGGCACTAGTTTGCATTTTGCATTCAGTACTTGGGTAATCTGTTTGTCTTCGAGTCCTGTCAATTCCATGGGTAATTAGCCAAAGAATTCTTTCATCATCAGTTGCATTAGGGGTTGGGATCATTATGGTCAATTCAATACTGCCAATTCATGCCATACCATGTTAAAGAGACGTTTATTTCTCATTATCTGTAGCCAGTACACCTTCAATCATGTTGGTCTACCTTGAGTTAGTCTTGCACATTACTGTACCATCTGATCTACTCTACACATATTTTGTCATGTTTCGTGTCGCTTTATGGGGAATTCATCATGGCCCTCCTTCGACGGATTCATCCTTGTCAACATCAACTCATCATCTGAGGATTGAATCTAGAAACCAACCAAGTACCTTGGCCCTGCATGCCTCAATGGAAAGTTAACTCGCTTTCATCATGAGTTTGCATCATTGACTCTTGATTGAAATATTTCATCTTTCGTTCGACTCTAAATCATTTATTCGCGCTTCATGATATGTACTATGATACCTTGGGAATCATTGACATCAATGGTGATCTCCCTCGCACTTGTTAATGGTTTACATTAACGGTCGGTAATCAAGTGGTTTCTACTATGTTTGACTCCAAAACATTGTAATCACTTGGATACATTCGCAACATTGCGAGTTCGGGTTGAAGACCCTAGGGAAGTTATTTTATACCCAGGTTGCGATGGAGATTGTTTGAGACACATAGATCCACTTTTGTATTGGTCGTGGATGTGTTGTCATTTCAGAGTTGCACGGATCCACTTTTGGATTGGTCGTGGCTGTTTTATCATCTCATCATGGATCTACGATTGTGTCTAGTAGCCATGATTGTGTTCAGTCGGTCTTTACTATCATGGATCTACAATGTATTGGTCGGAAATCATGTTTTGTGTTGTATGAGACTTGTGGATCTTAGGTCATTTCTGCAGCAACTCCTTCCAACCAGCAAATCCTTGCGATTTTTCTTATTACAAAGCATTTGACCTATCTCATTCCATCAGCTTCATGCTTTTGGGGGCATTCTGTTACACCAAAATGTCGTCACCCTTGTGCAAGTGTCGCAAGTGTCACAAGCGTTGCAAGTGTCTTCGTCCTGACTTAGTGTTGTCACCATGACCATTGCAATTATCGTCATTATGACCAAGTGTCGTCATCATGACCGTTGTGATAATGTCGTCATCTTGACCATTGTGTAAACTCTTTGCTATTTTACCTAAACTCATTTTAGAGTAAAAACATATCCCTGAAGTTTTCCATGACTGGAGGGATTAACTAACCTATTTTTCAAGGTCGTCGCAGTCTGCCCTTGTGCAACATGCGACGTCGCAGGTTTTCCTAATGCAACCTGCGACGATGTCAATTATTTGGATAAAAGAGTATCTTCGAGCCCATTCTCGAAGATGAGTGATGTGGAGGCCTATCCCTAGGCTCTAGGTGAGGTGGCATTTCCGTTCCTAACCTTATGGGAAGATCCCTTAACCATCTCCCCTTAATCCTCAACCTACACTATCTCTTTAGCCCAATATAAACACCCACTCTTTCCATGAGAGGGAGGAAGTTCTATGGTACCCTTATGTTGGTAGAACGCATATTGGTGATTTGGAAGCTTGTACCATCTTAGAGACTTGGCTTGGACATGTTGGATGGAGGATGAAACATTGAGGCTTTGGTTGTAGCTTCATCCTTTCTATGTATTCCCACCTTTTTATACAGTTAATATAATCTCTTTCCATAAGTGTTGTTTTGTTGATGATGTTTAGAACTTTCTTCCTCAACTGTTAGTTTAGATCATTTATTGTTTAGATATCTTGTACTGCTTGTATTGTTTCCATATTGTCTTGACAAGTCTTGCAGCTAGAGATCTGACAACCACGAGACTTGGAGAAACAACAAGGAGAAGGATCTGTGATCTGAAAGGTATGATATCTAAGTACTCGATCTGTAACCAAATCTAGGAAATGAGTTTTGTATTCTGTATTATTTGTTCTAGACTCACTTTGAGCTAGGGAGATCCTGCTCGCGTCCGCTCGAGTGGATTGTCCATTAACACCTATCCCGAGATATGACCTTTTTACCTAGGTCACTTGTTTAGGGATTCATTCTGGAAGAGGGAGAAACCCTAACTTTTATGGATCATATCTCAGAAAGTATAATGAATCGGAGGCTGAAATTCATACACAAGGTACAAGAAAATTTCATCTTCAGCCTATCCAATTTGCAGATCCTGAACCTTCACCAAAATTTATTTATAGTGAAAGTTCCACGACGACTAGGTTTTGCCATACAAAGCTCTAGCTTTCAAATTGTCGCAAGTGAAACAAGTGTCGTAAATGCCATGCATTGCCTTCCTTCAAGCTAGCTCTGATACCATGTTAGTTTTCCGCAATTTAATTCAATATGATCTAAGATCTTATCTGAGAGAATAACATGCACAACAAATAAAACACAAGAGACAATAGACACAAAGCATTTCACCGGGGAAACCATAAAGGAGAAAACCCCGCAACTTCCTCAGAGATAGAATGAGCAATAATGCAAACCCCCAAAACAAAGAGATGGTCTCCAACAGCTTCCTCCTTCTCCACCTTTGCGAACTCCTCCTCTCTCTCACTAATGCGAAGTGAGTGAGTGAGTGAATAAATAGAGAGCCTAGATCTCTATTTATACTTTACCTTTCACTTTACCTTTACCACTTGATAAGTCGGCCTCAACTAAAGTTGACTGGGTCGACTCATTTAGGGGACTTAAACACCCCAATACAAATGACTCTAGGGGAACTAATGCCCCGACTTACATGGGAGGATTCAACTCAATGACTTTACATGATCCAAGTACAATAATGACTTCTCCGACCGGAGGAATGAACATCTCCGTAGGAGGTACAAAAATAAAATGCAAATACAATATAAAATATACAAGTGAATACATTCCAAAGTTACAAATACATCAACACTACAATCCCCATTGTGCATTTGGCATCCAAATCATTCTGAAACTTCCCAGACTCACTGGAACACTACTCCTGGGCATAATACAAGTTTAGTTGACTATTATAATTCTGCCACCAACTAACAATAACCTCACCCAGTCTAGTATGCATATGTCAGCATCCCAGGAAGCCTCAAAGTAGGAAACAGACTCACTCTGTTGTTGAAAAGTGAATGGCTCTGGTACATGGTGCATAGGACTCTTTGCTCCGATCAGTTTCAGATTGTTTTTGCACACTCTCCCCTATAAATTCAAGAACTGAAATTCACCCCTACCATCCTCACTTCTTGTATCAATCCCCCTCACTTACATCCTTCTCAAAACAAGAAATTGCCTACAATTTACTAGTAAACTTTTGATAAAATCTGAGTTGGGATATAATATTTTGGTCATATTTTGGCTAGAATATTACAATGGTATCAAAGCTCTTTCCACTATTCATGTGGAAATAAGACTCTCAATTCATTGAAATTGCAGCCATGCCCATGTTCAGTGAAGAAGACTTACTCTGATGATGATTTTTATGAGCAATATGATGATGAATATGATGAGTATTATGAAGAGTATTGTAAAGAGTATGAGGAAGAAAATTTCAAAGAATTACCTTCTACAAGTATCTCCCATGAGATCATAGTTGGAAGAAGAGACTATGGTTATTCTTATAGCCATATGGATGGAAACGTTGCATGTTCCCCATTCAAATATCAACCTACTTATGAAGAGAGCATTAAAAAATCAGAAGCTTCATTCGATGCATGTGTTTCACACTTCATTAGAATTTTTGGAGCCTCTTCAAGAAGAGCCTCCAAGAATCTTGACCCTAAAAAAACTAAGGAAGCTTCATCATTTTGGGAGAAGCAAGACCCAAGAACCAATCATGAGTTTGTTGACAGAATGGAAGAAGGATCCATAGTGGGGGATCAACCTTCAGAGGTGCATGAAAAGTGCATAAGTCAGCATGATTGTGGCATCCATGAAGTTGAAGAAGCCATAGGCCACTTGGAGGAGGATGACAGAAAAGAAGAAGCATCCAAGTACCAAGCCAAAGGTGCCAAGGTTATGAACAGTGTGGAAAGAGATTCCACCTTAAGACATTCATAATTCTTTGTGGGTAATTTCAAGATTACTGTAAAGGAGGGTGATTTGGTTAAGGGTGGTGAGATAGATTTTGGATCAGATCCAAAAGAAGGACATAAATCATAATCACATTCACCACCTGAAATCCATAATGAAGCAGAAGACAAGCTCATATTAGATGGGTGTGATCCAAGGAAGTTGCAGAAGAAGCATGTTTCCATAAAAACACTACCTAATGAGGAGAATTGGGCTCAAAGGTATGATTTAAAATCTGATTTCTGTATGCCTTTGTTGCAGCCACAAGTGGAAGCCACCTCCAGTGAGAATATTGGCCTATTTGAGCCTTTGGTGTTGGGGTTCATGACTTTGAGAAGGCTGAATTGCAAGAACAAGAAGAAGAAGTTCATCTGCAATAACTTATTTCCTTATCTGGACCATTAAAGGTGAACACATTGGGGATCAAGGAGAACATAACACATGGGTTTTATATGCCTATGTGTCAGTATGATGGATCATCCACTTCAAAGGAAAAGATGCGCTTAGTTTAACCCACACGGGTTGAGACTCCTGAATTGGGAAGGGCTGAAAATTGGAGAGAAAGCCTTACTGGTGCACCAGAGATGAATGATAACCCCAGTTGCAGCCAAATATCTGATATTCATGATCGGAAATACAAATATATTGCAGCCCCAAAATATGGATCAGTTTTCATAACTTAAACAAAATCAGCTGAAATTGATCCTAGGAAGCTAGAACAAGAGAAGGTTCATCTGCCAGAACCCCATTTCCTTGAAGGTACACTAAAGATGAATTAATGCAAGATACAAAAATCCATTCAAACCCTCAATGAAACCCATTCATTAATGAATAACCTCTATTGGAAGTTGGGGGAGCAGTCTTCCATGAGATACATGGAAGAATTTCAAAAAGTCATGACAAGCGTAAAAGGTAAATTTTTGAACCTGCTTTCTGATAGAGATAGTTTGTTGGAGCTTGTAGAATTGTTTCAAGGTGCATCCTTGAGAGATGATGAAGAGATCAGAAATATCAATGATGAATTGAAGGTCACCCAAGATTATTTGATAAGCACTCAAAGTGCCCTCCCAGAATCCAAGACAGAGATATTGCAGCTTCATAAAAATTTGCAAAGATCCCCCCTACCCTCCTACACACCATTCAGTCAACCTCATTTGGTTGAAAGAATTCTTGATCATATGGAGGAACCTCATGAGATGGTGGATCATGAGGATCATTCATTTTTACATGCGCTTGAACAGTGTGCAGAACAGTTTGATGAGAACCAAGCACTTGAATTTTTTCCAAGGGAACTTGAGTTGTTCCTTGAAGACAGTCACTCTCACATGGAAGAGTGGGATGAGAGCACCCAATTTGGGCCAGAAAATAATGAAGAATTTGCAGCCATAAGTATGATTACTGAAGGTTGCAGACATGCAAAGAAGGTTCACATCTCTTTCCCACATGTCCTAGATCCAGTAACACTAATGGGGAATGAACAGTGGGTGAAGAAATTTTTCTATTTTGTGTCACATGTTCAATAGGAGGATCATTTTCTGTCCCCATGGAAGATAGATCCTGTTGTAGAAGATATGGATTATTATATCTCATATGAATTAGCAAGCAAGATCTCTTATTCATCCACTGGATGGATGGATGGAGGCATCACTAAAAAGGAAAATCTGGAAGGTAAAAGTTTTATGTTTTGTTGCAAGAAAATTGTTTTTAATATTGCTTATTTTTCTATGGTTTGCAAGAAGCAAAAAAAGCATAATTTGCATCCATTAGACACTTCCAGTACACATTCACAAAAATTTCAAGTGTACAAAAACATAATAAAAAATTTCATAAGCAAGAGAAATGGAGAGATTTCAATTCGGTATTGGGATCCTAGCATCCTTGAAAATACCAAATTGTTTGGAAAGATGTTGTACAATCCATGGGATCCTGGAATTCCTTGGGCTGTAAGTTTGTTCCTGATGTTATTCTGGCTTGGGAGAGAGAACCATAGGAAGTGGGATCCAGGAGGGAAATCCAGCTTGCTTTTCTTAAGATCTACATTTGTTGAATGGTGGACTAGTTCCTTTCATGGGGAACTACATGATGGACCAGACTCTTGGGGATGACATGAGCAACTTATGATCATAGTTGAGCAGCAGTATCATGATGGACCCTCTCAGATTCAGTTGGGGAGTTTTACAAATATATGTAATTGTTGGAACATGCTTGAGGAGCGTATGTTTCAATTCCATTGAATTGATGGGACCCATGATTCTGATGATTTCTGTTGTGGTACAAAGAATGGGTGACTACTGTGGTAACCAACGGGAGGAGAGATAGAAAATTCATAAGTATTCCTGGACAGAATTTCAGTATTAGTCCCTGGACTAAATTGCTTTGGGACAAGCAATCTTGGGAGGGGACGACTGTCATGTCCCCAAATTTTGCTATGGTCCATGGGGGTGATTTTTGCCTAAGTCACCTAGGCATTAATTAATTAACTAATGGGTGAATGTGGAAATTAACTTATGGAATATGCATAAGGGTGTATGTGGTTGATTAAGCGAATAAGGTGCCCCCCCTGAAGATATTAACCCCCAAACTAAGTGATAAGGTGAATTATTTAATTAATTGAGAGATTTTGAGTTCGGATTATAATTTAATTACATAATTAATGATTTTGTATTTTAGAGTGAGGAATTAATTTATTTTATTAATTATATTCATTTATTAATATTTTGGCAAGTGGATGATGTGTGCAAGTGGACCAAGAGGGAATCCTCTTGAGGACAATGTTGCTAAATCGGAACTGGAGGTCAAAAAATAGCAAGGGATGAAAAGTGGGAAGGCGTAAGATGTTACCAAAAAGAAAGAAATGGAAAAAAAACCATAAAAACCTAAGGGAGGTCGAAATTTCCAAAAGAGAACTCAAATTACAAAGCAGAAAATTTTTACAAGGAAGGAAACATCTTGAGACAAAAGGAGCCACAGTTTCTAAAGGAGAGAAAAGGTGTAAGAAGAAAAGTAAGCAAGTATATCCACTCATAGGTGACCCATTCTCACAGGTCATCAAGCCAATTAACTTTCTCAATAGGTCAACATGAATTCTATAAAAGAATTCTTCCAACTCCCATTACCAAATTTTGATCATTTCAATTTTGTCTTGAGAGCTCTAAGCTTCTCTTTGCTGAGTGATGTGCCTCAACACCTTCTTGGGAGATGTGCCCCAAGGCTCCATAGTTTCCAGATATCCAATATTTTGATCCAAAGAGTGATATTACAGCCATTCAAATCCATATCAGTCTGCCATTAAAGATCTACAATCATCCAGTGAAGGAGGCCACACTCTCAGTGTATTTGCAGCTAGTTTTAAAGGAGAACCACTAGAAGGAGGAGCTAGTTTCCAGTGAATGCGCCTAGGATCTTTAGGGAGTCTATTGCACCATCATTTGCAGAGATAAGAGCTTCTCAATTCCATATATCAGCTTCATATCTGATCCATATCTTCTATTTCTCTTCTACACTCATTCTCAGCTAGATTTGGAGGAGAATTCCTTGTTGGATGGAGAGAGCTCAGTGAATGTGACCTAGTTATTTCCAGAATTTCAGTGAGCATCAAATATCATTCATCAGACCTATTTTTAGTATGATATCAAATTCATAACATATCTACAATGATATCCCCACTTCTCACCTTCCTTCTCCCTCAAGTTGTAAGGAATTTCTAGCTCGTGAGGCACTGTAATTTTGGAAGCAATAAAAGAAGTGAGATAAGTATTCTGGATTTTAAATTTAGACTTGTAGCTGATAATTATTATATATCAGAACATTTCAATATCTCAGAATATATTTTAATGATTTATGGAAGCAATTTGGTACTTAAGATTGAAAGACTAGCTCGTTGGGTGCATTTTAATGACTAGTTTTACACATTTCACTGTTATTTCTTTTCCGAGCATCAGTTTTGATTTCCATCAGTCGTATGAGATTAATAACATAGTATAAATTCCATCCCAACCCCTTCCCTAAGTGTTTTGATGTATTTAACCTTGTTTGGAAAAGGCTGGAACTTGACTCGCTCTACAATCCCCATTGTGCATTTGGCATCCAAATCATTCTGAAAATTCCCAAACTCATTGGAACACTATTCCTATGAATAATACAAGTTTAGATAATTGTTATACTTCTGCCACCGACTCAGAAGAACCCCACCCATTCTAGTATGCATATGCCAGTAGCCCAGGAAGCCTCGAAGTAGGCAACAGACTCACTCTGTTGTTGAAAAGTGAATGGCTCTGGTACATGGTGCATAGGACTCTCTGATCCAATCAATTTCATATTGTTGCTGAAAAATATCCCCTATAAATTCCAAAACTGAAATTCACCCATACCATCGTCACTTCTTGTACCAGTCCCCCTCACTTACATCCTGCTCAAAACAAGAAATTGCCTAAAATTTACTAGTAAAAGTTTGATTAAATCTGAGTTGGGATATAATATTTTGGTCATATTTTGGCTAGAATATTACATGCATCCTCTTCCTATGAATCCACCATGTCCTCTGTATGTGCCTTGATCACACTGGGTATTTTCATTATTATTCTGCATTTCTTCTTAAACTCTATACGCATCATGTTTCCTTTCTATCATGAGCTCATACGCTCTACAGTTGCTATCATTATGAACAACTGACTTACAGAATGTACAGTATAGGCTCTTAGGTGTCTGCACATATTTCTGAAGTAGATAACAGTATTCTAGGCGATGTCCTCTGCATCAAAAAATTTCACACCATGGACCTTGTTGTTGATTCAATGGGTTTGGTGCTCCACTAGCGATGTAAACTCGGTATACAGGGAAGTGTTCCTTGGAATGTACTTCTCCCTTACACTTTGTACACCAAACCTCTTCTCTGGTTTCTTTTCCTTTATTGATGTCTTGCAACTGCAATGTCAATATTTCTATCTGGGTTTGTATCTGTACCATCCTTGTGCTAGTTTCTCTTATGGGCGAATCCTCTAGATTCATTGCAATTTCTAATGCCTCTGTTTGCGATGCTACTTTTTGTTGCATCAGTGGTAATCTGATATGGGGCAACAACACATCTATGAACCATTGTTGATGTTGTTGTGGTTCTATGTCAAACCTTACTTGATCTAACAATGCTTTAAATTTCTGATCAAACTCCTATACAGTCTCATTAGGATTTTGTTTGATTTCTTTTAGCTCCGTAATGCACTGAGATTCTGACTTTGGTTTCTTGAACTCTCTTATCAGTGCAGTTCTGATATCTATTAGTGTTCTATTATGTCCAACAGAATACCTCATGAACCATGTTAGAGATCTGTCTCTAAATGTAGTAACTAACTGAGCTTGTCTTATAGCTTCGTCTTGGACTTGCTTAACATTCCACATGGCTTCACAAAGAAACCAGTGTTTCTCTGGGTTTTCTAGACCAGTTCCTTTGAAAATAGGTAGCTTAATGTCATCTTCCATTCTTCTTCTAGGAAGCGTATTATTTTGTGCCAAAGAAGGTATGCCACTACTTGATTGATTCTGAGTATTAACTCCCGCAGTGTTATTACTACTAGTGTTCTTCGAACTATTAGTATTTATTCCGTCAACTGGAGGTTTCTGCGGAGTGATAGGATGATAGGTAGTTGTTCTAGGCTCTGCTTCACTATCAAACTCAATATGGTATGATTGTATGCCACCTTCTAACTCAATTTCTAAGGGTATGCGAGGTTCGGCTTCACGAGACCTCTGTCTAGTGCTAGGCTTATATATTTTTCCACTTCATAATGTATAAGTATGTTCCTCAATGTCACTATCTGTGTTACTGAACATTACAGACTCAAATCTCTAGGAGTTCTATTGCATTCTCAAAACACCTTTTTTTTGTTGACAGCATTTTAATGTATAGGCTGAGATTTTTTAGGTACTTACCTCTAAATCCTTTCAAGAAGTCCCTTTCTACTGCATTGTAAGACTTCAACGTGTCCACAACAAACTCTGTAATGTATCCTTCTAGTACGCTATCCACCCAAAAGTCTACTTCTCCTTATATTGGGCTATCAACCTCTTTAAGCCTCTAAATCAGTTATGGAGTCCACTATGTAGGTTCTCCTCCCTGAAAACATTTTTTTCATTCTGCAAGTCTTGATATCCACTCCTGTAGCTCATTACTGAAAAATGCGAAGAAAATTTTATGTATTCCAGAAAATAGGTATTTCGATAACCAATCTTCCGTGTATAAGTGCGGATTTCAAGATAAATGAAGATTATTCTTATGAATTTAAATATGATGAATATGAGTGTGTCACACCAACCAAGGATAATTCTATGAGTGAGTTCCAAAGATGGAGAGCAAAATATAAAACCTTGCCCCAACAATATCAAAAATATCAAGAATATCTTGCTTCGAGCAAAAATACACAAAATGCCATGTCTTTTGAGTACTATGCTGAACATGTTTTTGAAAATAGGCCCAAAAATGAAGATGTGGAGTTAGTAAAGAAAGGTTTATGCCCTTCTTGTAAAGAACCTTGCAGTGAGTATCATATATGTATGCATGAAATTATGTCCCACTTGAGGAGAGCTTTTGGGAATTCTTCAAAAAGAGATTCCAAAGATATTGATCATAAGGAAAACAAGGGGAAAAATGCATCATCTTTCTTGAAGGATAAAAATAAAGAGACATCACAAGAGCATGAAGAAGATTCTATTGAAAATATGGAAGATCATTTCGAGACACCTTTTAGCTTAGACATGAACCAAAGAGCATCTACAAGTGGATGCTTAAACTATGAAGGAGTACCTACTGATGGGTTCTCACACCTCTATCTTGGTGACATAGAGATCACTTTTGAAAGTTTTTATACAAGCCCAAGTTCCATTAAGCACGATAATGAATACCTTGTAGCAGTTGAAGAAGAACTAAGATCAACTTCCCCATCACCACTTGAGCTTCATGAAGTTGGTCCAAGAAAAATTGAAGAAGATGAGGAGGTTCATTTGCAAGAGTTTCATTTTCTTTAAGGGTACTTAAAGATGAATGAAAATAAGATCCAAGAGTCCCTCAGCATTCTCCATGACACTCAAGCATTGGTGTAAAATTCTTGTTGGAGAGATACTTCATTGGAGGAAACATCCTTCCTTGAAGACATGGAGAAGATTCAAAGAGCAATGTGCCACATCAAAGGTAATTTCATGTCTTTGTTTTTTGATAGAAACCATTTGAATGTCAAATGGTAGATTGTTTAGAGGATTCTCATGACATGGTGGATCATGAGAAATGTGGAAATTTGAATGTTCTTGATATGTTTGAAAATGAACTTGAAGAGATCCAAACACTTGATGTGGTGGAAGAGGAACTTGAATTGTCTCTTGATGAAGGTTATGCAATTTTTAAAGAAGAGCATGATTCCTCTACATTGGAACCAATCTATGACAAAGGTTTCACACTTTTGGAGTTGCATGATACTACCCATATGGATGCTTCCCATGACGAAACTTCTACACTTTTTATCATTTGTGCGAGTTAGTTCATTTTCCTACATCCTACAATTCCATGTTTTGCAGCATTAGTCTCAATGAAGTATGGGTGTAAGGGTTCTTTTTGATGGTGCCACATGAGGATTATGGAACTCCTAGATTTACCTTTTATGATGACATGGTTGGAGCACATTCTTATTCATATTTGCAGCAAAATTATTCGTCACTTTATGATGATGCAAATCTACATGGATGCACCTATGATATGCATTTGAGTAACTTGAAGACTCATGGTTTTTCTTGCTCAATACTTGATTCATTTGACATTGGAGGAACTTCATCCAACACTTGGGTGAATAGATTTATGATTGGAGAACATTTTTGTTGGCAGCCACATACTTTGTTATATCTTTATGATTCTCACATTCAGGGATGTATGGGTGAGACTTCTTTGAGTCATTTGAAGTCTCCTTGTTTTTTCTGCTCATTATTTGGTTCAGATTTTAGTGGAGATTCTTCATTCACTTCTTGGATGAAAGAATACATGGATGAATATTTTGATGCATATCACATCCTTTTGGAACAGCATTATAGGACATGGGATCCTCACCTATGTCATTGGATTAGATTTGATGGGCCACTTGAAGATTGTATGCACTTTGAAAATGGTGGTCTACTTGCTTTGAGGTATAAGCACTTTCATGACTCTTTGATGATGCATCTCCTTGATGTACATTTTCATTATGTTGTTATGTACTTTGATGATATATTTTTGGTACTCATGATGTTTGGAAGAATGCATACAATAAAATGGGATCCAGGAATCCTCTTATCTAATGGTGTGGGTTGGAGATCACTCTTAATTGTTGGGGTGAACCAATACAAGCAATGGGACCCTCGAATAATTTTTGTTTCATTGGTTTCAATTTTTTTTGGGAAACAAACAATATGGGAGATAGATTTCCCACTTAATAAAGTGATTTTTATCAGAGTATTCCAGTAGCAAGCATGGTGTTTCCTCTCTAAAATCTTCATGGAAACTCAAAGACTCAAGGTTGGGCAATTCAATGGCAACTTCAAAAAATTATACAGAAAACAGGTTCCTCAACACCCATGTTTGAAATTGCTTGAGGACAAGCAATATTGGGAAGGGAGGATTTGTCATGTCCCAAAGATGGCATTGGGTCACAATGGCCATATTCATTAGTGTTTTTCAAATTGATGCTAAAGGTCAAATAATTTCCAAGGAGGGAAATTACTAGTTTCCTAGGTTTGGGGTGGAAGATTTGGGATTGTAAATAATGGGGATAATAAATGATGTTGGAACATTATGATGGAATAAATATTTAATAAAGGAGATAAATAAATATATACAAGTGAAAATCAAAGTGGCATTTCATCATGAAGAAACATGGAGGAAGTGGGACCCACATATGGCTAGATTTCCCCACTACACTTGGCATCATTCTCTCACCAATACGAATTCAAGGTGAATGGTAACATACTTGGGGGAGTCCATAAGGTATTATTCATGGCATGACTCATCCAAGGTCGAAATATAGAGGAAGAGTAACTCCCATGGAAGAGGAAGAGGCAATTTGGAGCTAATGAGACACTTGGGCTAGATTCCCTAGCTCTATGACAACAACGATGAAGATGCTATGACACCTATGACACAAATCAGACCTAAAGGCTGAAATATGACATATATAACATGTTAGGGCTAAAAATAGACTCCAATAGGGCGCTCAAGGGTGTTAGGGCAGCTAAGATGCTTCCACATGTGATTTGGTGGAAGTGGGAGACTAAGAATTGTTGTACAAATGTCGTTCTTTGGAATCTCTTCCCAACTTGAGTTGGCATGAGTCTCTTGGAAGGAATTCGACCCATGGAGGACATTAGAACTTTATAAATGTCAATAAAAAATAATAAAACCGGTTTTTGATCATTTGTAGAATTTGCAATTGCATTTGTGAAGAGGGAGAGCTAGTGGATGACTAGTTTCTTGCCTTAGCCAATTTCGAGGGTGAATGATTCCCATCCAAGTTGGTAATTGGAAAGGTCATTCAGACCTTTCATTTGGATATTTAATGGAGTCTTTATTTGAAGGTGTAAGCTACAGGGAATCTCATGGTTTCTTCTATTGCAGCTCACTCCTTCAACCATTTCCAGTTTTGATGGCATATTCTTGATCCTTGAGGGAGGGCGTTTTTGGTGAGCTATTGTACTCATTGGGGGAGATTCTAATGCCCCATTTATTTTTTAATATGAATCAAATACTCTTTTATTCATCTCCAAAAAATTTCAGGTCAAAATGCCAAGTAGAAATGTATAAATCGCAATTTTAATGAAAGAACAGTGCCATTTCCCCACTACCTTGTTGTGAATCAATGTAATGTTGATGATTTCAAATGAATAGATGATTATCTGATATATTTGTGATCAATATACTGACATGGATCTATTATACAAGTTTCATGTACTTTACTTGAGCATTTGAAGTATTGTTACTCAGTTTAATTGCATTGGGAGAAGAAATAGTGCCATTCCCCAAGGGTCGAATTGGTGATTTTTGCAGTTAAATGGGAGAGGGTTGGAAACGATATAATAATAAATTAATGGTGCACATGAGACATTAATATATTTAATAAATTCCCTACCTCTTTTCATAAATTTGAGTGGGTTTGGAGGCATTTGGGAAGCCATTTTTTGTACTTGCCCCAGGGCGATTTGAACCCCAAATTTCTAGTAAAATTGCATACTTGGTCCAGAATATTAAGAGAGTTTGAAGAGGTCTTTTTGTGGCCATATTTCATCCATAAACATCATTATCAATTCTTAATATCATTCATACACCTTCCTTGAATATTTGAAGGCATTTGGAGTCAATTTGAGACCTAGAGACCAATACTAGTCAAAGGGAAATCACTAGTAAAGTTACCTACATTGACCAGAATTGAAAGAGGATTTGTAGAAGTATTTTAAAGGTCCAAAGGCATCCTTGAAACACATATTTATGTTCTAATATCATTCATATACCTTATCATAATATTTGGGATCATTTGGGGCAAATTTGGGACCTAGAGATCAAAACTAGTCAAAGGTCGAACTAGGAAAAAAAAGTGAAAATTTGTCATTTTAATAAAATTCCTAACAAGTGACATTACAGTGCTATCAGAGGATGGCCCTTGCACCTGTGGATTAGGTACATACATTCAATAATATTTTGAATCCATGTCTTACTATTATGATGAATCCTATGAGTACAATTCTTATGAGGAATATGCAGATGCTTATGAGCAATATGAAGCAGAACGTGAATGGTACAGGGAAGAGGTGCCATCATGCAACACTTCTTACAATTTCAAGATAAGTGAAGATTATTCTTATGACTTTAATTTTGATGAATATGAGTGTGTCACACCAACCAAGGATAATTCTATGAGTGAGTTCCAAAGATGGAGAGCAAAATATAAAACCTTGCCCCAACAATATCAAAAATATCAAGAATATCTTGCTTCGAGCAAAAATACACAAAATGCCATGTCTTTTGAGTACTATGCTGAACATGTTTTTGAAAATAGGCCCAAAAATGAAGATGTGGAGTTAGTAAAGAAAGGTTTATGCCCTTCTTGTAAAGAACCTTGCAGTGACCATCATATATGTGTGCATGAAATTATGTCCCACTTGAGGAGAGATTTTGGGAATTCTTCAAAAAGAGATTCCAAAGATATTGATAATAAGGAAAACAAGGGAAAAAATGCATCATCTTTCTTGAAGGATAAAAATGAAGAGACATCACAAGAGCATGAAGAAGATTCTATTGAAAATATGGAAGATCATTTCGAGACACCTTCTAGCTTAGACATGAACCAAAGAGCATCTACTGGTGGATGCTTAAACTATGAAGGAGTACCTACTGATGGGTGCTCACACCTCTATGTTGGTGACATAGAGATCACTTTTGAAAGTGTTTCTACAATCCCAAGTTCCATTAAGCATGATAATGAATACCTTGTAGCAGTTGAAGAAGAACCAAGATCAACTTCCCCATCACCACTTGAGCTTCATGAAGTTGGTCCAAGCAAAATTGAAGAAGATGAGGAGGTTCATTTGCAAGAGCCTCATTATATTGAAGGATCCTTAAAGATGAATGAAAAGAAGATACAAGAGTCCCTAATCATTCTCCATGACACTCAAGCATTGGTGTCAAATTCTTGTTGGAGAGCTACTTCATTGCAGGAAACATCCTTCCTTGAAGACATGGAGAAGATTCAAAGAGCAAAGTGCCACATCAAAGGTAATTTCATGTCTTTCCTTTTTGATAGAAACCATTTGTTTGAGCTTAATGAATTGTTACATGATTCATACTTGAAGAATAATAAGGATAATCATAAGCTCACAATTCAAAATGAGCAACTTCTTGAAAAGTTGCAAGATACTTGTTTTTCCTCCTATGTTTCAGATTGTTAAATGGTAGATTGTTTGGAGGATTCTCATGACATGGTGGATCATGAGAAATGCCGAAATTTCAATGTTATTGATATGTTTGAAGATGAACTTGAAGAGATCCAAACACTTGATGTGGTGGAAGAGGAACTTGAATTGTCTCTTGATGAAGGTTATGCAATTTTTAAAGAAGAGCATGATTCCTCTACATTGGAACCAATCTATGACAAAGGTTTCACACTTTTGAAGGAGTTGCATGATACTACCCATATGAATCCTTCCCATGACGAAACTTCTACACTTTTTGATCATTTGTGTGAGTTAGTTCATTCTCCTACATTCTACAATTCCATGTTTTGCAGCATTAGTCTCAATGAAGTATGGGTGAAAGGGTTCTTTTTTATGGTGCCACATGAGGATTATGGAACTCCTAGATTTACCTTTTATGATGACATGGTTGGAGCACATTCTTATTCATATTTGCAACAACATTATTTGTCACTTTATGATGATGCAAATCTACATGGATGCACCTATGATATGCATTTGAGTAACTTGAAGACTCATGGTTTTTCTTGCTCGATACTTGATTCATTTGACATTGGAGGAACTTCATCCAACACTTGGGTAAATAGATTTATGATTGGAGAACATTTTTGTTGGAAGCAACATACTTTGTTATATCTTTATTATTCTCACATTCAGGGATGTATGGGTGAAACATCTTTGAGTCATTTGAAGTCTCCTTGTTTTTTCTGCTCATTATTTGGTTCAGAGTTTAGTGGAGATTCTTCATTCACTTCTTGGATGAAAGAATACATGGATGAATATTTTGATGCATATCACATCCTTTTGGAGCAAAATTATAGGACATGGGATTCTCACCTATGTCATTGGATCAGATTTGATGGGCCACTTGAATATTGTATGCACTTTGAAAATGGTGGTCTACTTGCTTGGAGGTATAAGCACTTTCATGACTCTTTGATGAAGTATCTCCTTGATGTGCATTTTCATTATCTTGTTATGTACTTTGATGATATCTTTTTGGTACTCATGATGTTTGGAAGAATGCATACAAGAAAATGGGATCCAGGAATCCTCTTATCTAATGGTGTGGGTTGGAGATCACTCTTAATTGTTGGGGTGGACCAATACAAGCAATGGGACCCTCGAATAATTTTTGTTTCATTGGTTTCAATTTTTTTGGGGAAACAAACAATATGGGAGATAGATTTCCCACTTAATAAAGTGATTTTATCAGAGTATTCCAGTAGCAAGCATGGTGTTTCCTCTCTAAAATCTTCATGGAAACTCAAAGACTCAAGGTTGGGCAATTCAATGGCAACTTCAAAAAATTGTACAGAAAGCAAGTTCTTCAACACCCATGTTTGAAATTGCTTGAGGACAAGCAATATTGGGAAGGGAGGATTTGTCATGTCCCAAAATTGGCATTGGGTCACAATGGCCATATTCATTAGTGTTTTTCAAATTGATGCTAAAGGTCAAATAATTGCCAAGGAGGGAAATTACTAGTTTCCTAGGTTTGGGGTGGAAGCTTTGGGATTGTGAATAATGGGGATAATAAATGATGTTGGAACATTAGGATGGAATAAATATTTAATAAATGAGATAAATAAATATATACAAGTGAAAATCAAAGTGGCATTTCATCATGAAGACACATGGAGGAAGTGGGACCCACATATGGCTAGATTTCCCCACTACACTTGGCATCATTCTCTCACCAATACGAATTCAAGGTAAATGGTAACATACTTGGGGGAGTCCAAAAGGTATTATTCATTGCATGACTCATCCAAGGTCAAAATATAGAGGAAGAGTAACTCCCATGGAAGAGGAAGAGGCAATTTGGAGCTAGTGAGACACTTGGGCTAGATTCCCTAGCTCTGTGACAACAACGATGAAGATGCTATGACACCTATGACACAAATCAGACCTGAAGGCTGACATATGACATATATAACATGTCAGGTCTAAAAATAGACTCCAAGAGAGCGCTCAAGGGTGTTAGGGCAGCTAATATGCTTCCACATGTGAATTGATGGAAGTGGGAGACTAAGAATTGTTTTACAAGTGGCGTTCTTTGGAATCTCTTCCCAACTTGAGTTGGCATGAGTCTCTTGGAAGGAATTCGACCCATGGAGGACATTAGAACTTTATAAATGTCAATAACAAAGAATGAAACCAGTTTTTTTATCATTTGTAGAATTTGCAATTGCATTTGTGAAGAGGGAGAGCTAGTGGATGACTAGTTTCTTGCCTTAGCCAATTTCGAGGGTGAAAGATTCCCATCCAAGTTGGTAATTGGAAAGGAAATTCAGAAATTTCATTTGGAGATTTAATTGAGTATTTATTTGAAGGTGTAAGCTATAGTGTAGATCATGGTTTCTTCTATTGCAGCTCACTCCTTCAACCATTTCCAGTTTTGATGGCATATTCTTGATCCTTGAGGGAGGGCATTTTTGGTGAGATATTGTACTCTTTGGGGGAGATTATAATGCCCCATTTATTTTTTAATATGAATTAAATACTCTTTTCTTCATCTCTATAAATTTTCAGGTCGAAATTCCAAGTAGAAATGTATAAATCTCAATTTTAATGAAAGAACAGTGCCATTTCCCCACTACCTTGTTGTGAATCAATGTAATGTTGATGATTTCGAATAAATGGATGATTCTCTGATATATTTGTGATAAATATACTTCCATGGATGTCTTATACAAGTTTCATGTACTGTACTTGAGCATTTGAAGTATTTTTACTCAATTTAATTGGATTGGGAGAAGAAATAGTGTCATTTCCCCAAGGGTCGAATTATTGATTTTTGTAGTTGAATGGGAGAGGGTTGGAAAAGATATAATAATCAATTAATGGTGAAAATGAGACCTTACTAAAATCCTTAATACATTCCCTACCTCTTTTCATAAATTTGAGTGGTTTTGGAGTCATTTGGGAAGCCATTTTCAGTACTTACCCTAGGGGGATTTGAACCCCAAATTACTAGTAAAATTGCATACTTGGTCCAGAATATTAAGAGAGTTTGAAGAGGTATTTTGGTGGTCATATTTCATCCCTAAACATCATATTCAAGTACTAATATCCTTAATACACCTTCCTTGAATATTTGAAGGCATTTGGAGTCAATTTGAGACCTAGAGACCAATACTAGTCAAAGGGAAATCACTAGTAAAGTTACCTACATTGACCAGAATTGAAAGAGGATTTGAAGAAGTATTTTAATGGTCCAAAGGAATCCCTAAAACACATATTTATGTTCTAATATCATTCATATTCCTTCTCATAATATTTGGGATCATTTGGGGCAAATTTGGGACCTAGAGATCAAAACTAGTCAAAGGTCGAACTAGGGAAAAAAAATGGAAAATTGCCATTTTAATCAAATTCCTAACAAGGGACATTACAATTCCCCTAGTATCGTCGATGAGAATGACGATGATAATGAGTAGGAAAGGTTTTGTTCCTACCCCCATGTTGTGGACATGTGATTTCCTCGCAGATTTGAAAATGTTGAACAGGTGGGTCGGAGGGATCAATTGAAGGGGTCGATAGGACAGAGGGGTCGCTAGTGGAAACCATATAAATGGTGTTAATATCTGTCGAGGAGGAGGATTCAGGTGCGTGAATATCCTCAATGGTGGTAATGGATGACTCTAAGGAAGATTGATTCATTTCGTGGAGAACCAGTCGATATTCCGGTAGGTCTAGACAAAGATGGGAATAGTCTCCGTAGATCCTGCATATGGCACAGGAATGGTTGGTGTGCAATTATTTGTTGCACTATTTTAGGGTGGGCACTAGTTTGACAAATGGAATATTGGGGTCATCTGTGATAATCTGCAGGAAGAGCTCACAGCCAAAACAAACCTCACACAAACTCACTCAAGAATTGCAGAGAAGAAGAGAAGAATGTCGTCAATAATCACTCATGAACACAGAAAATGGAGAATAGCATTATAATCATAAATCAGCTGTGAGATGGAACTGTGAAAACTGAATACAATACAATAACTATCAAGTGAATTTGAATTATCCAAGAGGTCATTCGAATCATCCTCAAAGTGTGGCTTTGATAGCATTGGAGACATCATCCAATCAGTAGTAGTAGTAATAAATGGTCAATACTCATTCAAATGAGTCTAACTGGGTCTAACTGAGTCATGTGAGCACAAATTAGGGGATGGAGACTCCAAGGAGGGTCCATGAGGCTGTCAGAAGGTCAAGTGGCACTCCAAAATAGACAATTGGGAGCTACAGGCAGTTAAACTGAGCAATAAATGCAACAACTGGATAATAAATGCAACTCTAACTGACTGTTAAACTCCTGGTAGGTGAGATAAGGTGCACATGTCATCCAGGTGAGGAAAACAAGGCGCGTCAGGTAGGTAGGAGGGCTACTGGGGGTTGAAGATAGGCACTAGGGAGCTGAAATTAGGCTCTAGGTGTTGGGGAGACCACCAAAATGATGACTGGATGCATGCATGATGATTGGATGCATGCAGGCATGCAAATATAAAAAATTATGGTGAGAATATTCCAACACCCCCCTGCAAGCTATACTATGAGGGAATAATTAAAACTAGTAGGGCCTTGGTAACTGAGACCAAAGGTCACCCCATACAACAATATAAATAAATAAATGAGGAAAGAGGGAAAACCCAGTGGGAAGAAAGACCTCCCTCAAAATAGACTAAATGATGCTAATGTATCATGTCATCACTCACCCCAGAAGGAGGCAAGTGTCCTTCTTTTTCGAAGAAGGATCGATCGATCTGAAATGGATCAGTAATGTGAGAAGGATGAAACCTTCCATTCTGAAAATCTAATCTAGTTCTCCTCTGATCAAGTGGATCACCAACCAAATCACCAATATATCTAAGAGTAATGGCTTCCCATCGAGGAAGAGGAGGATCATCAAGTGAAATATCATCAGGTTCTTGTGGAACTGGATCTCCCATTCGCTCTTCTTCATCATCAGTTGCTAGACCTTCAGGTTCTTGTGGATCTGGGTCTAGCATTTTCTCTTCATCATCTCCATCTTCAGATTCTAAATCTGAAATCTCATGTGATGATGCTTCGTTCTCTTGATCACCAATCAAAGGAGGAGTGGTAGGCAAGCTATCTTGCTCAACTGGATGAGCATCATGGAGAGGCCATTCCTCAAACTATACACTCCTTTCCAGGAATGTTTTCATTGTAGTAGGATCAAGAATCATGTAGGCCTTTGCATCCAATGCATTGCCCACAATATAATGCACTCTTCTTTGTGGATCGAGGGCTCTCCTTTTGTCAGTTGGAATCCTTTCCCATGCTCTGGATCCAAACACTCTAATATGAGATACATCAGGTTTGTAGCCCATCCATGCTTCGAAAGGAGTAATGTCTTTGAGTCTTTTGTGAGGAACTATGTTCTGAAGATAAGAGGCACAGTTAATGGCTTATTCCCAAAGACTAGGGTGCAACCCTTTTGACTTTAGCATGCAGGTGGCCATCTCTTTCAATGTTCTATTCGTCCTTTCAGCAACATCATTCTGTTGTGGTGTATAGGGAACAGTATGTTGCATCTCAATGCCCTCTTCAGCACAAAAGGCTTGAAAATCACCCTTAATGTACTCACCTCCATTGTCAGTGTGCTTTGATCCTTCTATCTGAAAACTTTTCTACAAAAGACTTGAAAAAATTAAAGAATCCAAACACTTCTAACTTCAATCTAAGAAAATATACCCATGTAAATCTGGAATAATCATCAATAAAAGTGATTATATGCCTTGCTTTGTTCAGATATAGATCTGTAAATGGCCCAGCAACATCACTATGGATGAGATCTAGAGCATGAGAGGCTCTCCTTGCCTTCCCCTTCTCAAATTTCTTCTTAGGATGCTTTCCCATCAAACAATCACGACAGTTGCCCTTGGAAAACTTGATCTTGGGCAGCCCATCAACCATCTCCTTTGTATGCATGTCATGCAAGTATTGATAGTTAAGATGCCCAAATATTTCATGCCATAATATACTTTATTCATTGGCATGAGTGTGGAGAGTAGATTTCCTTGAGAGAGGTAATAAGTGTGAGAAATCATAGAGTTTAGAGTTGTGATTTGCAACTCCTTTTGCAATGATTGCACCTAAAACCATGTTTTGTATTTCAACCTCATTTGGATAGAATATCACTCTCTTGGGCTCTCCAATATGAGTCATTTGGTACACTGAAAGTAGATTTGTTGTGAGAGTAGGAACATAAAGCACATTTGATAAGTATCCATGATCAAGATTGATCCTTCCAATCCCCTCAGAGGAGACTTCATAATAATTACCCAACATGGTGGAAGGGCCAACTGAGCATTTGAAGTTGGAGAAGAGATCTTTGGAGGAAGACATATGTCTTGATGCTCTTGAATCTATGATGAATGGGGATTATTTTGATGCACTTGCCATTAGAGAATGACATCTCTCTTTGTCCTCAGATATAGAAGGTTCAGTATCTTTCTTCCTTGCACGTGTAGGTACAGGGAGATTGTTCTTCTCAAGTAACTGAGCCATCAAGTCTATAGTCTTCTTCATACAAGATCTCGGGATGAAATCCTCGATTAAAATAGGTGCACTTGGATCTCTCCTTTTGAGATTGCTTGGTCTTCTTTGAATTCGAAGCCTCATCTGACTGATATGGAACCTCCTTTGGATTTGTATCATTCGCTCTCTTTTCAAAAAAAATTGCTTTCCTTTTGCGATCACTCTTTTCGCCTCAGCAGCTATAAGGGCCAAATCCAACTTTGGTTTTATCATTCCCATGGAGATTAAGTTCTCCTCCTCTTGTGTGAGAGATTGGATGAAGTCATCAAGTGTAGGAAACTTCCATTTTGGATGGAGATCTTGGTAGACTCAAATGTGGAGACAAAAACTGAGAAATTTGGCCCCAATTTTGATAGAATGGAAAGTATGAATCGCTTGTCTTCTTTCACTATCTCATATCTCTTCAACTGTGAAATCAAGCTTTTGAACTTGGTTAAGAAGGAATTGATGGATTTGAAGCTTTCAGGACTCAATGAGATGAGCTCATTCTACAATTTCTGACCTTTCAAATCATCTTTTTGTCCAAAGAGGGATTCGAGCTTATCCCAAACCTATTTTGGAGATGTTAGATCAATAATATGGAAGTGAAGAACTTCAAAAGTTGAGAGAAGAAGTAATCCTACTGCTTCATCAATCCTATCCAAGTACTTGGATTTCTCTACTGCACTGAGAGGTTCGACCATAGTTCCATACAATATTCTGGAGAGGCTCTTGGACTTCATGAAGATGTCCATCTTGGCCTTCCATTCAACATAGTTGGAGGAATTGAGTTTTAGATCCATTTGGAGCAGTGGAGAACGAATTGAAGAGGAATTCGAATGGATGAATAAACTTGCAATACAATGAAATTTGTTGATGGAGATTGCTACAATTATAATGAACACTGCCTTAGGACACTAAGCACATATCACTAAGTCCTTCACACCTTGCTAGACCTCACTAGATTTCTCCAGTGAATTCAAGGTAATAGCACCAGGATTTGCTTTAGAAACTTAGAGGCTTCTGGTGCTCAATGAAAGACAGTTGTTCAATGAAATGTTGCAACTGCTGCAATGGTTGCAATTCAAATAGCTGCTATCAGCTCTGATACCATGTGATAATTTGCAGGAATCTCTCACAGCTGAAACAAACCTCACACAAACTCACTCAAGAATTACAAAGAAGAAGAGAAGAATGTAGTCAATAACCACTCATACATCAGCTGTGAGCTGACACTGTGAAAACTGAATACAATACAATAACTGTCAAGAGAATTCGAATTAACCAAGAGGTCATTCGAATCATCCTCAAAGTGTGGCTTGGATAGCATTGGAGACATCATCCAATCAATAGTAGCAGTCATAAATGGTCAATAGTCAGTCAAATGATTCTAACTGAGTCTAACTGAGCCATGTGAGCACAAATCAGGGGATGGAGACTCCAAGGAGGGAACATGAGGTTGTCAGAAGGTCAAGTGGCACTCCAAAATAGACAACTGGTAGCTACAGGTAGTTAAACTGAGCAATAAATGCACCAACTAGATAATAAATGCAGCTCTAACTGATTGTTAAAATACTGGTAGGTGAGATAAGGCACACATGTGATCCAGGTGAGGAAAACAAGGCGCATCAGGTAGGTAGGAGGGCTACTAGGGGCTTAAGACAGGCTCTAGGGAGCTGAAATTAGGCTCTAGGTGCTGGGGAGACCACCAAAATGATGAATATATGCATGCAGATGCATGCATGATGACTCGATGCATGCAAAATGCATGCATGCATGCAAATATAAAAAATGATGGTGAGAATATTCCAACATCATCATCTAAGGTCTTCATGTTTTCTTGAAGGTTTGGCAATTGCGGACAATTATGGGTGGCATGGCCCAAATCATCAAACAAAGAACACTTAGGAGGTGCACAGAAGGGAGGGGGTTGTTTCACAATTTTAGTAGGATGTGGAGCAGTATGATTCTGCGTGGATCTGCCCCGGGTGTTTTGGACACTTGAGGGGTATTGTTGGATGAAGATGGTGCCACCATACCGGGAGGTGGATTAGTGGTTGTATTGATTTGTTGGAATGGTTGAATAATGACTTGTGGTGTCGGAGTGTGGTTGGGTGCAGGTAAATACCATACTAGAAGTCCTAGTGTGAACCCCAGGAGGTTCAATGTGTCCATGACGGGCAAACTCACTACCCCTGATGGTGGGAACAAGAACAAGATTGTGTGGGTTGGTGTGGCTCCAACATGGTTGGGTACTGATGGCGGTTAAGGCAGCAATGGTGGTTGAGGTTAGGAACCAAATGATTGGACGAAATGGTGCACAATTCAAATATCTCAATGGCCAACGGGGGAGGTGGTAAGGAACGAAAAGTGGAGACCATTGGGGTCTCCGAATAAAGTCCAGGGGAGACGGTGGAAACCAAATAGGTAGGTTTACCAAATATTGGTTTTTCAACCATGGGGAGAACATTCTCTGGTACAGCGAGTGCGTTTGGGTCATAGTAAGTAAGTTGGTCGATTTTAACAACCCATCCCTCATGGGGGAACATCATAATACGTAATACTGATGAAGCAACAACCTTCATGGCGTACATGTAACTTTGTCCTAGGAGTAGGTTATAGTCAAGCTGTGTGTTGATGACTGCAATGTCAATCAGGATAGCATTATCAGCCAATTGAACTGGAACATTGGCCAGCAGGCCCTGGGGTTGAGTTGAACGGCCATCATAGGCTCATATGGAAGTTGTGGATGGTTGTAGTGTAGGAGATCCGAGCTTCTGCCACATGAATGTAGACATAATTCCTATAGAGGCACCTTCATCGATGATGCATCGGTCGATAACAAGATTCTGTACTGAAATAGAAACTTGGAATGCTAATGTGGAAGGCATGCGTGGTTGAGATTGGTCTAAATCGAATACCATCATCCGTGAGTCGGAAGGGTCTATCGCACCTATGGCGGATAACATTGTTTTGCACTGCACTGGGCATTTCTTTAAAAATTCGAGGGCTGACATAGTAGCAGGGGATTGGGCTAATTCATCCACGATATTATAGTTTGGGGTAGCACGAGCGTTGGGGTCATTATTAATTCAATGCAGAGGAAAGCGAGGAGCTTTAGGGGCCCCATCGAATGGTGTTGGGGGTATTCGTAAGGAATGATCTGTGGGAAGAGCGTTGGAAGCCTGGTCGGTAGGAATGGTTTTGGTGGTGGAACCATACTAGTTATGGCGTGTTGAAGGTTAATATCAGCCGAAGACATCATCAAAAGGTGGTGGGTGCTTGATTCAATAGGGTGACTAACAAGTGCAACGTAAGTGATTTGTTTCTGTGGTGCGGAAACCCCTTAAGGGGGAGCCAACGGTTGGGAGGTTACTACCCCTTGCGTGGGTAGGGGGTTTTGCAACACCATAGGTTGTGCATGAGGTTGCGGGGGGGTTTGGTGGTGCTGGAGGTGTAGCATGTCCTTGGCGTTGGGTGTCCTCATTCCACAGTTGGCAAGCTCACTCCAAATGGGGAAAATTGTGTGTATAATGGCCATATATTCCACAGATAGAACATGGGTGGTTCATACATAAATTGGGGTTTTTACCTTGCCACGATTGTCTATTGGGATTTTGGTTAGCTGGAGCAGCACCATTGTTGTTTAGAGGGTTTGGTGGAGGGCCTCCTCTATCTCGAGGTTGGTTGTTACCACGGTTACGACCTCGTCCTCTATTCTGTTGTCCTTGTTGGTTTCGTTGGGCATGTTGGTTGTGCGGTTGGTTTTGTTGGGCATAAAATTTCCCTTGGGGAACCGAGAGATTATGTAGTTTAGTAGGTGATGGGGCAGGCTGCAGTGGATAATAAGCAGGAGGGGCTTGGGGTTTTGCAGGAACAAGTGTTGCTGGTGGATGGTAGTAAGAAGGTGGTGTGTTAGGGGGGCGTATGATGGCCATGTATGTCTGTAGCAATGTGTCGGATAGGAAGGTCCGTGTATATGAGGGGGCTTGGTCCAGGGAATCATACGAAGGCGTTTCTCCCGACTGGGTGGTGGTCCATGAAAGGCCATGACCACTCATGGTGGGGTTAGTTGTAGGATTATAAGCCGAGGTGGTGGCAGGGAGCATATGGACATATGGTTGACTATGAGATGCAACGTGTCCAATAATGTCGTCTGCAACATGGGATGCCCCCGGCGCTTCCTTCCTGGAGGAATCACCGTGGGGAGCATCAGGTAAAATGGAATATAGGTATGCTGATTGAGCGTAGATAAGATCGAATTTTTGGGATTTGAGGATGGCTTCTTCTTCGGTTTGGGGCCATTCGGATGCCACATCCTTGGCGATAACTGGTATGAGGGATTTCAAGAACCAATCTAAGAAGATGTGTTCATCTAGCTTGATCTTGCATAAACTACGACGTCTACGCCATTCATGAATATGGTCAGTGATATGGATAGATGTGTTTTGTCTGCAAGAGAGTAAAATCTCAATACCAGCATCATAACGAACATGTAAATGAAAGAACTATAGGAAAGTTGAAGCAAGGGATGTAAATGTGGAATGGGTACCATATGGATGTTCAATATATCACTTAGTTGCAGAACCAATGAGTGTCTGTTGCAAAAGGCGTAGGCAGACCGAGTCATCTGCGATGGAGTTGGAGAAACACCATAAGTGGAAGGACATGATATGGTTTTGGGGGCCTTCCCCACCCTTCCCTTCAAACTTTGGGATGTCTGAAGGGTGTTTGGTAGGAATGGGGGGCCATGTGGGATCATGTTGGATCGGATCGTTGGTCAGTCGTTCCAAATCAGGTAGGTTGAGACTGGCCATGAATGGAAAACTAGCATAAGGATATGACATAGTAGAAGTGGCCTGCATTCTATCCATGGTGGCGATCGTGGGGCCACCTCGGCCGAGTGGCGGGGCAGTGGCGTTGTCATAATGGGGATCGAGGGACCCCCGGTAAGGGGCAGAGGGATCGTGTAGGAAGGGTTAATGCCCCCAAGTGTACTACTGGTGACCAAAGGGACGATATTCGGAATGTATCCGCTAGAGATGGGTATGGATGTAGTAACTGGAATGCTAGGTGTAGGTCCTGCAGATGGTATAGGAGGGATGGATGCTGAAATGGTAGCTGGGCTAGTTGAGGAACCACTGCCGATGATCCTTCTAGTAAAGGGGTTTGGATTCATTCCTTCCATGGGGCTAGAGGGAGCTCTGTATATGGGTAACTCATATTCATAATCAGAGATAAAATAAGGGACGTCGGGATAAAGATCTGGTGACGAAGTTGTGCGTCTGTGACGGGCGGTGTCAAGTGGACCATGCTACAGGGATAATCCTCGTAGGCGACGAGAGTGTCTCAGTGAATCAATGGTGACAGGTGTAAAAGTGCTGACAAGCTGTGGGAGATAAAATGCTCAAAAATACTAGTGCAACCATGTATGCAAAAGGAGAGCTCTCAATAAATATGACGCTCAGGCCAACAACATGCTCAAAAACACGTGCTGCAACAGTGTGATACAACAGGTGGAGCAGTAATAAAATGGTTAGAATACCAACAAGCAACACTCCTAAAAAATAAAAAAGGTAGACTCACTGACCGAATGGTGGTATAGGAGCATGCAAACACCTATATCAGAGATATGAAAGCTCACACAAATTGTATCCCCTGCAGGGTGATGAAATCCGCAGTCAAGCAATACAAAATGGAGAACCAAGAGGCTAAAGGATATCCCTATACCGAGAGGAACTCTGAGTAAAAGAGTCCTAGAAGAAAGGAAACTAAGCTACCCTGTTCATGGCACGTCCGGAAAGGTGTCCCGCAGCTTCAGTTCTTTGGACGTCGTACACTTAGTATGGGATCCAGCATGCATGACGAGAACAACATGTTGGTTTCCTTTAGTACAGAATGGAGTGTGGTATTCTACTCCGACTTCTGGAACCAATCTTGCTACTTTCCCTCCTAAGGGAGAGTCTCTCCGACAAATCGGTGTTAACCGTACCAATAAATAATAGGGGATTTTGACTCCCTAAAAGACAACAGCTATGTCGCAAATGTAAATGATAAAGGGGTTGTTGTTTGGATGCATAACCCCAATGTCCTACCTAGCTACATAATTGTTTTTGTGTTCCCCGAAGGTGGGTTAAAGTGAGTTTAATTAAGTCAATTTTAAGTCTCTCTTGAATTATTGGGAGAGTGTGTATGCACAAGTGGTGTGTACCCAATATCTCCAGATAGTAAATGCTGAAAGAAACAACTGAGACTAAAAAATAAAACTGTTTTCTTTTGCTTTTCAAATAAAAATACTAACTGTTGGAAAACAAAATGCATGCAAATGATGGAGCGAAAATTAGACTAATTTATGTAATATTCTATGCATAATTTTTAAAAACAAAATACAGATCTGAATTATTCTTGAAAAAATAACTAATCTTAAAAAAAAAGCACTCAATTTTGAGTCTCGGAGGCCAAGATATCTGAGTTTGAAAATGTGTAATTTTTCATCATATTTTTGTATGGACGACAAGTTTGGAAATGATATGTCTCCACATTGTGTGATCAGATGCTGACCATATCAGTGTCATTGGATCTGGATCTGATAAATGGTGACAAATAGGGCACAAATATGACTCAAAATGGAGAGATATGGTAGGGATCACGGCCCAGATCCATAGATTTGCTAAAAATAAAACAAACCAAGCAAGATAAAATGAAAAAGAAATGGCTAAGGATAGTCAAAAGAAACCATAGATCTGCAGAGATCGAACCTAGTGGGAGTCTCCAAAACTGTAGTTGTAGTTTTCTCACACCAGCTCGTGCTAAATAGCACCTACTAAGGATTTAGGAACCCTTAGTAGTAGTTCATAAACATGGATAAAAACTAAACAATAAGCAAATGTTGTATGCAAATAAAAAACATGAAATAGATCTAACTACTGCAGTAAAATGACAAACCAACAGGAACCCATAAATTAAATTTGCATTTTTATATTATATGGAAAACAAGGGTTTGCAGTAATGGTTACCTCAAAAGAAGAGGTGATGAGGGCCCTTACAACAGTATGAAGAGTAATGTGTTGGGTCTCCAGACTTCCTTTCTCTTCTCCAAATGCTCAATGGGTTGGCCAAGATTCAACTAACTGGGCACAAAAGCTTGAAATGGGAGACTAAACTGCAGTAGGGAATTTGGCATCATGAGGATGTGAAGAGTGATTGATATGAAATGGGGGGCCTCCATAACCTTTTTATAGTGATTTTGAGTGGTGGAGTATTGACCCATAGTTTTGGGCAACTAATGGTATTGGGAAATGGTATTAGGTATTTTCCCTCTTTTTTGAATTTATTTTGATTTTCCCCCTTTTTCTTTTATTTTGTGGATTTTTTGAACCTTTTGTGGGGTTTTAACCTTTTTTGAAGGAATTAAATTATTTTTTAGGGAAATAATGCTTTTTTGCCTATTTGGTTACCAATTTAGGTTTTTTGGGGGTTTTGGAGGCCAAAAATGTGGGAAAAGTGGACAAATGGGTTATGTTACTAGGGAGATGAGCTAGTGAACAATTTTTGGGTGTTAACAGTGATAATCAAAGTGCCATCCGAATTTCAAGTGACTCAGTACAGAAGCAGAGGACTAAACATATTGAGTTTCACATGCACTACATCAGGGAGCTAGTGCACAACAGGACCATCTCACTGCATTATTGTCCTACAGAGGAGATTATTGCATACATATTCACTAAATTTTTCACTCAGAAGAGATTTGTTTATCTCAGATCTCTACTTGGTGTGAAATCTATCTGAGCTTCCTGATGTCCTATTTTGAGCGGGGGGGTTCCCATGAGGTTTTCCCCATTTCCTTGGTTCATGGACAACTATTTATTTTTTATCATTTACTTGATTGTATGGGTGACCTTTGGTCTTAGTAACCAAGGCCCATGATGCAAAAGTATGGATTAAGGGGGGGTGTTAGGATATTTTAATACTTCATCATTGTCCTACCTAGCATTATTGTATTTTCCTATTAGTTGATGATGTCATTTTCCCCCTAGTGGTGTGCAGATGTCATCTAGGATCCATATACCACCTTATGAGCCCTGCATGCATCATTTTAGGACCACTTTAGTCAGTTCCCTATTTTATAGTAACCTACTCAGTGTTCCAGTGTAGTCCACCTGAGTTAGCTCTTGTGGGGGGTTAGAGCTTCGGATGCCACTAATTGTGGCCTCATGCGCCCTTTTCTTATTGGTTTGCATGAAAAACTCATGGATGCGCCCTGCTTATTCAATTAACTGATTGTGTCTTCAATTAATTGAGTTTAGGATCAGTTCAGTTGAGTTTGAGTCTTCTGAAGCACTCCAATGGTGACAATTCATATGCTAGACCAACTGAGGTTCGAATTATTCTGTGTGATTCGAATTATCTCCATTGTATCATCATTTTTTACTATACTAATTATTGGATCATGTGACATTATTCTGCTCATATCTAACTTCTCATGCATGATTAATTGTCTGCTCATTTTTACTGCAGTTTTCACTATAATTCATCTTTTTTGCTCATTCTTTCTCTGTGAGGTATAATCAGCTCTTATATATGATGTGATTTATAATTTCACATACATGACCTGGTATTTCCCATGTAGTGGAAGTATTGAGTAGATACATGTCGACACCTAGAAAAGAGTACTTGACCGCAATCAAGAGAGTATTCAGGTATATGCGCAACACAATAGATTATGTAATATGTTGTGGAGGAGAGCCTAATGGAAACAAGGATATAAATGTACAATTATTTGTTAATCCCAACTAGGTTGTACATATCAACCAGAAATGCTCAACTAGTGAATATGTGTTCAATATATTCACCAGAGTAATCAATTGAATGAGAAGAAGGTAGTTGGTCATCACACTATCAACTACTGAGGTTGAATACATGGCAACTAATCATGCATGCAAGGAGTCTATTTCGTAGCAAATATTGTCTTCAAATGTTGAGTTTGATTAGTGAGTTGTTAGGTTGGATTGTGATTGTTAGAGTGCAATCTTCCTGAAAACAAACCCAACATATCATTCGAAGAAAAAGCACATAATACCATTTTCCGAGAGAGATGGTGGAGGACTAGAAGGTGTTACTAGAAAAGGTATACATGGTGAATAATGTTGCAACTCATTAACCAAGTTGGTAAGTACATAGAAGTTTTCATGGTGCAGGGAAAATATGGGCTTGTCATCCTTGCTTAAGTGAACTAAAGTTCTAAATCTCTTGTTTATGCAAAGAAGGAAACAAGTGGGAGAATGTTTGGAATGTTATATTCTTTGCATGTGAATAGACTGACAAAATTGATAGTTGTCTAGTATAACTCAATTGAAGTTGAAGGTGACAGAAATTGGATGGTCTAGTCGGTCATCCGAATGGAATAATTGTTTGGTCAAAGTCAATGACTGGTCAATGGAAAGTTGACAGAATAACCAGAATCTCAACAAACGATCAACCAAATTTGACCCAGTCAAGTTGACTATAACAAAATAACTAAAAGTGGTTAGGAAGTTATGGATTTCCATTAAAGATAAATTTGTTGTATTGCATCTATAAACACGATGTAATGGCTATGCATAATTTAATGAACTATGAGTAGTAGTGTGTATCATGATAATGCAATTAAGTGTGATTTATGGTTTAGCAAGTCACTATTGTAAACACTTGTTTTTAAATGTTCGATTAATAGATGAGCTGAAAACTCACTGGTTTGATGGTTTTCCTCCAAGAGAGAGGTTTATAGGGTAATTTTTGTGTAATGTGTTAATGTGTTTTGTTCCATTGTCTTGTGTTTAATTGTGTTTAAATCTATGAAACAGATTGCAAACTTGTTGTAATCGGTATTAGATACCCCAACGGAAATGATAAATTTCATCTCAAAAAGGCAAGTTTTGGCACCTAGCCATGCCTTTTAGGGAATAGTTGCAACCTAGGTTGCTACTTTCAAGGGAAAACCAATGACCCCTTTTTAAATGGTCAACTACATGGTTTGAATTTCAATTTTTAAGGTGTTTATTACTTCCTCGGGTCATATGGATGGAATGCGATGGAAAAATGGTGCTTATGATGTGGATGATGATGTATAAGTGTGAGAAACTGAATGACATGGTAGGTGAGAAATTTTTCGCTGATAATATATTTTCCCCTAATGTGTGAGGTTAGGATCTCATCATATGACCGAAATACATCATGGAATTTCATACATTCATAAAATAAAGGGTGACTATTAGATAAGAGACCAAAATCATGGTGGAGAGGAATCACCCTACCAAGGGAGTATAGAGGCTCATACCTACAGACAAAGCACTCAAAATTTATGAGGTGTACATAATATCATAGAAGAATGAGGATGGAATACCCATGCTTGCACCAATGTCTCAATATAAACTATGATATAGACCAAAAGGGGCCTAATCAATACATGAATAATTGTTGGATACTGTTGGGCCCAGGTTGAGACAAAGTTTTGGAAACACATTTTTGAGGTAAGCAGGGAAAGTTGAGCTGAGCGCAACTCAGAAATACAATTTTGGCTAAGTATTGAGGATGCTGCGAAGTTGTGTGTAGCATCCAACTTTTGACCAGACTACGGAGTTGCACGCAGCATCGAAGTTTTGGCTGTGATACGAAGACCAGTACTAGGCCGAAGCAGTGTTGCGGAGTTAGGAGGCCACGTGGAGCCAGCAAAGCAGTGTGTTGGACAAGTATCAAGTGCAGGTACCGGTTGGACTGGTAGAAGCCATTTTTGGAAAGATATTCCAGGATTGTAAAGCGGTGGACATAGGCAAATCAGGAAGGCGGCCATGCGTGGGTTGTTAAGGAAAGCAACGTTTGGCATGCTTAGAAGGTAAAACCGTTAGAGAGAAACAGTTCGGCAGAAGCATCCTGTAGGCACAAGTGCGACAAGAAGGCTGTTAGGATATTTAGACACTTAGGAGTTAGTTAAGATCAATTTGTGTAATATATCTATTAGGGATAGTGTGTTTCTTTAGTATGCATTAGTATGCATTTGTAAATACTTAATCCGACGGTCACGATATGTTCCCAACATAGAGTGATCCGACGGCTCAACTTCTCTTAGATCATACCTAATCTTGATACGTGGCTTAACACCTGATTGGTCCATGATCTCTATTTAAAGAGCATGGAGGGTCATTGTTTAGTTGATCGATTATGAGAAGCTCATTTGTAACTTTCTTTCTTTGCATAATAAATTGTCCCCTAGAAGCTATTTGATCGGGGTCATGGAGTGTTTCCCTCAAGAGGGTTTAAACCACGTCAAAACATCGGTGTATTGATCTGTGATCTGTTTGTGTGAAGTGGTTGCTCTTGGTGTTCGGTCCTTTGGTAGTACCCTATGTACCCTAACATGGTATCGGAGCTTTTATGAAGAGCCGCTTCCGGTTATGATCTCGATCTTGAACTGTTGTTGCTGAAACTCGAAATGGTTTCTGGTTCTGGTATTTCTATGCATTTCTAGACTATGGGAGGTGTTCCATTGCATCTGGAGCATCGTTTCCATTGGAAAATAGTTTTTGTTTGATTGAAAACGGTTCCCGGTTGCTCTAGAAACGCGTATTTCATTAGATCTGAAGGTATAATGTTACAGTGACGCATTTTTTTATTTTTTATTTTTAAAAGAAACAAATCTCATATTTTATCATTTTTTACTATTAGTTTTTTTTTAGGTTCGTATTGTTGCTTTTTTCATCTGCGTATGCTCTTTTCCGTGCACCTTGAGCGATCTCGGCAAATCAGAAATAGAAAGGGAAATGGTTTTTCTCAGCTGCATATGCTCTTTGCCGTGCACCTTGCGCGATCTCAGCAAATCAGAAACAGAGAGAAAACGAAGACTTTCTGGGAAAGCTAACAAGATCTAACTCCAGAAGTGTGGAAAAAAAAAATTTGTTTCAATTTGTGGTGTGTTTTGCAGGAAAAAGGGCAAGCACGCAAACCGAGCAAGAAGAGTTAAAAAAAAAACCTTCCTCATTCTCATATTTCACATACCTTTTAATCTAGCTCACTTGGTTCAATGTTGTTTTATTCCTTATTAGGTCTTGAGTTCAAGTCTTAGAAAGTTACTTTTAAAAGAAAAAGTGCATGCAATTTCTATTTTCAAGTTACTTTATTGTAAAAGTGCATCTCACTTAAATAATAAAAAATAAAAATACAAGTGAGCCACTTAAGTTCTTTTTTATTGTTACACTATTTAAAAGTAATATCATTGTAAAAGTGAAATCACTTATTTTACAAAAGTGGTTCACTTAAAGCAAATTTCTTATAAAGTGATTGTCAAAAGGTTCATCTTGGGAAGAGGGGGGTTCTTTTTTTTGCTGGGCATTCTCTAGCTGCCACGTCACTATTGGGGACATCTTCAACAGTTTCTTTGTTCAAGCATAACTTCATTATACAGAGTCAGTTTTCAGTGCCATTTTTTTTAAAACTGCCTATTTTTTCAAGCTCTTCACATCCAGACTATTGGTTTCTGCTTTTACAGCCATTAATTTACAAATATGGCCGCCCCTTGTGATATTCTACTTAATAGTTCCAACTATTTCTCATGAAAATTTCGTATGGAGGATGTTCTACGAAGTAGGGGAATTTTTAGAATTACTTCAGGGAAATAAACAGAAACCACTAATGATGATAAGAAAATAAAATGGGTAAATAGATGTGACGAAGCTCGTGGATTGATTGGGATGTCAATCTCTACTGATTTGTGATTCCGCATATCTGGAATTAATGAACCTGATGCTGCTTGGGACAAGTTGAAATCTGTGTTTGGTAAACACAATGAAATTCGAGGTCACCAACTCAAAAATGAGTTGATTTTTTTAAATCCAAGTGACTTTTAATGCATTCAAGATTATTTATCTAAGTACAAAACTCTTAAACTCTTATGTGCAGAATGTAATATTAAGAGGGAAGACAAACAATGCATTTATCATATTCTTTCCAAACTTAGACCTGCATATTTTGTTTTTGTATCTACATTTTACTCCATGAAAGAATCCTTGAATGCAGCTAGCCATCAAGAACCTAGTCTTGAATCATTTTGTGATTCATTGATTAGAGAGCAAGATAAACTCATTCATCTTGGAATAATCAACAATGTGGATACATATGAGAAAGCCTTATTGTCCCAACCGAAAGAAAAGTCTAAGCCTCCCAAGAAACAAAATTTTTGCAATAATAAGTCAAACAAGGGTCCAAAACCCTCTCAGTCAGCTCCTTTTTTTTTAAATGACAAAGGATCCAAGCCAAAAGGCAAGAAGACTGAGCGTCATTGCAACTATTGCGAGAAAGATAATCATGATGAATCTAAGTGTTTCAAGAAGATAGAAGCCTTGGAAGCAGCAATGAAGAAGCACCACATCAGCCTAGATTCGCCTTCAGAATCTGCCTCTCATGGACATGCACTTTGTGCTTCTAGTTATTCTTATCATGCATCTTCTTCTTCTACTTGAAATGAATGGCTCATTGATTCTAGAGCATCTTATCATATGGCTAAGGATCAAGCCATCTTTTCTACTATGCATGAATGTAACACCAAACAAATATTTGTTGGTGATGATAGATCTCTAAGTGTTGTAGGAGATGGAACAGTTCCAGTAGATAATGGTCATTTTAATAATGTACTATGTGTTCCAAGAATTTCCTGCAATTTGTTATCAGTCTATTAGATCACTCATTCTGGTGAAGGTAAAACTGTGACCTTTACACCTCACCAAGTTGTAATCAAGGATTTTAAAGATCCTCAACAGGTCCTAGCTACCGGAATTGTTGATGATATTACCAGGTTATACAAGTTTAACAACTTTGGGTCATCACCTTTCCCTTCATCTTTTGTTGCTCATAGTGATAACTTGAGAAAACTTTGGCATGAGCAATTTGGTCACTTAAATTATCGCTCATTGCAACAACTATGTAAAGACAATATGGTGACAGGTCTTCCGATGGTATCTTGCAGGGATGGTGTTTGTTCCAGTTGTGTACTCGGAAAACATCATCGAGACAGTTTTGACAAACATGCCTCTTGGCATGCCTCGGTTCCCTTGGAGCTTGTGCATAGTGACTTGTGTGGTCCTCTTCCATCTGCTTCATTTTCCGATTTCAAATATTTCTTAACTTTCATTGATTATTACACCAGATGCATTTGGGTTTATTTCCTAAAACTTAAGAGCGAAGTATTTAACATGTTCTTGGCCTACAAGGCCCTTGTTGAAAAACAATTTGGTCATCAAATTATTAAGTTAAGATCTGACAATGGAGGAGAATATGTTAACAAAAAGTTCACTACTTTCTGCACTGAACAAGGCATCCAACAACAGCACACTGTTCCATATACACCACAACAAAATGGTGTAGCTGAGCGGAAGAACCGCACTTTAAAAGAAATGGCTAATTGTATGATCCAATCTAAGGGACTAAGTCTTCAATTTTGGGCTGAAGCCATTAATTGTGCAAATTACATAGTTAATCGCACCCCCACTAAAGCATTACAAGGTATAACACCAGAAGAAGCATGGAGTAAAACTAAACCTGATGTAAGTCACTTCCGTGAGTTTGGTAGTGAAGCATGGGCTCGCATTCCGGATGAAAAATGGAAAGCATTGCAGCCTAAAAGTGAAAATTGCATATTTGTTGGATATTCTGAAGATGTAAAAGGTTATAGACTTCTTCAACCACATTCTCATGATATAATCATTAGAAGAGACGTTAAATTTGATGAAAATCTCTTGGCCTACGAGCCTAACTCAGTGATTGTGCCATCTTTGGCCTACGAGCCTAACTCAGTGATTGTGCCATCTTTGGCCTACGAGCCTGATTCGGCATTTGTGCCTTCTTCTTCTTCTTCCAACTTCCTTGACAGGTTTCCAACTCCAGTTTCTGATGATGATAGTGAGGATGAAAATCCACCTCCACCTGCTCATGTTCCTCCAGTTGCACCAGCACAAGTGCTTCCTCGATGGGTCCATTCAACATGTGAAGCAGCTGGTGATCTTGTCGGTGATCCTAGAGATCAATGTCGAACACGTTCTCAGTTTCAGCGAGCCTCTTCTCTTTTGGCTCAAGTTTCCGATAATCATGATCCATAAACTTTTGCAGAAGCTTCAGGGAATCCAGATTGGGATGTAGCCATGGATGAAGAATATCGTTCCTTAATGGAAAACGATACTTGGGATCTTGTACCTCTTCCAAAAGGAAGAAAACTTGTTAGATGTAAATGGGTCTACAGAACTAAGTATGCATCGAATGGAAGTGTTGAAAGACTTAAGGCAAGGTTAGTTGCCAAAGGTTTTTCCTAAGTTGAATGGATTGACTACAATGAAACCTTTGCTCCCGTTGCAAAAATGAACTCCATCCGCCTTGTTCTTTCCCTTATAGCCCTACATAACTGGGAAGTCCATCAAATGGATGTCAATTATGCCTTCTTACATGGTGATTTATAGGAGGAAATTTACATGGAACAACCTCTTGGATATGTTCAAAATAACTCTAGCCTTGTCTGTCGCCTTAAGAAATCCTTATATGGCCTTAAGCAAGCTCCTAGAATTTGGTATGCCAAAATGGATAACTTTCTCCTTGACACTGATTTTTCTAGATGCCATTTTGACCCCAATGTCTATACCAAGAAAGTAGGAAACCATCTCATCATACTTGTTCTATATGTTGATGACCTTATTCTTACTAGTAATGACCCTAAGCTTATAACCCATGTGAAATCCAGTCTTAAACAAAATTTTGAAATATCAAACTTAGGACATTTGCATTATTTTCTTGGTCTCCAAGTCCTGCAAACCAAAGAAGGAATCTTTCTTTCTCAGTCTAAGTATGCTTGTGACCTTCTTCGTTGCTTTCACATGGAAGATTGTACACCATCCCCTTCTCCCTTCCAGTCTGGAGTCAAACTTTCTGCCACTTGTACTTCACCTGAAGTCGATGCCACCTTGTATCGTCAGCTTGTTGGTAGTCTCTTATACTTGACTCATTCCCGTCCTGACCTTTCCTTTCCCATTGGTCGTTTTTCCCGTTATATGCAGACACCTCATGAAAGTCACTGGAAAGCAGCTAAAAGAATACTTCAATATATTTGAAGTACAGTTCAGTTTGGCATTCATTACAGTACAGGGGGGGAACCTTTGTTGGTTGGTTTCACTGATTCAGATTGGGTCGGCGATCCCGATGATCGAAAGTCTACTGCATGTTATGTTTTCGGTCTGGGATCTGGACCTATCACTTGGGCTTGTAAGAAACAACAAGCTCTTGCTCTTTCTTCAGCAGAAGCAGAATATCGAGCTGCAGTTAATGCCAGTCAGGAAGCTTTATGGCTTCGACAGATCCTTTCAGAGTTTGGATTCGAGCAGCAGCAGCCTACTCCACTTTGGTGCGACAATCAAAGTGCCATCAAGCTTGCCAAAGATCCAGTTCTACATCAATGCAGCAAACACATTGAGCTACATATGCACTTCATCAGAAATCTTGTTCATGATCATGTTCTTGAAGTGCTCTTTTGCCCTACAGATGATCAAGTTGCAGACATCTTCACCAAGTCTCTTACAGAAGCGAAGTTTTCTAAACTTCGATCTATGTTAAGAGTTCATGAACTTGTCATTAAGGGGGGATAGGCTCTAATGCCTCCTTGCTTCTCCTAATAGTGTCACTTTTGTAAATCCTTCAATCTTATCCCAAGTTGTTCTTAAGGGGGGATGTTAGGATATTTAGACACTTAGGAGTTAGTTAAAATCAACTTGTGTAATATATCCGTTAGGGATAGTGTGTTTCTTTAGTATGCATTAGTATGCATTTGTAAATACTTAATCCAGCGGTCACGATATGTTCCCGACATAGAGTAATCCGACGGCTCAACTTCTCTTAGATCATACCTAACCTTGATTCATGGCTTAACACCCGATTGGTCCATGATCTCTATTTAAAGAGCATGGAAGGTCATTGTTTAGTTGATTGATTATGAGAAGCTCATTTGTAACTTTCTTTCTTTGCATAATAAATTGTCCCGTAGAAGCTATTTGGCCGGGGCCGTGGAGTGTTTCCCTCAAGAGGGTTTAAACCACGTCAAAACATCGGTGTGTTGATCTGTGATCTGTTTCTGTGAAGTGGTTGCTCTTGGTGTTCGGTCCTTTGGTAGTACCCTGTGTACCCGAACAAAGGCCGATAGCGACAGGATGAGGACGTGGAGATCCACCAAGATCAAACAGACGCTACCAGGAGCTAGCAAGCCGGTTTGGAAAACCGGCGCATTTTTGGAAACCCTTAGGGTTTCGATTTTTAGGTCTTCGACATTGTACAGACATGACCTTCGGGCATGATCTATTTAAGAAGACAATTTTGTATGGGATGGGGTTGCTCTATTTTTGGGGGCTAGATGCTAGTTGTTAGAGTAATCATGAGATAACCTTTGGTATTGTAAAATCTCTTTGAGCTAAGAATATTGTAAGAGCTCTGCAGCTGTGTGCGCAGAGACCTAGCCGAGAGAAAGGAGAGTCTGCAGTTGAGTGCGCAAACTAAGAACGGTTGCCCCATCCCCTTTTGAAAGAATATATTACCAACCGTTCTTGTGGACGTAGCTTTCCATTCGGGGAAGTGAACCACGTTAAATCCTATGTTATGTGATTATGTTTTATGAATGAATGACTGTATGTATTGTCTATAGAATGAATGTTTGAATGTTTCCTTGCATACTGTAATAGGGGAACTTTGATATGCATTTGCCAATAAGGGAAGTTTGGGAATGATATGTTAGATCCCACAAGACAGATGAATGGTGAACATTTCAATTATATGTTAAGATCATGAATCAGTCATTTAAGCTTAATATTTCCTTAAACACAGTGAGGGAACGTGGCACAATTAGTCGCATTTATCAATTCAGTTCACGTTGTGATAATCTAAGCTTTTGAATGAATGCTAGAAAGATAACCAGTAAGTGCCTGAATGAATGGACGAGTGGTATTTATTTCAGTATCTTAGCGTTTTCAAGATCTTTCAAGTAAAGAATCAGTGTGGTTAACTTGCAGTCCCAGTAGAAGACTCGCAGCAGTAGGAAGTCTTTAGTGTAGCCCGCGGTGTTGTCGTCATTGCGTAGTACTACTCACAGCGTAGATCCTGCTGCATACTGCATCACTTTGTCCTGCAGCGCACTCCTTCTGTCCTGCCCTGCGCAGCTTGTTCATATAAACAACTCATCATTTACTGTGGAAACCTGATTCCGCAATACCCCATAAGATACACCTCGGGTGAGACCTCAACCTGCTCGCAGGTTTTTGCTGAAAGGGCCAGTGCGAAGGGGTTTTGTTGGTCAAAAGGGAGAACCGCAAAGAACCTGGGTCTAATTGGAAACCTCTAGGTCATTTTAATCCAACAGATACAATATATCATCAGGATCAATGAGGGACTCAACCTAGATACATAAGGGGTGCATAATCATGGTCCAACCATGGTTGATTTAAAGAGCACGTGTAAGAAAAATGGCATCCTAATGGAATGATCTGGAAGGAGTGCAGACTGAGGAATGTCACTCCTCCACATGTGACTCAAAAAAATGAAGGACCGAGTCAAACAGATCTAGGGAACTTCAACTAAAACTAGATCATAGGAAGCATATTACTGAAGGGTTTCCAAACAGTGTCAACAACATATCCTAGATACCACGGGAATCATGTGACTGAGGAGCATCCAAGATACTTAAAAATTATATAGATTCAAGGATATTCAGGGTCTTCAACCAAACTAGATAGAGTCAAGGATATTCGGGGTATTTAACCAAACTGGATAAGAGAACCATCAATTTATACTATTATCAATGGTGTAACGATTGTATGAAGTCGGTCACGTAAGAAAAAATGAATCTAAAGGGAACTGAGGTATCCCTTCAATCAATCTAAGGGAACCCATCAATGATGACTATGGGGCCAAGACATAATCTCCCTCTAGTTTTATCCTCTAGAATAAATCTATTGGCATTGACAAAGGGAGACCAGCTACCAACAAGGAAATGATGTTTCCTTAACGATATCAAAAGGGATACAACTAAATAATGGAGAGAGAAAAGGAATGAGACTCCAATGAGGGATATGGGAGTCATTGTGTAGGGGAATCAAACTTCCTTTATTCAAAGCATGAAGGCATGGGTGAACTAGCATCATATGTGAAACTTGTGATAATAAAAGGGGAGGGACACAACTATGGGTTCCATGGGACATAACTGTGATGGGAGACTCAAGGAGGGGAAGGAGGGGGATTGATCTCAACTCTAGGGGAGACTAGCGTTAGTAAGGATCCATCGGTGACTCATCACAAAATGTTATGCATAAAGGTGACTAGGGATGTTGCCACAAATGAGACATATGCAATCTGTGGTATTACTAAGGATGATTTTTTTAATGGTTTCCAAGGTACATGTACACATAAGAGAAAGGATAAGAGGATCCAAGGATATAAATGTCCAATAGATGACCAATTGAATCAATTGATGGAATGATAGCATATGGAAGTGATCAAGGGTAGGACATTGATGGTAATATTTCTGGGGGACAATGAATGGAGGAAAAATAATGTAACCTTTACAGTGTGGATGGAGCAATGGGATCATGAATGTGTAACATGAAAATTCATATCTCCAAAAAGGCCATACGTTTGGGATTACGTTAGTTCGACCAATGAGTGATGATGAAAAAGTAGAATGTGGCAAGATGCAAAATCATAGGCTAGACATGGACTCCCAATCCTATGAAAAGATAAATGACATGGGATCTGAATGGAAATAGGGGTGCTAGTCAATGGCGCCCATGTAAGGGAGGTTATACTATCGATAAAGGGAAAATGCAAGGGTGGTTGGGTTGGGACACTAACCCGAATAAAGGGAGTCCTACAAGTGTAAAATGGGGCCCAAAAAGGCTGATACATATGATGTTTTGTAGGGGGAAGTCACATATATTCCAGTTTGAGAAATTATACCTATAACGAGAGGTTGCATGTTGAAATAAGAGGGTATTGTCGCAACTTGGACATGTACACATGAAAATTATTGATCTGAAAATCTCAAGATCTTTTTAACCAATAAACTTGCATGTGAAATTTGCATGAAAACATTCATAAAATTGACTTAAAAGATGATTTTCAAATGCTTCAAATCATCACATAAACATATAACAGAGAGATGTAAACAAAAACAGAACAGAAAGCTGATAACGGAGTTCACCAGACCCCCTGGCTACGTCTCCGGGCCCCTTCCAATTAGAAGGTCATTCTTTATTAGTCTTCAAAGCTTATAAATGTGTGTTCTGGAAACACCTATGTTTTCTATCAGTCAGAAGTAGAAACAAATAGCACCACTGAATTCCTTGCGAAATTCTGAGAAAAACAAGTATAAACTCGACCACTTTTGGCTGGAAACTTCTCTAGCACACAAAACGAGAAAACAATTCTGCACAAAAAAACAAAAGCACTAATTGTTCTGTACTTTGTCTCGGGAACTGTGCCCATACTCCACCTTGGAAATTGTGCAGGCTCTGCGCTCTGTAACTCTGAACTTCGATTTCTGAACCTGTCCCAAACTCCGACTTCGTGGTGCTTTTTATAGCGTCCGGCGTTGTAACTTCTTAAGAAGTTGGCGCCATTGTGTTTTCAACAGTAGCTTTGTGGCCCAATGGCAAAACCCCACCACTATGGGGCTGAGGTCCTAGGGTCAAACCCGCGAACCTCTCCTCCTTCTATGCACTTTTGTATGGTGGCAAACTCCACGTTTAATATATGGTTGAACCTTATGCCACGTTGTAACACATTACAACATAGTTATATCAAGTGGCGCGTTTGTTTAAGGTTTATGATATGGTTTGTTACCCACTTTACAGGAATATGGTTAATACATGGTTTTAAAATATATTATGGAATTTAAACCTTCACGTCATAATATAACATGCGGTATGTTATAATAATACCATATTATATGGTTTATAATATATTCCTTTTTGTTAATATTTAAACTTTAATAAAGTTTAAACCATGTTTGTTTTCATGGAACATGGAGCTTGTGGTGGCCTTAGTGAAGGTCTTGGGTTCGATTCTCATGGCCCCAAAATAACTTTTAAATCATATTCATCATTTTTTAACCATTTCAAACATTATTGGCATAACTTTAAATGTGAACAACTTCTTCATCCGGAAGTCGTTTCATGCGAAACGAATGTTGACGGAAAGATGTCGACGAGCCCTTTGCCACGGTAACCTTTGTACTGCTTTTTGAAAACTTTAAATCTGATCGATTTTAGAAAGATCCACCTGGATCAATTATACCCAAGAATAAAAGTGCATCTAAAAAGGAAACCAAATGTACAATTGAAATGTGAGTAGGCAAGGTTAAGGACCTACCCCCATGATATGGGCATGGGTTTTGTGACTATGGATCACATATGCTTTGGATTGAGCTATGGTATCCTTGAAATACATATGTATATGTGACGGGGCAGGGTCAAAAATGATTGATCCTTCCCCCCTATCCTAGGGTCGAGATAATCGATATTGCCCCCAACCCAATGGTGTGGATGAGGCATGAATGTTATCCTGGAGAAGTACCACAGGGTATCAATCGACATGTAAAGGGGGGTGTACCATGGGATGGATAACCACGGTGGTGCACAAAGTTTGTGAAATGATGAGGGGGAATTCCCCTAGCATCATTGGCCCAAACACTGATGAGGACGATGATGACTAGTAGGAAAGTTTGGGGGCCTACCTCCATGCTGTGGACATGGTATTTTCTAATCATTTTGAAAGGATTAGGAAGATAGTTCGGATAGATTCATTTCTATTGATACCACCATAGTATTATGGGATGATGTCAAGGAAGTCTTTCCAGAAGACAAGAGGTAATAAATGCATATTATCCCCTTAGATGATGATGTATGGGGGAAGCTTTCTCAATGGTGAAGACTTGTGCTTCGAGATATCTTCAGTGAAGGTCGACTAAGGTGGACCAAAACTTTTGGAGATCAATATAATCGTATGAATAGTGACAATAACTTCCACACAATGAGTAGAGATGCTTGGTGTGCAATGGCTTGTAGCGTTGTTTGGTAGCATCAGGGAGAGTGATGTGAACTATAGGGGTATTTACATTAGTATTTTCCTCATTTATGTGAAAATGATCAAACAAGATGGGTAAATCCAGACACTGATGGGTGGTGTGGCCTAGGATATCACATGCAACACACGGTGTAAGGGATCATGTTGGTGCATGGGTAGGTAGGTTTACGACTATATATGGAGTAGGTTGTGGGTTCACATTCTTGGATCCCCCCCCCATCTTTCTTTTTGGTAGAAGGATGGGTGTATGGTTCATGTTCCTTCATAACCATGGGTGGTGGGGAATTGGAAGTACCAATCAGTTTCACAATAGTCAAGACAACCTTTGAAGTGGGTGAGGCGTTTGGTGGAGTAATATATGAAATAGGTAGACCTAACATCAAGCCCATAAGTTTAATTGTAGCCATCACAAGAGTTCCTACAATCCCAATAGGGGGAAAGACAAATAGAACTTGATAAATTGGAAATCCCTCCCACAAGTGTCTTGACGATGGGATAGGGATAGATGAGGGTTGAGGTTGGGGGGTAGAGGTCTCAGAAGAGATGGTACACAACTCTTATATCTCCGCCTTCTGTGATGGTGGGGGAGAGATTGTGCATAATTCTTAAATCTACACCATCGGTGGTGGAGGAGGTTGGACCTAAAAGGACCCCGCGAGGGTGGTATCTTGGAAGGCACTAGGACAAAAAACATGAATGATGGAATAGAGAGACTTCTTAAGTTAATTCAATTGTAGGTAAGGCATGATCTAGACAAGCCAGCCCCTTGGGATCATAATAGGTGAGTTGATTAAGCTTAACAATCCTTCCTTTGTGGGGGAACACCATAATTCTAAACATTGTGGAGGAGAATGCTTGCATAGCATACATGTAGATATATCCAAGTAGGAGGTTATTATCCAATTGGGAATTAACAACCTTGATGTTAATTAAGACAGTTTTCCCAACCAACTGGATGGGAACGTTTTGCAAGAGACCTTGCAGTTGAGCGGCTCAGCCATCATATACACGCAACATTATAAGGGACGATGCAAGCTCATGAGAACCTAACTTCCACCAAACATGAGTGGACATGTTGCAAGTGGATGCACCTTCATCAACAATACAATTGTGGATAACTAATTTATTTATGGACATCAGAATCTGAAAAGATACCTAAAAAGGCATATGAGGCTCCACTTCATTGAGATCAAACGTCATGAGGCGAGCATTGGAGAGATCTATCACACCCAAGGAAGATAAAAAATATTTTGGTAGTGAGGGACAATTCTTGAGAACCTCTAATGTAGACATGGAAACATGGGTCTGTGTCAAGTCATCTACAATGTTATAATTAGGAGCATCTAAGGAATTGGGATTATTGGCTACACAACACAAACGGATCTTGGGGATCTTAGGGATGGGGTCTACATTAGGATGAAGGAATAAAAAGGTTTCTTTAATTGGTGTAGAGTATTTCCCTTTATCGGTGTTAAGGGTATCATTAGCCTAGTCGTATTGATTACGTCATGTCTAGAGTTAACGTTGATGGAAATCATGAGAAGGTCTTGGATAGAAAGGCCATGGGTATGGCCGAAAGTCGATGGTAGAGATGGGTAAGGTGTTGTAGGTTGTGTTGTGACCACCCCTTGCAATGGGAATCGGATTTGCAAGATAATCGGTTGCAATTAGGTAAGATGAGGAGGTGGTAGGATAAGTTTCCCTTATTGGGAATTAGTCGCTTCACGTTTGTTGGCCTCATTCCATAGTTGGAAAGCCTTAGATACATGGGGACAGTGGTGAGTATAGTGTCTATAAACACTACAAAAGGAAGATGTATAATTAGTCAGTAACTAAGGGTTATTACCTTACCTGGGAGGTTTATTGGGATCCTGATTTGTGGGGTTCATATTACCTCCAGTGTTGTCAAGAGAATTGGGGAGTTGTCCTCCAACTTCCCGATTTTGGTTATTTACATTGTTCTTCCCCTTATTCTTCTTCCTAGAATTAGTTGACTACATTTGTTGGTTATTGGGCATGTTTTGTTTAGCATACACTTTCCCATGAGGAATAGGGGGAGCCGTAGGGTGTGGCTGCACTGGAGGAGCTAGCGGTAGGCCAAGAAAAAGGTAGTAAGGATTCATGGATGGTGGATCCATGTATCCTATAGAAGCATTGCCACACATACTACCACTACACGAGGGTCCATGAACATGGGGGCTATAGGAGGATACAAATAGTAGGTACTCATTCCCACATGTGAGGATGAGCGAGAAGGATCATGGGGGTAATAAGGTGTAGAAATTACACTCTAATGATGTCCCTCAATGCTCGGGATATTACATATGAGTAACCACTTGAAGGGAGAGGGTATTGAGGGTATGGATCTAGATGGGATGCAACTGAACCAATAATTCCATTCGTAGAATGGGATGCTCCTAGAGGGTCTTTCTGTGTGGACTCACTTCAAGGGGAATCGGGAATGATCATGTAAAGGTAACCGAGATATGTGTAGATAAGGCCATACTTTTGATCTTTTAGTATTGATTCCTCTTCAGTTTTCAAAGGTTCCAATTCCATGTCCTTAGCGTCAAAAGGGATTTAAAAAACCTATCTAAGAAGAAATGATCATTAAGATTAATATTACAAATACTTCTACATCGATGCAAATCATGTATATGGTCTGTGATATGGATGGATGAGGTTTGACAACATTGCAACATGATCTCGATGCCCTTGTCATAATATATAGGTAACTGGAAAAACATCAAGAAAGTGGAAGCAAGGGATACAAAATTCAGTGTACCCCATGGGGATGCTTGATGCACCACTTCGTAGTTACTCCAGTCAAGGTCCTCTGGAACACACACAATTGAATGGAATCATCAACAATTTTATTAGAGGATCAACACCAAATATGAAAGGAAATATATGGTTATGGGGGTCCTATCCTTCCTTGCCCTCAAACTTAGGGATGTCTGAAGGGATTTTGGTAGGCATTTGAGGCCATGAAGGATCATGTCAAATGGGATCATTGGTTAGTCTTGATAAATTGGGAATGTTAAGGTTAGTTGTGAAATGAAGGCTCATAGTGAGAAGGGAGTTAGAGGAGCCAACATTGGCATTAGCATTGGCACCACTGGTGTAACCTCCATGGATTTTTCCTCTATCGGAATTCAGGATGTTTCCATCCATGTTATGAGTTGGACTAGGGGGGATTAATAAGGATGGTGATCCAGGATATGAGGATCTTAAATTGAATGACTTCGATGAGGAATCAGAAGAGAACGAAGGTATTTGGAATGGAACACGTCAAGACGAACTAATGGTGCAATTTAAGAACCCGTATAGAGGAGGGTAACCTTGAATGTTTTGGGAGTATCTGAGGGGAGCTATGGTGACAGGATCTAATATAACCAATCCAACAATGCAACTCGAAAACAAGGCTAATGTAATAAATGCTCCAGTAAATTATATCAACTCTTTAAATGGTGATAAATAAAACACCAAGTGCAATGTGGGTGCATCAAGTTATCTAATATAGTCAAAGAATGAAAAATGACAAGAACATCCTATAAAGAAAAAAGACACACTAGCCCTATAAGGAGAACTACAACAAGCAAATGTAATAAAAATAAATCTTCCTCAAATATTTTCCAAACAAAGGGGGTATCAAGTCCACTATCGGAAAATAAGTGGAAATACGAATAAGGGTCTTCCAAACACTGAACTCAGATAGGGGCTTGAATCCTACCAATTCAATGAGTGAAGATTGAATGGAACAATTATAGAGAAAGTTACTGCGGGAAACTCATGTCAACTTGCAACTATCTGCTCTAGGTTCCCTCCCACATGGAAGAGCCACCTCTGGGTAATATTCCTAATAGAATGGTCACTTGGATACCTTTTTCTTAGACACATCCAACAAATTTCCTACAACTTCAATGCAAAGTAAACGATTTGGATGATCTTTGATATTTGAAAGGTAAAGGTGACCCAATCAACCCTCTGGTTCTGGGCTTGGCACATACCACCCTGAAAGGATGGTCCTGTTGGTAGATTGGCACTAACCATGTCTAATAATAGAGGATTTTGGTTCCCTAAAGAGTCAACCACTGTGTCTCATATGTACAGTGACTAGAGGGGATTGTTTGGATGCCTATCCCCAAAAGTCATAACCTAGTTACACAATTATTTTGTCCCTCAATTGAGGGAATTTAATGTGATTAAATTAGGGCTTATTTTAGGCTCCACTTAGGGTCATGAAACAAGTGATTTTTAGATTAAGGTGTGAATGTGTGTGCACAAGTGGTGTGTACAACTAGTAAATGTAAATGACAAAGAAATTTAAATGTTTGTACAATGATGAAAATAGAAATAAGACAATTCCAATAGTAAACTAATGATGTCTTTATTGACATAAATCTATGGTTTCTCAACAATGTAATGGATCACAATCAATCCACTCACAATTACAAGAAAGCATGCAAACAAGATAGCTAATAAAGGATGGATTAATAAATGAAAGAGAGAAGGATCTCAACCAACAAAACAAGTTGTTTTAGACAAATCCAAATACTCAACTAATCAAGCTAGATTTAGTAATCAATCTTGTTGAAATGAGAAAACATGTAGTTGAAAAAAACCCCAAAATAGAACCCTAAAGGCAACAAGTACTAAGATCTATCAATATTTTCTTCGCCTACAATGTCTAAAAGGAGAAGTAATCAACCAGTACAACAAGAAATTACTATATAAACAGTAAAATAAATACTCCAAAAAAACCCAAAACATAAAACCAAACCTAATTGGGCAAAGACAAAGGAAAAATCGATTGTAGAATGCACCAAAAATAAGGTCTTGAAATAGGTCATGACTTTCAAAGAGGAAGAAGTGACCCAAGTCGCTTGCTTTAGCTAGAAACTCGTGACCTATCCCCAAAAGTGTTGAAAACTAATGAACGACCTTTCTGACGTGACCAAAAATTTGTGGTTATCGGCCAGGGAACCTACTTGCGACTTGACAATAAGAAAACAACAAGAAAAAATAGCTAGATCCTACTAAAAAACACTCAACAAGGAAGTGGGAAATGATGAACGAACCTAACAAAGGGTGTATCATGGATCCATTCCTAGTATAGTTTCCAAAATCTGTTGTATGTGATTTCTCACACATGTGTGCAAAGAACACCCACCAAGGGGTTGTGTCATCCTTGGTAGCAGATTCAATAGGCAAAACAAAATGACAAAAAGCTAAACTAAACAATCGATCAACATTATTCAAAACAAAATACACATAGAGATCACCAAGACAATGTGTAAGGAATCAAAGAATGGGTTTCATTGATATACAAAGGAAATTACTAAGCAGCACATTATTACAATGAAGAGGAAATAGGGCCTTTGCAGTTGTCCAAGGGAAGGTTCGTGCATCTCCTTTGCGACCTCCAAAATCCAGCTAACTGTCACTAGGTAGATCTCCACAATGGTGAAAATAGAAAGTAGGTAATGGTCTCCTTATATTTCTGGGAGAATTTCAGTAGAGTAACGACATGAGTATGATATGGAAATTGTGTGCGTGGAATGGTGACACTAAGGGATTTTTTATAGGCACAAGAGTGGTTGAGAGAAATATCTAGATCCACTATGAATGTTCTCCATCTCCTCGATTGCTTAGTGGATAAATTAGGGTTTTGGAATCTAAATTCACAACTAATTTGAACCATGTCAAGATTTGTATCCACTATTGGCCCCTGCTTCGCTAGAGAAGAGGGAAATAATAAACTTCATCTTGAAAATCAATCTTTGGGACCAAATCATTCCTTTTGAGGGAGTAGCGATGACCTACGTCACTAATTTCAAGGGAAAAACCAACGACCCCCTTTTAAATGGTCAGCTACAAGGTTTGACTTTATATTTTAAAAGAGTTTATCACTTCCTCGAGTCATATAGATGGAAAAATGGTGCGTATGATGTCAATGATGACATATAAGGATGATGAAGCTGATGACATGGCAAGTGAGTAAATTTTGGTTGATAACAACAATTTTCACATATTTATGCCTAGCTGGACCTCTTAATTTCAATACACCACTAAAGCCTCTCAATGGTATCCTTATGGTATTATAAACATTTTAAAATTGACAATTTGGGGATAATGAGACTAGGAATTAGGTTTACCAAATTTTTAGGGCATCAAAAAGAATATTAAAATATTTATATATTTAAATCTCTAAGTCAAATATTAATCTGGTATATTATATATTCATTTTTCAAAAGAAAATTTTTGTGGGATTCTTTATTTTTTGAAATATTTAGATAAAGGGAAATACAATTTCCAACTATAATAATGATGATTATTAACTTCAAGGGACTTGATCGAATTTGAACTTGTGTCTTATAGCTTCATCATTAACAAATGATATCTTGAAAAACCGATTCAACCAATTAAACCAACCCATATGATATATATTATTGAACTATCTCATATATATATTATTGTTTTATAAATATAAATTTAATTAAAATAATATTATAATGTAAAATGACAAAATAGATATTGTAAATAACAAATAATAATTATAAATCATTTGTTGGTTCATTTGTGTGCTTAAAAAACCAACTACATCTCTTTTCTTACTTTCCAAAACATTATTTTCTTATTTTCCAAAACATGCAAAATAGTTGAAAATTGGTAGGATAATTTTTTATCATTAAATTCTTTCCTTTTTACTTTGTTTTTTCTACCAAGTCGGCCCACAAAGTTAAATCGCACTTGTTATAACCCTATTTAGACTCTTATTATTCCTAATGAGCCAAACTCTACCCTATGACAACTCTAATTTTTGCAAGAGATTACCTTGGGGCATTGGAAATGTCCCCAACATCCTTGAAATCATCCTAACCAAAAGGGGATATCACTTATCCATTATCAAGTACCTTAGAGTCTATGAACCTTTGGGATATTTACCTTAGAGTTGATATTGGTTCTTTAATTGTCACTATGTTGTTCATTGCTTTATACTTTTGTGAATTTAGTTGTATGCCAATGCATATATTTTTTGTTTACTTTGTATATTTTTTTTCTCCACGAAATACATATCCTTAGAAAATTCATTGGGCATTTCTACTCATTATAAGGATGGTACCCAAGGTAAACCATATTCTTTAGGGCTCAAGGTCCATATAACAACATACTATTAAGAGCTCAACATGTCACTTGTGGAAATTGATCTTAAATAAAAGAAATGATACCCCTTCTCTCAACCACCTAAACTAAAACCAATTAACATACACATATTATTAAAATATATTAAATTTTAAAAATTATTTATGACTATTTTTCAACCAAATAATCACACTATTTTTTAATTTTTTTATTAACATAATCACATCCATCAAAACTTTTACCAACTTCATTTACACCTACTTACAAAAAATTATACCCAATTCTAAAATTAATATAAACAACTAACCTAATCACATCACTTGAGATTTCCACCTAACAAATCTAAAATTAATATAAACAACTATCCTAATCACATCACTTGAGATTTCCACCTAACTTCATTTACACTTATTTGCAAAAAAAATAGATCGAAAACTAATATTAATATGGCCAACTTGTTCATATGAACAACTTGTCTTATGGTACATATCTAACAAATGTACTTGATCTTTAAGATGTGACTACGTATTATATAACAATATAGCTTAGTTGTAGGCCATTAGAAGGATTTACATATATGACATGTCTTGCACTAGTAAACAATGTCCTAACATACTTTTTCTAGGAATCTCATAAATCAAGGACAAACAGTGAGTTATATTAAAACGTTGCATTCTTTATTAGTAATATAGTTGAGATACCTAATAATCTTGAAGAAGTAAAACATATTTTCTCAACTTTTCACATCCTTGAGAGTGATGTCCTTTTTTTAATGAGTTCTTTGACATGTAGATTTCACATGGTGGACCGTGTAAGATATGATGGATTAGGACTTGGAATGAATATATTTTTTCTTTTACTTTTTCAGGCCATGCATGCACTTGTGTGCACCCTTGTGGATGTACTAGGCTTAGGTAAGATTGTGGTATCACAATAACTTTTGAATTTTTAGTCTTTGTCAGATAACTTTGAATTTTTGGCCAAGTGATTTGGTTGCTGAGTTGTTTAGCAATACACATTTCTTACATGTGTAAGAGTGAAAGTGTTTTTATTATCAAGAACATGTACAAGGTCTTTGTTATAAGGATGTTTTTTACTTTTCAAAAATGTTTGATTTTGAGGATGTTTTAACCATAACACGGTTTTGACCAGGTGTATTTATATTATTTGTTTGGTTTAAATATTATTTATTTTCTCATTTTTCTATACATGTAGGGAAGAAATAAACCACTTGTCTTTCATAAATGTCTTTAATGGTTTCCCTCCATATTTCCCACTCCTCTCACTCTTTCTTTGTCATCACACTCCATGTTTGATTATAATGTCATGTAATCATGTGGAGTGCAGTAAGATCATTATTAAATGAATGATGACACTCACTTTCTCCATTCACCTTTATGAAAGCCACTTCAGTAGCAAGCACTAGGCCTTTGTCAATGATCAAATCATTCTCAATATAATTTGTACCAATTTGTACCTATGCGAACAATAATATTGTCTTGCAAATCTTGTATTTGATCATTGATAACATTATATTGTCTCCATTAATATATTTTTTTAAAAATTAATAAATTTATATTAAAAAAATTAACAAACATATTTCAAATCAATATAAACAATTGTTTTCATAATAACTTTAAATTATAATAATACAACCAAATCTTAATTTAATATAACAATCTTTTTACCATATCCACACCAAATCAACATGACTATAATTAAAAAAAATTAAGTATAACTATAAAGAAAACAAAAAACAATTCATGTAAATTTTTCTACTCACATACCTCATTCCCAAGTGACTTCCCAATCACAACATCAATTACTTCAAAATAATCAAAAAAGGAAAAGCCAAAAAGTCCATTAATTAACCTTTGCTTTTTAAATTTCTTTACGACCTTTTTTTTTTCAATTGTCATCACTCATTTGTATTAATAATATAAAAAAAAACTTAACAAAAACATTAAGTTCACCCATTTAACACACATGTTATCACAATCTTACTCAATTTAAACGGGCTTTAAATTTGACATTGTCTTTTTTAAATGGTTTATTAATTTTCCATCATTGGTATATTTTGCATTGGTAATTTTTATAATTTAGATAGTTTTAATGTTATTAAAATATTTATTTTACTAAATTTATTTAAATAATAATTATTAAAATATTTATTTTATCAAATTTATTTTATTTAAAATTTATGCTCATTTTTAACCATAATCATATATATAAATATAAACACATACATAAGTATAAGTATAAATGATTTATAAAAGACAATATGCCACCATGAAACTTAAACTTTATTCGGAGAAATATAATAAATTTCCTTACTTCATTAATCAAGGAAAACAAAACTTGTTGATTAAAATTTACAGTGCGCATTGTCTATTTGCTTACAATTCACTCATGAAAATTAATATAAATGATTTATAAAAGACAATATGTCACCATGAAACTTAAACTTTATTCGTAGAAATATAATATTTCCTTACTTCATTAATCAAGGAAAACAAACTTGTTGAGTAAAATTTTCAATTGGCAATGTCTATTTGCTTATGAATTTACTGCAAATATGAATTTACTCATGGAAATTATGGTCCAAGGCCTTTCGAATTATAAGTGAAATTATGGTCCAAGGCACTTCGAATTAACTTATATAAAGGGATTCATAAAAGTTAATAAAAGGAGAAAAGGAGAGGGAGAAGTGTTTGTAATGCAAATTTTTAAGATTTTACAATTATCAAAGTACATATTTTTAAGGTTTTGTTTTTTTAAGAGTATAGTGATTATGTTAATTTTTAATAACACGGTTTATTAAATTGGTTTTGGGATGTATATGCTTTGTGTTTGGTCTTTTTATGTTTGGTCTTTTTATGTTTGGTTTTTTCTTTTCTATGAATTGTATGTTTGTGAATTAAATGTGATAGAACTTGTCTTAGGTTGTGTAATATATATGTTTTGTGTTTTATGTTGCTCTTTTTCTCTATAGGTTGTGTGTGAATAAAAAATCAAATACATTTATAATATGTGTTTAAAGTTGTATCTTTAGTTACACTCTTGGGTTGTGTGATGTATGAGTTGTTGCATTAAGAGAAACAAGTTGCATTATAACCTATTATTGAAGAGATGCTAACATCTATAACATCTATCTCGTACATCCATGAAATTGATGTAAGCATTTGTTGTGTTTTTTTTAAACTAGAATGGGTATATTGGCATTATAAAAGAGGGAAAAAATATCAACAACAAAACATTACAACAGTCCAAAATGGGCCTTTATGGTTTTTAAAATAGTATCTATCCCATATACATCTATCCATAATCTTAAAACTATTTACATATAATTGTCAACAAACTAAACTACTGTAAATTTTTACATATTGGCCTAACAATAGTTGGCAAAAAATTTCATAAGCAACTAAAATTAAGTAGTACTACGGCCATTGTCCATGACATGAGCTTCCATGTTATCTCTTGCATGCTCCTTCGAGCCTAAAATGTTCACCGCAACGTGGGTAGGTTAATGTACAGTAATTTATTCATTTCTCCTACTTCCAGCTTGGTCAATGAGTCTGGAGTGTTTTTCAATCAACAACTCCTCATGGTATTCCAGGGTTACCATCATTGTGTCAACTTGAGCTCCGTAAACTCTGATATTTCCTTTAGCGTTGGCTAGGCGATTGTCCAAACAAGACGTGTGCATTGTGATCTAACATACTTCCTCTAACACTCCCTCCAGCTGTGAATTCATCCAACACAAATTGCTTTTGATGTCCCGAAATCATCTCGGACATCTCTTATTCCTTCTGAGAGTTCTTGTAGTTTATACTCTTAGTCCACCTCGGCCTTCATAGTAGGTGGCTAGTGAACTAGACCCAAAAAATTCCAGAATCCCACACAATCCATATTAGAGAGAGGGCATTCACCATATTACCAAGGCTGCAGTCAAAGGTTACCTCTTGAAAAGTATCCTTCACATACCTAGTAGTATCTGTGACAAAGAGCCACTCCCCTAAGGCATAGGGAGAGGTATCGTCCTCCACTGCAGCCAATATCACCATCCCCAAGTCAAAATCCACACCAAACTTTCCCCTCACATCTCTTCACTTGAATATCCCAACTATAATAGTGTGACTTGTGCAAGAAGGACATATATCAAAGAGTCCAAGTTTCCCGTAGTATACTCCATGCACGAAGGAAAGTGTTGCATAAAGACTTGGATTTGGGAAATAAAACGATGATTGAATGCATTCATTGGAGATGGGACCTTATTAATTGTAAACCGGTCCATAATGTTTCGATTTAATAACCTTAGAGGAGCCAACTTATTGTTAGTTAAACCCCATTTTTTATCATGCCCCCTCTTGCTATAAGAGCATCATTGTTTGCAACTTTATCTCTTATTTTATTGTTTTCTCGTTGAACATGTAGAAACTAGACATCAATAATTTGATGGAGGATCCCATTGATATGATTTTGTAGCTTCCCCACTATTTTTCATCGATATCCTTTCTTTTCTTGGCTTGAGAGATGATAAAGAGGGAGTCCCCAATAACAAAAATCGATTGGATTCCAAGAGAAACAATATGTTCAAGTCCTTGATAGAGAGCATAACTCTCTACTTGGTTATTGGTAGCTTTCCCTAAACCCCATTCAAAGGTTAGTACTATAATTCCTCTGAGATCTAGGAGGATCCCCTCATACCTGCCTCCTTGAGATTACCCTTTGAAGATCCATCAAAAACAAAACATGGCATTGGATATTCGAGATCCAATTCTGGAATTTATCCTAGTTCAATTCCAACTTCCAGGAGAATGTGTGAACTTGCATTCTCACGGGAGGAACCAAATTATTGAATCCATAACTTCTCTTCTATTATCAATGATCTGTTGCAATAATTTATATTGTGTCTATCCTGGATTGCTTCGCTTAGAAGGTCCTTAGCACGAGAAATTGTACTTGCTTAGGGAGTGGAATTGCAGTAAACAATTTCCTTGTTTCCACTTTCCCACACTTTCATGCATACATATTTCAGAAGAGCATACCATTTTCATGATAGAGTGGGCTTACCTAAGAGAGGACCCAAATATTCATCTTTCCAATTTAAGAAATATCCACTCAAATTGTCTAGGAGACTAACTAACTTGTTCAAATCCTTCATAATGTGACCCCAAACCTGTTTTATGTATTCACATTTGGAAAATATATGGTTGATTGACTCTTCATCTTATTTACAGAGGACGCGTCTTGATGGTCCATGGATCTGTCTTTTTTTTAGGTTTTTAGAAGTGCGAGTTTTTTCATGAACAAGAACCCAACAAAACACATTTATTTTTGGAAGTTTGTCTTGTTGCCATATTTTCTACCAAAGCTAGCAAAAGGGAGAATGAGGTTGTATTAGATACAATATTTCATATCCCTCTTTAACATAATAGATTTCATGTTTACCCCATCCCCTGCTATCTTTATAGTCCAAGTTGAGTGGAGTAGCCCCATGCAGAGCTTGCAACAGAATATCGAAGACCTTACTCAAGGGCTCCGGTACATCCATATTCCTTCATTTCATCCATTTTCCTTCCATATCTCATTCAGATAGATCATATAGAGTCTTAATTCCTCTTTCATGCAACCATTCTTTTATATCCATAAGCTTTACATTCTGATTGAATCGAGCTTCTCCCAGTATGTTATCTTTACACAAATTTATTATTTTTTCCATTTCCGCGAATCCAATACAGTCCTTCTTGTATAACTGTCTATGGACTTACATAATTTCAATATTTCCAAGCCATCCCTTTCCTATTTTCAATCATCCACACATTGAAGTTGGGGCTTGAAATTTTATTTTATTTTCAAAATATTTCTTTCCACTTTGTTTTTTCCCTGGAAACTAGACTCCATATCAATTTGGAACCCATTTCCAAATTCATTAACTTCATAAATTTGGTACCAATGCCTCCATTTCCTTTTGGATCTTTAACTGTATCCCATTTTACCAAGTGGAACTTTTTCTGATTTGATTTCCCCCCTTTCCAAAGGAAATTTATGATGCATTTATTAAGATTTTTCATAACACTAATTGGAGCCAAAAGAGAGGAACACCAAGATAAAGGAAGGGAAGATAGAATGGACCTAATCAAAACTATTTTCCCCACTAAATTGAGCCACCACATACCCCAAATTTGTATTTTTTCTTTGATTTTATGTGATATCTTCCCCCATTTATCATATTTGACTCATTTATGCAAAATAGGAATGCCAAGGTATTTGAAAGAAATCCAGTTGCCAATACCCACGAATCAAAGAGATCTGGATATTTTTTGTAGTAGGAGGGGGGGATGTTCCATCTAAAATTTTCACTTTCTTCATTGTTAACTTTTCATCCCGAGGCATCTAAGAAGAGATCTAATGTCATCTTAAATCTGTTGGCATTGATTACCGAGGCACCTCGAAGTAGTATAGTATTTTTTGCGAACTTAGTATTGTTAACTTATTTAACTCCCCTGGATATAGTGATTATGCGGAGATTTCCTTCCTCCCTTTCCCTAGGCTAGTTTTGATCCGGATTTGTGTGGGAACGAAACAAAATATAGCATATACAGAATCATATATAGAGATATATATTCGCATACACAGATATATGTAAATAAACACAACGATACAATAAACACATATTCTATTAAATATCAAAAATAGAACAGACTGTAAATACAACAGCTAGAATGGTAGTAGCTATCTTTGAGAAGAGATGTGGCCACTGTGCTCATTCGCGCTAAGATGAATACAAAGAGAGGCCGAAAGGGCCTATTTATCATAAGCATAAGGGAAAGAATCCCAAACATCCAAAAACCTAACCCTAGAAGATCAACCGTCATAAAGTTTGCGTCCCCAAGGTGGTTAGTTGAACAGTCAACTTCCCGGGGTCATAACTTTTGCATACAATCTCCGTTTGGTGCGCTCGGTATCCCATTGGAAAGATATATCCAAGGACTACGCTGAGGACCATAAAATGAATGGGCTCTTTCATATAAATATTTCCCAAAAAAACGTTGTTTAGGGCCTCAAAACGTCCCCAAACGTTTGAGACCCGAAAAACCGTATAAAAATAACAAGAAAACTACTAGAATGAAAAACTGTTTTGAGCTAGTGGAATAGGTGGGTGGCGACCTATATCCATATGGATCATTCCTCCCCCCTTAGGAAGCAATGGTCTCCATTGCGTCAAATCCCTTATCATATGTCGAATTGTGTGTTGAGTTGAGATTCGGGTGCGACGTTTGCTGAAGTGAAAAGGTTTCCTTTCTTTGAAATCTTCAGAGGGTTGTAATTGTTGTTGTTGGATGCGCTGGAGCTGTTCAACATTTTTGGTTGTTGTGGTATCCTTGGTCTGCACTGGTGTGGATGGTTTCTTTTTGGAGGAGCACCTCGAATGTGTGGCCTTGCATTGCAGAGGTACTCGAATAGGCGATGCTGCACTAGATTTCTATTTTTCTTGTTTCTGCTGAGTAGAGGGATAATGGGCAGAGGTTGTGGATGTCTCTACGATTTGATGTTCTCCTTTAGTGGAAATTGTGAATAGGGAAAATTTACCAGTGTGGGAGATTATCTTCCTGCCCTGCTTGGTCGGGGTAGGTGAAACTGTCTCTGGTATCCGATAGAGTTGTCCTCCCGCAGTGACAATGACACTACGAGGTCGTGATTCATATACAGCATGGCGCTTCCACATATATGGCTGTCCTAAAAGAACATTGCATACTTCAAGTGGGGCCACATCACACAATACCTCATCTTTGAAGGACTTGATGTCGTATGGTAGGTGACATTGATGACTGACCCGAATCCCTCGTCCTTGGCTCAACCAACCAATGGTGTATGGTTGCGGGTGTGGTGTTATTGGTAGCTCCAATTTATTGATGACTTCTGTTGAGATCAAGTTATTTTGGCTGCCACTGTCCACAACAAAGTATAGGGGCATTCCCTTCACCCACATATGTGAGTGGAAAAGGAGCTCCTCTGCCTCCAACTCTTCAGGTTCCTCTAGTTGAATTTGTGTGGTGGAAACAATGGCATTGGGTTCTACATCAATGATCTGCTTCCATTTTTGCGTGGTTGTGAAATTAGGTTCTGAGTCAGAATCGGAACTGGGATCTAATTTTGAGGCTTTGATCTCAGCCACCAATTATTGTTTTGAACAACATTCATCAGTGTTGTGCCAGGGGCTTTTGTGGAACTCGCACCACTTCCCGGTGTCCTTCTTTGTCTTTTTGTTACCCTTCTTCGCTTGTGGTTGGGACTGGTTGTCCTTTCCCTGCCCTGTGTTCTGCGAGCCAGAGTTTCCCTTGCCCTGCTTCTATGCAGGTCCGAAGTCACGCTTGTTCTTTTGTTGAAGTTTTTTCTCAATTTTGACAGCATATCGATAGGCGGATCCGAGTGAAGAGATTTCCAGGAAATCCATCTCTGTTCGTATGTACTGGTGTAGGCCACTGCGATATTTCAGTACTAGGTGCCGCTCGGAGTCCTTGATACCTAGCTTTGTGCGCAAGGTATGAAATTTGTTGGTGTACTCTGACTCCGTTTGGTCCCTCTTTTGACGCAAAATGGTCCATTTTGTGTACTGGTCATCATAGTTTCCCACAGGGTAATATTGTTCCTTAACGACATCTATGAAAGAGGCACAAGTGTGATCGTAATCAAACAATCCAAACTCGTCTGATGAGTTTTGCTCATAATAAGTTTCCCACCAATTTTTAACATGGAGGACATCTTTAAAGAGTGCAAAGACGGTCTTTTCTCTGTCGGAAAAATTGTGGACAGAGAAATACCCTTCTAGAATATTCAACCATTTATCTAGGGCATCAGCATCGATCTGGCCTTCAAATAAAGGGATATCAAAATTAACTTGTACCTTGAAGGGAGTCGCATCTCCGAAACGGCTGCTCGTTGAAGGTGTATATGTCGCCGTCGGCATGCGTCAGAGGATTTGGGCGAAATTATCCATCATCTCGTTCCTCTGTCGCGTGAGGGATTCCTCGAGCAACAACTTGATAGGATCTCCTGCTCCGTCATCTCTCTTTTCATCCACCATGGGAGGTCGTTTGGGGCGGCGAGAGTGATCTTCCCCAAGTGAAACTAGTTCAAGACCCAACTCTCGGTATCCTGACCTCGTCGGGGACATGCACCGAGAAACAATCAAAGAGCAGATTGCTCTGATACCACTGATCTGGATTTGTGTGGGAACGAAACAAACGATAGCATATACAGAATCATATACAGAGATATATATTCACATACATAGATATATGGCAAGAAACACAGCAATACAGTAAACACATATTCTATTAAATATCGGAAATAGAACAGACTGTAAATACAACTGCTAGAATGGTAGTAGCTATCTCTGAGAAGAGATGTGGCCGCTGTGCTCATTTGTGCCAAGATGAATACAAAGAGAGGCTGAAAGGGCCTATTTATCATAAGCATGAGGGAAAGAATCTCAAACATCCAAAAACCTAACCCTAGAAGATGAACTGTCATAAAGTTTGCGGCCCCAAGGTGGTTAGTTGAATAATCAACTTCCCGAGGTCATAACTTTTGCATACGATCTCCGTTTGGGGCACTCGGTATCCCGTTGGAAATATCTATCCGAGGAATACGCTAAGGACCATAAAACAAAAAAGTTATGTCGGACCAAGATTTCCCAAAAAACGTCGTTTAGGGCCTCAAAACGACCCCAGAAGTTTGGGACCTGAAAAACTGTAGAAAAATAACAAGAAAACCGCCCAAATGAAAAACTGTTTTGAGCCAGTGGAATAGGTGGGTGACGACATATATCCATCTGGATCAAGTTTCCTTCCAAGAGTTTATGCCATAATAATGTAGAGAAGAGGGGGAAGAGGGAATCCTTGCCGAAGTCCTCTTCATGCCTGGAATATTTTTGTAGGTTTTCCATTGACCAAGGGAGAAATCCATGGATGGTTAATGCAGGCTTTAATCCATTTGATGAAGATAGGAGAAAATCCAAATAGTTCTAAAACGGAAAATAAAAAATTGTGTCAAACTTGATCAAAGGAATTTTTAATATTGAGTTTGATTTCCATCCCTTGTTCTTTTCTTAAAACACCAGAGTGTATTGCCTCTTACACTAAGACAATATTATCCATTATCTACCTTTTTTCAACACACCCACCTTAACCTTTAGAAATGATCTTGGGTAACAAAATCTTCACATGATTTTCCAGAATCTTAGTTAATATCTTATAGGGCAAATTATAAAGGGAGATTGGCCTGAACCTTGCAAAAGTTGAAGGCCTTGTTACTTTGGGTATTTAAGCTAGAAAGGAGGAATTTGTGGCACCTCCTATCTTCGCCCTTCCTTTGGTCCAATTCAACATTCTACAAAGATACTTTTTTATAATGGACCAACACGCTCGAAAGAAATGTATAGTAAATCCATCTGGGCCTAGAGATTTGTCTGATCCTAATCCCTTTATGGTTGTGAGCACTTCTTCTTCACTAATGTACTTATTTAGCAGATGTTTTTCTTCTTTCGTGACCATATGTGGCACATTTGTTAACATATCTTCCTTTTCTATACCCGTTAGTGCCCCTTGCTCTATGTAGAGGTCCTTGAAATGGAGATAGGCTTCTTCTTGGACAACTACAGTGCTCGTAGCTTTAGCCCCATCACTATCCTGAATTTCACAAATTATATATTTATTCAACTAAAGTTTCGTCAAGTTGTGGAAGAAATATGTATTTCTATCTCTAACTTTCAACCAAAGGGCTTGATATTTCAATATCCAAACCTCCTCTTCCTTCCTTTAGCCCATTCAACTATATATTTAGTTTTTTTTCTCTTTGTAGTGGCTCTGTTGTTACTTCTACTGTCTCCATTTGCACCTGCAAAAGTTCTAAATCTTTTTGTATCTCCATTTTTTCCTTTTAGAGGAGAATGGTACTAATTTTTTGCCCAATCTTTTAGAGTTTCTTTTACTAATCTCAATTTTGACTCCCACACATAAGATGGCAATCCCTCAATGTAAGTTTCCCATGTTGTTTTAATGAGAAGATATGCTTCATCATGTTTCAACCAAAGATGATTAAAATGAAAAGGGATTGGCCCTTGATTCTCTATTTCTTCTATGAAAATCATGATTGGTTTGTGATCTAAAATTGCATTAGGAAGAATTGTAGTCCACAACAAGAACCCTTTTTGTAAAAGGGAACTATGTACCAAAAACTTGTCCAATATGGAAGCAATATGCCCTGGACCTATTCTCCTGTTGGACCAGGTATAGAGCCTCTATTTGGTATTATATCCACTAGATCAGAGTCACTTATCAGATTCCCAAGGCTTTCTCCAAATGGATCTTGCACTAGGATGCCCACTCTTCTTTCTTTATGTGAAATAGGTATATTAAAATCTCTGGCTATAATACTACATTGATGCTCTCTGATACCAGAATTCTTGTTTAATACTATACTGCACATGATCATATTCATTAAACAAACTTTGATAATCTCCTAAGTACGAATATCCTCCAATTCCACCATAATCCAATTGTTATTGTCTTTTTGATGTTGGAGCTTGAATTTCCTCATATCCCAATAACTCCCAGTCCTCTTGAAGCTCTTTTGGCGCTAATAACAATGCCTATGCCATTTTTTCATAATTTTTGAAGGATAAGATTCATTTCATTTGCCTCCATTTTTGTCTCCTGGAGTAAAGGGAGGGAAAGCCTTTCCTTATATATCATGTTCTTTATTGCTTCTACTTTTTGTTTTCTTCCTAAGCCTTTGCAATTCCAAGAGACTGTATTCATTATTTCTTAGTATGGGGTCTGGCTTTACCTCCAACTTCCGCTCTTTTCCCCTTTGTGTTTTGACTTAATACTATTACTTTTATCAAAAGAGTCATGTTTACCTAACTATTTTTCCTGATCTGCTTCCGCTTCTCTTATATGCTTATGGAACCTTCTTCTTTATTTTTATACATTGATCTATCATCTTCATTGTCTTCTGACGAGTCCCCATGGCATTGTTTTGATTGTTGTCTGGTCATAACCCCTACAAATTCCTCTTTTTTGCTGCTCTAGTATGAATTAATTTCCTGAATTGGTTCGGGAGAAAGGATGGACCTGTGTATTCTCCCAATATGACCTCTTCTAAGACTATTTGTGGAACAGGGACATGGGTATTTGTGTCCTGTGTTTGCTCTCCTATTTGATATGTTTGCTTCTCATTGTCTTCATCTTCCACTAAAGCTTGAAAGTGATTTGACTACGAGGGTTCTATTATGTTTATTTGCTCAGTGTTTGCATGAATCTTCTCCCCTTTCTCTATCACCTGTTATCAACCCTTCACTTGTTCTTTTTCTATTTCCTTCACCATATTCTTTGGGAAATCTCTAGCAAAATGTATATATTCATGGAACAATTTACATTTGAAGGTAATTGATCATAATCCACCTTTTGTACCTATGTCCAACTATCCATAATGAGATTAGCAGCCTCTAGTAGTCCTTTATCTAGATCCACCTCTACATAGATTTGAGCACACAAAAACATAGGGGGTTTGGGCTCAAATTTATAAATATAGGGCCCTCAAAAATTTCCTATGTCTACCAATACTTCATCAGGCCAACAATGTAAGGAGAGATGATGAGACAAACCAGGTGAATATCCAAAATAGATATTTCAACATAAAAGAATCCATAAGAATAGAATTAAAATATAGTATGAAAATTATGAAATCATTACAAATAAAAATGACCCATATATATAATCCCTAAATAGCACCTTGGTAACTCTTCAGAAAGAGTTGCATCTTTTAATAATTATTATTATTAATGTTTATTATTAATTATCAATTATTATTATTTATTTTATGTATATTGATATATCTTATGTTCATAAGAGATGAGGGAGTATTACCGAGACTGGAACAATAGAAGGGATATCACTTTCAGGATCAAAATACATACTCTAACTATTTAGATACATACCTCTTGGACCCATGAACTAAGGCCCATATCTAAATATCACATCAAGATCTACTTTATGTTCAAAAACAAAGGCATAATACCCTCTTCCACACAAGTGATGTTGCATCCTACCTGACAATAACGGTCTCCAGTTTTTGTTTAGCCATATATCCATATCCCTTGGGGAAGGCCAGAGTCATGTAAAAATTCCCACAAATCCTCTCTCTGATAGTCCTAATGCCTTCATTTTCGTTGATGCTGAAGTGATCTTGATTTCAAGAGCAGCTGCCCGCTTTTGCAAACTGAGCGGAAGAGGTTTGCGTGGGTAAGTTCGAAGCTTTCTGCAGAGATGCCAAATAGCGAAATGCTTCATCCAACTCCCTCCATGGGTCAAGACGTGGAGGATCTATGGCCAACAGAGTGCGACCAAGATTTTGCCACACACACTATAACCTAGGTCAAAGTTGTCAGAGCCGTTAGAGTTGCAGACCTAATCACTTCTTTTTGTTCCAAAATAATATATTATATAAAATTAAAAATATAATAATAATAAATTTAATGTAGCTTAATAATTATTACTCACAAATCTTTATCCATATAAAAATTGCACTATAAACATAAAATCACATAAAACATTTAAAGATGAGAAAAATGATACAATTCTATATGACACATTTCCTTCTTGTTTTTTTCAATTCATACAATAAAATTATAGTAATGATAAAGATAATGTGAGCTCAATAATAATTGTTCATTAATATATATAAAACCAAACCAAATCAATTATTGGAAAATGAAAACATTAATCAACCCTATTTGGCCAATACACTATGATATACAAAATATAAAAATATAGTAATGTTAAATATAATGTGAGCTAAATAATAATAGTTCATGGTTAGTGGTAAAAGAAGATAATGGATAAATTCTCTTTTAATTTTTTTTGGCATCATTTTATTTATTTTTACATCAGCCAATAGTGTTAATGGTGAGTTGCATGATAGCAAGTAAACACATCGCTGTGAATTTATCTTTGTTTCTATTTCAAATATATATATATAGGCACAGGCATAGTTGCTAGTTGCAATTTTATTATGTTGGCAATGTTTATTGTGTGCATGTGAGAGAGATAACATAATTGCTAGTTGACAATTTTTATGTTGGCAATGTTTCTTTGTGTGAGTAAATGATACACTCTTTTTGTTTTGAGATTTTTTGTTCCTAAAAAAATTGCTTTGCAAAAATAATGTAACTTTGTGTGCAAAAATCATGTAACTTTTTACATCAGCTAATAATGTTAATGGTGAGTTGTATGATAGCAAGTATATACATCCCTGTGAATTTATCTTTGTTTCTATTTCAAATATATATATTGGCATTGTTGCTAGTTGCAATTCTATTATGTTGGCAATGTTTATTATGTGTGTATGAGAGCATAATTGCTAGTTGATAATTTTTATGTTGGTAATGTTTCCTTGTGTGAGTAAATGATATACTCTTTTTGTTTTGAGATTTTTTGTTCTTACAAAAATTACTTTGTAAAAATAATGTAACTTTGATTATTCATTCAAATGAATAACAAGTTATAACTCTTTTTCCATTTAAAATATATATGTGTTTAGTTTTTATGATAAAAATATTGTAAAAATAAAAAATAAAAAATTATAAATTATAATTTATAATGAAAAAAAAATTAATATTCATGAAAAAATTGGTTATAAATATTCACTAATTGGTTTACGAATATAAAAATTCCTCTCATTACATCAACATTACAATACTATTAATCCACATTAAATTGAAAAATAAACCCATCGTGTAACTGCCGAGAGAGTGTGCATATGTCACAACCAAGAGAAGTGGGTAATAACCAAAGTCAAAATCTCTCTATTCAAAACAACACTAAAATACTAAAACTAGCTCAAAAGTCCATGTAACAGGCAAGTTAGGCAAGTTGAGTGGGTAACCCCAAGGAACCGAAGATCTCGGACCTGAATCCAAATTTTCATGGCAATTTCTTCGGCCAGCCTGGCTGTGACCTGTCTTCCGTTCACCAGCGAAAAATACACAGTGGCATTAAATCTTTTCTCATTACGTCCTTAATAAGGAGCAAACAAACACACTATTAATTACTCTTTAAAGAGAGTGGAGGAGCTGCCACCAGGAAAACAAAGCCCATCATATCAGCTCCTGTTGTTTTGGATCATCCATGAAAGTGTCTCAAGCTTCCATGGAGTTGTAGGGAGCAATACAGAGGTTCCCAAAGCTTCTCTAGAGACCACATCTTAGAGTATGGAATGGTATGAAATTGGAACCAGCAGTCTGACTATTTTCTTTTTAATCTGAGAATTGATACCTCTTGATCCGTTTGGCCCAATTTCCAGAATTTTTATGGTCCGATCTAGGAGCATTTAGGATCTTTTGAGGTTGTTGTTTTAATTCAAGTTCTGCTTTGTTTCTGTAAAAATATATTGTTTCATCCATTTCCCTGCAAGCCCAATACCATCTATGAAGGTTTGAAAACGTCTTATCTGAGCACAGCGAACGTCTTACAATGAATTTAGAGTAACCAAGGTGATTGAATTCTCTATTCGGTGATCTTGTTTCAGGAGTTAGGTCCATTGTTTTTGGGCTAATGGGTGAGTATTCTACTATGGGTGCCTTGTTGATCGGGTTTTAGCATTGATTTCGTGGGTGCCAGGATAACAATTCTCTGGTAGGTGTCAAGATCCAACTGGGTTTTGTTGTGGGTGCAAAGACCCTGATGGATAAACTATGTATATCTGTATGTATCGCTGAAATCTAATAGATATATAATGCATTTTTGAAATATTGGTTTGGCATCATACAAGCGGCTGGATCTGAAAAATGCCTGAAGCATTTCCTTCTTGTTTTGGACAATCTAAAGGTGCCCACTTGACAGAAAAGTCTTCTTCTGCTGGCAGCAGAATGACACAGAACCTAATAACTTGCCTCTATGAGACCAAACTTGCAGGGATCTGCAAATTTGTGACCATAACATGGTGCAAGAATCTCATGGGCCATGGGCTCAGTGTCCATGTCAATGACACAAGTTGCTATTATATGTGCAAGGTTGATATGAAGCCATGGTCCTTCTGGAAGAAGCACGGATCCAAGAGCTTTGATGTCAAAGGGAAGAAGATGGAAGTGTTCTGGGATATGAGCAATGCTAAATATGTGTGCGGGCCTGAGCCACAGGAAAGCTTCTACGTGGCCCTAATATGTGAGAAGGAGATAGTCCTTTTGTTGGGAGATATGCAGGAGGAGGCCTACAAGAAAATCCATTCAAGGAAGACATTCGCTGAGCCCACATTGTTGTCTAGAAGAGAGCATGTGTTTGGGAAGAGATATTACACAACAAAGGCACAATTTGGTGATAGTGGCATGACTCATGACATTGTGATTGAATGCCACACAGGGGGATCCAAGGAGCCAAGATTGTATGTGACAGTCGACAAGAAGGTGGTGTTGCAGGTCAAGCACTTGATGTGGAAGTTCAGGGGCAATCAGACAATTGAGGTTGATGGAACCTCAATACAAGTCTTCTGGGATGTGCACAATTGGCTCTTCAATCCCAGCAATGGCCATGCTGTCTTCATGTTCCAGACATTGGGCGATCGGATATCAAGCAATGCTCGGAGATCCAACAATGCTGATGCTGTCCCCTGCCAACCTCTGCCACCATCTGTGTTGCAGTGGCCTTCTCCATCCGCATTCAGTATCAGAGGCCATGACAAGACCTTCCTCCAGAGCAGTTCCTCTTCGTCTTCCTCTTCAAACTCGAGCTCGTCAGTATTGCAGTGGGCAAGCATGGAAACTGAAACAGCTAGCCCATCTGGCTTCTCCTTGTTGCTGTATGCATGGAAGAGTGAGTAGGGGACTGATTAGAACCAGGTCGAAGAATATGGGAGCTGAGGGAAGAGCAGAGTGGTGGAGAACAGAGAATAGCTGTGAATGAGAAGAGATAGCAGATGAGGACGCTACCATGGTTAAGAAGGGAAAAGAATGGCATTGAATGTTAAGGAGTGGTGGAGGCTTCTAGGTTAGCTTGTCCAATCCATCCGCTGGAGGATGTACAGACAATCTAGCTAACACTCAGGACAAGGAGCACATTGATTTATATATGAAGTAAATGGGGCAAATGCATGGAGTTCGGACCTTAGCCAATCCATCATGCTAGCCTGTTTGATCGGATAGCTTTACCAGTAAGCCAATCAACAATCTGATTGGCAGTTCTTCTCACATGGGTGATTTTAAATTCCAAAACATTTTATAGACCTAGTCTAATCCATGATATATGAATATCAATCTTTTCATGAAGGATTTTGATTTCAAATTCCACTACACTTTCTAGACCCAGTCTTATCCATGATATATGAATATCAATCTTTCATGAATGATTCTGATTTTCTCCATTAAGATCATTGGTAAGCAACTTGGAGTCTCCTAAAAATGAATATTTTAAAGCATTGGTTTACAGATTCTTTGACACCACAAATGAGAGTTGATAGTTCAACATGGTTGTTTTTCTAGATTTGCACAATTTATAATAAATTCCAGTTATATGTCCTGCATTGCTCCTACATACCTCTAGTCTTATTCTCGTTAGGCTAGGGTTTCCTTTGGAGACAATCAAGATTAAATTTGATCCATCCTTGTGGAGTGGGATACCATGGGAGCTGGCAGTGTTTGGGATTTCTCAATATCTGTTCTTTATCAGTATCTCTTTTGAGGATTTGAGTTTAACTGACTTCATGTGATTAATCTCCTCCTTTGACAAAGTATCATTATGTTATTGGATATTGTCTTTCAATGTTTCTACCATTACTATTTTGTTTTCATTCCAAATCTGATTTGGAGACCAAAATTTATCCTCAAATATCTTCATCTTTCTTGCTTCCCATGAGAACCAAAGAATAAATTATGGGGAGATATTTCAATACAGTTAAGAGTGTTCCTACTTTCCATAGGAGCTTCAATAATTCTCGGATTTTTTTCCATCGATGAAAACAAGGTTGCAATGGTTTCACTGAAGAGGTCTCAATAGCTCCACAATGGAGAAGAATATGGCTCGAGCCTTATTCATTTTTCAAATATCCATTGCATCTTAATGGACCACATAAACCTCTTTTCCTTAGAGCTACCTATGAGAGAATTTTTTCAATGGTTGCTAGCTAAAAATAAGAAGCTATCTTTGGTCCGGTCAAACGGATTTCAATTCTTCCTTCATATAGGATATTTTTGTACTGTTTCCTCTTCAAAAGGATTATGGGGCATCGTTCCTTCATAGTATAGTTCCTTTATGATTCCAACAAAGCACGTCTCTTCCTTTTTTGAATTGTAGTTTTCTCTTCATCTTGGATTTGAAGGGGCCAATCATCTGATCCAAGAACCAAAGGAAATAGTACTTTCGTTGTTGGAAAAATGATTACATCTCCAATTGCAATTGTAGAACAATATCAAAATCACTGGCATCAACCAAGATCCTAGTCTACCTCTAACTGCTAAAGGAAACAGCCGAATCTTCTAGAAACAGTAAGAAATTCATAGTATGAAACTGGACTTAATTCAACTTGAACTTGCACAAGATCTACTTGAAACCAGCAACGAGCAACATTCTACCTATGACTACCAGAAATGAGCAACGCAGAGGGAAGACAACTAAGGAGTTCTCCGTTCCGAAGATGAGATGAGCCAATAAACCAATCTTCCCCTATTTATAGATTTAGAGGTGAGTCTTTGCTTTGGGGACATTTGAAGTCTACGAGTTGGCAGAAGCTTGGAAGACACTCCAAGCCTAGTACTAGTTGGCATTGTACAAGGTCATAGATCTCTTATGAAAATAAGATGTTTGTGTTGTGTTTGCTAGCCATGAGTTGTGAGTTTACTGCATTTTGAAACCACAGGCATGTTGCTAACTGGCCTTTCTCAGTATTGCTGCTTTCTTCCCACTTTTATGCTTTCATGGCTGCTTTTCAAAAGTTTTCCACAACATACCCATGATATGGCCCCTCTGAAGAGCTGCTTTAGTGCCCTACAATCTTCCCATTCAAGTAGCCATAATACTTATGTGTTCAAGCTCTCCTTTTACACATCGTGCTGACTTGTGCACTGGGATGGGTTTGTGATAAATTATACGCAGCAGGGAGGGTTTGTGATAAATTTATACTCAGCAGGGAGGGAAAATTCCCAGGAGTCTTATTCTCACTTTTCCATTGTGCCCATTAACTCAGCTCTTGCTCACTTTTTTCCTTGTAAATATTCTTAATATGTTGAGTTGAAATATTTATGAACAAGTACAAAATGAGGCTCTTCAAGTAAAGATAAAGATGTTGTAGAAAATATAACTCAATATGAATTTAATTTTTATTTTTATTTTCTTGTTTTTTATTAAAAAAATTTAAAGATGGAAAAATCTAACATAGTTCAGTGGTCACATTGGCCCTGAGGATAGTCATCACTGGCTGCTATCAGCAAATGCAAGCTGACTCATTCACTATTACTCAAGCAAAACCACACCATTTGAAATAATAAGTTGATGGTCATAAGAAGCATACTTCAACTCATGCCATGACTTTTACGTTTTGGAATAATGTTAATATTTTAAAATTTCAAAATCATTTTTAAATCACATCCACTTTATTATAAGTGCATGACTCAACTTTTAGTTTATTATAACTGTTAGTCATTGGCTTAGGTTTAAAATGAGTTATTTTGAACATTTTGGAACTTCATAGTTGACTTGGTACCATCTTCATTGTTAGCATGGTACCATTTTGAACACATCACACTTAAAGACGAAATATGGAGGTAAGGAACATACCAATGCATATGTGGAAGAAACACCCATAAAGTATCCAAGGAGTGACCCTCTCCCCTATTTGAAGTGGAACATGATTATTTGAGACATACAATCAGAGTTGTATTATCACTACAAGGCAACCAATGATATACCATTCAAAGGCCTTTTTTAATCAGTTGGTTTCAATTACTTGACAAGGAACTATGTTATTGTGGAAGCTATGAAGCAAGAACTATATTACCATGCAAATTATAAAGCATTGGAGACATTATTTGTTGAATGAAAATAACATTATTAATTTATTTCACAAACTTTTATAATTCTTTCAAATGGACTCCAAACAATAGCAATAAAAACACTAACTGAATGGCATGATTTCAATTACTTGACAAGGAACTATGAAGCAAGAATTATATTATCATGTAAACTATAAAACATTGGTGACATTATTTGTTGAATAAAAATATCATTACTAATTTATTCCACAAACTTTTATAATTCTTTCAAATGAATTCCAAACAATAACAATAAAAACACTAACTAAATGGCATGCCTCTTGATAATCAATCACAACAAAGGTAGTCAACATTTGAGCAAATGACATGCCTCTTGGTGATCAATCACAACAAAGATACTAAAATTTTTGAGCAAATGACATGCCTCTTGATGATCAATCACAACAAAGATACTAAAATTAATTTGAGTGAATGACATGCCCCTTGTGATCAATCACAACAAAGGTACTCAAAATTTGTTGATTTTTTTCTAGTGTTAAAGCAAAAGTTCAGCATGTACACTTTTAGATAAGAAGCCCTTCCAATGTTGGAGACGAACATATATGTGTGGTATGCTCGTGTAGTTTAAGTCAACTTGGAAATTGGTACCCACGTTGTTTTGGTTAATAATATTTTATTAATGTATGTGTTGTTTTGAGTTGAATTGTGTACTCAAGTAAGCCCCTTTTAACTTATAAATAATTGTAAATTTGTGGTTAGACCTCTCTTTAGCTTGTCTATAGGGCACGGTTGAGAGTTACATTAACAATGTAATCTATGATTATACATATTATTATGTGAATGCAAGGGTGAGTTATCCCAACCTTTGCTTGTCTTTTTTGTGTTGTTCATTTGTTTGGGGAATGCTCAATGCGCATCGTTGCATTGGTATGAAAATTAGTTAGAAGATTTGGATTTGACATGGGTAATGTCTCTCTATTTAGAAAAGGTGACCCTCTTGTCAGGAGCTGGTGGAGGGGGGTTGCCTTTCAGTTTCTTGTGAATTGTCCCAAAATAATATCACGTTCCATTTAGACTCGAAAATATAATGAGGCTGCAACAAGCCTACAGGATGGAGATGATTATCAAGCAAGAGAATGATTGTCTGTCAACCTATCAGTGGAGTGTCCCTCCCTCTTTGTTGTCAAGTAAGGGAAGAGAGGGCTCTCTCAATTGGTGGAGTGATGTCTCTTTTTTTTGTAATTGTTATTGCCATGTTATGACCTAGGTTTATATTTGTCAAGATATTAGAAACTACTTTTTCCCGATGTTCTATTCAGATCCACACACATGTATATCTTCGTCATAATTAGCATAGTCATCACAATCCATAGACATAGTCATCATTAATATATCTATGCAAGAAGATAAAGAATTGATCTTACTTGTGAGTGTGTCATGTGGTGAGAAGGAAGCCTTATGGGCTTTAAGACATGGTTGAGGTTGTATGAATCTAATTGTTTTAGGGCTTATAAATCATTTGAGCTTTAAGGTTGTCATGCAGTGAGAAGGAAGCCCTAATGAGCTTTAAAACATGGTTGGGGTTGTCTGACTCATTGTTTTAGAGGTTATAAATTCTCTGAACTTTGATTTGTATAGGATAATTTTCATAAGGGTGAAGATCAAAGATTCGATAGAGCAACTTTATGATCAAAACAAAATCCTTTCCATTTTGATTTATTTAGGGTACAATTAATATGAGTAAATGGCATGACCACTCTCTTATCATGAGCCTATATGGTTATCATTTCTTCGGATGTTAAAAAAGTGCACATGCATAAAATGTGCCATGTTATGATTACTTATAATCTTCTAGGCCTTCGTTGTGTTGCTTACTATCATAGATACCTAGAGCACATGGGAATGATCCCAGTGGATTAGCTAGCTAGTGGGAAGATTATATTGGAAGATTATATTGTTTGTATCATGGATTCTCTTCAAGATTATGGATGACATATTGTGTCTGGTCAATGTAACCAAAATCGAGCCCTTTGAAAAGAATTCGAAGAAGTTACTTAATCCTTTAAAAATGAAAAAAAAATGATTATATTGTTTCTATCATGGATTTTCTTCAAGATTATGGATGACATATTGTGTCTAGTCAATGTAACCAAAATCGAGCCCTCTGAAAAGAATTCGAAGTTGCTTAATCCTTTAAAAATGAAAAAAAAAGCATGAGTAGCTAAGCTTTTCCATATCTCGGCGATGGATGAAATTTGTTGATCCATGGGAACTTATCTTTGATGCAGGAGCATTGACACCCCAAAATCATCGTCGAGATTACAGTTCTAGAAGACGAAACAGTGGCTCGGAAACATGGCTTCTCGTGCGTTTAATTTGTGAAAACTTCTACAAAACAGAGTTGTTATCCAAATTGTTATGTAATTGCTATTTTGAGCAAATGACATGGCTTCTCATGCGTTTAATTTGTGAAAACTTATAGAAAACAGAGTTGTTATCCACATTGTTATGTAATTGCTATTTTGAGCAAATAGTTAGATCTTTTGGAGAAGATTGTGGATCTGAGATGATCCACGAGATTGTATTTTTTCATGCGTTTAATTTGTGAAAACTTATAGAAAACAGAGTTGTTATCCAAATTGTTATGTAATTGCTATTTTGAGCAAATAGTTAGATCTTTTGGAGAAGATTGTGGATCTGAGATGATCCACGAGATTGTATTTTTTCCTTTATATATAAGCCAGAGGACAGAGACTAAAGGCGGCCAGAACAATGTAGATCAAGCCGAATAGAGGCTAGGGCCAGAGGAGCGCTCAAAATGAGTAAAGGCGGCCAGAACAATGTAGATCAAGGCGAATAGAAGCTAGGGCCAGAGGAGTGCTCAAAGTGATGTAATCATGCAGTTGAGCTGGACTTAATTAATTAATTAATTTGGTAGTGTATTTTTTTAAATGGTGGTTCATTAAAGGGTTACATCCACTTAGAAATATGCTAATATATTTATTAGGAAATATGTCAACACTTCTATTCCGGAGAATCAAGGTTGGCTAAAATTACATAATTCACTTATTCATAGGAGCTCAATAACAGCATCATCAATATCATGTCATTTACAAAATTGAATGAAAAAAGTAATAATCATTCCTCTCACTCACCCAAACTACATCCATACAGATGAAAAAAAATTCTGTATAACTGTAGTTATTATTGAAAAGCGAACCACTATGTAAAGGAGTCTGAGAATGAGAGTAAGCTGAAGCTGACGATTGAGGTACTCCTGTAATACTTCACTGTTTCCAGTAAGATAGAAGTAGAGTTTTTTTTTTCCAACGAAAGATAGAGGTAGAGCTATTCTCTTATTGTCTGAAGAATTGATCTGGAAATCGAGCAAGCTTGTGGGCCCATAAGCCACAGGTTCAATGATCGAGGAAATTCAATCTTCTCCCAATATTCATGAGCACCATTTCGTGTATTCATCCAATCAACCATTCACTCACTTCAAACAGGGGCAATCATCTCCCTGTAAGATATATGAACACTGATTTTCACAATGAGAGAGACATGTAAATAATTTACATTCTAATACACAAAAATTACGTAGCCTGATCATATAATATGGGCGTTCCCTGCCCCTGCCCTTGCCCCGGCCTTTATTCTATTTCTCTTTTTCAAACGGAAAAGCTCTATACTATTATAGTATATAAAAATTGTCAAAGTGTTACAATCTCTTCATTATCCGAAGGTATCCTTAAGAGAAAGCCATCCATATACAAAGTGGACGCTGTCATCCATATCCAAACCCACACTGGAGATCCATAAAGATCCATGGTCTACCCCCAATCCCAAGCACAAGAGATACCATCCATATCCAAACCCACACTGGAGATCCATAAAGATCCAAGGTCTACCCCCAATCCCAAGCACAAGAGATACCATGGAAGAAAAGCAAACAAAAAAACTAAAGCCGCATACCTCCAATTAAGTGGAGATACAAAAATGGATCAGCTACTAAATCCTAGAAGCAGCTAACCCATGAACAAAAAAGTAATCCAAAATCCCGTAATAATAGATCTATTCTCTTACTCTACCTCCTTTCCTTGCCCCTAAGCTTACAATGTCTATTTAGGCATGAAAGATTAGCTTTCAGCTAATTAAACAATTTCCTACATATTTAGAACTGACTATATCAATCTATCCTTATCACCTATCAACCAAATTGATTAAGCTTTATCTCTCAATGAATCAACCTTCTACCATTGAATAGGTGTTGTACGACTCATCCTTTCTGGAAGCTATTTAACAACTTAGAAAATACAATCATTAAGGAATTAAGATTCCTCATCAAATGTCATGACCTAAGACCACCTTTTGAGCTTTGCCTTCCAAAAGCTTGATTTGTCAATAATGACTTTGGAAGCTGGGATGCTCCTGCATCAATCTTCATTCTTGATTACACTAGCTCTGGACCAGACACATGCCCACCAAAGCACTTTTAAAAATATTCACAGGAGCTTGGTGAGAAGTTGAATGCTTTAAGAGAGAAAATGGTTGGGTCACTTACCGCAAGTTGATTAAGTAAAAGTTTGTACCACATTATTTAGTGGTATTTTAATTGTAGGGAATTACATAGGGGTATAAGGTGGCAATGCAACTTGGGATTGTTAATGTCCCGATGAAAGTTGCAAATGGACAAAAATGGCCTTGTGATCAAACCCTTTCCTTGGACTTGGTGAGCCACATATGAATGTATTAGGTGTTTTGTGAACGCATGTCAGACTATTGAAAAGAAAGAGTGCGGGTAATGTACCTTATAAGGAAAATTACTATTATTCTAGGGGAACATAAAATTTTCTCATGCCATTCTTCTTTCTCGTTGTATGGGATTTTTTCTTCTTTTCCAATTTCCCCATTATACATTTCAGATATTCCAGCTAAAGTCTATAACTACATATTACTAGCACCACCAGTCCATGAGTGGAAACTAGGAAGGTTGTGTAAGTTGTAAAGAGTTTGTGAATTTGTTGTTGGTATTGTTAAAATGTGTAATGATGCCTAGTGGGTTCAATTATTGTTGTACAAGCCTAGCTAAGGCATTTTGTAAACACAATGAGTCCTACCTAGCAATGAAGGCATATTATTCTTCATAACTCTCTAAACTTATGAAATTAGTTATCCCACATGTACCATTGAGTAAAATTATCCTATTACCATTCTTTATAAGAGAAAGGTGAAAAAGTATTTATTCCACATGTATTATGGGATATGATCTTCCATACCTCTAGTATATATAATAAAGGTGAAGGAGGCCCATTTAGCACAAGGTGGTGACATAAAGTCAAGATGGAATGTGATGTGATGCTTATGTGGGGATGCCAAAGATTGTAAGATTAAATGCTTCTAGAAGAATAAGAAGATCAACATTTCATGGATGGTTCCCAATTTGAGATTTTACCCGTAAAATTGTCCTCTCTTCTCTATTTTCTCTCTTGCATATTCTATTGATTATTTGATGTTTGTGTTGATAGAATATTATACTAGTAAGATTTTGGTTATTGATTTACATGTTAGTAATCTATTATTATATGTTAATGCATAGTTATCAATTATGACATAATATTAGAGTTGGTTGCTAAGCTCTACCTCCTTTAGTAAATTTGTGTTAAAAACAAATTTTAAGCATCAATATTTTTAGTGATTGTTAGTTGGCCCTCTTTCTCTTGTAGAACTTCCATCATATCTAGACAACCATGGAGGTTTTACACCATATCTGGGCACTTTTCTACATCTATGACATTTTTTCTAAAAACCCTAACCTCGCATTTAAATTTTAAAAAAAAAATTACTTGATTTTTCTTTATATCTAAGTAGAAATTCATAGTATCATAACTTGCTATCAAGGATCTCTCTCTATGCAAATGATCTGGTTGTTTGTCTTTGTCTAGCTGTATCTTTCGCAGGTTTCTGTCTAGATGACTTCAACATACGTTTGTTTTTGTCTAGATAGTCGTGGACGTATGCGGGTCATCATCAACATAGTCACATGTTTGGCATATGTAGTCTTTAGTCCTGATAGGTGAAAACATACACTCTTTGCCTTATAGGAAGTTGCGTACATATGCAGGTTAATGTTCAGTCAATCACAAACATTCCTAATGAATGTGTGGGTTATAGTCTCAGAAAGCATGTACATACATTTTTTTCCTTATTGGTGATAGTACATGAAGTCGTGTATACCCATTTCTAAAGATAAAATATGATTGTAAGTTAATTCTTTTGTTGTTTTACTGAGGGTTTGCTTGATCTATAGGTAGGTGCTTCATGGTTTCGTCATTAGTGAGTGTTTATCTTACATTTTTTTTCAAAGTGCTTACCATTAGCTCCTTGACTTTTTTGCATTAGTTTTTAGTTTCTTAAATTTAATCATAATGATTTAGAGGTTGTTTATGTTCTTGAGTTACTTGCCACTAACTATTTTGTTTGGATGATGATTGACACTTTTAGGAGCACAAATCTCTAAGTGTATGGTGACAACTAGAAGCTAATCATCAAGGGGGAATGTTGGAACGTGTAATGATGCCTAGTGGGCTCATTTATTGTTGTACAAGTCTAGCTAAGGCATTTTGTAAACACAATGAGTCCTACCCTAGCAAAGAAGGTATAATATTCTTCATAACTCTTCAAACTTATGAAAAATGAGTTATCCCACATGCATCATGGAGTAAAATTCTCCTATTACCATTCTTTATATAAGAGAGATGGAAAAATATTTATCTCACATGTAATGTGGGATATGATTTTCCACACATATAGCATATATAATAGAGGTGAAGGAGACCCATTTAGCACAAGGTGGTGACATAAAGTCAAGATGGAATGTGATGTGATGTTGATGTGGGGATGCCAAAGATTGTAAGAGTGGAAGATTCTTGAAGAACAAGAAGATCAACCTTCCTAGATGTTTCCCCATTTGGGTTTTACCACGTAAAATCAATCGTCTCCTCTCTCTTTCCTTTATTGCATATTCTATTGATTATTTGATGCTTATGTTGATAGGATATTAGAATAGTAATATTCCAGTTATTGATTTACATGTTAGTAATCTATTATTATATGTTAGTGCATATTTATCAATTTTAAGATGTATGAGAGGGAACATTTGGATTAATAGATAAATTAGTGGATATACATGAATGCAAAGGCAGGTGTAGAATAGGACATTGTCACCTATGTGTTTAGGTTGCTTATTGACTCCTTTTGAGCTAAAGAATTACCCAACCAAGCTTTTCCTAGAGGCAAATAAGTAATTGGACTCTTCTTGTGCACTAGAGCACAAGCTACACCAATTTCCCAAGGGCCTATATAGTAGAAAAGGGAAATTTATAAGTTGGTTGTGTATATCTAAGAGAATTTTTGTATGGTTGATAGAATGTTGGATGAGGTGCTTAGGGTGCCTTATAGTGATAAATTTTCCAAGCCTATGATTAGTGAAAAAAGTTGGCTAGTAGTAGAAATTTGAGATTAAACTCATGACTATATGACAATTCTTTAACAAAACACCAATGTGAGAATGGTTTCAATTGTGTCATCTACTCATAGTGCTAAGTTAATTCCTAAGACTCATAGGCCAGGTTTAATTGTTGAGAAAACTATAGGTCATGACAAGTCAAGGTATCAAATCTCATAGAGTTAAATCTATAGAGCGCATGGACATTTAGGGCTCAACCCTTATGGAGCATGACCTAATAGTGAATGGTGAGGCTAGAATGTTGAATTATAAATAATATTGTAACATGAACCTACAAATTGCAGTGAGTTGATTAAGTGTTCACACCCAAGTGAGTAACATTTGCAAGAGTGCTTGTAAGTATAGAGGTTTGCGTTTTGGTAGGAAAAACTTGGATATGATAAATATTTTTTCCAAGTTGATGGATGGAAGAAGATTTTGGGCCTTGTGTGTGTAGAATTTGAGCATGTAGATCTAGATACTAAGCAACATAGCAATACGGTGAAACAAAACATCAATTTAACAAATTCATGCAATAAATGTTCTAAACATTAATCATTACACAAAAGAGAGAATGTTGTATTGCATTAAGCTTCAATGAATGAAGTAGAAAGTATAAATAGGAAAGGAAATTCGAATAAGTCACGGAGGAAATTCAAATTGTTCATGCAATGCATGAGATGCAAATTAGGTTTAACTAGAGCCAGAATATCCATACACACTCTCTAGGTGAGTTAACTAACCCATAACTACCCTAAGTGACTTAGCTCCATGCATGCTAGTAGCAACTGACTGCGACTGACAGAAGGCACATGCACGAGGTGCATGTCCCTAAAAACACTAAAGAAAGGAACTATTGTCTCATAATAGCTAAAAATGAGGTGCATGGAATCCCTAAACAATGGAGTAAACTCCCCAAATTCACTCCACAACTCTAACTTGCAATGTGGGACCCTAAAATCAAGGAAAATAAGCCCCAATTAAATGAATTCTCCCTCATATACCAAAATAGACTTCAAGAGTTCAAAAAAAGAAAATAAGGATGTTTTATGACCCTAAAGATTTGTATGAAGCTCCAAGTTGACTCACAAGGCCAAATTGATTGGGATTTGGCCCACTAGACTCATGAGAACATAACCTAATTCATTAGGTAGGATAATGAATCTATATAGAGGGTTATTATGCTCTAACACCCCCCCATAAACCAAACTAGAAGAAATAAATGCAAAAGAAAATGGGTCTTGACAATTTGCAGCCATATTAGGTACCCATGTACAAAATATTCTCTAAAACCGAGTAAGAGGGAAAAACGAAATGGGGAAAAAAGGTCCATAAAAGAGAATGTAAATGAAAATGTTAAAGAGCCTACTCAAAAGGAGCCTTCAATTTCAAGGCAACTTGTAACTTGTTGAACTGCTTCTCAATGAAGGGCTCTGCGAAGATCCCTGCCAACTTTTGTGAACTCCTCCTTCTCTTGAGGTGCATGGGAGCCCATTCATGGATCCAAACACTTTGAAGTGCTTGAATGATGGTCCTTGACCACTCCTTACTTCGAATGGAGGAAACCTATTGAAGATTTTGTGAGAAACTTGGTGAATTGTAGGAGAAAAAGTTGTAGATCTAGCCCGAGTTTGGTTTCTTGTGAATCATGTATGATTGAGTGGTCTATTGGATAGTGATCAAGTGATTCCCTTGATCCATTGGTTGTGTATAGTCAAGATTTTAAATCCTTGGAAAGACAGACCCTATAGGCAGATGATCCAAGGTTTGGGTGGTCTTTCTACGGACACACTGGTATAACACCTAGAGGAAGGTGATTCCTAAGAGATCGTTGAGTGGTGAACGAGTGCCTTCTTTGTGTTGTGTGGGATGGGTATTGTGGACCCCAAGCTAGCCAAGTATACGCGAGGTTTTAGAGGTAAACTAGATATGATTATTTGTCCTATTGGTTTTGTTGTGATACCTGAGAGTGGATAGAGTGTTGAGCACCAAGTGGATTGGAATCTAATAGTAGTTGTGAGAGATCCCACCAGTATAATGGGGTTTGGGTGGTATTTCTATGCACACAATGGAATAACACCTGAGTGGTGTTATGCGGGGTGGGTATTGTGGACCCCAAACTGACTGAGTCTACGTGAAGTTGATTGTTAATATTGAGTACCAGAGTGGTCTAGAGCGTAGATTTGGCTAAGAGACTAGTGAAGGCTATGATCTCCTAGTGGAACAACAGAGTTTGGGTGGTCTTTCTATGTGTTACAATGTAATTTTCCACCTTGTGAGCATCAGCACTCTTTGGCCTTCAGGATCCATTTTACTGACTCAGATCCACTTTATATCCTTCAGATACACTATTTCCCTATTTTTCTTGTTGTACGCTAGTTGTTCCACTTTAGCAAGTGTACTCGCGAGCTACACCACTATAGCCCGCGTGTGACAAATAAAATGGTAAAAATCACTAGTAAATAACTTTTTACTCCCAAAAAGCAGTCTTAGGGTGACCTTTGGCCCTCCATTTGCCCCGAAACGCCTCGATGTGTCCTTTCACCTACCTTTGGAAGGACTATATATTGAGCACATATGGCATATGGAAGGGAGGAGAAAGAGAGAGAAAGATAACTCTAGTGGATTTTTGCTGCATCTTGAGTCTACACTCATTGATCCTTGTTGTTGTGAACCTTTATGTTCACCTTCCAAACTCCTATCATGGTTTGAGTTTTCCATTCCATGGAGGATTGAAGTGGTGGAGGAAAAAGTGGAGAGACCCAGTTCTTGGTTTAGATTGGTTGCCAGCAAGAGGTCGTATCACATTGTACTTCTTGTTATTTATTAATAGAAATACTAATATTCTCGTCCATCAATGTTGTGAATGTTGTTTATATTACATTGGGTTCCATTTACTTATAATATCATGGACCATTGCTATTAATGATGTTAATGTCTTTCATATATTATACGCACTTGTTGTATATTGGCTGTCAAGACTAATTTGCAGGTTCAAGTGCACGAATTGAAAACTTCAACGAGGATCTACATCGAACGTCCAGATCGAGGTTGGTTATATTCTCCATTGTCTTAGAATTGTCATTTATATAGCATAGTACTGAGAATTGAGTTAATTTATGGTAGTCAGTTGTCTGTTGCGGTCTACCCAAAGCCATAGGAAGTTTTCTCCGTAACAGAAATGGCGACTCTATTGGGGAGAACATCCATTTTTGGGGATTTTTAGGCATTAGTCCTTGTTTGGAATTGCTGTGTGTCGAGTCTCTGTGTCATTCATTGGCCGTTAGGATACACTATAGAAAACAACCTTTTTATGAGCCATTGGACTCTTTTTCTGCTCATTTGATTTTCCTTGTACGCGGGTGAGCCTAGTTTTGCTCGCATATACCTGCCTCTGTCTACTCTATAGCCAGCGGGTACCCGCAGGTATTCCTTCGACAGTAGCGCACAACTCCTGGGGTGATTGGTTTATGGCCTTTGGTTGTTGCTGGGTTGGTTTTGAGTGTTCCTGAGTCTTCTTTGGCCTTGTTCCTGAATGTTCCATGCCTTGTTCGTGATCAGAACTCCTCTTTTCTATTGGTTTTGAACCTTGATTGGTTTTTACCCATTTTTATTTTTCTAGCTCATTACATTGGCTAAGTCTTACTGTTTGGGATCTGCTGGGTTGTCTGAGTGATCTCCTCTGCATTTCTGTAACTAAATAGTGGGATTTTGCTTGAATTTTTCATTTCATTATATTGAAAAATACAAAAACATAGTTTTGCATTTTCCTTTTGCTTATAAGTGAAAATACAAACAAAAAAAATTACTTTTATGTACTGCATCTTGCATTGAGTGCTTGCTGCTTTCATTTAGGTTATGCTTGTGCATTGAAAATATAAAAGAGTTGCATTTTTATTTCGAAACCGTTGGATTGATTTTCATTCTAGTGGCATTGTTTTTATTGGATAGATGAGTCTAGAGTTTGACGATTTTGCATACTATTGAGTCATATATATCATTAGTTTCATGATCATATCCTTTGAGTAACCACAACCATTAAAATTAACGCTTAATCTAAAATTGATTAGAACAATTTTATTTATAGGGTACACCAACTAGCATAGGTTTAGAGTCTTGGAATAGATCATTGCGAGTAAACAATCCAAGACTACTAGACAAAACATTATGTGTCTAACCAGGGAGTGGTGAAATCCATGGTATACATCGGTGTTCTCAGGAAGCTCTACTCAGACTAGAGTTAAGCACGAGGTCACGAGAGGTTGGTTGCGGAGATAGCCCTCCAATACTGGCCAAACGTGGGAGCTATTTCCAGGATTTGTTCGTATCTGGGGACTCTTGGGGGATTTGACCCTCCTGATTTTCGAGCTTAGTTACCCTGCCCATACGATGGATCCCACCTGCGACTGCTCCCCTGAGAATTGGTTATACTGCAGTGACCATAGTTTCCTTACCTAGGTATCACACAGGGTGCTTGCAGTGGTTATATTGTTCGTATCCTAAGTCAGATAGGTGTTAGACAACACAGTTATTTGTTGCCGAGGGTTCTGTCCCTTTGCACGCAGTGCAGCCTGGGAACCTATATAACTGATTCTGTTACCTCCGACTACAGTTTGGGAGTCTCAAGCCTCTCCTAGGCGAGACATACCGACTCTAGTGTTGGGAGCTCATTTAGCCACTCTGTTTGTCTTCTCTTGGTTGTAGTTTCTTTAGGTGTGTGCTTTTGATTTTTTGTTTTTGATCGATAGTTTGGATATTAGGGGACACTGTGATTTTATAGTCTCTCCGGAGATATCGTGGCATGGAGTCCTTCTTTCCGTCGATCTCGTCGATTGGATGGTTTACTGGTTGCCGATATTTCACGCCGTGTTGATAGGGGACGTCGGCGGGCTCCCTCTGAGTCTTCGGATTCTTACGAAACATACGTTATTGACGTCATGACTGCACACTCTGACATGGGAGAAATCCCTACGACTCCATCAGGTAGAGTCGAACACACTTCAGACACCCCTACTCCTCGAGAGGCATGGGGGGGTGATCCACCTGAGGCCCAACCTAGCTTGTTTGGTTCGGATCCACCCGAGACTCAACCTAGTTTGTTTGGTCCAGATCCACCCGAGGACGACCCGTTCGATCCTTCGTTTCTGCATAATTATTTATACGGGATGCCAGAGTTACATGATGACACAGGTCCTACGACCAACGCTAGCCCCCTCTCTTTTGGTATGCCTAATTACAACACAGTTGATCCTTCCACTGCATTTGGTAGTCATGTTGGCACTACTCATGGTGTTAGCAACACTGCACCCATTAGGGGCAATACCCTCGCCGGGGGCACCATGTTTTACATTCACACACATAGTATGGGGACTGGTCACATTCCTCCTAACAATGCTAATGTTGGAAGAAGACCACCTCCTAGGACTACCCATCCTAATAGGAACGTTGTTCGCAACACGACTCGCCATCCACAACATAATGCACATGTCACTACCAGTCAACCTAGGACCACTTTCGCGAATGTTAACATTCCTCCCAATCACAGGGGTGGACATATACCGTATACTTTTATGTCCACTGCCGTGACTAGTAATGCTAATGTAGGAGGTGGGAATATACCTTATCCTCATGGTCACAATGCCACCATTCCTGCTACTAGTAACACCAATGTTGGGGTTGCAAATACATCTCATACTTATGGTCACCACACAACTTCTCACACTATTAATAACGCTTATGTTGGGGGCGGGAACATACCTTATAATCAGGGTCATTAAAACACAGTTCCCACTATGAATAACACGTATATGCCCCATAATTATGGTGGTAACCCTTACTACAATATAGTCGGTGCTGGACATCGGTACAACCCACCTCAATATGGTGCTCAAAACACATATATACCTGCTTACTCTCACACGGGTCAGGCCGGAGGAGGTTATCAACCTTATGGTCAGTTAGGTCCATACAATCAACAGTTTAATGCTCATGGTCAAGCGTATGGTCCTTCTTATCCTTCAAGTTCTTACAATCAACCTTTTATGGGAGCTTATAATCAAGCTTTCCAGCCGTAGCTCCTGTTCCTTGCACATCTGAATCTTCCAGATCTTTCGAAGCTCATGAATGATTCGGTGTGTCACGACCCTAATTGGCATTCGATCCCTACCAAGCTCCCTTCAGACATTCCTAAGTTTGAGGGGAAAGGTGGTGAGGATCCGGGTGACCATGTCACAATGTTTCACCTTTGGTGCTCTTCCAACTCGTTGAATCACGATTCCGTTCAATTACGACTATTTCAACGCACCCTCACGGGGGCAGCCGCGAAGTGGTATGTTGAGTTGCTTGGGGGCACCTATATGGGTTTTAATGAGATTGCTTTGGTTTTCTTGGACCATTTCCAGTTGCCGGTTCATTACGATACTGGTACTGAACTATTGTCTACCTTCCGTCAAAATAAGGCCACACATATTTCTGACCACGTTCAAGAGTGGCGCCAACGGAAGCGATTAGTGAAAGCTAACATTCCTCCAGAGTTTATGTTGGAATGGTTTCTTAAGTCTTTACTTCCATATATTGCTAAGGATGTTTCGATGTCTGGTATTATGACTGAGGAACAAGCCATCTTAAATGTCCAGCAGTTAGACCTACTATACTCTTAGTCTGGCATTTTGTATGACATTATTCCTGACACACCACGAACATGACATGAGCCCAAGTCAGTTCCTGGAACACATGCTGATGGCATTATGGGATCTGCAAGTACTCTCCCTATAGATTTGGTGGCTAATCAAATGCAAAATTTGTTGCTTAACCGGTCTACTCCCAGACAGGTTCATACCTTGTCCACTTCCACCCCATCGTCCGATGTACACACTGTGCAATCGATGAACCCATCGGGTAACCAACAACCTGGTGGTAAGAAGAAGGGGAGAAACAACCGTAAGGGTGGAAACAGTGGGAACAATAATAGTAATCACAATACCCCTCGTAAGGATAATTCCAACCCTCCTCGAGAAGGCAAAAATGATGGTGAGGACCGTAAACCTAGGTGTAAGGTGAAGTTCCCTTGCAAACTTTGTGGGGAAGATCATCTTACTCACTTGTGTCCTCGAATCGAAGAATCATCGAAGCATCTTGCATAGAGCCCAGCTATGTTGAAGGATCCCCTTCCTCATCATCAAAATATGGCTTCGCATGCTCCCGCTACTGGTTATGGACCTAATGAGACTACAATGTCTTCTTCCAATACTAGTGGTTATGGATGCGTGAATATGGTCCAATCGGAGGTTAGTGTTGCTACTCGTCAGCGAGATTATGGTGCACCACAACTGAATATGGGGAATAAGCCTCCCCCTCCTCTTGATAATTCCTTGCATATCAAGATGCCCTCTACTATTCCGCAGATACCGAAAGGTGTTCTCAAGTGCTCTACGCATAATCCCAATGCCTGAGCCGCCCATAACTACTCCATTGTAGAAGATTTGGTCCAAACTCCGCATGCCATGTCGGCTCTTGAAGTTTTACAGGCGTGTCCTTCTCAAAGGTATTCCCTTTTGAGTGCTTTAGGAGTTCAGGATGGGGGAAGTCCCATTGTTATCAAGTTTGACACTATTGATGTTCAACCTCGCTTACCTTACCACGTGTCTTTTCAAATCCATGTGGAGTGCCTTCAGAATTTCGTCAAGAGAACGGTGGTTGACAAAGGTGCTTCCGCGTCAGTGATGTCTTTAGCTTGTTGGAAAGCTCTTGGATATCCTCCTCTGCTTACGTCTAGGACCATGCTCACTGCATTTGAGGGTCAGTCATTTAAGCCACATGGGATAATCCCTTCCCTTGTTGTCCGCTTGGGAGATAAACCTGTGCCTATTGAAGTCGAAGTGGTTGATGCGCCCATTGACTACAACCTTCTACTGGGTAGGAATTGGATGTACGCTATGAAAGCTGTCGCGTCTACTGTATTTAGAGTTATTTGCTTTCCACATGAAGGCATGATTGTGACAATCGATCAACTGGATTTCGTTAATACTTCTCCCATAGCATCCATGGGATCAGTAGTCCCGCAGGTTACATATTCTCAGTCGGCAACTGGGAACATGGGTGTCGGGTTGTACCCTTCATTGATGGGATCTTATGATTTCCCTTCACCCATTAATTTTATTGAAACCATTTCCGACAATGCATCTCCTCCATTGCATAATGTACCGTTCCGGACTTCATATTTTGATGATCCATGGACTTTACCGTCCACAAGTTCCTCGTCCGGAGACATTGCACATGTCAAGATTTCTATGCCACTCTCTGCCGCTGAGCTTGCTTATCAAGATATTCAACAAGCCACGATAGAGCCGGATCTTTCTTCTTCACGGATAGGAGAGGAAGATCCCATTATGCTGCTACTTTGGGAAGCCGACTCATCTTGTTCAAACAATTGCCTTGATGGTACTTTACCTTCTGATGAAGCTATTATCGAGGCCATGTGTGGTAGTGAGAGACCTTGGGAGGATATGCATCATCGCTCTTATTTTCTTCCCAACCTTGATCTCGCTGAGCAAGAAGAGTGTAGGACGACTCTTGTCGAGATGGTTGGTCACCATGCGGCTCTTTTTGGCTCACATGAGATTTACGCGGAGGGGAATATGGCTAATATTTCCCCGACTATACCGCTCAACATCTCTCGCACTCCTGGAAAGATTGAGAATGTTTACATCAGTGATGATTTCTCTTCTGAGGAGGTTTCCATTTACACTGAATTGTTTATAGAACTTCGGGAAGCTTTCGCTTGGTCATATGAGGAGATGCCAGGAATAGACCCCAGTATTGTCGAACACGAGATTAGAACGTATCCTCATGCTAAACCGGTTCGACAACGTCTTCGTGGTGTTAACCTTAGAAAGGCAGCTGCTATCAAGGCAGAGGTGGAGAAACTGCTCAAAGTTGGTTTTATCTACCTCGTTCCCCTTACTTAATGGGTGTGAAACCTCATTCCTGTGGATAAGAGGCAGGGAACGATCCGCGTCTGCACTGATTTTAGGGACCTGAACCATGCATGTCCGAAAGACAATTTCCCCACCCCATTCATTGATCAGATCTTGGATGCTTGTGCGGGAAGTGATATTTTTTCATTCATGGATGGCTTTTCGGGGTATAACCAGATTCAAATCAAACCTGAGGACCAACATAAGACTACTTTCATTTGTCCTTGGGGTACGTTTGCATATCGAAAAATTCCCTTCGGCCTTAAAAACGTCGGAGCTACGTTTTAGTGTGCCATGACCTATGCCTTTCACAACCTTAAAAGTATAATGGAGGTTTTATTGGATGATCTTGCTGGCCATTCTTGCAAGAGAGTGGACCACCCCAACTACCTCCATTGGATTCTCAAACGATGTATACGCTACAAGATTCAGTTGAATCCCAATAAATGCATCTTTGCGGTGAGGTCAGGTCGCCTTCTAGGATTCATAGTTTCGAAAGAGGGTATTAGAGTCGATCCTCTCAAAGTCGAGGCAATACATCGGTTGCCTCCTCCGCGCAACTTGTTTCAACTTCAGAGCCTCCAAGGGAGGGCTACTTTTCTACGTCGCTTTGTAGTCAATTATGCTAATATTACCAAAGTTTTCACGCACTTGTTGAAGAAAGACACACTGTTTATCTAGGATGAGCGAGCCCAACAGTCTTTCGATGCCCTCAAGAAAGCTTTGGTATCAGCCCCTGTGCTTAGTCCACCCGAATTTGCACGAGATTTTATACTTTATGTGGCTGCGTCTCAAGAGACGATTGGCATGATCTTAGTTCAGGTTGATGATGTGCTCGTTGAGCATGTGATCTATTACCTTAGTCGAAATCTAGTAGACACTGAACTGAGATATACTCATGTGGAAAAGTTTGTACTTGCGCCTGTTCATGCAATCCAACGGTTACGACACTACATCATGCTTAGAACCACCACAGTTATAGCGCATATCAATCCGTTTCAGTTCGTGCTATCACGACGCCTTATAGGGGGAAGTATAATAAATGGATTGTGATCCTTCAGCAGTTTGATCTCAATTTTGTTTCGGTGAAATCAGTGAAATCCTTGGTTTTTGCTGAGCTTATGTCAGACCTTCCATGAATTGATGAGGATTTTGTCCATGAATATTCCTTTGTGGATGAACATTTATTTCTTATTTCGTCAAAGGACCCTTGGTATGGAGATGTCATCGTATATCTCCAAACTTTGAATTTTCCTCCGCATTATTCATGGGACGAATGACGACATGTGAAACATCACGCTAAAGATTATACTATCGTCGGCGACACTTTGTATCGTCGAGGAAAGGGTTCTATTCTCTGTCGTTGTTTGACTCACGAAGAAGCAGAGCGGGCGCTTAATGATTGCCATGCAGGGGCGTGTGGCGGTCACTTATCAGGGCTTGATACAACCCAACATATTATGTGAGCTGGTTACTTTTGGCCTTCAATCTTTAAATATTGTATAAATGTTGTGAAGAGATGTCACCCTTGCTAGGTGTTTTCTCGGAATATACACTCGCATCCAACACCCCTTCATCTGGTCATCGCCGTCGGTCCCTTCACTAAGTGGGGGGTGGATTTCATGGATTGCAAACCAACTTCGGATAGGGGGCATCACCATATCATAGTGGCCGTGGACTACTTTTCCAAATGGGATGAGGCCATGCCTACCGTAAAATCCAACGGTGCTACAACAAACCATTTCATGTTCAATCAGATTATTACTTGGTTCGGTATTTCGAAAGAGATTGTCACTGACCATGGCAGTCACTTTCAGAACAAAATGATGGAGGATTTGTCCCTCAAGCTTGGGTTTCTTCAAGAAAACTCATATTCTTACTATCCCCAAGTGAATGGTCAAGTTGAAGTAGTCAATAAGTCTTTAAAGACTATTCTCCAACGTACCATCCAACAGAGCAAGAACAACTGGCACATTATGTTATATCCTTCTTTGTGGGCGTATCGAACCGCAGTCAAGACTTCCACCAGGTTCTCACCGTTTCAGTTGGTACACGGTGTGGAGTCGATTTTACCGATTGAATGCGAAATCCCTTCGCTAAAAATAGCCATATAGCTCCTCCCTGATACGTCGGGTATTGAGCAATATTTAATCCACCTTGAGCAGCTTGACGAGCAGCGTCAAGATGCCTTCGTGGCTATAGATGTCAATAAACATCATATCAAGGTTTGGTATGATAGTTATGTCCGTCCCCGACAGTATGTTGAAGGTGACTTGGTCCTCTTATATGACCAAGCTAAAGAACCCTTGGGGGCAAGCAAGTTTAACCCCATGTGGCACGGTCCTTACATCGTGAGGCGTGTCCTGGAAAAAGGAGCCTATGAATTAGAGGATTATGAGGGGAATGTCTTGAAGGAGCCTACAAATAGGCTCTACCTCAAGCGGTATTATGCTTGAACTTCTAGTTCAAGCTAATACTTTTGTACACTATTGTATAGTTACTTCTGTACATAGTTTCGATTTCTTTTGGTTTTTCGGGTCTACTGATTCACTTCCGTTTGATTGACAGATGTCAGCGGAATATCCTATGTTCTTAGGGTTCGTAGATGGTGCTAGTTGTCATACACAGCAGCTTGCTTCTGCTGCCTGGGTTATTTATTTGTCTGACCACCTAGTTGTGTCTTCAAGAGGTGCTTGTCTCGGTCCTACATCTAACAATGTGGTTGAGTATAGTGCCATGATTGAGCTACTTCGGGATGCTATTTCGCATGGTATCCAATTTTTAGAAGTCCGCTTGGACTCACAACTAGTTGTGTTTCAGTTGAATGGTCAGTACCGTGTGAGGGATCCTACGTTAGTATGGAAATTCTTAAGGGTAAGACTCTTGGAATGACATTGTGTTTACATTACATACATTCATGTTCCGAGAAGTTTTAATCATATATCTGATGCATATGCTAACTATGTCCTAGATTGGCATTTGTCACATTCAAAATGAAGCACACAAATAAAAGATACATTCATACATTTGTACACACACACATATAGTAGAACCAAAGAACCATAGTTTTTCATAAATAATATGTCCAAAAAATGGTAGTGTCATAATACAAAACTGGAGCCCGTAGCCCTAAAAAATATACATATCGATACAAAAATAGGACTCTGAGATGTCTAAGCCCTACGAGGAGGCCTAGCTGCCACCTCGGCAGGATGCGTCTAATAATAATAGTGTACTGCATTAGCGATACGCTGCAGTAGTCAAACCCAAGTACTCGGTACCCCCCACGACATGGCGCTGCATATCCTCTGGTAGCTGCGCTATCTCTATACCTGGTACCCTATTGGTCATCCGTGATAGGTTGGCCCGCATAGTTTGTAGTGTACGCTCTACTACAGCACCCATGACCTCATCACCCCTGCCCCGTCGATGATGTCTCGGTAAGCCCTGGGGTCTTACTGAACCCTTATCTGTGAGCAAATAGTGAAACATTAATATGTGATACTACCCCCAAAAAGATTTTTGCATTCACATTTATAATCAAAAATCCAAAAAAGTTAATACACCAAAAAACCTAAAAAGAGTAACTCACCAATGTCTCCAAACGATGCTCCTGGTGGAAGTGACATGTCACAATCTTGACGAAAGTCTATCCCTGCATAGGGGTAGTCCTCTATAGCTATCACATGTCGGTACTACCAGTGAAAGAACTCCTCAGTGTATGGTGATGCATGTCGGCCATCACCTTGTCGCATCAAGACCTCTGCCCACCGGGTCAGGGCTGGGTCGTGGAGACTATGAGGAGGGACTTCAACCCTCGGACTGAGCCCCAAAACTCTCTCAAAGAAGAAACTACATATGATACTGTCGTATCCAATTTTTTTTGCCTCCCCCTGCTTGCACTCCATTAACTAGGTCTTCATGGACCCCAATAACATGGTGCACCAGTCATACATCATGGGCTGCATACACTGTGACGCATAGAACATCACCGGCCTCGAAGCCTAGTGAAGCGCTGTCGAACTTGTAATCCGCACTAGGGTAGCCACTATAACCTTCATGCTCAGACTGACTATGGCTTTAATGGGCACCTGACTCCCTACTGTCCGAGTATTTGGAACACAATACCGCTCTATGTAGTCAGCGATGGTGATCCCACCACCCACAGAACAAGATTGAAGGCTTGCCACTTCACCTCGACGGGACAAAGCAGTAATGAAGTAGATATAATTGACCTCCAAGGAGAGTATTTGTCCATCCAGGTTGAAGTTTTGTGCATCTATGTCCCAGTAATCCATTAAACGGCGGAGCAATAGGTTTTGGGCCCTCAAACCCCCTATGTTCCAAAATTTGTAGAGCCCACATGCTTGTAGATCTTACTATGCAGGCAAATCATTGCGGACGGCCTCATCCACAAGGTCATGTTCCCTCTCTCTCCACTCTAGAACCATCCTGGAGGAAGAGAAAGCAAAGAATTTAGTCAATTTCATTTAAAAACCAACTCCACGGCCGTACCCGCGAGCTAGTTAGCTCACAGAGGCAGGTACCCACAATCAACGCATGTGTTGACCGCACGTACCTAGCCCTACCTGCTACCCATGTGCTAGTAGCCCGCGGGTACCGCCGTGACCATTTAGGGCTTGGCCATTTAAAATTTTCAACCAATGAAAATTCAAATAAAACATTCAAATGCAAGCTATGGATGAGACAACCAACCTGCTCTAGATGGATCGACGAACGGATACCCGTAGCTCCCAGAATCATCAACTGAACTTCGAGGTGAATACTAACCAAAAACTTCCAATTTGAAGAATAGTGAAAATGAATTGTAAATTGTAAATTTTTATTACTATTTATAAATTTGAAAACTCACTTGTCTATAATTTTCACCGTTATAAGTTGTTTTGGACTAATATCATGTCTTGTAGTAGCATTTTTTGACCAAATTTCTTCAGCGAGAGTTGTTTTTTATCGTTTCGTGCCTACGACAGGTATATTTCACACCTGGCATATAGGTTAGATGTCATTTTCACATGCATTATGCATTTGACCTTTTGACCATTTTCATAAATCCTAGGTGCGACCTCGCTTATTAATCGACACAGAACCTTCACACTGTTATAGAAGTGTCATTATGTGGCGGTAGGGCCTTTCCGAACATGGTACCCTATTTAGAACCCATTTTTGCATTATGGTGCCCATGTCGTTGTTTGTCCTTAGGATCGGGAGTCCTTCGTAGTTACGCCATGACTTTGCGATAAAGACTCATACTCTACTTTGTATTATGCTGGCCATCTCCCATAAGGACTCCCCCATTTATATCAAGTTGTGATTACATTGCATCATCATGCTTGCTGCTTGAGCCTTGTGCCGGCTCCTGCTTGCTCAATTATTAGCCTGATGCCTAAGCACTTTCCCTGTCAAGCCCTACAGAGCTTCCATTTTCCCTTCACAATTTGATGACCTTTTGACTCTAAGGGAACACCCCGCCGAGTGTCCACATCCTGCACATGCTTCCTTGGATTGATCATAGGTATGTTCCACTGCTTGGGACTAGTTTGCTCGCTATTTGACACTCGTTCCCTCACTTGTTGTACTATAAGCAATTTTATTCTTTTTCAAGCTTTTCCAAATATGAAAAAGACCAAAAAAATCAAATATTCCAAAAAGTCGGACGAGATTATGGTTACTACTTCTAGTTGGCAGCTGTTGTGTCGCCTTTGAACAGAGCATTCATTCCACTCTGTACATTATGAGTCAGGACTATAGTTGGACCTTAGGAGCTGTACTTGTTTCTCAGTTTACTTCACCGATTGGTTAAGCTTCCAGTCATTATGGAGCCCTTTGTTGATGCCTCCTGCATCGCACAGTGTTATATCGAGTCTATGCTGCTCGAGTCTATCCATCTGCTCATGCTCGTGTTCAAAGGAAGTCCTGAAACCAGAGTCGGCCACTCCTCATATCTCTTGACTATTGCATGTCGGCCATCCTTATTGAGTCAGTCCGTCTCACATGAGCTCTTCCAAATCTTTCAGCGTAACTGGTACCTCGTGCTGGTTGATGGGGGATGCCTTAATGCCCTCCTTCCAATGAGTTTCATTTTGTTGACTTCAACCCATTTATTCCAGAATTTGAGACTTTGATCTGAATTTTAGGGGGCATATGATCTAAATTCGGAAGTATAAGCCATAAAAGCATTAAATGGAGAGGCCACCCTCTCCCATTTATCATAAAAGCATTAAATGGAGAGGTCACCCTCTCATATCTATGGTATTTGGTAGCACATGGTTTTGGCCCATGGTATGGCCTCAAGACACATTGTAATAATGTTATATAAAGGCCTAGCAAGCCTTCTCATGATAACAAGTTACTCATTTTGGTTTCTCTCCTATTTTTTATTGTTCATTGTGAGACTAATTAGATCTGAGTGACTTATTGGTAATTAGTTTCAGAGGTGGGGTTCCTCTTTGAGCCTCACCTCCCATTCACTTCATATGTTTTTGTTCATGTTTATTCTCATGCAAGATTAGTGTTTTTCATGTGAATTTTATGACAGATTTGCATGCTTAATCTCCTCCTCTCTCGGCATTCAAGCTTTCCGGTTCTCAGCTCCCAAGATCCGAATCAGTGGTATCAGAGTGGGTACACTCTCCATCGAGACAATATTTTGAAGCATGATGCGGGTTCAACGGAGGTTCCACAATCTCTACAACAACCCATGCTTCTATACAAACCCTTGGCATCTCTATACTCAACACTCTCACATTCAGAAAACTTTGAACAGGTTCCATGGACTGCACAGGATGCTTCAGAGGCTCTACCATATCTCATCGAAAAGGTATTTCCGTCAGATCAAATGGGTATTTTACGGAATTTCATTTCGTTTCCTAGTTTGTGAGATATGCTTGCTTGAAGTAGCACATGTTTGTGCATAATGCGGCCGGACGTACAACAACTTTAAACAAGTGCTACAGAATCCACAGAATGTCTCACAGGATCTACCATATCTCGTTGGAAATCTCTTTCCGTCAGCTAAAATGGGTATTTCACATAATTTCATTTCATTTTCTGGTTTGAGAGATATTATCGATTGAAGAAACATATGTCTGCAAAATGGTATGCTCACGTCTCTTAAACTTCAGCAAACATTTTCTCAATCTCTGGGCCACCCCGGAGCAAGTATGTTATCTGGATGGAAAGGTCTCTTCGAGATCTCAAATGGGTCTTCAATGAAATTAAATTTCATTACATGCATCAGAAGCTATGAATGGATTTGCAGCAAGACATCAACTGCACCAAAGATCATGAATTTTTAATTTTTTTAAATCTTAATGTAATCATGGTTATGGGTCAACCACACAAAACCCATGGTTATGTATTGTAATCATGGTTGTGGGTCAACCACACAAAACCCACGGTTATGGGTTAACCATACAAAACCCTTCTTTTCATTGGAAACAAGCTTGTCATTGTCACCATGGTTATGGGTCAACCACATAAAACCCATGGTTATGGGTCAACCACACAAAATCCATGGTTCTGAGTCAACCACACAAAACTCTTCTCTTCATTGGAATCAAACTTGCCATTGCCATCACGGTTATGGGTCACCCTTGCAAAACCCACGGTTATGGGTCAACCTCACAAAACCCACGGTTATGGGTCAACCACACAAAACCCTTCTCTTCATTGGTAACTAGCACATTGTAATCATGGGTCTCTTTTTAGCATGAAATGATGAGGACCATCATTTTCTAAGAGGGAGGAATGATCTGAATTTTAGGGGGAATATGATCTAAATTCGGAAGTATAAGTCATAAAAGCATTAAATGGAGAGGCCACCCTCTCCCATTTATCATAAAAGCATTAAATGGAGAGGTCACCCTCTCATATCCATGGTATTTGGTAGCACATGGTTTTGGCCCATGGTATGTCCTCAAGACACATTGTAATAATGCTATATAAAGGCCTAGCAATCCTTCTCATGATAACAAGTTACTCATTTTGGTTTCTCTCCTATTTGTTATTGTTCATTGTGAGACTAATTAGATTTGAGTGACTTATTGGTAATTAGTTTCAGAGGCGGGGCTCCTCTTTGAGCCTCACCTCCCATTCACTTCATATGTTTTTGTTCATGTTTATTCTCATGCAAGATTAGTGTTTTTCATGTGAATTTTATGACAAATTTGCATGGTTAATCTCCTCCTCTCTCGGCATTCAAGCCTTCCGGTTCTCAGCTCCCAAGATCTGGATCAAACTTAGAGTTCGGTTGAGTACCTTGAGGCTTGTAGTCATTAGTGGCAGGCTCTCTCGCCATCGACAGTTTTGGGAATACGTTAATGTCCCCTGATCGATGGATTCCTCTTAGTGTTCGACTTCAACACATCTATTCTCACTTTGATGATTGTACTCTATGTCTTGATGCCCATTTTCATTATTGGTGGGTTATCTCGTGTCTGTTAATGGTATACATCATTGATCGGTAATCAAACGATGTCACATCAGGTTCGACCTCAACTCCTTTATTCACTTGATGGGACTTGCACTGTAGATGATTTGTGTAAAAGACTCCAGGAGATAGTGGCATTCAGTATGCTACTTATGATCGTGACTTTACATCTGAGATATCACCTCTCAGATATCAACAGTTTGTACCTCCACTTTGCACCAGTTGTTTCCTTTTCAGTAGGAGACCATATCTTACTGTAGAGGGATCATAGCTATGATCACTTATGACATGTATTCACTATGTGCTGCCTATTCATGGCCATTGTATCAAATTGTTGTACTATATCAACATGTATTAAGAGATACTATTGTATTATGATGAGTGAGATGCTCCTTCCACTTGTGTCTCCATCACTCCACTTCTGAAATTTATAATGTATTTCAGCCATCGTAGCACCATTCTCTGACCTCACACATTAGGGAGCATCTGTTACAACGTAATTTTCCACCTTGTGAACATCAACACTCTTTGGCCTTCAGGATCCATTTTACTGACTCAGATCCGTTTTATATCCTTCAAATACACTATTTCCCTATTTTTCTTCCTGTACGCTAGTTGTTCCACTTTAGCCAGCGTACCCGCAAGCTGCACCACTATAGCCCGTGGGTGACAAGTAAAATGGTAAAAATAACTAGTAAATAACGTTTTACTCCCAAAAAGTGGTATTAGGGTGGCCCTCCATTTGCCCCGAAACGCCTTGATGTGTCCTTTCACCTACCTTTGGAAGGACTATATATTGAGCACATATGGCATATGGAAGGGAGGAGAAAGAGAGAGCAAGATAACTCTAGTGGATTTTTGCCTCATCTTGAGTCTACACTCATTGATCCTTGTTGTTGTGAACCCTTTATGTTCACCTTCCAAACTCCTATCATAGTTTGAGTTTGCCATTCCATGGAGGATTGAAGTGGTGGAGGCATAAGTGGAGAGACCCAGTTCTTGGTTCAGATTGGTTGTCGGCAAGAGGTCGTATCACATTGTACTTCTAGTTATTTATTAATAGAAATACTCATATTCTCGTCCATCAATGTTGTGAATGTTGTTTATATCACATTGGGTTGCATTTACTTATAATATCATGGACCATTGCTATTGATGATGTTAATGTATTTCATATATTATACGCGCTTGTTGTATATTGGATGTCAAGACTAATTTTTAGGTTCAAGTGCACGAATTGAAAGCTTCAACGGGGATCTAAATCGAACGTCCGGATCGAGGTTGGTTATATTCTCCATTGTCTTAGCATTGTCATTTATATAGCATAGTACTGAGAATTGAGTTAATTTCTGGTAGTTAGTTGTCTGTTGTGGTCTACCCCAAGCCATAGGAAGTTTTCTCTGTAACACTATGCACACACTTGTATAGAGCATAGAGGAAGGTGACACTTGAGGGACCATTGAGTGGTGAAGGGGTACCTTATTGGTGTTGTGTGGGGTAGGTATTGTGGACCCTAAACTAACCAAGTCCGCGTGAGGTAACTTTGTGGTGAGTCACTAGTTAAGCATTTCCCCTCTCGTGCCTTGAAATCTTGTTAACCCAACAGAGGATGGCTTGGCTTGAAAGTTGAGTCTGCATGTCTGTGAAATCTTATTAACCTAGCGATGGCTAGCTTGGTTGTGTCTGTGTACCTATTTGACTATGAGTGAGCTCTCAATAGTTCCCCTTTCCTTAAGGAAATCATGCCTAGTGTGGGGGTAGCCTTTTAGCATAAAGAATATATGTTAGACAGAGTTCCTGCATTTTGGTGGAACTCTTACGCAGTCAGTTGCTTGGAGAAGATTTATTCAAGATAAGTGTTGTGTGATGTTTCATTGTTGTTATTCATTTCCATTGTATGAATGTTGATTTGAATGAATGATGAGATGTATGTTGTATATAATGATTATGAATGTGAATTACTTGCATATAGATGATTGTATGTATAGGAAGTCCCATTATGTGTATAGCGCTAACTCAATAGGAAACCAGTGAACTTTTGCATTGCAAGCTAAGTTGACACAAGGTGGTTAACCTACGTGGTGATAGACGCACAATGGCTGAAGGGAGTTGTGCAGTGGATCGCATGACGGTCTGTATTTGTGCACATAGTATAATTGTGTAATAAATAAACTGATAAGTGCAGAAGTGCGCATAGACTAAAGTATGGTGTGCGTAGTGTGTCGCACAGTGAGTTAAGAGTATGTGGCACAAACTGTTGTGCAATGAAATAACTTAGTATTAGACAGTAGTGTCTTTTTTATCAGAAGCAGAAAGAGAAGGAAAATATCCCCCGTGGCCGCGATAGGCCACTTAGGCCACTAGGGACATAACATCACCCAAAAAGGGTATAAAATAAATTATTTAATTATTTTTTATAAATTTCATGTATTACAATTAGTTTAAATAAATACTACAAATATCTGAACCATTAAATTATAATTGAGAGTAGTATTTCGTTTGATGTATGTGATAAAGATTAAATGTTACTTGAAAGCACATGATCTCATTGTTATAGTTTAAACAATGATACTATATGATATTAGATTTCTTGCAAATATTATCTTAGCTATTTGCTTATGGATCACTGACATGTTATTTTAGATGGGTAAGTTTTGTTTACACATAATGATATTGTTACATATTTTCCTTCTTTAAACAAAAAAATACCAAAATAAGTAGAATGCCTAACATTTATTCGAATCCAACTATCTATGAAACACTATGAAATAACTCAATTTTAACCAAACACTTCCGATAAAACAATTAAATATATCCCCAACATGCCTAAAATCATTCACAATCATACAAAGGCTCATTCCCTAGCCATCCCAAGATATAACACCCTAATAATAGGCCCCTTTATCCAGAGATGGATTTCTATGCTAATATGGTGTTTTGTTCTTTATACCTTTGCAAACATTTTTGCATATATAAAATTCTAGTTTATCAAGTTAATTTAGATGATCTTAATGTTTATAAAGAAATTTTCCTCTTTTTCACTTTATATGGTTTTAATGTATAGTAAGAAAATTGTTTCATTCTCATGGGTAGTGTTATTTTTTTGGGCTCTTATTATATAGTCATTATATATCGATGGAACTTATCCTCATTTCAAAGATGGTATTTAAGGTAAACCATAAATTTTCTCAAGGTATAAGGTTAGATTAACTACTCATGAATAGATCATATATAACTCATCAACAATCACTCACTAAAACAAGCATATCAAAAAAACCTATTTAAACTCGAATGAGTAGAATAACAACATTTCATTGCAATCACTCAAACTACACCCAATTAACATCTATATGAAGATTATTTTTTTTCCTTGGAAAAAACTGCAATTTATATTAAGGAAATAAACCACTTTATTCATAGATCCTAAGATCTTACAATATGGAGGTCCATGACTATACTGAGATAGTTATATATATAAAAAGATGCAAATCATATACAAAAAAATATTACATAGTCTAATACAAAATCTTCAAGTGTTCAAACAAAAACTAGTAAGGATCCAACTTCTAAACATGGTAACAATCAACAAATATAGAAACAAAAAGTGGATCAAACCTATCCAGAAATTAACTAACTAGATAGGGCCCAGGATCTAACTAGACCTCGATACCATTTTCCAATTCCCATCTAATCCAATGACCCTCCTCAACCTGAAGGCCCGACTTTGACAAAGAATCAGCTAGGATGTTTCTTTCCTTGCAGATGTGGTCAAAACTAACAGACTGAAAAAGATCCCTTAATCTATTGAAATCCTCATAGATAGGAGAGAGGAAAATGTTCCTGGGGGGTCTCCTCTCCTTTAACTAGTCTATGACTAGCTTGGAGTCCCCAAAGACCTATAGGGAATGGACCCCCTTCTCATGAGCTAGAATAAAAGAAAGATTAAGAGCCACAAGTTCTACTTTGTTGATGGTACTCAAACCCAAGCCTGCTGCAAAATTAAACTTGTGAGCATCATTAATCTGCAAAGAGCCCCCAACTCCCCCATGAAGAGGTTACCTTAAGCAACACCATCAAAGTATAACCAAGGAAAATATATGTCTATAGTCTCTTCAACTATCCTTTTGGGTCTAGGATTTGTATCCATTAGTAGGAAGTGGCTAAGGACAACCAAACCTTTAGATGCATAAACAAAGGTGCAATGAATAAATCCTCAAATATGGCTTTATTCTTGGCCAACCACACTACCTATATGAATATGGAAGATAAAGCATAATAATCCTTGAAAATCACATTGTTAGTTCATGATAACAAAGTTTGATCTAAAGAATTACATGTCCAAATGAAAGAAAGGCCACATGACTGAGAAGCAAAATCCCACATCTTTGATATATAAGTACATGAGATAAAAAGATGCTCAATGTTTTCATTACCTTCCTTGTAGAGTGGAAATCTACCTAGACCTTGCCAAATTTTCAGTTAAGATATTCCCAGACAAGAATCCTATAGGATAAAGATAGCTAGAGAAAATGCTTACACTTTAAAGGACACTTGAACTTCCAAATTGCTTCATGCCACCATTGAATGTCTTTCAGATCCTCCTCTTCTCTGATAACCATGTAGCCAACGTTGGGAGTATAAGAACCCCTAGCTGGGCTCCTAGACCAAACTAACTTATCCTCATGATATTTCAGTCTTATATGACTATATCTAAGAGCTTTTAAATACCTGTCCCAAAAAAACCTATTTTCTTGAGTCACAAAGCCAACTACCTCAACATTCAACCAGTATTGAGAGTAAACATTAGTATTTAAGGGTCCACTAATCTATGCTAAATGAAATAATCCCCGATCTTGTAGTTGCACCACCATGTTCAAGGGAACTATGTGGGCACCTTCACACCCAATCCAAGTATATTGTCCCAGCGTGATCTTTCTCCCATTTCCAACTTTATAGTGAAACTAGTCAACGGTGACCTCAAAATCCAATAAACAAGATTTCCACATAATTGATAAGACCCTGAAGGATTTATCCCGAGGCCTAAACCATTCTTCAACTGGAAGGGGGGGAATATATTTTTTGTATACTATTTTGACCCACAAACCTTCACCATTAAGGATCCCCCAAACACCTCTGGCTGCAAGGGCTTTTGCAAAATAGGTAGGGTCCTTTAATCCCCAACCACCCATATCCTTAGTCCAAGCAAGATTGTGCCATGAATCCCAATGAGGAGAGAAACCATCCTTACTTCTTTTCCATATGAAGTTGTAATTGATCTTCCTGATATGTTCAAAAGTGCCACTTGGTACATATGCCAAAGAGAGCCAATAAACCGGCATAGCTTCATAGACAGAATTTACTGGAACTAATCTACCCCCTCAACTCATCCATTTATTACACCATAACTGGTATCTTTCTCAGTCCTCCCAACCAGCCAAGCCTAGTCCCTTTTCTGATAATCATTTGGCTTCAAGACAAAGCCAATATATCTAAGTCCGTTCTCAATGTTCAACAGGGGTAAAGCCAACAGAGTACAAATCCATTCAATGCTTTCTTGATTCATATTCATAAAGGAAATGAATATTTCCTTACATTATAAGACATACCTGTAGCTTCTGCAAAAAGATTCCAAAATCATCGTAATAAAAGCACCTCTCTTCTTGATCCATTAGAGAAAAGAAGGATGTCATCGAAAAAAAATAAATGAGTGACATATAATGATCCCCCCATATCAATACCTTTAAAATTACCTCTTGATTTTGCATCCAAAATAATTTTGCTGAGACCTTCTACAACCAAAATAAACAAGAGGTGGGCCAGGGGGCATCCTTGTCTAAGGCCTCGGCTTGGTTTGAAGAAAGGACTGGTTGATCCATTGATTAACACAACAAAGGAGACTGAGGTGAAACATGACATGATCCAATTAACCATCTCCAACTAGAAATCTACCTGCAGCAACACCAGTCTAAAGAATAACCAATTGACTTTGTCACATGCCTTTAACAAGTCAACCTTGATAATCATAGGAGGAGTCTTCTTCATCTTAACAAAATGGAGAGTTTCTTGAGTTTTTCCAATTGCATTATGAATTTGTCTTCCAGATAGGAAAACAAATTGCTCCTAGACAGAAGAAGATATAATCCCCTTGATACTTCTAGCAATGATTTTGGAAATTAACTTATATAAGTGTAACGCCCCGTTTTGACATTACTACCTGAACTACTATTATATGTTGTATTTGTTTGATTGTGAGACTTCGTTGGTTTGATGACACTGTGGACATATGGTTCTATTATTTTTCCAATATATATATGTGTGTGTGTGTGTGATGTTAGTATTATGACCGGTAGTCATGTTTAGATATGTATAATGTGTTAATTATGTCTCATATATGCAAATTACTGAATGATGGGTACGTGGATTCCGTTACAGTTATATTTTGAATAAATGAATGTTATGCTAGGTGCATGGCGAATAAATGAGTTTATTGGTGTTATGTTATGATGAAATGTATGTGTACACGTTGAGGATTTATGCACGATATTCTATATTGTATGTCGAGGACTGACTTACAAGTTAAAACGGCTAAGTGATAGCTAGATCCTATGAGGTGGGAGAGCCTCGGGGACATGGAATTCGAAAGATAAATGGTATGCGAGTGATGCATTATTTACTTTCGCATGATTATTATTATGATGTATATAATGACATGGGTTGGGTAGGGTTTCAGGAAACTCAACTTCCCAGATTGGTTATACGATGACAAACCGAGTACAAGTGCAACACTGTTATTATGTCGGGTAGACATAGTCCCTTGTTCCATTAGGGGGGTGGAGGCTTTACCCACCGTTTATCCCCGAAACCCAGAGTCATGGGAGGGTTGTGCTACAGCGCGCTCCCCAAGGTGTGTGATGATGACTGGTGTTTTCTTGCTGGGGAAGCTTGGTCGATGTAGTCGACACTTCTACTTACGAGTTCTAGCTGGATTCGGTCATGGCTTGACACTTCAGGGTAGTCCAGCAGAGGAAAGGATAGGATGTGGAAGTTAGTTGTGATGTAGGTAGATAGGTGTAGCTTGAAGTCAGGATGGAAACAAGATCTAACTGTGTCTTTGGAAAACCCTTGATTGATTATGTGTCGTAACTTAGTAACGTATGAATTGTCATAACTTAATAAGATGTAGTTAGGTAAATGATTGTACCTTGCAAACTATGTTAAGCATGAGTCAGTGAACAATAAGCTTCGTGATTATGATTAACGTGTGTGAGTTATTACTGTTAGTGTACTTACGCGAGGTATGTAGGCAGTAGCTACGCTTACATAACTCGCCTACATATTTATAAATTGTGTGAAATATTGCTGAATAATAATGTTAGTTATTGTAGATTAATAATTAATTATTGTTGATCAATGTTAATAATGTCGATTAAAGTCAATAATGATGATTAATGTAAATAATGTAGATTAATGTTAATTATTGTCGATTAAGGTTAATAATGTTGGTTAATGATTAATTATTGTCCATTAATGATTAATTGCTATTGATTAATGAACAAGTTACGATTAACTTAAGTAGTAAATAATGCAATTGGTTAGTAATGTTTAATTGAATGTTAATGAGTTGATTAGTGAAAACTAAGGGTTAAAATGTTAAAACGGATTGTAATGTTAGTAAGGATAATATTAAACCTAGAAGGGTAATACCAATTAAGTATCAAACGATAATAATTAATTAATTGAAATATAGGGATAAGGTTTAATTTATATAATTTACTAATTTATTACAATTATGTCGTAGTTGTTTAGAACCATGGTGTAAATTACAAATAATACGATGTGCCTTTATTAAACAAGTGTTAAATTGTATTGAGTTAATTAATAAGAGTATTAATTAAAATTGTGAATTATGCAATCGTAAAGTCAACAATGATAAAATAAATAAAATAGGTTAATAGTTTTTATTGAGGAGTTATGGTTGAGAAGTGACCCCCAACCAACACATTTTAATATTATTTTAAATTATTAATGAGAGTCATGGGATGGGCTCGAGGAAGGACTTTGAGGGGAAAGCATTAATGGGAGGAAGATAAGGGTATTAATGGTGGAGGAGAAGAGTCGGCAAAACATGGGATACGGTGGAGAAGTGAGGAGGAAGGGAGCATCTTTACCTTATGATATTTTTGGGAGAATTTTAGAGAGAAATGATAGAATTTTTCAGAGCAGAGCTGAAAGGGGGTTTTTTGTTGGAGATTTTCTGAAGGGATATAACAGGTTGGCTTGTACTCGGTTTGGGATCGGGGGTCCAAAGGGTTACCTTTGGAGTTGGGTGATCGGGGAGACCTCCCAGTTGGCGGGGTGGCATACCTGTTTGGGTTGGTTGAGTTTCAGGGTTTTAGGAAGATTTTGGTTGCAAGGCTAGCAAGCAGGGCAAAGGAAGCAGCAACAACAAAGGGGATCTACCATCTAGTTGAGGTATTTTCCTGCAGGTATAATTATCATTTCTACCCTTGTCAATTATTATTTCCAATTATGAATTAAAAATTATATGTTGTTACACCTGCACAAACAGAACTGGTTAGAGGTAGAAAAAAAAACAGTAAATACATTTATTTCAAAACATGTAAATGCAAAGGTTATATTTTTTTTACTGGCATGAAATTTAAACAAAACTAGAAATGAAAATAGAAACAAAACATAAACAAAACCGAAATTTTGACAAGAATGTAAACAGTGAAAATATCTAGTTTTTTTTATTAAGAGAAAATGGGGACCCAGGTTGGGGTCCTTACAATAAGAAGTTGCACAAAGATATGGGTCTAAACTTCTCCAATGAACTTGTTGCATCTGATTTGGGATAAGAGTAATACATGTAGAAATGAAGGCTACGAGGATTTGACCTTTGATCCTAGATTCCTCAATAACTCTGAGCAAATCATCTTCAATAAAATCCATGAAGGCTGAAAAAAACTCAACAGGCCACCCATCAAGCCCAAGACTCTTGTCCTTTTGTAAACTCATCACTGCTTCCTTAATCTCCTCAAGAGTAACATGTTCCATCAATTCTCTAAGTTTGATCTTCATTAACAAAATAAGGATACAAAGCGATAACCCTCAACTGTTGAGCTATTGAGGCTATGATATCTTCTTGATATAAGGAGCTAAAATGATGAACACCCAAGTTTGCTAGATTCTAGTGTCTTGAGATGGACTCTCCATTCTCATTTCCAACTGCCAAATAGAGTTAGTATTTTTCTTGTGGTTAACATAATTATGAAAAAAATTGTTATTATCATCACCATGTTTCAACCAAATAGCACGACTCTTGAGTCTCCACATGGCCTCCTTCTCAACTAAAATTTTGCTTTTTTGCGTTTCCATGTCCACCATCTTCTTTTTCTGCTCCAAATTTCTAAACCCTTCTAGATTTGATGCATGATATGACTCCAGGTAGACTCAATAACCAAAAAATCATTCTTTTGATCCCTCCTTCTTTCAGTAGCCCATACAATAGACACCTCTTTGACTTTCTTAAGATTAAATAGAAATTGGATGGAAGCTCATTCCCTTCTATTTTCATTAAAGGGAACCCACTTATCTTTAACCACTTGTTTAAAGCTTTCATCTTCTAACCAAATAGAGAAAAATTTAAAAGTATTGGGAGGATTTGAATTCCCCATAGCCACTTCCATCATAAATGGGAAAATGGTCAGAATCATCCCCATATCCAATCCACTACTTAATATTGGAAGACACTTGGAGAATACCATCATTGACCGTGAACCTATCTAACCTTTTAGCTATACTCTCCTCCCTTGTTCTCTTATTCCTCTAGGTTGGTCTGATTCTTATAGGAGGAATATCATAAAAGGAAGATTCCTCTAAATTTCTGATAAAAAAGTCACTTAAAGGATCCTTCTGAGCATTGTTACCCCAAATTTCTGCTTCTCCCATAGTGAAATTTAAATCCCCCCCTCAAGATAACCCTTTCCTGCTGAATAAGGCCCAAATGAAAGAGTCTCTCCCAATAAGCAATCCTATTCGAATAAGGACCATAAACATTTATCTAAGTGAAAGATTTCTCAAACTCTCTCGAGAATAGAGTAAATCCCGAACTTGTATTCATGGTCCAAGAATTAGTATATAGAAAAGCCTTTTGGAGCCAACCTGTAATCACTCCACCAAATATACCATGTGCATCCAAATAGCTAAAAAAATTTCTAGGCAAAAGAGCTCTTAAGTCATGTAAGCTAGCATCACCACATGCTATAGATTCTTGTAAGAAAATAATCTAACGTTTATGAATATCTGCTAGTCTTTCGAGGCCTAAATTTTTGAGGACAGCCCCAACCCTCTAATGTTGAAGGACATAATAACATTGACAAACACTTTGGGTATTTTTTTCTCTAAGAGTCCCAAATAAAGTTTTATGGCACCCAACACCAATGTCCCTAAAACCTTGTTCCCTAGCCGAGGCAAGTGCTGATCTTCACCCCCTTAACCTCAGAGCTGATCAAGAAACCTAATGAATGCCTCGTTCCACCTCAATCTTCGCACGAGCAATAGACCCATTACAAGGCCTAAAAAGTATCTCGATCCCCCTGACAAGGATACATTTTGAGCATCTTCTTCAAAAGGGGAGTCCTTGAGAGGAGGCAAGTGGCCTAAAGAAACCCGACCCTTCAAAGGAGAGCTGCTAAGGCTAGAAGAGTCAGAAAGTTCAACTCCAGCCTTAGGGAGTTCCAAAACTGGTTCTACATCCCCAAATAAACATGAAGAACTTGAAATAAGTGACCCAAAGGCCTTCTCTTGACCTACAAACACACTCATACAATGAGGAATGCCTAAAAATAAAGTATCATCCCTCCCAAAAGATAACATCTTAGGCTCGAAAGACCAAGTCTTGAAGCTGGAGGGTTCGAAACCCACTACCTAAAATGATCTGCAAAAAGAGAATAAGACCTATCTAAAGCACCTCCTGGAAAGGGGCCAAACCTTGATCACTGAAGAACCTGGAGAGGCCATAAAAACACTCAAAGGGAGAGAGAGAGGACCCAAACAACTTCCTTCAAGACCGCTACCACAAAGTTGAGAATTAAAACTCCCCACATAGCAAGTAACATCAAACAGAGGAACATTAGACCATTTCACCATACCTCAAAACATCCCCACCCCATATTCAACAAAACCAAGACGTATATCCGAAACAAAGGGAAAAAACCCCGACATTGGAAGTGAAAGTGTTGAGATATTGTAACTTCTAAGAATATTATATTTGTACTTTATTATTCTGGAGATGTTTCATTCCTCCGTGAAGACCTTATTGTATATCCAGAGATGTTTTATTCCTCCGTGGAGAATGTGGTAACTTGGGTTATTAGAATTCCCTAGTGGGGGTCGGCCCTGTATGAGTCATGTGGGTTAAAGGGTTATTAGACCACCCTAGAGGGGTTGGCCCAGTCAGACTTATGTTAAGTGGTTAAGTTGGGGCCGACCTAGTTAGTGTAAAAGTCAAGTCGGAGTTGTGTATAAATAGAGGAGGTGTGTTCCTCATTTAACACACATTACACTCACTTGTGATTGGCGCATAGGTGAGAGAGAGATCTGCTATGGAGGAGAAGGAGCTCATGTTTGGGGATTACATATTTGTATTTGCTGGTCATCTATATTGAGGAAGCTTTGCTAGGTTTTCTACCCCATGAGGGTTTCCTAGGATAAATCTGTGTCTCTTGTGTTTATGTTGTGCTTGTTGTTCTTTCAGTGATTTTGTATATGCTATTGTTATGAAATGGAATATAATACTGATATTTTCTATCTTGGCATATTGAATCTTAACATGGTATCAGAGCTATCCTGAAGGAAGGAAATGTATGGCACTTACGACACTTGTCTCACTTTCGCTATAAATACATTTTGGAGAAGGTTCAGGATCTGAAACTTCTACAGGTCGTAGATAACATCCCCCTGTACCTTTTTTCCAAAGCAAAACCTCAGATTCGTTGTACTTTGTGATTTATGATCCATACAAGTTAGGGTTTCTACCTCTTCCAGATCTCAGTCATAAACAGGTGACCTAGGACAAAAGGTCACAACTTGGGCTAGGAAGCTCCAAATGAAATTTCATAAAAAGTGACAGGTAGGGCACGGAATTTACTTACACAGGTAAGTTTTTCAGAGGCCGAAGTTGAAACAGTGACACATGGCACTCCGTACAAGTTCGCTCTCCTGTTTTATCCCATAAACAGGTCACATTGCGACACTTGGCATAACTCTCTCTCAGAGAATCCAATTGAGGTCAGACCCGTGGGGTTGGAAAGAAGACAGGTCAGGATACCACAGGACGATGTTTCAGACCCTGTGGATTCGTAATTTCAGAGATGTACTAGAAATAATAAGGTTCATATTTCTGTCAAAATAGAATTGGATTTTGAGCACCTTCATTCTTGGCTTGTCACTGCTGCAGGAATTTAGGGCTTCGGAGAAAGTTGGAATTTTTGGAATCGGAGACCACGGCTGAATGCTCCTAATGAAAATCGAAATTAGAGACCAAGATCGATTTTTTTGGTTGGGCAGAAGGATGGGATTGATCAAACCCTAGTTTGGGATTTTGATCGGAAAGGTGGAAAATTAGGGCTTCTGCAAAAGTCAGAATTTTTGAAATCTGTGATCACGGCTGGAAGCTCCTCAGAAAAATCGAAGTTTAGAACACAAGATCGAACCTTTTGGATGGGCATAAGATCGGGATTTATCAAACCCTAGTTCGGGATCCTGTCTAGAAGATTCAAAAGTTTCAAAGGCAATTTTGAGGGGTCAAATTTTGGAGATTTCAAAATTGAAGTATACCAGCTTGATCAGCTCAGCAAGACACATCTTTTCATCCAATTAGAAGTTTGAAATTCAAAGCTTGAATTTTTAGGGTTTCTCTGACCCAGCTTCAGATCCAGTTTCAACAAATCAAAGTGGATTGAGTTAATCCTAGAAGAGAATGAATTGGACACCTGCATAAGTGAAGAAGTTCCAGTTCCAGAGAAAGATGAGGCCAAGGCCTTACATAAGAATGCTACAAGCAATCTCGACAAGTATGACTTGAGAAGACACATGTATGTTTTGAAATCTGATTCTTGATTAAGTTCATAATATGTTTGTCTTCATGCTATTGAGGTTAGTACAATTATGATTGTTTGATAATGAATGCATGTGAGTGATAGAAGACATTCATTGATTAGGTTTATGACACTTATGATTGTACTAATGCACCTATGGTGTTGTATGAGGATGATGTTGTTTGCTAACAAGACACGGGTACATCAAGAAAGACAAATCAAGTTCTATGACCATGATGACATGGAGACAAAGACTCATCCATAATATTTGATCACATAGAAGCTCTACTTACGAGGTATGTATGACTTTGTTCTACTATGCTTAACTTATGAGATATGCAGGTTCTAGCACATATCATTGAAGAGAACAAAGAAGATATTGTTTGGGTATGTTAAGACATAACCAAGCATGATAATCCAGGTATGTTTTCCTATATCAAGTTAGAATCCTACCTTGTGTTAGGATCTTAGGTAAGTATACCTGTGTATGAAATGATCATGACCATACATAATTTTTTGATAGTATTGAGATTATACTAATGAATGTATGATTATGTATGAGATCATGAGGATGACACTAGTGCACACTTAAGCATGCATAGTGGTATAGAATGAATAGAAGTTCAAAGACATATAAGAGATCAAGCGGGAGGCAACCACACAACATAAAATATAAGTATTTGAGTTGTTATGTGAATCTCTGAATAGTTAATGGTATTGCTCGTAATAGTTGCATGCGTATTTATATTCCTAGAATATATCATGCATAGTGTGAGCATTCATATAGCATTGAATAGTATACTACTAATATGCATATGATGGGTAAGTTGGACAAACATTCCATTGTTGATTATCTAGAATGAAACCTCTTTGCTGACATGCTGAGAGCTGTGCACGCTCTTGATAGTATGTTCTGGTAGAGATGGAAGGCATCTAGATAGCCACTGTATGCATACAGGATATGGAAAAGTGTTGTGCCAAAGTATTGGTCAAGATAGTTGCATAACTATGTGAATCATATCTGTATGCATAATAGGTTATCATGTCAACATGATTTGATGATTATGAAGTATTACTAATCATGTAATTAACTTTGATTTGTAGGAAAGATCATGTGCTATGATTTGCAAAAGAAGGATGATGAATACCGAACAAGTGATGGATGTTCAACAAGAAGACTTACAAATCAAACGTAATATAGAAGGCTCGTGGCTAGAAGATTCTCTTAGAAAGAGGAAGAGGATCATGACGAGATGTTTGCTCCAAGTGGATAGATGAGACCATTCTCTTAATGGTGTAATTGAAGAAGAAGTACGAATCGAGAAAACTCCCAGGATTCAATTGAAGAAATATTTGTACGGGTACCTAGGATCGATAGTCATTTAATGAGATTAATGATCACCACAAGTGATGTGGATTTCAACCTCTGCTACAAGGTTGAAGATGGTGTCTATATACAGATGACATTCTTCTCTTAGATGGATGCAAGAAGGAACTCACCACAGAGTTCGAATGATCTTGAGGCTCATATGAGTAGACCCATTTGACGAGAGACGACACAGATAGATATGCAGAAGATCACTCAATGCAGAGTGTGAATGATGTTCAGTCACAGAGGAAGAATTGACAGCTTCTTGACAAGCTTGGGATTTACCAAAAGTAAAGCTGATCCTAACCTTTACCTTAAGGTTATGAATGATGAACCTGTCATACTATTATTGTATGTGGATGATCTCTTTTTGACAGGGAATGAGAAACAGATCATGGAAAGCAAGAAGAAGATGGCTACAAAATTTGAGATGAAAGATCTCAGATTGATGCATTACTTCCTAGGTCTGGAAGTATGGCAAGGCCCAAAAGGAATCTTTCTCAACCAGGGAAAGTATGCTGTGGAAATATTGAAAAGATTTGATATATTGGAATGTACAACCATGGCCACTCTCATGGGTTCCAACTTGAAGTTGTTAGTGGATGTAACTCTGTATAGACAGATTATTGGGTCATTGATGTATCTGACAAATACCAAGCTAGATATATGCTTTGCTATGAACACCTTGAGTGAGTATCTAGTGGCACCTAGGCATGTTCACCTGATAGATGTAAAGCATGTGATGAGGTACCTAAAGGGTACGATAGACTTTGATCTATGTTATCTTGGAGATCATGACTTCAAATTGTATGGCTACACAAATGTTGATTGGGAAGGAAGTGTATCAGACAGGAAGAGCACATCGAGAGGATATTATTGTCTGGGATCTGTCATGATCTCGTGGTTTAGCAGGAAGCATTATAGTGTGGCTCTCATCACAACCGAAGCAGAATATATAGCTGCTTGCTCTGCTAGTTGTGAAGCGATATGGCTTCGAAAGTTGTTATCAGAATTATTTGACTTGGAGATGGACCCCACTGTGAGACTGTGTGACAACTAGAGTTGTATCAAGATGACAGAGAATCCAGTGTTCCATGATAAGTCAAAGCACATAGTGATCTGATATTTTTCTATATGGGATATGGTGTAGAAAGGAGCTATCAAGCTCGATTATGTGAGCACTGACGAACAAGTTGTTGATATATTGACCAAACCTCTATATTGAGTAAAGTTTGAGTATTTCCGAGACAATCTTGGTGTCGTTCAGAAGGACCCTCCTCGAAAGGGGGAGTGATATGGTCGATGATGATATTTGGATACTGGTATCGATATGGATACCTGTATCGATGATGAGATTGCCTATATCGTTGGTAAAGTCAATGATGAGGATACCTGTATTGATGAGGTTACCTATTCCAATGATGAGGTTGATGATGAGGTTACTTGTTCTGACGATGAGGTCGATGAATTGGTACTTAGACTTTGTCTAAGAGGACTAGTGGGATTGCATCATCCCTGGATTTATTCCCTAAAGTGATAGAGATTGATCATCCCGTAAGTGGATCAGGATTGCATTGTCCTTGGACTTATGTCCTAAAGTGATAGGGATTGATCATCCCATAAGTGGATCAGGATTGCATCGTCCTTGGACTCATGTCCTAAAGTGATAAGGATTAATCATCCTATAAGTTGATTCGGGATTGCATCGTCCCTAGACATGGTGAGGTGTCTTAAAGTGATAAGGATTAATCATCCTGTAAGTTGATTCAGGATTGCATCATCCCTAGACATGGTGAGGTGTCTTAAAGTGATAAGGATTAAGTGAGATGTCTTAAGTGATAAGGATTGATCATCCTGTAAGTTGATCTGGATTGCATCATCCATAGACATGAGAGATGTCCTAAATCGAGAGGGATTGATCATCCCGTAAGTGGATCAGGATTGTATCATCCTTGGACCTATGTCCTAGAGAGAGAGGGATTGATCATCCCGTAATAGGATCTTGTACATTGCAGAGTTTGCTGCTATGTTGATGTTGTTGATCGAGAGGATCCATATGCTGATCGAGAGGATCTAGATGTTGATGTTGATCGGTAGATCAAGACGATAAGGCTGCTGATCGAGAGATCCAGATGATGATGTTGATCGGCAGATCCAGATGATGAGGCTGTTGATCGAGAGATCCAGATGATGATGTTGATCGGTGTATCCAGATGATGAGGCCGTTGATCGAGAGATCCATATGATGATGTTGATCGGTAGATCCAGACGATGAGGTTGTTGATCGAGAGATCCAGATGATGATGTTGATCGGTAGATCCAGACGATGAGGTTGTTGATCGAGAGATCCAGATGATGATGTTGATCTGTATATCCAGATGATCAGGCTGTTGATCAAGAGATCCAGATGATGATGTTGATCGGTAGATCCAGACGATGAGGCTGTTGATCGAGAGATCCAGATGATGATGTTGATCGAAAGATCCAGACGATGAGGCTGTTGATCGAGAGATCCAGATGATGATGTTGATCGGTAGATCCAGACGATGAGGCTGTTGATCGAGAGATCCAAATGATGATGTTGATCGGTAGATCCAGACGATGAGGCTGTTGATCGAGAGATCCAGATGATGATGTTGATCGGTAGATCCAGACGATGAGGCTGTTGATCGAGAGATCCAGATGATGATGTTGATCGGTAGATCCAGACGATGAGGCTGTTGATCGAGAGATCCAGATGATGATGTTGATCGGTAGATCCAGATGATGAGGCTGTTGATCGAGAGATCCAGATGATGATGTTGATCTGTAGATCCAGACGATGAGGCTGTTGATCGAGATATCTAGATGATGATGTTGATCGGTAGATCCAGACGATGAGGCTGTTGATCGAGAGATCCAGATGATGATGTTGATCAGTAGATCCAGACGATGAGGCTGTTGATCGTGAGATCCAGATGATGATTATGCTGTAGTTGATCGAGTGTTGCAGAAGATGAAGACTCAATAACTGACGATGTTGATGTTCCAGTATTGATTATGTTCCAGTAACTGTTTGAGTTACTGATGATGATGTATGAAGAAAGATTCCAATGATTTATAGATGTATCATGTATCATGTAGTTGATGAATCCTTGCTCGTGCAGATGTTGTTATAATATCCTTCTCGTTAAGGGGGAGTGTTGAGATATTGTAACTTCTAAGAATATTGTATTTGTACTTTATTATTCCAGAGATGTTTCATTCCTCTGTGAAGACCTTATTGTATATCCGGAGATGTTTTATTCCTCCGTGGAGAATGTGGTAACTTGGGTTATTAGATTTCCCCAGTGGGGTTCGGCCTTGTATGAGTCATGTGGGTTAAAGGGTTATTAGACCACCCTAGAGGGGTCGGCCCAGTCAACCTTATGTTAAGTGGTTAAGTTGGGGCCGACCTAGTTAGTGTAAAAGTCAAGTTGGAGTTGTGTATAAATAGAGGAGGTGTGTTCCTCATTTAACACACATTACACTCACTTGTGATTAGCGCATAGGTGAGAGAGAGATCTGCTATGGAGGAGAAGGAGCTCATGTTTGGGGATTACATCTTTGTATTTGCTGGTCATCTATATTGAGGAAGATTTGCCGGGTTTTCTACCCCATGAGGGTTTCCCAGGATAAATATGTGTCTCTTGTGTTTATGCTATGCTTGTTGTTCTTTCAGTGATCCTGTATATGCTATTGTTGTGAAATGGAATGTAATACTGATATTTTCTATCTTAGCATATTGAATCTTAATAGAAAGAACATCACATAAACTCTTAGATAAGGAGGGAGACAAACAATGCTCAATAACAACTTCTTTCCTTTCAAATGAAGAAGGTTCTGGAAGTGGGGCCAAATCCTTGCCTAAAGGAGCAGGTGTAGCCTCCAACACTACTGCAGAAGAGGACCTTTGCAAACAAACTAGAGCCAGGACTGTATGATCCCCAATTCCCTTCCTGAAGATGAGAAACCTACCAAGTCTCGAGTAGGCGAAGGACCCACTACAACCGCTAAAAGTGCCATAGCCATATCTTGAGAACTACTGACTTTTGGGCCAAAGAGCTGGCAACCCCAAAAGACCCAAAGAGAGGGTTCATCACCATGACCAAATCCACTTTATTACGACCCAAAGATGGAGATGATCCATCATGTCCGTAATCACTATCCAAAGCCACAATCGACACTACCACTTGATCCAAAGATCTCTTCCGCAAGGGGACACTAACCAATCTTTCGGGCCATCACTTTATTAAAGTTTGAGAAGGGTAAAAGACCATCCCTTACCAAATGTCCATAAACATAACACCTATAACATCTGAACGTGGGAATCCCACGTAATCCAAATCTGGCACATAAGAAAATTCCCCCTACCGAAATAACAAGGTCGGCTAGTAAACCCTCTCGCTAGTCTATATCAACAAGTACTCGACGAGTCGCCATATTTCCATACACTAGAAACCTATAGTCCGCTTTTATAAAAACACCAAGAGACATACAAATCTCCATGAAGACTAACTTATATTCCAATATAAAATCTAATCAAACCATATCAACGTACTTGAAGATATGATCACATTTAATAATAATAGAATAGCAAGATGTGACCACATTTAATAATAATAGCTTAGTTGTATGCCATTAGAAGCATTTACATATGTTAGTACATAGCATGCTTTTTAGGTTGTACTTTTTATAGGTTTGTAAGAAATTAAGAGTAAACGAGTCACTTAAATTTAATAATGGAGCACGGGCACCAATTTACGTGAGAGAAGTAAAACATTTTTTCTCAACTTTTTATGAGAGTCATATTTTTATGAGATTGTCAAGGATATGGTGGTTTGTTGGTGGAGAGATAGATGGATTTCATTTCATCCATTCCGATTCAATTCGGTTGAAACATCTTCTAACTTGGATGACCGATTGATGATTTGTTCGACCTAACATTTCCCAATTTAACTTTTTTTATTCTTTCAAATTTATTTTTTTAAGATGAGGAAATTTAATTTTTGGTAATTTATTTTTATTATTTAATTTTTATTTTTTATTGTAAAAATGAATTTAAATTTATAAATAATTTTATTATATTTAGCATAAATAATCTTAACAATTTATATATACAATTTAAAATTAACAATTATCTTTATTTCTTACCATAATTTAAAAAAAAAATTCAATAGAAAAAAAAACATATCATTATATTAGAAAATTAGAATAGTATTATAAAGTTACAAAAACCAGTTTCATAACATAACACACAAAACCCCTCCATGAAAAGTTAAGTTAATAGAATGTATTGGGTTAATTAAGTTTGTTTTTTTATTATTTGAAATATATATTTTAGATATAAATACTTTTTAAAATTTAAAAATAGTATTTAGGATAAACTGAATTTGATAAAATCACTAATCTTTGTAAACCATTTTATGATAAACGTTATTACAATATCTTTTCCATGTATTGAATGAATAAAAACTTTTAAATTTATTTATTATCTTATAGAAATTTTTAATATTTTAGGAGTTAAGTAGAAATTTTTAATATTAGAAATATTTCAAATGTTTATTTTTATATAAAAGTTGTATAAAATTTAGTTAATAAAACTTAGTCATTGTCTTAATTTTAATTAAATGTTTATTTTATATAAAAATTATAAAATTATAAAATTTAGTTAATACAATTTATTACTATTTTAATTTTAACTAAATTTATTTATAGTATTTATTTTATAAATATTTTTATTTTATTTTTTATTTTGAAATAAAACTCAAGAACATGGATATTTCTTTTTTCTCTTCATTTCTCAGTCTCCAAACTTATACAATTGAAACATTGTCCATGAATATTCCCACTCAAGGTTTTGATGATAATTTTTTGTAAGTATGTGAAAGGCATTGAGATCATAACCACCCAGCCACTTTAGTTGCAAGGACAAGGCCTTTGTCAATGATCAAATCATTGCTCAATGTGATTTCTCAATGATCAAATTCATTGCTGTGATTCATTTGATTGAAAATTGGAAAAAAAATTCTAAATTTAAACTCAACAATTTTTATTATTATCTTTTTACAAGTTAATTTAATTTTATTACATTTATATTAAAAGATACTAACAAAGTGGATGAAAACTTTTTAGAATCTATAATTTTCTTGAAGTGTAAAATTCTTTATAAATTTTAATAATTTTTAAATTTCCAACCATAAAATATTAATTTTCTGAAAATATAAAAAACTTTATAAATTTTAATAATTTTTAAATTTCCAATTATAAAATGTTTAACTATATTTCTATAAAAATATTTAAATTTATAAAGATTTTATATAATCCAAAACAATTTTAGCAATATTTAAAGTAAATTATTTTTATTTTATAAAATTTGATAAACCAATTAAAAAAAATGAAAATTTAACAATTTTTTTTACAAATTATATATTTCAAAATTGTATATTTCAAACTCAAGTTAAATATATATATTTTTTAATATTCTTCATTTACAACTTTATTACACCATCCAAACACCAAAAAGGAGTTGTGTATTTCAAATCCAACTGGGATAAATTTTGTCCTTAACTCAATCCCAATGTAGTACAGTAATCCTCCAACAAGGCCACACCAACTGAACATGGCCAGATCTATAAAGCAGACCAGATGCCAAGGTAAAAGGTAGGTAATCCATACCAACTTTCCAACTCACGTGTCTTTATCTTCCACTGATTCCCTAACCACCCATCAATGGAATCAAAAGGTTCCAACAAAGGAGGCCCAAGGAGGACCCATTCTTTTTTTGGAATTCGTTATTATTCTTTAATTTTCCCTATGTCATCACAGATTTTTAATAATACTAGAAAAAGCACATCTCAAGGACAAAACACCATATGCACTTTGCTTGAATTTCACTTTAAATTTCGATTATTATGATTTTAAGTTTGAAGGTCTTGAATCGATGTTAATAAATTTTTAAATTTTTTAAACATAAATAAATTTAATCATATATATATATATATAACATTTATTGCAATTAATTTTTTTTAAACATAAATCAATTTAATCATATATATATATAACCTTTATGGTAATTAAATTGATTTATTGATACATTTTTCTTTATTATATCAATCTGGTCTAATTTGTATCTTAAAAATAAGTATAAACACAAATAATTCACAAAAAATAAACATATCACTATAAAGACTTGAAAGGGACAATACCCACACCTAACTTTTACCAACAAAACAAACCCTCTTAACTCAAATGTGTAGTTATCAATGTTTTTACTTGTGAGTTCACTCGTACAGCTCATAGTAACCCAAAAGACTCCAAATCATCTTTTACAAAGGATCCAACAAAGTAAGTGAAGATGAGAGGTGTTTATTAGGTACATTTTCAAGTTTTTTTTAAGATTTTTTAATTATTAAAGTATAGACATTTAGGATTTTGCTCATAATTATTCTTATGAATAGAAATACATATTTTGAAGTTGGAGATACCTATGATGTGCATTATAGAATTGTTTCTAAAACTATATAAACTTTTATTGTATCATGTATCTCCATCAATTGATCGAGGAAGCAAGCTATACGAGTATACACATCTTACATGTAAGGAAGCTTATGTCAACAAATGTAACTACAATGGTTGCGACCTCTTTTTTTTATAAGATACATTTTGGATTATGTAATGTAGACATGCGCATAATTAAAAAGTTAAATACACTAATAAAAATTGTAGGAAATGATATAGATCACAAAAAGCATGACTTATGTTTAATGATATTTTATGACAAATACAAACCATTGATACAAGTGATGGTATAATGTGTATGGACGATATGATGATTCATATGATTGCATTCCCAGTGTAATCTGATTTGTATGTGAGGCGACATCCATGTCACACTTTTTTTTTCAATTGATGAAAAATGTTTCCACCAACCCATTGGGCATTGGGACTAATCTTGAACTAGCATATTTGGGAATAACATGGTGGCATGATTATCAATAGAATATTAATTCTGAGTGGTGTGCAGGAAAAGCCATTAATCTTGAGTGGTGTGTAGGAAAAGCTATTTCAGGTTTTTTGGAATATTCAGGGCTCACCTCGGGTTATTCCCTTGGTTCGGATAAGGCCATCACACATCTGCTTCCTCTTATGGCTGGAAACAAGGCAAAATTCGATAGTGCCTCCCTTGATGGTGCTCGAAAATGTGGAGTTGGAGCAACCATTGAATTGGATCACAATCGTCTCTTTCACATTTGGATGAATTGTGGTTCAACGACAAACACTAGAGGTGAGCTTTTGGCTCTGTGGCTTGTGCTTTATTTTGCAAAGGCTCATAATATTATATTGCTGCATATTGCGGGGGATTCTTTGCTCATTATAAATTGGGCAAGAGGAAAATATCCTATAAGGGCTTTGGCTCTCACTCCTTGGATGAATCAAGTCAAATCTCTTCTTAAAACTTGCCACATGTCTCCTTTTCTCATATATACTGTGAGCATAACACTCTTGCAGATGCATTATCGAGAAGGGGTCTAGAAGCTGCGAAGGGATCTAATTATTTTGAGGAATGGGTTGATGACCATCCGCTTTCAGCTAGAAGCCAAGTCATCTCTCTCTCTTTAATTTCTTACTTTTTGTTTTGTAATCTGGGTATCATTTTTGCTCTGGAGACTCTTTCTCCCATGATACTTTACTCTTTGGCGATTTATTTATATTTTGCCTGTATATAAACACCGGCATATAATTCCTTGGTGACATGTTGATCTTACTCTTTGGATAGCCATTTTTTCACTGTTGGTGTAGTCGTTTCTTTGGTCTTGTTGGTTGATATATGTTGGAGGTCTATCTTGGAATCTTTGGCTGATGACAGCTTTGCATTGTATCTCGATTACTACATATACTTTATAATTAAAGCTATAATTATTTTTTTGTGTGAAAAAAAATGCTTATCAATAGAATAATATCCTTCTTTGAAATAATAAATATTTATGATCCATAAACACATCGGCTAATTTAAACTCATAATCTCCCAAAACCTCAAAAATCAAACTTAAAAATATTGAACAAGCTATCTTATTTACGAACCTAAACCCATCCATATTAGAATACACCATATAATAACAATTTATATTCTAACCTAAAATAATTTCCTTCACTATTAAAATTATAATGCTTTATTTTCCTCTCCCCTCATAGGTGAGGGTAAAATAACATTAATCCACCTCTCACTGAAAAACAAATTAAATAACATTAATCCACCTCACTGAAAAGCAAATTGCAAAGTTGGTAACCATAAATCTGATTTGTATTCATATTTTGAATGCAACTTTCTTAGCTGGCCATAGACCATGCTGACCATGACTTGTCCTCGGTTCACACTCTAAAAATATAGAGCAAAATTAAATCTTCTCTTATCATGAAAACTGGCAAGCAGACGAGAATAATAATTGTTCTTAAAAGAGAGGGAAAGAAACAACATATCATATCAGATCCTGCTGTTTTTGTGGTCCATTAATAGGGCCTCAAGTTACCATGGAGTCTTAATGAGCAGTGTAGAGGTCACCAAAGTCTCCATGGAGGCCACCTCTGTTAGTATATAATCGTATGAAATTAGATCCAGCAGTGTGACTGTGTCTTCTATTTGATACCTCTTTAACTGCTTGGCCTAATTCCCAGAATTTTGAAGGCATGATCCAGGAAAAGCTCTCTGTCATGCAGTCAAGATCTTTTGAAGGTGTTGTTTGATTGCATTTTCTGTTTTGTTTCTGTACATACTGTTTTATCCAATACCCTGCGAGCTTAGAACCATCAGTGAAGCAGGGCTTAAGTGAGCATAGCGAAGGTCCTACATTGGACTGGGACGAACCTAGATTGAGAATGTGGCTGAGTTCCCCATTGGTTGAGCTTGTTTGAGCTCTCGGCTTCATTGTTTTTGGGTTGCTGGACGTGGATGCTATAGTGGGTGCCTTGTTGATCAAGCTATAGCATTGATTTGTGGGTGCTCAGATAAGAAATCTTTGGTAGGTGCCAAGATCTGACTGGGTTTTGATGTGGGTGCCAAGACCTTGATGGATACGCAATGTATATTTATCTGTAATGCTGAAATCTAATAGATATACAACGCATCTTTAAAATCTTTGCTGTGTAGCACTATACAAGCAGCTAGATCTGCAAAAATGCCTGAAGCATTTCCTTCTTGTTTTGGAGAATCTGGACGCGCCCACCTGACAGATAAGTCTTCTTCTGCTTCTTCTTCTTCTGGCAGCAGTATGACACAGAACCTGATAACTTGCCTGTATCAGACGACACTGGCAGGAATATGCAAATTTGTGACCATAACATGGTGCAAGAATCTCATGGGCCATGGCCTCAGTGTCCATGTAAATGACCCCTGTTGCCATTATATGTGCAAGGTTGATATGAAGCCATGGTCCTTCTGGAAGAAACACGGATCCAAGAGCTTTGATGTCCAAGGGAAGAAGATGGAGGTGTTCTGGGATGTGAGCAATGCTAAATATGCCTGCGGGCCTGAGCCACAGGAAGGCTTCTACGTGGCCCTGATATGTGAGAAGGAGATAGTACTGCTGTTGGGAGATATGCAGGAGGAGGCCTACAAGAAAACCCATGTAAGGAAGGCATTCACTGAGCCCACGTTGCTGTCTAGAAGAGAGCATGTGATTGGGAAGAGATATTACACAACAAAAGCACAGTTTGGTGAAAGTAGCAAGACTCATGACATTGTCATTGAATGTCATACAGGGGGATCCAAGGAGCCAAGATTGTATGTGAGAGTTGACAAGCAAGTGGTATTGCAGGTCAAGCACCTGATGTGGAAGTTCAGGGGCAATCAGACAATTGAGGTTGATGGAACCTCAATACAAGTCTTCTGGGATGTGCATAATTGGCTCTTCAATCCCAGCAATGGCCATGCTGTCTTCATGTTCCAGACTTCTGGTGATCGGATTTCGGACAATTCGCGGAGATCCAATACAGTTGCTGCTGTCCCCTGCAAGCTGCTTCAACCATCTGTGTTTCAGTGGCCTTCTCCATCTGCATTCAATATCAGAGGCCATGATAACGCAGCCTGCAAGAGCAGCTCTTATTCATCTTCCTCTTCAAACTCAAGCTCTTCAGTATTGCAATGGGCAAGCATGGAGACTGAAACAGGCAGCCCATCTGGCTTCTCCTTATTGTTGTATGCATGGAAGAGTGAGTAGGGAACTGATTAGAATTACTATAATCAGTGCAAGCAGTAGTAGAAGCGGTACCGGTCTTTCTTTCTAGTTATCGAGTCTTGTATATAAAATGGAGAGAATGGCACTGGTTAAGCTGCATTCTATGCTTTTTCTTTCAATTCTGACAAATATATGATTGGTTCATTAAGATTTCATCATGTGGGAATTTTTTGAATGAATAAGTCCATTGCTTAGTTTTCTTCACCGTCTTCTTTCTCAAAACCCAAGTGTCTGGAGGAGAAAAGCAAAATCTTGAGGCTTTAGAGGAACAAAGGGAAGCTTGCAAGGCATCCTTATATGTCAGCATAAAATTTAGCAAGAAAAAAGAATCAAGTGAAGACTGGAAAGGCAAAGCCGAAGACCAATGCAGTAGCACCAGAAGTCAGCAAACATTGTCAGAAACAAGGGCAATTAGAGGATAGATGCTAGAAATTCCATCTAGAATTGGCACCAAGAAGCCAAAGGAAGAAGAAGCGGTTGTTGGCCTAATCGGAAGAAGTGATTGAGAAAGTAATTGAAAGGACTGAGGAAACTGTTGACAAGTTATCTTTAATGGATTAACCAGAACCATCGGTGAATGGTGAAGAACATGAGAAAACTCTTCAATGTGAAGATTCAAATAAAGAAAAAGTGGTGAATTCCATTTTTGAACAAGAGAGTCTAAGACACTTGATTGCAAAAATATTGGTGAAGGCGCTGAAGCTTGTTCACCCAAAACCCCATCCACCAGGATGGCTTCCCAAAGACAGCAGACAGTAAAAAGCGATGTTAGTTCAAAATTTGCAATTTAAGCTGAGTTCATAGATGAGATAGATTGTGGTGTGTTGTTAGATGTCAATGAAGTGGTTTTGGGTAGCCCATATATATGGCACTGTGATGTGGTGTTCCATTAGTGTGCCAATCAATTAAGTTTGGTGAAAGATGCAAAACAATATTTTATAAATTGTTACAGGGGAAATAGACAATTTGTAGTATTTTTGCAACTAAGTAAATTGCTGAGTAATGCCAATAGAAAGTTTGTTTTGTTGATAGTGAGACCATGGACATGAAATAAAGTTGGATCAAATTCAGATCAAAAGAAATCATCAAAATAAGCAGATGCAATGGATGGCTTATCTGCAGATAGAAGGCAATATAGGACAATTGTTGCAAATGTCTGCAAATGTAATTGGAGAGGCAAAGGGTTTGCCTTCATTGTGCCCAATTCAGCATGACATAGAATTGTTTTTAGATTCAACATTGTTATACATGGATTTGTAGAGGACCTGGATTGTGGAAAGTAAGGAGATGAAGTAGTAAGTTCAGGCCATGCTTGAAGAATGAGTTATTTGGCCAAATACATTTTCTTTCTGGATAACTGTTTTAGTTCTAAAAAAGCAAGAGACATAGCAAATGTGTGGACATTCTTGTCTTGATTAAAGTCATCGTGAAGAAATGTTACCCACTTTCCAGTTTCAACGAATAAATCGATCGATTGCAGGAGCAAAGTAATTCTTCAAGTAAACATCCAAAGAAATAAAAGAATCCCTTGTGAAGATGGATCTATGCTTATTTATGGATCTATTTTCCCTCCTAATCTTGATATAATGAGGTAATATTGCCATTTTTGAATTATTTTATTATGTAAGTTGATAATATTATAATTTTTAATAAAATATGAAAAGAAGACTTGCATTTCAAAGCATGTCAAGTTGCAACTCAACTAGAAGTAGTGTAAATTTGGGAAGAAGTAGTACTAGGCTTTGACATTGGCGGTAATGAGCTTAAGATTTACACTTGAAAAAGTGTCGTAATGGACTGATCGACTTTGAAGAAACTCACTAAATTGAGTTGATTGGGTTTAGCAAACAATCGACAGAAGTTTATTTCTTGAGATTGCAAGTCCCCTGGTTTATGAATGCATCTCAATGGACTGGATGCACAAAACTAAGCTTTCAAAGAAATGATAATCGATCACTAACCCCTCAACCTCGGAATAGTGCCAGCCAACCACTTCTTTTCCAACAATTTTTGAGAGAAGCTACTGAGTATAAAGGTTTTATTTATTATCAATTCATGTTCCATTGTGTGTTTTGCATTCCTACACAATGGAAGATGGCCTTGGCCTTGGTTATGGAAATAGAACTTCCATTGTTGGAAAGATAATTACATCTCCAATTGCAAGAAAAACTCGCGTCAACCAAGTTCTAGTCTACCTCTAACTGCTAAAAGAAACAATTGAATCTGCCTGCTACACTAATGAGAAGGATTTGAACTTGACTTGACTCGAACGTCAACAACAACAACTGCCTGAAACTAGCAGCAAGCAACATTGTACCCCTAACTATCAACCACGAATAGAGAAGAGGGAAGGCACTTAAGCAGGAGTTCTCCCTTCTGAAGATGAGACGATCCAATAATACAATCTTCCCCTATTTATGGATTTTATAGTGAGCCTTTGCTCGAGGTGCACTGCAAATCTACAAGTTGGAAGAAGCTTGGGAGGCACTCCATGGCTACTAGTTGGTAGTTTAGAAGGTTGATCGCTCATGACGGAGATTCTCCTACTGTTTGTGCTAACTATAAGTTGCCTACTGCAATATGAGACCATCTGCAGGTTGCCAACCTACCTTTATCACTGTTGCTTCTTTCTTCCCACTTTTATGCTTTCATGGCTTCTTTTTCCAACTGTCAATATTTTCACAGTTGTCCCCAATCTGCCCATGATATGGGCCTACAATCTTTCCATTCAATTGCCCATAGTATATGTATTTTCACATCGTGCTGAGTTGTCCACTGGCATGGCCTTTCTGATAAATTCAAATTCTTATAGGAATTTTTCAAGTGTCTTTTTCTTACTTTTTTACAGTGCCCAAAACTCAACTCTTTTTCTTACTTTTCCACAGTGCCCAAAAACTCAACTCTGGCCCAGACTGTAAGTTAGACAAAAAAATTTCACATGTTCTTAGAATGCAAGGTAGTTTTCCTGTAGCTATTGTAAAATCTATAGATTCCAATTGAGGTGTAAGAAGATTCTTCAAAAACATGTTTTGGAAATCATACTATTGATACAAGGAAGACTGGTGGCATGCCATTGCTATTGTGCAAGCTTAGACGCATTATTTATTTGACAAGCATAATACTACTTACTCAAACTACAAGTTCTTACAAACGTAGTCCAAACTCTAGCAAAGGATGCACTCCAAATGGATTGTCATATACAAACAATTTTAACTTTGTGAGTACAAGAAAGATACTCAAAATAATAAAGAAGTCGATATAATAAAGTATAAGAAAGATATTCAAAATAAAGTAGCTGATTTTTTTTTATAAGACTCTTGAGCACAAGTTCAACATACACACTTTTGGATATGTAGTCTTTTAAATTTTATGGATAGCTTTGCTGTACACTTGTGTAGTTTCGACACAGACTTTGCATCCATGTAGTTTTATTTGATAATATTTATTACATTGTATGTGCATTGTGTACTCTTGTGTACTTGTTCATGCATTGAGGAATAACCCCATTACAATTCAAAGTCACATTATTGATTTCATCTACAGATTTATAACATCAAAACAAAACTAAAATATCTAATGACAAACACAATCACAACATTCACACCAACATATAGGGCATGGAGTGGAAACCCAATTTGGGAAACCATTGTTGATCGATTGTTCTCTCTTTTTATTAATTCTAAAAAAGAATTTCCACTCATGCACTCAACCCTTTTTTTTCATTATTTTTAAACACATTATGATGCTAGGACAAATGCCATGGCAACCTTTACTCTCAATCATTATGTCTAGAGAGCCCTCTCTTTCCATCCTCATCTATTGTATTTTTTTTTCTCTCGACATGTTGTAATTGCCCCTTTGTTGGTCAATCTTCTACCTTCTCCAATTGCACAATGGATTGATTCTTCAACTGCTCTTAACCAAATAACTATTCCACTTCCCGCATTGATGTTTGAAATTCAACTCCTCTCATCATGCATCTCCCTTTCTCTCCTCAATCTCTATTTGGCATTTTCCTATTTCAGAAAGGACGAGGACAAAGACTGTGTTGAGTTATTTTAAGCTCAATGTTTTGAGCTGCCAGTTGGGCTTATCTGTAGGAGCTCATTGTTGATTAAAGAGTGAGAAACCAACTAATCATTAACAATAGATGCCCTTACATGATGTAGAGTGAGAGTCAAGTTGGCCTACGTGGATAGGTCGGCCTTATCTTATTTTTAATGATACTAATAAACAGTTTCTAGTTGTCACTCAATTCAACTCCTCCATCTTGTTAAGGTATTTTCATGTTTTTAAATTTCTAATACTTCCTTGATTTTTCTCCTCATGTGATGCTCTTCACAAGTGATAATTCTAGAGTTTTCAATGTAGATCTGGTTTCTAGTTTTTGGCGAGTTTTCAACAAGGGCCACTTTCTTTATGTGATTGTGCCAAATATCTGCACAATGCTTTTTAATCCTAATCCCAATAGCCCTTCCTATTTAACCTATATATTTTTTGTTGCAAGAGTAAGGAATAACATAGACTCATGTATTTTTATTAGGATCCTCTTGGTCTTTAGCTTGGTAAAAGACATTTTTAATGGCGTTGAGAGGGGAAAAAGACATGTTAGTCTTCCTTTTTCCTTAATATCCGTGCTATTTTGTATGTGGTTCACTTGATGTGGAAGGGTGATCTTCCCCATCTCTTCTTCATCATCTCGTCTCCTTTTTGGACCATTTCAAACTTGGATCACATGCATGATTTGTCCATCTTTATATCCATTCCTTTTAAAAAACTTGAATACGCGGTTCGTTCTCCTTCGAGATGCTCTTTGTTAGATATTTGAAATGCGTGAGTTACTAATGTATTAATTATACGAATTTTTTGAGTAGGGTAGTGGTGGGAATCTACATGCAAAAATCTATTTGTGTACATATTTTTTCTATAAACTAGGTGACTTAATGAACCATTATTGTTCCTTATGATGAGGACATCTAGAAAAGGAATGGAGTTTTCTTCTTCTACCTCCATCATGAATTTTATATGCTTAGATCTGCTATTAATATGGTCTAGAAATTTATTTAGATTCTCTCTACCATGCAGCTAATTCGCATTTGTATCATCCAAAAATCTCATCCACCATTTTGGTTGCAATGGGAACCATTTTAGTTCCTATTTGCCCAAATCAATGCTTGTCATGGGGTCATACCCTTGTTTAAATCATCTATTCTTGTTCTTTATTCCCCATATGTTCTTTCAATGTGGATGTAAGTCCACCAATATTCTATGTATTTTCCACTCCTCAAAAGAATGTGAAGGGTGGGAGAAGAACTAAAGTCTACACGCTCCATCATCCACCCCAAACTTACTCCGACTTTCTCCCTAGGGATCCACCTCATGGTTCTTCCTTTAAACTTCACTACATGCTCCTCCTTGTTTAAACTTCACTACATGCTCCTCCCTAGCACTTGTATCCACATTAGCTTCTCCAACCATGCACGCGAGTTAATCTCTACACACCTTACAACCCATTCCACTCATGATACGACACATCACCCAACTATCTTATCAATCACATGGACAAGATCCACACCTCAACGCTTGTTGTATCCCCCTACCACTTTAAAAAGGAATGTAGTGGGCAATGGTGTGGAGCATTCACTCCTTTACATCAGTCTGACCTTCACCCCAACTATTCATCTAAAGGAATGTGGATTAAAAGAGGGATGCAGAACACTCATCCTCTCTCCATACCACCATTTTATCCACCCCAAAAAGCTTTCCCTAGCCTTTAACAAAATACTCTAATATCTTCAATGACATTTTGGCTTCACCACATCACCTTCAACACTATTTGCTATACATACCATCTACACCACCAATTGACTGCTACAAGATTATCACTTATTCAACACATCATCCACTTCATTGTCAATATGCCACCACCTCTATTTGCCACAAGGATTTAACAATATAACCCTTCTTCTCATTAACTTCTCCATCTATTGTTGGCCATGCATCTTTCTGTTAGTTTTTCTACTTGTTTAGCATAATAACATTAAATAATCTATCACTGAAAGAAATACAAGCACAACAAACACAATGAACACAATATTTCTCTCGGGGAAACCATAAGGGAGAAAACCTCGGAAAACTTCCTCAATATAGAATTCACAAAGTATAAAGATAAACTCCAAGACAAAATCAACTTCTCTTCCACTTGTGTGAACTTATCTTTCTATCCTATGCGAACTTGTGTGAGTGAGATGAGTGAGTACAAATGAGAAACTCATCCTTTATTTATATTCTTCTGTTGGGGTGACTTTTCCCCATCTGGGACGACTTCTCTTAACTGACTAGGCCGACTTGTCAAATACAAAATCTAATAATCTTTTTCTGGGTTCTTCTAGGATGACACAAGACATAGGGTTTACATTGACTCTTTCAATGAATCTTACATTATCAATTACATCAAGGACATCTCTCGAAGGAGGAATACAATAATACAATAGACAAGTACAAATAGAATATATTCTGCAGTTACATTTCTTTAACACTCCCTCTTAACTAGGAAGGTATTATGTGGGTAACATCAACAACTGCACAACTGACTTGTGAATCTCTATATGTCGTAGGAATTTTTGGATCATCATATGTCTGGGTATCATCTGCTGGAACATCCTCATCAACATCATTATCATCGTATACTAGAATATCACCATCAACAACCTCATCATCATCATCAACAACATCCTCTTGCTGGAACACCAACATCCTCTTGCTGGAACAACAAAATCCTCTGTTGGAACATCATCATCAGCAACATCATCATCAATAAAATCATCTGCTGGAACATCATCATCAACAACATCCTCTATTGGAACATCATCATCAACAACATCCTCTGTTGGAACATCATCATCAGCAAAATCCTCTGCTGGAACATCATCATCAACAACATCCTCTGCTGGAACATCATCATCAACAACATCCTCTGCTGGAACATCGTCATCAACACCATCATCTGCTTGAACATTATCAGTCAACAAGTACTGATCTTCAGTCACCCCTGGACCGACATCAGTCACCTAAGGACTAGAACTCTATCAATCAGCAAGTACTGATCTCCATTCACCCTTGGACCGGAATCATTCACCTCTAGACCGGCATCAGTCACCTAAGGACTGGAACTCTATCAGTCGAAAAGTACTGATCGTCAGTCACCCTTGGACTGGCATCAGTCACCTCTGGACCAGCATCAGTCACCTAAGGACTGGAACTCTATCAGTCGAAAAGTACTGATCTTTAGTCACCCTTGGACCGGCATCAGTCACCTTTGTATCGGCATCAGTCACCTAAGGACTGGAACTCTATCAGTTGGAAATTATTGATCTTCAGTCACCCTTGGACTGGCATTAGTCACCTCTGGACCGACATCAGTCACCTAAGGACTAGAACTCTATCAGTCGGCAAGTACTGATCTTCAGTCACCCTTGGAATGGAATTAGTCACCTCTGGACCGGAATCAGTCACCTAAGGACTAAAATCATCATCATCATCACTCCCTCTTTCGAGGAAGATCCTTTCGGACCACACCAAGCTTGTCTTGAAAGTATTCAAACTTTATGGGAGATAGAGGCTTAGTCAGCACATCAGCAACTCGTTCCTCTGTAGGAACATACTTGAGCTTTATAGCTCCCTTCTACACCATATCCTGGATATAGTGAAACTTGATCTCTATGTGCTTTGATCTATCATGGAACACATGATTCTCTGTCATCTTGATGCAACTCTAGTTGTCACAGAGTATATCCGTCACATCTATCTTTGCATCGAACAATCCTGCCAACATATTGTGAAGCCAAATTGCTTCGCTGCAAGTTGAACAAGCTGCTACATATTCATCTTCTGCTGCACTGAGTGCAACATAGGGCTGCTTTCTACTGATCCATGAGATCATGCCTGATCCCAAGCTAAACCAACATCCTGAAGTTATTTTCCCATCTTCGGCACTTCCAACCCAATCTGAGTTTGTGTACTCATACAACTCGAAATCACTATCTGAAGCATATCTGAATCCATAATCCAATGTACCCTTTAGGTACCTCATCACATGTTTTGCTGTAATCAAGTGAACATGTCTGGGCTCCACCGTATACTAGCTCAATGTCTTCACAACAAAACATATATCTGGTCCAGTATCGGTCAAGTACATCAATGACCCAATAATCTGTTGGTACATGGTAACATCTACTATCTCTGATGACGCATCATTCAAAAACTTCAAGTTTGTCACCATCGGAGTAGTCATGGACTTACAATCCATCATCCCAAATCTCTTCAGGATCTCAACTGTGTATTTTCCTTGACTTAGGAAAATCTCATCTGGAAACTGCCACACTTCAAGACCTAGAAAATGATGCATCATACCAAGGTGTTTCATCTTAAATTATGTTGCAAGCCTTTTCTTACATTCAGTGATGGGCTTGTCTTCTCCTGTCAGGAACAAATCATCCACATACAACAATAGTATCATAGGTTCATCATCCATAATCTTTTAATAAATATTAGAATCTTCTTTACTCTTGGTAAATCCCAAGCTCATTAGGAAGCTATCAATTCTTCCATACCATGCTTTGGGTTCTTGCTTCAACTCGTACAATGCTTTCTTCAGTTTGCATACATGTGACTTTCTATCTTTTGTTTCAAATCCTTCTGGCTACTTGATATATACTTCTTCTTCTATCTTTCCATTCATGAACGTCATCTTTACATCCATTTGATGTAACTTCCTTTTCATCTTGGATGCCAAGGAAAGAATGGTTCTAATTGTTGATGTATATGTAACTTCGGAATGTATTTCACATATATGTATATTGTATTCCTATAGAGATGGTATTATTCCTCTATAAGGAAGTGTCGTCATTTATATTGTAAGTGTCGTAACTTATACTTGATGGGTTATTAGACCACCTTGTTTGGGGTCGGCCCTGTATAAGTCATGTGGGTCAAAGGGTTATTAGACCACCCTATTGGGGGTCGGCCCACTCAGCATTATGTTATGTGGTTAAGTTCGAGCCGACATGAGTTAGGTAAAAAGGCAAGTCAAGTCAAGTATAAATAGAGTGCGGGAGGCACTCTATTTGCTCACTCACTTCTCACACATGCTCTCAAGGAGGAGAGGCGCACTTATGGAGGAGGAGGATTGCTGCTAGTTTATGGCTATCTCTCTTGGTTGGTTGTATCATTGCTCTATCTATCTCTGAGGAAGTTATTGGGGTTTTTCACCTTTATGGTTTTCCCCAAGTAAATCTTTGTGTCTCTTGTGTGCTTGCATTATTGTCTCCATGATTGATATGCTGTAGATATGCTGTACATGTTGTTCTCTCAGTTAAGATCCTAGATCAGATTGAAGTAAATTCTGAAAATTTAACATGGTATCAGAGCTAGCCTGAAAGAAGGCATGATATGGCATGTATGACACTTGTTGCACTTACGATGCTAGGGCTTGATATAGCAAAAACCAGTCATCGTAGCACTTTCGCTATAAATCCATTTTGGCGAATTTTTCGGATCTGAAATTGTTACAGGCCGAAGCTAAGATCTCCAGGTATCTTGTGTCCAAAGGACAACCTCTAATTCGTTGTACTTTGTGATTTATGATCTGTACAATATAGGGTTTCTGCCTCTTCCAGATCTGAGTCAAAATCAGGTGACCTTGGGAAAAAGGTCATATCTTGGGCTAGGAAGCTCCAAATGAAATTTCGTAAAAAGTGACAGGTAGTACACAGTCTGTACTATCTCAGAAAACTTTTTCAGAGGCCGAAGTTGAACCAGTGACACGTGGAATGCCGTACAAGTTCGCTCTCCTGTATTATCCCATAAACAGGTCACGTTACGACATTTGGAATAACTCTCTCTCAGAGAGTCCAATTGAGGTCAGAACTGTCAGGATGGAAAGGTAACAGGCCGAGATATCTCAGAAAACTTTTTCAGAGGCTGAAGTTAAAACAGTGACACGTGGCACGCCGTACAAGTTCGCTCTCCTGTTTTATCCCAAAACAGGTCACGTTGCGACATTTGGCATATCTCTCTCTCAGAGAATCCAATTGAGGTCAGACCTGTCAGGATGGAAAGATAACAGGTCAGGCTATCTCAGGAAACTTTTTCAGACCCTGTGGATCAAAAATTTCGGAGTTACACCAGAAACAATCAGGTACATATTTCTGTCAAAACAGAATTATTTTTTGGTACCTTCATTCATGGCTTCCGGAATTTAGGGCTTTGGAGAAAGTTGGAATTTTTGTAATCGGAGACCACGGCTGGATGATACTCATCAAAATAGAAATTTAGAGACCAAGATCAGAATTTTTGGTTGGGCAGAAGGCCGGGCTTGATTAGACCCTAGTTCGGGACTTTGATCAGAAAAGTGGAAAATTAGGGCTTCTGTAAAAAATGGGAATTTTTGAAATCTGTGACCACGGCTGGAAGCTCCTCAGAAAAATAGAAGCTTAGAGCTTTGGATCAAACATTTTGATGGGGAAAAAGAGTGGGCTTCATCAAACCCCAGTTCAGGGTCACGTCCAGTGAATCTAGAAGTTTCAAAGGCAAAATTGAGGAGTGAAACTTTGCAGTTTTCAAATTCTGAATATACCAACTTGATCAGCTCATCAAGGCACATATTTCTATCCCATCAGAAGTTTGAAATTCAAAGTTTGAATTTTTGGGGTTTCTCTGACAAACCCATATCCAGCTCAAGGTCCAGTTCTTGCAAATCAAGTGGATTGGGTTAATCACTTGCATAAGTGAAGAAGTTCCTGTTTCAGAGGGAGATGAGGCTAAGGCCTTACATAAGAAGATTACAAGTGATCTCGACAGGTATGACTCATCGAGGTATGTTTTGAGATTTGTTCATAATTAAGTTTATGGTATGCTTGTCTTCATATTATCACGGTTAGTACAATCTTGATTTTAGACTTGTCATATCACCTTAATAAAATTATGAATGCATGATAGAAGTCATTCATTTATTAGGAGTATGAAACTTATGTTTGTACTAACACATTGTGATGTTGTATGAGTTTTATGTTGTCTACTAACATGAAAGGTACACCAAGAAGACAAATCATGTTCTAGTTCAAGAACATATGATCATGAGGACAAAGATTCATCCATTTCCATGGATCTCATAGAAGATCCATTCTCGAGGTATGTATAACTTAGTTTTATAATGGTTAACTTATGAGACATGCAGGTTACTAGCACAAGTCACTAAAGAGAACCAGAAGACATTATGCAGGTATGTTAGACATAAATAGCTAGCATGCTAATCCAGGTATGTTTTTCCTATATCAAGCTAAAATCCTACCTTGTGTTAGGATCTTATACTGTTGTTGATAATAATTATTCATGAAGTCATAGGTTTGAATAATCATGGTTGGATGTATATTATTATAATTGATGATATGACTAACCAGAAGAATCATGAAAGTATAGGCTTGAATAATCACAGGTTTTATGCATTTTATATCTTATCTTGATTGATGATTCAACTAACCTGAAGAGTCATAGGCTTGAGTAATTACAGGTTTAGACATGTTATGTTTCTTATGATTTGACTAACCATAAGAATCCTTGAATGCTCATGCTTATTATTTCTGTTTGAAATGATCATGACTATACATGCTTGAGATTATTGTGTTTTAATAGTATACTAATGAATGTATGATTTTATATGAGATCACAAGGATAACACATTCATGATACTAATAAGCATGCATAGGGACCAAGGATGAATATGAGTTCAAGAACAGGTAATTCAGGAAGCAAAGATCAAGAGGGAGCACACTCCAGTTGCTCCTACCAGAAAGCAAAGGAGCACACTCTAGTTGTTCCTGCAAGAAAGCAAAGGAGCACACTTCAATAGTTTCTGCAAGGATGCAGATATTCAGAGGGAGTTGATCATCTCTCTACATTTCACAACAGAAAGGTGTAGAAGAAGCTACCTCAGATTAGGACTCCATCAGCTCCTGCAAGGAAGCAAAGACTCAGAGGGAGTCCACCCAACGAACAAACAAAGATAAGTATTTGAATTGTCATTTCTTAAATAATACTGTTCAATAATGTATATACTGATGTTCCTAGAATTAGGTTGTGTATTATGCATATTAGAATAATTGCATTGATGAACAGTATACTACTAATATGCATGGGTAAGTAGCCTATGGCACTGTACAACATTCCATTGCTACTTATCTAGAATGAAACCTCTTTGCTGACATGTTGGGAGTTGTGCACACTCTTAACAATGTTCTGGTAGAGATTGGAAGGCATCTAGAAAGTTACGGGATATGGATAAATGTTGTATTGAAGCATTGGCTAAGATAATTGCATGACTGTATGGCATATTTCTTTATGTGTAAGAATTTGTTCTGAAAACTATAAGATGTTTTCTAATCATGCAATTTAACTTGTTGTGTAGGAAAGATCATATGCCATCTCCTACAAAAGGACTACAACATTTGTTCCAGCAAGAAAGATATCTATTGAAGATATTGAAGTTCCCAGGATCTGGGATGAAGAAATGGAATGCCATGATCCGTAGATCATGAAGAAGATGTTTGGGATGCAGTCCCAAGACCTGACAGGGAGTCATATGTATGCAGATTGAAGAAAGCCTTGTATGGCTTGAAGCAAGCTCCCAGAACTTGGTATGGTGAAGATAGATTGATTGCCGACACGCAGCGGAAGCTTACTACCGAGTTCGAGATGAAGAACTTGGGGATGATGCACTATTTGTTTTTGGCATGGAGGTGGGGCAAAGTGCAGATAGAATCTTCCTTGGACAAGGGAAGTATGCAGTAGAGATCCCAAAGAGGTTTGGGATGATGGATTGCAAGGCCATGGCCACACCTATGGCATCGAATCTAAAGCTTCTATGTGATGCTTCATCTGAGTCAGTTGATGTCTCTATGTATCGTCAGATGATTGGGTCCTTGATGTACCTGACGAACACGAGACCAGACATTTGCTTTGCTGTGAACACATTGAGCCAGTTCCTGACGGATCCGAGAAGTGTTCACCTGGTTACTATAAAGCATGTTCTGAGGTACCTGAAGGGTACAGTGGATTATGGGCTCAGGTATGAGGCGAATCAAAAGTTTAACCTGGAAGGTTATGTTGATTCAGATTGGGCTGGCAGTGCTGCAGACAGGAAGAGCACATCTGGGTGTTGCTTCAGTATGGGATCAGGTGTGATCTCTTGGTTTAGCAGGAAGCAGTCCTGCGTAGCACTGAGTACAGCTGAGGCAGAGTATGTTGCAGCCTGTTCAGCTAGTTGTGAGGCAGTATGGCTACGGAAGCTACTGTCTGAGTTATTTGATCTCCCGTTGGAGGCTACTGGTATCTTCTGTGATAACCAGAGTTGTGTGAAGCTGTCCGAGAACCCAGTGTTTCATGACAGGTCGAAACACATAGAGATCAAATATCACTATATCAGGGATATGGTGCAGAGAGGAGCTGTGAAGCTCCTGTATGTTGCGACGGACGAGCAGATTGCAGATGTGCTGATGAAGCCACTAGCCAGGGTGAAGTTCGAGTACTTCAGAGAGAGGCTTGGCGTGCTTCAGATCAAGGATACTTCGAGGAAGAAGTGATGGACACATTTGCTGAAGCCATTCCAAGCATGTTGGAAGGAGGATCCTTCACATGGCTGTGGATGTAAGCGCTGGATGATGAGCATCAGGATGATTTTCTGGTTTCTGCTTGGAGATGATCAGTTGGATCATTTTATGTATGTATGTATGCATCATGTTGGATGCTTGGACCATGTATCTGTATATGTATCAGGTGGATACATTGTATGATCAGGAGGATCATGTATGATGATATGTATCATGTATTTGTATCAGGTGGATACATTGATGATCAGGAGGATCATGTATGATACTTGGTATGCATCAGGTAGATACATTGTATGATCAGGTGGATCATGTATGGTGATATGTATCATGTATTTGTATTTGTATCAGGTGGATACATTGATGATCAGGAGGATCATGTATGATGATATGTATCAGGTAGATACTTGGTATGCATCAGGTAGATGCATTGATGATCAGGAGGATCATGTATGATGATATGTATCATGTATTTGTATCAGGTGGATACATTGATGATCAGGAGGATCATGTATGATACTTGGTATGCATCAGGTAGATGCATTGATGATCAGGAGGATCATGTATGATGATATGTATCATGTATTTGTATCAGGTGGATACATTGATGATCAGGAGGATCATGTATGATACTTGGTATGCATCAGGTAGATGCATTGATGATCAGGTGGATCATGCAGCAGGATGTTGCAGTGATGATCAGGATGATCATAGATGACGAGCTTCAGGATGTTGCTCCAAATGACATGCAGCAGGACGTTGCAGTGATGATGATCAGGATGATCATGGATACATCAGGATGATGTATGGTGAGTATCAGGTTGATACTCTATGGCCATGGATCAGGTTGTGCAGATGAGCATGTAATTCGTTGCCCTGGGAGATTTGCAGATGGTCTTTCGAGGTTTTGCCTATGGCATGTAATTCGGTGCCCTGGGACATCTGGCAAATGCTCTTTCGAGGTTTTGCTCTGGGAGGACATGTAATTCGTTGCCCTGGGAGATCTGCAGATAGTCTTTCGAGGTTTTGCCTATGGCATATAATAGCGCCCTGGGATATCTGGCAGATGCTCTTGCGAGGTTTTGTCCTATGGCATGTAATTCGTTTCCCTGGGAGATCCGATAGGTTGGGCTGTGTGCCCGTAATCAGTCCTGGGATGCTCTTGCGAGGTTTTGCCATGACCACATGTAATTCGTTGCCCTGGGAGATTTCAGGTCGGAGTTGTGTACCCGTAACATCCTGAGATGCTCTTGCAAGGTTTTGTGGTGGGGTCACATGTAATAGCGCCCTGGGAGATCCTATAGGTAGAGCTGTGTGCTCGTAACAGCCTGGGATGCTCTTTCGAGGTTTTGTGACGCACGTAAAAGTCCTGAGGATTCCACAGTATGGCCAGTGATGACGAAGACCTGCAGGTGGTGGGCCTACATCCAGTATGAAAAAGGACTGGCTCTGTAGAACTTCCTATGACGAGTAGATTCAGAGATTGATTGAGATAGAAGCAGCAGTGACGATGATGATGACTCGATGACGATTATCCAGTGACGATGATCCAGAGAAGATGACTTGTGCTAGAAGAACTGTGCTGAGAAATACCTTCCTAGTTAAGAGGGAGTGTTGATGTATATGTAACTTCGGAATGTATTTCACATATATGTATATTGTATTCCTATAGAGATGGTATTATTCCTCTATAAGGAAGTGTCGTCATTTATATTGTAAGTGTCGTAACTTATACTTGATGGGTTATTAGACCACCTTGTTTGGGGTCGGCCCTGTATAAGTCATGTGGGTCAAAGGGTTATTAGACCACCCTATTGGGGGTCGGCCCACTCAGCATTATGTTATGTGGTTAAGTTCGAGCCGACATGAGTTAGGTAAAAAGGCAAGTCAAGTCAAGTATAAATAGAGTGCGGGAGGCACTCTATTTGCTCACTCACTTCTCACACATGCTCTCAAGGAGGAGAGGTGCACTTATGGAGGAGGAGGATTGCTGCTAGTTTATGGCTATCTCTCTTGGTTGGTTGTATCATTGCTCTATCTATCTCTGAGGAAGTTATTGGGGTTTTTCACCTTTATGGTTTTCCCCAAGTAAATCTTTGTGTCTCTTGTGTGCTTGCATTATTGTCTCCATGATTGATATGCTGTAGATATGCTGTACATGTTGTTCTCTCAGTTAAGATCCTAGATCAGATTGAAGTAAATTCTGAAAATTTAACACTAATTGAGGTATATTTGGGCATAGGAGAAAATGTATCCTCATAATCAATTCCTTCCTTCTAAGAGAACCCTCGGGCTACGAACCTTGCCTTTTACATTTCAATGGTTATGTCTGTTGAGTTTTTTGTTTTGAAGATCCACTTTGATGAAACGACTGACTTTTCCTTTGGTCTTGGTTCCACATCCCAAACATCATTCTTGATGATGGACTAATATTCTTCATTCATAGCATCCAATCATTACTTCTTCTTTACTGCATCTTCAAAATATGTCGGTTCCTCTTCAACAAGGTTACACATCAGTGCTAGGGCTACATAAATGGAATATGGCCTTGGTCTTTTGATTTCTCTATTGGTTCCTTCTGGGGCACCATACCTTCCTGCATCTTGTATTTATTCTCGTGCCCAAGCTAGTCTTCTCTTTCTTGGATTTTATACACGAATTGTCTCCTTAGATATTTGAGGTTCTACCATATCATGATCTTCTGAAATAGGTTCTTCTTTAACATTTCTTTATGGTACATTGTTTGTTTCTGTAAATCTAGGAGCTTCAAGCTCCTCTTCATCCCCATGAGTCTTCTTGGATTTGTTGAAGGCCGTGTCTTCATCAAAAGTAACATCCCAATTGAGTTCAATCTGGCGGAATCCTGGGATGTAGATACGGTAAGCCTTTGATTTCTCACTGTAACCCACAAATATTCCCTTCTTACCTGAAGGTTCCAACTTCGATCTCTTCTCTTTTGGAATGTGGATAAATACTGGACATCCAAATATCTTTAGATGACTGACTTCAGGCTTCATACCGGTAAACATCTCTTCTGGGGTCTTGTTTCCAAGAGCACTATGAGAGATTCTGTTATGTACATATACTGTAGTTCTATCTGCTTTTGTCCATAGATGCATGGGTAAGTCTTGATCATGGATCATAGCCTTCACTGCTTCCATGATGGTTCTATTCTTCCTTTTAGCTACACCATTATGTTGTGGAATAATAAGATCCCTCTTAATCCCTGCTTGTTTACAAAAATCTTTGAAATCACTTGAAGTGTATCCCCCTCCATTATCTATCCTTAATATCTTTATCTTATTTTCAGAGAGGTTTTCTACAAGAGCCTTGAACTCCTTAAACTTTTCAAAGAATTTATTCTTATTCTTTAGACAATAAATCCATGTTTTGCGGGAGTAATCATCAATAAAAGAAGCATAATAAACATACCCGCTTAATGAAGTGGTGGACATAGGTCCACAAATGTCCGAGTGAATAATATCCAGAATACCTTTAGCTTTGTTGTTGCTTCCTGGAAATGGATTCTTCGTACTCTTTCCTTGAGCACATCCTTTGCATAATCCTTCATGATCAACCTAGATTTATGGTAGTCCAATCACCACCTTACTTACTATTGTTAAGGCTTTGTAGTGTACATGAGATAGTCTTCTATGCCATAGTTCACAAGGGCTCATGGTACTGGTCATCAGTGCTGCATCTGCATGACCCTTAAGCCTGAAGAGTAGTCCTTCTTGTAATCCAATGACTATTGCATCATTGATAGTCTTCCCCTTTTTCCACATAAGAACTTCACCATCTATAAAGGCAATTCGAACCTTTCTTATCTAATGCTGAAATAGATAGAAGGTTCTTCTTCAAACTTGGTACATAAAGTACAGCCTTCATGTTTATGTACTTTCCAGAGTCCAATTTGTAAGAGTCTTCTCCCATTCCTTTGATGGGATATTGATAGTCATCTCCAAGCTTTGCCTTGTGTGGAGATTCCTTCTGTATGAGATGTGAAATGGATTCTTTGTATCCCGTCATATGTTTGAAGCTCCACTATCTACTAGCCAAGTATCACTTCCATGAGATACTGAACCAGTGAGGGATGATATTAGTACATACTCTTCATTGGAGTCTTCATCTTCTTTGGTTTTGACTTCTTCATCATACTCACTTTGATCTGGGTTGTGTCCAGGAAGCACGAGGGGAACAACAGTTCGACTGAATGAGTCAGATCTGTTATGGCGGAAGCAATTAAGAATAAGCAGAATTAGCAAAGCAGGATTACAGTACACAAATAAACACAATATGTGCAGACGATATGTAGGAATGCGAACTGTTCTTCTATTAGATGTAAAACAGGTAAATCATTGATTGTATGTTAGAATATTATACATGCTTATATAGATTCCTGATACGCTTGGGTGCCTACCCGTTGCGTTCAGTTACAAAGACGAAGTTAGAATGGTTCAACAGTTCAACTGTTACAGTCGACTAGAAGACAAAGAGACAGTCTGTCGAAGTTCGACAGTTGCAGATCGTATGTCGACGCTGCTTATCGACGTCGTGAACTGTGAGGTTGTTGAACATGTCGAAGATGCGATTGTGTCGAGGTGTGTCGAATTCGAGACTCGTTGGAGTTGTGTCCAGTTCAGAACCTGTCAGAGATAACCTGTCGAGTTGAAGTCATGTCGAAGTCGAAACTTATCGAAGTTGCATCAATGTCGATGACTTTCCAACTGCGATGTGGATTAGACCTCCTTCCTTAAGAAAAAATGGACCCCATTGTTTGTTCGTGAAGGTGAGGAAACTTGTTGGTTAATTTAGTAACAAAGTACCACTTTCCTTGAGATGGGATCTGGCCAGCCTTGATAACCTGAAACAAGGGAATTGTGTTCGTCCTTGTATGGTGTACTCATCGTCCCACAATGGTGTCACAAGGAAGAGGCTCCTGAACATCTGGATGGATGTCTTCGGGTTCTGCTGTCTGCAAGCCGTTCTGTTCCAACAAGGGTGCATGGTATGGTCGAAGTAGATCCACATTAAATACTAGATGCAGAACCAGGTATGCAGGAATGTCGAGCTGGAAAGCATTTTTTCCAATCTGTCGAAGAATACTGTACGGACCATATCGCAAAGGCTTGAGCTTCTTGAATGGGCCTGTGAAGTGCTCCTTCTTGAGATGTAACCAGACCTTATCCCCAATTTGGAATGAATGAGGAAGATAATTCTTGTCGTGTCGGGCCTTAGCTTTCTCGCTTGCTCCGTGCAACATTTCATGTGCTTGCTTTTGGATGTCACATATCTGATCTCTGAACTTGACTGCTTTATCCACTGCTCGCTGGTTGTATTCAGTGTTGCTCAGTTGTGTCAAGGAGTTGATCAAGTTGATAGGCGCTGAGGGCTGAAATCCATAACAGATTTCAAATGGAATCTTGCCTGTAGAGCTGTTATGAACACGATTGTAACTGTGTTGGATGTATATTTTCATCCCATCCGCATCAATGCTGGTGATTGTACATGCGAAGCAGTCGTACTACCAAACGATTCACAACTTCCGTCTGTCCATTGGTCTGCGGATGGAAAGCTGTCGACAATGAGAGTCGTGTGTCTAGAAGTTGCAAGAGGGTCTTCCAAAATATGCTGGAGAATCTAGCATCTTGGTCGGAAATAATGGTTGTGGGCAAGCCAAAGTGTTTCCAAACATGTGTAAAGAAGAGCTGAGGGGTCTACTGCGCTGTTGTGGTCTTCTTACATGGTATGAGAATATTCATCTTGGAAAATCGATCGACTACTACTAAGATCGCATCATGCTAATGTCTGGTAGTAGAATAACCTATCAAGTAGTCCATAGAAATAGATTCCCATGGTCAACTAGGAACTGGTAGAGGTGTATACAATCCCTGCCGTCGATTATGTGGCTTAGCAATGGTGCAAACCATGCATGATCGAATGTACTTGTTGACGTCGGATTTAAGTGTAGGCCAAAAGATATACTTTTGTAGAATAACAAGTGTCTTTGCTACTCCAAAGTGTCCTACATTCTTGACGTAGTACACATCCCAAATGAACTGATGTCGATGCTCATCAGTCGTACACAAAGTTGTCCAAGCTTGTATAGCAAGGTGTCTTTCAGGAAATAGTCGTAGTTTGAGGTCGACGACTTGTTTATCTGTAACTGTCGGTAGACTGCTGAGAAGTCGCTGTCATCCTCATACAACTATGGCCAATTGGTCGTGTCGTATCCCTGCATACTCATCACTGTCAAAAGGAGAGTAATGGGTGGTCGACTGAGGCAATCAGTGATGGTGTTAGATTTACCTTTCTAGTACTTAATCACCAACTAGAATTGTTGTAGGTAATTAATCCACTTGAGTTGTCGGTTTGTCTGCAACTTTGATTGTGTCGGAGTGAACTGTAGAGGCTTGTGATCAGTGAGAATTACCGTTTCCTTACCAAGGATGTAATGCCTCCATTGCTTGAGAGCTTGCACAATGACTGTTGGTCACCCTATATGTCAATTAATTAAAGCTAACACATAGGATGGTCAATATAAATTGTCAAACCCACGGAAGTCTTTTTGTTTCAATGGTAATAAGCATAATCTATGCATAAACAATGTCAAGCAGTTGATTAACTAAATGGAGATAATGATCCCACCAGTCTATTCAGCCAAATTCACTCCAGAAAGCAGACTAATCTAATTCACACATCTATGAATTCAATTGAAACTACCTTCCTACAGAAATCACCCAACAGTTATAAAATTAAGAATAGAAATAAACCAGATTGCTTTTGCAAGAAGTTAAATCTTATAATTATCTAACTACAATATTTAATCTTTACCAAAATGATCCATCTAGTAGCTACTGTTACTCAATCATAATCTGCCTACCTCAATAAACCAATTGAAGATACAACAGCAACCAGAATATAAATATAAGCTTGAACTCTAATTGATAATTACTGGAAATCCTAGAAAGCATAAACAACTGAAAGATATTGGAATTGAGCTTGGCTGTTACAGTTGAATCAAACACACATGCATTAACTGAATTATCCTACATAGTCAACTGTCACACCAATCTGCTATAGCTATTCAAGATGAAATCGCGAACTATCAAAAGGAAAGCTAATCTCTGTTGCAGCTAACAGTAACATTTGCAATGATTCCACACCACACAATAGAAAGAGAGCTAAATTACCCTACCTACTTAAGCCGACTATCTCTGTGAGAAGGCGAGCCCTGGAATTCTAACAGAGACACCGAGAATCACAACAAATTAAGACACAGAAATGAAGAACTCTGTTCTCATATTAATAATGGAAATTGACAGTATTAGTGCTATGTTACAGCTTATGCAAAATAGTAATTGTCCAACCCCCGGCTATAGAAACCTTCTCATATTTATATCTTGAAAGTAAAGACCCCAATCCACTAAAATCGTGCAGCAATGAAGATCTATGATCTTCATGCTGCGGAGTTACAAATAACTGTTACAACCGTATTTAAATGAAGTTGTTACTCATGAAGGAGCTGTTACTCTAGTAATCAATGGATCAATGGATTTGGTAAGATGTAAGGCGACCTGTCTGTTGCAGCTGGGTTTTGTTTCAGTGGAGGCCTGTTACAGATTCTCATAGAGGAATGCACTGTCCCTTGGAGTCATGAGGAATCAGGCTTTGAAGAGTAGCAGCTGGTGCCATTTGGCTGATACACCTGTGCTTTAAACCTTGACTAAATGAAATCACACATATTAGCATAAACCAAGGACTAGGATCTAGAATGTTAACAATCTTAGGAACAAAATAAATAAAGCAATAACGAATTATACCTATCAATATCATTGGTTGATCTCGAGAAAAGGCATAGATATAGCTTGTGAAAATAGGATGTAATCAGGGCAAAATGATGTAATAAGGATGGCCAAAAAGGGACATTTCATAGACCCAACATCTCCCCCCAACTATCCGATTGCTTGTCCTCATGCAACTACCTCCCCTAGTCCGAATCTGAGTCTGAGTGGTATCTGTGAATATTTGTAAGATTGTAGGCAAATTCTAGTGTCCCTCCTCGAGGCACAAACCCATAGCAAGCTGCCCATTCCTCCCAACACAACTTTTCTTCTTCTATAGTCAAAGCATAGTTGGTTCTGTAAGGACTCACATGAAGCCATATGAGAGGGAACCTGAATTTGAATCCAATCCACCAAGACCCACATTTTTCCATGCACTGCACATATCTAGAAACCCTTGTTAAAGCTTGCCTGAAATTCTCAAAGCAATATGGGTACTTTTCCTTTAGAGATGGAGAAGAGTATAGCCACATGTATTCACTACCTTCCAGAGCACTCTGTTTCATATTAAGAATCATCGGGACACATGTGGTGAGGATTTTATATCGCAACATTTCAAAGTATTGGGAAATTGCAGGAACCCTGAGAGATTTAGCATGATTTTCTATGAGCCCGTTGGGATTATGAGGTTCACCCATAATCCAGAGAGTGGAATCCTCCTCATTCTTGAGGATGGTTTGGAAAGCATCTCACCATATTACATGGTTAATGACAAAAGAGGAAAATGCCCTCAGCTGAATATCCCCCAAACAAGGTAATGGATTAGATGAAAAGTCAATATAACAAGCCCTGTCATGTAAATACAATTCACATAACAAATGCTGATCCTCAAATTCAATTTTTAGAAAAGTTTCCAAGAACTGAGTAGATGTTGCCAAATCAAATGATCTCCCTTCTTTCAGAGCCCTCAATTGAAATAAAGTTATCTGCTCATGGAGAAAGACAGGGTAAGAGGGGGATGGAGCCCTGCAACTCAATAATTCTAGGGAAAGAGTATACATTTTGTCTTTTTCTTGTTGCAGGGACTTAAGTTTCTTCAACTCTTCCAGTTTTTCTTGAAGTTTCTGGCACCGAAGTTTCTGGAAGAATAACTCCTCATCCAACTTTTCTCTCAACTCCCTAATGACATTTTTATGTTCTTGGAGAGAAATCATACCTGTCCTGAATTGATCACTATATTTATGCCATTTATCCAACTCGGTATTTAGCTAGAGAATCTTTTTCTCTAACCATTGAAATCTTCTGTCCTCCACATCCTTCTCAACATCAGAGTCCAGATAAATGACATCCTTGTTTTGCTTTGGCAGCATAACAATTTCATCCCCCATTGGTGTTGCAGTGGTCTGTGCTTGTAATGCAGTCTCAGCCATTAGTTTTGAGGATGCTGGTTCTTGTGTAACAACATCCTTTCTTTCCATTTCAACCTCATCCATCTCAGTTTGTGTTACAGTCTCAGCAACTATTCTTAGGACTATTGGTTCTTGTGTGACAGCATCCTTTCTTTCCTTTTCAATCTCATCCATCTCAGTTTGTGTTGCAACTTCAACAAAAGATTTTGAAAACACTGGTTCTTGTGTAACATTGTTCTCTTCTTGATCCTTGATATCAAATATTGCTGTATGAGTTGCAACCTCACTATATGTTTTCAAAGGAGTTGGTTCTTGTGTCACAGCCCCCTATTCTTCAATTTCTTTGAACTGCTGAGATTGTTTCTGGGTTATATCAAATCTCTCTGACTGATGAGACTGGTCTTGAAGAAGCTCAGTATCCCCTGATGGCTGGGACTGCACTGTTTCATCTTATAAATTTGAATAAGGAATCTCTTCAATTCTTGGCTCATTTCCCCCCATCAATTCTATTTCTGGCATTCCTTCTTCCACCTCCTCTATCTGTACATGCCTATGTGATACAACTCCCAACACAACAACTCTGTGTCCTGCTGCAAAAAATATATCTCCACACTCTGGACAAACAGTCTCTCCTTGCTCCTCATTTTCAAATGCAAAAGATGAATTTTCTAATAAGTTTGCAGCATTTGCTAATGTGTTCAAATTCTTCTCTGCTTGTTTTCCAACTACTCCCTTCCATATTTCCAGCTCATTTTACAATGTCTTCACATCCTCCTTTAATAATTCATTTTCATGCAGGAGATTTTTAATTTGAGGTTCTTCTATGGAAGGTTCCTGCATGACAGCAGGTGACTTGGGGTTCAAAATAGGAATTTCTATGTCTACCCCTGTTATAGGTTCTATTTCTGCCATAGGTGACTCATTATTTTGTCTAATTGCTCCTGATATCTCTGCTAAGGGTGCTTCAATATTACCCCCAATTGCATCCACTGTCTCTGCTTCTTCTGCTACCTCTGCTGCTGTTGCAGCTGCTTCTGCTACTGCCGCTGTCATAGCAGCTTCTGCTGTTGCTGCTATCACAGCTGCTTCTGCTGCTACTGTCGATCGAGTCCTTCTTTTCCTCACCGTTCCCACTGGGTGTTCCTCACTGCTTACTTCTACTGGTGCTGTGACAGCTCTGGTTTTTCTTTTCTTTGTTGCAGTGGATGTCTGACCCTTGTTCCCTGATCTTCCTCTTCGTTTCTTTGACACAAGGGGTCTTTTCCTCAGTCTTCTCTTCTTCAATAATGGTCCCCCTTATCTCAGGAGAGGACACAACCTCCAAAATTCCACAGTCCCTTCTCCTGCTATTCCTTCTTTTGTAGTTGCAGCCTATACTGTTGCAGCTTCAATAGATGCTCCAGTTTCGACTTCTTTCATATGAGTATCTGCTTCTGCATTTACAACTTCTGATTTTTCTGCCTCCTGTGCCATGGCTTCCACCACAATTTCCTCAACAACAGGGTTTTCTACTGATGTTGCTTCTCCCTTATTTACTTCCTCTTCGTCACTACTCTGATTCCTTAATGCTCCAATCTCCGCCCCAACTGGATTTGAGGAATGCCGGTCCTCATTACCTTCACCAACACCCTCCATTTATAATACAGGTTCTCTGATTGGCCCATCTCCAACAAGGAATTGTTCCCAGGTTAAATTACGATTTGCAATGGCTCTTAAAACTAGTAATTCAATTAGGCCATGATTAGTAAGGGAGGAAACTGGGTGTTGGGTAGTTTTTGCATATCTACCCCTGGTTTGTAGGGCTTTAAAAAGATAAAATGGTATATTCACCAAATTTCCATGGCGTAAATGAGACAATAAGGGAAGTTTAGAGAAGGACACAGTTTGGTACCTACCTTCACAAGAGATATAACGCTTCACGAATACTGCTACTTGATTCCAGGGTCGTGGTAAAGATGTCAGGTTCAACCCACGGTGCTTTGGACTAACATGCTCCCCGACCGCCGAAAATTCTCTCACAGCATTTGCATTCTGTGCTTTCCATCCAAATGACTTCTTCCCAACCTGGGGTAAGCCAGTCACCTCTGCTATTATTTCTTCTATAACATCCACACACAATCCCCTGACCTTAGAGTGAGTATTAGTTAGGTTAAGGGCGAATTGTAGTGCGGTTTCTGTGTGGAAACCGTTCAACTGTTCAAAGTATTCCATCTAGCCTGCTGCCGTGAAAATATTAAGAACCTCTGCATTGGCACGTACAGCTTCCGTATTTACTGGTTCATGCCGAACTGGGTTTCCCATGTCGGCCTTTCCTCACAATTCAAAATGAATACAACAATTACCAGTCTAGACGTGGGAGCTGAAGTTTTTCGAACATGCAAGGGATCGTTGGGGTTCAAAATCGGTTTTTTTTTTTTAGGCAAGTCGGCACAGGTATAAAAATTCCTTTGGAACGAAGAAGTTGGCAGAATTGGGGTATTGCGTGCAAATCGGGTAAGGTGATCGGAAATAAATACAATCGTGATCCTGACATATTCCCTGGAGGTTAATTAGTATGGGTTCACTAATCGAGGGCTAAGACAGTACATAATCATTATTACCGTATTTAATTTCCTGCCAAATCATGTAATAGGTGTGATCCGTACCTTCGCGTTTATGTGTTCAGCCGTGAATTAATCATTACAGCCGGCCTTCGTCCTCACGAGTATGAATGCACATGTGCTGAAGTGATGTGGCCACCGCCACTCGAGCTGACAGCTACCCAAGATACCCGAAATTTTCCTTCATGGCAAACCGTGGTTGGATCTTGTGGAGCAAGCAAAAAAACTGACGCCTAATTGAACCATCATTGGCATCATCATTCGGAGAGCAGGTAGATTGGCAGAGTCACAGCTGCTAGATTTTGCAAAATAAGCAAGACTGGCGGAGTCGTAACTGTCCGGAAAGAGCGAAATGGGAAAAAAATAGTGGAGTCACAGTTGCTAGATTTGGAAAAATAATCAAGAATAGCAGAGTCACAGCTACTGTATTTAGCGGAATGGTCAGGAATACGGGAGTTGTAGCTGCTGGCAAAGAGCGAAAATGAAGTGAAAATAACGGAGTCGCAGCTGCTGCATTTGGTGGATTAGTCAGGAATAGCGGAGTCACAACTGCTAGTGAAGAGCGAAAATGAAGTGAAAATAGCGGAGTCGTAGCTACTGTATTTGGAGGATTGGTCAGGAATAGCAGAGTCACAGCTGCTGGCAAAGAGTGAAAGTGAAGTGGAAATAGCGGAGTCGCAGCTGCTGTATTTGGCGGATTGGTCAGGAATAGAGGAGTCGTAGCTGCTGGCAAAGAGGGAAAATAAAGTGGAAATGGCAGAGTCGTAGCTACTGTATTTGGCGGATTGGTCAGGAATAGCGGAGTTGCAGCTGCTGGCAAAGAGCAAAAATGAAGTGGAAATAGCGGAGTCGTAGCTGCTGCAATAGGAAGAATGAGCAAGGTAAGGAGTCGTAGCTACGCAATAATGTAGTAACAGGAAAATTTTCAGCCGAACGCTGAAAGGTAATGAATCATACATCTTCTTTAAAAAGAGCTTTATTAGGTCAGGAACAATACAAGGTGCCTGCAATCGTCTGGCCCAGTCACGACCACTGTTCCTCCAATTAATTCCTGCAGGGAATTATTCAAAACAAACCCGATCAAATGCAAAATGCAAAATAGATAAAATACAAAATGAAAAAAAAGAAAACGAATTATTTATGTACAAATCATGTGGAGATTGCAGTTCTTAAGAATTGACATGGGTTGAGAAAAATCCCTGTCCCAACGTTAATTGATAATCTGGATCATCTGCAACATGCGAAATGAAAGCTTCCTTTGATATCGGCTTGTGGTACAGGCGCAGCCGATGACCATTTGCGAATAATGGTATTTTGTTTCCATCAATGGTGATCAACCGAACTGTTCCATTATCAAATACTCGATCTATCTGATAGGGGCCCAACCAAAGGGTACACAACTTGCTTTTAAAGTCCCTCTTAAACCGTGAATCATACAATAGAGCCCAGTCCCCTTCTTGGAAGACTTTTTTCTTTATAAATCGATCATGCCACTTAGAGCGTTATTGTTGGATTAAAGCTGTATGATGTACTGCAGCTGTGTGCTTCTCATGCAATTCATTGAGCTGATTTAGTCGGTCCCTCTGAGCCTCTGATAAATCAAGGTTTGCTTCCACAACTGTTTTCAAGGTCTTGATTTCAAATTCAATTGGAAAAACAAAATTCTTACCTTACATTAACTCATATGGGGAAAAACTAGTGGTGTTATGCCATGTAGTACAATAGGCCCATAGTGCCTTTGGAAGCCTCTTAGCCCATCCTTATGATGGCTCTTCACTGTCTTTGTCAGAATAGCCTCAATAACCTTGTTTGTACTTTCCACTTGGCCATTGGCCTGTGGATGATATGGCGAGGTTATTCTGTACTAAATATGAAATTTCGTTAATAGTGCTTCCAGCTTGTGAGACACAAACTGTGGTCCACCATCTGTAATGATTTCCTTAGGTACTCCGAACCAAGTAAAAATTTCTTTGTATAGGAAATCAATCATAGCCTGATCATTGGCCTTAACCAAGGCTACGGATTCTACCCATTTGGTCATGTAATCTGTGCAAACCAAGATGTGAACTTTCTGTTTTGAGGGAGGGTTGATAGGCCCTACAAAATCTAGAGCCCACCTATCAAATGGTTCAACCACAAGTTGTGGCTACAAAGGAATTTCATCTAATCTGTTGGGTTGGCCCATCTTTTGGAAACTATCACATGCCTAAACATACTTCTTTGCATCCCTGAACAATGTGGGCGAGAAATAGCCCATTCTCAAAACTTTATGACTTGTTATTTTGTCAGCAAAATGTCCCCCACAGGGCTCATCATGGCAAGCTTTAAGAACGCTAAAAATATCATCTTCTCTGACACATCTTCTGATTTCTAAATCAACCCTATGTAGAAAAGATGGCCATCAATCCCATAGTACCTAGCACTCTGTTGTATGATCTTCCTTTTTTCTCTCTTTGATAGATGTGCTGGGAACTTACCTACAGCCAAAAAGTTAGCAATATCTGCATACCATGGGGAATGAGCTGATACTGCAAACAAATGTTTGTCAGGGAAGGAATCTTCGACTGGTAAATTGTCATCACTGTTAGTAAGTCGAGATAAAAAATCTGCAACAACATTTTCCTTCCCTGGTCTATCAATAATTGTGATATCAAATTCTTGTAACAGTAACAACCATTTAGTAACTCTAGCATTCATGATTGGTTTATTCATTAAATACTTGATAGTAGAATGATCAGTGTGCACAAAAGTAGAATATCCAGTAATATAATGTCTAAATTTGTTGATGGCATAAACAATGGTAAGAAATTCCTTTTCTGTGACAGTATAGTTTAGTTCAGCAGGAGACAAATTTTTACTAATATAATAAATGGAACAAGGAGCATTACCTTCCTGCTGTCCCAAAAATGCCCCATTGGCCGTGTCTGAAGCATCTGAAGAAATATGAAAAGGCAGAGCTCAGTTGGGCCCTCGTAAGATGGGTGCTGTAGATAGCCTTTTATTTAGCTCAGTAAACGCTGTTTGGCATGCATCATTCCAGACAAACTGTGCATCTTTCATCAACATAGTGAACAAAGGAGAAGTTAATTTGGAAATTTTTTCTATGAATCTTCTGTAATAGCTAGCATGCCCCAAGAAGCTACACATCCTTCTGTGTTCCAGGAGTTGGTATGTTTTCAATTACCTTAATTTTAGATGGATCTACTTGGATACCATCAGAAGAGATGAAGTGTCCCAGCACTATGCCCTCACTCATCATCATATGGCACTTTTTAGTGCTTAAAGAGAGTTGGCTTTGTTCACAACGTTTCAAGGCCTTTTCTAAAATTTTTAGTGCTTCTTCATAACTATCACCATATGGAGTAAAGTCATCCACAAAGATCTCCATGTAATCGTTTACCATCTCCGAAAAGATTCCAATCACTGCTCTTTGAAAAGTTTCTAGTGCATTGCACAAACCGAAAGGAAGTTCCTGGTATGCAAAAGCTCCCCAAGGATAAGTGAAAGTGGTTTTGTCTTGATCTTCTGGAGCAATTTGGATTTGGTTATAGCCACTAAAGCCATCCAGAAAGGAAAAATACTTTTTCCCAAACAAGGTATCAAGGACTTGATCGATGAAAGGTAAGGGGAAGTGGTCCTTTTGCGTTGATTTATTCAATTCTCTGTAATCCACACAGACTCTCCATTTCCCATTCTTCTTTGGAAAAATCACGAGTGGAGAAACCCACTCACTGTCTGAAATCGGGTACATAAATCCTGCCTCCAAGAGTTTTTGGATTTCCTCCTTCACTATGTCCCTAAGGTTCGGGTTCATCCTTAGTTGTGGTTCACACACAGGCTTGGAGTCGCTTTTAATATAGATGTGGTGGGTGCACAGATTAGAAGGAATCCCTTTCATGTCTATGTATTCCGAAGTGAAAGCTCCCCTACACTGTTTCAGCAGAGTGATCAGCTGTTCCAAATCACTGGGCGCAAGGTTTGGATTGATATTCAATGTTTTCCCTGGCTCAATTTCTACTGGAACATTCTTCGAATTTTTCAGTACTGGAATTATACTGGCATCACTGGCTAGAGTTTCTTCTGTAATATTTTCTTGTTCTATTACAGCTAAAGTACTGTCCAAGATTTGATAGACATTTTTATTGAATGACGTGGGCTCACTGATGAAATTATTAATGGCATTGTTCTCTGTTTCATCTTCAAATGTTAAGGCTCTCCCTATGGTTAATAACAACTGCACACCTTCCTCTATTTATTCCCATAATGGAGTGTCAGCTTCTGTGCTTGGTCAAGCTGGAGCATACAAGGTTAGGCTCTTGATCTCAGTCCAGTTAGAAATGGTCATAGATCTTGATCGATAGCTGATGCAGGCATCTTCTGTGGCCAACCACGGTCTTCCCAAGATCAGTGGGTGTCCCCCCAATTGGGATTTTGGCTGTAACACCAATAAATCCGCAGGGTATTCCCACGAGTCAACTGAGATCACGAGGTCATCTAAAATCCCTTCAGGTTTGATCGTCGATCTGTCAGCAAGTTCCAAAACAGTAGGGGTCGGCCGAATATTAGTGAGTCCCAATTTCTTCACAGTCTCTATGGTCATAACATTAATGGTTGCGCCTAAGTCTACCAAGACATTAGGGATTTGTGTGTTCCCTATGTGAACTGTAACAGCCGGATTTCCAGGGTCATCGTATTTTGCCACAAGGGCCTTCCCCATTATTAATTCGGAAAGTTTCCCTAGTACGTGGATAGTGGGAGGATCCCTGGGTCTTCTTCCTGGTTTCTTCACACATAAATCTTTAACAATATTGGCATAAATGGGCACATCATGGAGGGCCTGTAACAGTGGAATTTTAACATACAAAATTTTCAATTCTCCCAAAAGGTCAAATCAAGGTTGTTCCACTGTTTTCTGCAGGGCCAATCATTCAGGGTATGGTGGTTCTCTCATCAACTGTGTAGGTTGTGATACATTGTGTGTTACTCTCTGAGTTTCAACTACTGTTTCAATAGGAGTATCAACATCCTCAATGATGGGGCTTGCTAAATTAACCATATTCTCATAGTGCTGATTTGCTCCAGTTTCAATCATTGGGGATGAAACATCCTCAGTGATAATAGGTTCCACCACCCTTCCTGATCGTAATTGTATATCATTGTAGGGAATCTGGGTGATGGAATATGCAAGCATGTTGGTAGTCTCGAATTGATGGACGCTTTATTATTTGGGTTCGGGTTAGGTTGTGCAGGTAGCTGTGGTTGAAGTGGTGCATTCATAGGTGCGACATTATTTTGGAATGGGAGCTGTGGTTGCTGATACTGTTTATGCTGATACTTTTGAGGAGGATATTGTTGATACTGAGTCTGGTGATGGGGAAAGTTATTTCCTTGGTAAGAATTTCTCTAGTTGGAATTCCAAGGAGCTTGGTTGTTTGACTGCTATGACCATGGTGTCCATGGGTTAGGATTATGCATTGGGTTCTGAGATGGATGCCATTGATTGTTAGAATAATGTGAAGGAAATTGTGTATTCATATTATGCATATTGTTCATTCCATTCATATTATTCAGAAAAAATGATGGGTCTGGATTCATACCTTGATTGCGAGGCTGCCATGGTTTCTTGTCACGTCCCCTCCCATCCTACCAGCTAGATGGAGAGGATCGTGAGGTTAAACCGGGAATCTAGCCCCATAAAGCAGTCATTAAACATTCAATTTAAGAAGAAGATGAACATATGCAATTGAATAAACATTTGAATACACAGCGGAAGTAAATTCATTAACATGTCCATCATACATTCAAACTATTCATCCATTAAACCATTGAAAGATAGCACAAGAGGATACTTATCTTAATGAAGTAATCCCAAGCAACCAGCTACACTTCTGCAATGTTCCACCCAACCGTAGGCCAGTGTGCTCCTTAATCTCTCAGCACCACTGCCACCCCCGAGATGGGCACGATCTCCACAAGGAAAAGGGGAAACATGCTTTCACATAGCCAGAGATATGCCAGAATCAGCCAAGCCAACTGGCAGTTGGGTTTCTCAGGCTGCTAAGAGGTTGGGCAGAGGTGAATTACTAGGCTAGTGGCTCAACCATGGAGCTATGGGTACACCATTGGGCTCATCAAGCCAAATCTGTCCTCTCCCACTCTTGAAGCTCCTGCTCACAGGTTCAAATCCAAAACGGGATGCACCTGGGAAGCCAATCCGTTTTTATAAAAACGTCCTTGGACATTTGGGGGCAAAAACGACCTCCATACAGTCCCCAAAACGTGGCTCTCCTCTCCCAGGCTACTGCATATGCAAAAACGAACTCCCAGGCATGGAGAAAAATGCAGGATTTGGATGAAAAACGTGTAGGGAAAGACCCAGCTAGCTCCAACTGCGTGGGTGAGAGAAGACTGACCGTTCAGAATGGCTTTGGGCACCATTTCGTGGGTGTTTTCTTGCCCCACAAGCAAGAACACGAATTTCCAGGTTGATGGCTTGCCCATGCACGAAATTGGCTGCCATACTTCTTCATTTCCAAGGCATTAACTGCCTTAACCAATTTCTTGGGAGAATTAAATGAATTGGTCCATAACCCAAAATGGGTAGTTGAGACTTCATGGATTTCCTTAATGAAATGGCTTAACACCATGGTTCAAGGGTTTGGGTTATTTCCCCCCCCCTATTCCTTGTAAAGATCGTGCCCCCATCTCTTTTGTTGCATAGCGTAGCTGGTTGTGGGTTTTTCATTAAAATTGCATATTTACATGATTTCCGATGTTACATTGTGCACCGCTAGCACAAGAACTCGATGCATCTATTCTAATTGCCGATACATAGAACGATTAATCAATGGCGGGGCCTTGGCCTTGAGCTCCTCACCATGACTAAATAAAAATATTTACATCATTTACAATATAAATGCAATGGGGTTAAGCTGGGGACGTTACATTCCCCTCCCCTTGGAATAACACCGTCCTCGGTGTTCCAACACTTCGGAAAATAGATACCCACTTTACATATGTCCAAAATTCACAAAATGTGGTAGGTTTGTTCTGCATTTCACCCTTTACTTGGGTCTTTCAGGACTAAGTCCGTTGGTCTTTACAAGCTACTTTTGCTGGCTAGGACCTTCTAGCTCTGCATGAGGACATTGTTCCAAAACAATTCCTTCTTCTTCTTTTCCTTCCAACTGGTCCACGAACTTGGAGAATTTACGGTTTCTTCCCTCTTGATATTCTCTTGTTGGGCAGTCACGGAGGCAATTATTTCCTCCACACCCCCAACATTTCATTGGCGTCTTTACCTTTTCCCGATCCATTTCCTTTGAGTCTTCCCCCCTGGAACGTTTCTTACTCGGACAGTTGGATGAATGCTTCTTCATTGATCCACTTTCCTTTCCCTTGCTCATTGCTCCCAGTGATGCTTTTTACCTCTTTTTGCAGACGAATAGAGTCCCGCAAAGCCTCATGGTTTATCTCATTCTGTTGCCTCTGTAGCTTGAGCATCTCCCCAAGATTTTCTTGGGTCCTGGAAATTGTTTGAAGAAGACTTTCAGCCAACTCTAATAGCCCTCGGTCTGCTGCCATGGTCAGTGGGCACAACTGAACACGCTTTGCTTACTAGCAACACCTTTCTGTGCCGGCTGCAACCAATTGTTTCACTTTCTTACCTGTGAAATTCATCATGGGAATTCTTTGTTAGGACAAGCATAACATAAACATTAAGATTAGTCAATTATTTTCCCAATTGACATGGAATGTCCATGCTTTCTTCATGGGACTCCCATATTTTCATGCTTTCCCAACATACACATGAATTCATTCATGTTCATCCTTTCACAGGAAATTTACTATTTCAGCATTCACAATTCATCTCAAGCAATTAAACACAATCTATTTTCAGCCATGATATGCACTCAACAATCTTTTGTTTTATAAATGCATCAATCAAAAGGAAAGAGAAGAGTAGGGGTTTCTCCCTCTTAGTCTTGTTCTATAATGGAGCTACACCACCGCTATGGTTTCATGCTCCTTAGTCTCTTTCACTTCAATGTGAATGCCTTGGCTTTCCTTTCTTGGCTATGACACTTAGTGTCTAAGGTTTGTATATGGATTTTCAGCTACGGCACCCTTCCCATTATTGCCTACAGAACCTTGGGTTACTAGGATCCACTTGTATCCACTAGCACCATCTTTCATTACTGCTCATACTGAGCTTTTTAGGACGGTCACATGTCCACATGCATCTTTAAGATGCCTTCATAGTCCTTGCTTCCAGCAATACCTACACTCAATCATTGAATCAAATCACATGTTTAGTTCATCTTCATAGGGTTTTTCTCTAAACAAGAGTTTAGGAAATCATAACCAAATCATATACACACGTATATTTATAAGCAAGAAGCTGCAAGGTAACTGAATACTTATCTGTATTGGATGTCTTTACTTTCTTCCACGGGATCCTTCTTTGCTTTACGAGCCTTGGGTTTCCCGTGAACACAATAACGAATGTTGGGCCAGCACATAGGCTACTCCACAACCATTCGAATAGGCAATTCCAGGCTAGTACACCGACTGGGTTTATCAATCATTTCCTTTAGCAATATGCCAGGCCAGTGCTCCGACTGGTTTTATCAATTGTTTTAAGGGGTGTTGGGCCAGCGTACACGCTGCTTTACCATATCAAGTGGTTAATGCCCAACTAGTCACTCTCTGGACTTATCAAGAACTTTATAGCATTCAACCAGCTACTCCCTGGATTTCTTAATAATTTATATCGCCCACTCATTTACTCTCTGGATTTACTAGCAATTCATATCGCCCACTCATTTACTCTCTGGATTTACCAGCAATTCATATCGCCCACTCATTTACTTTCTGGGTTTACCAGCAATTCATATCGCCCACTCATTTACTTTCTGGGTTTACCAGCAATTCATATCTTTTTGGGTCTTGCCTTCCTGCAATGACCAAGGTTTCCAACAAAGAAACAATAGTGTATCAGCTTAGCTGTTAAAAGATTTACTCATGTAATCTTCATTATTCCAAACAAGGCATAAATGAAAACGAATACTTATCTGTATTGTGCGTTTCCCCTCTGGTCCACAGGATCCTGCTTCGCTTCTGCAAGCCTTGGGATCGCCTATGGACTTGGATAGAGTTAATGCTTAACCAGTACTCCTCCCCATCGGCTGGATTTACCAAGCATTTGGTGGCGCCCAACCAGTCCCATACCTGGTTTTCCCTCTCCAGTGCCAAGCCAGCACATTCGCCTGGGTCATCGACCAATGGAATGAAACTGCGCCACCGACCATCATAGGTCAAGGTTCTACTATGGAGCCATAGGTATCTCGGGGTTTCCAGTCAGTCATCGGCGCCCGCCCTCCCACTGCTGTCCCAATAGAGATTTTAGGGTTTTCAGTCAGTCATCGACGCCCGCCCTCCCACTGCTGACCCAATAGGCATCTTAGGGTTTTCAGTCAGTCATCGGTGCCCGCCCTCCCACTGCTGTCCCAATAGAGATTTTAGGGTTTTCAGTCAGTCATCGGCGCCCGCCCTCCCACTGCTGTCCCAATAGGCATCTCAGGGTTTTCAGTCAGTCATCGGCGCCCGCCCTCCCACTGCTGACCCAATAGAGATTTTCATGCCTTTACCAATGCCACCACACCTTCTTGCACCATAACCCTTCACACACATTGGCTCTTTATTTATACAAGGACGCCACTCCTTCTTTTGTGCAATTCGGTGGTTCCTTTTAGGAACATTATAGGTGACTTTCTTGACTGCAGGTTAACATGACCCCTACTCACACAAGGATGATACCTTCTCTTATTACACAGCTCTTCGGGCCTGTCCATCCCTTCTGGTAATATTTCACGTGAGCATAGATAGGTTGCTAATTCCCATACAGTCTCTTTGCGTACCCTTCTTCACTCTGCCTGTTAATGTGCAGTATCAATCTGCATCTGTGTAGGCCGACAACACAAGAAGGATAAGCAAGCTCATCAGTATTGCTATTCAATTCTTAACCACATTCCATATCATTCACTACCAAGTATTGAAACACCAGGAATGCGTCCATTCCCTTAGGGTGTAGTCAATATTGAAAACCCTATCATGACCCAGCACCAGAAAAGGTGTGCACCCCCTTTCCGATGTGCGTCATGTAGGCCCTAATCATACTCAAGCAATCTGCAATGATATAAATAAGATAGAGCATGCTCTGCGTATTAACCCTAATAATTTAGACATGCATGTTCTTGTCTAGGGTCACGGAATACTCATTCATTTTGCAGATTTGTCTCACATGCCTTCTGGGCATAGCTTTACCATCTCACTTTCATGGTTTACCGTCATGCGGTTTGGCTGAGACATTATCAATGGCGTTTCACCCGAAACCCATTTCCAAAGCATGGGGTCTTTCCCATCTGGTTTGGCTTCTGCAGGCCATCACACATGATCTTCATAAATTAGTTTTCTTATCCATGAGGCTATCCTCATATTGTTTGGCTCCTGTAAGGGACACCACTCTACCCGTTATGGTCTTGTGCCTGCTTCCATACATGAGCATCCACTTACAGCATGTCCTCCTGACACATTTTCATATAAGCCAAACAGTCATTAGCAATTATTAGCAAAATTTCAAATCCGAAATATTTACCAATCTGAGATTTACAACTGTTCTTACTAACAGAACTTAGAGCTCTCAACCATGAGATTCCTTCTCATAGGCTCTAGATCCAATTTCACAGTCATATCATTCATACAACTCTGTCTTTCCACAGAGCATTCTAGCAGCCCATCGATCATGATTGGGATTTTCATGCACTTACTATTCTGCATTCATAACAGCCCATGAAATGGTCCTAGAATTATCATCAATTCATCATTTCATTCATTATTTATTTTGCAATGACATGTGTATCATCCCTATGCATTCATACAATGCATCACAAGATCTATAAAATCTCTTAATGCACATCTACTCAATGCTACCTTGCATTGTTTCATGAGTACTATGCATTCAAGCATATTATGATCGAAACATGACTATCTCATATAACCTGCATTACCATAATTAGGACCACCAGTCCTCACTTGCTTGGGTTATTAAGCACATAACCAATCATACGCATGGCATGATATAAATTCACATGGATGCATTGAGATTTCTAAACAGTCATAGGGTGTAAGGGTCATCCCCTTCACTTACCCACACCTCACCAAGCTTGGTAGGTTAACAGCCCCAGTCGATATTCAATATTACATGCAAATTAGCTCAACATAGTTCAAACATAGTTGAAGAGATCTTACCAAATCCCCTTTCAACATTCATGCAATTTGGCACCAATAATCATTACCTGCATGGTTACCATTAACATCATCTGATGTCACCTGATCAGTTGGCCTCTTACCAAGGTTGCTCAGCCCTTTTTCCAACTTTCTGATCACATATTTGTTGCGCCATCCTTACTGCATAAGGTTGTTGGCTTCATGCAACAACATCCTCAGAACGTTTAGCCATGCTCTTTGTTATCTTTGGTCCTACAACCAATACCAACATCAATAGTGATTATCAACCACAATATTCTCCATTAGTGGTTTATTGCATATGCCGACTTCATTACTCTACCAATGTGCAATATCCCATTTATGCACAAGCATTTCTATATGCACTATGCAATTTGTTAAGATGCCATCTAGTGCATATACATCTATGTAATCCCTTTACATTTTTAACATTTTTATGCCATATGACAATTTCATAATTATAAGTATGATAACAAACAGAGGTTTAAGAAATTCTTCCCTTTTCGACCCCTCATCGTGACATGGAATTCCTCTTCCATATCCTGCAATTGTAGAAATTGCCCATATTGACAACAAAATTTGTTCGTCAAACAGCCGCTGGCACTCTTCTGCACTAAATATCTATGATATATATAGACCTCCTTCAAACTCTGGTCATGCATCATTGTTTCCTGCTGGACAAGCTTTCCAATGCCTGTCTTCATGCTCCATTCTGACATCAGGTGCAGGAACTGCATCCTTTCAAAAATGACAACTTTCACTCCCATTCTGCACATTTTACACAGCTGCATTATATTCTCAGAAATTCACAAATTACTTCATGCACGTGGAAAAATGCCATACTAACAATTCGTCAAATCACAACAACGAAATATGAGGGGAAAAAAAAAAAAGAAGAAAAAGGGGGGTCAAGGGGGCTTGCCCCCTTGTGGCTTCCCTGTGCCATAGCAGGGCGGGTCGAGGGCAACGCCCTCGTTTTTTTTTTTTTTTTTTTTTTTTTTATACGAATCATGCCGCATCAGGCGGTTCGCGAAATCCTGCCGCAACGGGCAGTTCGCTGAATCCTTCCGTGATGGGCGGTTCACTATATGCTCCCGCAACTGCGGGGCGGTTCGCTATATGCTCCCGCAACTGCGGGGCGGTTCGCTATATGCTCCCGCAACTGTGGGGCGACTGGCGGAATGCTCCCGCCGTTCGGGTGATTTTTGGCCTTCGTCCATTGCGGGGCAGTTCAGCGACGGCTCCCGCAACTGCGGAGCAGTTCGCCGAACGCTTCCGCAATTGCGGAGCAGTTCGCCGAACGCTTCCGCAATGGACGGGCGATTGGCCGAACGCTCCCGCAATTGCGGAGCCATTCGGCGAAGGCTTCCGCAGTTGCGGAGCCATTCGGCGAATGCTCCTGCAATTGCGGAGCCATTTGACGAATGCTCCCGCAATTGTGAAGCCATTCGACGAAGGCTTCTGCAATTGCGGAGCCGTCCACGGAATGCTTCCGGGGGTTTCGGGGGGATCTTGTGAAAAGCTTTTGCGGAAGGACTTGACGAATGCTTCCGCGATTTCGGAACGATTCGCCGAAGTCTTCCGCAATTGCGGAACGATTCGCGGAATCCTTCCGAAATTTCGGAAGAGAATTCCTTCCGCAATTTCGGAAGAGATTTCCTTCCGAAATTCCTTTTCACGCCGACACTTAGAAAATGTTTCACTTAAAAACATTTTTCTCCGCTGTTTCAGAGCGGTTGGTTGAATTCTTCCGCAATTGCGGGAAGGTTCACCGAACTCTTCTGCAATTGCGGGAATGTTCGCGGAACTCTTCCGCAATTGCGGGAAGGTTCGCGGAACCTTTCCGCAGTTTCGGGAGGACTCCCTGAAACAGACTCAAAATCAAAATTTTCCAAAAATAGGCTTAAACCAAAATTTTTCAAAACTCTTAAGGAAAAATTTAAAATCTTCCCTTCTAATTGCTATCAGATTTCGCCCATAGAGGCCCAATGCTGCAACGCAGCTCTGATACCATTCTGTCACGTCCCCTCCCATCCTACCAGCTAGATGGAGAGGATCGTGAGGTTAAACCAGGCATCTAGCCCCATAAATCAGTCATTAAACATTCAATTTAAGAAGAAGATGAACATATGCAATTGAATAAACATTTGAATACACAGCGGAAGTAAATTCATTAACACGTCCATCATACATTCAAACTATTCATCCATTAAACCATTGAAAGATAGCACAAGAGGATACTTATCTTAATGAAGTAATCCCAAGCAACCAGCTACACTTCTGCAACGTTCTACCCAACCGTAGGCCAGTGTGCTCCTTAATCTCTCAGCACCACTACCACCCCCGAGCTGGGCACGATCTCCACAAGGAAAAGGGGAAACAGGCTTTCACATAGCCAGAGATATGCCAGAATCATCCAAGCCAACTGGCAGTTGGGTTTCTCAGGCTGCTAAGAGGTTGGGCAGAGGTGAATTACTAGGCTAGTGGCTCAACCATGGATCTATGGGTACACCATTGGGCTCATCAAGCCAAATCTGTCCTCTCCCACTCTTGAAGCTCCTGCTCACAGGTTCAAATCCAAAACGGGATGCACCTGGGAAGCCAATCCGTTTTTATAAAAACGTCCTTGGACATTTGGGGGCAAAAACGACCTCCATACAGTCCCCAAAACGTGGCTCTCCTCTCCCAGGCTACTGCATATGCAAAAACGAACTCCCAGGCATGGAGAAAAATGCAGGATTTGGATGAAAAATGTGTAGGGAAAGACCCAGCTAGCTCCAACTGCGTGGGTGAGAGAAGACTGACCGTTCAGAATGGATTTGGGCACCATTTCGTGGGTGTTTTCTTGCCCCACAAGCAAGAACACGAATTTCTAGGTTGATGGCTTGCCCATGCACGAAATTGGCTGCCATACTTCTTCATTTCCAAGGCATTAACTGCCTTAACCAATTTCTTGGGAGAATTAAATGAATTGGTCCATAACCCAAAATGGGTAGTTGAGACTTCATGGCTTTCCTTAATGAAATGGCTTAACAACATGGTTCAAGGGTTTGGGTTATTCCCCCCCCCCTATTCCTTGTAAAGATCGTGCCCCCATCTCTTTTGTTGCATAGCGTAGCTGGTTGTGGGTTTTTCATTAAAATTGCATATTTACATGATTTCCGATGTTACATTGTGCACCGCTAGCACAAGAACTCGATGCATCTATTCTAATTGCCGATACATAGAACGATTAATCAATGGCGGGGCCTTGGCCTTGAGCTCCTCACCATGACTAAATAACAATATTTACATCATTTACAATATAAATGCAATGGGGTTAAGCTGGGGACGTTACATTTCTTCTATGCCATGAAGTAAGCTGGCTCCACATATGGAATGGATTCCTGCAGGACAGCTTTGACCTTAGGTAGTGAAGGACATTCCTTGGTATCATGCTCTAGTTCACATATCCTACATATCTTTGCTTTGTCCAGAGCATTCTTTCAGTGGATGCTTTTTCCTACATTTAGGACAGAATACCCCAAGTGTAATATCTTCTACTACTTGCCTCTGCTTTTCTATCATGACATCTAACTCTGAGGAAATGGAGCTCATCATGTCTATTTTAAAATTCTCCAATAAGTTTCCTATTTCTGCTCGAGTGGCCCCTCCACTAGCTGACTTCTGAGTCCTAGTGAAGACATCTTGATCTCGATCTTTGTCTTGTTTGTTGGTTCTAGAGGATCCCCTTGAGTACCTTCTATTAGGATATTCCTATACTCCATCCTAGTCCCACTAGTATTTTGATCCTTTACATTTTCAGTCATGCATGCACCTTTTAGGGTTTGCATGCATTCTAGGGTTTGCATGCATTTTGCATGCATCCCAGTCATCAGTCCAGCACCTAGCCCTCAGTTAGCCAGCCCCCACGAGCTTCTCACTATTCAGTTTTATCCCTCTAGTTGCTTAATGCACCCTTCTTCCTTGATTTTAGGGATCAACTCGCCCTCCTTCACCTACCAGTCCAGTTGTCACTCAGTTACACTCAGTTACACTTATTTACACTCAGTTACACTCAGTTACACTCAGTTACACTCAGTTACAGTCAGTTACACTCAGTTACACTCAGTTACATTGAGTTACACTCAGTTACACCTACCAGAGTTAGTTTGACTGATGGTTGACAGTTACTTGAGCATTGATGACTCCACTGATGATGATGAAGACTTCCAGTTGTGCTCCGATGATCATGAGGACACCTAGTTGTGCTCCGATGACACTCCAGTGATCCTTTGATCACTCCATGAAGGCTAATTCGAATTTCCACCTTAGGCATTCGAATTCCTCATGCATTGTATTATTTATATGTCCATTTGTGATTAATAATCTAGTATGACCGAAGTATTATTGCTTCTATCTGAGTTCTACTGTACCATATTATTCTGTTGCTCATTATACTGCATGTATCACTCTTCTTCTATTTTCTTGCTTAATCATAATTATTCTCTTGTGAGATACATCATCTCTTAGATCTGCTGTGAGGATTTTCACACCTTCGGCATAATTCAACAATCTTCTCGAAATGTTCTTTCGAGATGTCCCCTTTTCCCAGCAAATTAAACATATCAAGGCAGTCTTCTCTAATTCCTCGTAGTAAAATGATCTTGAGCACATCCTTTCCAATCTCAGCATGACTAGATCTTTGTAAATTGTACAACAATCTTTCCGCAAAGTCTTCCAAGCTTTCTTCATCCTTCTGAACCATTTTAAACAACTCCTTCTTCATATCCTTAGTTCTACAATATTCCTGGTACTTGGAAAGGAAGGTGTTTTTCATTTGGTCCCAAATAGTAATGGTCTCACGACCCAGACTCATGAACTAGCGCAGAGCATTCCCTTTCAATGTGGCTGGGAATAACTTCAGCTTCTGAGCACTAGAGGTGTAATCATAGCTACGACAGAGGATATCAAACTCAAAAAGAAACTCATCAGGATCCTCATAGGACTTACCATGAAAATTTGGGAGAACTGATGGTGAGATATTTTTCATGGGAGCTGCTCCAGGTGTCTAGAGGATAGAGAATTCTAATGTAGCCACAATATTACCAGGCATATTATTTTCTCCTTCTTCTTCTTGGTTCTCCCCATGTTCATTTTCCCCTTCCTGTTCTCTACCAGCCATGGTTCTAGTCCAAAATTCAAGAACTTCCTTTATGCATTCTTCCTCTGCCTTGGCTTCTTCTTCTCTTCTCCTCTCTTCTTCTCGCCTTCTCTATTCCTATGCTATTCAGCGAGTCTCCAACCACACTTCTTTAGTAACTCTGGTTCCGTTGATATGATAGATCTCCTCTCTATCTGGTGCACCCACGACACTTCCCTTATCTTCAGGAGGTTTATTTTCTGCAACATGAGTTGAAGGTCCCGTTGTATTCTCCATTGTTGATGCTGAATTCTCAAGGTTGGGAGGAACATAATTTCCCCTGCTTGTAGATGTCCACAGTGGTCTAGTAGAAGAATCAGCTCTAGCAATTATCTCATCAATGTATGTATGTCTCCCCTGACCTGCGTTACGACCTCGACCTCTTCCACCTCCAGTGTTAGTATTCAAAGGGGGTTCCCGATTTGTTTTTCTTGTATTGATGCATGCTGTAAATAATTAAACCAAAATGAAATAAAATGAAACCAACTACTAACTCTGTCTATCTATTACCATCCCCGGCAATGGCGCCAAAATGTTGGTCACCCTATATGTCAATTAATTAAAGCTAACACACAGGATGGTCAATATAAATTGTCAAACCTAGGGAAGTCTTTTTGTTTCAATGGTAATAAGCATAATATGTGCATAAACAATATCAAGCAGTTGATTAACTAAATGGAGATAATGATCCTACCAGTCTATTCAACCAAAATCACTCTAGAAAGAAGACTAATCTAATTCACACATCTACGAATTCAATTGAAACTACCTTCCTACATAAATCACCTAGCAGTTATAAAATTAAGAATAGAAATAAACCAGATTGCTTTTGCAAGAAGTTAAATCCTATAATGATCTAACTACAATATTCAATCTTTACCAAAATGATCCATCTAGTAGCTATTGTTACTCAATCATAATCTGCCTACCTCAATAAACCAATTGAAGATACAACAACAACCATAATCTAAATATAAGCTTGAACTCCAATTGATAATTACTGTAAATCCTAGAAAGCATAAACAACTGAAAGATATTGGAGTTGAGCTTGGCTGTTACAGCTGAATCAAACACATGCATTAAGTGAATTATCCTACACAGTTGACTGTCACACCAAATTGCTACAGCTATTCAAGATGCAATCGTGAACTATCAAAAGGAAAGCTAATCTCTGTTGTAGCTAACAGTAACATCTACAATTATTCCACACCACAAAACAGAAAGAAAGCTAAATTACCCTACCTACTTAAGCGAGCTATCTTTGTGAGAAGGCGGGCCCTGGCCTTCTAACAGAGATGCCGAGAATCACAACAAATTAAGACACATAAATGAAGAACTTTGCTCTCATATTAATAATGGAAATTGACAGTATCAGTGCTCTGTTACAGCTTATACAAAATAGTAATTGTCCAACCCCCGACTACAGAAACCTTCTCATATTTATATCTTGAAAGTACATACCCCGATCCACTAAAATCGTGCAACAATGAAGATCTATGATCTTCATGCTGCAGAGTTACAACTAACTGTTACAACCGTATTTAAACAAGGTTGTTACTCATGAAGGAGCTGTTACTCTAGTAATCAATGGATCAATGGATTTGGTAAGCTAGAAGGCGACCTATCTGTTGCAGCTGGGTTCTGTTTCAGTGGAGGTCTATTACAAATTCTCATAGAGGAATGCACTGTCCCTTGGAGTCACGAGGAATCGGGCTTTGAAGAGTAGTAGCTGGCACCATTTGGATGATACACCTGCGCTTTAGACCTTGACTAAATGAAATCACACATATTAGCATAAACCAAGGACTAGGAGCTAGAACCTTAACAATCTTAGGCATAAAATAAATAAAGCAATAACGAATTATACGTATCAATATCATTGGTTGATCTGGAGAAAAGACATAGATATAGCTTGTGAAAATAGGATGTAATCAGGGAAAAATGATGTAATAAGGATGGCCAAAAATGGACATTTCCTGGACCCAACAATGATGTATAGTTCTTTTTCGTACGTTGAGTATCTTCTAACTGTGTCGTTAAAAGTCTCGGAATGAAAAGAGACTGGGTGACCAGAATGAGTGATTAGTGCACCCAAGGCATAGTTCGATGCGTCCGTCTCAATATCAAAGGGCTGATGCAAATCAGGTAACACAAGTACTGGTACAGTGCAGAGCTTGTGTTTGAGCTGTTCAAAAGCTGCTTGTTGTGTTGCAGTCCACTGGAAGACAATTTTCCCATTTCCCTTTGTCAACTGATTCAAGGGCCAGGCTATGTGACTGAAGTCGAGTATGAATCGTTGATAGAAATTCGCCAAACCAAGAAAATGTCTTAGTTCTTGAATGCTTCTAGGAATGGGCCAATCTTTGAGGATATGTAATTTTTCTAGATCGACGTGAATGCCTACAGAGTCAATTAGATACCCCAAATATTTGATGGTGGTCATCGTAAAAGAGCACTTGTCCATGTTCAGATAAAGTCAATGTTGCTGGAGAGTGTCGAGGACTTATCGAAGATGTCCGACATGTTCTTCCCATGATCGACTGAAAATCAATATATCGTCGAGGTAGACAATAACCCATTTTCCGATGAAAGGTCGAAGAAGGTTATCCATATGTCACATGAAGGTCGCAGGTACGTTGGTTAAGCCGAAAGGCATGACTAACCATTCAAATAATCCTTCCTTGGTTTTGAAAGCCGTTTTCCACACATCTGAGGGCTCGATTGGAATCTGATGGTATCCCGACTTGAGGTCGAGCTTAGTAAAGAATTTAGCACCTTTCAGATAGTCGATGTGCTCATCTATCCGTGATAGAGGGTACTGATTCTTCATCGATATTTTGTTGAGAGCTCTGTAGTCGATGCACATACGCCAAGTCCTGTCTTTCTTCAGAACTAGGACAACTGGACTTCCACAAGGAGAAGAGCTGGGTCAGATATGACCTTTTTCGATTAATTCTTCGATCTATCTGTGAATCTCTTCATTTTTGAGAATGGATCTTCTGTAAACAGATGTGTTAGGAAAAGAAGAACCAGGAACAAGTTCAATGGAGTGTTTTACCTGACAATGTTGAGGTACTCCATCTGGAGATTGAAAGAGGTTTTGGTACTCATCAAGAATATGATCGACTTGCTACTTCTGTTGAGAATTGCATTGGTCGGTGACTCGACTCGTTGTTGCAGTCTTCTGAGAATGTTGCGGCTTGATCATGATTGATGAGCTTCTTTGTTTGTTTGGAAGATATTAGTGCAATCGTCGATGTAGGTTGACGCTTTGGTATGCTGAACCATCGACTTCATATTTTGACAATCACCTTCTGAGGTCATGACTGATAACTTCCATGTCTATCCCAGAGGTAAGGTTTCCCAAAGAGGGTGCTGGCTACAGAGAGTGGTGCCACATCGCAGAGTACTTCATATTCAAAAGGATTTATGAAGTAGGCGAGCTTGCATTGTCGAGTGATTTGAAGCTCTTGTCCATCCTTCATCCAACCGATGTTGTAAGGCTGAGGATGCAGAGTGGTAACAAGACCTAGTTTCTTCATGATATCTTCAGGAACAAATTTCTTCTGGCTCACGTTGTCCATAATTAGATGCAATGGGTTTCTATGGACCCATATCCGTGTATGGAACAGGTGTTCTGTTCCTCCTTGTCGATGATATTCGAGGCTACTGGAGTGGTCGAGGTCAAAAGGGTCATTGCGTCTGGATCGGATTCTTCCACCGTCTTGTCGAATGCGTTGGAGGTCAACACTTTTTCCAAAAATGTCTTCCAAGCTTTGCATTGCGACGTATCATGCCAAGATGAGTGGTGGTAATCGCACCGTTTTCCGGTCGACGGTTGTTTGCTACGTTCCCTCTTGTGCAAAAGATTCTTACCTTGGTTTGGCTTTGGTGGTGTCGGCTGAGAAGATTTCGACTTATTGAAGTCGGTTGGTCTTCCTGATGTCGGATTTGTCGCTAAACATGCTTTTCCTTTCTTCTTGGTTTCCAGTTTGCTGGCGTAGTGGAGAGCATCCGCAAGCGTATTGATAGTCAGAAATTCCAACTCATGGTGAATGTACTTGGACAATCTGCTAACGTACTTCATAACAAGCAATTTCTCTTCTTCTTGGACACCAAGTCTATCCATGAGTCGATAGAACTTGTCGGTGTAACTCTGTACTAATTGGTCTTTCCATTGCCTTAGCTATTGCCACTTCTTATACTGCTGCTCGCTATATTTAGGCGGGTAAAATTCCTTTCGGATGTGTTTGACGAATTTATCCCATGTGTCGATGGGGTATCCGCTTTTCTCCATCTTCCTCGAGAGGTTCTCCCACAAGCAATGCATGGAGATTGACATCTTTAAGGATGCAATGGTGATCTTTTCAGCTTCGGAGAGTTGATTTACAGTGTAATAGGATTCCAATTGTAGTACCCAATTGTCTACGGATTCCGCGTCAATCTTACCTTCAAGATTCAGTATGTCTAGATTAATATTTACTTTGAAGGGGCTGATTTTATCGGAGTGATTTCTCGTCGAAGATCCTCTGGATGTCGAAGCGAATCGCATGAGAATCTCGTTGAACTAGGCGAACATTTCAGTCCGTTGTTGAGCCAAATCTTTCTCAATAAGCTGTGTTGTCTCCTTGGCTGCATGTCTATTGTCTGTTTCTTCTATCATCTTTCGAGGTAGCTTCTTCTTGGATTGCTGAGATTGCGAGTGCGTTTGAACCGGAATAATTCAGGTAACTTCGAGAGAAGTGTATACGCAAAACTTAAGCAAGAAAATAAATGCTCTGATTTGAGTATGCTCTAATACCAATGATCTGGGTCGTGTCCAAGAAGCACAAGGGGGACAACAGTTCGACTGAATGAGTCAACTCTGTTAGGGTGGAAGCAATTAAGAATAAGCAGAATGAGCAAAGCAGGATTACACTCCACAGATAAACACAATATGCGCAGACGATATGCAAGAATGCGAATTGTTCTTCTATTAGATGTAAAATAGGTAAATCATTGATTGTATGTTACAATATTATACATGCTTATATAGATTTCTGAGACGCTTGGGTGCCTTCCCATTGCGTTCAGTTACAAAGAAGAAGTTAGAATGGTTCAACAGTTCAACTGTTACAGTCGACTGGAAGACGGAGAGATAGTCCGTCGAAGTTCGACAGTCATTGGTCACATGTCGAAGCTTCTTGTCAATGTCGCAAACTGTGAGGTTGCTGGACACGTCGAAGATGTGAATGTGTCAAGGTGTGTCGAAGTCGAGACTCGTCGAAGTTGTGTCGAGTTCGGAACCTGTCAGAGATAACCTGTCGAGTTGAAGTCGTGTCGAAGTCAAAACTTGTTGAATTTGCATCAACGTTGATGACTTGCCAACTGTGATGCAGATCACACTATCTTCCGCTGCATGAGCATGAAATCTCTTCTTCTTATTCTTATGTTGTCTAGAATTGAGTAGACAATATCTCGCAATGTTTCCTATCTTGTGATAGGAGTAACATTCAACTGAAGATAGGTCTCTCTTGAACTTCTTTCTATTTTGAGGTCTTTGAGATCTTCTTGGAGTGTCCTCATAGGAACGTACATCGTTCTTCCTTTTCCTTCCACCTTTGGCATGATTTTCCAAAGCTTGATCTTCATTGTCATTTAGTTTCTCCTCTCTTTCCTGTATTCTGTCTTCTTGTTGCACACACTCTTCCCATAGCTATCTGAACTGGATCAATTTATTTCTAGCACATATGCCACGAACAAACGGTTCCCAATCTATGGGGAGACCATTCAGAGTGGTCATCACAACTTCAACATCTTTTACACTGTCTCCAATAGCATCTAATTGTTCTTTGATCTGAGATACTCTGAAGAAGTATGAGTGCATGGACTCAGACTTCAAGATCTTCACTCCCTTGATTTGATTTCTCAAGGTCATCTTCCAATTAATGTTCTTTCCTTCAAATAGGTTGGTCTTGGCATCGAACATTTCTTTTGGAGTCTTCTTTGAAGACACTTGAGGGATCAAGTGATATTTGATAGAGTCAGCTATGATCCTCTTTTGCTTGACCATATTCTTCTTATGCCTTGCTTTGGCTTCACCTCCCTTTGGTTCTGTAAGTCCTTCCTTTATAAATTTTTCTAGGTCATGTTCTTCAAGAATGAGCATGAATCTATATTTCCATGCCCTGAAGTTCTCATCTCCCTCAAGCTTCTCATCAAGATTGGTTTTGTTTGTCATCTTGATAATATGAGAACCTCATATGGAAATAGAATAGATTTGAAACTTACCAGAAAAGTTGTCCATCAAAAAATGGATTCTTCCTTGATCTAGGGTTTGATAGAGAAACCCTAATTTTTCGACTACAAAATTTTGGAAAAATAATTAGATGAGCAAATTCTCCTTCTCAATGCAATTTGAGCAAAGTACTCTTTCTCTTGATTATATGAGTAGATGATCCAAAACATTGATTCCCTAGTTCTCCCGGGCTGTAGTGGGGGTCCCAAAAATGAAAATTCTTGGAATTGAATTCCGCTTCTATAGAAATATGCGCCCTAGTGAGGTGAGTTAGATGCACCCTCTTTTTTCAGCTGATCTATGGAGAGAACTCCCAGAATAAGAAGCCCTAGTTTCTGCAGTTGCAGAGGCTGCACAATGTTTTCTTTCAGGCCTGCTCTGATACCATGTTAGTTTTTCTACTTGTTTAGCATAATAACATTAAACAATCTATCACTGAAAGAAATACAATCAAAACAAACACAATGAACACAATATTTCTCTTGGGGAAACCACAAGGGAGAAAACCTCAACAAACTTCCTCAATATAGAATTCACAAAGTGCAAAGATAAACCCCAAGACAAAATCAGCTTCTCTTCCACTCGTGCGAACTTCTCTCTCTCTCTTATGTGAACTTGTGTGAGTGAGATGAGTCAGTACAAATGAGAAAATAATCCTCTATTTATATTCTTCTATTGTGGCGACTTTTCCCCAATTGGGCCGACTTCTCCTAACAGACTGGGATGAATTCTCCTAACCAACTGGGCCGACTTGTCAAATACAAAATATAATAATCTTTTCTGTGTTCTTCTAGACTGACACAATACCTAGGGTTTACATTGACTCTTTCAATGACTCTTACATTATCAATAACATCAATGACATCTACCGAAGGAGGAATACAATAATACAATAGACAAGTACAAATACAACATATTATGCAGTTACATTTCTTTAACACTTTCTATCCACCATTGCAACTATTTGATTCGGTTGCATCTTCTCCAACTCCATTGCTATTATCTTGAATTCAGGTTTCTCTTCATGTAACTAAGTATCTACTTGCAACAAATCAATAGATTATATTATGTGTATATTCAATCCCATCTGCAACATCATATTATACTACAACTTGCAACTCTCTTATACTGTAGCAGGTCTCTTTCTCCACCACATTAGCACCATTGATCCATGATTGCTCAAAGATTCAAATGCATCCACTTCAATAGTTTTTGGTGACTAGGTGTATCCTACCTCTATGCTCAAAACTACACTACACCAAGTATGCACTCAACATGAAACTTTGTCTCTCTCTTGGACTCAATTATGATGTGGAATACTTCTTGTTTGGTTATCTATCAACATCTTCTTGTTCTTCATTAAAGAAAAACATTTATAAACTTATCACTCATATTTAATGATGCACACCTTATATTTCTACAACAACTCTCTAACTGCAACACATCATCTTGCATATCTCTTCTCTTATGTGGTAAACTTGAATATGCTCTCTCTGTGATGAACCTGCAATAATTAATTAATGTAAATACACGAGATATTAGAAATAACAGAACTCATAATCACTTTTATATTGATCACGGGCCACTTCGAGGGGGCAACCTCCTTTGAACAAGCTCAATACAATTAACTTCACGGTGCCTTCAATGACCTCAACACACACTTATATACTAAGTCTATTCCCAATACTATGAGTCAAAACCATGGGACGTATAATACTACGGGACGACTTACAAAGCATATGCGTCCAATACTATGGGCTAATATAAACTATGGATCAACAAATACTACGGGACGACTTACAAAGCATATGCGTCCAACAACAATATACTAACATAGTAAAGAGAAGGGTTGACACGGGTTCCTAACATCCCCTCTCCCTTAGAAAAAGTTTTGTCCTCAAAGCTTTGGTTGGGGAAATTGCTGCAGAATCTAAAGGAGTGGTTCCCTGGTAGCATCCTCGAGTTGCATTTCGGGCCACTGATGCCTTTGGAGTTTCAGGGAGGATTGCTTGGAAGGATATAGACGAAGAAGAACCCTATCAGCTACGTGAAAAGTGCACTCAGAATGGTGTTGATCGGCTTGTTTTTGCAGTCGAATTCTGGCCATGTGAAGATTGTCCTGCAGAATGAGAAAAATCTGATCGCGGTTTCAAAGAAATGAGTCAATTTCTTGAACTGGGGAGCTGCTAAGGGTGTATGGAAGAAGAATTGGCTGTGTCTATCCATAGAATGCTTCATATGGTGTCCTTGTAGATGTGGTATTGTACCACCAAAGCGCTTCTAAGAAATCCATAGAAATAGTTGGCCAAATCTGTGTAGGGATGGGCAAGGGTTTAAGCAGTCTCGAAAGGAGTGTCGTTTCACCCTTGTTGACCTAGAAAGTATCACAGTCAGCCACCATCTGTTGAATTGTCATTTTTCATTCCTTGCCAAAAGAAGTTACATTGTTCTCGGTCATACATTTTGAAGAACCCAGAGTGCCCTGTTGATGAAGAAGCATGGAGTTCATAGAAGAGACAACCTTGTTGAACATATTGCAACCAATTTGGAACAAGCAGAGAAATAGATGTAAGAGAAACTGGGTCATCAATTGTGCGAGAAGGAGAATTTGCCACCATATTGTCCTTACCCTTCTTGTAAGTGATCGCATAGGGATAACCCATGAGTTGGATAACCCATTTCAGGTGTGTTGGGGAGGAGACCCATTGTTCCAGAAAATTTTCTAGACTCTGGAGATCAGTCTTGATGCAGAAATAATTCCCTAATAGGTATGGCTGCCACTTTTGTACTGCATGCAAAATATCCATCATTTCCTGCTGAGAGGTAGATGCGACTAAATTCTTACCGGAAAGGTCTCTTGAAGGCGACAAGCTCATTGGTTCAGCAAAGACACCTACATATCTATCCAAGGAAGTAGTGGAGACCATTGATGGGTGCATATGAATGGAATGGAGCTAAGCGATGACACCATGTGAATTCTTCTTAAGGATTTTTTCCAGGCGATGTGAACTGATGATGCGAAGAGACCCTGGTTGTAATCCCATTAATTTGTGTTGTGCCCCATTGACTGAAAACTGCTTCCAAAGTTACGCAAAATGCCATAAGATGGGGCCAAGTGTGCGTAACCATTGAACGCCCAAAACCACCTCACATCCGCCTAAGGACAAGGAAAACATGTCAGAGCGTAGGTTATAATCTTCCATAGAGATACGCACAATGTGACATTTCCCCTTGCAAGGTAAGGTTGCCCCATTGGCAACATGACTTCAAAGTTGGAGCAAGGATGGACAAAACAATCAGCCTGTTTGGCAATCCGAGGGTCAATGAAATTATGAGTGCTACCAGAATCAATGAGTATGGTAAGAGGGAACTTCTTGAAGTATCCCCTGACCTGCATTGTTTGTGGGGTTGTGACGTCGGTTACAGCATGGAGAGAGATCACAGGTGGTTCATCATGAGATGGGGTGTCAACAGGTGGTTGTTGAATGTCGACCTAATAATCTACTGTATCTAGAGCTTCTTCACCAAGTTCAGAGGTAGGCAGAGAATCCACATCCAAGAGATAGAGCTTTTGTTGAACACATCTATGTTCCCGAGTGAATTTCTCATCACAATTATAACAAAGCCCTTTTTCTCGGTGTGCTTGCATCTCGGTTTCAGACAAATGCTTGATAGGAGTTGGTCGAGGAGATGGTGGAATGGGAGGTCGTTGAGAACCCATATTTCGGAAGGGAACAAAAGTGGGTTTGGAGCATTGTTGGGCTGCAAGCTTGTCTTCTGCCAGCTTAGCCAAACCTAGGACTTCCATCATTGTGTTGGGACAGAACATTTTAACCTCTGACTGGATTTCATCCTTAAGACCACTGATAAAACAACTCCTGTAAAATTCATCAGTCAATCCTTCTATGTGATTGACGAGTTTCTGAAATTCTGTCTGATACTCTCTCATTGTGCCAGTTTGGTGAAGTTTAGTGAGTGCTCCTGTGAAGTTGTCAAAAGCACTAGGACCAAATTGTGGCAAAAGGAGTTGGCAAAAATCTGTCCAGTTTGGCTCGGGATGAGCTTTGATGTACCAATGGCACCATTGAAGGGCTTCCTGTTCCAAATGAAAGGATGCAAGTGGAACTTTCTGGACATCAAATGTATTATGCAGACAGAAATATTGTTCTGTGCAGTATATCCATCCAGTCGGATTAGTACCATTGAAGCGAGGAAAATCAAGCTTCGGCCCACGAAAATTGATGGAAGAAGAGAACCCGGTGGTTGCAAAAGATTCTGGCTGTTGGTTATTGTTCATGGCTGAATGCTGAAGATGGAGGCTAAGAAATTTTTCATCCAGATCTTGGAGTTTGGTTTGGATGGCTGTAAGTGCTTCCTCCATGGTTTTTGCTCCTGCGCAGGTGACAACCACAACCAAGATTTTTTTTTTTTTTTTTAGGGGAAATGGATAGAAAAACACAAACAAAATCTTATTTAGTAAAGGAAGATTTGGATTTGGGAAGAACTCAGATGGGTAATTGGGGTTTGACTATGTTTTGGACACTTTTTGATGGACAGGGAAGCAAAAAATGGGGATTTCAGAAGCGGGGTGAAGGAATGAGAAAATTTGGTAGAGAGGGACAAAGAAGTAGAATTAGGAAATGAACACGGTGGCAACATTTGAAGGCGTTTGGGTGAAAATTGAAGGAATTATGGAAAACCCTAAAAATAGACAAATGTGGGATTTCTGGTCTTGGGAAGTGGAATTTAGGATATGGTCTCTAGGAATGAAATATGAAGAATGGGATTGCAGGGATGTTAGTGAATTTTAAGGGAAAACAGAGTTGAAATAAGGGAGATATGGCCAAAAAACACAATTTTATACTTTTTTTTTAAAGAAATGGATCGGTAATAGCGACGCGGAAGGGATCCGTAATAGATGGATCTGCAACGGCGCGAAAGGGATAAAAAATGGCTGGATCAGAAACAACAACTGGATCTGAAACGACTGGATCTGGAGCGAAAGTGATCGACAACAGTTCAGCTGAAAATAGATATGGACCCCAGGTATGTGTGACTTCCTATCGGTTCAGGGGATTCACTCGGCCACCAATGTTGTCTAACGGCTTGCGTATTGGGGCAATACCCCTCACTCCACGACTCAGGTAAAACTGATAACCGCTTTGCCACAAACGACAGCTCTTGGTTTACCTCACGGGTGGGAACTAGTCAATTAGGTAGGGGTTGTTGCCCTTTTCGCTGGCAGGTCCTCTCAATGGGCCAGCTACTTTGGGGTTCCTGTGGTACTCCTCACAATGAGTTTTAGGGCTTATGCCCAAGTAATTCCCATAGTTAAGTGGATAGGGGTTATTCCCAGATCCGAACTTGCAATAGATGCAAAATTTGTTTTGGCATAAATTCTACCCAATGAGCCCAAGAAAGTGCTCTGATACCAGATGTGATGAACCTGCAATAATTAATTAATGCAAATACATGAGATATCAGAAATAACAGAACTCAGAATCACTTTTATATTGATCATGGGCCACCTCAAGGGGGAAACCTCCTTTGATCAAGCTTAATACAATTAACTTCACGGTGCCTTCAATGATCTCAACACACACTTATATACTAAGTCTATGCCCAATACTATGAGTCAAAACCATGGGACATATAATACTACGAGACAAATTACAAAGCATATGCGTCCAATACTATGGGTCAATACTATGGGCTAATATAAACTATGGATCAACAAATACTACGGGACGACTTACAAAGCATATGCGTCCAACAACAATATACTAACATAGTAAAGAGAAGGGTTGACACGGGTTCCTAACACTCTCTTCTCTAAAAACATTTTCTCCTTATGATCTGAATTATGTTGAAAACAAAATAAAATGTCAATGAAAATAGAAATACCATGGAGATATTTCATAAGCATATGAATACAATGAAACCAAAAATCTATTAATGAATGAAATAATGAAGACAATGCAATATCAAAAGTAATACGTTCTAGCTAGGATGGTAGCAATCTATCTTTGTAAAGATATGTATCAGCTATGCTCATTCACAAAATCCCACTACAAGAGGTTGAAACTATGTTATAAAATAAATTCTAAAATCCTAAGAGGAAAAAACCCAAATATAAAAAATCCTAATAGTAAGAGATGGGGTGGAAAAAGGAACCCACACCCCAAGAACCCTGATTGATACATCAACTTTATAGGGATGCAACTTTCGCATGTGACTTCTATTTGGGGTGTTTCTTAATATATGGTTATAAATATTATTCCAAGATCTAAGTGTTTGATTAGAATGGAAATCATATATTTACAGTTAGTATCAATTTCCAAAAAGGCATGAGAAGTGCCCTAAAACTATGCTAGAATTTCAAGACTTGCAAAATTGTCGTAGAACTTGCATGGTGTAGCACTATTTTTGATCCAGTTGTAGATGTGGATGGCCACTTATATACACCTTCATTAATAAACCCCCTTTAGGAATCAATGTTATCTATTGCACTTAGCTCTTGCGTTAGATGGGGAAATTTCTATTGAATATGAATCCTAGTGAACCAATTGTCACGGTACAGATGCTTGCGCTGCTTCGGAAACCCAATCAAGTTGTATGTTCTACTGGAAGGTTCCCCTTATCTTTATTTCCATGATCCAATCGATTGTAATCTACTCAATGCAATCGAGGTTGATTTTTGTAAAATACAAGTGCTTTTCCACCTCCAAGGTGGCCAATAGAGATGGAAAATATGGTTGAAGCAACTCCATATTAAATAGATAGTGTTAACCAAGAAAATGTGGAATACTTAATTCAAAATCATTCTCATCCACAACCTTAGTGATGGTATAATTCCCATATCGGATGGTTTCATCTTCCTATGGAGGCTTGTGAGTTTCTCTTTATGCAAGTGCAACCATACATTATCACCAACTTGAAACTTGTGTGGAACTCAATGCTAATCATGTCGCTACTTGTACTTTGCATTGAATTTTTGTAAAATATCATGAGCTTGTTGTCGGATTTTTTGGATCTATTTAACAAATTTGGCTACTCTATCTGCGTTGCTATGAGGATGGGATGAATTTTTCTCTGGAGATGTACAATCATCTTTTTGACTACCTTTATTTGTCCATTGATTTTAGGAAAATGGAAGGCAATGTGAATTTTGGTCATCTTGTTGTATATCATTGACCATATGCTGGAATATAAAGTATCGAGGAATTTGTTATCCCTAATTGAAATAGTGGTACATGGAAGTACAAAATGAACACAAACATGCTCAAATCAGTGCTTAGCAATGGATTCTACCATAATGCTCTTCTTGTAGGGAGTGAAAATGACCATATTAGAGAATTGATCAACAACCACAAATACACAATCGTTACCATGCTTAGTTGAGGGCAGGTTTGGCATATAAATCCATGGAATCTAACTCCGAAGACTTGTTTGGAGTAGGTAGAGGACTCAGTGTACATCCCGTACTTCTTGATGGAAGGTTTAGTGATGGCATGTGAAATTCACAATCTGATATCCCTATTGATATATTGTCAAAGATTTGGCTAATAGAAGTAATTTTGCAATACTACCACTATTTTCTCCACATCAAAGTTCCCTACTTCCTGTTTGAAATGTGCTTCCCAATCAATTTTTTCATGCTTGCTTTAAGGAACACATAGATGGCCTAGATGGAATAGAATTTCATCCTAGAGGTGAAAGTCCAAAACTTGTTTACATGCACCCGATATCTAATATGTAGCAAGGAAGTCAATATCTCTTTCATATAAGTGGGCCACACAAAAGTCTCATGTCTAGAAAAATAAATCCTTATGGTTAGTGCTTGTAATGTCCCTATCTTGACTCTATTGCATTAAAATGTAAATGATGTAATATTGTTATAAAATCATGGTGAGGAGCTCAAGGCCAAGGTCCTGCCATCGATTTATTGATGCATACGGTTTGCATGCTAGCCAGGTACATTGGAATTTCAACATCATGTAAATATGCATTTTAATAAAATACCCACAACTAGCTATCCAATGCAACAAAGAGACGGGGGCATGATTTTACAAGGAATTGGGAGGGAAAAAATTCAAACCCTTGGAGCCAATCAAGTCAAGCCAAGTGTCAATGAGAGAACCCATGAACCCTCAACTACCCATGTTGACTTTTGTACCCAATCATTGATTTCTCCAAAGAGTTGGTTGAGGTAGTTAATGCCTTGGGGAATGAAAGGTATGGCTGTCCAAAATCGAGTATGGGAAAGCCACCCTGCATGGAAAAACATGTTTTGCTTCTTGAGCAAGAAAAGAGCCATGAATTTCTCCCCAAGCCATTATCCATCAACCAGTTTCTCTTCCTCACGAGTTTAGACCTACCTGGGAATTTTGCAGCCATGTTTTTCTGGTTTTTTCTTGTTTCTTAGATGGGAGAAGGGTGTTTCTGTGTTGTCTACCAGTGGGAAAGAAGAGGAATTGATTTGGGGTTCCATAGAGACCGTTTGGGCTGTTGAATGCTTAATTAGCTTGAGGAGAATCTGTCTTCCTCCCTATGATTGTTTTTCCCATCCCTCAATCCGTTTTTGACTGGAAACGATTTGGGAAACCCATGGACATCCTGTTGGAAAATCCATTGTTTTGGCCTGAGCTTGAGGGAAAGCATCCATGTTCAAATGTAACCTGATAAACCAAGTTGTGGACTGGATTGGCTTAGATGAAATGGTTAATTGGTTGTGTATGAGCTTGAATGTCCCCTATTCCTTGTAGGAATCATTCCCAACTCGGGGGTGGCATTTGTGTTGAGAGATTGATGAACACAACTGGCCTATGGTTGGGTGGAACGTTGCAGCGACATAGCTAGTTGTTTGGGACTATTGCACAATGAAGATAAGTGTTTTTCTGCCTATGTATTTACTTCTGCAATGTTTAAATTGATGACTGTTTGATATGTTGTATGCACATTTATTTTATTGTTGTGAATCTAATGAATTGGGATGAGATCATGTAAAATCCCCATGAGATTGGCACCATGTTCCCTTACTTGAATTGGGTTCACAGGTGGGTACATTACAGTTCCACAACTAGAGGTCAGTTAAGGTAGTTTGAAAATTTGCTTGCAATTCCTTTATTGCATTTGATGTTCAAGTGGAATTCTTGAAGGTATTTGGGCTATTTTTTATGGCATTTATTTTGCAACTTCTCTCATGTTTGCATGAATTGAAAAGACTTGTGGTTGGTGTGGTTGATTGTTTCCTCTCCTAACATATTATTCTTCCACTATTGACATTCTTGCACAATGGAGTACATCTCCTTGTCATAGTTAGGGTGCCTATGAATTGTATAAGAGGGTGGCTCAATATGATAGGCCACCAAACATCCATGCTATGTGAGGACTAAACCAACAACATAATTTGAAGCATTTGTCTCAATCTTGGGCAACTTTTGTAGGTTTGGAAGAATGACTAATGATGTCAAGAAGATGTGGAATTTCATATCCTCAATTTTTTAATGTTGTTCCTCTACCAAAAAAAAATTGGCTTTGGCTCCATCCTTGGTCACTTGGTGTAGGGGCCAAGCAATATGAGAGACCACCAAGATGAACCTATGGTAACAATTGGAAAGGTCCAATAATTTGTGGACCTCTATTAGTGCCTTCAGGGATGGACGATCATGAATTGATTGGATCTTGGTTGGATCCACATGCACACCACACTCATCCATCATGTATCTCAAATACATGATTCTCTACATGTTGAATGATCACTTCTCTATATTGAAATATAACTTGTGTTTCCAGAAGTGTTCAACACTCATTGAATGTGCTTCAAATCCTCCCCCCAAGTTATATTGAAGATAATGATATCATCTAGATATACAACCAGGAAGGAATTGGTGAATGGCCACAAGACATCATCCATCATCCTCATAAACGATGTTAGGGAATTAGTCAAATTGAAAGGTATAAACAACCACACAAAGAGAAATTATTTAGACTTGAAGGCTGTCTTCCACACATTAGTGTTCTTGATTGGCACTTGTTGAGATCCAAACTTCATACCAATCTCATTGAAAAACTTGGCACCCTTGTGTTGATCATGAATATCATCAATTTGGGGTATTGGATATTGGTTCTTGACTATGATTGTCTAAGGCTATTTAATCAATAAACAATCACCATGTCTCATTTTTCTTTTGAACTAGTGCCATCAAGATTCCACAAGGTGATGAACTTAGTTAAATGTGTCCCTTTTGTATTAGCTCTTGAGTTTGGTATTTGATCTCCTCATTTCCGGTTACTTGAATAATCACAACAATAACAATTGTTGAATATTAGGGGAAAACACTTACATTATCAACTAGGGGAATCATAGACATGTGAAGTGTTGTGAAAAAAGTATGCAACCTTAAAGTGAAAATTGATACTGAATTATATTTTGTATTACGTTGTTTTAGAGAGTGGAAACTGCAAGAGTTATATGCGTTTGCCTATGATGGAGTTATAGTGTTCTACAACAAAAGTCTTACAGGCATAAAATTCCTTATGGATTGCTATCTAGTGTTATACAACCCTATAAATATTTCAAACTTAAACGATGCCACTAAAATTGAAATTATGTGTTCAAATATTAATGATATAGTAAGACCAATTACATAAAAATAATTCTATCGCTTTAGAAAGAAACCCAATCTACAACATTATAAGTTACAACAACAACTCCTCTACCAACCATAGGTTCATGGTATGCCGATGAAAGGATAATCACATTGAGATAAATATTCTATCTACATAAATTAATCATAATAAAAGGAAATACACATGCATTTAAAAGACAAACACAAAGGTGCATTCACTAGAAACCTCTCAAATTGGGCATTGCTTGAAGAGGAATGATAAATCTCTTCCTTGAAACTTAAATTAACTTGGGAGAATGGTAGTATTTCATCTCATTAGTAACTTCAAAATTAAAAAATCAATTCTATATTATCTCTAACTGTATCCAAGTTTCAAAATCTATGACTATCTACCTTGACCACGGGGGATTCACCTAGTGAACCTGCCACATAGCACATGCGATCGTGGGTTATTAAAGAATACCCTATTATTAATTGTGTCCCTTTTTGGTTTAAATTAGTTAAATGTGTCCCTTTTTATACCCAAATCCTTATAAACCCCCTACCACCTCATCCCCCCAAATGCCTACAACATATTTGCATGATTGTTGACAATTTGAAAACCCGCAATATGAAATCACATGCTAGGATATTGGTCAACAAGTGAAGCCCTTGTGACCTTGAATTTATTTGTATATGAGCATATTTATACTGAAGAAGACTTGGATTCCTCTAAGGAACTCCAAGCTATGTACTAACATTATTTTCCCTAAAATCACCATCTTCCTCTTCATTAATTATGGCAGCTTGTTGAGGAATATGATTCCAGGGTCCACAATCCTCATTTGGTGTTAGAAAAGATATCCATTGAAGAATTCATGGAGCCACTATTACTTATGGAAAACTACTTACTATTGTGGAGCACACAACCACCCCCCATCTTCTCAAGCTAGAGCATTGTGCATTTGTGCTTATGTATCCTGAATTGTTTCTTTGGTTAGTTCACCAATGTAAGTTGATATTGCATGCCCTAATTTTTTGTGAGTGGTTGTGTTGTCTCCTTTTTCAAATTGATGAATGTGTATGGGTTATACAATGGCGGGAATGTGGTCACCCACTTTTCATCTCTTCTTACTATGGTTGTGACAAGTGATAATGATGAAACAAATGTTGGGAAAAACATTTAAACAACTTTTCTACATCAATAGTGGCCACCACTATAAAGATCAATTCATCAACAAACACAACACTAAATCCTACTCATTAACATGAATGAAAACTCAAGAATATTCATAGACAACTCACAAAATGAAACCAAAATTAACCATTGTAAATTATTAATTAGAAAATTGTCATTGGCTACAGAATTGATTAGTTCAATAAACATTACTCTTAATAATGGGAAAAAATAAAGGTTGTGGGAACGTAATTAACTATACAAGATGAACAATATGGGCCAATTTAGGATGCCATTATGCCCCAAAACGTATAGATTTGTGCATCCTCATGCAAAAATGAAAAAATGAAAATTGAAGTAAAGGTTTCCTACTGATTACTACGAATTCCACATATTTATTAGCCTCTCTCTCTCTGGCCTTGTTTATGTTTCTTCCTTTGTTTCCATTGATGATTCTTATTCTACTACTATTGTTGTTGATTGTTGATATATTTGTAACTTCGGAAGATATTCACTTGTATATTGTATGTATTACATTTTTACTTTATTGTATCCCCAACGGATATGTATTATTCCTCTGATTGGAAGTGTTGTCATTTGTATTTGCAAGTGTCACAAGTTACATTGTAAGTGTCGTAACTTATATTTGATGGGTTATTAGACCACCTTGGTGGTGTCATCCCGGTATGAGTTACGTGGAAGGGCTATTAGAATCCATTAGGAAGTCGGACCAATTAGGGTTAATGGCAGGTCAAGTTAAAGTATAAATAGAGTGGTTTCACCACTCTATTTGCTCATTAACTCACTCATCCAACTCGCATAGTTGAGAGAGAGGAGTGCGCACACGTGGAGGAGGAGTAGCTGCTGAAGACATTTATCTTTTGGGGTTTGATCTTTGCGATCCTTGTATTGGTGCTTATTCTATCTCTGAGGAAGTTGCGGGGTTTTTCACCTTCTTGGTTTTCCCCAAGGAAACTCTATGTCTCTTGTGTCTATGATTGTTATGTTGTGCATGTTATTCTCTTAGTAGGATCCTAGATAATATTTGAATGAAATTATCGAAATTCTAACATGGTATTAGAGCGGGACTAAGAAGAAGACTTTGTGCAGCTGCGGAAGCTAGGGATTCTTAATTTTTGGGTTTCTCTCCACAGATCATTAAAGGAAGGAGGCTAGGATGACTCTCCTAAGGAATACGCATCTTTCTGTTGAGACAGAATTTGATTCTGATCACTTTCAGTTTTTGGCCTATTATTGCTGCAGGAAATTAGGGATTTTGACAAAAGTAGAATTTTGGAGTTCTCTCAACATAGGATTGATCTCCTCATCAAAATCAAAGTTTAGAGACCAAGATCAAACTTTTTGGTTGGGCAGAACCCCGGGCTCTATCAAACCCTAATTCAGGTTTTTGACCGGAAAACCAGAAAACCAGATTTTGACAGAAATTGCAGATCCAAAATTTGCAGGTCAATTTTGAGGGGTCAATTTTTGGAGTTTTCAAAATCTAAGCACACCAGCTTGCTTTCCTCAGTCAATTGCATCTCCCTGTCCAGACAGAAGTTTGAAATTCTAAGTTTGGTTTTTTAGGGTTTCTCTAACAAACCCTAGCCAGCTCCAGATCCAGATCAAGTGGTAAGACCTAAATATTTTATTTCCATTTGAGTTTCTCATTAAGATGTCTCACCACACCAAGCTTGAGGATAAGCTTGAAGATGCTGATAAATTCCGAGCATGGAGGTATAGGATTGGGTTAATCCTAGAAGAGAATGAATTGGAAACCTACATAAGTGAAGAGGTTCCAGTTCTAGAGGGAGATGAGGCTAAGGCCTTACATAAGAAGAACTTGGTAAAGGCCAAGAGAATCATTGCAGATTCCATCAAAGACCATCACATACCTCATGTGTCTTCCCTAAAGAAGCCAAAGGAGATGTTTTATTCTTTGACCAAGCCGTTTGAAGGAAATAATATAAATCGGAAGATGACATTGTAGAATCAATTGAAGAGTGTGAAGATCCAGAATGGAAAGACCATCCAATCTTACTTTACTAAAGTCTCTGAAATCAAGGAACAACTTGAAGCTGTGGGTGAAGTGGTGGAGAATGGATAAATTGTGATGACCACTTTGAATGGCCTACCTAGGTCATGGGACTCCTTCATCCAAGGAATCTGTGCAAGAAGGAAATTGATTTCCTTTAGTATACTATGGGAGGAATGCTCACAAGAAGAAGCTAGACTTGTGGCTTGAGAAGAAAAGATAGGAAGTGACGACCAAGCTCTCAAAACACACACCAAGAGAAGTAAGTTCAAGAGGGAGAAACCTTATTACAAAAGATCTTCTCATCATCATCAAAAGGAGAACATTAAGGAATATCACTCTCACAATAGATGTTACACATGTGATGAGAAGGGACACTATGCCTGAGATTTTCCCAAGAATAGAAATGGCTTTAAAAACAACAACAAGAAGAACAAAAAGAAGAGATATCATGCTCATGTTGCTGAGGATGATGAACCTCCCAGGAAGAAGACAAAGGAAGAAAGTGAAGACTCTTCAAGTGACGAAGAATATGTTCTAATCTATGCTCCCACAGGTACAGTTACAGTTACACATGGGTGTAATGATTGTCTTATTGATAGTGGGGCTTCCAAACATATGACAGGATTTAAAGAATCTCTTATGGGCCTATCTGAACATGAGTCACCTCATAAGGTGAAAGTTGGGGATGACTATCAATACCCAATAAAAGGAAGTGGTGAAGCCTCCTACAAGTTAGACTCTGGGAAGTATTTAAAAATGCAAGATGTTCTATATGTACCTGGAATTAAGAAGAATCTTCTCTCCATATCATCTTTGGATGCAAAAGGGATGAGAGTTGCATTTGTGGATGGACAAGTACTTATGTGGCCAAAAGGTAAGACCATAGATGATGTAGTTGTGATTGGAGAGAAAGAGGGAGGATTGTACAAATTGAAGGGACAACCTGAACAATCCATGGTACATGAATCCATGGATCCAAGTGAACTTTGGCACAGAAGGCTTTCACATGTGCACTATAGAGCACTACCAATTTCAAGAAAAGCAGTAGAAGGTCTTCCTGAAATCTAGTCAAAGCATGAAGGTGTTTGCAAAGGATGTGAAAAAGGAAAGAACAAAAACAAGGCATTTCCAAGCAGTGAAAGCAAGGAAAAAGGAATATTGGAAATTATCCACTCCGATGTATGCGGTCCGATGTCATCCAGTTCTCTGAGTGGGTATGTATATTATATTTCTTTCATTGATGATTTCTCTAGGAAGACTTGGATTTATTTCTTGAAGAACAAAGATGAAGTATTCAACAAATTCAAGGAATTCAAAGCCTTGATAGAAAACCACACTAAAAAGAAAATCAAGACCTTTAGATCCGACAATGGTGGAGATTTCACTTCAGCAAACTTCAAGAAGCTATGCATTGATTCAGGGATTAAGAGGAAGTTGACCACTCCATACAATCTACAATAGAATGGAGTTACAAAAAGGAAGAATAGGACTATCATGGAAGCAACACGGGAAATGCTTCATGACCAAGATATTCCTATGCATCTATGGGCAGAAGCAACAAGGACAACCGTATATGTACAGAACATAACACCACACAAGATACTTGACAACAAGACACCAGAAGAAGCTATTTCCGATAAGAAACCAGAAGTTAGCCATCTCAGGATATTTGGCTGTCCAGTATACACACATGTTCCAAGAGAAAAGAGGACAAAGCTAGATCCTTCAGGAAAGAAGGGTATATTCGTGGGTTATAGTGAAAATTTGAAAGCATACAAAATCTACTTTCCAGGGTTCAAGAAGATTGACATCAGCAGGGATGTGACTTTTGATGAAGACTTAGCATACATCAAATCAAGGAAGCCACCTGTTGAAGACAATGAATAACCAAGAGTACCCAAAATACAAGACACCACCATGAACGAAGCAATTCCAGAAGAGGATCGTGAAATAGAATATCCACAAGAACCTATAGATCCACCCCGTGACAAGAACTCTCACAAGAGGAAACCAACATGGGCAAGAGGGCTCATCCAAGATGCAAATAGGTATGGTGTTCCAGAGGAGGAACATAGAGAAAGAAAAAGGACAAGGTCACACACAAGCTATGTTGCCTTACTATGTGACATAATGAACAAAAAACTTTCCAGTTATGAAGAAGCGACGAAAAAGAAAGAGTGGAAGGAGGCCATGGTCAAAGAATACCAGTCGATCATGAAGAATGATGTTTTGGATGTGGTCCCAAGACCATAAGGAAAGTATGTCATGAATTCCAAGTGGATCTACAAGATCAAGCATGTTGCAGATGGTAGCATAGAGAAATACAAGGCAATGTTTGTGGCTTCTCCCAGAAAGAAGGGATAGATTATGAAGAAAATTTTGCACCTATAGCCAGATACACTTCCATCAGAACAATACTTGCTTTGGATGTAGTGATGAAATGGAAGATACACTAGATGGATGTCAAGACAACTTTCTTGAATGGTGTAGTCGAAGAGGAAGTGTATGTGGAGCAGCCACTCAGATTTGAGACACACGACAGGGAGTCACATGTGTGCAAATTGAAGAAAGCCTTGTACAGTTTGAAACAAGCACCCAGGACATGAGACAAGGGGATTGACAGCTTCCCGACTAGTTTGGGATTTACCAAGAGTAAAGCGGATTCCAACCTTTACTACAAGGTTGAGGAAGGCAATCCAGTGATACTCCTACTATATGTGGATGACCTATTTGTGATAGGTGAGGATGGGTTGATTTTTGATACAAAGAGGAAGCTTGCTGCCGAGTTCGAGATGAAGGACTTGGGTATGATGCATTACTTTCTAGGTATGGAGGTGTGGCAGAGTGCAGATGGAATCTTCCTTGGACAAGGGAAGTATGCAGTAGAGATATTGAAGTGGCCCAGGATGATGGAATGCAAGGCCATGGCCACACCTATGGCATCAAACCTAAATCTATTGAGTGATGCTTTAGCAAATTCGATTGATGCCATGATGTATCGTTAGATGATTGGGTCCTTGATGTAACTGATGAAAACAAGACCATATATTTACTTTGCTATGAACACATTGAGCCAGTTCCTGTCGGATCCTAGACATGTTCACTTGATTGCTACAAAGCATATTCTGAGGTACCTGAAGGGTACGGTTGATTATGGGATCAAGTATGATGCGAATCAAAAGTTTAACCTGGAGGGTTATGTTGATTCAGATTGGGAAGGAAGTGCTGTAGATAGGAAGAGCACTTCGGGGTGCTACTTCAGTATGGGATCATGGGTGATATCTTGTTTTAGTAGGAAGCAATCCTGTGTAGCACTGAGTACAGCTGAAGCAGAGTATGTCATAGATTGTTCGGCTAGTTGTGAGGAAGTATGGCTAAGGAAGCTACTGTCAGATTTATTTGATCTCCAGTTGGATGCTACTTGTATCTTCTGTGACAACTAGAGTTGTGTGAAATTGTCTGAGAACCCAGTGTTCCATTACAAGTCAAAGCACATCGAGATCAAGTATCACTATATCAGGCATATGGTGCAGAGAGGACGTGTGAAGCTTCTGTATGTTACAACGGACGAGAAGATAGCAGATGTGTTGACCAAGCCATTAGCCAGGGTGAAGTTTGAGTACTTCAGAGAGAGGATTGGTGTTCTTCAGATTGAAGATACTTCAAGGAGGAAGTGACAGGACACAGATTCTAGAGCCCTGCCAAGCATGGTGGTAGGTGGGTCCTTCCATGGATGTGGATGTAAGTGTTGTGTGATGAGCATTCGGATGATGCTTCGCTATGAACATCCGTATGATGTTCTGTATGACGATGATCAATATGATCATGAGTATCAGGATGATACTCCGTGGCTGTGGATATCTTGTAGGTTGTGCAGTGGCATATAATATGTCCTTGGGAGATCTTTCAAGTTGTGCTTGGCATATAATAGGTCCCTGGGAGATCCTGCAGGTTGTGCTTGGCACATAATCAGTCCTGGGATGCTCTTTCGAGGTTTTTCCTGATAACACGTAATCATTCCGGGGATGCTCTTGCGAGGTTTTGCTTGATAGCATATAATAGGTCCCTGGGATATTTTGCAGGTTGTTCTTGGCATATAATATGTCCCTGGGAGATCCTGCAGGTTGTATTTGGCACGTAATCAGTCCTGGGATGCTCTTTCAAGGTTTTTCCTGATAGCACGTAATCAGTCCTGGGATGCTCTTGCGAGGTTTTTCCTGATAGCATATAATAGGTCCCTGGGATATTTTTTAGGTTTTTCTTGGAATATAATAGGTCCCTGGGAGATCCTGTAGGTTGTATTTGGCACGTAATCAGTCCTGGGATGATCTTTCGAGGTTTTGCTTGATAACATGTAATCAGTCCTAGGATTCTCTTTCGAGGTTTTTCTTATTCACATGTAATAGGTCCCTAAGAGATCCTATATGTTGAGAAGGAAGCTCATAATTAGTCCTGGGATGATCTTTTGAGGTTTTGCGAAGTTTGCATATAATGGGTCCCTCAGAGATCCCATAGGTTGAGCAGTAAGCTCATAATCAGTTCTGGGATGCTCTTTCGAGGTTTTTGCAGATGCACATAATCTGTCCTGATATTCCACCAGATAGGCCGCTTGCAGAGATGATGAAGACTTACATGGAGGCTAGGCCTACATCCAGTATGAAAAAGGGCTAGCTTTGTAGAACTTCCTATGATGAGTAGAATTGAGATATAGCACCAGTGATCGAGATGACAAGTACAGTAGGAGTGACGATGATGCTCCAGTGATCCAGTGACAATGATCCAACTCTAGTATTGAAGACTTGTTCTTATATGTTTTGCTGACCTGTGTCAAGAGAATACCTTCCTAGTTAAGAGGTAGTGTTGATGTATTTGTAACTTCGAAAGATATTCACTTGTATATTGTATGTATTACATTTGTACTTTATTGTATCCCCAACGGAGATGTATTATTCCTCCGATTGGAAGTGTCGTCATTTGTATTTGCAAGTGTCGCAAGTTACATTGTAAGTGTCATAACTTTTATTTGATGGATTATTAGACCACCTTGGTGGGGTCGGCCCTATATGAGTTATTTGGAAGGGTTATTAGAATCACTTAGGAAGTCGGCCCAGTTAGGGTTAAAGGCAGGTTAAGTTAAAGTATAAATAGAGTGGTTGCACCACTCTATTTGCTCATTCACTCACTCATCCAACTCGCATAGTTGAGAGAGAGGAGTGGACACAAGTGGAGGAGGAGTAGCTTCTAAATACATCTATCTTTTGGGGTTTGATCTTTGTGATCCTTGTATTGGTGCTTATTCTATATCTGAGGAAGTTGCAGGGTTTTTCACCTTCTTGGTTTTCCCCGAGGAAACTTTGTGTCTCTTGTGTCTATGCTTGTTATGCTGTGCATGTTATTATCTTAGTAGGATCCTAGATAATATTTGAATGAAATTATCGAAATTCTAACATTGATGAATAATCTTCTACTACTGTTATTACTAATGATCCCACTTCTATTGTTTTTATTGTTAAACCAAAAGAGATTACAAATTGCTAACCATTCTTGGTAAATAATGTACTATATGCCCGTGTTGAGCTATGTCTTCTTCTGTATGCTTTTGTGTAGTGAATCATTCAATTCTAAAATCATAGGATACGAGGTAAGTTTTAGTTTCCTTTAGGTGGCAGCCTAAAAGCTTGATAATTTCTTCCCGTATTTCCTTCTCAATATCTATGGTAGTCTTTCATGACTGCATGCAGTATGGAATGGGGTGTAGTAAGAGGGGAAAATTGAACTTTTATACAATTTGATTAAAGGTGATCATCCTAAATCCCATCATATATAAATTGACTAGTTGTCATGAGTCCTAAATCCCATCATATATATATATGGATAGTTGTCATGAGTCCTAGCAGTGAGTGCGTATGTCTTTGTTGTAGATCCTCTATTAGTGTTTGCCACCTCTGATATTTGCACTCGTAAATACTTCATTTCTGTAGGCGTCGATAAGTTTGTGTCATTTTGCTGTAACCTTGAATTGGCTTCTCTGCAACACCATACATGAAATTGGATCTATCACATGAATATGATTTTTCCATAACTCAGTTGGTATAATCCCTTCACCTCTTACCTTCAATTATGCTCTCATTTCGTCAACCTCGTATTTTTCTATAGTTGTGAACCTCATGGTTTCTTTCCAAATCCAAGACATAAATGCTCTAAGCTACACATCCCCAAAATAGGGGTTTGGTGACCATCTCAAACTTTTTTGTAGCACATAGTTGTGCAAGTAAAGTTCATAGATGAGATTTCTCCTTTTCGAGGTGATGTCAAAATACATTTCGTATATTTTCCAAGGGTTTTGAAACTTTATCTTCATTTGAGACACACAACATTCAATATAAAAATTATGCCACCATTCCTTCAAATATAAAACATAGACCCTAGTAGGTGGTCTACATGCTAGCATTTCATCAGCATGCCAACAATTTCTTCACACATATTTGTTAACCTCCCAATTTCCTCATCATTTTCTATAGTTTCTTGTACTTATTTTAGCAGTTTGATTTTTAAATTTCTATTTTCATTGTTGAGGATTTATAAATTTTCATTAAACTCATTTGAGGTGAAATAAATATTTTCTTTTAGCTAAGAGATTAATTGGAAAATCTCGAGGGAATAAATGATGTCCTCACCTCTTTATTATGCTTCTTACTTCAACTTGGTTTCTTCACCTTGATAAATCTGCAATTGTCTTATCAAAACTTCAACTAAATTGGTGTCCACTACATACATCATAATCCTTTTTCACAAGCTGCTTGAACTATATTTACTCAACAACACAATGGTTAACATCTTCCATCATAGGTGTCTTTTCAGGAGCATGGATACTAATATATTAATTTTTATTTAAAAGTTGGAACCCCTGGTGGGGTGGCAAGTTCCTCTTGCTACAAAGAATTATAAATATCAATTGGTTCCTTAGCGTAGGGTGAAGAATTTTTCTCTACAGCCTAAGGTATTTTTTTTTATTTTTTTATTTTAGTTCCTTAGAGGGATGAGGTGATCCTCCTTTGCTCCATTTTTGTACTTTTCTACTGCTCGGCTCATCCACCTTTGGAACAAGCACCATTAACTCTGCAAGACATGGGGTTCTTCAACTATTGGCATTGTCGCTATCTCTATTGCGAGTGTGGATTTTTGAATGGGTGGTGTTGATTATACAATTACTTAAGGATTGATGACAAGCATATCCCATGTGACATATGGTTATATTCTTTTTATGGAATCTACAACCAAGTTTTTAATAAACCCAAGATATGCTACAACTACTTCTCTCCCTAATTGGACTTTTGTATCCATCCTCTTAAGTGACTTCATTAGATAATATTGAATTATGGAAATCCTTTAATGTCTCAAATGTTTGGAAAGATCTTAAAATGTCAAGCCAAAACAATGTTGTGCATGCCTTCATAGGAGATATACCTCATAACATGTAGAGCTACCTAGTCCTAGGGATTTAGTAGCATTTTTATTTTCACTCCTTTTCCTATGTCTATAACTAATTTGGTAGCACGCATGAAGCTTCTTTTGGTTTTATGGGATTTTGTTTTACTTTTGAAAAAATACTCTCCTACTATGGAAATACCTATTACGTCACTCATTGTTTATTCTATAACCTTAACCAACAAGCTTTGAACTACTTTGTCAATTTTCATGCAATTGATGAATGATGAGTGAACTCTATAAGAATAGAATCATTGTATCGATTAAATCTGTCAAGTAATTCCATCCATCCTACTTAATATAATAAGTGTTTCTCTTTAGGGTTGCGACAAATTCATCCATATATGTATGTTATCTTCTATTTAGTGCTCCTCATATGGTTGTGTTGAGCCCTCAACATCTCCCCAAGTCATGTAACTTGGGACCCACCTTAATTTTGGATCAAGGATCAATGACCCAAATGTATCCTCCCTTTGTCATGCTCCATAAATGCTAGTTTTTCAGAACTTCAATCTAATCTAGGATCTTAATTGAGAGAATAACATGTACAACATATCTACAACATATCAAACATGGACACAATAATGCAAGCACACAAGAGACACAGAGTTTCACTGGGGAAAACCAAGAAGGTGAAAAACCCCGCAACTTCCTCAGAGATAGATAGAGAAATGATACAACCCAAGTACAAGAGATAGTCCTCCTAGAAGTAGCTTCTCCTCCTCCACAAGTGCGCCACTCTCCAATTAGTGTGTGTGAGAGAAATAGAATGATCAAATAGAGTGCCTCCTGCACTCTATTTATACTTAAATTGACTTGCCTAATAACCTTTACTAGGTCGTCCTTAAATTAACCACATAACATAATGCTGATAGGGCCAACCCCCAATAGGGTGCTCTAATAAACCTTTAACCCACATGAATTATACAGGGCTGACCCCAACAAGGTGGACTAATAACCCATCAAGTATAAGTTACGACACTTACAATATAAATGACGACACTTCCGTATAGAGGAATAATAACATCTCTATAGGAATACAAACACTTCCGTATAGAGGAATAATAACATCTCTATAGGAATACAATATACATATATGAAATACATTCCGAAGTTACAAATACATCAACACTCCCTCTTCACTAGGAAGGTATTTCTCGACACATGTATTCTAGCACAAGTCTTCTTCTCTGGGTCATCGTCACCGAATCATCATCATCGAATCATCATCATCATAATTGCTGCTGCTATCTCAATCAATCTCTCATCTACTCGTCATAGGAAGTTCTACAGAGCCAGTCATTTTTCATACTGGATGTAGGCCCACCACGTGTAGGTCTTCATCATCACTAGCCATACTGTGGAATCCTCATGACTGATTATGTGCATTAAGCCAAAACCTTGAAAGAGCATCCCAGGACTGATTACGAGCATACTGCTCAACCTATCGGATCTCCCTGGATATTTTACATGCAATTGCACAACCTGTCCATGGCCATGGAGTATCATCCTGATACTCATGATCATACTGATCAGGTCATCTCAGCGAGCAAGCCATCAAGTAGGTACACCTCAGGACTGATTACACTGCCTCTGTAAAACTTGCAAGATCTCCCAGGACTGATTACACTGCCTATGCAAAACCTGCAAGAGTATCTCAGGACTAATCATATGCCTCTACAAAACCTATGTACCTTACTATCACATCATCATCTTCATATCACCTCATAGTCCCACGGAGCACAACCCAGATGCAAATCACACAACACTTACATCACCGACATGGGAGAACACATCTATCACCATTGAGAGAAGGCTCAACACTTACATCACAACCATAAGAGGACTTACCTACGACCATGTCACCATGGGAGGACCTACCTACCATCATGTTGGAAAGGCAAATCACTTATATCACAACTATGGGAGAACACATCTATCACCATGTGAGAATGACCCCAGCCCTTACATTTCACCATGGAAGAACAAATCTATCACCATGTGAAAATGGCCCAGCCCTTACATTTCAGCATAGGAGAACACATCTATCACTATCTGAAAATGGATCTAGCCCTTACATCTCAGCATAGGAGAACACATCTATCACTATCTGAAAATGGTTCCAGCCCTTACATCTCAACATAGGAGAACACATCTATCACAATCTGAGAATGGCTCCAGCACTTACATCTCACCATGGGAGAACACATCTATCACCATGTGAGAAGGGCTCCAACACTTACATCTCACCATGGGAGAACACATCTATCACCATGTGAGAAGGGCTCATGTGCATCTGTGTCTCTGGACTCATCACTTCCCCTTGGAAGGATTCTCGATCAGAAGTACACAAAGTCTCCCTCTGAAGTATTCAAACTTCACTCTAGCCAATGACCTGGTCAACACATCGACTATCTGCTCGTTCGTCGCAACATATAGGAGCTTCATTGCTCGTCTATGCACCATATCCCTGATATAGTGGAACTTGATCTCAATGTGCTTCGACTTGTCATGGAACACCGGGTTCTCCGACAACTTCACACAACTCTGGTTGTCGCAATATATACAAGTAGCACTCAATTGGAGATCAAACAAATCATACAGTAGCTTCCTAAGCCATACTGCCTCACAACTAGCCAAGCAAGCTACAACATACTCTGCTTCGGCTGTACTTAGTGCCACATAGGATTGCTTCCTGCTAAACCAAGAGATCATACTGGATCCCATACTGAAGCAACACCCCGAAGTGCTCTTCCGATCAATGGCACTGCCTACCCAATCCGAATCAACATAACCCTTCAGGTTAAAATTTTGATTCACCTCATACTTGACCCCATAGTCAACTGTACCCTTGAGGTACCTCAGAATATGCTTTGCATCTATCAAGTGAACATGTCTTGGACTTGTCAAGTATTGGCTCAAGGTGTTCACCGCAAAGAAGATATCTGGTCTCGTATTCGTCAGGTACATCAAGGACCCAATCATCTAATGATACATCATCACATGATCATCCTGATCATCATCACATCATCATCCTGATGCATATCATCTGGAGCAACACCCTGAAGCTCATAATCCATGATCATCCTGATCATACACTGCGTCCTCCTGATGCATACAAAGTATCTACCTGATGCATGTCATCATACATGATCCACCTGATCATACAATGTATCCACTTGATACATATACAAGTACACGATCCACCTGATACATATACAAATACATGATCCAACTGATCATATCAAGCATCCAACATGATGCATATACAAATACATGATCCAACTGATCATATCCAGCATCCAACATGATGCATATACAAATACATGATCCAACTGATCATATCTAGAATTCAACATGATGCATATACAAAGCAGTAATTGGAGCATCGTCTGGATGCTCATCACACAATGCTTACATCCACAGCCATTGGAAGGATCCTCCTCTCACCATGCTTGGAATGGATCCTACAAATGTGTCCCATCACTTCTTCCTCAAAGTATCATCAATCTGAAGCAAGAAAGCTGTCTTGACATCCATTTGCTGTATCTTCCATTTCATCACTTGCTTTGTATTTCTCTATGCTGCCTTCTGCAGCATGCTTGATCTTATAGATCCACTTTGGAAGTCACAACAGACTTCTCTTCAGGTCTTGGGACCACATCCCAAACATCATTCTTCATGATCGACAGATCATGGCATTCTTCCCGGATCCTGGGAACTTCAATATATTCAATATATTCAATAGATAACTTTGTTGCTGGAACAAATGTTGTAGTACTTCTTTTGTAGGTGCTCGTATACTATCTTTCCTACAAAAAAAGTTAAATTGCATGATTATAAACTTCTCATAGTTTTCAGAATAAATTCTTACACATAAAGAAATATGTCATACAGTCATGCAATTCTTTTATCCAATGCTTCAATACAACATTTATCCATATCCTGTAACTTTCTAGATGCCTTCCAATCTCTACCAGAACATTGTTAAGAGTGTGCACAACTCCCAACATGTCAGCAAAGAGGTTTCATTCTAGATAAGTAGCAATGGAATGTTGTACAGTGCCATAGGCCACTTACGCATCACATGCATATTAGTAGTATACTGTTCATTAATGCAATTATTCTAGTATGCATAATACACACCCTAAGTCTAGGAACATAAGCATATACATCCTTGAACAATATTATTTAAACAAACAAATATGCAAGAAATGACAATTCAAATACTTATCTTTGTTTGGTTTGTAGGGTGGACTCCCTCTCAAAATTTGCTTCCTTGTAGAAACTACTGGAGTGTGCTCCCTCTTGATCTTTGCATCCTCGATTACCTGTCCTTGAACTTATATCTATCCTTGATCACTATGCATACTTACTAGTATCATCATTGTGTTATCCTCGAGGTCTCATACATACATTCATTAGTATAATCTCAATACTATCAAAACACAATAATATTAAACATGTATAGTCATGATCATTTCAAACACAGATAATAAACATTAGTATTCAAGGTTTCAGGGAATGCTTATTTTACTCATGCATATTCTTATTTGACCAAAGGACTCTTCTGGTTAGTCATATCATCAATCAAGGTAAGGGACATAATATGCATAAACCCTTGATTACTTAAATTTCTAACTTCATAAATAATCATTATCAATCATACCATGTATACTTATATAAGAGATCCTAACACAAGGTAGGATTCTAACTTGATATGGGAAAAACATACTTGGATTAGCATTCTAGCTAGTTATGTCTAACATACCTGCATAATGTCTTCTTGTTCTCTTCAATGACTTGTGCTAGTAACTTGCATATCTCATAGGTTAAGCATTGTAGAACCAAATTATACATACCTCGTAAGTGGAGCTCCAATGTGATCCATGACAATGGATGAATCTTTGTCTTCATGTCACCATGGTGTACCTTTCATGTTAGCAGACAACATGAACCTCATACAACACTACAATGCATTAGTACAATCATAAGTGTCAAAACCCTAATCAATGAATATCTGCATTCATAATTTTATTAAGGTGATACGACAAGTCTAAAGTTAATCAAGATTGTACTAAACTTAATGAAGACAAACATACCATAAACTTAATCATGAATAGATCTTGAAACATACATGGATAAGTCATACCTGTCGAGATTGCTTGTAATCTTCTTATGTAAGGTCTTAGCCTCATCTCCCTCTGAAACAAGAACTTCTTCACTTATGTAGGTGACCAATCCATTCTCTTCTAGGATTAACCCAATCCACTTGTTTTACAGAAACTGGATCTGGAGTTGGATTAGGGTTTTCCAGGGAAACCCTAAAAATTCAAACTTTGAATTTCAAACTTATGAAAGGATAGAAAGATGCACCTTGATGAGCTCATCAAGCTGGCATACTCAGAATTTGAAAACTGCAAAGTTTCACCCCTCAAAATTGTCTTTGAAACTTTCGGATCTTCTGGACAGGATCCCAAACTAGGGTTTGATAAAATCCACCCTTCTGCCCAACCAAAAGGTTTGATCCAAATCTATAAACTTCAATTTTTCTGAGGAGCTTCCAGCCGTGGTCACAGAATTCAGAAATTCCAAGTTTTGTAGAAGCCCTAATTTTCCACCTTTCTGATCAAAATCCCGAACTAGGGTTTGATCAAGCCCGGCCTTATGCCCAAACAAAAATTTGATCTTGGTCTCTAAATTTCGATTTTGATGAGGATCATCCAGCCGTGGTCTCCGATACAAAAATTCCAACATTATCCGAAACCCTAAATTCCCGGAGCCATGAATGAAGGTGCTCAAAATCCAATTATGTTTTGACAGAAATATGCACCTGATTGTTTCTAGTGTAAATCCAAAATATCAGATCTACAGGGTCTGAAAATTCTTCCTATGGTATCCTGACCTATTATCTTTCCAACCCCATAGGTCTGAACTCAATTGGATTCTTTGACAGAGAGTTATGCCAAGTGTCACAACGTGACCTGTTTATGGGATAAAACAGGAGAGCGAACTTGTACGGCGTGCCACGTGTCACTTGTTCAGTTTCGGCCTCTAAAAAAATTACTTGAGAAAGTACAGTCCGTGTCCTACCTGTCACATTTTATGAAATTTCATTTGGAGCTTCCTAGCCCAAGTTGTGACCTTTTTCCTAGGTCACCTGTTTATGACTGAGATTTGGAAGAGGAAGAAACCCTAACTTGTACTGATCCTAAATCACAAAGTACAACGAATTAGAGGCTTTCCTTTTGACACAAGGTACATGGGGATCTTATATTCGACTCATAATATTTTCAAATCCTGAAACCTTTCCAAAATGGGTTTATAGCGAAAGTGATACGATGAATGGGTTTTGCTATATCAAGCCCTAGCTTCGCAAGTGCAACAAGTGTCATAAATTCCATACCATGCCTTCTTTCAGACTATCTTTGATACCATGTTAGTTTTTCAGAATTTCAATTTGATCTAGGATCTTAACTAAGAGAATAACATGTATAGCATATCTACAACATATCAAACATCGACACAATAATGCAAGCACACAAGAGACACATAGTTTCACCGGGGAAAACCAAGAAGGTGAAAAACCCTGCAACTTCCTCAGAGATATATAGAGTAGTGATACAACCCAAGTACAAGATATAGTCCTAGTAGCAACTTCTCCTCCTCCACAAGTGCGCCACTCTCCAATGAGTGTGAGAGAGAGAAATAGAATGATCAAATAGAGTGCCTCCCGCATTCTATTTATACTTGACTTGACTTGCCTAATAGCCTCTACTAGGTCGACCTTAACTTAACCACATAAGGTAATGCTGACAGGGCCGACCCCCAATAGGGTGGTCTAATAACCCGTTAACCCACATGAATTATACAGGGCCGACCCCAACAAGGTGGTCTAATAACCCATCAAGTATAAGTTACGACACTTACAATATAAATGACCACACTGATGTATAGAGGAATAATAACATCTCTATAGGAATACAAACACTTCCATATAGAGGAATAATAACATCTCTATAGGAATACAATATACATATATGAAATATATTCCGAAGTTACAAATACATCAACAATAAATTCCATCTTGAATGTTGCACATTGTTGGATAGTATGTCTTAAAGTAGCTCTCTGATCAATTATTATAGAATTGATCACTTTGGTGCATTCCTTGACTAGTTTTATAGCAAGTTCCATTTGATCTATCTCATTTTCCTACATGCTTGTAAGTGATTAAGAAGATCCGACGAGTCTAGAGTCATAGGCAAAAGAGATAAGTTTAAATTCCCAAACTTGTGTCAGTCCTAAAGTTTGATGATGGTCCCCTATCTTATCCTTTTCCAAAGTATCTGTGTTTCCCTTGAAAAAAAGATACCAAACACTTAAATTTTTTCAAGATGATATCTTTGCAAAAAATTTTCCTTTCAGTTTTTTCACTCGAAAAATGCTTTCTATAATGATCAATTTTTCTCCAAAAACATCTTATTGATGTATTACCCAAAAATGGAATTTATCCATCGATACATTGGTGAAAAAGATGTCTTACCCACATAAATTCATAACTTTATGTCAAAATATGTTGAAATGTCAGCAGTTAAGGCTCAAATTGGTCGAAATGTCGGAGCTTAAGGCCCAAATTGGTCGAAATGTTAGAAGAATAAGTCTCAAATTGGTCGAAATGTCAAATATTAAGGCATATAAGGCTAAGATTTCAAAGGTTAAGGCCTTTAAGGGTCAACATTTCAGAGGTTAATCCCTCTAAGGGATGATGTTTGGGAGCTTTAGGGCCATAATTGGCCAACACTGCAAAAAGTAACCTCATGGCTTTGGTCATAACTTTTGACTCCAACCTCTGTTTTTGGCTTTCTTTATACTGTTTGAAATGAATCAGAGAGATATATAAATTTTATGTTGTAATGTATTTCATATGACCCACTAAAAGGTTATGAAAGTGAAAATAAAAATAGGGGGACATTGTTGGTGCCCAAAAGGACCAAGTTGAGTTGTGGAATGGCCTAGAAACTTGGTAGCACAAATAAATGCAACAAAGGTCAATGGATTCATGGAAGTAAAATTTAAAACCTTACTAATTTTTCAATTGACTTCCTTAGGTATATTGAAAATCACTAAATTATGATTTAAATCATGTATATATTATTAACTTATATATCTTGTTGTGGTTACCCAGGTATTGGTGTTAAAAGGGATTGATGGACACTAAAAGGAGATCAGTTAAATGTAAGTGAGAATACATCCAAATGATAGAGGATGAGGACTTATGACATACATGTGAAATGCATAGAAATTACATACCCCTATTCAATAGGTATCATGTAGAAGAACTATACTTCTCATTGTTTCAAAAGAAGACATGTACATATTTCATTATTTCAAACATATATTAGATATCCGAATGAGAAAATTGAAAAAATCATTTGAATTAATATTATGAAAGTAATTATGCAAGGGGATGAAATTACTTAGGAAATTAAATTAATTAATTACTTAATAAGGGGATGACATTACTTAGGCAATTAAATTATTAACTAGGAATAATTTAGCCTATAGTTTTTTTAATTAATTAAATTAGAAGTGATGTAATTATTATTATTATTATTTATATTATTAATTACATATGATGATGATTTGGATGATGAAAAGTCCCAATGAGGGCACATGAAGAGATAGGTCTATCCTTATGAGTTGTCACACCAAAGAGGAAACTGGAAGAAAGCGTGCACACAGTAAGGTGTCAAAAAAAAGAAGGAAACCGGCAAAAGCAATGCATAAAGTATGCAAGAGCACAAAGTAGGAAAGTGAGGAAAAGTAGGAAACATCCAGAAAGCAAAGGAGGGCGTAGTTTCCAAAATAACGAAATCTATCTAGTTGAAGAAATAAAAAAACACCAGGAAAAAAAGGAGGGCACAGTTTCCAAAAGAGAAGAAAGCTAGTTAGTGGAAAAGCAAGAAAGTGCCAACTTAGTCAAAGAAGGCACATTGGATGAGGCCAAGGAGGTTTATTAGAAATTTAACTTTCTCAACAAGTCACCCAGTCTATAAATGAAAGAGGGAACACAACATTCACATCTTTTGACAGTTTATGAATTGTGTGTGAGAAAGCTCAAGCTTCTCCAGGATTTGGTGATGCACCCTTAGCCATCTACGGGAGATGTGACCCATAGTTCCCGTTACTGTATTTTGCACATGATCTAGGGAATCCATTTATTTCCAATTTCAGATCTGATCCAGCCATTACATGTGAAGATCAATCCTTTATATGTTGATGCAGAGATCCAAGCCGGTTTGATGTGGTTCTAAAGAGTTTCACTTAGAGAGAGTAATCAGTTGAGAGCTTACAAGAAGCTTAAGAAGATCAGTGCACCTCCCATGAGAATCCAGAATCCCATTTTCATCCTACATATCAGATTCAGTGACTAAACCTTCTTCCTACTCTTCTCTGTAACATCCTTCTTCTATCTTTGTAAAAATTCAAGAATAATGACTCTCTATGAAGTCTGAGGCTATGTCACTTTATTTCATAGCTTAATAAACCTAGTTATTATTTTCTGCTGCTGTTTATTTCATTTTTGAGTCACATCAATTATCAGAATAGGAATTCAAGAGCCTTAGATGCTGTTTGCATCTAGATTTCTCAAGACTAGCTCACCGGGCAATTTTATTTGCCTAGTTCTCCAGGAATTGTAATATACAGAGTTATCTGAAACCATTTTCCTTTCTGAAAGTTGAGTTAGGTTTTCAATTTCCTGTAGAATCCATCCTAAGTAAAAAATCATAGATTCGATATCCTTAGAGGATGTTTGTGTTTGTATACATCAAGACTGGCTCTTTGGGCCTTCCTAATGGACTAGTTTTTTAATATTTCTAATTAAAAGTTATTTGGTTGATCAATTTTGATTATGTCAGTAATATGAGGTCCCGAAGAAATTTATGAATACCATTCAATAATCATACAAAGAATTTGTGGCCTTCTCATCATGTTTGGAATATCCTGTAAGAAATCTAGTGGAGCAATCCTCCATAGCGCACTTCCTCCTTTTGTCTCCAAAATATGTTAAATCGTTCCAAATATTTAGAAACTCTTGTCTAGTATTATATTGGGGGTTTAATTTTTGATATCCACACTTTGTTTTATTTCAAGTGTAAGTGGATTAGTCTAGTATGCATATGCTAGTGTGCGTAGGCATCCTTGTGTAGAATTCAGTGATTGCTGTTGTTGAAGCATAAATGGCCCCAATACATTGCGCATAGGACTTTGAAGCTGGAATTGAATCTGATATATTTTCTGATGCACACTCTCTAACATATTTTTCATATCCAAAGAGTCCAACCATAAATCTCTTCCAGGGTTTATCTATGTCCAAGACTACTTTCTTCATGACTAGTTTTAGTTGTGTTCATTTGTGTTTTGAATTTTAAATGTGAGATAATATCGTTTGAAATATGATTGAGGGATATTATAGTGGTATCAAAGCACTTTCCTTGGCTCATCTTGTAGAAATTAACTCTCAGTGGAAGAAATATATCATATCTATCTTCAAGTTGCAACTATGGAACTAGTTATAGTCATGGAAGATGAAGGATTTGAGTTATACGAGGACAAATAAATCATTGACATTGATGGAGGCCTACCAATATATGAGGATGGTTACATTTGTGACCATATGTACAATGAATACCAATGGGATAAAAAACTGATGGATAATTTTAAGAAGCATTTAGCAAACATGATATCTGCATGTGAGAACTTGCCCCACCACTACCAAAAGTATCTAGCCTTGAGAGAAAATATTTGCAAAGACATACATTTCAAAGATTATTTTTACTGTAGGTTTGGATTTGAGCTTAAGTATGTAGATGGGGAATCATTGAAAGGAAGAAAACCAATTAGAGAAGAAGAAGGAATAACAAATCAACCATCCGATGAACATGAGAGGCACAATAGTCTCTCATGTGAAGAACCATGTATATATGAAGAAGATGAAGATACAATCCTTACTGACGAGGTTTGTAAGCATGAATAAGTCACCACTAGTTCTACTAAGGGTCATCCAATTATGGATCGGAGAGTAAATATTGATGGGTTCCAAGAAGAGGCATCTACCGATGGTTTTTCAAGTTCTGAAGAAGCATATACTGATGGATGCTATGATGAGGTACCTACTGATGGGTTCCTAACTTTTGGGGAGAAATCTACTGATGGATGTCTATCTATCTATGTGGATGACATAGAGATGCCACTTGATGAGGTTGCTGCAAGTACAAAGTCCACTGAACCTGAAGAAGATGAAGTCCTTGCAGTTGAGGAAGAGGTCCAAGGATCGATATCACTATCACCAGAAGAGCTTCATGAGGTTGATCCAATAATGGATGATGATGAGGTTCGCTCTCAACCTTCTCCCTTTGAAAGGCCACTCAAGATGAGTGAAAGGGAGATTAAGGAGGCCTTACACATTCTTAATGAAACACATGTTTCAGTGTCACACTCTTGTAGGAGAGATTATTCATTGGAAGATTCATCTTTCCTCGAATCCATGGATAAGATCCAAAGAGCAATGTCTACAATCCAAGGTAATTTTTCACACATGATTTCTGACAGAAATTACTTGCATATGATCTTGTTCATATGTTGCATGGAGCATCCTTGAAGGATGATGAGGAGATTTGCAAGCTCAATTATGAATTGATGGCCACCCAAGATTCTTTGAGAAGCACTCAAAGTTCCCTTCAAGAATCCAATATGGAGATAGAGCAACTTCACCAAAAGTTGCAAAGATCACACATTCCCTCCTACATTCCAGTTAGTCATTCTCTTTCGGTTGATGACATTCAAAGCTATATGGAGGAACCTCATGAGATGGTCATGAGGTGCATAATGAATACATGCATGTGATTGAGGAGTGTCAAGATGTAGATGATGAGTTCCAAGAACATACAATTCCCTAGAGTGAAATTGAGCTTCTTCCTGGAGTGAGTCATTCCTCCATTAAGGAATCATAAGAGCTCATTTTTGATGGACCAGCCTTTGATGGATTTGATGCATCCATTAGCTTTATGGATGAGGTTTGCACTAATGAGGTTTTGGTCCCTAATCCTACATGATTTCCTTCTACTGATTCCATGCCATTTGAGGAGGAATTTTGGGTCAATAATTGATTTTTTATGGTTCCTGAAGAGGAGTAGAAGGATCACACATTTACTTTAGCTGATTCAATGATAGAACCATTCCCTACCCAGCAGTTGCAGAGGCATATCATGCCTGTATTTGATTCCACCTCACAGAAAGGTGCATATGGTTCCCATTTGACTTTAGTAAGTGGGACACATTATGATTTCATGTATCCTATGACTAGTGGCAGAGAGTTGATCCATTGGAAGTCTTCACATGGGGAAGCACCTTACTTTCCATTTGGACCATTGGGTTGGAGTGTCTCTTATTTTCCTATTTGGGAGAAAAGACACTTGAATGATATTCCCGCTTGCATATGTGGAGGTTTATCTGACACATCTTACACTTCTTGTGAGCAGCTTGGGAATCCATGGAATTTTGATGATGCCTACCATTTTTGTGATTGGACATCGGAATTTCACCCTTTTCATTTGAACAACAGTGTTTTTATCTTGGGTACTTGTGTACATTGGGCACATGAAGTACATTCTGACTTGCATTTTCTTGTAGATTTTGGAGTTAAGTAAGATGAAGGCCAAGTACTTGTTCTTTTTCCAATAGATTATGAGTTGCCTCTAGGATATTATTGCACAGTTTTGGAGGAGGTACACAATTTGATTTTGGTTGATCCAACCACAAAGTTGATGGATAATTGTTTCCAAGAGTTGGTTCACTATCCTTCACCCCACATACATATGCTAGGCATTGCACATAGGGATGAAGTTTGGGTAAAGGGATTTTTCCTATGGGTGCCACTTGAGGAGTAGGAGGCTCCCACATACTCCATTGATGAATTCAAGGTCAAGCCATGTGTCCTGACAAGTGCAGCATTACCTTCCCAATTTGATGAGCAGTAGCAGAGGCATCTATATGATGTCTCCATCATGCATAGTAGTGCATTTAGCTGGAGTGTTTGTCCATCCATTGATTAGGTGAATGGATACACATTGGATCTAAGAACCAAAAGGGTGAGTTTCTTATCTTCATTACTGGAGAGTTGAATGACACATCACACATATTTTATGAGAAGTTTCATGGAAATCTATGGTTTTTGGATGATTCCTTGAAGACATGGGATTATCACCTATGCCAATTTGCTAGCAGTGATGTGAGTCTCTATGCTGGTTTTCACATGGAACATAAGGAGTTTCATACTTGGTTGGAGGGACTCACAGAGGTTCGGTTTTGAATTGGAAGTGAAGAACTTCTAGTTTGGTGGAGTGATATAGACATTCCCCATGAGGATATATTCTTCCTGTTGATCCTGACATTTGGAAAGATGCAACTGAAACAGTGGGAAACTGGAATTCTTTGGGATGACAGTTTTCCACAAGTAACAGTGCCATCGGCAGACATGTAGAATAAACAATGGGATCCTGGAACTCAGTTGTTGCAGAATAAATTAAATCGGAGTGGTGCAAGAGAAATAGGGTGGACCTTTGGTATTTATCTTGGGATTGAGGATTCCAATTCTAGAAAACCAACAACATATTTTGAGAAGTGAAGTCACTGGTTGGATTCATAGATGGTTGGAGTTGGTTTCTTTCTTGAGGAAAATAAAACTTGGGAGTGGAGGACTTCCATGTTCCCATTTTTCAACACCAGGAAGCAACCAATGTCACACCAAACCCCATGGATCCTAGTGAAAGTCAATTAATTAATTAATAAGGGGAAACCATTACTTAGAAAATCAAATTATTAACTCGGAATAATTTAGCCTATAGTTGTTTTAATTAATTAAATTAGAAGTGATATGATAATAATAATAATAATTTTTTATTATTAATTACATATGATGATGAGTTGGATGATGACAAGGGCCCCATGAGGTCGCATGAATATATAATGATATCCTTATGAGTTGTGACACCCAAGAGGAAACTGGAAGAAAGCAGGCACAAAGCAAGGTGTCAAAAAAAGGAAGGAAATTGGAAAAAACAGTGCATAAAGTAGGCAAGAGAACAAAGTAGGAAAGTGAGGAAAAGCAGGAAACACACAGAAATCGAAGGAGGGCACAGTTTCCAAAATAAAAAAGCTAGCCAGTTGAAAAAAGAAGGAAACAACATGAAAACCAAGGAGGACACAGTTTCCAAAAGAGAAGAAACATAGTCAGTGGAAAAGCAGGTAAGTGTCAACTCAGTCAAGGAAGGCGAATTGGATGAGGCCAAGGAGATTCATTATAAATTTAACTTTCTCAACAAGTCACCTAGTGTATAAAATAAGGAGGGCACACCACATTCACATCTTTTTACATTTTATGAATTGAGTGTGTGAGAAAGCTCAAGCTTATCTAGGATTTGGTGATGCACCATTAGACACCTGTGGGAGATGTACCCCATAGTTCATGTTCCATTATTATGCACATGATCCATTGCAGCCATTGATGTCCAATTTAATATCTGATCCAACCATTACATGTGAAGATCAATCCCTAAGAAGTTGATGTAGAGATCCAAACCGGTTTGATGTGGTTCTAAAGAGTTTCACTTAGAGAGAGTAATCAATTGGAGAGATTGGAAGAATATTCAGAATATCAGTGCACCTACCATGAGAAGAAAAAAACTCATTGTCATCCTACAAATAATATTTAGTGACTACACCTTCTCTTTCTACTCTTCTCTATAACATTCTTCTTCTATCTTTGTAAAATTTCAAGAATAATGACTCTCTATGAAGTTTGAGGCTATGTCACTTTAATTTATAGATTAATAAGCCAAGTTATTATTTTATGCTTCTGTCTATTTAATTTTTGAGTCACATTAATTATCAAAAGAGGAGTTCGAGATCCTTAGAGGCTGTTTGCATCTATATTTCTCAAGACAAGCTCATTGGGCAATTTTAATTGACTAGTTCTCTAGGAATTGTAATATATAGAGTTCTGTGAAACCATTTTCCTTTATGAAAGTTGCGATAGGTTTTCAATTTTCTGTAGAATCCATACTAAGTAAAAAATAAGAGATTCGATATCCTTAGAGGTTGTTTTTGTTCATATACATCAAGATTAGCTCTTTGGGCCTTCCTAATTGACTAGTTTTGCAGTATTTCTAATTAAAAGTTTTTTGGTAGATCAATTTCAGTTTTTTCAGTTGTCTTAGGTCCCTAAGAAATTTTTTAAGACCATCCAATCATTATACTAAGAATTCGTGGAATTTTCATCCTATTTGGAAGAGCCTGGAAGAAATATAGTGGATAAATCCTCCATAGCGCACTTCCTCTTTTTGTATCCAAACTCTACGTAATCATCCCAAATATTAAGACAATCTTGTCCATAATTATATTAGGGGTTTAATTTATGATATCCACATTGTGTTTTATTTCAAGTGTTAGTGAATTAGTCTAGTAGGCATATGCTGGTGTGCGTAGGAAACCTTTGTAGACTTCAGTGATTGTTGTTGCCCAATCATAAATGGATCCAGTGCATTGTGCATAGGAATATGAAGTTGGCCTTGAATCTGATATATATTCTGCTGCACACTCCCTAACATATTTTTCAGATCCAAAGAGTCCAACCATCAAGCTCTTTCGGGGTTTATCTGTGTCCAATACTGTCAAGTCCCCATGACCTAGTGAGGTAATGGAAGACCTTGATACATTTTTGTTTCCAACTCGATTGAATACACACAAAGTTGAAGTAGCTCGGACATGCAATCCAAAACAACGAATCCGTAATCCACAATCCGCAACTGCGGAGGTGGAAGTGCGAAAATTCTCATCGGAGAACTTACCTTTCCGCAATCCACAATCCACAACCGTGAATCCGCAATTGAGGAGGTCGGAATTGCGGAAGCCCAACTTAAACCTTTCGGAAAAATTCCCCTTCCGTAATTCGCAATCCGCATTGCAGAAGCCCGACTTCAACCTTTTGGAAAACTTCCCCTTCTGCAATCTGCAATTCGCATTGCGGATGCGGAATTGCGGAAGCACCTTCTCTACTCCTGCAACTCACCAATGAAAACTTTTGAGAGGCACAATTTCATCATCCCTAGTCCAAATGAGGCAAGGTTGGTATTGTTGGAAAGATCTATCCAATGATGCAACTTTCACTCCAAACCGAGGTCTCTAACCCCATCATTTTTCCATCTTAACATGTGTGCATAACTCCACTTAAAGAATTTAACCTTCTTCCTGCCATGAATTTCCCTTCACCTGACCCACAGAGGGGTTCTGAAACACATCAGGTGTCACATACCCGAATTTCATAAAAAATTAAAATCCTTCAAAAAAGTCTATTTACTCATAACTACTACACGGAAGTATAAATTTTTGGCATTTTAAATCACCATTAAAATAAAAACGACATTTAAACATCTCACCATTATTTAATTTCCTAGATAATTACCAATTAGAAAGTTTCATAGTACTTAGATTTGCGATCATCAATCCATACATATCGTAATGTCATGTAACGACATAACTCTATGATGTATCTTTACCTAAATATGCAACCCCTTTCTCACCCTTTAAACATTTATAAAATAAGAGAGCAACATCTTAGAATTTATTTATTTTCTTAACAACGTATGTCTACACAACCAAACAATTCATTTACATCATGCGACATTTTAGATGAAAAGCATGTACTCAAATACTTTGCATGATCAGGAGAAAAATGACTTCGGTTTATACTTTAACTGAACCACCTTCCATATTTAGATGTAACTATAAAATATTTGCCATCATTAACTCTATAAATCAATTAATGACCCATAAATAAGAGTGCATGAGGAACTATCAATTGCTAAAACATTCGCTTGCATAAAGAAAGTCATCATAGACAGAATAGATGAAATGCACATGTACATATTTTATCAGTTAATCGAACCAGGAGAACATCATCAACATTAACATAATCATAGAGCGAACATGTTGGAAATATACATCAAGGTAATCATAAACATTTAAGAAAGAATTAAGTACTCATACATATAGACACATTAAGGAACACCATAAGAAAACATAGGAGACCAAGGATAACGTGGTTCACCCGTACACAGGCTAGTCCACAAAGGTGTGTGCATCATTTATTATTAGAGAAAGAGTAGTAGGATTACAAGAGCAACTTAGTTTCTATGACAAGACTCAAGGTTTACAAACAACGACCAAGAAGTTGCGTTCACCTCTCTCACCGAGAGTATCTTCAAGACATCTTATAGTTCTATCTATGAATATAATATGAGTCAACCTTTAATGACCTTAGTACAAGTATTGGATTCTTCATTCTCATAGTCTTAGGGCTATACCCTTCCTCTCCAATACATACATATATGCATCGTATCTTATAAGCATGGAAAATAAAGTAAATTGCAGCTGTTAAAATCAAAACCACAAAACGTTTAAGATAATGATCCAGCTAGGACTTATACCAAGTTTAGTACACCATATAGGTGAACCTCCTATTAATTATTAAGCTCTACATTGAGAGATCCATAAGATGCAAAACACTTATTAAATAGTTATATTTGTATCTAAAACTCCAATATCCCAAGATATGGAATTTACTTTTATAATAACCTGACTATTAACTTTTCATCACAAATGTTAAAATTAAGGGTGCTTAGCTATGTTTCCCCACTTGAATTAACATTAAAATACATACGTGTAAAAGGTCTTCACTCTCATATATATATATAATTATAAGTCCATCCGTAATCTTTATACCTATGTTCCATATAAATATGAGTGACTTCAATATCTTGATGCTTATTATGTTCCATCAACATAAGCATGTATATATGAATATAATATTCTTCATAATCTTTATAATTTAGGTCTTTTCATCTATACCTTCCTATAACTTTTGTGTCATGAATACATAAGTTCATGTTTCAGTATTTAACTTAGTTACCCATTTGATAGATTATTGGGATAGGTTCCACTTTAAACTCTCCTTGTATTCCAAAGTCAAACTTTTAAACATTGATTGTGCCACTATCAATTATTATTATAATTTCCACTATTCCTTCAAGTCATTTGGTGCTACAATTATAGATCTAAACAAAAGCCTTGTTTAATAACAAAGGTCATAGAGACATTTTGATCGTATCACTTGAGTGCCAAAAAAATTTCAAGGTGATCGCGAAACATTAATGCAGCTGAGAGGGTTCGATCGTGGCAGTATCAACATACCCTGAGAACTTCAGCAAAGATTGTTACCATTTTGCTTACTGTAATAACTATAGGCAGAGATCCAAATTGGATCACACATTTCCCAAATAAAATACTTATACGATTTCGCTGGATATAATACTTACATGTAGACATTCAGATCATCTATTCTTCTTACAACTTTACTCGACGGAGATCCAAGAAAGGTTTATTTATAATGATCACTTGTCCCTAAACGCAGGAAACAATAAAGATTCAACAATAAACGTTGTTTCCGAGGTGTTCGATGTTGCTGCAATATGAAACATATACCAAGATATTTATCGTGGACTCTACAGTGTAAAACATTCCAACAACAAAAGAATTAGCTAGGACAAAGGTCGATATTCTATCACAAAGCGAAAGCTAAAAGATCACTTAAGCCAGTCACCAGGCAGAGATGGATTGATCATTCACTGGAAAAAAAAAAGGTTTTCAACTCAGCATAATAATTTTCAACCAAGTTTGAGCTATGGCTCCATGCAGCACATGAAAAAGACTAAAAATAGGTTTTGAATCAACCTAATAAAAGGATCTCGACAGAGACCGAAACAATACTCTTTCGTCTCTTCTTAAAAGAAAAACCTCATCTAGATTCTACCCTGTTGAGATGTTATAATAAAGATCTGATCAACTACCCATGAATGAAGTTTAGGTAGATACAAAATACCTCACGCAGAGTTTTGGAGTTCGTTTTAAACTCAACAATTGGTTGCGAGCTGTTTTCTCCAGTCCCGCCATCAATCCACCAGCGACCTCCAGATTCCTTCTGGCTGCTACTGCCTACTAGGGACTTATGCGAGTTTTTGCATAGATACCCAAATTCCCAAAAGTGATCTGTAGAAACCGGTTCATGTGCTGTACAACACTTACTATTGAATTATAGAAATATGATGTATCCCCTGTGTAGAGATTTGTTCCATTCTTTCCAAATCACCAACGAATTTCTAGGGAATGCAAACCACTCTATCCATTTCCCAATCCGTAGAAACGAGATTACTTATGAAAAAAAAAATGGGGCAATCTATTTTTATGGATATTTTTCCAGAGAGTGACTTTATTTTGAGTCTTAGTCCCTTCTCCCCCTCGTTGTGATGACCTTGCCTCATTAAGAAGGAAAAATAAAGCATAATGTACTAGATCGAAGAACAAATCTCAGGGATATCGATCCCACGGTGTTGAACTCTACTCATAGATAGAAGAAAAGATCTCATGTTTCCGTTAAGAGCTACCTTTACACAGAAATCCCGACAATAGAAAACAAAAACAAACAAGCACACAAACACAATCAGGTTCCTATCTCCGGCGTTCAAGCTAACATTAAGCTGACAGCGTTACGTCCTAGAGACTAAAATCATTGAATACAAAATCATACATTGAAAAGAAAATCCTTCCAATGCTTAGCGCAAAGAGAATAAATGGTCAAGCGTTCCCGATTATTTATTAAGGAGATGAATCCGTGGTATCCAAGGAGTAACATTTTTGCAGGAGTAAAAGTTTATGCAACTTTTCCATCGTAATACTGATTAAATATATTTAGTAAAATGCTGTCAACAACTTCAAAATAATAATCCAACGGGAACATGCAGAATCTTACACTTATCTTTTCAGTAGACCGCGGATCCAGGATGGCCGAGCTACCTGTTGCTATCACCACTATCTTCTATGCTTCAGAAAACGACAAGAGTTTCACCTAAACTCTCCAGTACCAGGCTCCCATTTCTCATCGAAAAAAATGCATCGAACCCCAACCCCCTCGCATAAAAGACGATATCCTTCTTAAGTAAGATGGGGAAAGTAGCTAACCCGTGATGCAACTTTCCATCCCCCCCTTGGGTGTCCTCCACCATAGCTCGGTTAAACATTAAGGGAGGAAAACCGCTCACATAACCGGTCGATAGGTGGTGGCAGCTGAGGAACAAGTGGCGGCTAAAAGAGATTTTTGATACCCACTCTAGAAACCGACTCCCACTAAAATATTCGTTGTCTCCCCATTGTGGGGTATCTCATGCGACGAGGAGCACACGTTCTCCACTATCATAGCCATGGCGGAGTGGCCGTTATTCTATTATATATATTCAGATACGTGAGATGTAATTAAAAACATAACCCTAGTGAAAATAGGTATACACATATTATTTATTTAAGTATAAAATTCCATTTCTTTTAAGCGTTTAATAGAACCTACGACATAGATAGGATTTTAATGATTCTAGTCAACAATTTTCTCATGGATAAATTATCTATTTCTAGATATATATATTAAGATTTCATACCAACCTTCAACCTCTGTATTTGTTCAAGACACACATATATATAATATGTATTTAATAGTTATTATAATTATTTATTCATTTTTCTTAAGGCTATAAGACACACTCATCATAATAATTTAATAATGACCTTCAACTATAATCTTATATGATTATAAATTTATATATGATATCTCCCACTACATATATATATAAGGTCCATTTTCATGGCTTACTCATAATAGGATTAGGATAATTTAGGTCAAAGTATCTTAATGTCATATGGCTTCATCATTTATCATAAGACTTGTTACTTAGATCTTTGTCGCAAGTCACCCATTTGTTTTTAATCCATTTATAACAGTTGTTAGATATTACCCTTCAAGATGGTAGGTTAATGCATGTAGAATTAGGTCGAAGCTGCATAAGTTTACTATTTAACTATAGTAGTTTATGTCTTCTACTTAGGGATAAACTCTATTCGGATGGCGCCCTAATTGTTTAAGTCATTTAAGTAAAACATATTATCATCTTCATGTACCCTAGTCATTAGAAAACTCAATCTCATGGCTTGTCTTCCATCTCATCTTTTCTTTTGGATGGGTTTGGTCGTTTATCGTTTAGTCGCATTTACTTTTCTTAATTTTGTAGTCTTAACTAAGACTTATAATCATGACACTGACTTGAGGTCCACTGGTGGGGCCTTGGCCTTGAGCTCCTCACCCTGGCCTATTTATATAATTATAATTATTTTACAAAAATAATAATAATAATTAGGGTCAAATTGGAGGGATGTGACATCAGGGTATTCCTTCCTTCCCCAGATCATGTGTAATCATACAACTCATTCACAAGGTTAATCAAACATATCACAACATGTAAGGTGCATAAAGTGAGATCTTACCATTACGTCTATCACATGCAAGACTTATAATGCATTAAACTCATGCAATACAATGATGTACATAACAATGAACTCAACCTTCTACTCAGGCTTACACATGATCTTCCTATCAATCAAATTCATATAAACATACATTCTATAACTGAACATAAGAAACCATGTTATAACAATAGAACATCTTCATTCAACACAACAAAGAAGCACTTATCTTTTAACTTTATGAAGCTGCCAAGCAACTCGCTAAGTGAGAGCAATGTTCCACCCAACCTTAGATCTATGTCCAACCTATACTCTTTCAGCTGAGAGATCACCCCCGAGCTGGGATGTGTATCCACTAAGGAGGTATATCAGGTTCTCTCACATTCAAGGTTCCATCCCAATGCTAAGCCAATCTGTATTTGGGTTTATCAAGCATTCTAGGGAATCTACCCATGCTAAACCAACCTACAGTGGGTTTATCAAGCATATAGGGGCATACTAGTCATGGTAAGCCAACTTCTAGTTGGGTTTATCAAGCATACCAAACAACATAGTCATGCCAAGCCATCCTACAGTTGGGTTTATCAAGCATACCAGACAAGCTGATCATGCTAATCCAACATGCAGTGGGTTTATCATGCACACCAAGCAACAAAATCATTCCAAGCCAGCTTACAGTTGGGTTTATCAAGCATACCAGACAACCTGATCATGCTAAGCCAACCTTCAGTGGGTTTATCAGGCATACCAGGATAATGAAGAAGGTATTACTAAGCCAGTGAGCTCAACCACAGAGCCGCAGGAATATCAACACTCAGCAGACATGGCACCCACATTACCTACCTCACCCAACACAAGGAAGACCCTCTTCTCTGTTGCATAGTCCCTCAAGGCATCTTCCCTTCAGTGCTATTCAGGGTGGGCATAGAAAGGTCTAGTCGTTAGTTCCATGAGATTACAACCTTCACTAGGTTTATCAAGCAACCCAACCTTCCACCAACGTCAACAAGCTGATGCCTTTCATACTTGAGGACATGGCTCAGTTCTGCAATCTACTCTCTACGACTTAATCCCGGGTTCTCACGGTTTCTCTGCATTGTTCAAGATTTGTAATTCCTCTCAAGGTTCTTACCACTCCTGTCATAAGTAACTGGGTTCACGCAGACACTTCTCATGGTTATCAACTCTATGGTATTTTTTCCCATTACACAAGAAAACACGATTAACTTCAAGCTTCCTCACGAATGGCTCTGCGGGTCTGTGGATGCAGGAATGTTTGAACGATTTCTCTCTCGATTTGCCGAGGAATGATCAATGGTGTGTGGAATGAATGAATCCCTCGTTCGCTTTCCCAATGGGTAGTCAAAACAGGTTTTGCGACTTCGTAGGCGATTGAGTGTCTTCCCGGACAAGAAACCAGAGCCATGCCCTGCCATACGAAATCGGAGGCATGCTCCATAATCCATCGGCTTCAACAAGAGGGTTCTCAGCCACCCTCTACAACCGAATTAATGTGAGAAGGGAGGTCAAGCGGGTTCACAACTGGACATGTGGCAACATGGGTACCAGTCCCATAACCCCCTCACCTCTCCCTAGTGGATACACATGGCCCTTTATCATTGGTTGCTTCCTTATCCAGCTTCCTGGTTATTTTATTCATTAATAATAATTACATCATTTACATTTCTTCATGGCTTAACAGGCCATGAATAATCAAATTGTCAAATACTTGCACTTTTTTTTCACTAGGAGTAAGTTAAAAACTAGAAGATTTGTATTTTTTGGGAATCATGTGATCTAATTATTTATTTGTTCAAATTGCAATTTTGTTTGCAGAAATGGATTCAATGCCCTCCATTAGTTCTGAGACAAACACATTATACAATTCCAACAACCTAAAACTGTCATTTCAACAATTACTATCCGATTTTGACCTAATTTTGGATGAAAAATAGCCTACCCCATATAGTCATGCAAACAGTCTAATTTTTAGCTTCTTTTCACAATATGAAAATATTTTTTCAATTTTTATTAAAGGGTTTATTTAAAGAAAAATAAAACATTTTATCAGCTGACTAACCTATCTGAAGTCCATATGCAACGTTTAGGTTTAGACTGTAAAATAAAAAATTAAAGAGTTAAGGTGTGGTTACATAGGCACATGGACAGACTCCATGACAGTTCTCATGACCAAATTCTTTGTTTCAATGTTGGAAATGGTGAAGCCATCCCGGTATTTGTATAGGTGGTAGAAATATTTGAAGATGTCAAAAGTATGTGTCTTGGAAGAAATGGGAACATTGTTGTCTAGTTTGAGAAGTTAACAGTTTAATTCATTAATCTGGTTCCGAATCAACGATCAAAGCGTTGATATGGGCGAGAGCTTCTTCCTCTGTTGATTCAGGATTGTCTTTCATATAACACGATATCGAGAAAGCTTTTTCTCCATGCAATCTGTCTGCCTGTATTCGCCAATATGATGTTGATTGTGATTGATTCATAGCATTACCCAAATTTATGAGATTTTTATTTATATAAAACCAAAATCTATTAATCATAATTAAAAAATAAATATAATAAATGGGCATACTTTCACTCCTGCTATTAAATGTTATGTAAGAAAACAAAATGCTTGACCAATATATGTGTTATTTTAAGTACCCCAATTATTGAATACTTCCACTCCTGCGGTTAAATGTTAGGTAAGAAAAAAAATTGCTTGGCTTGTGTATATGTTATTTTCAGTACTGCAGTTATTGAATCGATAATAAATAATTGTCACTAAAATCCAACCTATTGTAGCTTTCGCACTTCCATAGTTCGTAGTATTCATTTTAATGAATTTCAAAACCCATGGAACCTTCATCACGTTTATCACGGATTCATACAATTTAGCTTTTTTATTTATTAAACTTTTCATTATTTATGTTCATAAAACTAACGAAGGTTTTTATTATGTTTAAGTAGTTATATAATATCTATATCTATAAATTGATCCAATTTGTAAGAAGGAATATGTTTATTTGGCTTTAAATTAAATTAATATAGATTTATCTTCACTTTATATTTGAATAATATCTTTTTAAAAAAGTTAATATTTAAAAAATAATATAAAATTAAAAAGATTTGATATCTTACAATAGGAAGAACATGTCCCCTCATGTTAGGATTTATAAGAAAGATCTTTACAACCAATTTATTTGAATAGAGATCACATACATTAATGACGAAAAAATATGCATAGTCATTTGTTATTTTGCCCTTATTAATTCCAACTTCTATAAAAAAAAACAATTTAGATAAAAAACCGTCCTTATAATGGTTTAGAACATGACAATTCTAGTCTAAGGAAGGAAGGCAATATCCTTTTAATGGGTGACTTCAATGCCCGAAGTTCGAGTAACCAAGCTATTCTTTTAAGCAAATATTCCTATCCTAATCCTCTTTGGTTAGACAAAGACCTTGAGCTAGCTAATAAGTACAAAAGAAGTTCTGAAGATCTAGGTGAAAATTTATTTGGTTTTGAGATGGTCAATTTTTGTAGTACTCAAGATCTTATCATTTGCAATGGACTAACAAAATGGCCAAATTCTATCTGGATGACTTGTATTCACGGGCTTGGTAGTAGTGCGGTAGATTATGTTATTTTTGATATCCCTTTATGCAACAAGTTAATAGATTTCAACATCTTAAACGACCATGAGCCTGAATCTGATCATAGTCCTTTAATTATAACTCTCAATACTATCATGCATAGCGATCCCAAAGAGGAAAACTATCATTTACAAAAGCACACAATCTTCACTAAAAATAAAACCGAGCTTTTTCTCCATGATTTAAAAAATGATTTGTTTCCTTTATCTAGTATGGATAATATAGAAAATCTCCACCATAATTTTACTATATCCCTCTCATCGTCCATTAGCAAGTTCTCTATTTAAGTCTTGGTTAAAAAGAGAGATAGTAGAACTAACCCTTGGTATGATCAAGAGTGTAAGAATGCAAGAAAAAAAATTAAGGAAGCTACTGTAGAATCGATAAAAATGGACAAGATAAATCACTACAAAACTCCAATTAAAAGAAAAAAAGACACTATCTTAGTAAATGACGGGAAAATCTCTTACACTTCTCCACGGTGGCTCCTAAGAAATTATGGAGGCAAATTCTAACTTGAAAAACAAAAGAAGATAGTAATATTTCTTTAAAAGATTGGAATTCCTATCTTAAAAATCTTTATGAATCCTTAGATATCAGAGATAACATTCAAACCCTTCTTACAATGAAAAAAATTTTCACGTTAGAAGACGAAGTTTTTGTGGTTAAAGGCTTAGCAAATTGTCATGTGCCTAAAAAATTCATAAATAATTTTTTTTTCAATAGTAAATAACTTCATAAAGCAGTCCTACTATATTGATATTCTTTCTAACATATCTATGTTTTCTACAAATAACCAAATGTCTTCAAGTCTGTAGTATTGTTAATGTAATTTATATAATGTTTATGGACATGATGCAATTGCGGTGGAAGTTCTTTCCACAAAGGTGGTGTATTGCCAACATAAATGAAGGTGATGTTTAAAAATTCTTGTTCTTTTTGTTAAAATTATAAAGGGGCATACTTAGCACTAAGGTTAAGCTTGGATCGAAGATCCTTGCCCTAACTATGTACTTTAACACTTTAATTATAGTTGACAAGAGAGGGGAGACTATGGCTATAGTCTAGATATCGAAATTGCATTAAGGTTTCATGACCATCTCTATCCTTTCTTTGTGATGAACCTGCAATAATTAGTTAATGCAAATACATGAGATATCAGAAATAATAGAACATAATCACTTTTATATTGATCACGGGCCACTTCGAGGGGGCAACCTCCTTTGAGCAAGCTCAATACAATTAACTTCACGGTGCCTTCAATGACCTCAACACACACTTATATACTAAGTCTATGCCCAATACTATGAGTCAAAACAATGGGACATATAATACTACAGGACGACTTACAAAGCATATGCGTCCAATACTATGGGTCAATACTATGGGCTAATATAAACTACAGATCAACAAATACTACGGGACGACTTACAAAGCATATGCGTCCAACAACAATATACTAACATAGTAAAGAGAAGGGTTGACATAGGTTCCTAACATCCTCTCTCCCTTAGAAAAAGCTTTGTCCTCAAAGGTTTGGTTGGAGAAATTGCTGTAGAATCTGAAGGAGTGGTTCCCCGGTAGCAACCTCGGTTTGCATTTCGGGCCACTGATGCCTTTGGAGTGTCAAGGAGGATTGCTTGGAAGGCTGAAGATGAAGAAGAACCCTGTCAGCTGCGTGGAAAATGCGCTCAGAACGGTGTTGATCGGCTTGTTGTTTTTGGCGAATTCTGGCCATGTGAAGATTCTCCTGCAGAATGAGAAGAATCTGATCGCGGTTTCGAAGAACCGAGTCAATTTCCTGAACTGGGGAGCTGCTAAGGGTGTATAGAAGAGGAAATGGCGGTGTTTTTCCATACACTGCTTCATATGGTGTCCTTTGAGATGTGGTATTGTACCACCCGAGTGCTGCTAGGAAATCCATAGAAATAGTTGGCCAAAGTTGTGTAGGGATGGGAAAGGGTTTGATCAATCCCGAAAGGAGTGTCGGTTCCCCCTTGTTGACTTGGAAAGTATCATCGTTAGCAACCATCTGTTGAATTGTCATTTTTAGTCTCGGCCAAAAGAAGTTACATTGTTCCTGGTCATACATTTTGCAGAACCCAGAGTGCTCTGTTGATGAAGAAGCATGGAGTTCATAGAAGAGATAGCCCTGTTGAACATTTTGCAACCAATTTGGAACAAGCAGAGAAAAAGCTGTAAGAGAAACTGGGTCATCAATTGTGCGAGAAGGAGCATCTTCCACCATATTATCCTTACCCTTCTTGTAAGTGATCACATAGGGATAACCCATGAGTTGGATAACCCATTGCAGGTGTGTTGGGGAGGAGACCCATTGTTCCAGAAAATTTTCCAGACTCGGGAGATCAGTCTTGATGCAGAAATAATTGCCTAAGAGGTATGGCTGTCACTTCTGTACGACATGCAAAATAGCTATCATTTCCTGCTGAGAGGTAGATGTGGCTACATTCTTACCGGAAAGGTCTCTTGAAGGCAGCAAGCTCATTGGTTCAACAAAGATACCTGCATATCTATCCAAGGAAGTAGTGGATACTGTTGATGGGTGCATCTGAATGGAATTGAGCTGAGCGATGACACCATGTGAATTCTTCTTAAGGATTTTTTTCAGGCGATGTGAACTGATGATGCAGAGAGATCCTGGTTGTAAGCCCCTAAATTTGTGTTGTGCCCCATTGACTTTAAACTGCATCCAAAGTTCAGCAAAATCCCATAAGATGGGGCCAAGTGTGCGTAACCATTGAACACCCAAAACCACATCACATCCACCTAAGGACAAGGCAAACATGTTGGAGCGTAGGTTATAATCTTCCATAGAGATACGCACATTGTGACACTTCCCCTTGCAAGGTAAAGTGCCCCCATTGGCAACCATGACTTCAAAGTTGGAGCAAGGATGGACAAAACAATCAGCTTGTTTGGCAATTCGAGGGTCAATGAAGTTATGAGTGCTACCGGAATCAATGAGTATGGTAAGAGGGAGCTTCTTGAAGTATCCCCTGACCCGCATTGTTTGTGGGGTGGTGACGCCGGTTACAGCATGGAGAGAGATCTTGGGTGGGTCATCCTGAGATGGGGTGTCAATAGGCGGGTGTTGCATGTCGACCGGATCATCTACTGTATCTGTAGCTTCTTCACCAAGTTCTAAGGCAGGCGGAGAATCCACATCCAAGAGATAGAGCTTTTGTTGAACACATCTATGTGTTGATCTCTTTCTTTCACTTTCTGGACAGACCCGGGCTTGCGGTAATCTTTTAGACCAACAGAACCCTTAGCTCACTGGCCCTTTCGGCAACAGGTCGCAGAAGCAACCTGAAGTCTCACCCGAAGTGATTCTAATGGGAGGCAGAAGACTCAAGTGTCCTCAGCCAAGTTCCGAGGCATCCAGGGTGCTTACCCCCACCTTAACCCCTTCCTCAGGAGCTTACTATCTCATTCTATTACTCCGGATACGCCTCTGTCTTATCACATTACGCAGGGAATGCGATAAGTCTTCCCCCTATGTGAAACCGTCTAGTGATACCTAAGATATCGTAGGCGCGATATCTTCCCCTTCTAGTTCCTGCGGTAAGTGATTCTTGACCGCTGCCTGGATTAATATGTGGTCTCGGCTATTCTTATCCTAGCACTGCAGTTAGCAACAACACTTAATCTCCAAGCGTAACCCTTGCTAATGAACTTAACCCTTGATATCTCGTAGCACGTAACTAAGTAGAATATTACTTTGAGCAATGTCTAAGTAGACCATTCATGCTTTATATTCAGTTCATACTCGCACATTATCCTCTGTTTAACAATTATCTAGTTCGCTATGAGGTTAGCTATGATTATCGCAATTGTTATACATCATTCAGAAGTTAAACAGACGACCATGTACATTACTTATAACAGAATGACGCATTCATATATAACACAGACAAGTGAATGGGAGCAGCAGCTACACAAATACAATAGTGCTACTTAGATAAGCACGTGGTTATTCCCAGGGCGAGAACTACGCCCAGGGGAACTGCGGTTCTTGTTTACAACCCTGAAGAATAAACACAGTTCCTTTCCACTCTTTACAACCAGGGTCTTCTGGGAAACTCCACCTCAGTGGGAGCCCTTCTCTATAGACCTCTTTTCTCTTCCTGCCTTTTACAATGCACTCTCTTTCTCTCACAATCCCTGCGGATTGCACTATCTCTCAACAGGTCGGCCCTATGTTCTCTCAGGGATGTTCAGACTCTGCAACAACAAAAAGACTTGACTAGCCTCTACCTGATGTCTCTATCACTATGTGGCCAACCCCTTATCATATAAAAAGACTCCTATATATAGATGGCCCGAAGGTCTCATCGCAGTTACAAAACTGTGGGCCTTATCCCAACAGTGACTCAACCCTAACCACTTACAGTCAACTGGCTGTACTTCCATGGCCGCCTTCTGTCTCGTCGCCGCTTCCTGCAGTCCTTAGTCTTTAATGCATCGGCCCGTTGCTTCTTCTTGGTTCAAGCAACGCTGACTGTAGTCCTTCTTCTTAATGAGGGTAGCTGAACCCTCTCTTCATCTTCGGCGCCTTTATTACGGTGGTTGAGCTCTCCCTTCGGCCTCTTCTTTGTACCACATGCTTGAATTTTCTGTACCTATCGCCGTGATTCCCGCCGGAATTAGCGCTACGGCGATATCTTTGTCTTACCGCCAAAATTGGTACTTTCTCTCCCAAAATTAGCAGCTTCCCAAATGCTGCGGAAGTTCTCTCCAACAACTCCCCTAACACTTACTTGTGGCTCGTCCCCGAGCCACTCGCAGCAACAGCCTGATTCATCTGCCTAAGCTTATCCTTTGCTGCTCGTGAGATTGCTGCGAATTGTGCCTTAAGCGCTTTAATACTTTCATCCATGTGTGTTACTTCTTCCTGCGCTGCGCTGAGCAGCTCAGCGGTTACCAAGGAGTCCTCTGTGCCCTCAATGACTCCTTTACTTGAGGTGAAGCTTTTCACCTTTTGCTCCAGTTCATCAACCAGATGTGCGACTTTGCTTTCATGCGGGCTAACTTCGTTAGCCAGGTTGATCTGCTGTTCTCTGTATTTCTGCACCTGCTGCTGAATTTGTGTGATTTCTCCTTTCTTTCTTATCTTCGCAAGAGCACTCAAGCCCTTGTACTCTTCTTCAGCTCTTGCTATCGCATCTTCACAGTGCTTAATGTGCTGATCGAGCTCGGCTTTCTGTGGGAGCTCCTCTAGCTCCAGCCATGTTTTTGATGCATCTTCCAGGATAGCCTCTGCTGCTTCCACCCGACAGTGCATCTGTGTTTGTACAATTCTGAAAGCTTGCACTCGTGCTTCTTGGATTTCCTCTGGAGTAGGCGGCTTATTCGCTTCCAGTGCAGCAATCCTTGCTTCGTATTCTTCCTCCATCTTTTTCTTCTCTTCATCTAGAGCCTTCGCTCTTTCCGCTATTTTTCTGATCTTTTGAGTTATTTCTAACTCAGGCCTGATATCGCACTGCGGAAGTTCTGCTGCGATATTCTTTAAAACAAGAGAGACATCCTGCTCCCGCTGAACATATTGCGTCAACTGGGCACTATCTGCCTCATGCTGTGCAATGAGCTGCACATTGTCGTTAGACAGCAAAACATTTTGCTCATACGTGACTTGTTCTCTGTGCCTCAGCTCCGTGCCTATCTGCTGGAAAATTTCGTACAACTGATCCACAGGTACTTCTGGTAGGTTCACCTCAAGAGGATGAACCATCTGCACTTCCATAGGTACAGGGAACTTAATACTTCCCGGCGGTATACGAACAATGTTTGTGCGGTCCCTTGCAATACTTTCTTCTCTGCTCTGTGAAGGGGGCTGCGAACTTTCTGCGACTGTAGTTGGAGCTGGCTGAATCTGCATGGAAGCAGTCTTCTCAGTTATTGCCTTCAACTCTCGCAATTTCTTGTCAAGTCTGATGCGCATAAGATCCTGCGATGACTGAATCGCAGCGAATTTATCCCGCATCTTCTCCTGTATTCGGCTGGCGATGAGATCATACTCATCCTCTGTCATGATTGGTGCCTGCGGTTCGTCGGAAGTAACCGCCTTTGTTCTCTTCTTCTTTGCTCGCACCGGAGAAGGGCCTTCAGTAACCTTTCTCTTAGAACCTATTGGTTCTTTCACTTTGTCTTTAGGATCTACCTCCTGAACATCTTCTGGATCCTCAGCCGGGGGATCAACTGGAACTAGGCCAGAGGATAGATCATCATACATTTGTTTCATGTCCTCATCAAAACAATTCTTAATGGTATCTTCAACCTGCTGGATTTCCATGCGATATGGGCCGGGGGCCCATTCCTTATGTTTCCTGAATCCCTTGGGTCTGATGTAGGTTTTATCCCTGTCGACTTTAAATTCCAGCTTGGACTGATAAAGATCAATGACCGGCGAGTCGACACGCGGAATCGTTGCGACGGATTCAAGCAATAGCGTATAATATTCATGGAATACCATTGCGTTATTCTTGTGCTTCTCTGGGTGACTACTCGCCCAAAGATTTGAGTACCTCGAGCCTCTGCACGCCCCTGGTGCCAGTTGTGGAAACTGCGAATTGGGCGGCTCTTTCCATCCAATGAAAGCCATAAGGATCAGCAACCACGAGAAGTGGAAGCTGTGAAGTGGATCCTGCTGCGCCTGCGCACAGTCTTGAAAGAAACTATTCAGCAAAAATAAACTCCAGTTGTAAGGTTTACCTTTTATGACTTCGATCGCTAGGCGGATAACTGAGCCTGTGACCTCCTTCGGCCTCACCTTGAGGAGGATTTTTCTGGCCAACAGACTAATAGTAAACCGCAAGGCGTCATCCTATATTGAATTGACATCGTAGGCGCGACCTCCTCTTTGCAGCTTATACTCCGCAACCTGCTTGGTTGAGAGCCTGGTATCCTTTGTGGTGCCATCAATATTTATCTGTGGGTCAAAACCAGTCTTCGACAGACCGGTAATGCGGTGAATGAGGTCAACATTAACATCTATCCGGTTACCCAACCATAAGTAACCACCATGCACACATGAAAGTAGCGTCCGCACCACAGCATTGACCTCCGGGCCCCGTCCAAAGTGTGGAATCTCCAGGAGATTGAGCAGTCCCGACGGTGCTAAATGGCTTACATGGTCCATGGGGACGAACTCATCGCGCTCTGTCCTTGGGTTCCTCTGAATCGTCATATAACGATCGCGGCGGAATTGTGGGTATAGCTTATAATCTCTCAGATTATAATCAGCAAACTTAACAGCATGCATATTCCCCCATAGGTTACCTTCTTCCTTCACTCGGTTATCCAGTGGTGGGAGTACGAGTTCATATTTAAAGTCTCTCGGGAGGACAATTGCTGGCGCATTTTCTATTCTTGGTGGGAAGTATATGGTAGCGACTGTAACTTCTTCCGGAAGATCCTGCTCCGGTTCTTCTGACTCTGTGCTACTCGGGGTCTCGCTGCGCTCCATATTAGCTAAGGTTCTCGGTGACTGGCGTGTAGACGGAGAACCAGCAACAATTTTCTTTCCTTTCTTCGCCACAACCGAAGTCATAGCGCACTCAATTCCACCCCTTTGGAATCTCTGCAACACGTCTTCGAGAGGCTCGTCTGGCGCGAGGAACCTTCCCCTGTGGTACTCTGGACTTCCTATGATTGCTAATCTTAATGCAAATCAGAGTCTGCAACTGTTTTTGGTTTCCCTGCTCGGAACTCTGCTAAGAATACGCTTGGCTCGGCTCAACTGCGCTCAACTCTTTTGGTGAAAATGACCAAGTAGCCCCGTGCTTTGAATAGAACGTGTATTTATCATAAGGCGGAATTTCAAATGGCAACGGACCAGTGACTGGACCCGTTGGCGGCATTTAATGCATAGACAAGAGAGCACCCCGCGCCCATTTATTGCAAACGTCGTTTGAAATTTCGCTAGGAAACTGTGCGCCGGAGTGGTGTCGCATCGGATTTTCCAAATCTAGAAGAATCGTCGTACTGCTGCCAAATCTTAGTACAACAGATACCTGTCAGCTGTGCAGTTCATGCTTGTCAGATGGCGAAGTGACTTGCCCTCTGATTAATTCAAAATTTGGTATCGCATCACTCTGTTTTCTGTCCTCTGCGATAAGATATCGCATCGTCTGGAAATGGAAAGTGCCAAAAACTCGCCTCATATCAAAATTATCGCAACAACCAGGAAAGCTGGCTGCGAATTCTTACCTAAAGTATTTCCCGGTGTAGACTCCTTAGGGTGCGATGCTTCATTTCAACTACACTGAACATCTGCACCAATTGCTTCCTTTCTGGGCTAGGGCTAGGAGGTGGCATGGCCTTCGCGATACAGCTTAAGCCGACTGCCATTGATCAAGGTAGGAAGAAACTCCCCACTCATAGTACGAAGCTGGATAGCACCTCCATCTGTTATTTGCTGGATTTGATATGGTCCTAACCAATGAGTTTTGAATTTTCCAAGGAACTTTATAAACTTACTATCATAAAGGAGTACCAAGTCTCCAAGCTGAAAGGTTTTGTTCTTGATATGCCTATCATGCCAAGCTTTTTCTCGTGCTTTCTGCACTTTTTGATGGAATCCTGCGATAAATCTGTCTTCCTCCAGATTGAGCAGCTGTGCCAATCTCTCCTCTAAAGTATCATAATCAGCCATCTCTGTAAGCTGAGCAATCCTTAGACTGGGTAAGATGTATTCCATAGGCATAACAGCCTCTTGTCCATATACCAGGCTGAAAGGTGTGTGCCCTGTTAGTTTCTTACACGTGGTCCTGTAAGCCCATAATACAGCATTAACTCTGAGGTCCCAATCATCCCTTTGACTGTTACAAATCTTTGTAAGAGCATGTTCTAATATCTTATTGAAAGCCTCCACCGTACCATTAGCTTGAGGGTGGTAAGGTGTACTCTTATGGTGTTGTATTTCAAATTCCTCTGTCAAGCTTCTATGGTGCTATTCAAAAAGTGTGTGCCTTGATCACTCATCAAAGTCACTGGGCATCCAAATCTAGTGATGATGTTTTCAAAAATAAATTGTGCTGCTGTGGCAGCATCACAATTCCTGACTGGTTTTGCCTCAGCCCACCTGGTGAGGTATTCTGTTGCTGTAATAATATATCTCGCACCAGTTCGTTTTCCTGGGGGGTTAATAGGACCCACGAAGTCTATGGCCCACTTATCGAATGCGCGTAGCGTTATCTGTGGTCGCAACGGCATTTCATCTCTTCTGGAGGGCTTTCCTGTCCTTTGGCAGATATCGCATGATCTGCAAAACTCGTTGCTGTCTTTATGTAATGTAGGCCACCATAATCCGGCTGCTAGGATCTTCTGAGCGGTAGGCTTCCCTGCGAAATGGCCTCCTGCGATGCCCGAATGTGCTTCCTTAAGAATGGTCTGTTTCTCGTGGGGCATAACGCATCTGCGCAAGATTTCATCTGGTCCTAACTTATAGAGGTGTCCTGCAATCAGGGTGAAGTCTGCTGCTTTCACCACTAATTGTTTCTTTTGTTGCTTGGTAAACTCAGGTGGTGCCCACCCTGTAGTGAGAAATTGAATTATGTCTCCATAATATTCGTCTGCGACCTGAATGGAGAACAATTGCGCATCAGGCAAGTTGTCCTCTAAATTACTTGGTTCTTCACCTGAGTCTAGCCTTGACAGGTGATCAGGTCCTGCATTTAGTCTTCCTGGCTTAACAATGATTTCGAAATCATATTCCTGGAACAACAATAGCCATCTGCATATTCTTCCCCCTAACACTGGCTTATTGACCAAGTACTTTAATGCGGAATGGTCGGTGAACATCTTGAATGGGGCACCCAACAGGTAGTGCCGAAATTTCTGTAAAGCATACACCATTGCTAACCCTTCTCTCTCTGTGGTGGTGTAATTCTTCTCAGCTGTCGATAGTCTCCTGCTCGAATATGCGATAGGGTGGTCAATACCCCCTTCGCCTGGTTGCGTGAGAATAATGCCCAGTGCGATGCCAGATGCATCCACATGAACATGAAAAGGCTTGTTCCAATCTGGAAATACCAGAATAGGTGCTGTAACCATTTTTTCTTTTAGAGCGTCAAGACTCTTCTGACATTCCTCATTCCACTGAAATTTGATATCCTTCTTCAATAATTTCTCCATTGGTGCGGTAATCTTGGCATAACCTTTAATAAACTTTCTGTAATACCCGGTATGACCAAGTGTAGTTCTCAGCTGCTTTACTGAGTTAGGTGCTGGTAAATTGACTATGATGGCGATCTTCGCAGGATCTACCATCAAGCCTTGTCTGCACACAATGTGACCCAACAACGTACCAAAAGGCGCACAAAATATACATTTTTTTAAGTTAAGGGAAATCTGGTGCTGTCTACATTTTTCAAACATTAATCGCAGGTTTCCTATGTGCTTCTTGACTAGTCCAAATACAGTCCAATCATCAAAATAAACTTCTAGAAATTGATGGATGTATTCCTTAAAGACAGCAACAACTACTCTAGAAAAAATTGCTGGGGCATTCTTAAGACCAAAGGGCATTACCGTATACTGAAAGGAGCCCCATTCTGTCGCAAATGTGGTCTTGTGCCTGTCGTCTGGATGGATTCTTATCTGGTGATAGCCTGAAAATCCATCAGTAAATGAGTAGATTTCTTGACCTCCAACATTGTCTAAGACTTCATCAGTGAATGGTGTCGGAAATGGGTCATGCAGCGATGCATCATTCAGTTTGCGCAAGTCGACACAGATCCTGATGTCTCCTTTTGTTTTCTTTTCTTGTACTACCATGGGACTAACCCACTCACTTTCTTCAACAGGTTCAATGATGCCTGCTGATAGCATCTTATCTATTTCATCTTTTACTTTTGCTTTATACCGCGGGTTCAACCTGTATGGGCGTTGCTTAACCGGCTTAGCGTCCTCCTTAAGCGGTATTCTCATGACTCCGAGGTCACCCACTATTCCCTTCATTTCTGTAAAGTTGGTAGGAAATAGGTCCTGATACTCGTGTAATAGGTCTGTGATTTGGCCAATTGTCTCATCATCCCAATAATCTCCAATAGAGGCAAACTTAGGGTTTGTTTCTGTGCCAATATTGCTCTTTCTAATCTTGATTGGTTCTGTTACAGCTGGGATTTCTAAGTGTGGACCTTCAACTTCACGCGTACCTTCTGTTTCTGCGATATTGATACTGCGAGGATCTTCATCCTCATCGCTTGAATCTTGTGCGCAGTTGTAACATTCCAGTGCATGTTCCATCTGAATAGCCCACTCGGGTTGCGAATCCGCTGGTAATGGGCAATCCTCAAATATTTTAGTCTTTATGATCTTCAAGGCCCGATCAATGCTTGGATGCTCAGATTCGAAACTGAACGTGACCAAAAAGTTTTCAATCATAATAGGCCATGAGATAGTTCCTTTTCTTAGCTCTGTTTCTGTATACCAGTTCCGTGGAACTGTATCCAGTGTGTGGATAAACAAATGAACCCATTCTTCTGCTGGAATTTCTAGCCAACTCTGTTCACAGTTCATAATGTGTGTTCTGGGATCAGTCTCCCCTGTGTATTTCCGCTGTGTGCAGTCTCTTTCTTTAGAGAATCTAATGCGCATCAGTCTCTTACAATCATACCATGATGCGATATGTTCCTTGTGTGTGTACCACCATCTTGCAGGTGTGGCTCGAACTGCAAGGTCAAAAACCTCCATCCTCTGCTCTTGAGGAATCTCTTGTTCAAACTGCTGCAAAAAATCGTTGACGTCCGCTAATCCATCGAAAGTTGGAATATACCTTTTTTCTGTCCCAATCCATCGCAGTGACTTAGTCATGAATGCACATCTGCGAATAGAAACTTCGTGGAGTCTATTTTGCCAATTCTCTAAGCCAACATCTGAATCTGATGTGCAGGAGCTATCACATCTCCAACTAATATGTCCATCAGCTGTAGGGTCAATGTAATCTGTCTGATTAGAAGTCATTTGGTACAAATTTTCCATGTTATGCACCTCCTCTTCTGCTTTGATTGGCTCAATGTAGCGAGGACCCTGTAAAGGGTCTAGTGGTGCGATAACCCGGACTTGAGCATCTTCGAATGTCATCTGCCTTTTCTTCAAGTTGATAACAGCCTTGTTATCAAAAGCCCAATCAATACCTAATAGAGCTGGATAGGGTTTGGTGTCACCAATAATTTCTATGATCTCAAAATCGGCATATGTGTGAACTCCGTCGATGTCCACTGGGACATGCGATAGGCGACCCATCGGTGATATTCTCTGCTGATTAGCTAGTCTAAGATGGATAGGGGATCTGCTTAGTTTTGGACTTCCCATCTGTTCCCATGTCTGCTTAGTCAAGAAATTTACTTCTGATCCTAAGTCTAGGATAACCTCATCCATTTCAAATAGTCCGATCTGCGCTGTGAGCCTCATCTCTCTTCCTGTCCTTGTATGGCCCATTATATGGTGGATGGTGCGCTGTGTATTGCTCACAGAAGGGCTCTGTTGACATTGGTCAATAACTTTCTGAAGTTCCTCTACAGCTTTCCCATTTCTTAGAAGTTTCAAACAACTCTGCAAGAAGGACTGTACACTCCCGGTCAATTCCTCTTTGTCGCATCTTCCAGATGTGCTAGCCTGTGGTATCTGCGCAGTACTAACATCCTGCGGTGGTTTCCGTGGTATACCCTGAGATGGTAATAATAGTGATCTGGACGGTGTCTGTTCAGCAAAGGAAGTCTTAGTTTGCTGAAATGCCTCCTTATTCTTCTGTAGACCGAGTGGGATAGGTTTTCCTGGAGCCTTGCGCACCCACTGCGTTCCTGTCGTTTTTTCCACGTCCTGCGATATGTTGCTTGTGGAGAGACCACTGCGAGTTACAATATTGACCCGTGGTTCGGTTTCGTTCTGCTCAGCAGCGATAAACTTGATAGTCTGATTGGTTGCTGGCTTGGCGTCCTTGATCTTAGCTATCAGTATGGGACATTCCTCTATTGTGTGATCATAAGATTTACAATACTTGCACGTTGTAGTAGGGTTCTGACAGTCTCTAGCGTAATGTCCTGTGCCTCCACAGTTATAACAGGTGATAGTTCCACGGCCACGGCCAGGTTCATAGGCTCCTCCGCGTCCTCGGCCTCTGAAATTTCCTCCACGGCCTCCCTGATTCGGATCAGTTTGTGCACGTACTGCTGGTCCGGCTGCTTCTGACTGAACTCTGTAAAGGTCATGCTTCCTTTCTATCATTAACTGGTAAGCTCTACAGTTGTTTTCGTCATGTCCCACAGATTTACAGAAGTTGCAATATAGGTTCTTTGGTGTCTGCACATATTTCTGAAGGAGAGGGCATTCCTGAGGACTGTGTCCTCTGGTTCTACAAATCTCGCACCATGGCCCCTGGTTCTGCATCAACGGGTTAGGAGCTCCACTGGCGACATAGTCAGCAAAGACAGGGCAGTTATCCTTATTGTGTCCCTGCGCTTTACACTTAGTACACCAAATTTCATGCGCAACCTCCTTTCCTTTCTTAATTTCATGCAGCTGTAAGGTGAGGTTAGCTAGCTGATTTTGCAGATTAGTGATACCGGTGCTAGTTTCTGCTAGAGGTGAAGCCTCTAGTTTCATTGCCATTTCTAATGCTTCATCTTGTGTATTTAATTTCTATTGCATTAGCGGAAGTCTGATGTGTGGTAATATTGCTGCGATAAACCATTCTTTATGCTGTTGAGGCGCAAGCTCAAAGCTTACCTGATCAATGAGGGTCTTGAATCTCTGGTCAAAATCCCAAACCGTCTCCGTAGGCAATTGTTTAATATCTTTAAGTTCTGCTATGCACTGTGACTCGGATTTAGGTTTTTTAAACTCTTTAATCATAGCAGTTCTAACCTGTGCAAGCGTTCTGTTATGGCCCATGGTATACTTCATATACCAAGTTAATGCTCTTTCTCTAAATGTGGTGGCCAGCTGGACAAGCTTAACATTATCATCTTGTATTTGCTTAATGGTCCATATTGCTTCGCATAAGAACCAGTGTTGCTCAGGGTCCTCCGACCCTGTACCTTTGAATGTTGGTAGCTTCATATCATCTCCCATTCTGTTTCTAGATGGTGGGTTCTGGTTTGCTGTATGACTACCACTCGGCTGTGTAGATGTGGAGGATGTAGCGGCAGTATTCGCTGTGTAAGAGCTACTGGACGGGGTTCCTGCGGGATTATTCTGAGTTCCGACTGGCTTTTGAGGAGTCCTAGGGTTCTGAATCTGCTGTCTCGGGTGATCTGAGCTGTCTTCTTCAGAAGAAGATGAATCGTTGACTCTATATCTTTTACCACTACGTGTATGTCCAAGATACTCGTAATCACTTTCAGAGTCTACTGACATTACAATATCATGCTACTATTCATTTGAGAGTATATCCAGTACTCCTTTTTCATATAGTAATTGCTTAATGGACAGATTTAGAGAATTTAGGTACTTACCGCGATAACCCTTGAAGAAGTACCGTTCTGCTGCGCTGAAACTCTTTCTCTGATCAACCGCGAACTCTGTGATGAAGCCTTCCAGCAGACTCGCAAGCCAGAAGTCTACTGCGCGTGAGATGGGGTTATCGACACCTTTCAAGGTCTGACTCAGTTCTGCTGTCCAGACAACTTCTCGATTCTTCTTGACACCGCTGTTGTCAGCAAGCTTTGATAACCAACCATATAACTCAATAGCATAAGTTACGAAGAATATCTCATGGAGATCTGTAAAAATGTGCTTCTGTAGCCAAGCCTCAGTGCTCAGTCTAGGATTCTTGTTTTCTTTTGCAGCAAACTCTCTTTCTTTTGACTCAACCCACTGATTAAGCTCCTGCTTGGTAGGATGCCAACAGAACATCAGCTCAATGTGTTCAAACCGGCAACGGAACCATTTGTTGATCTCTTTCTTTCACTTTCTGGACAGACCCGGGCTTGCGGTAATCTTTTAGACCAACAGAACCCTTAGCTCACTGGCCCTTTCGGCAACAGGTCGCAGAAGCAACCTGAAGTCTCACCCGAAGTGATTCTAATGGGAGGCAGAAGACTCAAGTGTCCTCAGCCAAGTTCTGAGGCATCCAGGGTGCTTACCCCCACCTTAACCCCTTCCTCAGGAGCTTACTATCTCATTCTATTACTCCGGATACGCCTCTGTCTTATCACATTACGCAGGGAATGCGATAAGTCTTCCCTCTATGTGAAACCGTCTAGTGATACCTAAGATATCGTAGGCGCGATATCTTCCCCTTCTAGTTCCTGCGGTAAGTGATTCTTGACCGCTGCCTGGATTAATATGTGGTCTCGGCTATTCTTATCCTAGCACTGCAGTTAGCAACAACACTTAATCTCCAAGCGTAACCCTTGCTAATGAACTTAACCCTTGATATCTCGCAGCACGTAACTAAGTAGAATATTACTTTGAGCAATGTCTAAGTAGACCATTCATGCTTTATATTCAGTTCATACTCGCACATTATCCTCTGTTTAACAATTATCTAGTTCGCTATGAGGTTAGCTATGATTATCGCAATTGTTATACATCATTCAGAAGTTAAATAGACGACCATGTACATTACTTATAACAGAATGACGCATTCATATATAACACAGACAAGTGAATGGGAGCAGCAGCTACACAAATACAATAGTGCTACTTAGATAAGCACGTGGTTATTCCCAGGGCGAGAACTACGCCCAGGGGAACTGCGGTTCTTGTTTACAACCCTGAAGAATAAACACAGTTCCTTTCCACTCTTTACAACCAGGGTCTTCTGGGAAACTCCACCTCAGTGGGAGCCCTTCTCTATAGACCTCTTTTCTCTTCCTGCCTTTTACAATGCACTCTCTTTCTCTCACAATCCCTGCGGATTGCACTATCTCTCAACAGGTCAGCCCTATGTTCTCTCAGGGATGTTCAGACTCTGCAACAACAAAAAGACTTGACTATCCTCTACCTGATGTCTCTATCACTATGTGGCCAACCCCTTATCATATAAAAAGACTCCTATATATAGATGGCCCGAAGGTCTCATCGCAGTTACAAAACTGTGGGCCTTATCCCAACAGTGACTTAACCCTAACCACTTACAGTCAACTGGCTGTACTTCCATGGCCGCCTTCTGTCTCGTCACCGCTTCCTGCAGTCCTTAGTCTTTAATGCATCGGCCCGTCGCTTCTTCTTGGTTCAAGCAACGCTGACTGTAGTCCTTCTTCTTAATGAGGGTAGCTGAACCCTCTCTTCATCTTCGGCGCCTTTATTACGGTGGTTGAGCTCTCCCTTCGGCCTCTTCTTTGTACCACATGCTTGACTTTTCTGTACCTATCGCCGTGATTCCCGCCGGAATTAGCGCTACGGCGATATCTTTGTCTTACCGCCAAAATTGGTACTTTCTCTCCCAAAATTAGCAGCTTCCCAAATGCTGCGGAAGTTCTCTCCAACACTATGTCCCCGAGTGAATTTTTCATCACAATTATAGCAAAGCCCTTTTTCTCGGCGTGCCTGCATTTCTATTTCAGACAAATGCTTGATAGGAGTTGGTTGAGGAGCAGGCGTGATGGGAGGTCGTTGGAAACCCATATTTCTGAAGGGAACAAAGGTGGGTTTGGAGCGTTGTTGAGCTGCGATCTTGTCCTCGGCCAACTTAGCCAACCCTAGGACTTCCATCATTGTGTTGGGACAAAACATTTTTACCTCTGAGCGGATTTCATCCTTGAGACCACTGATAAAACAACTCCTGTAGAATTCATCAGACAATCCTTCTGTGTGATTGGCTAGTTTCTCAAATTCCATCTGATACTCTCTCACTGTGCCAGTTTGGTGAAGTTTAGTGAGTGCTCCTGTGAAGTCGTCAAAAGCACTAGGACCAAATCGTGGCAAAATGAGTTGGCAAAAATCTGTCCAGTTTGGCTCGGGATGAGCTTTGATGTACCAACGGTACCATTGAAGGGCTTCCTGTTCCAAATGAAAGGATGCAAGTGGAACTTTCTGAACATCAAAAGTATTATGCAGACTGAAATATTGTTCTGCTCGGTATATCCATCCAGTCGGATCAGTACCATTGAAGCGAGGAAAATCAAGCTTCGGTCCACGAAAATTGCTAGAAGCAGAGAACCCGGTGGCTGCAAAAGATTCTGGCTGTCTCGTATTGTTCATGGCTGAATGCTGAAGATGGATGCTGAGAAATTTTTCATCCAGATGTTGGAGTTTGGTTTGGATGGCTGCAAGTGCTTCCTCCATGGTGTGTGCTCCTGCATGGGTGACAACCATAACCAAGTTTTTTTGTTTTTTTGTGGAATGGGTAGAAAAACACAAACAGAAGCTGATTTAGTAAAGGGAAATTTGGATTGGGGAAACAATCGGATGGGTAATTGGGGTTTGACTAGATTTTGGACACTGTCGAAAGGACAAGAAGGCAAAAAGGGGGATTTCAGAAGCGAGGTGATAGAATGAGAAAATTGGGCAGAGAGGGACAAAGAAGCAGAAGTCAGAAAGGAACTCTGTGGTAAAATTTGAAGGTGATTGGGTGAAATCTGAGGAAGTTATGGCAAACCCTAAAAATAGACAAATGTGGAATTTCGGGCTTTGGGAAGGGGAATTGGGGAGAGGGTCCTCAAGAATGAAAGATGCAGAATGGGATGATAGGGGTTCCCCGAAAATTTCAAGGGAAACATAGTGAAAACAAGTGAGATATGGGGAAAAAACTGGTTTTTTTTTTTTTTTCCCTTCCAGACTGGAGCGGCTACGGCTCGGAAGAAATCTAGAACAACGCCGAACGGCTGGATCTGGAATGGCTTGCAAAATGGATCTGAAACGGCGCAGCAATGATTGACAATAGTTCAGCTGAAAGTAGATATGGACCCCAGGTATGTGCGGCTTCCTAACAGTTCAGGGTTTTCACTCGGCCACCAATGCTGTCTGACGGCTTGCGTATTGGGGCAGTACCCCTCACTCCACGGCTCAGGTAAAACTGATAACCGCTTTGCCACAAACGACAGCTCTTGGTTTACCTCACGGGTGGGAACTAGTCAATCAGGTAGGGGTCGTTGCCCTTTTCGCTGGTAGGTCCTCTCAATGGGCCAGCTACTTCGGGGTTCCTGTGGTACTCCTCACAATGAGTTTAAGGGCTTATGCCCAAGTACTTCCCATAGTTAAGCGGATAGGGATTATTCCCAAATCCGAACCTGCAACAGAAAAAATTTGGGCAGAAATTCCACCCAATGTTCAAAAACTGGATCTATATTGCTCAGAATTGCTATTATAGCATGTTTCCGGAACTGGAACAACCACTTTGCGTCTACTCGTGAAAGCGGAATAGAAATCTGGGCACTCGGTCAAAAGATTTTCTCGCCACAATTTCCGCCGCCGTCACCGAAATTCTGAAAAATTGCTGATTTTAAATCCGCGATATCTCCACTTTTAGAACTCCAAATGAGATGATTTTTTTTTTGAAACTGCTTATTTTTGAAAGAGAAATTCAGATATGTAATCGGTTTCTTCTAATTTTGTGCAGAAAGTTTCAGAAATTTATCTGAAAGTCGCCACCAAAAAAAAAAAAAATTCCCACTTGTTCCAAGGAAAGTGCTCTGATACCAGATGTGATGAACCTGCAACAATTAGTTAATGCAAATACATGAGATATCAGAAATAATAGAACAGAATCACTTTTATATTGATCACAGGCCACTTCGAGGGGGCAACCTCCTTTGAGCAAGCTCAATACAATTAACTTCACAGTGCCTTCAATGACCTCAACACACACTTATATACTAAGTCTATGCCCAATACTATGAGTCAAAACCATGGGACATATAATACTACAGGACGACTTACAAAGCATATGCGTCCAATACTATGGGTCAATACTATGGGCTAATATAAACTACAGATCAACAAATACTACGGGACGACTTACAAAGCATATGCGTCCAACAACAATATACTAACATAGTAAAGAGAAGGGTTGACATAGGTTCCTAACATTCTTGTCCAAGGTAAGGTTATAATGTAGGGTTTACGTGTCATGTATTCGTGTGAAGAAATGTGGAGATTATGGGATTAGCCATGATCAAACCTTGGTTTGTGAAGTTTATAATACTTACCAATCGTGGTTGCTGGATATTTATATTGTGGTTGGTGAAATTCTCTAATGAGCCACCTGACTGTAGGTTGATAGCGCAGCCAGGTCTTTAATGCTCACGTTGGAAAGTGATCTTGACCATCCAACAACGCCTAGGGATTGTGAGGTTTTGGGAGTAGGGTTTATGTTTCACCTTGGATGTCTGAACCCTCATTAGTGTTGTTGTTTCTTGTCTGTGAGCTCTGTGGGAAAAAAGATCTGGGTTCGTCATGGTGGATTTGTAAAAACTTAAGGATCTATACTACAATTGGTGATGGAATTTTTTTTTGTTGCTTTCGAGGTTAATACGAGGCTTGAAGGTCACCATTCACAATTCTTCCTGGTAGCTACGACTGAAGCATGAATCTGGTTGAGTATCCATTGACAAGGTAAAGAACCAACCTTCTTCAGCAATTGTTATTATGTAGTAATTCTTCTTCCAAGTGCAGGGCTTAACACATGTATTCTCCTTGCAAGTGGATTGGAGTGATAAGGGCGCCAGGAGGAGCCGACCCTTGGCCATAAATTCCCATTGCAAAGGTAACATAACCCAACCTTGGATAAAAATATATTGGTTATCTTCTTCCTTAAGGTTTGTTTAACTTTTTTCATTTTTTTGATGACTGTGGTTAACAAAAGAAGAATATGGGCACCTGTGGAGAAGGAGACAGGGTCACCTCATCCCAGGCCCGCGTCTTATAACGTCCAAGGTAAGAAAAAAAAATCAACCATACTCTGTTAATTCATAAAACAAATAGTTACTGGCATTTCCATATTTTTAATTACTTCAAACGATTGTTATAGGTGAAATTTTGACAGGGTTGGTGTTGTGGAATAGGTTTAGTCTTCGTCTTCAACAGATAAGTTTGAATTTTTAACTGGTCTCATTCTTCAAGTTTATAAGCTATCGGATAGGGCCTTACACCTTCTCGGCTTAGTTGTATGTGTTTGCTTGTTTTGCTGGTTTAAGGGATGGCAAATGTGTGAACACGAGTACCATCGTGGATGTAATTATATTTTTTCTTTTTCTTTTTGAAGTAAAGGTTTTAATATGGTAAGCGAATGCCATATGGAAATGGCTCACGCCCATGAGGTTTCGAACAGGTGTTTCAATGTAATATCGTGTATACTTTAATTCTTAGTATAGATATTTAAATGTTGGTAATGGATGTTATTGGCATGGGCTTATAGCCACATGTTGACATGTTGGCGGAATCCATCCGTCATTGGTTATAATAAGATCTTTATTTTGACCCATAGGGTCCATTACAATTTTTGTGAAATTCTCTAGAATGATAGTTTGGTTTAGGGAAGGTGATTTATAAAGTTTTAGTAAACCCTATTTTTTATTTAATATACTTATACTTGGTTGTGAAATTGGATATTCAAAAAACAATTAATTAATTTTCTTATTTATAACCATCAACAGGGTTTGATCCTGAATCTATCACTCTGACGACTTGATTTGGTTTGTTTAAAGACTAGTTGGCATAATGTAGCTCTGTAGTTTGATTAATGATTATACTACGAATACGCTAAATCTAGTTGATGGTAAATGTAGTAGTTTCGGGTTTTATAAATACCCGTAAATTTAACTTACCTATAAAGTGATTAGGGTATGCTTCAAAATGATGCTAGGTCAGTCGATTCTCAAACTGTGATAAGTTTATGTAATGATTAGGGTAAGCGACTGTATCAGTCGACTTGCTTAGTTTCCATCAATATTCGGTAGTTTATGTTAAGGGAATTTAAAAATATTTTAACCCTATCCTTTAACTAAACGTATAATCTATTACACTTGGAAAGAACATAGATCAAATAGGAACTTTACTTTTCCAATAAACATAAATGTGGATAAAGAAAATAGAAATAAACTTATTGGACTAAGAACAAAAACTTTGCTTGTTTAAAGCAATCATACGGTAGATATATTAGTACCATATAATTCAACTATGTTCTGTATCTACATATATTTGGAAACAAAGTTTGTTGGAATGGGTTAAACGCTAATTGTGATTTATTTACAATCTAAATACCCCTGCGGAAGATTCATTAGATTCATATCCAAGCTATACTTATCCTTTGATCCTAAGGGTCAAACAACAACATATAAATTTTAAACATACTAAGAGATATATTTGTACAGGAGTAAAACAAGTTTATAGTCTATTTAGATGCGTAAAATAAATTCTGCCAAGGGTTAGATGTGAAGCAGAAAAGAAAATTCCTACTGTAATTAAATTAAACAAATAGAAGCAGAACAAAGAACCTGGCACTACTGGTGGGAAAACAGAAATGAAACAGTTGTTGCTCCCAACCAACTCCTAGAGTAGTCAAGTCTCACTTGCTCTAGAACCCCCGAGCCTGATTGCTGAACCACAAGAGAAAAATCCACTTAATGCACCATCTCTTGCATTATCAAATTCAATCCCCATCCAATGCTAGCCTCATGCTGCTTATGGACATACTATTATATAGTATTTTTCCTAGGACTTGGTCATTTATGAGCCTCCTTCTCTTTAGCACTCAACTAAGAGTTGTGACCTGATTTTGGGGAAGATGCCTTTTGCACCTTGTGCAACTTCAGCCACTTGGATTTTCCTCTTGTGGGTCAGCAATCACTCATGCAACAACTATTTCAGGGTGGGCGCACGAAGATGGTCCCCATTTTCGTTGCAATAGGGGCGCGCTAGCAGAAAAAAACAAATGGCACGTATGCACCTAAGACAGCGTGCATGCGCCGCTAGGTGTTACAACGTAATTTTCCACCTTGTGAGAATCAACAATCTTTGGCCTAGAGGATCCATTTTACTGAATCAGATCCACTTTTTATCCTCCAAAGACACTATTTTCCCCTATTTTTTTCCTCTGTACGCTAGCTGCATCATTACAATGGGCGTACCCGCGAGTTGCATCACTATAGCCCGCGGGTAGCATGTAAAATGGTAGAAATCACTAGTTAATTACTTTTTACTCCCAAAAAGCGGTCATTGGGTGTCCTTTTGCCCTCCATCTGCCCTAGAAACGCCTCGATGTGTCCTTTCATCTACCTTTGAGAGGACTATATATTGAGCACATATGGCTTATGGACAGAAGAGGAAAAAGGAGAACAAGAGAACTCTAGTGGATTTCTGCCCTATCTTGAGTCTACACTCATTGATCCTTGTAGTTGTGAACCCTTTATGTTCACCTTCCAAACTCCTATCATAGTTTTAGTTTGCAATTCCATGGAGGATTGAAGTGAATGAGGCACAAGTGGATCGACCCGGATCTTGGTTTAGATTGGTTGCTGACAAGAGGTCAAATCACATTGTACTTCTTGTTATTTATTAATAGAAATACTCATATTCTCATCCATCAATGTATGTGTTTATATTACATTGGGTTGAATTTACTTATAATATCATGGACCATTGCTATTGATGATGTTAATGTCATTTATATATTATAAGTGCTTGTTGTATATTGACTGTCAAGACTAATTTGCAGGTTCAAGTGCACAGATTGAAAGCTCCAACGGGGATCTACATGAAATGTTTGGATCAAGGTTGGTTGTCTTCTTCATTATCTTAGCCTTGTCATTTATATAGCATAGAATTGGGAATTGAGTTAATTTCTGGTAGTCAGCTGTCTGTTGTGGTCCACCCCAAGCCATAGGAAGTTTTCTCCAACACAGATATGGCGACTCCGTTGGGGAGAACATCCATTTTTGGGGATGTTTTGAGCACTAGTCCTTATTTAGAGTTGCTGTTTGTCGAAGCTTTGTGTCATTAATTGGCCATTAGGATACTCTATAGAAAACACCCTTTATCTAAGCCACTGGACTCTTTGGTTGCTCATTTTCTTTTCCTTACCTGTGGGTGAGCTTAGCTCTGCCCGCGTCTACCCTCTTCTGTTTGAAATATATCCCGTGGGTACCCGCAGGTTTTCCTTCGATAATAGCGTACAACTACAAATTTGGTTGTTTCATGACCTTTGGTTGTTTCTGGGTTGATTCTGAGTATTCCTAAGTCTTCTTTAGCCTTGTTCCTGACTGTTCCAAGCCTTGTTTGTGACGAGAACTCCTCTTTTCTCTTGGTTTTGAGCCTCATTGGTTTTTACCCATTTTTAATTTGTAAGCTCATTCCATTGGCTGAGTCTTACTGTTTAGGATCTGCTAGGTTGTCTTAGTGATCTCCCTTGCATTTCTGTAACTGAATAGTAGGATTTTGCATGCATTTTTCATGTCATTATATTGAAAAATGCAAAAACATAGTTTTACATTTTTCCTTTCGTTTATAAGTGAAAATACAAAAAAAAAGTTACTTTCATGTACTGCATTTTGATTTGAGTGCTTGCTTCTTTCATTTAGGTTATGCTTGTGCATTGAAAATATTAAAGACTTGCATTTTTTTATTTCGAAACTGTTGGATTGATTTTGCATGTTAGTGGCATTGTTTTTATTGGATAGATGAGTCTAGAGTTGGACGATTTTGCATACTATTGAGTCATATACATCACTAGTTTCACGACCATATCCTTTTAGTAACCACAGCCATTAAAATTAACGCTTAATCTAAAATTGACTAGAATGATTTTATTGATAGGGTACACCAACTAGCATAGGTTTAGAGTCTTGGAATATATCATTGTGAGTAAACAATCCAAGACTACTAGATAAAACATTATGTGTCTGAACAGGGAGTGGTGAAATCCATGGTATACATCGATGTTCTCAGGAAGCTCTACTCAGACCAGAGTTAAGCACGAGGTCACGAGAGGTTGGTTGCGGAGATATCCCTCCAATACCGGCTGAATGTAGGAGATATTTCCAAGGTTTGTTCATATCTGGGGATTCTTGGGGGATTTGACCCTCTTGAGTTTCGGGATTAGATACCCTTCCCATATGACGGATCCCACCTGCAACTGTCCCCCTAAGCATTGGTTATACTGCGGTGACCATAGTTTCCTTACCTAGGTATCGCATAGGGTACGTGCAGTGGTTATATTGTTTGTGTCCTGAGTCAGATAGAGGTTGGACAACACAGTTGTTTGTTTCCGAGGGTTAGAGCCCTTTGCACGAAGTGAAGCCTGGGTGCCTCTGTAACTGATTCTATTACCTCCGGCTACAGTTTGGGAGTCTCAAGCCTCTCTTAGGAGAGACATACAGGCTCTAGTGTTGGGAGCTCATTTAGCCACTTTGTTTGCCTGCTCTTGGTTGTAGTTTCTCTAGGTGTGTGCTTTTGATTTACTGTTTTTGATCGACAGTTTGGCCATTAGGGGACGCTGTGATTTTATATTCTCTCCGGGGATATCGTGGCGCGGATTCCTACTCTCGGTCGATCTCGTTGGTTGGATGGTTTACAACCGGTCGAGCTTTCATGCCATGTTGCTAGGGGACGCCGGCGGGCTCCATCTGAGTCTTCGGATTCTTACTAGACATACGCCCTAGAAGTCATGACTACTACACACTTTGATACTAAAGAAATCCCTACAACTCCATCAGGTAGATTCGAGCACACTTTAGACACCCCTACTCCTCGTGAGGCATGGGGGGGTGATCCACCTGAGACTCATCGTAGTTTGTTTGGTCCTGATCCACCTCAGACTCAACCTAGTTTGTTTGGTCCAAATCTGCCCGAGGACGACCCGTTCGATCCTTCGTTTCCGCATAATTATATATACAGGATGCCAGAGTTACATGACGACACAGGTCCTACGATCAACCCTACCGCATTCTCTTTTCATATGCCTAATTACAACATAGTTGATCCTTCCAATACTTTTGGTAGTCACACTGGCACTGGTCATGGTGTTAGCCACACTACACCCATTGGGGGTAATACCCTCACCGGGGGCACCATGTTGTCCACTCACACACATAGTATGGGGACCGGTCGCATTCCTCCTAACAATGCTAATGTTGGAAGATGACCACCTCCTAGGACTACCCAACCTAATAGGAACACTTTTCACAACCCGACTCGCCATCTACCACCTAATACACATGCCGCTACTCATCAACCTATGACCACTTTCACAAATGTTAACGCTCCTCCCAACCACGTTGGTGGACATATACCGCATACTTTTACATCCGCTACCGCTACTAGTAATGCTAATGTAGGAGGTGGGAATATACCTTATCCACATGGTCATAATGCCATCATTCCTGCTACTAGTAAAACCAATGTTGGGGATGGGAATACATCTCATGCTTATGGTCACCACATGACTGCTCATGCTAATCCTAACACTTACGCTGGGGGTGGGGACATACCCTATAATCCTGGTTATTACAACACCGTTCCCACTACAAATAGTACGTATATTCCCCATACTTATGGCAGCAACCCTTACTACAATATAGTCAGTGCTAGCCATCAATACAATCCACCTCAATATGGTGCGCAAAACACATATATACCTGCTTACTCTCATATGGGTCAGGTCGGGGGAGGTTATCAACCTTACGGCCATGGTCACGCTTATGGTCCGTCAGGACCACATAATCAACAGTTTAATGCTCATGGTCAAGCATTTGGTCCTTCCTATCCTTCAGGTTCTTATAACCAACCTTTTATGGGAGCTTATAATCAAGCTGTCCAACCATAGCTCCCGTTCCTTGCACGTTTGAATCTTTCGGATCTTTCAAATCTCACGAATGATCTAGTGTGTCATGACCCTAGTTTGCCTCCGATTCCTACCAAACTTCCTTCGGACATTCCTAAGTTCGAGGGGAAAGGTGGTGAGGATCCGAGTTATCATGTTACGACATTTCACCTTTGGTGCTCTTCCAACTTGTTGAATCACGATTCCATTAGATTACGACTGTTGCAACGCACCCTCACAAGGGTAGCTGCGAAGTGGTATGTTGAGTTGCCTGGAAACACTTATAGGGGATTCAATGAGATCACTTTGGTTTTCTTAGATCACTTCCAGTTTCCGGTTCGTTACGATACTGGTACTGAACTTTTGTCTACTTTCTGTCAGAATATGGCCACGCATATTTCTGACCACATTGAAGAGTGGCATCGATGGAAGTGACTAGTGAAAGCCAACATTCCTCTAGAGTTTCTGTTGGAATGGTTCCTCAAGTATCTACTCCCATATATTGCTAAGGATGTTTCGATGTCTGGTATTATGACTGAGGAACAAGCCATCTTAAAAGTCCAGTAGTTGGATTTACTATACTCTCAGTTTGGCATATTGTATGGCATCATCCCTGACACACCGTGGACAAGACATGAGCCCAAGATAGTTCCTGGACCGCATGCCAATGGCATTGTGGGATCTACAAGTACTCTCCCTGTAGATTTGCTGGCTAATCAAATGCAAAATTTGTCACTAAACCAGTCTACTACTGGACAGGTTCACACCTTGTCCACTTCCACCCCATCGTCCGATGTACACACTGTGCAAACGACTAAATAATTGGGTAACCAATAGCCTGGTTGTAAGAAGAAGGGGAGAAATAACCGTAAGTGTGGAAACAATGGAAAAAATAATAGCAATCGCAATACACCTCGTAAGGAGAATGCCAACCCTCCTCAAGAAGGCAGAAATGCTGGTGAGGACCGTAAACCTAGGCATAAGGTGAAATTTCCTTGTAAGATTTGTGGGGAAGATCATCTTACTCACTTGTGTCCTCGAATCAAAGAAGCATCAAAGGATTTGGAACAGATCCCACCTGTGTTGAAGGATCCCCTTCCTCATAATCATCAAAACATGGCTTCGCATGCTCCCGCCACTGGTTATGGACCTAATGAGACTTCTACGTCTTCTTCCAATACTAGTGGTTATGGATGTGTGAATATGGTCCAATTGGAGGTTAGTGTTGCTTTTCGTCAATGCGATTATGGTGCACCACAACCTAATATGGGGAATGAGCCTCCCCCTCCTCCTGAAAATTCCTTGCATATCGAGAAGCCCTCTTTTATGCCGCAGATACCGAAAGGTGTGCTTAAGCTCTCTACGCATAATCCCAATGCCCGAGCCGCCCAAAACTACCCCATTGTAGAATATTTGGGCCAAACTCTGTGTGCTATGTCGGCTCTTGAAGTTTTACAGGCGTGTCCTTCTCAAAGGCATGCCCTTTTGTTTGCATTAGGAGTTCAGGATGGAGGGAGTCCCAACGTCATCAAGTTCGACACTACTGATGTGCAACCTCGCTTACCTTACTACGTGGCTTTTCAAATCCATGTGGAGTGCCTTAAAATTTTTGTGAAACGAACGGTGGTTGACGAAGGCGCTTCCGTGTCAGTGATGTCGTTAGCTTGTTGGAAAGCTCTTGGCTCTCCTCCTCTACTCACATCTAGGACCATGCTCACTGCATTTGACGGTAGGTCGTTTAAGCTGCATGGGATAATCCGTTCCCTTGTTTTTTGCTTGGGAGGTAAACCTATGTCTATTGAAGTTGAAGTGGTTGATGCGCCCATCAACTACAACCTTTTATTGGGTTGGAACTGGATGTATGCTATGAAAGCTGTCACGTCTACTGTATTCAGGATCATTTGCTTTCCACATGAAGGCAGGATTGTGACCATCAATTAGCCGGACTTTGTTAATCCTCCCACAGCATCTACGGGATCAGTAGTCCCGCAAGTTATAGACTCCCAGCCGGAAACTGGGAGCATGGGTGTTGGTATGTACCCTTCATTGATGGGATATTATGATTTCTCTGCACCCGTGAACTTTATTGGAACCATTTCCGACAATGTGCCTCCTCCTTTACATAATGTACCATTTCGGACTTCCTACTTTGATGATCCATGGACTTTACCATCCATAGGTTCTACGTATGGAGACATTGCACACGTCGGGATGTCTATGCCACTTTCTGCTGCTGAGCTTGCTTATCAGGATATTCAACAAGCCACTGCAGAGCCTAATCTCCCCTGTCCTCGGACAGATGAGGAAGATCCCGTTACGCTGCCAGTTTGGGCAGTCAACTTGTCTTGCTCTAATGATTGCCTTGATGGTACTTTACCTTCGGATGAAGCTATTATCGAGGCCATGTGTGGTAGTGAGAGACCTTGGGAGGATATGCATCATCGCTCTTATTTCCTTCCCAACCTCGATCTCATCGAGAAAGAAGAGTTTAGGATGACTCTTACAGAGATGGTTGGTCACCGTGTGGCTCTTTTGGGTTCACATGAGATTTATGTGGATGGGAACATGGCTAATATTTCCTCGACTGAACCGATCAACATCTCTTGCACTCTCGAAAAGATTGAGAACATTTACATCGATGATGATTGCTCTTCTGAGTAGGTTGTCATCTACACTGAATTGTTTACTGAACTTCGGGAAGCTTTCGCCTGGTCATGCGAGGAGATTCCATGAATAGACCCTAGTATTTTCGAACACGAGATAATTACTTATCCTCATGTTAAACCGGTTCGGCAACGTCTCCGTGCTTTTAAACCTAGGAAGGCAACCGCTATCAAGGCAGAGGTGGAGAAACGGCTCAAAGTTGGTTTTATCTACCCTGTTCCAATTACTGAATGGGTATCAAACCCAATTCCTGTGGATAAGAAGTAGGGAACGATCCACGTATGCACTGATTTTAGAGACTTGAATCGTGCATGTCCGAAAGACAACTTCCTCACGCCATTCATTGATCAGATATTGGATGCTTGTGCAGGAAGTGAGATTTTTTCGTTCATGGATGACTTTTCGGGGTATAACCAGATTCAAATCAAACCCGAGGACCAACATAAGACTGCGTTCATTTGTCCTTGGGGTACGTTTGCATATCGGAAAATGTCCTTCGGCCTTAAAAACGCCGGAGCTACATTTCAGCGTGTGATGACCTATGCCTTTGATGACCTTAAAAGTATAATGGAGGTTTTCTTGGATGATCTTGCCGGCCATTCTTGTAAGAGAATGGACCACCCCAAGCACCTTTGTTGGATTCTCGAACGATGTATACACTGCAAGATCTGATTGAATCCCAATAAATGCATCTTTGTGGTGAGGTCAGGTCGCCTTCTAGGATTCATATTTTCGAAAGAGGGTATTAGAGTCAATCCTCTTAAAGTTGAGGCAATACTTCTGTTGCCTCCTCCGCGCAACTTGTTTCAAATTCAGATCCTCCAAGGGAGAGCTACTTTTCTACATCATTTTGTAGTCAATTATGCTAAGCTTACCAAAGGTTTCGCGTGTTTGTTGAAGAAAGACACACCGTTTATCTGGGATGAGCGAGCCAAGTAGTCTTTCGATGCCCTTAAGAAAGCTTTGGTATTAGCCCCTGTGCTTAGTCCACAACTTCGCATGAGATTTCATACTTTTTGTGGCTGCATCTCAAGAGATGATTGGCATGGTCTTGGTTCAGGTTGATGACGCACTCATAGAGCATGTCATCTATTACCTTAGTCGAAATCTAGTAGATGCTGAACTGAGATATACTCACATAGAAAAGTTGGCACTTGCAACTATGCATGCAGTCCAACGGTTACAACACTATATTTTGCTTAGAACAACCACAGTTGTAGCACATATCAATCCGCTTTAGTTCGTGCTATCATGACGCCTTATAGGGGGAAAGTACAATAAATGTATTGTGATCCTTCAGGAGTTCGATCTCCATTTTGCTTCGGCGAAGTCGGTGAAATCGTTGGTGTTTGTTGAGCTTATGTCGAACCTTCCGAGACTTGATGAGGATGTCATCCATGAAGATTCCTTTGTGGATGAACACTTATTTCTTATCTCGTCCGAGGACCCTTGGTATGTGGATGTCATTGTATATCTCCAAACTTTGAAGTTTCCTCCGCATTATTCATGGGATGAGCGACGGCATGTGAAACATCACGCTAAATATTATACTATCGTCAGTGACACTTTGTATCGCCAAGGAAAGGATTCTATTCTCCGTCGTTTCTTGACTCACGAAGAAGTGGAGCGGGTGCTTAATGATTGCCATGCAGGGGCATGTGGCGGTCACTTATCTGGGCTTGCTACAGCCCAATTTATTATGCGAGCTGGTTACTTTTGGCCTTCAATCTTTAAGGATTGTATAAATGTTGTGAAGAGATGTCACCCTTGCCAGGTGTTTTCTCGAAATATACACTCACATCCAGCGCCCCTTCATCCAGTCATCACCATCGGTCCCTTCACCAAGTGGGGGGTGGATTTCATCGATTGCAAGCTAGCTTCAGCTAAGGGGCATCACCATATTATAGTGGCTGTGGACTACTTTTCCAAATGGGCTGAGGACATGCCTACCGTAAAAGCCGACGGTACTACAACAACCCATTTCGTATTCAATCAAATTATTACTCAGTTTGGTATTCCGAAAGAGATTGTCACTGACCATGGAAGTCACTTTTAGAACAAAATGATGGAGGATTTGTCTCTCAATCTTGGGTTTCGTTAAGAACACTCATCCTCTTACTATCTCCAAGCGAATGGTCAAGTTGAAGCAGTAAATAAGTCTTTAAAGACCATTCTCCAATGCACCATCCAACAAAGCAACACCAACTGGTACACTATCTTATATCCTGCTTTGTGGGCATATCGAACCATAGTCAAGACTGCCACCGGGTTCTCACCATTTCAGCTAGTACATGGTGTGGAGTTGATTTTACCGATTGAATGCGAAATCCCTTCACTTAAACTGGCCATAGAGCTTCTCCCTGATACAACGGGTCTTGAGCAACGTTTAATCCACCTTGAGCAACTTGACGAGCAGCGTTGAGATGCTGTTGTGGCTATAGATTCCAATAAACGTCGTGTTAAGGTTCAGTACGATAGGTCTGTCTGTCCCTAGAAATATGATGAACGTGACTTGGTCCTCTTATATGACCAAGCTAAATAACCCTTGGGGGCAAGCAATTGTGGAGAACCTGCAACAATTAATTAATAAGAATATGCGAAATAGCAGAAATGACAGAACTCATAATCACTTTTATTGATCATAGGCCACTTCGAGGGGGAAACCTCCTTTGAGCAAGCTCAATACAAATAACTTCACGGTGCCTTCATAGGCCTCAACACACACTTATATACTAGGTCTAGGTGCCAATACTATGGGTCAAAACCATGGGCCAATACAAACTATGGATCAACAATACTACGGGCGACTTACAAAGCATATGCGCCAAACAACAATAACACAAACTATGGATCAACAAATACTACGGGACGACTTATAAAGCATATGAGTCCAACAACAATATTACAATAAAGTAAAGACATGGGTTGATCCAGGTGGATATTGGTGGCCACCCACCTTTCCAACTGGCTCAAAACAGTTTTATGGCAATTTTGGTATTGTACTATTTTTAGTAGTTTTTCAGGTCTTGAACTTCCGGGGGCCATTTTGAGGCCCTAAACGACCTTTTTTGGCAATTTGGGGGGCCAAACGGTTGCCCCCAACATGCATTTGGCCCCAGTCGAAAGTTGTAAATCTCGGATAGACCTTTCCAATGGGCTACCGAGCACCCCAAACGGAGATCGTATGCAAAAGTTACGACCCCGAGAAGTTGATGTACTAACTTACCCAAACGGGGCCCACATGACTTTTGGCGCTTCATCTCCTAGGGTTAGGTTTTTGGATGTATAGGGTTTTTGACATTCCTGTTTATTGTAAAAAGGCCTTGAGATCCTCATTGTAACCATCTTCTTGCGAAATGAGAGAAGCCGTCACATCTCCTCTCAGAGATAAGCCGCCACCATTCCAGCAAGCTTGTTTTTCGCTGCATTTTACAGTTCTAGCTTATTTCCTTATTGAATAGAAAACCAGTTTTACTGTATCTCTATTATTTTGTGTTAAGCATCTGATAATAATCTGTATTCATTTCATTCTGCTCATAAAATCCGGATCAGTGGTATCAGAGCGGTCTGCTCCTTATCGTCTTAATGCATGTCCCCAACGAGGTTAGGGTACAAAGAATTGGGTCTCGAGCTTGTTTCTCTTGAGGACAAAAGCTCTCGCACGCCCAAGCGACCTCTCATGGCAGGAGAAAAGAAAGATGATGGGACAAGAGATCCTATCAAAATGTTGCTTGAGGAATCCCTCACGCAGTAGAGGAACGAGATGATGGATAATTTCGCACAAATCCTTCGACGACTACCAACAAGCGACGCATCTTCCTCGAGCGGAGGCGCCGCCCCCTTCAAGGTACAAATCAACTTTGATATCCCTATATTTGAAGGACAAATAGACCCAGATGCTGTAGATAAGTGGTTGAATCTAATAGAAGGGTATTTTTCTGTCCATAACTTTTCGAATAAAGAAAAGATTACTTTTGCACTCCTCAAAGCCGTTCCCCATGTCAAAGATTGGTGGGAAACATTCTGCGAGCAAAAGGACACAGAAGAAGCCTCATTATTTTTAGTCACGGCCACCTGGGAATCCTTCAGGGATGCTATTAAGGAACAATACTACCCTGTTGGAAGTTATGACGATTTGTATACCAAATGGACCACACTGCAACAAGAAAGAGACCAAGCAGTGCCAGAGTTCACAAATATCTTCCATACCTTGCGCACTAAGCTGGGTATCAAAGATTTAGAGCGACATCTGGTGCTCAAGTATCATGGTGGTTTGCATAGATACATCCAGACCGAAATGGAATTTCTGGACATCTCTTCCTTGGGCGCGGCCTACCAATATGCTGTCAAAATCGAGCAGAAGCTCAAACAAAAGACATAGCAATTTGGGCCTGGGAACCCTTCACAGCAAAAGACAGGAAAGGGAAGCCCCAACCCACAGAATAAAGGACAGAGCAAAGATGGACAGCATCAGGACAACCAGTCCAAGCCGCAAGCAAAGAAGGACACCGGAAAAACAAAGAAAGATACCGGGAAGTGGTGCGACTTCCATAAGAGCCCTTGGCATAACACTGCTGATTGGCACTCAAAGCAGTCGCTGGTGGCCGAAGTGAAAGCATCTGAATCAGATGCGGGTTTTGACTCTGAGTCCGAACCAGAAAGGGGAAGACAGATCATTGACGCAGAACCCAGTGCCACCGTTGCCACCACCAAGCTCCATCCTGATGAACTAGAAGAGCCAGAAGAAGGAGAACGCCTCTTCCATTCACAGATGTGGGTAAAAGGCACCCCGCTGCATTTCATCGTTGATAGCGGTATCCAGAAGAATCTCATCTCAACAGAGGTTGTCAAGCGCCTGGCCCTGCCGACAACGGTGCACCCACAACCCTACACCATTGGATGGCTCCGCAAAGGAAGCGATCTCCGTGTCAGCCAACAGTGCCGACTGCCATACGGCATCAAGCCCTTCAAGGACGAGGTATTGTGTGATGTTGCTCCTCTCGAAGTTTCAGATGTTCTTTTGGGCCAACCTTATTTATGGAAACGTCATGCTATATATGAGTCTAGGCCTCGTAGTGTTATTATTTCTTTGAACAGGAAATTGTACAGGATACCCGAGGCAGTCCCTCCTAGTGCTATTTCCTTGATCTCTGCCAAGCAATGTAGGAAGGTCATCTCTCAGACTGGGAAATTTGTCTTCTTCGTGATTCGCTCTCAGAGTGAAAGAAAGATCGCAACCACATCCCGGGCCTCCGCGACTGATCTATCCACACAACAGAAGCAAGTGGATAAGGTGGTGGAAGGATACTCAGATATCTTCTCCTCTCCGACGGGGGTACCTCTGCACTGCCAGGTCAAGCATCCCATCGATCTGACCCTAGGCGCACCGCTACCCAATGGGCCATTCTATCGCCGCTCTCTGTTGGAAAACGAGGAGATCAAGAGGCAGATCCAAGAATTGCTCCACAAGGGGCACATCCATCCCAGTTCATCACCTTGTGGGAGCCCAATCATGCTGGTGCAGAAGAAAGATGGGACCTGCCGACTCTGCATTGATTACCGGGCCCTGAATAAAATCACAGTCCGTAACCGGTACCCCGATTCCCCGAATCGACGACCTCCTTGATCAGCTCACGGGGGCCAAATACTTTAGTAAGATTGATCTGAAGTCGGGCTACCACCAGGTCCCAATAGAACAGACAGATGTATGGAAGACTGCCTTCAAGTCAAAAGAAGGTCTTTTTGAATGGCTGGTCATGCCTTTTGGTTTGACAAATGCTCCAGCAACTTTTATGAGGATGATGGACGATATCCTACGACCTTTCACCAACAATTTTGTAGTGGTGTATCTGGATGACATCCTCATCTACAGCAAGACTTGGGACGAACACTTGCAGCATATTCAGTAGGTTCTACACACCCTGCGGGAGCACAAACTATATGCAAACTTGGAAAAATGCTCCTTTGGCATGGACAGGGTCCATTACTTAGGCTACATCGTTGATCGACATGGTGTGCATGTGGATCCAGCCAAGATCCAGGTCATTCGTGACTGGCCAGCCTTAACCACCCTCACTGAACTTCGAAGCTTCTTGGGCCTTGCCAATTTCTATCGCCGGTTCATGCTGGGATTCTCTCATATCGCATGGGCCCTCAGCCAAATGACCAGGGGTGGTGGTAAGGAAAAATTTATGTGGGGCCTGTCCCAACAAAAAGCCTTCGATGACTTGAATAAGCGTTTGTGCTCATCGTTGGTACTCTCATTACCGAACCTGCAACATCCCTTTTAGATCGAGACAGATGCTTCAGATTATGCTGTGGGTGCCGTTCTCACTCAACACGGCCACCCCGTGGCATATCATAGTGAGACACTATCAGATGCTGTCCGCAAGTACCCTACCTATGACAAATAAATGTACTCCATTGTGCAAGCCTGCTGCCAGTGGAGACATTACATTGTTGGGAAGGAGACAGTCATCCATACTGATCACAAGCCACTATAGTTCATGCAGACCCAAGGAAAGTTGCAGAATGACCGCTATCAGAAGTGGTCAACATATTTACAGCAGTTCCACCTCAACATCAAATATAAAACAGGGAGTACCAACCGAGTTGTTGACTGCCTCAGTCGACCTCCAGTCGTGGCACTTACCACGGTGCTAGACTCTTGTGGCCACTAGACCTCCGGATGGCCTCACCTCTACGAGACAGACCTTGACTTCTCCGCCACCTATCAAATGTTGGGCACCAACTCAGTGGTTGCTAATTTCCATCTTCAGGACGGGTTGTTGTGTCATCTGGGCCATCTCTGCATTCCATCAAGCGAGTGTGCGAAGCTGATTTGGGAAGATCACTATAGTCGGGTGGTAGGACACTTTGGCGTCGAAAAGACAGTGGTAGTGTTGCAGAAACATTTCTACTGGCCGAAACTTCGACAGGATGTCGGCAAGTATATCAGGTCCTGCATCGCTTGCGCTATTGCCAAACCGACCACTAAAAAATAGGGCCTATACACCCCTCTGCCTACTCCTGATAGGCCGTGGGAATCCATCTCAATGGACTACATGTCGGGCCTCCCGTCCACCAAGAGTGGAAACGACTGTGTTTTCGTGGTTGTTGATCGCTTTTCCAAGATGGTGATTCTAGCCGCTTGCAAGAAGAACATCACAGCAGAAGCCACTGCCAAGCTCTTCTTTGAACGAGTATGGGTACATTTTGGGATCCCACAGACCATTATCTCAGACCGTGATAGTCGATTCCTCAGCTCATTCTGGTCAAGCCTCTGGTCACTACTGGATACCAAGCTCACCAAATCCACTGCCTTTCACCCCCAGACCGATGGACAACCGGAGGTCGTCAATCGGATGGTCGTACATATCCTGCGCATGTACAATTCAACACACCCTCGCACATGGGATGAGAGTCTCCCCTATGTCCAACATAGCTACAACCGAGCCTTGCATAGCTCAACTGGCCAAAGCCCCTTTCAGGTGGGGTTGGGATTCCAACCATTGGGCCCCATGGATGTTGCACTTCCCCTTGCGACCACCTCGGCCGACTCGTCCCCAGAAGCTAACAAAGTCGCCCGGTTCACTGAACGGATCCAGCATATCCGCCAACAGGTTCAGGATATTCTACAGAAGTCTAATGCCAAGTACAAGCAGCGCCATGATCAACATCGGGTGCCACATAAGTTTCAGGTGGGCGACAAAGTTTGGTTTCATTTGCAGAAAGAACGCCTTACAGGGCCCCATCGAAAGCTTTTCCCACTCCGTTATGGGCCGTACACCATCACCAAGGCGGTGGGTGACAATGCTTTTGAGCTCAACATTCCCCCCTTCCTGGGTCTGCATCCAGTCTTCAACGTGGCTCTCCTTCGGCCATATTTCCCACCACTATTAGACACCTCAGAGATAGCAGAGAAGTTGACACCAACAGAGCTCAACCCTCACTGCCTACAACAAGCATCCAGTGATCATATTGCAGACACACAGATCAAGGGCACTCGACATCAAAGGATCCAGCTTTATCGAGTTGTCAAAGCAGGGCAGCTCCTGCACTAAGGCAAGTGGCTCACCCAAGGCCAAATTCAAGAGAAATTTCCTCATCTGATGGGGGAACTCAACACAATGGAGACCATTACTTCCTAAGAAGGGAGGATTGATCCAGGTGGATATTGGTGGCCACCCACCTTTCCAACTGGCTCAAAACCGTTTTATGGCAATTTTGGTATTGTACTATTTTTAGCAGTTTTTTGGGTCCTGAACTTCCGGGGCCATTTTGATGCCCTAAACGACCTTTTTTGGCAATTTGGGGGGCCAAATGGATGCCTCCAACACACATTTGGCCCGATTCAAAAGTTGTAAATCTCGGATAGACCTTTCCAACGGGCTACCGAGCGCCCCAAACGGAGATCGTATGCAAAAGTTACGACCCCGGGAAGTTGATGTACTAACTTACCCAAACAGGGCCCACATGACTTTTGGCGCTTCATCTCCTAGGGTTAGGTTTTTGGATGTCTAGGGTTTTTGACATTCCTGTTTATTGTAAAAAGGTCTTGAGAGCCTCATTGTAACCATCTTCTTGTGAAATGAGAACAACCGTCACATCTCTTCTCAAAGATAAGCCGCCACCATTCCAGCAAGCTTGTTTTCCGCTGCATTTTATAGTTCTAGCTTATTTCCTTATTGAATAGAAAACCAGTTTTACTGTATCTCTGTTATTTTGTGTTAAGCATCTGATAATAATCTGTATTCATTTCGTTCTACTCATAAAATCCGTATCATGGGTTCCTAACATCCCCGCCCCCTTAGAAAAAGCTTCGTCCTCAAAGCTTGAGATGTGGAAATTGATCCAGAATCTAAAGGAGTGGTTCCCCTGTAGCATCCTCGGGTTGCATGTCGGGCCACTGAATCGTTTTGAATTTCAGGGAGGATTGCATGTAAGGCTGTAGATGAAGAAGAACCATATCAACTACATGAAAAGTGCGCTCAGAATGGTGCTGATCGGCTTGTTGTTTCAGTCGAATTCTTGCCATGTGAAGATTGTCTTGCAAAATAAGAAGAATTTGATCACGGTTTCGAAAAATCGAGTCAATTGCCTGAATTGGGGAGCTGTTGAAGGTGTATGGAAGAGGGACTGGCAGTTCCTGTCCAGAGATTGCTTCATATGGTGTCCTTTTAGATGTGGTACTGTACCATTGGAGTGCTTCTAGGAAATCCATAGAAATAGTTGTCCAAATCTGTGTAAGGATGGGCAAGGGTTATCGAGCAGTTCTGAAAGGAGTGTCGTTTCACTCGTGTTGACCTGGGAAGTATCATAGTCAACCACCATCCATTGAATTGTCATTTTCAGTCCCTGCCAAAAGAAGTTACATTGTTCCCGGTCATATGTTTGGAGGAACCCAAAGTACTCTGCCGATGAAGAAGCATGGAGTTCATAGAAGAGATAGCCCCATTGAATAGATTGCAACCAATTTGGAACAAGAAGAGAAATTGCTGGAAGAGAAACTGGGTCATAAAATGTGAGAGAGTCATAACTCATGAGGTGGATAACCCATTTCAGGTGTGCTGGGGAGGAGACCCGTTGTTCCAAGAAATTCTCCAAACTTGGGAGATTAGTCTTGAGGAAGAAATAATTCCTGAATAGGGATGGTTGCCACTTCGACACTGCATGAAAAATAGCCATCATGTCCTGCTGAGATGTAGATGCGGCTAAATGCTTACCGAAAAGGTCTCATGAAGGCGGCAAGCCTACTGGTGCAGCAAAGACACCTATATATCTATCCAAGGAAGTAGTGGAGGCCGTTGGTGGGTGCATCTGAATGGAATGGAGCTGAGCGATGACACCATGTGAATTCCTCTTAAGGATCTTTTCCAGGTGATGTGAAATGATGATGCGGAGAGACCCTGGTTGTGAGTGTTGAAATATTGTAACTTCAAAGAATATTATATTTGTACCTTATTATTTCGGAGATGTTTCATTCCTCCGTGAAGATCTTATTGTATATTCGGAGATGTTTATTCCTCCATCGGAATGTGGTAACTTGGGTTATTAGACTTCCCTAGTGGGGGTCGGCCCTGTATGTGTTATGTGGGTCAAAGGGTTGTTACACCACCCTAGTGGGGTCGGCCCAGTAAGTTGTAGTGGGGTGTTTAACCCAGTGGTAAAGTTGGGGCCGACCTAGTTAATATAAAGTACAAGTTGGAGATTTATATAAATAGAGGAGGTGTGTTCCTCATTATACACACACTTCCCTCACTTGAAATGTAGCGCACTTGTGAGAGAGAGGTCTTCTATGGAGGAGGAGGAGATCATTTCTATGGTTTGCATCTTTGTATATTGCTAGTCATCTATATTGAGGAAGCTTTGCTGGGTTTTCTACCCCATGAGGGTTTCCCAGGATAAATCTGTGTCTCTTGTGTTTATGCTGTGCTTTTTGTTTCTTCAGTGATCCTGTATATGATATTATTGTGAAATGGAATGTAATGTTGATATTTTCTATCTTAGCATATTGAATATTAACATGGTATCAGAGCTAACCTGAAGGAATACAATGTATGGCACTTACGACACTTGCTTCACTTGTGACAATTTGAAGGTTTGGGTTTTATATAGCAAAAACCAGTCATCGTGGAACTTTCGCTATAAATCCATTTCTGAAAATGTGCGGGATCTGAAAATTTTACAGTTTGTAGATAAGATCCCCATGTAACTTGTGTCCAAAGGGAACCCTTAGATTCGTTGTACTTTGTGAGTTATGATCAGTACAAGCTAGGGTTTCTGCCTCTTCTAGATCTCAGTCAAAATCAGGTGACCTAGGAAAAAAGGTCATAACTTGGGCTAGGAAGCTCCAAATGAAATTTCATAAAATGTGACAGGTAGTACACTATTGGTACTATCTCAAGAAACATTTTCAGAGGCCTACATTGAACCAGTGACACGTGGAACACCGTACAAGTTCGATCTCCTGTTTTATCCCATACAAAGGTCACGTTGCGACACTTGGCATAAATCTCTCTCAGAGAATCCAATTGAGGTCAGATCTATCGAGATGGAAATATGATAGGTTAGGATACCACAAAAACGTTTTCAGATCCTGTGGATTGAAAAGTTTGAAGTTACAGCAGAAACAATCAGGTACATATTTCTGTCAAAACATAATTACTAATGATATACTTAATCTTGATTTGTAGGAAATATCATGAAGAATGATGAACACCGAACAAGTGATGGATGTTCAACAAGAATATTTACAAATCAAACAAAATATAGAAGGCTCATGGCTAGAAGATTCTCTTAGAAAAAGGAAGAGAATCATGACAAGATGTTTGCTCCAAGTGGCTAGATAAGACCATTCTCTTAATGGTGTAATTAAAGAAGAAGTGTGAATCAGGTTCTATATGGGTACTCAGGATCGATAGTAATTTGATGAGCTTAATGATCACCATGGGTGATGTGAATCTCAACCTTTGCTACAAGGTTGAATATGGTTTCTATACACAGATGACAAAGATGCAAGAAGGAACCCACCACAGAGTTCGAATGATATTGAGGCTCATATCAGTAGACCCATCTGACGAGAGATGGCATAGATAGATGGTTGCAGAAATGAAAATGAAAGATCTCAGATTGATGCATTACTTCCTAGGTCTGGAAGTATGGCAAGGCTCAGAAGGAATATTTCTCATCCCGGGAAAGTATGCTGTGGAAATCTTGAGAAGATTTGATATGTTGGAATGTACAACCATGGCCACTCTCATGGGTTCCGACTTGAAGCTGTTAGCTGATGACTTAGAGTTAGTGGATGTGACTCTATACAAAAAAATTATTGGGTCATTGATGTATCTAACAAATACTAGTTCAGATATATGCTTTGCTGTGAACACCTTGAGTCAGTATCTAGTGGAAAATAGATGTGTTCACCTGATAGTTGCAAAGCATGTGACTAGGTACCTAAAGGGTACAATAGACTTTGATCTATGTTATCTTGGAGATCATGACTTCAGATGGCTACACAAATGTTGATTGGACAAGAAGTGTATCAGGCAGAAAGAGCACATTGAGAGGATGTTATTGTCGGGGATCAGCCATGATCTCGCATTTTAGCAGGAAGAGGTCTAGTGTGGCTCTCAACATAAGCAGAATATATGGCTGCTTGCTCTGCTAGTTGTGAAGTAGTATGGCTTTAGGATTGTTTGACTTAGAGATAGACCCAACTGTGATCCCGTGTGACAAACAAAGTTGTATCAAGATGGAAAATAATCCAGTGTTCCATGATAATTCAAAGCACATAGAGATTTGATATTTCTATTTACGAGATATGGTGCAGAAAGGAATTATAAAGATCGAATTTGTGGGCATTGATGAACAAGTTATCAATGTACTAACCAAACCTCTACCTCAAGTAAAGTTTGAGTATTTTTCGAGACAAGCTTGGTAGGACCCTCCTCGAAAGGGGGAGAGATGTGGTCACTTATGATGAGATTGCCTGCATCGATAGTGAGGTCGATGATGTGGATACCTATATTGGTGATGCCGACGGAGAGGTTGGTGGATAGTCCTTAGATTGGGTCTAAGTTGATGAGGGGATTGCATCATCCTTGAACACATGTTCTAAAAGGATCTGTGGACATATGTCTCCGAGAAAGAAGAGGGATTGCATCATCCTTGAACATATGTTCTAAATTGATCCGTAGACAGTTTTCTTCGAGAATGAAGTCCTTAGTGGACAGGTGGGGATTGTATCATCCCTGGACTTCGGTCCGTTGATATGATCCATAGACATATGATCTCCGAGAATGAAGTCCTTAGTGGACAAGTGGGGATTGTATCGTCCTCGAAATTCGGTCCCTTGAATTGATCCGTAGACGTATGGTCTTCGAGACTGAAGTCCTTGATGGACAAGAGTGAGGATTAAGTCATCCTTAGACATAGTACTAAATGTACGGGAAGAGGATTAAGTCATCCTTGGACATAGTCCTAAATGTATGGGAAGAGGATTAATTCATCCTTGGACATAGTCCTAAATGAACGGGGTGAGGATTAAGTCATCCTTGGACATAGTCCTAAATGTACGGGGTGAGGATTAAGTCCCTTGGAGATAGTCCTAAATGTATGGTGGGGATTATTTCATCCTTGGACATAATCCTAAATGTACGGTGGGGATTAAATCATCCTTGGACATAGTCCTAAATGAATGGTGTGGATTAAATCATCCTTGGACATAGTCCTAAATGAATGGTGTGGATTAATCATCCTTAGACCGTAAATCCCATAATTCTGAAAGGAAGGATAGTCTTAAACATGATTGTGATAAGATTGATCCCGTAATTTTGAAAGGAAGGATCATGTATATTGTAGAGTATGCTGCTATTGTGTATACTTGACTGATGAGGATACTTGTATTGATATTGATGATATGTATTGATGAGGATACTTGTATTGATGATATGTATACTTGTATTGATGAGGATACTTGTATTGATGATGCATATCCTTGTATTGGTGTGGATACTAATACTGATGATCTAGATGACGATGCTGCTGATCGTGATGATCGTGTGATGACGATGCTGCTGATTGTGATGGTCTAGATGATGATGCTGATGATTGTGTGATGACGATGCTGATGATCGTGTGATGACGATGCTGATGATCGTGTGATGACAATGCTGATGACCATGTGATGACGATGCTGATGATCGTGAGGATCCAGATGTTGATGTTGCTGTAGCTGTTCGAGTGTTGCAGAAGATAAAGACTCAGTACTGAAGATGTTGATGTTCCAGTATTGAAGATGTTCCAGTAACTGCTTGAGTTACTGATGATGTTGAGAAAGCTTCCAATGATTTATAGATGTATCATGTATGATGTTTGTGACTCCTTGCTCATGTAGATGCTATTATAATATGCTTCTCGTTAAGGGGGAGTGTTGAAATATTGTAACTTCAAAGAATATTATATTTGTACCTTATTATTTTGGAGATGTTTCATTCCTCCGTGAAGATCTTATTGTATATCCGGAGATGTTTCATTCCTCCGTGAAGATCTTATTGTATATCCGGAGATGTTTATTCCTCCATCGGAATGTGGTAACTTGGGTTATTAGAATTCCCTAGTGTGGGTCGGCCCTATATGTGTTATGTGGGTCAAAGGGTTGTTACACCACCCTAGTGGGGTCGGCCCAATCAGTTGTAGTGGGGTGTTTAACCTAGTGGTAAAGTTGGGGCCGACCTAGTTAATATAAAGTACAAGTTGGAGATGTGTATAAATAGAGGAGGTGTGTTCCTCATTATACACACACTTCCCTCACTTGAAATGTAGCGCACTTGTGAGAGAGAGGTATGCTATGGAGGAGGAGGAGATCATGTCTTTGGTTTGCATCTTTGTATATTGCTGGTCATCTATATTGAGGAAGCTTTACTGGGTTTTCTACCCCATGAGAGTTTCCCAGGATAAATCTGTGTCTCTTGTGTTTATGCTGTGCTTTTTGTTTCTTCAGTGATCCTGTATATGCTATTATTGTGAAATGGAATGTAATGCTAATATTTTCTATCTTAGCATATTGAATCTTAACATGGTATCAGAGCTAACCTGAAGGAAGGCAATGTATGGCACTTACGACACTTGCTTCACTTGTGACAATTTGAAGGTTTGGGTTTTATATAGAAAAAACCAGTCATCGTGGAACTTTTGCTATAAATCCATTTCTGAAAAGGTGCGGGATCTGAAAATTTTACAGTTTGTATATAAGATCCCCATGTAACTTGTGTCCAAAGGGAACCCTTAGATTCATTGTACTTTGTGAGTTATGATCAGTACAAGCTAGGGTTTCTACCTCTTCTAGATCTCAGTCAAAATCAGGTGACCTAGGAAAAAAGGTCATAACTTGGGCTAGGAAGCTCCAAATGAAATTTCGTAGAACGTGACAGGTAGTACACTGTTGGTACTATCTCAAGAAATGTTTTCAGAGGCTTACATTGAACCAGTGACACGTGGCACACCGTACAAGTTTGATCTCCTGTTTTATCCCATACAAAGGTCACATTGCGACACTTGGCATAAATCTCTCTCAGAGAATACAATTGAGGTTAGACCTATCGAGATGTAAATATGACAGGTCAGGATACCACAAAAATTTTTTTCAGACCCTGTGGATCGAAAAGTTCAAAGTTACAGAAGAAACAATCAGGTACATATTTCTGTCAAAACAGATTTATTTTTTAGCACATTCATTCATGGCTTCCGGAATTTAGGGTTTCGGAGAAAGTTGGAATTTCTATAATCAGAGACCAAGGCTGGATGCTACTCATAAAAATAGAAATTTAGAGACCAAGATCAGAATTTTTGGTTGGGCAGAAGAGTGGGCTTGATCAAACCCCAGTTCGGGATTTTGATCGGAAAGATGGAAAATTAGGGCTTCAGCAAATTTTTGAAGTCTGTGACCACGGCTGGAAGCTCCTCAGAAAAATAAAAGTTTAGAGCCTTGGATCAAACCTTTTGATTAGGAAAAATGGTGGGCTCCATCAAACCCTAGTTCGGGATCCTGTCTAGAAGATCCAGAAGTTTCAAAGGCAATTTTTGAGGGGTCAAATTTTGGAGATTTCAAAATTAAAGAAGTGTGAAAGTCAAAGATTGAATCTTTAGGGTTTCTCTAACAAACCCTAATCGAGCTCCAGATCCATTTTTAGGGGCAGTTGAGGCTAAGGCCTTACATAAGAAGACTACAAGAAATCTCGACAGGTATGACTTAAGGAGATACATGTATGTCTTGAAATTTGATTCTTGATTAAGTTCATAATATGTTTGTCTTCACATTATTTAGGTTAGTACAATCTCGATTAATGTTAGAATTGTCTTATCACCCTAATAAAAGTATGAATGCATGTGAATGATAGAAGACATTCATTGATTAGGGTTATATGATTGTACTAATGCACTGTGGTGTTGTATGAGGTTGATGTTGTTTGCTAACAAGATACAAGTACATCACGAAAGACAAATCAGGCTCCATGAACATGACAACATGAAGACAAAGACTCCTCCACAATCTTTGTTCTACTTACGAGGTATGTATGACTTTGTTCTATTATGAGATATGTAGGTTCGAGCACAGAATCTCTAAATCATTGAAGAGAACAAATAATATATTGATTAGGTATGTTAGACATAACTAAGGAGGTATACTAATTCAGGTATGTTTTCCTATATCAAGTTAGAATCTTACCTTGTGTTAGGATCCCTTATATAAGTATACTTGATATGATTGGTTATGCTTATTCATAATGTAATCAAGGGTTTATGCATATTATGTCTTTTATCTTGATTGATGATATGCATGAGTAAAAGAAGACTTCCCTGAAACCTTGAATACTAATGTTTATTATCTATGATCATGACTATACATATTCAAGATTATTTAGAATTATAATGTTTTGATAATATTTATAATATACTAATGAATGTATGTTTGTGTATGAGATCATGAGGATAAAACTAGTGCACACTTGAGCATGCACAATGGGACAGAATGAATAGAAGTTCAAAAGACATTTAGAAGATCAAGCGGGAGGCAACCACACAAACATAAAAGATAAGTATTTGAGTTGTTATTTGAAATAGTAAATGATATTGCGTGTAATAGGTTGTATGCATATTTGTATTCCTAGAATATATCATGCTAAGTGTAAACCTTCTTAGAGCATTGAACAATATACTACTAATATGCATATGATTGTTAAGTTGGACAAACATTCCATTGTTGCTTGTCTAGAATGAAACCTCTTTGCTGACATGCTGAGAGCTGTGCACACTCTCGATAGTATGTTCTGGTAGAGATGGAAGGCATCTACATAGCCACTTTATGCATACAGGATATGGAAACGTGTTGTGCCAAAGTATTGGTCAAGATAGTTGCATAACTATGTAAATGATATCTGCATGCATAATAGGTTATCATGTCAACATGATTTGATGATTATGAAGCATTACTAATCATATACTTAATCTTGATTTGTAGGAAATATCATGAAGAATGATGAACACCGAACAAGTGATGGATGTTCAACAAGAAGATTTACAAATCAAACAAAATATAGAAGGCTCATGGCTAGAAGATTCTCTTAGAAAGAGGAAGAGAATCATGACAAGATGTTTGCTCCAAGTGGCTAGATAAGACCATTCTCTTAATGGTGTAATTAAAGAAGAAGTGTGAATCAGGTTCTATATGGGTACTTAGGATCAATAGTAATTCGATGAGCTTAATGATCACCATGGTTGAAGTGAATCTCAACCTTTGCTACAAGGTTGAATAGGGTTTCTATACACAGATGACATAGATGCAAGAAAGAATCAACAGAGTTCGAATGATATTGAGGCTCATATCAGTAGACCCATCTGACGAGAGATTGCACAGATAGATGGTTGCAGAAATGAAAATGAAAGATCTCAGATTGATGCATTACTTCCTAGGTCTGGAAGTATGGCAAGGTTCAGAAGGAATCTTTCTCATCCCGGGAAAGTATGCTGTGGAAATCTTGAGAAGATTTGATATGTTGGAATGTACAACCATGGCCACTCTCATGGGTTCCGACTTGAAGCTGTTAGCTGATGACTTAGAGTTAGTGGATGTGACTCTATACAGACAAATTATTGGGTCATTGATGTATCTAACAAATAGTAGGTCAGATATATGCTTTGCTGTGAACACCTTGAGTCAGTATCTAGTGGAAACTAGATGTGTTCACCTGATAGTTGCAAAGCATGTGACGAGGTACCTAAAGGGTACGATAGATTTTGATCTATGTTATCTTGGAGATCATGAATTCAGATGGCTACACAAATGTTGATTGGACAAGAAGTGTATCAGATAGAAAGAGCAAATTGAGAGGATGTTATTGTCTGGGATCAGCCATGATCTCGCAGTTTAGCAGGAAGCGGTCTAGTGTGGCTCTCAACATAAGCGAAATATATGGCTGCTTGCTCTGCTAGTTGTGAAGCAGTATGGGTTCAGGATTGTTTGACTTAGAGATAGACCCAACTGTGATCCTGTGTGACAAATAGAGTTGTATCAAGATGGAAAAGAATCCAGTGTTCCATGATAATTTAAAGCACATAGAGATCTGATATTTCTACTTACGAGATATGGTGCATAAAGGAATTATAAAGATCGAATTTGTGGGCACTGATGAACAAGTTACCGATGTACTAACCAAACCTCTACCTCAAGTAAAGTTTGATTATTTTTCGAGACAAGCTTGGTAGGACCCTCCTCTAAAGGGGGAGTGATGTGGTCACTTATGATGAGATTGCCTGCATCGACAGTTATGTCGATGATGTGGATACCTATATTGGTGATGCCGACAGAGAGGTTGGTAGATAGTCCTTAGATCGGGTCTAAGTTGATGAGGGGATTGCATCATCCTTGAACACATGTTCTAAAAAAGATCCGTAGACATATGTCTCTGAGAAAAAAGAGGGATTGCATCATCCTTGAACATATGTTCTAAATTGATCCATAGACAATTGTCTTCGAGAATGAAGTCCTTACTGGACAGGTGGGGATTGTATCATCCCTGGACTTCAGTCCCTTGAATTGATCTGTAGACATATGATCTCCGAGAATGAAGTCCTTAGTGGACAAGTAGGGATTGTATCGTCCCCAGAATTCGGTCCCTTGAATTGATCCATAGACGTATGGTCTTCGAGACTGAAGTCCTTGATGGACAGGAGTGAGGATTAAGTCATCCTTTGACATAGTACTAAATGTATGGGAAGAGGATTAAGTCATCCTTGGACATAGTCCTAAATGTACGGGAAGAGGATTAAGTCATCCTTGGACATAGTCCTAAATGAACGGGGTGAGGATTAAGTCATCCTTGGAGATAGTCCTAAATGTACGGGGTGAGGATTAAGTCATCCTTGGAGATAGTCCTAAATGTACGGTGGGGATTAAATCATCCTTGGACATAGTCCTAAATGTAGGGTGGGCATTAAATCATCCTTGGACATAGTCCTAAATGAATGGTGTGGATTAAATCATCCTTGGACATAGTCCTAAATGAATGGTGTGGATTAATCATCCTTAGACCATAAATCCCATAATTCCAAAAGGAAGGATAGTCTTAAACATGATTGTGATAAGATTGATCCCGTAATTCTGAAAGGAAGGATCATGTGTATTGCAGAGTATGCTGCTATTGTGTATACTTGATTGATGAGGATACTTGTATTGATATTGATGATATGTATTGATGAGGATACTTGTATTGATGAGGATACTTGTATTGATGATGTGTATCCTTGTATTGGTGTGGATACTAGTACTGATGATCTAGATGACGATGCTGCTGATCGTGATGATCGTGTGATGACAATGCTGCTGATTGTGATGGTCTAGATGACGATGTTGATGATTGTGTGATGACGATGCTGATGATCGTGTGATGACGATGCTGATGATCGTGTGATGACGATGCTAATGATCGTGTGACGATGATGCTGATGATCGTGAGGATCCAGATGTTGATGTTGCTGTAGCTGTTCGAGTGTTGCAGAAGATAAAGACTCAGTACTGAAGATGTTGATGTTCCAGTATTGAAGACGTTCCAGTAACTGCTTGAGTTACTGATGATGTTGAGAAACCTTCCAATGATTTATAAATGTATCATGTATGATGTTTGTGACTCCTTGCTCATGCAGATGCTGTTATAATATCCTTCTCGTTAAGGGGGAGTGTTGAAATATTGTAACTTTAAATAATATTATATTTGTACCTTATTATTCCAGAGATGTTTCATTCCTCCGTGAAGATCTTATTGTATATCCGGAGATGTTTATTCCTCCATCGGAATGTGGTAACTTGGGTTATTAGACTTCCCTAGTGGGGGTCGGCCCTGTATGTGTTATGTGTGTCAAAGGATTGTTACACCACCCTAGTGGGGTCGGCCCAGTCAGTTGTATTGGGGTGTTTAACCCAGTGGTAAAGTTGGGGCCGACCTAGTTAATATAAAGTACAAGTTGGAGATGTGTATAAATAGAGGAGGTGTGTTCCTCATTATACACACACTTCCCTCACTTGAAATGTAGCGCACTTGTGAGAGAGAGGTCTGCTATGGAGGAGGAGGAGATCATGTCTTTGGTTTGCATCTTTGTATATTGCTGGTCATCTATATTGAGGAAGCTTTGCTGGGTTTTCTACCCCATGAGGGTTTCCCAGGATAAATTTGTGTCTCTTGTGTTGATGCTGTGCTTTTTGTTTCTTCAGTGATCCTGTATATGCTATTATTGTGAAATGGAATGTAATGCTGATATTTTCTTTCTTAGCATATTGAATCTTAACAGTAAGCCCGTAAATTTGTGTTGTGTCCCATTGACGAAAAATTGCATCCAAAGTTCAGCAAAATCCCATAAGATGGGGCCAAGTGTGCGTAACCATTGAACACCCAAAACCACATCACATCCGCCTAGGGAGAAGGCAAACATGTTAGAGCGTAGGTTATAATCTTCCAGAGAGATACGCACATTGTGACACTTTCCCTTGCAAGGTAAGGTGCCCCCATTGGCAACCATGACTTCAAAGTTGGAGCAAGGATGGACAAAAGAATCAACCTGTTTGGCGATCCGAGGGTCAATGAAGTTATGTGTGCTACCGGAATCAATGAGTATTTTAAGAGGAAGCTTATTGAAGTAACCCCTGACCCGCATTGTTTGGGGCGTGGTGATGCCAGATAAAGCACTGAGAGCTATCTCTGGTTGGTCGTCCTAAGAGGGGGGGTTAATAGGCGGCTCTTGAATGTCGACCGGATCATCTTCTTCACCAATTTTAGAGGCAGGCATAGAATCCATATCCAAGAGAAAGAGCTTTTCCTGAACACATTTATGTTCCCGAGTGAATTTCTCATCACAATTATAACAGAGCCCTTTTTCTCTGTGTGCCTGCATCTCTGTTTCAGACAAATGCGTTATAGGAGTTGGTCGAGGAGCTGGCAGAACGGGAGGTCATTGAGATCCCATATTTTGGAAGGGAAAAAAGGTGGGTTTGGAGCACTGTTGGGCTACAATCTTGTCTTTTTCCAACTTAGCCAACCCCAGAGCTTCCATCATTGTGTTGGGACATAAAATTTTAACCTATGAGCGTATTTCATCCTTAAGACCACTGATAAAACAACTCCTGTAGAATTCCTCAGACAATCTTTCTGTGTGGTTGGCTAGTTTCTCAAATTCTGTCTGATACTCTCTCAGAGTGCCAATTTGGTGAAGTTTAGAAAGGGCTCTGGTGAATTCATCAAAATCACTAGGACCAATTCGTTGCAAAAGGAGCTGACAAAAATCTGGCCATTTTGGCTCGTCATGAGCCTTGATGTACCAACAATACCATTTAAGAGCTTCATGTTCCAAATGAAAGGATGCAAGTGGAACTTTGGTGACATCAAAAGTATTATGCAGACTGAAATATTGTTCTGCATGATAGATCCATCCAGTCAGATCAATACCATTGAAGCGAGGAAAATCAAGCTTCAAACCACAGAAATTGCTAGAAGAAGAGAACCCATTGTCGGATGAAGACACAGACTGTTGTTTGTTGTTCTGGGATGAATGCTCAAGATGGAGGCCAAGAAATTTTTCATCCAAATCCTGGAGTTTGGTTTGGATGGCTGCAAGTGCTTCCTCCATGGTGTGTGCTCCTGCATGGGTGACAACCATAACCAATTTTTTATTTTATTTTATTCGGGAATGGGTAGAAAAACACAAACAAAAGCTTATTTAGTAAATGGAAATTTGGATTTGGGAAAAACTCAGATGGGTAATTGGGGTTTGACTAGGTTTTGGACATTGTCGAAAGGATAGGGAAGCAGAAAAGGAGGATTTTATAAGGCGGGTGAAAGAGAAAATTTGGTAGAGAGGGACAAAGAAGCAGAATTAGGAAAGGAACTCTGTGGTAAAATTTGAAGGCGATCGGGTGAAAATTGAAGAAGTTATGGAAAACCCTAAAAATAGACAAATGTGAGATTTTGGGTGTTGGGAACTGGAATTTGGGATAGGGTCCTCAGGAATGAAATATGCAGAATGGGATGGCAGGGGTGTCAGAGAAGTTTCAAGGGAAATAGAGTTAAAACAAGGGAGATATGGCAGAAGGGATCTAAAACAGATAGATTTGCAACGTCACGGAAGTGATCAGAAATAGAGGAATCTGAAACGGTGCCGAATGGATAAAAAACGGCTGGATCTGAAATAGACCTGAAACGGATGGATCTGGAACGACTTTCAGAATGGATTTGAACGGCTGGATCTAAAACGGCACAGCAGTGATCGGCAACAGTTTAGCTGAAAATAGATATGGACCCCAGGTATGTGCGGCTTCCTAACAGTTTAGGGGTTTCACTTGGCCACCAATGTTGTCTGACGGCTTGCGTATTGGGGCAATACCCCTCACTCCACGGCTCAAGTAAAACTAATAATCGCTTTGCCACAAACGATAGCTCTTGGTTTACTTCACGGGTGGGAACTAGTCAATTAGGTAGGGGTCGTTGCCCTTTTTGCTGGTAGGTCCTCTCAATGGGCCAGTTACTTTGGGGTTCCTGTGGTAATCCTCACAATGAGTTTTAGGGCTTATGCCCAAGTACTTCCCACAGTTAAGTGGATAGGTATTATTCCTAGATTCGAACTTGCAATAGATGCAAAAATGTTTTTGGCAGAAATTTCACCCAATGTGCCCAAGAAAGTGCTCTGATACCAGATGTGGAGAACCTGCAATGATTAATTAATAAGAATATGCGAAATAGCAGAAATGACAGAACTTAGAATCACTTTTATTGATCGCAGGCCACTTCAAGGGGGAAACCTCCTTTGAGCAAGTTCAATACAAATAACTTCATGGTGCCTTCATAGGCCTCAACACACGCTTATATACTAAGTCTAGGTGCCAATACTATGGGTCAAAACCATGGGCCAATACAAACTATGGATCAACAATACTACGGGTGAATTACAAAGCATATGCGCCAAACAACAATAACACAAAATGTGGATCAACAAATACTACAGGACGACTTACAAAGCATATGCGTCCAACAACAATATACTAATAAAGTAAAGACATGGGTTCCTAACAACAAGTTCTACCCCATGTGGCATGGTACTTACATTGTGAGGCATGTCCTGGAAAAAGGAGCCTATGAATTAGAAGACTATGAGGGGACTGTCTTGAAGGAGCCTAGAAATGGGCTCTACCTCAAGTGGTATTACACTTGAACCTATAGTTCAGGCTAATTCTTTTGTATACTACTGTATAGCCACTTCTATACGTAGTTTAGCTTTCTTTTGGTTTTCATGTCTACTGATTAGCTTGCATTTGATTGATAGATGTCAGCAGAGTTTCCTACATTCTTAGGATTCGTGGATGGTGCTAGCCATCATACGCAGCAGGTTGCTTCTGCTGCCTGGGTTATTTTCTCACCTGACCACCTAGTTATGTCCTCAGGAGGTGCTTGTCTTGGTCCTACATCTAATAATGTGGCTGAGTATAGTGCCATGATTGAGCTACTTCGGGATGCTATTTCACATGGTATCCAGTATTTAGAAGTCCTCCTGGATTCACAACTAGTTGGGTCTCAGCTGAATGGTTAGTACCGTGTGAGGGATCCTACATTACTACGGAAATTCTTAAAGGTAAGACTCTTGGAATGACATTTACTTTCAATTACATACATTCATGTTCCAAAAATTTTTAATCATATATCTGATGCATACGCTAATTATGTATTAGATTGGCATTTGTCACATTCCCAATGAAGCACACAAAAAAATGATACATTCATACATTTGTACATACACACATATACTAGAACCGGTGAACCAAAGTTTTTATAAATAATATGTCCAAAAATGGTAGTGTCATGATACAAAACTGGAGCCCATATCTCTCAAAATATACATATCGAAACAAAATGGGAACCCGAGATTTCTAATCCCTACAAGGAGGCCTAGTTGCCGCCCCGACAGGATGTGTCTGATAGAAATAATGCACTGCATTTGCGACATGCTACAGTATTCGCACCCAGTTTCTCGGCACCCCCACTACCTAGCGCTGCATATCCTCTAGTAGCTACGCCACCTCTACCTGTGGTACCCTGGAGGTCATCCATGATAGGTTGGCCCACAGAGTCTATAGTGTCCGCTCTGCTGCAGCATCTACCATCTCATCACCCCTGCCCCGGCGACAATGTCTTGGAAAACCATCGGGTCTCACTGGGCCCCTGTCTGTGAGCAAACAATCAAACATTAATACATGATACTACCCGCAAAACAATTTTTGCATTTACATCTACACTAAAAAATCCATAAAAATTTAATATACCAAAAACCTAAAAAGAATACTCACCAATGTTTCCGAATGCTGAATCTAGTGGGAGTGGCATGTCTCGATCCTGCCGAAAGTCTATCCCTACATAGGGGTAGTCCTCTATCGCTATGACCTATCGGTCCCACTAGTGAAAGAACTCCTCTGTATATGGTGATGCCTAACGAACACCACCCTGTTGCGTTAGACCTCGGCCCACCGGGTCATGGCTGGGTCGCGGAGACTATGAGGAGGGACCTCAACCCTCAGACTAAGCCCCAGAACTTGCTCAAAGAAGAAGCTGCACAAAATATTGCCTTATCTAAAGTTCTTTGCATCCCCCTGCTTGCACTCTGTTCGCTGGGCCTTCATGGACCCCAATACTGTAGTACACCAGTCAAATATCATAGGCTACATACACTGTGATGCATAGAACATAACTGTCCTGGATGCCTAGTGAAGAGATTTTGAACCGGTTATCCGCACTAAAGTTGCCACGACAACCTTCATGCTGAGGTTGACTATGGCTCTGATGGGCACCTTAATCCCCACTGCCCAAGTATTCGGAACACAAGACCTCTTTATATAGTCGGGGATGGTGATCCCACCACCCACAGATCTAGATTGAAGGCTTGCCACCTCACCTCGGTGGGAAAAACCTATAATGAAGTAGATATCTTCTACTTCCAGTGAGAGTATTTTCCCGTCTAGGTTGAAGTTCTGTGCATCGACATCCCAATAGTATATCAAACGGAGGAGCAATAGGTTTTGGGCCCTCAAACCCCCTATGCTCCAAAATTTGTATAAACCACATGCTTGTAGTGCTTGCTGTGCATGCACATCATTACGGACGGTCTCATCCACTAGGCCATGTTCTCTCTCTCTCCACTCTAGAACCATCCTGGAAAGAGAAAAACCCAAGAATTTAGTCAATTTTGTTTAAAAATCTAGCTTCACGGCCATACCTGCGGGAAGTTGTGCTCACAGAGGCAAGTACCCACGGTCAACGCGTGCGTTGGATGCGCGTACCCAGCCCTACCCACGACCCACATAGTTATATCCCGTGGGAAGCGCCGTGACCATGTAGGGCATGGCCAAACAAAATTTTTAACTGGTGAAAACTCAAATAAAAACATTGAAATGGAAGTTAGGGATGAGATTACCAACCTGCTCCTGACAGTTCAATGATCGGGCGCCCGTAGCTCCCAGAATTAGCAGCTGAACTTTGAGGTGAAAACTAACCACAAAACTCCAAATGGGTGAATAGTAAAAATGAATTGTAAATTGTAAATTTTTGTTACTATTTATAATTTTCAAAACCCACTTGTCTATAGTTTTGGCCATTTAATGCGATTTTGGACAAATACAATGTCATGGAGTATCATTTTTTGATCAGATTTCTTCGGCGAAAGTTGTTTCCGAATGTTTCACACCTCTAGTAGGTATGTTTCATACCTGTCATATAGGTTAGATGCCATTTTCACATGCATTATGCATTTGGCCTTTTGACCACTTTCATAAACCCTAGGTGTGACCCCACTTCTTAACTGACACAGAACCTTCACACTGTTATAGAAGTGTTGTTATGTGGCGGTAGGGCCTTTCCGAACATAGGTACCCTAGTTAGAACCTTTTTTTTTGCATTTTGGTGCCCATGCCATTGTTTATCCTTAGTATTGGGAGTCCTTTGTAGTTACGCCATGATATTGCGATAAAGACTCATACACTACTTTGTCTTATGCTGGCCATCTCCCATAAGGACTCCCCCATTTATATCAAGTTGTGACTGCATTTCATCATCCTGCTTGCCGCTTGAGCCTTGTGACCGCTCCCGCTTACTCCGTTATTAGCCTGGTGCCTGAGTACTTTCCCTGTCGAGCCCTGTAGAGCTTATATTTTCCCTCCCCAATTTGATGAACTTTTTACCCTGAGGGAACATTCCCCCCAAGTGTCCACATCCTACACACGCTTCCTTGCATTGATCATAGGTATGTTCCACTGCTTGGAACTAGTTTGCTCGCTATTCGACACTCGTTCCCTCACTTGTTGTACTATAAGCAGTTTTATTCTTTTTCAAGCTTTCCCAAATATGAAAAAGACCAAAAAATCAAATATTCCAAAAAGCCGGATGGGATTATGGTTACTACTTCTAGTTGGAAGTTGTTGTGTCTCCTTTGAACAAATCGTTCATTCCACTCCATACATTATGAGTCGGGACTATAGTTGGACCTTTGGAGCTGTACTTGTTTCTCACTTTACTCCATCGATTGGTTAAGATTCCAGTCATTATGGATCCCTCTGTGATGCCCCCTGCATCGCATAGTTTATATTGAGTCTATCCATCTGCTCATGCTCTTGTTCAAAGGAAGTCCTGAAACCAGTGTTGGCCACTCCTCAGATCTCTTGACTATTGCATGTCGGCCATCCTAATTGAGTCAATTTGTTTCACCTAATTTCTTCCAAATCTTTCAGCATAGCTGGTACCTCGTGCTAGTTGATGGGGGATTCCTTAATTCCCTCCTTCCAGCGAGTCTCATTCTGTCGACCTCAACCCATTTATTCTGGAACTTGAGGCTTAGAGTTCAGTTGGGTACCTTGTGGCTTGCAGTCATTAGTGGCAAGATCTCTCGCCATCGACAGTTTTGAGAATACATCAATGTCCCCTGATCAATGGATTCATCCTAGTGTTCGACCTCAACACATCTATTCACACTTTGATGATTTTTCTCTTTGCCTTGATGCCCATTTTCATTATTGGTGATTTATCTCGCGTCTGTTAATGGTATACATCATTGACCGGTAATCAAACGATATCACATCAGGTTTGACCTCAACTCCATTATTCACTTGATGGGACTTGCACCGTCGAAGACTTGTGTAGAAGACCCCAGGCGATAGTGGCATTTAGTATGCTACTTATGACTAGAACTTTACATCTGAGATATCACCTCTCAGATATCAATAGTTTGTACCTCCAGTTTGCACCAGTTGTTTCCTTTTCAGCAGGAGACCATATCTTACTGTAGAGGGATCATGGCTATGATCACTTATGACATATGTACTGCCTATTCATGGCCATTGTATCAGATTGTTGTACTATACCGACATGTACTCAGGCATACTATTGTATTATGACGAGTGAGCTAATCCTTCCACTTGTGTCTCCATCACTCCACTTCTGATATTTATAATGTATTTCGGCCATCGTAGCATTAGTCTCTGACCTCACACATGAGGGGGCATATATTACAATGTAATTTTCCACCTTGTGAGCATCAACACTCTTTGGCCTAGAGGATCCATTTTATTGACTTAGATCCACTTTTTATCCCCCAGAGACACTATTTTTCCCTATTTTTTTCCTCTGTACGCTAGCTACATCATTACGGTGGGCGTACCCACGAGTTGCATCACTATAGCCTTTGGGTAGCATGTAAAATGGTAGAAATCACTAGTTAATTACTTTTTACTCCCAAAAAGCGGTCATTGGGTGACCTTTGGCCCTCCATCTGCCCCAGAAATGCCTCGATGTGTCCTTTCATCTACCTTTCAGAGGACTATATATTGAGCACATATAGCTTATGGACAGAAGAGGAAAAAGGAGAGCAAGAGAACTCTAGTGGATTTCTGCCCTATCCTGAGTCTACACTCATTGATCCTTGTAGTTGTGAACCCTTTATGTTCACCTTCCAAACTCCTATCATAGTTTGAGTTTTCCATTCCATGGAGGATTGAAGTGGTGGAGGCACAAGTGGATTGACCTAGATCTTGGTTCAGTTGGTTGCCGACAAGAGGTCGTATCACATTGTAATTTGTAATGTCCCCATTTTGACCCCCTTTGTATTAAATCGTAAATGATGTAAATATTGTTATTTGATCATGGTGAGGAGCTCAAGGCCAAGGCCCCACCATTGATTTAGCATTTTATGTATCAGCAATTAAAAATAGATGCTTATGGTTCTTGTGCTAGATAGGCACAATGTAAATAAGACATAATGTAAATACAAATTTTAATGAAAAACCCACAACTGACTATGCTATGCAACAAAGAGGGGGGCATGATTCTACAAGGAATAGGGAGGGAAATTATTCAAACCCTTGAGCCAATGGTGTTGATCCATGTGTCAATGAGAAAACCCATAAACCACCAACTACCCTTTTGGGTTATGCACCCAATCATTTAATTCTTCCAGAAATTGGTTGAGGCAGTTAATGCCTTGGGAATGAAGAGGTATGTCAGCCAATTTCGTGCATGGGAAAGCCATCAACCTGGGAAATGGTATTTTTTTTCCTTGGGCAAGAAAACACCCATGAAATGGTGCCCAAAGCCATTCTGAACAGTCAGTCTTTCCTCTCTCATGCAGTCAAAACTACTGGGTCTTTCCCCATCACGTTTTTACCAATTTCTTGCATTTTACCATAGCTGGGAGCTCGTTTTTGTGTTACACAGTGGCTGGGAGAAAGGGAGTCATGTTTTGAGGGTTTATAGAGGTCGTTTTTGCCCAAAATACCCATGGGTGTTTTTCTAAAAATGGTCTTTGCTCTCCAGGGTTGAATCCCCAATTGCCATTTCGTTTTGGGTCTTCCCACATTTTCTGGGTTGGTAGAAACCCCATCTTTGGGCATCTCACTGTAAAAAAAAAAAAGTTTCTTCATGCCCAGCACTTATACTTCTGCTGTTATGTGCATCCTTGTTTTTGGTCTGAACCTGTGAGCAAAAGATTTGGAGTGGTAGTGGATAGAATTGGCTTGATAAAACTAGTGGGGAGAATAACCTCTCAAGAAGATCAAGAGGGCTGGCTACTCTTCTATGCACACCTGGGACGCTCTAGAATTGGAAGGTATGGCCTGAGGGACTGTGAATTGGTGAAGGGAATACTTCCTTGACTGGGGTGTGTAGGCATTGTGTGTGCCAAGCTAAATAGATCTTGTAGAGGTATCCATAGCTCTGTGGTTGAGCACATTAGCTTAGCAATTCTTCATTTCCATTTCCTAGCAGCCTAATAAACCCAATTGTAGATTGGCTTGGCTCATTTTGGTGTATGCTTGGCTATGTGTGAGTCTGTTGTTCCCTGGTTCCTTGTAGTAATCATGCCCAGCTCGGGGGTGGCAGTTGTATCAAGATGTTGATAAGCACAACTGGCCTATGGTTGCGTGGAACGTTGCAGTTGCATAGCCAGTTGCTTGGGACTACTTTGTTAAGATAAGTATTCTCTTTTATAAATTCTACAATGTCTTTATTTAATGGCTGTCACAGAAATCTTGAATGTATGACAGATATTAAACATGATTTTTAATTCCGCTGTGTTTCTATAACATGCACATGTATATGTCTTTTTATCAATGAGTTTTTTCACTTAATAGATATGGGGCTAGATGCCCAGTTTTAGCGTCACGTCCTCTCTATCATGCTGGTATGATAGGAGGGGATGTTACATACTTCTTGTTATTTATTAATAGAAATACTCATATTCTCATCCATCAATGTTGTGAATGTTTTTATATTACATTGGGTTGCATTTACTTATAATATCATGGAACATTGCTATTGATGATGTTAATTTCGTTTATATATTATATGTGCTTGTTGTATATTGGCTATCAAGACTAATTTGCAAGTTCAAGTGCACGGATTGAAATATCCAATGGGGATCTACATCAAACGTTTGGATCGAGGTTGGTTGTCTTCTTCATTATCTTAGCATTGTCATTTATATAACATAGCATTGGGAATTGAGTTAATTTCTAGTAGTCAGCTGTCTGTTGTGGTCCACCCCAAGCCATAGGAAGTTTTCTCCAACACACTAGGTTTGGTACTGAACCGAGGCACGTGCACGTTGTTGGCGAGTGTGCGTGGCTAGCGCGTGCGCGCAACGGTGGCACACACTCACCTCTGTTAAAAAAAAAAGAGCACAATTTCCCCATTGTTCCCTTTGGCCGAGCGCATCCTCCTCCTCCACGTGTGTGTCGATTCAACCAACAAAAGAGGCCAAATCGACTCCAAAACCACCCAACAACACCCACAAACTCATCAACACTTCAATTAATAGGTAAATATCACGTTTTTTTTTCATTTTATTCATTATTTGTGTCAATTTTTTGATTTTTTTTGTTTATTTAATTGTAAATAATTCCCAAATTTTGACAACAATGAACCAATTTTATATTGCAGATTGTAAACTGAGACAATGAGTGAACAAGATGTTAACCCCGAGTCCGGTGGAACAGAAGAAAACCCAAACCTTGGAGCCAATAGCGAAGAAAACCGTGAACACAATCCAAATGTCGAACAAAACCAAAACCCCCAACCCAATTTTGAACAAGATGACCTTAACCATTATGTAAATGAAATGAGAGTGCACACTTGCGAACTTAGAAACTCGGGGGAACCATCTCGATTGTCTCTTGCCACATCATATGAGAACTCAATTGACTCCCTCATCCATGCACACCAGCAATTAATTGATATGACTCAATTTAGAGCTAGCATGCGGGAGTACTACTCCATGGGCATCTCCAAGGAAGCAATAAAAGATTTGAACATTACAAAAGCCCAATTATATAGTATGTTCATTTATCAAAAAAAAAACCAACCACTGAACATTACAAAGACACGTGTCTGCATGGATTGGTGTCATTACCAATCGTGGAGGGACAATTGGATGCATAGGTGGTTCCTGGTGTACGATAAACCTCCTTGCAATAATAGGGAGGTTCCACAATACTTCCTTCGCCAACTGTGGGCTGAGTTTTGCCTCGGTTTACATGTCAACTATTTTGACATAACCGAGTTCCAGGGTGTTGGGTGTGGCTCTGCCCAAGATTGACCTGCTGCCAGGAGGAACCCACTGAGAGGGCCACCAACTCCGAGGCATGACCCCAACCCCTCTCCCCAGCCACCTCAGTTTCCCCACAAGCTTGATCAGATTGAGGTGGCAATGAGGAATGTTGCACGTGGAATCCTCAGACACACCTCCTTTGTAGCAGCGACTACAATGGAGAGGTCGGTTGACCTTGATAGAGATCCAGGTGCAGGGCCTTCATGACAAGGATAGGATATACCCGTGACCGGTGGTGTCTATGCTGGGAATTCCAGTTCGATGGGGGAAATTCCACATTTTTGTCCCCATTGCGAGCACACTTGCCTTGGCCCGATCGAGGGCTGTTATATGGATCAGGTCAACAATTTTTTTAATGTGTTTTCAATCATCACTTGATAACTTGTAAAGTATTTTTAAAGTATTTTTGTTTGACTTAAACTATTATTTCAATGTACAGTTATTCATAGCTGATACACCAAGATGGGAGAACGTAGGATCTCCCAACCGAGATGCAGCAAAGGCAACTGCAACTGAATATACGGTACCCCACACGGAGGTATTTTCAGTACCTAACACAATACTGTTATTACTTATGTCATTTATATTACTCAAGTATTTATATTTATGGCATAGACGTTGATAGTTCGTACAATGTTTTTGAATATCTTGATTGCCTAGATAATGACTTATTTAACATGTTCATAACATGCATGCATTTGGTTGTCCACAGGTGTTCCGTGACTATGCTGATCAACCACCCCCGCTAGGTATTAGCACATCACCATATACATAGGTACATTGTGTAGTTATAAGCATGTTTTTAATTTGATTTGTTACGACTTACTATGGTTTAATTTATTGTTTGTTTACTAAATTGTGATATTACAAATGTATATGTAGGTGCCACTAGTAGCTGCATCTCCCCATTTTAGTCCTATGCATCGACCCTCTCCCATGAGTCCCCCCCTTCACTTCCATCTAGACCCCTCCCTACGTCCACCCCCTCCCTTCCATCCAACCCCCCCTCTCTGGCCATACTCCCCCCTACATCAATCCTCCCCCACTCGCCCCCCCCCCCATCCATACATCCTCCCCAATTTATCCATGCCCCCATGTCTATCCATCCTCCCCCATTCGTCCACAGACCCCCTTCCTTCCACCTTCCCCTCTTCGTCCACAACCTCCCATTCGTTCATCCTCCTCCCTCCATGCAGGACTGCCCTCCCATGCACTATCCCTCAACATCCCCCCTAGCCCTTTTCGTTCGATACCCTCTATAGTACAATCGGTAGGGGTTCATCATCCACGCCATCCTCCTCCACCCCATACCACTGTGTCTTCTCCCACCATATCATCCCCACTTCCTGCCAATATTGTGGCATCTACTCTTCTAGTTTCCTCATCAACATCTCCAGTGGTTGCACCTGTAGTGGCTGCAACTACATCTGCGCCCCCCCCCCCCCATCTCTGCATCGAAGCTGGTTGTCCAGCCATCTGCTCCACCTACTAGCCCAGAATCCCAGCCATGTCCAACGTCAGAGGTGTTCATGGTGAGAATCAAGCTAATTTATGAAAATATTTTGATGCATTAAAAAAAATTAATTTAAGCAATTATTACTTTTCAATGAAATGATTGTTGTAAATGTTGTAGGCTAGAATTGCTTAGAGGCTCCGTAGATATAGGACACCTGTCCAATGTTTCCCACTCACGTCAGAGGTGATTTACTTAAGATTTGAATTCTACGTTTGTTTTATAAATGTGGTAAATGTTGCAAATTATTGAAAATGACGGTATCTTATATCATTTGTTCCAGATCCCGGAGAGACAGACTACTCCTAGACAGAACAAGACCTGAGGCACCGGTAGCTCGAAGAGTAGGAAGATCGACTTTGGATCTACGCCTGGGAGTGACGGAGGTGGTCACAATGCTTGACACACCACATGTTATGTACATTAGCCACGATGTGTGTTGTCTTAGACTGACCCAAAGGTTTCCAATTAGACCCAGGTTCTTTGCGGTTCTCCCTTTGACAAACAAAACCCCTTCGCACCGGCCCTTTCAACAACAACCTACGAGCAGGTTGAAGTCTCACCCGAGGTGTATCTTATGGGGTACTACGGAATCAGGTTGCCACGGTAAATGATGAGTTGTTTATATGAACAAGCTGCGTAGCGCAAGATAGAAGGAGTGCACTGCGGGGCAAAGTGATGCGGTACGTAGCAGGATCTACGCTGCGAGAAGTACTGCACGGTGGAGGCAACACTGCGGGCCTCACTAAGGGTTTCTTACTTCTGCGAATCTTCTACTGGAACTATGAATTACCCACACTTATCCTCTACTTGGAAGATCTCGGAAACGTTAAGGCACTGAAATGAATATCACTCATCCATTTATTCAGGCACTTACGGGTTATCTTTCTAGCATTCATTCTAGAACTTGGATTATTGCAACGTGAACTGAAATGATAGACATGACTAACTGTGCTGCGTTCCTTCACTGTGTTTAAGAAAGTAATTAAACTTAAATGATTGATTCACGATCTTAACATAGAATTGGAATGTTTTCCACTCACCTGCTTCTATGGAACCTAGCATATCATTCCCAAACTTCTCCTATTGGTAAATGCATATCAAAGATCTCATATTACAGCATGCAAGGAAACATTCAAGCATTCATTCTACAGAAAATACAGACAGTCATTCATTCATAAACATCATCACATAACATAGGATTTAATGTGGTTCACTTCTCCGGATGGAAAGCTACGTCCACAAGAACGGTTGGTAGTATATTTCTTTCAAACGGGATGGGGCAACTGTTTTTAGTCTGCGCACTCAGCTGCAAACTCTCCTTTCTCTCGGCTAGGTCTCTGCGCACATAGCTGTAGAGCCTTTACAATATTCTCAGCTCAGAGATATTTTACAATACAAAAGGTTATCTCCAGATTACTCTAATCCCCAATCAACTAACCAACCCCCATCCCATACAAAAGTGTCTTCTTAAATAGATCATGCCCGAAGGTCATGTCTGTACAATGTCGAAGACCTAAAACCCAAGACCCTAAGGGTTTCCAAAACTGCACCGGTTTTCCAAACCGGCTTGCTGGTTCCTGGTAGCATCTGCTTGATCATGGTGGATCTCCATGTCTTCATTCTATCGCTATCGGCCTTCCTATCACACACGTGCCTATAGGATGCTTCTGCTGAACCATTTCTCTCTAACGGTTTTGCCTTCTAAGCGTGCCAAACGTCGTTTTCCTTAACAACCCACGCGTCGCTGCCTTCTTGTTTTGCCTATGTCCGTCGCTTGACAATCCTGGGATATCTTTCCAAAAATGGCTACTACCGGTCGAGCCGGTAGCTACACTTGATACTTGTCCAGCACACCACTTTGCTGGCTCCACGTGGCCTCCTAACTCCGCAACACTGCTTCGGTGCAGTACTAGTCTTCGCATCATGGCCAAAACTTCGATGTTGCGCGCAACTCCGCAGTCTGGTCAAAAGTTGGATGTTGCGCGCAACTTTGCAGCATCCTCAATACTTAGCCAAAAATGTATTTATGAGCTTTGCTCAGCTCAGCTTTTCCTGCTTGCCTCAAAAAGGTGCTTCCCAAAACTTTATCTCATCCTGGGCCCAACAATGTGGCACTTTTGTGCACTAGTTTTGATGTACTTTGTATCTACGGCACGAGTTGCCACGTATTTTGTATCTACGGCATGAATTTTCGCATTTTGTGTAGGGAACGAGTTGCCATTGTACGTACATCAGGAACAATGTTCCACTATTTTCCAGAAATTGTATATGTTTGGATGAGTTTTGTAGCCTCGATGTACATGGATTTTCAGTTATGTGATTTATATATCTCGTTGTCTAATGTGGTTGTCTCATGTTGTGTGTGTCATGATGCGATGTTGTGTAAATTTGGGTTTTACCTAGATCTTAGAAGAGAAGTTGGATACCATAGTTCAGCTTGGTTTATCTTTCCACATGTAAAAGCTTCTAATGGTATCTATGTTAAGAAAACATTGTAAACATAGGCTAACTCAAACAAAATCATGTGTGAGAACTAATCTAAAAACAAACGGAATAAATGGATGGACAAATCACACCTCATGGCACATAAGATATATATTGGGAACTTGAGTACTAGGAAAAGAATACTTAAAAATAGAAAATGTCCATTGTCGTCAAAAGGTTAAAATGAGATCCAACATGATTTTTAATAGCTCTACATAATGAGATCCAAAATGTCCATACTCTACATAATGAAATGTCATCACTAGTATTTATTTTGATCATTTTGTCCACTTAACAAATTAATAACCAAGTTATGGAATCATTTCTTAATCAATTGTCACCATACAAATAGAACAACCTTGAGCACGATGTATAGCTAGCTCATTAATTCTCACTCATAGATATAGCCACCTTTGATTTGATGACCATCACATCCACTACCATTTACAATTACGACTTCCTTAATTTATCATTATGTGATAGTGATCTAATTTTATGTAGACACGTTGACTTAAACACATGTATAGTTGACATTACAATAAATGACTACTATGAGGTATATTTTTGAGGCTATATCCACCTCAACACACCAAATTGTTACCCCAATAACCCAAAAGCTGTCGAATTTTGTCTGGAAGGGATAGAGGGGTATTAGGACATCATAATTCATCCATTGGACACTCAGACACTTGTTAAAGACATTTAGAACAAGTGCATTACATCAATGGAGTCACAAATACACCCTCATCAAGTTGCATGCATCCATTAGTGCGTCATCAACACTAGAACATGTAAGCATTACTACATGTTGGAGTAAGATTGACTAATGTTATGATAATATTAGGTTTTTCATGCATTGAGAAGGTTTCCATAGGTGTGCATATCCACCATATAAAAATCTTCATGGTACAACCAATTTCAAACCATTACGTTTCTAAATTAGGTATCCGGTGCTAGGTACAATGGTTTTCTAATTGTATGCACCCTTGCTATATAGATGAGAAACTATGCATATATGTGTATAGTGATTTGGATTCAAATGTATGCACATGAATATATATGTACAATGAAAATGATTTAATATTTACATGTATTATAATTTAGGGCTAGATCTTAGGCTACATAATAGGGTTTCATTGTGATTAGAATACAAACTAGGGTTTACGCTACCAACTAGGGTTTTTAGGTTAGGCTCTCGTGTTTCTAGGCTAGGATCCAAGCTCTAGGGTCACCATCTTAATGTTTAATTCCACTATCATGACATCATTCTCACCAATACCATTCCCACTACTATAATCACCATCAAGTTGCATGCATCCATTAGTGCGCCATCAACACTAGAACATGTGAGCATTACTACATGTTGGACTAAGCCTTACTAATGTTATGATAATATTAGGTTTTCCATCCATTGAGAAGGTTTCCATAGGTGCGCGTATCCACCATATAAAAATCTTCATGGTACAACCAATTTCAAACCATTAGGTTTCTAAATTAGGTATCCGGTGATAGGTACAACGGTTTTCTAGTTGTATGCACCCTTGCTATATAGATGAGAAACTATGCATATATGTGTATAGTGATTTGGATCCAAATGTATGCAGATGAATATATATATACAATGAAAATGATTTAATCTTTATATGTATTATAATTTAGGGCTATATCTTAAGCTACATAATAGGGTTTCATTGTGATTAGAATGCAAACTAGGGTTTACGCTACCAACTAGGGTTTTTAGGCTAGGATCTCATGTTTCTAGGCTAGGATCCAAGCTCTAGGGTCACCATCTTAATGTTTAATTCCAGTATCATGACATCATTCTCACCAATACCATTCCCACTACTACAATCACCATCAAGCCTCTCAATCCCACGTTGAACATTTCCCATACTTCCAAGTTAAAATTGATAGGTCTTGTTGCTAAAAGCTTTTCACTTATCTATTCACATAGACAAATCCACTCCCGTGAAATATTTGTTGTAGCTTGGTACGTGCAAGTTCACATGAAATAATACTTGAGAGATCATTTTACCCCATGATCCATGGAAGATTCATTGGAGTCATATGAACCTCATTGTCATCACCCCAACCATGATCAAGACACCAAGATCCATCCTTAGTAGACAAAACCTCATGTTGGCACCCATACCACACTCAAAGATAAAAAATTCTTTGAAGGGCATGTTTGGGGGTTGAGGGAATCTTGAATTTTTTATAATCACACATGAGAGGTTCTTAGAGTCAAATGCATTGGATATAAATAAATTCCCCAAGATAAATAATACATGACCATAGAAGAAGATTGAAATTTGAGGTCAAAACTCATTAATGAAGGTAGAATGAACTTGGATAGATAGATTGGGAAAATTTTAGATGAATGCCTAGAGCTCTGCACACAAGTTAAAGAAAAAAAAAGAAAAACTCCTAGCATTGGGAACAAATAGCCAAAACCAACAATGCAACTAGAACACAATGACCAAGGGAACTTCAAAATGCAACACCACTCCACAAAATAAGTTGCTTTAGACCTACCTCACTCATGGCTCATGTCAATGCTTTAGACCAAGCCACACCATTAATATGCAATGTACATCACCATATTCATCATCATCAACGTCTTCATCATCATCGCCATCATCATCATCATCACCATCTTCATCATCATTGTCATCTCTAGGTTCCTCATCAACATCTCCATCATCTTCATCATCATCAACATCATCATCATATTCATCATCATCAACATCTCCATCATCATCATCATCTTGATCATCATCATCATCATCATCTTCATCACCATCGCCATCATCATCAACGCCTTCATCATCATCATTATCTTCATCATCATTGTCATCTCTAGGTCCCTCATCACCATCTTCATCATCATCACCATTTTCATTATCATTGTCATCTCTAGGTCCCTCATCACCATCTCCATCATCATCACCATCTTCAACATCATTGTCATCTCTAGGTCCCTCATCACCGTGTCCATCATCATCACCATCTTCATCATCTTCATCATCATCTTCATCACCATCGCCATCATCATCAACGCCTTCATCATCATCACCATATTCATCATAATCACTATCACCATGACCATCAACTTCGCCACCATCACCATCATCATCAACGTCACCATCTTCATCATCATCACCATCTTCATCATCACCATCTTCATCATCATCACCATCTCCATTTTTTGGATGTGAGACGGAACCATCACCATCTTCATCATCACCATCACCATCACCATCACCATCAACCTCACCACCATCACCATCATCATCAACGTCACCATCTTCATCATCATCACCATCTTCGTCATCATCACCATCTCCATCTTTTGGATGCGAGACGGAACCATCGCCATCACCATCACCATCAACCTCACCACCATCACCATCAACCTCACCACCATCACCATCATCATCAACGTCACCATCTTCATCATCATCACCATCTTTGTCATCATCACCATCATCATCAACGTCACCATCTTCATCATCATCACCATCTTCGTCATCATCACCATCTCCATCTTTTGGATGCGAGATGGAACCAACACCATCAACTTCACCACCATCGTCATCATCATCACTATTTTCATCATCATTGTCATTTGTAGGTCCCTCATCACCGTGTCCATCATCATCACCATCTTCATCATCATTGTCATCATCTTCATCACCATCGCCATCATCATCAACACCTTCATCATCATCACCATCTTCTTCATCATCACCATCACCATCACCATCACCATTAACTTCACCACCATCACCATCACCATCATCATCAACGTCACCATCTTCATCATCATCACCATATCCATCTTTTGGATGTGAGACGGAACCATCACCATCTTCATCATCACCATCACCATCAACCTCACCACCATCACCATCATCATTAATGTCACCATCTTCATCATCATCACCATCTTCGTCATCATCACCATCTCCATCTTTTGGATGCGAGACGGAACCATCACCATCTTCATCATCACCATCACCATCACCATCAACTTCACCACCATCGTCATCATCATCACCATCTTCATCATCATTGTCATCTATAGGTCCCTCATCGCCGTGTCCATCATCATCACCATATTCATCATCATTGTCATCATCTTCATCACCATTGCCATCATCATCAATGCCTTCATCATCATCACCATCTTCTTCATCATCACCATCACCATCACCATCAACTTCACCACCATCACCATCATCATCAACGTCACCATCTTCATCATCATCACCATCTTCATCATCATCACCATATCCATCTTTTGGATGCGAGACGTAACCATCACCATCTACATCATCACCATCAACCTCACCAACATCACCATCATTATCAATGTCACCATCTTCATCATCATCACCATCTTTGTCATCATCACCATCTTCATCTTTTGGATGCGAGACAGAACCATCACCATCTTCATCATCACCGTCACCATCACCATCAACTTCACCACCATCATCATCATCATCACCACCTTTATCATCATTTTCATCTGTAGGTCCCTCATCACCATGTCCATCATCATCACCATCTTCATCATCATTGTCATCATCTTCATCACCATCGCCGTCATCATCAACACCTTCATCATCATCATCATCTTCTTCATCATCACCATCACCATCACCATCAACTCCACCACCATCACCATCATCATCAATGTCACCATCTTCATCATCATCACCATCTTCATCATCATCACCATCTCCATCTCTTGGATGCGAGACAGAACCATCACCATATTCAACATCACCATCACCATCTCCATCATCATCACGATATTCGTCATCATCATCACCATCACCATCACCATCACCGTCACCATCATCATTAATGTCTTCATCATCATCACCATCATCATCATCATCATCATCATCATCACCACAAGTGCCCGGTGGATGATTTTCCAAAGTTGACCCCCGTGTGCAAAAATTGCACACTCCGTCCCTGAGAAAAACCCTAGTTTCCAAGATGGACATACAAGATGACAACAGGGCCACCGAACTGGAGGGTAGGGCCACCCCTAGCACTATCCTGGCGTCCTGAATCCAACGGAGTCGACGGTTCATTGATCCAAGCCACAATCTTCATTCTATGGCTCGTTCCGTTTCGCATCCAAAAGGCCTTCATGGACACCTACTGGATACCTGTCGGGGGCATAGAACTCCAACCATGCAAAAAAACCAGGTTCCGGGGAGTCATGCAAGTGTGTCTAGGTAGGTTCTAGCTGGGAACGCTAGCCACAAGTTCCCGGTGGATGATTTTCCAAAGTTGACCCCCGTGTGCAAAAATTGCACACTCCCTCACTGAGAAAAACCCTAGTTTCCAAGATGGACATACAAGATGAAATATGCACCACCAGAATGGAGGGGAGGGGCACCCCTAGCACTAAACCAGTGTCTTGAATCCAATGGAGTCGACGGTTCGTCGATCCGAGCCATGGTCTTCATTCCATCTCGCATCCAAAAGGACTTCAGGGACACCTGCTGGATACCTGCCAGGGGCTTAGAACTCCAACCGTGCAACAAAACAAGGTTCCGGGGAGTCATGCAAGTGTGTCTAGGTAGGTTCCAGCTGGGAACACTAGCCAGAAGTTCCCGGTGGATGATTTTCCAAAGTTGACCCCCGTGTGCAAAAATTACACACTCCCTCACTAAGCAAAACCCTAGTTTCCAAGATGGACTTACAAGATGACACCGGGGTCACCGAACCGGAGGAGAGGGGCATCCCTAGAACTATATCGATGTCCTAGATCCAACGGAGTTGATGGTTCATCGATTCGAGCCATGGTCTTCATTCTATGGCTCGTTCTGTCACACATCCAAAAGGCCTTCAGGGACACCTGTTGGATACCTGTCGGGGGCATAGAACTCTAATTGTGCAACAAAACCGGGTTCCAGAGAGTCATGCAAGTGTTTCTAGGTAGGTTCTGTCTAGGAACGCTAGCCACAAGTGCCCGGTGGATGATTTTCCAAAGTTGACCCCCATGTGCAAAAATTGCACACTCCCTCACTAAGCAAAACCCTAGTTTCCAAGATGAACGTACAAGATGACACCGGGGCTACCAGACCAGAGGGGAGGGGAACCCCTAGCACTATCCCGACGTCTTGAATACAACGGAGTCGATGGTTCATTGATCCGAGTCACAGTCTTCATTCTGTGGCTCGTTCCATCTCGCATCCAAAAGGCCTTCAGGGACACCTATTGGATACCTTCCCGGGGCATAGAACTCCAACCGTGCAACAAAACCATGTTCTAGGGAGTCATGCATGTGTGTCTAGGTAGGTTCTGACTGGGAATGCTAGCCACAAGTGCCCGGTGGATGATTTTCTAACTTTGACCCCTGTGTGCAAAAATTGCACACTCCCTCACTGAGCAAAACCCTAGTTTCCAAGATGGACATACAAGATGACACCGGGGCCACTAGACTGGAGGGGAGGGGCACCCCTAGCACTATCCCGGCATACTGAATCCAATGAAGTTGATGGTTTATGGATCCGAGCCACTGTCTTCATTCTATGGCTAGTTCCGTCTCACATCCAAAAGGCCTTCAGGGACACCTGCTGGATACCTGCCGGAACCAGGGAATCCTTTGTTGTGTTCCATTAGCCTTTTGTTTAACATTTCATGCTCTGATAAGTGGTAATTCACCTCTATCATCGAAAACTTGGTAATTTGACCTTTCCATGGTGGCCACGCATGCCCGGGGACCTCCGGACGAGAAATGCACCCCTTAAGCGAATTTGGAATGTCCATCACTGAGCAAAACCCTAGCTCCAGAGATGGTCCATTGGCACTGCTTCCGGGTCTTCAAGGCACACTTTGGGGGGTCCCTTAGCTGAAAATTGGCATCCCAGACCCACCGGAATCGACAGATTCATGAACCGAGCCATGGTTCGGGCGCTATGGGAATTCTAGTCAGGCACCCCAAGGCCATTCAGGGACACTTTGGGGATTTGCTCTGGGTCCACGGAACCCAAATCGGCAAGATGAATTGGATTCCATTGGCTCCACAGGTCCACATGGCCATTTTCGACCTGTCCACGGTGGCCACGCACGCCCGGGGGCCTCCGGACGTGATATGCACCCCTTTAGAGAATTTGGAATGGCCATCACATAACAAAACCCTAGCTCCGGATATGGCCCATTGGCACGCTTCCAGGTATTCAAGGCATGTTGTGGGGGGTCCCCTAGCTGAAACCCAACATCCCGGACCCGCCGGAATCGACGGATTCGCGAATTGAGCCACGGTTCGGGCACTACGGGCATTCTAGTCAGGCACCCTGGGGCCATTCAGGGACACTTTGGGTATTTGCTTCGGGGCATTGGAACCCAAACCGGCGAGCAAACTTGGATTCCGTCAGCTCCCATAGGTCCGTGTGGCCATTGTCGACTTGTCCTAGTGGCCACGCACGCCCGGGAGCCTCTGGACAAGAAATGCACCCCTTAAGCGAATTTGGAATGGCCATCACTAAGCAAAACCCTAGCTCCGGAGATGGCCCATTGGCACCGCTTCTGGGTCTTCAAGGCATGCTATGGGGGGTCCCCTAGATGAAACCCGGTGTCCCGGACCCACTGGAATCGACGGATTCGCGAACCGAGCCACAGTTCGGGCGCTACGGGCATTCTAGTCGAGAACCCCGGGGCTATTCAAGGACACTTTGGGGATTTGCTCCGGAGCCACAGAACCCAAACCGGTAAGTGGAATTGGATTCCATCGGCTCCCACAGGTCCATGTGGCCATTGTCGACCTGTCCACGATGCCCATGCACACTCGGGGGCCTCCAGACAATAAATGCACCCCTTTAGTGAATTTGGAATGGCCATCATTGAGCAAAACCATAGATCCGGAGATGGCCCATTGGCACCGCTTCCGAGTCTTCAAGGCACACTGTGGGGGGTCCCCTAGCTGAAACCCGGCGTCTTGGACCCACTGGAATTGATGGATTCACGAACTGAGCCACAGTTTGAGTGCTACGAGCATTCTAGTCGGGCACCCCGGGGCCATTCAGGGACACTTTGGGGATTTGCTCTAGGGCCACAGAACCCAAACCGGCGAGCAGAATTGGATTCCGTCAGCTCCCACAAGTCCACGTGGCCATTGTTGACCTGTCCATGGTGGCCACGCATGCCCAAGGTCTTCCAGACGAGAAATGCACCCCTTTAGCGAATTTGGAATTGCCATCACTGAGAAAAACCCTAGCTCTGGAGATGGCCCATTGGCACCGCTTTTGGGTCTTCAAGGCTCGCTGTGGGTGGTCCCCTAGCTGAAACCCGACGTCCTGAACCCACTGGAATTGACTGATTCATGAACCAAGCCATGTTTCGGCCGCTGCGAGCATTCTAGTCGGGCACCCCGGGGCCATTCTAGTGGTGATAACAAGTTTACTGTCTGTTGAGTCTGATACTACATCCAGGAGCTGCTCAACAAACTTTGAGATAGAAAGATTTGTAACTTTAGGATACTGATTCAACCACTCATACAGTTTCTCACCTTCTCGAGGATCTAAATTTATAATTTCCTTCTGGGTATATTTAGGCATTCTCGAGGATCTAAATTTATAATTTCCTTCTGGGTAGATTCAGGCATGGAATAATATTTGGCAGCACTTCCAAGCTCCCCAAACCATTTGGTAAGCCACAATATGTGCGACTCCTTTGACGAAAGATAAATTCTGGTGTGGGCGGCAGCATTTGATACACTATCCAAATCTATGTTGTTGGAAGAACTTACATATTTCAACAAAGGAGCGTTTTGCAGGTGACTTGAAAATCCCTTCCAATTTTCAGCAATAAAAAAAAGAAGTTCAAAGTACAGATTTTCAGGAAAGCTTGTCAACCAATCAGACAACCGAATACAGGTAGATAACCACACCCAAAAAGTTCAAGCTATTATAAACTCTTGTTTATCAAGATAAGGATGGACTATGTGTACATTACGAGAATATAGATGAATGAAGTCGCTTTGATGAACTTGTCATCTTGATTTCTCCAGAATGTGTTTAAAAGCAGAGAGTATTGTTTGAGCTTCTGTTGGTTTACATAAACGTTTATTCCCAAAGATGACGTCACATAAAACCACTTTCTTAGCTTTCAATTGGGTTTGAATGGCATCTCTAACTTGTGTTAGCTGTGGATAATGAGGAATATGAAAGGGAAGGTACCTATAGACCCAAGTTTTTGATGATAGAGGTGAATTACCACTTATCATAGCACGAAATGCTGAACAAAAGGCTAATGGAACACAACGAAGGATTCCCTGGTTCCGACAGGTATCCAATAGGTGTCCCTGAAGGCCTTTTGGATGCGAGACGGAAATAGCCATAAAATGAAGACCATGGCTCAAATCGATGAACCATTGACTCAGTTGGATTTAGGACATCAGGATAGTGCTAGGGGTTCCCCTCCCTTTCGGTTCGGTGGCCCCAGTGTCATCTTGTACGTCCATCTTGGAAACTAGGGTTTTGCACAGTGAGGGAGTGTGCAATTTTTGCACACGAGGTTCAACTTTGGAAAATCATCCACCAGGCACTTGTGGCTAGCGTTCCCAGTTGGAACCTACCTACACACACTTGCATGACTCCCCGGAATCCGTTTTTGTTGCACGGTTGGAGTTCTATGCCCCCGGCAGGTATCCAGCAAGTGTCCATGGAGGCATTTTGGATGCGAGACAGAACGAGCCATAGAATGAAGACCGTGGCTCATATCGATGAACCATCGACTCCATTGGATTCAGGACGCTGGGATAGTGCTAGGGGTGCCCCTCCCCTATGGTCCAGTGGCCCCAGTGTCATCTTGTACGTACATATTGGAAACTAGGGTTTTGATTAGTGAGGGAGTGTACAATTTTTGCACACGGGGGTCAACTTTGGAAAATCATCCACTGGGCACTTGTGGTGATGATGATGATGATGGTGATGATGATGAAGATGTTGATGATGATGGTGATGGTGATGGTGATGAAGATCATGGTGATGATGAAGATGGTGATGATGATGGACACGGTGATGAGGGACCTAGAGATGACAATGATGATGAGGATGGTGATGATGATGACGAAGATGGTGATGATGGAGATGGTGATGAGGGACTTCCAAAAACTCAAGCATTAACATGGGTGAGGTAGGTCTAAAGCATCCCTCAAGGACATTTCCAGCCATTAGTTGACAATGATGAACATGTTAGTGCTACTCAATCATAGCTCCCAAATGATCCTCATATTCATCCAAGTACTAGACCAATATTGAAACAATTCCTAAAGCTCCAAATGGAGAGAGTGGTAGAGAAAATGGGGGCAATATCCAGATTTGGGTGCTACGGGCATCTTGGTAAGACCTAGGGTTTGATTATTGAAATTCCAAGATAGACATGTAGACTTGGATTCTATAAGTTGAGTTCTCTAGTGGTTCTGAGGGTTAGATTAGTGTTTCTAGGGTTAGTTTAGCTTTCTAGGATTTCTAGGGCTAGATTATGTTTCTAGGATTCTAGATTAGTTTTTGAGGGTTAGATTGGTATTTCTAGGGTTAGTTTAGCTTTCTAGCATTTCTAGGGCTAGATTATGTTTGTAGGGTTTTTCTAGTGCTTCTAGGGTTAATCATGCATGAATAAACATGAACATGGCTATAAATCATAACTTAATCATAACTCAGACATCAAATAAACGATATAAGATAATGATATCAAATAAACCATCTGACATGAATAACATTAATTGTGCATGAATAAATAATCACATGGCTATACTATGTACCTCAGTCAATTAGGCCTTCTAGATCCTCTCAATTTTTTATTGTCTCGAACAACCTCTCATGCTCCGCATGAGGTAGTAAGTAGCGTACCTTGTTTGATGACTTCGTTGACATTGTCTATAGTTGGATGTTTGTACCCATGATCAAGTGCGTAAAGTGATACACCCACAAACCTGGTCTATAATCTGTGTATGTGTAGCCATTGCTCTTTGGTCCCTTTCCATCCACTGTAAGATATTCCCTCTGAACAACCATCGAGCCAATCAGAAAGGTAATGCCTTCACTATCCGTTAATGATGCGAGGAGGGTTTGCTTCCCCTGGATGCATCATGCCAACCAATAATTCATCCTAATTGCACTGTATGTCGGGGTGAGAACTACGTAGATGTGTCCAGCAAAAATGAATTTTAAGGTCATATTCCAACAAGTAGTGGTTTGATATCTTGGATAATTACAAAAACAAGAAGGGAACTGAGATATGCATGCAGAAATGTTTACCTGGCTGTACAAGATCAGATATATGATCATATTAATTCAAAATAGAGGATTGGTCTTCCTCTAACTGGATTGTTTTAGCAACTGCATGTGGGTCCACTACAAGTGATACATGATCCCATTCATCAACCCAATCCATTGATTCGCACTCATCCCACTCACAAATGCTGCAAGACCCACACAAGAAAGCAAGTTTTCGCATCCATATTCCAAATAAGGGGTTGTTTGAGCTTCGAAACAAATGAAATCCACGAGTGCCTTGCACAGTACTACAACTATAAGAACTCGATCGATCTATATCAACTACATTCTAGAAATTTCTGACAACATGTCCTCTACTTGTTGGTATGTGTTGCTCCGTGGTTCGATCTGACATTTTTTATTTGCACCATCGAACTGTGGATTCGGCATTCCGAATATGAGTGCCTCCCATGCACCTCATCTCCTCTCTTCGTAGGGAAGTTTTGAGACATGCTCCAGCCTTGTCGTGTTCTCCGTTTCCATGCCCGGTCTCAAAATAGTTCCATACATGAAGCACATCATAAGTCTTGTGCAAAATACTCAACCACTGGAAAACACGTGCATTTTTGAACTGGCCTGCACAACCATCTGACCATATCCAATGCTGATCCATCTGTATACCTCTCTCCTTCAGCTGATCATAGAAAATTTTGAAGCAATGCTTCACATAATGTAGGTCGTGGCACTTGTCGTCACTGATGTAGAAGTTGGTCTCTTTCAATATTATCCTCATGTCGTTGCTGCTCTTTGGCGCGTGCCTGTACGTGATATGGACCATTAGGCTAACTTGGTTTGAATGGTAGTATTGACTTTGAATCTCATTCTGTGGTTGTAGGGTGTAGTTTTCTACAAAGTCCACAACCAGAAACATTGTGCCCTTGGGAAAGGTGTGTTGGTTGTGGATCCAGATCTTCCAGTCTCATAGATGATATTGTCTCAGTCGTGCACCTTGGAGGATTGTACACCCATTTTTCATTTTTAAGGGTTCAGGGCAATGCCCCGAAAAAGGGGGTTTGGGGGTGTAGCCCTCGAGAAATTTTTTTGGGGCTGTTTTCGCCAGCTATTTTGCGGGCCCATGGTTTTGGGTATCCCATGGTATTTTCCCATTGTATTTCCCCTATAAAAGAAAGACATTGTAATATGGCTAGCGAAATATGTATTAGGTTTTATGCATTGTAAATATCTCTAAGATCTGTGAAGAGAGACTATGAGACAATGAAGAGGAAGTGCAGCGGCTGTGCTGCAGGTTGTATCCCTTCCCTTTGCTGGATTGAATAATAATAAGGACTGGCAACTTCAGTGTGGATGTAGCCCAAGTTGAGGTGAACCACGATATATCTGTGTCTCTCTTGTAATGTGTGTGTGATTATATTTGCATTTCTGTTTATTGTTTTTGCTCTGCGATCATGTTTTTCTAACAATTGATATCAGAGCCAAAGGTCTATTTGGCAGAAAAACCCGTAGGAAGCTAGGGTTTCTGGTTTGAGTGGGAGTAATGGCGGAAGAAGGAAAGTTTAAGGTCGAGAAGTTTAATGGCCAAAACTTTTAGTTATGGAAGATGCAAATGGAAGACTATCTGTACCATAAGGATCTACTCCTACCGTTGGGAGGAAGAGCAAAGCAGCCGGCGGTCATGAAGGACGAATAATGGGAGGTTCTTGACAGAAAGGCTCTGGGAACAATATGGCTGATCCTGGATTCATCGGTGGCTTTCAATATCTCAAAAGAAATGACGATGGAGGGTTTGATGAGCGCACTAGGTAAGTTGTATGAAAAACCCTCGACCTCCAACAATGTATTTCTAATGAAGCGTTTATTTAATATGAAGATGTTTGAAGGTGGATCTATTACTGATCATTTAAATGAGTTTAATACGGTTACAAATCAGCTAACTTCTATAAGTGTGAACTTTGATGATGAGGTTAGGGCTCTTCTAATCTTGTGTTCATTGCCAGAAAGTTGGAATAGCTTGGTCATGGCTGTAAGTAACTCTGTCTTTGGTTCAAACACCTTAAAATTTGATGATGTTATTGGTGGTATTCTTAGCGAGGAAATGCGAAGAAAAGGCACAAATGAGACATCAGGTAATGCGTTGACCATGGAGAGCAAGGGAAGACAAAAGGAGAGAGGAAAGAGCCAAGGTAATCGTGGCAAGTCTAAAACGGGCAGATCCAAGTCTAGACTGGGAAAAATAGAGTGCTAGAACTATGGAAAGAAAGGACATATGAAGAAAGACTGCAAATCTCTAAAGAAGAAAGGAGATGCATAGAAGAAAACTACCCAAGAAGCAAATGTAGCAGGTGATGTGTTACAAGATGCTTTGATTCTTGCATTAGATAATACTAATGATAATTGGGTAGTAGATTCAGGGGCTTCATGTCATGCTACACCCCATAGGAAATACTTGCATGAGTATGTTCCTGGAGATTTTGGACATGTTTTATTGGGTGATGATGAGCCATGTAAAATTGTTGGAATGGGTAAGGTATGGATAAAAGTTAAGAATGGAACTGACTGGCTATTGAAAGATGTTAGGAATATTCCTGCTATGAAAAGAAATCTGATCTCAACAGGGCAGTTGGGAGATGGCAGCTGTCTATCTACATTTGGATAAAAGTGGTGGAAGACCACTAAAGGATCAATGGTGATAACAAAATGAGATAGAATAGGTACGTTGTATTTATGTCCTCATAATAGTAACCATTCTATCTCCTTAACTTCCACAAGAATAGATACAGCATTGTGGCATCATAGGCTTGGCCACATGAGTGAGAAGGGGATGCAGATTCTACACTCAAGGAAGTCACTGCCAAATTTGAAGTACGTAAGTTTGGAATTCTGTGAAAATTGTGTTTACGGAAAACAGAAGAGAGTCAGATTTCTCAGGGTTGGGAAACAGAAGAAGAATGAAAAGTTAGAGCTAGTGCATACATATGTATGGGGACCAGCTCAGGTACAATCTCTTGGTGGCTCTCATTATTATGTTACATTTATTGATGATGCAACTAGGAAAACTTGGGTTTATTGCATTAGACAAAAATCTAATCTGTTTGCTACTTTTAAGAAGTGGAAAGCTTTGGTTGAGAATGCGATAGGAAAACAGTTGAAGTGTCTTAGATCTGATAATGGAGGTGAGTACTGCGGCAAGGCGTTTGATAGTTACTGTTCATACCATGGGATTCGTAGAGAGAATACAGTCCTAGGAACACCACAAGAAAATGGTGTGTCAGAAAGGATGAGTAGAATGATCATGGAGCGTGTAAGGTGTATGAGATTGCATGCAGGATTTCCCTTACAGTTTTGGCGGATGTTGTAAATACTACCATTTATTTAATAAATGGAGGACCTTCAAGTGCTTTGGATGGTAGTATTCCAGAGGAGGCATGGATAGATAAAAAGGTAAACTACTCATTTATGAGAACGTTTGGTTGTGAATCATTTGTCCATATTGATAAAGAAAATAGAAAAAAGCTTGAAGCGAAATCTAAGAAATGTACCTTTATTGGATATGGGGTTGATGATTTTGGTTATCGTTTATGGGATTATGAAAATCACAAAATCATTAGAAGTAGAGATGTCATATTCAATGAAAAGGTCATGTATAAAGATTAGTTGCAGGGAAAGAAACAGGAAAAGGAAAACACAGAGTACACAGTACTTGATAAAATTACAAAAAATAAAGTTCCAAAGGTGCCAGAAAATCAAGAACAGCAACAAGTGTCGGAAACTCCTGCAACTGTAAGAAGATCTACCAGGTTAAGTAGAATCCCTGAACGATACTCTCCTTTAATGTATTATTTGTTGATGACCGATTCTAGTGAACCAGAATGTTATGAAGAAGCAATGCAGGTGGAAACTAGAAAGAAGTGGGAGCAAGGCATGAATGAGGAGATGGACTCATTGGTAGGAAATCAGACTTGGGATTTGGTTCAGTTGCCTGCTGGTAAAAGAACATTGTAGAACAAATGGATTTACAGGTTGAATGAAGAAGGAGGCAAGAAGTGGTACAAGGCCAGACTTGTTGTAAAGGGGTTTGCACAGAAGAAAGGTATATATTTTGATGAAATATTTTCTCCTATTGTTAATATGACTTCAATTAGGACTATCTTAAGTCTAGTGGCGGTAGAAGATTTACATCTTGAACAGTTAGATGTAAAAACAACCTTTCTCCATGGGGATCTGGAGGAAGAGATATATATGTAGCAGCCACAAGGGTATGAGGTTAAAGGTAAGGAGAACTTGGTATGCAGGTTGAAAAAGAGTTTGTATGGCTTGAAACAAGCTCCAAGGCAGTGGTATTTAAAATTTGGCAGGTTTATGACAGAACAAGGTTATAGTAGATGTCATTCTGACCACTGTGTTTATTTCAAGAAGCTAGACAATGAAAGATATATTATCTTGTTATTGTATGTGGATGACATGCTTGTTGCAGGGTCTAACATGCAGGATATAAATGTACTCAAAAGGAAGCTAGCTAATTCATTTGCGATGAAGGATTTGAGTGCTACAAAGCAAATCCTTGGTATGAGAATAATGAGAGACAGGAAAAATTGAATTTGAAATTGTCTCAGAGTGAGTACATACAAAAGCTGTTGGAGAGGTTTAGAATGCAGAATGCAAAACCAGTAAGTACACCTTTGGCTAGCCATTTCAGTCTAAGTAAAGAAATGTGTCCCAAGACACAGGAAGAAACTGATTACATGTCCAAGATTCCTTATCAATCAGCAGTTGGCAGCTTGATGTATGCTATGGTGTGCACAAGACCAGATATTGCACATGCAGTGGGAGTTGTGAGAAGATATATGAACAATCTAGGTAAAGAACATTGAAAGGCAGTACAATGGATTCTTAGGTATTTGAGAGGTACCACCACTTAGGCATTATGTTTTGGAGGTTCAGACACTATTCTATAGGGATATGTTGATGCAGATATGGCAAGTAATAAGGATAGCAGGAGGAGCACCACAGGGTATGTGTTTATTGTAGGTGGACCAACAGTAAGCTAGATTTCGATACTACAGAAGGTTGTTGCACTTTCAAAAATGGAAGCAGAGTATGTTGTTGTTACAGAGGCTAGTAAAGAGATGATTTGGTTGCAGAGGTTTATGGAGGAAGTGGGTAAGAAGAAGAAGGATAGGAGGTTGTATAGTGACATCCAGAGTGCCATTCATCTTGTAAAGAACTCAGCATTCCATTCCAGGGCTAAATATATACAGCTCAAGTACCATTTCATACGCTCTGTTCTGGAAGATGAACTGTTGAAGCTGGAAAAGATACTTACTAGCTATAATCCTGCAGACATGTTCAAAAAGGTAGTGACCAGAGAGAAACTGAGTTCCTGCTCGGTTTTAGTTGGCCTTCTAGCATGAAGGTGAAGAGAAGAAAGTTGCCAAGTCCAAGTCCAGCAAGTGCAGTTGTTGCGATCAGTCTCCAAGTGGGAGATTGTTGGTTGTGGAGCCAGATCTTCCAGTCTCATAGATGATATTGTCTCACCCGTGCACCCTGGAGGATTGTACACCTATTTTTCATTTTTAGGGGTTCGGGGGCAATGCCCCCGAGAAAACTTTTTGGGGCTATTTTCGCTAGTTGTTTTGCGGGCCCATGGTTTTGGGTATCCCATGGTATTTTCCCATTGTATTTCCCCTATAAAAGAAAGACATTGTAATACGGCTAGGGAAAGATGTATTAGGATTTATGCATTGTAAAGATCTCTAAGATCTGTGAAGAGAGACTGTGAGACAGTGAAGAGGAAGTGAAATGGTTGTGCTGCAGGTTGTATCCCTTCACTTTGTTGGACGGAATAATAATAAGGACTGGCAACTTCAGTGTGGACGTAGCTCAAGTTGGGTTGAACCACGATATATTTGTGTCTCTCTTGTAATGTCGGTGTGATTATATTTGCATTTTTGTTTATTGTTATTGCTTTGCAATCCTGTTTTTCTAACGAGGTGTCCCTACATGCTACATGGACGTGCTGTACATAATGCTCGGTCTTTTGATATAATTCCTTCACAAATTTGAAAATTTGTACCTAGTGCCATAAAACCAAGGGCATTAATACAACGTGACATTTTCAATCTGAATATATATGTACAAATTCAACATGTATAGTATGAAAGTATGCAAACTTAGATTACCTGATATGTTATGTATTGGAAGTTATGCATTTCTACTGACATCCTCCCAATGCAATTTTTTTGCTTTCCTTCGAACTATCTACTTGATATGTTATGTATTGGAAGTTATGCATTTCTACTGACATCCTCCCAAATTCGTGCTCCGCAGTTGCGTGGATGCAACGGCTCAATAATGCAAATCCACTGCAATTAGAACATGTACCATATAAACATGATCTTTTATAATATTTTTTCCTTCAGGCCTTCGACACATTATGCTCTGTATAAATTCTCTGGATGCATTCGGTGGTTGTAACGTAGGGAAATCTTGCATAATGTTAGTATGCAAACCACAAAATATATGTCTATATGTATCATAATAGTACTCAAATTCTACATGGTATCTACAACAACATGTATTGCGATCAATGCAAATTCTAACATACCAGGGTTTGCATTTTTCGAAGGACCTTTGGCCCAAGTTCAATTGTGTGTGCTCATTCTTGAACCTCTCATAGAGTTCTGTTTGTGTCGTGTCAAGAAAGTGCTTGACATGGGGTTCACCCCCCCTAACACCTTTTGTCAACTTTAAAACATATATTTGATTCGATGACAGTCTAGTGCTATCATGCCAAAAATTTTGCACTAGTTCTTTAACAACATCAATGAGCTTCATGTCTGAATGAGGTAACCTACCAACAAAGGCCCAACAATCTTTTTGGCCTGGGGTCTCAAGTTTTTCTATAATGGCAGAATACTTTTGAAGAGTCTTTCTATCTACTTTAAAGATTCTAAATGTGTGTGATAGTAGGAGACATTTCCTTGTGGATTGGTCTACAATCGATTCCGACAGTACACGACGGGCTGCATTAAAATCTTTTGTACGAGAAGTTTTTCCAATCAAATTAAATGCAGACTGTAGATTTTTAACAACATGATTGTTGGTCTGAACTTATAACTACCTTTATTCCCAAAATTCTCCTAACATGAGCTAGACAATGTGATTTTAACAAAGCAAGAAACAATTGACATTTTGCTGCATCGGTTTTGGATTCAAAAAAATCTTTGATTATCTTGTTACAATGGAAATCAATAGTGCATTTGGGAATCTTACCTTCAAGTCCTGAAAATGAAATTTCATCCACATGAATATGTCTGGGAGTTCTTCGTCGTCCGGTTGACAGTTGAGGCAAGGCAGTCGGCAAGGAAGTACGAATCTCGTCAACGATTTGTTGTGGCCCTTCGTTCACAAATTGGTCCTGCAATGGAGTGTGTTTTCCAGGTGGGTTCTCTTCTTGGGGTTCTTGCTAGTTAAGAACTTGTTCATCCATCCCTTCATACTCGACATGAGGCAAGATTTTATTGACTTCAACCACTTCGTCATTGCTTGTTGATGGATCTAAGGCACTAACATTTTGATTTCTATGGTTTTGCATGTACAACCTGGCATTTTCTCTTATCTTATGGGTCTTTTCAGGGGGCAGATACATCCTTCTAGACTTTCTTTTATTATTACGTATGTTTCCCATATTCAATGCATTTTTTGGAAAAACAAAAATATGACCCCTGCAAGAATGAACAAAAAACAAGATATTAAAACTCGATGTGCATGATTATTAAAGTTCGATGTAGCAATTGATTATGTACAACAACATCTAGTGAGAATGTTTTTATATAATCTTAAAAGCTATTGGGAATGCCCTACATATAAATTTACAACATCACCTCTAGGATCTCAGTAGGATGGTATTGGATGGTGGTATGGGATGTTAGTAGGAGCAAATTCCCTACAAGGGAGAAGCTCATACTCACTTCATTTTCATGGTATGGATGAGGGAAAATAGCCCCAAAAGACTAAGAGTTTTCAATTGTTTAGATGTTTGTGTGAGTTGTTGTAGTGAAACCATGAGGAATTCAACCAATGTTTGTATACTAGATGGAGGAATGTGATTATGAAATGTTATTGGTGGTGATGCAAGTAATTTTTTTTTATTATCTTCATGAAAGGTTGAAAGCATTGCTTGGTGCATGTTGTAGTTTTTCTTGGTAAGATGTTTTTATTGTCTATGTTGAAGATTAAGAAGACTAAAATAGATCTATCATACAATTCATGAGGAAAAACCAAAATAGATTCCATTCAAACAAGTGAATGAAGACTAAATTACATTTAACAAGATAAAATTATCACCATACCTCAAGGATTATGATTGCTCTTTGCTTCAAATGTCAAATGCTCTTTTGATGTGTCCACTATATGTAAGAAGACTTCATGTGTGTTCAAGTAGCATGATAATTCAATCCAAGGTGCCAAATAGAGTCCAATTGTTGTGTATTCACTCAATTGATCCAAATAGAGCCTAATAGGTGTGTATTCAATACAAAGGGCCAAATAGAGCCCCAAATGTTGTGTATTTTATCCAAATGGTGAAGGAAGCACCAAATGGTATATGAATTCAATCTACCATGTAAATGCTTGTCGAACTGTGCATGAAACCAGCGAAGAGAACGCGATGAATGAGGAAAAAAATGTGGGAGAAAGAACACGGGTGATTTTCTAAATTTTATGTTCAATAGGGATGCGCATGCATCAGATGCACGTGCACGCTAGAGGCGCGTGCACACAAGATGCTCGTGCGCGTCCATGCTGAACGTTGTAATGTTTGGTGGGTAACATTCACTGTATTTATTGCCCGACAGATATAAATGTGTCGAGTTATTCCTAGAGTCCCTCCCCATAAAGATCCCCTCCCCCATAAAGGCCTTTAGGACCTCTTCTAACCCATAATCCCTAAGTGCATTTAAGTGCTTCTAGGTGTTTAGGGGTTTAATGGGTATATTTACAAATTTGTGCATTTTGATTTCAAAACATTAATTTAATTTTCAATTAGAAACATATGTATTACATCAAGAATAATTAAATACATAGTAGATATATTAATGTTGTATAAAGTGATGATATATAAAGCGATGATAATGATGATAATAATGATGATGATGATCATCTTCATCATCATCAACACCATGATCATCATCATCAACTTCATCATCATCATTGTGAGGACGATGATAATGATGATTATGGTGATGATGATGATGATGACGATGGTGGATGATGATGAATATGAGTATGATGATGAAGATGATGATGATGACGAATATGATCATCATCAAAATCATCATATTCGTCATCATCATCTTCATTAGTCACCATCATCACCATCTTCATCATCATCATCATCATCGTCATCATATGAGCATGGTCACGATCATCACTATCTTTGTCATCATAGTAGTCATCTTCGTCTTTGTCATCATACTCTTCATCGCCATCTTCCTCATTATCATCATCATCATTGACATCTTCATCATCATCTTCATATCATCATCATCATCATCATCATCTTCATGATGATGATGATGATGATGATGATGATAACGATGATGAAGATGTTGTTGAAGATGATGACGAATATGCAGCACATCATCATCATCATCATCGTCTTCGTCGTGATGATATGATGATGATGATGATGATGATTGTGATGATGATGATGATTGTGGATGATGATGAATATGAGTACGATGATGATGATGACTAATTTGGAGATGATGATGAAGATGATGAGGAATATGCAGCACATCATCAACATGATCATCATCATCAACTTCCTCCTCCTCCTCCTCATCATCATTGTGAGGACGCGGATAATGATGAGGATGATGAAGATGATGATCATATGATGATGATGATGATGATGATGATGATGATGATAGTCATCATAATATTCATCTTCATCATCCTCATCATACTCGTCATCACCATCATCCTTATCATCATCATCATCATCATCATGATCTTCGTCATGATGACGATGATGATGATGATGATGATGAATATGGTGATGATGATGATGACTAATGGAGATGATGATGATGATTATTTTGATGATGAAGATGATGACCAATATGTAGCACATCATCCTCATCATCCTCATCATCTTCATCATCAACAACAATATGATCATCATCATCATCTTCATCATCGTCATCATCATCATCATCATCATTGTGAGGACGAGGATGATGGTGATGATGATGATGATGATGATGATGGTGGTGGATGATGATGAATATGAGTACGATGATGAAGATGAAGATGATGATGATGATGATGATGATGTCAAATATGATCATCATCATCAAAATCATCATATTCGTCATCATCATCTTCATTAGTCATCATCATCGCCATCTTCATCATCCTCACCATCATCATCACCATCATATGATCATGGTCACGATGATCATTGTCTTCGTCATCATAATCGGCATCTTCATCATCCTCATCATACTCGTCATATCCATCTTCATCATCATCATCATCATCATCATCATCATCATCATGGTGTTGATGATGATGAAGATGAAGATGAAGATGATCATGATTATGAGGATGATGTGCTGCATATTCGTCATCATCTTCATCATCAACATCATCATCATCTTCATTAGTCATCATCATCATCACCATCTTCATCGTCATCATCTTGATGATGATGATGATGATGATGATGATGATGAAGATGATGACGATGAATATGGTGATGATGATGATGATGACTAATGGAGATGATGATGATGATGATGATGTTGATGATGAAGATGATGACGAATATGTATCACATCATCATCATCCACAACATGATCATGATCATCATCTTCATCATCATCGTCATCATCATCATTGTGAGGAAAAGCATGCGGATGATGATGATGATGATGATGATAATGACGATGATGATGAAGATGATGATGATGATGACGACTAATAAAGATGATGATGATGATGACGAATATGCAGCACATCATCCTCATCATCATCCTCATCTTCATCATCATCAACAACATGATCATCATCATCATCTTCATCATCATCATCATCTTCACCATCATCATCTTCATCATCCTCATCATTGTGAGGACGAGGATGATGATGATGATGATGATGGTGGATGATGATGAATATGAGTACGATGATGAAGATGATGACGAATATGATCATCATCATCAAAATCATCATATTCATCATCATCATCTTCATTAGTCATCATCATCGCCATATTCATCATCCTCACCATCATCATCATCATCATCATCATCATCATATGATCATGGTCACGATGATAATTGTCTTCGTCATCATAATCGTCATCATCATCATTGTGAGGACGAGCTGATGATGATGATGATGATGATGATGATGAAGACGATGATGATGAAGATGATGATGATGATGATGATGATGATGATGATGATGACTAATGGAGATGATGATGATGATGATGGTGATGTTGATGATGAAGATGATGACGAATATGCAACACATCATCCTCATCCTCATCAACATCTTCATCATCATCAACAACATGATCATCATCATCATCATTGTGAGGACGAGGATGATGATGATGATGATGGTGGTGGTGGTGGATGATGATGAATATGAGCACGATGATGAAGATGATGATGATGACGAATATGATCATCATCATAAAAATCATCATATTCGTCATCATCGTCTTCATTAGTCATCATCATCGCCATCTTCAACATCCTCACCACCACCATCATCATCATATGATCATGGTCACGATGATCATTGTCTTCGTCATCATAATTGTCATCTTCATCATCCTCATCATACTCGTCATCGCCATCTTCCTCATCATCATCATCATCATCATTATCATCATCATCTTCGAATTGTCATGATGGTGATGATGACGAAGATGTTGTTGATGATGATGATGAGGAAGAGGGTGATGATGAAGATGATGATGATGATGATGATGATGATGACGATTATGGATGATGATGAATATGAGTACAATGATGAAGATGATGATGATGTTTATGATCATCATACTCATCATCATAATCATCATCATCATCATCTTCATCATCATCACCATCAATGTTGATGATGAGGATGATAAAGATGATGATGATGACATTGACGTTGAAGATGATGACCTAGATGTTGATGAATATGAGGAAGAAGGACGATGATGATGATGGTGTTGATGATGACGACGATGATGATGACGAAGATGATGATGATGATGGTGATGAGGATGAATAATATGATGATGATGGATATGAATATGTTGATTTTGATGACGATGGTGATGAAGATGATGATGATGATGATGAAGAAGATGGTGATGATGAAGAAGATGACGATGGTGGAGATGTTGATGAGGAAGGGGGAGATGACAATGATGATGAAGATGTTGATGATGATGGTGATGGTGATGATGATTATGATGATGATGACGATCATCATCATATTCATCATGATCATCATCATCTTAATAACCATCATGATCATCATCCTCGTCACCATCATCCTCATCACCATCATCATCATCATCATCATCATCATCATCACCACCATCATCCTCATCATTCTAATCATCATCTTCATCACCATTGTCATCATCATCAAAATCTTCATCATCATCACCATCACCATCATCTCATCATCATCATCATCAACATCTTTAACATCATTGTTGTCTCCCCCTTCCTCATAAACATCTCCATCATCGTCATCTTCTTCATCATCACATCTTCATCAAATTCATGTATCCCCTTGAGAAAGGGAATTAAATAAACCATACAAAGGCATACAATAACGTGTATGTGCAGAGACGTGTGAGCGTTGTTATTAACGCGTGCACGTTGTTATTAATGCGTGCGCGTTGTGAGTCACACGTGTGCGTGTTTGCGCGTGCGCGTAGTTGCACACACGTGTGTCTGAGTTCAAATTGTTTTGGCGCCCTTGCAGGCTTGGAATTAGCTTCGTATTGCACCTTGAGGCTCGATCTGATTTATGGAAGAAAAACTCAAATGTTGTAACTTTCAATTTTTCACAACTAGTTCCACATAAGCTCCACGAGTGCACTGTAGATGAAACTGCACATGCTTGTCGAGCTCTGTGCGTAGACTCTAAATATATAATTTTTGAATAGATCTGTTGTTGTTTTCTATTTTTAATTCATTTTTAACTGCACTCATGGCAAATTTGTAAAAAACATAGGTCATTTATTTGGCCTATAAGTTTTGATTGGCTTACCTATTTCGAAAACGGAAGAGAACCCGCACAAGAGCATGAAAATACCTACAACCTAAAAAAAATAAAAAAAATTTGATTATTTTTAGACCATGATATGGTGGCTCAACACTTGACCATGTCGTATTAGGGATTCATTGACTTCGGTAATTTAAAAAAAATATAAAATTGACTTTTAAAATTTTGGAAAAATAGCCCCGCACAAGATTCTTCTATTTCCTACGCCTCTACATATTTTTTTTCTTGTAAATTGAAAATTTACATAGCAAACGGGTGGCTCAACAAAAACATGTGCATTATGTTTGAGAAAAAAAATAATATACCAATCTTCGAATAATGACATTTTGGGGTGGTTATACCACTTTTCCATAAATAAAAGTTATATATTCCGGAAGATCATCCGTTTTTATACGTTTCATCTGTTTACACCTAATCCAAAAAAAAATTGTAGGTACCTCCAATAATTCATTTTAATGATAATATTTATGTTTTTCCTAAATGTCATTGCAACTAACTTGTCATAATTGGGTATCATTACCTTGCACCAACCCTTCATTTATGTCCCCCTTTTAATATTTGTATTATTAAAAAGAGAATAATCCATTACATTGTTTTTATTTTTGAATTCTTGTAAAAAATATGTAATAATAAATATTCAAAATTATTTAATAATACTTCATTAAATCCTGGTGTATTACACAAATGGAAAATCCAAATACATTGAAGGCTACCAAGTAGGAATCTTAAAATTTGGGGGCATGTCCTCATCCCGCACATCCACAAACTCTTTAATCTAGCGGTCAAGCAAGGGTTCCCTACACCTTGGACTCAGAGCCTCATTATTCCTATTTTCAAAAGTGGCGATAAAAATAACCCCTCTAATTATCATACCATTATGATTAGTCCTCTCCTAGCCAAGTTATACAGCATTATCTTATAAAAGAAGATCAATGAATGGCTAGAAATGGAAGGTAAGAATGCTAAAGGCCAAGCAGGTTTTAGAAGGAATCATTCAACCAGAGACCACCTCGTTACACTTAGGATCACTGCATAGGAATGCCATAATAATAAGTCTGACATTTTTTGTTGCTTTGTGGACTTTATGAAAGCTTTTGATATAGTTCCTAGGAATAACCTATGGAATAGGATAGAGGAGCTTAATGTTCATTTTGAGTTGAGAGATGTTGCAATAAGGTTATACGAAAAGGTCATTTCCAAATTTAAGAATAATGAGGGTTGGTCAACTGATATAAACTGTAATATTGGAGTTAAGCAAGGTTTCCCCCTCTCCCCTACCCTTTTTGGCATTTACATCGATAAACTAGAAAGCTGTTTAGAATAAGCAGGTTGTACCGACATGAGCTTAGCTAGGATAGTGATCATCCTCCTTCTTTGTGCTGTTGATATTGTTCTTATGGAAAAGTGTTCCTTTGATTTTGATAAGAAATTAAGGGTACCTGCATGAAGCTGGTACCCAAAAACATCACAATGACAATGCATGAGCGCAAAAAAAACAAACACGTGCACACGCCTATAAACAAACGTACGCACTCCTGCTTCGACAATGCTGAGCCTCCACATCGGTGAGTTGACGTGGAGAAAAGAAGCACGTGCGCGCTCTTATGCATGCACACATTGTTAATGTGTACGTAAAAAGAAGCGCGTGCGCGCTCTTATGCACACACGCGTTGTTAATGCATACGCAAAAAAAAGCGCGCACGCGTTGTTAACCCATACGCAAAAAAGATGCATGCGTGCCCTTCCATAATGTTCCCACCACTAATTCACCAACGTTTACCCCATTTAATTCTAAACGTTCAATATTTTATGACTATTTGCATACATTGGACTATACTTCAAAAGTGGATAAATGAATGGCTAAAGAGAGGGGTTTAAGGCTCCTAGGGATTTAAGCACTTTGGAATTAAGGTTTAAGGTCTTAGGGATTTGTACTTTAAGGATTGTGGGATAGGTTATTTAGGATTTAGGGCTGTGGGATTACAGGTTGAATGGTTCAACGGTTTAGGGGTTAAGGGATCTTGTGCTTTAGGGAGAGTGAGAGGTAGAGAGAGAGAGAGAGAGAGAGAGAGAGAGAGAGAGAGAGGCTTGGTGCAACACCACATGGGATTTGAAATGTAAACATGCTTATAGGGTGAAAGAAGAGGATTGAAAGCTAAATTAACGTTTCATAGCTCAGGAACTGTGATATGGGGAGGAAATGATTTGGGACCTAGGCCATAAATCATTTGGATATGTGTGTTTTTCACACCAAAGACGATCCATAGGGCCTCAAACATGGTTGAGTAAGGAAATAATACAAAAAAAACCTCTCATAAGTCCAACTTTCAAAAAAAATTGTAAGGGGTCCCTGGATTTTCCCTAGGGTGGTGTTGTGGTCACAACAATGGGATACATGAGCCATGAGTAGTTTTTGTAAACTGAAACAAGGGATTTAATCCCTAAATGACCCTCTCAACCTCAACTGCCATGATCAAAACCTAAAATCCACAATGTGAGCCCTTTATAAGGTGTCTTTGGCATCAAAGTTGAATGCGAGTGGCATTACAATGTCCTGGGAATCATGTACGAGTATCACTGAAAAACACGCACGCGTTTTGTATATACATAACGCGAGTGCGTTATTAACTTCACAAATTTATGTTTTTAAGTGTTGGATGGAGATAAAGGGGGTGAGAGAGAGAAGAGGCATATGAGAGGGGGGGCATGATGATGAAGATGGTGATGATGATGAAGATGATGATGAAGATGACGATGATGATGATGAAGGACACGAGGGTCAAAAGGTGGACAGGGAAGCAGGTGCAGGAGGGCGCGGGAGTCGCAGCAAGGGAGCTAGTGGACGTGGGCATGGGCGTGAAGCTGGTGGTTGTGGGGGAAAATACGCAGGGAGACGGGGAGGAAGCAGGAGATGGGCGTGGGCATAGAGCTAGTGGATGGTGTGGCTTGACGTGGGTGAGGCCAAGACATAGTGCAAGGAGGAGGAGATGAGGTAGAATGGGGTTTGGAGTATGTATGGAGAGGCCAAGGTCCAATTTTTGGTCAAAGACCATGTAGCTTAGAAAATCTGAATTGCTCAGACAAGGTCTGAAAAAATTGGCCAAAGGCCAGATCAGCCAACAAGGCTCTAATACCAAATGGTGTGAACATATCCGTTTCACAACAATTACCCGAAGGATAAGTAAGAATAATCCATATTGGAAAATATAAATGAATAATATGTGAGATAATTATTACAAATGATTTCTGCCTCTTATATACAACTTAGGCATTGGCTTGAAAGGTCATGTCTTTTTAATATTATATCTATTAATGACTATTAATTATTATTAATTGTATTTTAATTTATATTTGTAACACAATAAATTAAAAATGGTTGTCTTTAGTTATTTGTTGACATTAAAAATCCTAGATATTTATTTGTATGAGTAGTATTAAAAATAAATGACTGGACTAATTTGTTTACAAAATAACTATTTGTCAACTTTTTGTGATTATGATGCGAAGCCTCATAAATGAATCATTTGAATTTATTTATTTAAATAGCATAAAAATAAATAAGAAGCATAATGAAAAATTTCAAAACCCTAGCATCTAATCATTCCAAACAATGATTTGTCATTAATTACTTCTTTTGTTATTGTTAATTTAGTTTTCTTAAATTTAAAATCTTTAGTTAATTTGATGACAATATGCTTAAATATTTATTAATTTAATATTAAAAGAAACATCATTTAACTTAATAATTATTCCTTTAAACCTTATAGTTGAAAGGTTTTTACAACCAACACAATTCCTTCTTGAAGTTGTTGTTAATTTAGTTTTCTTAAATTTAAAATCTTTAGTTAATTTAAAGACAATATATTTAAATATTTATTAAATTAATATTAAAAATACATCATTTAACTTAATAATTATTCCTTTAAACTTTACAGTTAAAAGGTTTTTACAACCAACACAATTCCTTCTTGAAGGTAATAAAAGAGGATTTAACCATACCACTCAATGTCAATGTCAATGCCATTGTCATGTGGATTAACTACAATATCAATGTCATGTAGATTAACTACATACAAGGAAAGTAATCCAAAACAAGTGAGTTGTGATAAGAGTAAATAAAAGCCTTTATTATTAACAATAATATACGAGGAAAGTAATCCAAAACAAGTGAGTTGTGATAAGAGTAAGTAAAAACCCTTATTATTAACAATAATATGAAATATTTTTATAAAAAATACAAAGTATAAAATTAATATATATTTTCAAATAAAATTATAATAAATAATATTATTAATTATAATATGAAATATGTACATATAAAAATTACAAAGTTTAAACCCTTTATTTCTCTCTTGGTGGGCTATCATCCATAAGCCCTTATCCCAACTTATTGTTAAATAAAAAAGTTTAATGTTTTTTATTGTTAAAAATTAATTGTTTTTAATTTATTCATTTTTAATGCATTTTTATGTTTAAAGTTAATTGTTTTTAATTTATTCAATTCTTAATGTATTGTTTTTTAGGATAGGATAGAGAAAAGAAGATGGAAGTTTTTATTGTAATATAAAGAAAAGAGAAGACTAAATAAACAAAGAATTATAATTTTATTAAAGAAAATAGTAGAATAAATTAACAAAGAATCTTATTATATTTATAGAATGGTATGTAAAATATCATTTATTGTATTTTTTTTACTAGGAGTAAGTTTTTTTTTGTTTTTTGTAATTAGGAGAATTCTCAACTCGAGACCCCACTACCACTATACTCCTACGTGCTCCACACACCCCCCATCATAATTGAACCGCTAATGAGTTACACCTGTGCGGACTTCACTAGGAGTAAGATAAAAACTATAAGATTTGTATTTTGGAGGAGTTTTGTGGGAATCATGTCATCTAATTATTTGTTCAAATTATGATTTTGATTCAATTTGATTGTTTAAATTCCAATTTTGTTTGCAGAAATGGATTTAATACTCTCTATTAGTTTTGATACAATTTCAACAACCTAAAACTATCATTTCAACAATTATTGTCATATTTTGACTGAAAAATAATCCATTCCATATAATCATGGAAACAGTGACTTAATTTTGATTGAAAAATAATCTATCCCATAGTATCATGCAAACAGTCTAATTTTTAACTTCTTTTCACAATACGAAAATATTTTTTCAATTTTTATTAAAGGGTTTATTTAAAGAAAACAAACATTTTATCAGCTTACTAACCTATCTGAACTCCATATTCATCGTTTAGGTTTAGACTATAAAATCAGAAATTAAAGAGTTAAGGTGTGGTTACATAAAATCAGAAATTAAAGAGTTAAGGTGTGGTTACATAGGCACATGGACAGTCTCCATGACAGTTCTCATGACCAAATTCTTTGTTTCAATGTTAGCAATGGTGAAGCCATCCCGGTATTTGTATAGGTGGCAGAAAGATCTGAAGATGTCAAAAGCATGTTTCTTGGAAGAAATGGGAACATTGCTGTCTGGTTTGAGAAGTTCCCAGTTTAATTCATTAATCTGGTTCCCGATCAAAGCGTTGATATGGGCGAGAGCTTCTTCCTCTGTTGATTCAGGATTGTCTTTCATATAACACGATATCGAGGAAGCTTCTTCTCCACGCAACCTGTCTGCCTGCATTCGCCATGACAATGTCAATGTCAACTATATTCTGATTTTAGATCAGAAGTTAGAACCACTCAATGCAAAAACTTCTTCCACTTGATTTCATAATAAGAGGCTATAGACAGTACCTCGTAGCTGCGACTGTCACCTCTTAGTCGAAGAATGGAACATGCCAAGTCATTAAACTTCGAAGGAAAGTCTATTTCCTGCAGTATTTGATGAGGAAAGGGAATGTCCAATGTGAGGATTGGTTGTAATGTGGCTGTGCGATAACCGAAACTAACTTTTCCGTTATCTAGGTATTCCTTAAACGTTGGCAGATAACCACTGGAAATCCACTTCGCTTCGGTCATATACGCTCCAATATTAGCCTCCCACTGCACGGGCACAAGGAGAAGAAGAGGAAATTAACGAAGCATCACCCAGTGCAATACGCTCTGAGAAAGAAATATATATCTACATACAGCCTGTCGGGCATAGTTGAGCGTGTCTCGGCCTTGAAACTTCTCTGCCTCTCTCGCCATTTCATTTACGGTTTCGTAAAACATCATGTATACTAATTTCATATATTCTGGAAGACACTCTGAAGCGGACGGATGCCATCTGATCATATACATACACATTTAGTAAGAAATCATTATTTAAAATTCATTCAATTGATAATCACTAGTACCACCTCTTAATTGCCGCTGTGAAGAGTTGGAGCTCGTCGACCGTTCCGAAGGTGTCGTAGATATCGTCCAGAACCGTGGCCAGGTGACAGAATTTGGTAAATCCAAGTCTGAATGCAGAATGTTTCGGCTCAGTGGCAATGCAAGAGGCCAAAGCGTAGTATTCCACGTGACGATGCCTAGTGAATGTCAGTTCAGAGAAACCTGAATCTTTCCACCATCTGCACACAAAATTCGAATATTTGACCTCAAATCCGAATTCGTGTATGAAGAAAGAATATATATATTCCAATTACACAATATATATATCACCTGGAGACATGCTTTAACTCTCTCTGTTGAAAGGAATGAAAGATATTGAACTCCAATTTTGCAAGTTCCAATAGTTTCTCAGTTTTCCTGCTAAACAAATAAAAATTGCAACAACCATTAATGGAAAATTTTACATGGAAACTAAACGGAAAATTTTACATGGAAACTAAACTCTTCAGAGTAGATGTGAAATAACTGGCTTACTCGTAAACAAGGTCGTGTCCAAAAACGTCTATGTAGTTTCTTGCTTCCAATCTTGGTAAATTTGTGTGCCAACCATCTTCAAGAACGTACTCTATCTGCCAACCAAAGAATTTAAACAATAAAAGAAAACACAGATTGCAACATATTTGTAAGTTAATCAGCATAGATTTATTTTCAAGAGATCTACTAAAAATCTAGTGGATCAAATGGCTGGAGGTGCAAACCCCCTTTTAGAGTGTAAATGTATAAGAGTGTCTAGAGTAAACATGATAATATAGACATATAAATCCATTTTTTTTAGAAACTATAACATTTACAAATATTCAATAAAAATTAGAATCAATATACGTTAATGATTACATATTTTGAATTCACAAATCACAATAAGACACATACAGGCATTGATAGACAATACTTCAAAATATCAAATGAATCTATACTAACAACTAAACTAAAACACAATATATACTAAAACACAACATACCCAATTTCCAAACCCAAATACTTTGGTCATAGAATAGAAAGGTTGAAAAACGTCGTAAAACTTGTAGTTCCAAGAATCCAAACCCATATACTTACTTTGCATATAGATGGCTTGAAAAAAGTTGTAAAAGTTGTCATTGTGATATTTTGGGTTGAATTATAAAGCAACCGAAAAAAATATCATGAAATCAAAATGAGAGAGAGAGAGCAAAGACACCTACAGGCTACAACTATCACGAAATATTTTGTTTTCCTTCTGTCATCATAAAATTTTCAGCCAATAAACAAATCAATATGCACAAACAATGTCACTCAAAACACAGTTATTACCTTCCTCTTGTTAAGATTCAATATGCTAAGACAAAAATAGCAGCATTAAATTCCATTTAACAATAATAGCATATACAGGATCACTGAAGAAACAACAAGCATAGCATAAACACAAGAGACACAGATTTATCCTGGGAAACCCTCATGGGGTAGAAAACCCAATAAAGCTTCCTCAATATAGATGACCAGCAATATACAAAGATGTAAACCAAAGACATGAACTCCTCCTCCACCATAGCAGACCTCTCCTCCACAAGTGCGCTACTCTCAAGTGAGTGAGTGTGTCAAATGAGGAACACACCTCCTCTATTTATACACTACTCTGACATATCTTTTACACAAGTACATGTAGGCTTGTATTTAACCATTAGGTTAAATACCCTATTATAACTGACTGGGCCGACCCCACTAGGGTGGTCTAACAACCCTTTGACCCACATAGCACATACAGGGCCGACCCCCACTAGGGAAGTCTAATAACCCATGTTACCACATTCCGACGGAGGAATAAACATCTCCGGATATACAATAAGATCTTTACGGAGGAATGAAACATCTCCGGAATAATAAAGTACAAATATAATATTCTTTGAAGTTACAATATTTCAGCACTCCCCCTTAACGAGAAGGATATTATAACAGTATCTGCATGAGCAAGGAGTCATCAACATCATACATGATACATCTATAAATCATTGGAAGCTTTCTCAACATCATCAGTAACTCAAGCAGTTAGTGGAACATCTTCAATATTGGAACATCAACATCTTCAGTACTGAGTCTTTATCTTCTGCAGCACTCGAACAGCTACAACAACATCAACATATGGATCCTCACGATCATCAGCATTGTCATCACACGATCATCAGCATCGTCATCACACGATCATTAGCATCGTCATCACACAAGTATCCATGCCGATACAAGTAACCACATCATTAATACAAGTATCCTACTGATACAAGTAACCACATCATCAATACGAGTATCCATACCGATACAAGTAACCACATCAACAGAAACAATCATATTACAGGATGATCAATCCTGCTCTCTTTAGGACATAGGTCCATGGATGATGCAATCCTGTCATGTACCTTTTGAACTGAGGTCCAAGGACGATCCAGTCCTACCATGTACCTTTTGAACCAAGGTCCAGGGACAATCTAGTCCTATCATGTACTTTTTGAACCAAAGTGCAGGGACGATCCAGTCCTATCATGTACCTTTTGAACCGAAGTCCAGGGACGATCCAGTCCTAACATGTACTTTTTGAACCGAAGTCCAGGGACGATCCAGTCCTATCATGTACCTTTTGAACCGAAGTCCAGGGACGATCCAGTCCTAACATGTACCTTTTGAACCGAAGTCCAGGGACGATCCAGTCCTATCAATTCTCGGAGACCTCATGTCTACGGCTCAGTTCACAGGACCAAAGTCCAAGGATGATCCAATCCTTACCGTACATTTAGGACCGTGTCCAAGGATGACTTAATCCTCCACCGTACATTTAGGACCACGTCCAAGGATGACTTAATCCTCCACCATACATTTAGGACCACGTCCAAGGATGACTTAATCCTCCACCGTACATTTAGGACCACGTCCAAGGATGACTTAATTCTCCACCGTACATTTAGGACCACGTCCAAGGATGACTTAATCCTCCACCGTACATTTAGGACCTACATCCAAGGATGACTTAATCCTCAACCATTCACCAAGGACTTCATTCTCGAAGACATACGTCTACGGCTCTTCTTTAGGACTGAAGTCCAGGGATGATCCAATCCCCTCACATGTTCACCAAAAACTTCATTCTCGAAGACATACGTCTATGGCTCTTCTTTAGGACTGAAGTCCAGGGATGATCCAATCCCCTCACATGTTCACCAAGAACTTCATTCCCGAAGACATACGTCTACGGCTCTTCTTTAGGATTGAAGTCCAGGGATGATCCAATCCCCTCACATGTTCACCAAGAACTTCATTCTCGAAGACATATGTCTACAGCTCTCTTGAGGATGATGTAATCCTATCATGTCCACCAAGGACTTCATTCTCGAAGACATACGTCTATGGCTCTTCTTTAGGACTGAAGTCCAGGGATGATCCAATCCCCTCACATGTTCACCAAGAACTTCATTCTCGAAGACATACGTCTATGACTCTCTTAAGGATAATGCAATCCTATCATGTCCATCAAGGACTTCATTCTCGAAGACATACGTCTATGGCTCTCTTTAGAACATATCTTCAAGGATGATGCAATCCCCTTGTCACCTTTGACCCTGTCTAAGGACCATCCACCAATCTCTCTATCGGCATCACTAATATAGGTATCCTCATCATCGACCTCACTGTCGATGCAGGCAATCTCATCATGAGTTATCACATCACTCCCCCTTTCGAGGAGGGTCCTTCTGAACTATATTAATTTTGTCTCGAAAAACTTTATTTGAGGTATAGGTTTGGTTAGTACATCAGATCGGTAGAAGTTTGGTTAGTACATTGGTAACTTGTTACAAATTCAAACTTTTGGTTCCTTTCTGCACCATATCTTGGAACACTAGATTCTCTGCCATCTTGATACAACTCTGTTTGTCACCATAGGATCATAGTTGGGTCTATCTCTAAGTCAAACAATCCTGAAGCCATACTGTTTCACAACTTAGCAGAGCAAGAAGCCATATATTCTGCTTGTGCTAAGAGCCACAATATATTGCTTCCTTCTAAACCATGAGATCATGGCTGATCCCAGACAGTAACATCCTCTCGATGTGCTCTTCCTGTCTGATACAATTTCTGCCCAATCAACATTTGTGTAGCCATATGAAGTCATGATCTCTAAGATAACATAGATCAAAATCTATCGTATCCTTTAGGTATTTCATCACATGCTTTGCAACTAATAGGTGAACACATCTAGTTTTCCACTAGATACTGACACAAGGTGTTCACAGCAAAGCATATATCTGACCTAGTATTTGTTAGACACATCAATGACTCAATATTTTGTTTGTACAGAGTTCTATCCACTAACTCTGATGAGTCATCTGATAACAACTTCAAGAGTGGCCATTCCAACACATCAAGTCCTTTTAATATTTTTCAGCATGCTTTCCCTGGTTGAGAAAGATTCCTTCTGACCCTTGCCATACTTCCAGACCTAGGAAGTAATACATTAATCTGAGAGCTTTCATTTTCTTTTATGCAGCCATCTATCTGTGCCATCTCCTGTTAGATGGGTCTACTGATATGAACCTCGACATCATTCGAACTCTGAGGTGAGTTCCTTCTTGTATCCATGTCATCTGTGCATAGAAGCCATATTCAATCTTGTAGCAAAGGTTGAGATCCACATCACCCATGATGATCATTAAGCTCATCAATTGATTATCGATCCTGGGTACCCATACAGAACCTGATTCACACTTCTTCTTTAATTACACCATTAAGAAAATGGTCTTATCTATCCACTTGGAGCAAACATCTTGTTATGATTCTCTTCCTCTTTCTAAGAGAATCTTCTAGCCATGAGCCTTCTATATTTTGTTTGATTTGTAAATCTTCTGTTGAACATCTATCACTTGTTCGGTGTTCATTATTCTTCATGATCTTTCCTACAAAACAAAATTAAGTACATGATTAGTAATACTTCATAATCATGAAATCATGTTGACATGCTAACCTATTATGCATACAGATATCATTTGCATAGTTATGCAACTATCTTGACCAATACTTTGGCACAACACTTTCCTATATCTTGTATGCATACAGTGGCTATCTAGATGCCTTCCATCTCTATCAGAACATACTATCGAGAGTGTGCACAACTCTCAGCATGTCAGTAAAGAGGTTTCATTCTAGATAAGCAACAATGGAATGTTTGTCCAACTTACCAATCATATGCATATTAGTAGTATATTGTTCAATGCTCTATGAATGTTTACACTCAGCATGATATATTCTATGCATACAACCTATTACAGGCAATATCATTTACTATTTCAAATAACAACTCAAATACTTATCTTTTATGTTTGTGTGGTTGCCTCCCGCTTGATCTTCTGTATGTGTTTTGAACTTCTATTCATTATGTACCACTATGCATGCTCAAGTGTGCACTAGTGTCATCCTCATGATCTCATACACAAACATACATTCATTATTATATTCTCAAAACATTCTAATTCTAAATAATTTTGAATATGTATAGTCATGATCATTAGTATTTAGGGTTTCAAGGAAGTCTTCTTTTACTCATGCATATTCTTGTTTAATCATAGTACTCTTCTGGTTAATTAATCAAGATAAGAGATATAATGTGCATAAACCCTTGATTAACTTTATTAATAAGTGTAACCAATCATACCAAGTATACTTATATAGGGGATCCTAACACAAGGTAAGATTCTAACTTGACATAGGAAAACATACCTGGATTAGTATACCTGCTTAGTTATGTACAACATATCTAAACAATCTCTTCAATGATTTAAAGATCCTGAGCTAGAACCTACATGTCTCATAGGTTAAGCATAATATATCAAAGTCATACATACCTCGTAAGTAGAACAAAGATTATGGATGAGTCTTTGTCTTCATGTGGAACTTGATTTGTCTTTCGTGATGTACCTGAATCTTGTTAGCAGACAACATCAACCTCACACAACACCATAATGCATTAGTACAATCATATAGCCCTAATCAATGAATGTCTTCAATCATTCACTTGCATTCATACTGTTACTAGGGTGATAAGATAAGTCTAACATTAATCAAGATTGTACTAACAAATAATATGAAGACAAACACATTATGAATTTAATCAGGAATCAGATTTCAAGACATACCTGAACCTACTTGAGTCATACCTGTCAAGACTTCTTGTAGTCTTCTTATGTAAGGCCTTAGCCTCAACTCCCCCTGAAACTTGATCTGGAGCTTGATTAGGGTTTGCTAGAAAAACCCTAAAAATTCAATCTTTGACTTTCACACTTTTGAATGGATGGAAGGATGTGTCTTGCTAAGCTGATCAAACTAGCATACTTCAATTTTGAAATCTCCAAAATTTGACCCCTCAAAATTGCCTTCGAAACTTCTAGATCTTCTGGACACGAACCCTAACTAGGGTTTGATGAAGCCCACCTTTCTGTCCAATCAAAAGGTTCGATCCAAGGCTCTAAACTCTTATTTTTCTGAGGAGCTTGCAGCCGTGGTTACAGACTTCAAAAATTCCAACTTTTGCGGAAGCCCTAATTTTCCATCTTTCTGATCAAAATCCCGAGCTAGGGTATAATCAAGCCCGGTATTCTACCCAACCAAAAAATTCGATCTTGGTCTCTAAATTTTGATTTTCCTGAGTAGCATTCAGTCATGGATTCCGATTCCAAAAATTCTAACTTTCTCCGAAACCCTAAATTCCGGAAGCCATGAATAAAGGTGCTTCAAAAATAATTCTGTTTTGACAGAAATATGTACCTGATTGTTTCTGCTATAACTCCAAAATTTTCACTCCACAAGGTCTGAAAACATTTTTTGCAATAGCCTGACCTGTCATCTTTCCATCCTGACAGGTCTGACCTCAATTGGATTTTTTGAGAGAGATTTATGCCAAATGTCGCAACGTGACCTGTTTTGGGATAATACAGGAGAGCGAACTTGTACGGTGTGCCACGTGTCACTGTTTGAACTTCGGCCTCTAAATTTTTTTCTTGAGATAGCTCGCCCTGTTGTCTTTCCATCCTGACAGGTCGGACCTCAATTGGACTCTCTGAGAGAGAGTTATGCCAAGTGTCGCAACGTGACCTATTTATGGGATAAAACAGGAGAGCGAACTTGTATGGCGTGCCATGTGTCACTGGTTTAGCTTCAACCTCTGAAAACGTTTCCTGAGATAGTACAGTCTATGTACTACCTTTCAACTTTTACGAAATTTCATTTGGAGATTCCTATCCCAAGTTATGACCTTTTTTCCTAGGTCACCTGATTTTGACTGAGATCTGGAAGAGGCAGAAACCCTAACTTGTATTGATCATAACTTACAAAGTACAACGAATATGAGGGTGCTCTTTGGACACAAGATACCTGGAGATGTTATCTACGACTTGTAAAGGTTTCATATCCTTAACCTTCGCCAAAATGGATTTATAGCGAAAGTTCCACGATGACTGATTTTTTGCTATATAAAACCCTAACCTTCAAATTGTCGTAAGTAAAGCAAGTGTCGTAAGTGCCATACCTTGCCTTCCTTCAGTTTAGCTTTGATACCGTGTTAAGATTCAATATTCTAAGACAAAAATAGCAGCATTACATTCCATTTAACAATAATAGCATATACAGGATCACTGAAGAAACAACAAGCCTAGCATAAACACAAAAGACACAGATTTATCCTGGGAAACCCTCATGGGGTAGAAAACCCAGTAAAGCTTCATCAATATAGATGACCAACAATATACAAAGATGCAAACCAAATACATGAACTCCTCTTCCACCATAGCAGACCTCTCCTCCACAAGTGCGCTACTATCAAGTGAGTGAGTGTGTCAAATGAGGAACACACCTCTATTTATATACTACTCTCACATATCTTTTACACAAGTACATGTAGGCTCGTATTTAACCATTAGGTTAAATACCCTATTATAACTGACTGGGCCGACCCCACTAGGGTGGTCTAACAACCCTTGGGCCCACATAACACATACAGGGCCGACCCCCACTAGGGAAGTCTAATAACCCATGTTACCACATTCCGACGGAGGAATAAACATCTCCGGATATACAATAAGATATTTACGGAGGAATGAAACATCTCCGGAATAATAAAGTACAAATATAATATTCTTTGAAGTTACAATATTTCAACACTTCTCTCGCAAGTCTTCAAAATTCAAGATATTTTTGAAAACAACATTGTTTTTAAGATAGAAATTCAAGATATTGTGTCTTGGAATCAGGACATGATTTGCACAGTAAAGAACATAATGGCAAATCGTGTCCAACCCCAGTTTTGGTTGTGTTTAACCAAAACTAATAATGAGATTGGTTATGTCTAACCAAAACTAATAATGAGATGTAGAATGAACCTCTTAAACGCAACAAATATGATATTAAAAATATGATATTAGAATTACTAGCTCACCTCCTTTGAAAGACTCGAGATCGGAATCTTTTGCAAAGCTTCTTTCAAATATATTCTAGAGAAGATTTCAGCCTCTTCCATAACTTTCTCGCCAGGAAAGGCAATGAGGGAGGCCCGAAATAAATTGAGAACACATTTGATCTCTCCCGCTGTTTGAGAGCATGCAAACTGCCCCTTCTCCTGTTTGAATTGTTCCAAGACATCTGATATAATAATAGTATAATGATCAATCAATATTTGCACGTAAATGGCAATTGGTGTCTTAAATGAAAGTTCAGCTAGTGATTTATTAATAAAATATCGATAATCGCTCAATAGTAATTTATTAAAATGTGAATGTATACCTGAAGACACAGTGTATCCGTGTAGCCGAAGAGTTCGAAGTCCCAAGGCGGTTGAGTTCAGATCAGTGACAGCACTCTCTCTCCCACATCCAATGCCTTTTTCACCCCAATTACTGCTGGCCAAAATAATTTATTTATTGTAATCCATATATAAGGCATTAACTTATATAATGATAACGCTGTGGAGACATACCTGTAAACGTAATCGAGTGTTGTTTTTATCTCATTTTTGAAATGTCTATCAATCCCCAAACGTTCAATGTTATCGACCAACAGAAGGCGTTGAAGGAGATCAGTGGATGGAGAAATGAATTCTCCATCTTCCACATACATTGAAAAGAACAAATCCTTGACTTCCTCAATAAGTCTATCCGCACGTTCACGGTAATAAGATGCCTGATCCATATTATAACATTAAATACACTAAATTAGATTAATTAATTGTGAAATAAAGAATATGCAGAAGAATAAATAAAAATGAAGGTAGTAACCCACCCCATAAGGCGTGGAGAGCGACTGTATGAAATCATCGTCCCAGAGATTCAAATGATGATTGCCTGTCCGTCTCGGTATAGCATAATCCTCAGATATGGTTGTTCTCAAACTCATGTTTATGGGAAATGGCCGCATTGTTCTACCCATTCCAGGAGTTGGGATTGTTCTACGGAGAGGCTTACGCTGACGAGTAGAACATATCAACGATCTGCGCAGGTACAATTTGGAAGCCAGCGGAACGACAGAAGCAGTAGCCATTCTATATGATAGCTTTTGGCCTACAAGGGATTGTTCTACGAAGAGGCTTAAGCTGACGAGTAGAACATATCAACAATTTGGAAGCCAGCGGACCGACAGAAGCAATAGCCATTCTATATGATAGCGTTTGTGTGGTAGGAAGCTAAATTTTTGTGCGGTAGCCATTCTATATGATAGCGTTTGTGTGGTAGGTAGCTAAATTTTGTGCGGTAGGCATTCTATATGATAGCATACAGCTTATATTAAGGATTTATACCATTGATTACCCTGATTATGTCGTGCTTATGTGATTTCAAAGCGATAACAACATGAGTTAGACTGGGTGATTGGGACCGTTTGGTTGTCCTTCTTTCCTTCTTTCCACGTAGGTTGATATTTAGTTTGGGTAGTTGTCGTTTCTCGTAGATTGGTAGTTGGCACGTTGTGTTGTCATTCTTTCTACTCAGGTTGATATTTAGCTCATCACATGTTTGTTGACAGCATCTTGATTCTCATGTGGATGTAGTTCTTGATAAAGCTGAGAACTACACTTTAAAAGAGATTCTCTTCACAACAATAGTAGGTAGGTATTTTTGTGTAAATGTAAAAGGTAAATCATATCTAAAAAAGATAAAGTAGGTGGAGATAGATGGATTTCATTCCATTCACTTGTATTCAATTTAGTTAAGACATCTTTTAGCTTGAGATTTCCTGTACATGTTAGCTTTCCTTAATTCCTTCAAAAATAACAAAAAAATAAAATATCATTCCAAAAATAATTAAATACAAATAAAGAATAATACCCTTTTAATAAATAAACCTACTCATGCTAAGGTGTTCCACAAAGTTAAATAACATTTACCACAGGCTTTATGAAGAGCACACCTAAACTGACTGACTATTATGTAGTTCCTAGCTTATTATTTTTCTCTTACCAGATACACCCTTAGTACGGAACCATAACCCGGAAGAGAAGACATTCACTAACATAGATTAAATCGGAATACCGCCTCGACCAAGGCATCAATCACATCCTCCACAAAGATCTACAGAGCACTCTATGGATACATTTATGAATGCCGGGGATCCCTTACTTTCCGAGGGGGGGCTTCGCTATTATGTAGCTGCAAGGGCCTATTCTAAATATTTTTTTATTTTAGTATTTCAATAATATTAGTATTCTTATAATATTAAAAAAATTAATAAAGTTCATTTTAAACTTAAATAAAAGTGAAAGTTTTTATATACGTAATAAATTCAAAGATCTAGGATAACTTTATATTAATTTATTTAATCTTTTTTCCACATCCATTACCATGGATAAGTTATAATGTCTATTCTCTATACCTTTATTTATGATATATAAACCAAGCCGCTACATGTTGCTTGAAAAATTGAGATAATGAATTGTTAGTCAACCATGGAGGAAGCAATTTCTTTCTCAGTCACTTTGCACCTGTCTTTGAAACAAACCAACAATTAAAGTTATGCTTAATAATATTATATAAAGAAAATCAGTTTGCTAGTCTAATATTCACATGGGTTTTTGTGAGTAAGTAGGCGTAGATTATATGTATATCATTCAACTAAAATAATGTCGTGGGAACAAAAAGTAATATGCTACTAAAATAATATGCATTTTCCATGATGTCGTTCATCAATTCCTAAAATAATAATAACAATGTAATAAATATTATTTATACATTTACATGGTGAATGCTCAAAAAATTGTCATATTTTTTAATTTTATTGTAATAGTATTGTGTTTTCAATTTATTTAGCTATTTAATTTTTAATTTTTTTGGATTTTTAGTTTAATTTGTTAAAATATTTTTTTAGTGAAAATTAAGAAAAAGTTAGTTTTCCATGTGAACAAGATAAAAATTAAATAAAAATTTACTTTTCAATATAAAAAAGACAAAAATCTAGTTGAAATAAGATATAATTGAGGTGAAACACAGTTATGATTGTAGTGATGTATTTTCTTGATTGGAAATTTATGCACAAATTTTATATTAAAAAAAACTCACTTTTCAATGTGAACTAGATAAAAATTTGGTAAAAAATTACTTTTCAATATGAAAAGAAAAAAATTTAGGTGAAACACATATGGTTGTAGTGTTCTCACTATTAGAATTGTAATTTTTGATATGAGTTAATGCTTTTCCACATGATGTTCTCAACTTTTGACATTATATTTGTAATTGAGAACATCGCATTATTTATAAGTTAAATTTACAATCACATTACATGATTTTGAAAAATCTAACTCTTTGTCATGAAGACAGTTACAAACATATGTCATTATGTGTAATATTTAATGCTAACTTTCACACTGTACTTATATAAAATCTACATAATGGCATGGTTTCCAAGTTTTTAAATTTTGATTATTTAAGTTTCTCAAAAGAATTAATTTTTGAATTATTAATTTTTTATATATTTAGAAAAGAAATTCAAATTTTATCAAAATTCTTTCTCTGTAAATTTTTAATTCATTCTTACATAAAAATGTAATAATGTCTTGCTTTAAAAACTCCAAAAGATGAACAAATCATCCCACTATGACAACATACCTACAATGTTAACTTTGTATTCTTCGATCTACCATAATCAAATATTTACTTAGCTATTATCGCATATATCATTAAATAAGCTAGGGTTAACTTTCTTGTAAATTTTTAAGTCATTCTTACATAAAAATACAAGAGGATCCATATCTGCAATATAAAAGATGATAATTAACTAGCACAACCACAAGTAAAGTGGCCGGTGAACGCCGATAGGCGCAGCCAACCACTTAGTTTTGTGGAGATGATTGGTTGTTAAACAAAGGCTAAACATTACACTAATTATCTATTTATGTTATAACATAAACATTTAACTAATTAATATAAACATAAAAAAAAAATCACTCTTGAACCTATGTCATTCTTGTTACCCCTTTCATTAACCACCTCTTAAATGAAGCTTATTTAAATCTTAATCAAGATGCATTTAAGTATAACAAGATACGATGACTATGAAATGAATCCCCACTGTACACTTGTTACACTTAGGTTAATCTTGTTGATCCGCTCAAGGAAGCCCAAAATATGAGATAATATCTAAATGAAACAAGTGTACTATCTAGATTGATTGTACGACATTCACAATAAACAGTGATAAAAAAATTAACAAAAATAGCTCATTTGATAATTGCAATTGGTGGTAGTTGTAAAAAATATTGGTTAAGTGCACTTCCTTGTAGTTGGAGAAATCATATTATGCATTGATAAAGCATTGTAATTCTTATAAATCACTGTAAGGTTGAGTTGAATTCCTAATAAACTCCTCCATTTGGCAGCTGGGTGTCGAGTTAATGTGGAGTTTTCGTAACATACCGAATAAAATCTCAATGTGTGGACACAATGACTGGAGGTAATGTGATGTGAATGGAATCCATGCACCCCATCACACTCCTCCATCCGGCATAGTGGGCAGTAAGGAGTTGAGATAATGTGTAGTGAATCCATGCTGCCTGCATGGGAAATAATCAATCAATCAAGTTAATTTAGAGTGTAAATGTATACGAGTAGACACGATAATATAGACATATAGATTCGATTTTTTTTAAAAACTATAACATTTATAAATATTTAATAAAAATTAGAATCAATATACATTAATGATTATATATTTTGAATTCACACAATAAAACATATAGATGCATTGATAGACAATACTTCAAATGTCAAATGAATCTATACTAACAACTAAACTAAAACACAATATATACTAAAACACAACATACCCAATTTCCAAACCCAAATACTTTGGTCATAGAATAGAAAGGTTGAAAAACATCTTAAAAGTTGTAATTCCAAGAATCCAAACCCATATACTTACTTTGCATATAGATGGCTTGAAAAAAGTTGTAAAAGTTGTCATTGTGATATTTTGGGTTGAAGGATAAAGCAACCCAAAAAAAAATATCATGAAATCAAAATGAGAGAGACAGAGCAAAGACATCTACGGGCTACAACTATCACGAAATATTTTGTTTTCCTTCTGTCATCATAAAATTGTCAGCCAATAAACAAATCAATATGGACAAACAATGTCACTCAAAACACAGTTATTACCTTCCTCTCTCGCACGTCTTCAAAATTCAAGATATTTTTTGAAAACAACACTGTTTTGACAGAAATTCAAGATATTGTGTCCTGGAATCAGGACATGATCTGCACAGTAAAGAATATAATGGCAAATCGTGTCCGACATCATTTTTGGTTGTGTCTCACCAAAACTAATAATGAGATGTAGAATGAACGTCTTAAACGCAACAAATATGATATTAGAATTACTAGCTCACCTCCTTTGAAAGACTCGACATCGGAATCTTTTGCAAGGCTTCTTTCAAATATATTCTGCAGAAGATTTCAGCCTCTTCCATAACTTTCTCGCCAGGAAAGGCAATGAGGGAGGCCCGAAATAAATTGAGAACGCATTTGATCTCTCCCGCTGTTTGCTGTTTGAGAGCATGCAAACTGCCCCTTCTCCTGTTTGAATTGTTCCAAGACATCTGATATATTAATAGTATAATGATCAATCAATATCTGCACGTAATGGCAATTGGCGTCTTGAATGAAAGTTCAGCTGGTCATTTATTAATAAAATATCGATATATTACTCAATAGTAATTTATTAAAATGTGAATGTATACCTGAAGACACAGTGTATCCGTGTAGCCGAAGAGTTCGAAGTCCCAAGGCGGTTGAGTTCAGATCAGTGACAGCACTCTCTCTCCCACATCCAAAGCCTTTTTCACCCCAATGACTGCTGGCCAAAATAAATTATTTACTGTAATCCATATATAAAGCATTAACTTATATAATGATAACGCTGTGGAGACATACCTGTAAACGTAATTGAGTGTTGTTTTTATCTCATTTTTGAAATTTCTATCAATCCCCAAACGTTCAATGTTATCGACCAACAGAAGGCGTTGAAGGAGATCAGTGGATGGAGAAATGAATTCTTCATCTTTCACATACATTGAAATGAACAAATCCTTGACTTCCTCAATAAGTCTATCCGCACGTTCACGGTAATAAGATGCCTGATCCATATTATAACATTAAATACACTAAATTAGATTAATTAATTGTGAAATAAAGAATATGCAGAAGAATAAATAAAAATGAAGGTAGTAACCCACCCCATAAGGCGTGGATAGCGACTATATGAAATCGTCCCAGAGATTCAAATGATGATTGCCTGTCCGCCTCTGTATAGCATCATCCTCAGATATTGTTGTTCTCAAACTCATGTTTATGGGAAATGGCCGCATTGTTCTACCCATTCCAGGAGTTGTTCTACGAAGAGGCTTAAGCTGACGAGTAGAACATATCAACGATCTGCGCAGGTGCAATTTGGAAGCCAGCGGAACGACAGAAGCAATAGCCATTCTATATGATAGCGTTTGTGTGGTAGGAAGCTAAATTTTGTGCGGTAGCCATTCTATATGATAGCATACAGCTTATATTACCGATTTATACCATTGATTACCCTGATTATGTCGTGCTTATGTGATTTCAAAGCGATAACAACATGAGTTAGACTGGGTGGTTGGGACCGTTTGGTTGTCATTCTTTCCACGTAGGTTTATATTTAGTCTGGGTGGTTGTCGTTCTGTTCTGTTCTCGTAGATTGGTAGTTTGCACGTTGTGTTCTCGTAGATTGGTAGTTTGCACGTTGTGCTGTCATTCTTTCTACTCAGGTTGATATTTAGCTCATCACATGTTTGTTGATAGCATCTTCATTGTCATGTGGATGTAGTTCTTACAAAGCTGAGAATTACATTTTAAAAAAATTCTCTTCACAACAAGAGTAGGTAGATATTTATGTGTGAATGTAATTTTTGATAAAGGTAAATCATATTTAAAAAGGATAAAGTGGTTAGTTAGTGGAAATAGATGAATTTCATTCCATCCACTCGGATTTAATTTTGTTAAGACATATTCTAAAAATAACTAGATGCAAATAAAGAATAGTACCTATTTTAGTAAATGAACCTACTCATGCTAAAGTGTTCCACAAAGTTAAATAACATTTACCACACGCTTCAATTTTGTTAAGACATCTTCTGACTTGAGATTTCCTGTAAGTATTAGAGTTCCTTAAAATAACTAGATACAAATAAAGAATAGTAACCCTTTTAGTAAATGAACCTACTCATGCTAAGGTGTTCCACAAAGTTAAATAACATTTACCACAGGCTTTATGAAGAGCACACATAAACTGACTATTCTGCAGTTCCTAGCTTATTATTGTTCTTCCACCAGATACACCCTTAGTACGGAACCATACCCCGGTATGGAAGACATTCACTAACATAGATTAAATCGGAATACCCCCTCGACCAAGGCATCAATCAGATCTCCCCGATCGAATTCAAAAACCAAAATCTATCATATCATAATTAAATTAAATATAAATATAAATATAGTAAATGGGCATAATTCCACTCGTGCTGTTAAATGTGTTAAATGTTATGTAAGAAAACAAAATGCTTGACGTGTGTATATGTTATTTTCAATACCACAGTTATTAAATCAATAATAAATTATTGTCACTGAATTCCAATAGCTTTTGCACTTCCATAATTGTTGAATCAATAATCAATTATTATGTCCCCCACATATATGATTCGGGTAGGTTGATTAGTTGGATTGTATTTGCAATGATGGGCGTTGGAGGCAAAGGTTTGCCAATAGTTCAAAAAATACAATTGATTATGTTTGATTTAATCGTGGGTTTTCTAGAGTTTTATTGGTTTCGTGCGTTGTGACGCAACCCTGGGGTTGTGTGCCCCATAGGTCGATGGCGGGATTGCGTCACAACGCTTTAAAAACTTGCAGTGCTGTGGCTTCTGCAGTTGTTTTCATGTTCGTCGTGGGCGGAGGTTGTAGCACACCTGCATTTTTGAAACTCTGTGCTGGTGGTATGGACTTGGTCATTTCCATTGTTAAATGTGGCATGGCGTGCTTCTGCGTTGCAGGTGTTTGAATTCTGAATTCGTTGTGCTGCAGGTTTAAATAACCTTGTTGTGCTGTGGCTTCTATAACTGTTTACGTGTTCATCGTGGCCGAAGGTTTCGGTGCGCCTGCATTTTTGAAACCATGTGCTCGCAGGAGGTGTTACTGAGCCTGTTTTAAAAACATGACTGCCCTTTTCGTGTTCGTCCTATCCAAGGGCTTTACTGTGAATGCAGCTGTAAATGGGGTTCGTATGTTGTTTATTGTAGTTGCATGGGGTGGGTTGATGTGGCTCTTCGGTGGTATGGGCTTGGTTATTTCCATTGTTAAATGTTCTGGCATGGTGTGCTTCTGCGTTGCAGGTGTTTGTATTCTGAGTTGGTTGTGGTCCAGGTTTAAATGGTGGCTGTCTGGTGGTATGGGCCTGGTCGTTTTCATTGTTAAATGTTGTGGCATGGGGTGCTTTTGCTTTGCAGGTCTTTGGTTTCTGAGTTTGTTGTGGTGGAATGCCGTCGTCCTGCGTCTTTGCAAAGTTGTGGTTTGCAGTTCCTTCGTTTTGCCAACCGAGAAAACAGGCATGTGGCAGGGTATTTTTAATGTTTTCGTGATGGAGCCTTGTACTACGATAGTTAATGATGTCTATGATTTATGGGTTTTTTGGAAGCTGGGTTTTCCGTGCAGGGGTTTTTTCCCATTTCTACTTAATCCGGGAACAAAAAATTGTTGCACTTGTCTTTCGTTGTTGATGCTGGTGTTTTTTTCATCTGTAGTTGTATTTTTCTTCTGGCGTCTTGGTCGGTGGCCGTCTCTGCTATCTCGGTTCGTCGGAGGCCTGTGCACTGAACGGTTGGCTGCTTTCAGTTTCGTTTTCATTGAATTTTTCTTCGGCGTGCTTGCCCAGGTAAGAGCAAATCCTTTGTTTGTCTTTTCTCATACTATTTTAATGCACATTGTTGTTGCAAAAATCACTGTCATTGCGAAAGGCTTCCATCACGAGCTTTCTCTTCTTTGCCATGGCCTCTTGGTTCAAGTATTTTGCTTGCTCGGCCTGAAACCCTAGAAAGGAAGCCTTCAAACCCTGCGACACCTTGAAACCCTTGAAATCCCTGACCGCATACTCTAGCACCTTTGAAGTCATTGCCTTTATAGTGATTTTTTTCACATTTCAGATAAGTTGAGTGTAATCTTTTACAGTAGTACTATACTCTAGTTTTTAAATCATGGTTATCAAATGTTTTTTAATCTCTCGTCCCAGTTTCATTTCATTTGAGCTCCATAGTTGTTATTATATATTTTGTTATTTTTTTATGGAGAAAGTTACACATTAAAAGCTCTGTTACTACGCCTTCAAAATGATATAAAAACTGTGTTACAAAGCTTTTGAAATGATTTGAGTAAGACTTGACTTAAACAAAACTAACATTGAACTTTGAACTGATTCGTCTCATGAAATTTCACTGTTAAATTATCTGTCATTCTTTTAAGAGGATTCTGGAATGATTTGAAAATCATTGTGCTAAGGAAATATCAATTTCCTCAAAGTTGGGGTTAGTATTTCTTCCCAGGATTTGAGTAGTCAATTGTTTGTTCTTAAATGCTTATAATTGTGAGTTAATTCCAGCCATCTCTTGGTGTTAGGAGTGTATCTCTATAACCCTACTCAGCTCCAAGGTTTCACATAAAGCAGACTTACTTTCCTATACATAGAATAAAGCCGAAGCCTGTAAAGAAATAAATCTGTTGTTTTCCATACATAGAATAAAGCTAGTTTTCAATGAGAGAATGCCATACAAGGCTTTAATTCACATCCTTTTCAAGGTGAATTGGATTGCTACAACCCCTTTTGATATTCAAGCATTATGTTTGGATCACCTATGGTTGAGAATTTTTTGGGTTACTGCATGCCTCTCAAATCTCAGAACACTATGTTCAGATCGCCTATGCTAAGGAATTTTTGGGCTCTATCTTCCCTTTGAATTTTCGAATCTATCTTCTAAGACAAGATAGGATTTCATTGCTCGACAATCCTTACACTTAGCCAATATTCTTATCTTCACCTTGCTTGAAAATTTCTTTCCTCAAAACTAAATGCTGTCCCCAGGATTTCCGAAGCAGCAACGTTTGAGGTTAGCATCAGGTGTTTTGCTTGCTTGGTCTGAAACCCTAGAAAGGGATTGGTTCAAGAAGAAGAAGGCATAAGAATATAGTTTGTATAGGAAATTAGTACAGTGATTTATGCACAAATTTATATGATTTTAGAACAGTTATTTTGTTCATGGTTACCGATTCAGTCCTATCTATTATTTTGTTCATCTGCAGGGTTTTTTCACTTACTGTAATGCACTTGAACTATGAATATGTCTTTTTCTTGCTTTTCTAATTATTTGTAGACATTTTCCCCTTGTCTTGTATTCAACTTATAACAACTCATAAATCATATGATAATTTTTTATAATTTTACTAAGAATCTAAAAGATATTGATAAAATTACCTTCCATATATCTTGAGTATAGCTTCGCAGTGTTCGATTCTTTCCTACTGCAGGTACTGTTTGTAACAGCATGTCAGTGGACCTTCTTGTAGCTAGCTCCAACAATATTTTCATGTTAGATCACTAACAAATGTGAAAGTGACACTATATGAAATGAACATGTTAATTGATTCATACCAACATAAGTGATGTTTATCAATTTTGTATGCTTTCCTAATAATTTCCTCAAATACTAACAAGTCGTAATATATAAAAACAATATTCAACTTCTGAGTCATGGCTGGAATCAAAGTACCATGGATCATTAACAATGAGATTTGTTGGTACAAACAACATGAAGTTGTGAAATTGGCTATATGATATTGGATCTTGCTTGTCTGAATTAAAAAATTCAGCATTGCGGTAACATTCGTTTCAGTTGTTGAAAGGCTTGCACTTTGTAGTGAAGCCTTTAGCTTATTGTTATGAATTGTTCCACAGTTGCAGAGCCTAACAGAGTTGAAAGTAGAGAGCTTTTTGGGTTCCTTTTCCTTAATCAGGGAACAAAACTCATTCCAACTAAATGCCGGAAGCTTTTTCCTTTTCATTGTCTCTTCAATATCAGACAATGTTGTGTGACCATCCCCATCTCTAGCCAGATTTTGAAAAAGCCATCTTGCTGGAGTTCAAATTACTGCTCTCTTCAGATCCAATTGCTATAGATTTTTATAAGAACAATTAAAGCAAACCCAGCTATGTTGTTGCAATATGAAGCAAAGAAAGATGGATAATTAAGTATAAAGAAATAAGAAGTATCCCATCACACAATACCATCCTTAGAATTGGGAGGAAAAACATCTAGAAAATAAAATGTTTTCACATACTATTTCCTTAAACATAGGCCAATGGGTATACATCAAAAAAGTAGGACTGGTGAAGAAAAACCCTAGAAAGGTAAAAACTTATCCATCTAATTTCCATACTACACAATAGCTAAAATAACTAACCTTCTATTTCAGTATAATGGAAAAACTGTTGTATCTGGAAATCCTTGCTGCATTTGCCCATCTCAAGGAATCCTATAGTCATAAGCCCTGTTAAGGATGCAGATGTGACTGGTAATTTAATCTGCTCGATGGCTGTAGATATTCTGTCAAATTTACTCCTCACAGCGTCTGACAGAAAAGTATTAGGCCATTATTGAAGCCTTGCAAGTTGTGAAGATTGGTATTTTTTGGATTCCATGGTCTTCTTTTGGCAAAGATAAGGAGAAACAAATATGGCTGGTTATTTTTCATCTATCACTATTTTGCTCTGTTTCTCCACATCCATTTAAAAAAAGAGTCCTTAGAATGCACCTAGAAAAACTGAGTCAACGTAGATGGATAATATGACTTACCAGATTCCTCGTTTTAGAAAATAATATGTTTTCACACACTATTTCCTTAAACATAGGCCAATGAGTATACATAAAAAAAGTAGGACTAGTGAAGAAAAATACTAGAAAGGTAAAAACTTATCTATCTAATTTCCACACTACACAATAGCTAAAATAACTGACCTTCTATTTCAGTATAATGGAAAAACTGCTCTATCTAGAAATCCTTGTTGCATTTGCCCATCTCGAGGAATCCTAATCATAAGCCCCGTTAAGGATGCAGATGCGACTGATAATTTAATCTGTTGGATGGCTATAGATATTCTTTCAAATTTACTCCTCACAGCGTCTAACAGAAAAGTATTAGGCTATTGTTGAAGCCTTGCAAGTTGTGAAGATTGGTATTTTTTGGCTTCCATGGTCTTCTTTCGGCAAAAATAAGGAGAAACAAATATGGCTGGTTATTTCTCATCTATCACTATTTTGCTTTGTTTCTCCACATCCATTTAAAAAAAGAGTCCTTAGAATGCACCTAGAAAAACTGAGTCAATGTAGATGGAGAATATGAGTTGGCAGATTCCTTATTTCTGTTTCTGTATCTAACCCTTGAAATGCATCATTGCAGTGACTATGAAGTCCATTTAACTCCATAATTAATCTTGAATTAGGATAAATAATAGGAGGCAACAGGGAGAAATGGCCACACAAAATTTGGATCAGTAATTACATTGATGACCAGTTTACAGGAAAAAACAATGTCACATCTGCAGAGTCATTACCTCTATATTGCAGCTTCATTGGAACTTTAACTTAAAGCTCAGCTCCAAGTCTTAGAAACTTTACTCGGCCAATAGGTTTATGAAATATCTCACCGAAAGTGACTATGAACTTCATTTAACTCCATAATCAATCTTGAATTAGGATAAATAATAGGAGGCATCAGGGAGAAATGGCCACACAAAGTTTGGATCAGTAATTACTTTCATGACCAGTTTACAGGAAGAAACAATGTCACGTCTGCAGAGTCATTACCTCTATATTGCAGCTTGATTGGAACTTTAGCTTAAAGCTCAACTCCAAGTCTTAGAAACTTTACTCGACCAATAGGTTTATGAAATATCTCACCCAACTACTTCTCCGTGGGCTTGTAGAGTAAATGCCAAATTGTCTTTGCTCCCTGGCAAGGTGAAGATACATTTTTTGTCTGCCATATGCAATGATGGTATACAAAATCCCTTACTATCTTAAGTACTTTCTAGTTGTGAGAAAATATGATTGTGGGTCCCATCTGTTCAACTCTAACATTGGTAAAGACCCTTCTCAATCATTTTGGATTTACAAGCAACTTCTGTTGCAGCTTCATATTCTACCTCTGTGCAAGAGAATTCATCTGGAATAGTATTACTTACTGTAGAAAGGTATCACTGGTGACCAAAAGCCACAAGAAAAGAAACAAATAGGTTGTCAAGCCAAAGTCAAAATAACTAGTCAATTTGAAATTTGAATATCGACTAAAGTAGAATCTCTAAATAGCATTTCTCTCTTGATTCTTCATAATCCTCTTAGTACTCTTCCTATGTGTTTGTTTTGGATTAGACATGCCTTTGAAACATGTCTCAGTAGCAATAAAGATATCTAGGCATGTGGTTGGTAGTAAATAAGAGTATATGTTATTTGCCTCGATGTAGTTTCCCCTATATATGTTAAAACTTAGATTGCTTCTTGCTCAATCAATGTTCTTTCTAGCAATAGTGCATATTATAATCTTTTGTCTCTTTCGTAGATGGATGCTAAAAGATTTTATTTATATGCAACTGCTTCTGCTTATCAACTTTAAATACTACCCCCCAGAATAAAAAACACAATTATGGATTTAGGTTTTTCATTCAACTTATGTCATAGATGCTTCATTGAACATGCCATTGTTATTGACATTTGTAGTCATGTATACAACATATGCAATTCCTTTTTCTTATCAACTTTAAATACTATCCTCCTAGAATAAAAAAACATAACTATGGATTTAGTTTTTTCATTCAACTTATGTCATAGATGCATGATTGAACATGCCATTGTTATTGAGACTTGTAATGATGTGTACAACATCTTTTTTTCCCTTTCTTAAGCAAGATAGAGACTGGATAATGGAAAAAAACTTTCCTTAAAACCAAAGATATTCTAGTTTTTTATTCAATAATCGAAGACTTGTAGTTGCATTTAACATTACATTGTATTGAAGTTCAACTGTCATTGGCAGCATTAATTCATCCTCCTTTTTTTAAAACCAAGATTATCCACATACTATGCAATCTGAGTTTACAGACAAAACTGTATTATACATCTCATTTTGTTTCATCCAGGATTTCAACTTAAGAAATTTTTTGCACTAATAGCATATATTTTAGCATATATGTAGTAAAGAATTAGCATATATTTAGCATATATTTTAGCATATATGCAATAAACAAGTTATGTCTCTCTGTCCTCCCCTAACTTCTACCTCTGTTATCTTAACTGCAAGGTGTAGCTACTAGTGCTTCTACATGTCATTCCATTCCTTCCTTGTCTGCCAAAATGGCTTTGTGCAAATAACTCTTCTCCATGTCCACACCCCATTGTCATATCTTTAGCAATTCACAGAGTATTTGTAATAAGTCCTATATAAGAACAACTTGCTAATTAGGAATAATATGTTAGCTAATTGTTGTAGTAGTTGTAATTAGTCTTGTTATTGCAATTACTATGGTTATTGTCATATAGATTTCATGCACAATACTAGGGAAATACATACCAGCTTACCTATAGAGTCCAAGTGAACTATATGCAAAAGCTCATATATATTAGATACTACATATGGTATGTAAGGATAATTTTTATTGCAATTTTACTATTTGTATTCCCATAATGTATAGCATATAACTTGCAATTGCCGACCTAGTAGTAGTGGTGACTTAATGCAGATTAAACGTCTAGAATCTTTCGATGCCAATTTCCTCTCTCATCAATTGAATTTCAATGGCTTAAGAAGAGAGTAACAACAAGAAACTCGAAATCAGCTTTATGTAAAAATATGATTTAAATTGTGCCTTTAATAATAAAACATTTCGTAAACTTTGATTTTCTTAAAGTTTACAAAACAGGATTTAATTAAATGCTAGGTGTTCTGTTCTTTTGGCATTTAATGAATTAATTGTTTGAGGATCCTCACATCTGGTATCATAGAACGTTCTTGTGCTAGATTGGGTCGAATTTCTTCCATGTTCTTCCTGCATCTGTATTGTTCGTTTCAATTGCAGGTTCGGATCCAGAAATAATTTATGCCCGCTTAACTATGGGAAGTACTTGGGCATAGACCTAAAACTCATTGTGAGGAGTACCACAGGAACCCCGAAGTAGCCGACCCATTAAGGGGACTTGCCAACGAAAAGGGAAACGACCCCTTCTTGATTGAGTAGTTCCTACCCGTGAGGTAAACCAAGAGCTGTCGTTCATGGCAAAGCGGTTATCAGTATTACCTGAGCCGTGGAGTGGGGGGTACTTCCCCAATATGCAAGCCGTTAGACAGCATTGGTGGCCGAGTGAATCCCCTGAACCATTAGGAAGCCAAGCATACTTGGGGTCCATCTCTTTTTCCAGCAAAAAAATGGCAGATTACATCTATCCAGTTCCAGATCCACATCCAAATCTAGAGCCAGCCCCATTGCAAATCCATATTTAGATCTTAATCCATTGCAAATCTAGAAGCATTGTCAATCCATTGTAGATCCATTTTGTTGTCGATTACTCCTGCAATGTCATAGATCCATTGCAAGCGTGCTAAGAAAATTTGATATTACATATTCATGTTCAATGTGATGGCAAGGTTTTATGCTCAGTTGGTTTGTTAGTGCATTACATTTCTTGAAGAATAGCCATACATGTTGAACAATAGCCATATGTGGAATTATAATTAGTGTGCCAATGCACTACATGTCTCAATATAGAGTTACATTGTCACTGCTCATACTTGATATGCTATAAATTTGAGTTATGGCTAGCCATATTCGATGTTATTGCATTGATCAAGCTTTCCAATATTCAAGTACAAGAATAGATGCTTGTAGCATAATTATAGAGCTTGAAGCCTTCTTCAAATTCTTTTATATTTTCATGTATATATTTTTGTTTCATGACTTGATCATTGTTGTAAAACAAATTGCTATTGTCAATTGCACACATTTTTAAAAACCTGGTTTTGGAACCCTTCCCTTCATTGTAATAGACGCCAATGTCAGTTGCAACCTTCTAGTGCAATTGAATCCATCATTGCTAGTGGCTTTTTGAAATTTTCAAACTCATGTCAACATATTTTTTATGCAATAACTAAATGCATTCATGGAGTTCTGAACATTAACAATTCTATGCATTAGCCCATGTCTTCTCTTAAATTGTTATTCTTATCAAATGCGACATTTTTTATTTTCGATTTGAAAGAATTTATTTGATTTCTTTTTCCCTTCTATTGCATGTTGTTGCTTGCAGTTCGACCAACTCAATCTACTTGATTAGTCAATATGTTAAGATCCATGCACTTGCAACCTGGTGTTCCAGAAGTCTTGTCAACAAAAGACGGATTTGATGATGAAATTGATATTGCATTGTCAAAAAATCATTTTCTACGGTTGAAAGATTTCCATTTCCATAGTGGAGATTGCTTGTTCAATTCGTTTGCCGTTCTTTTGCATTTTCGATACACATCAATACAGATAAGAGAAGCAATTGTTAATCATTTCTCTCATCAACTAGCTCAAGGAGATCCTTCGGAAATATCTTCATCAAACTTGGAACTTTCACCTAATTATTTGTTTCAGCTACATGGTTTAAAAGACAAAAATCTTTATCTAGAACGAATGTCTCAGTCAGCTTACCATTCAGATAATAACAATGGTTATGGCTTATGGGGTGATATATTCTGTATAAAATGGTTTGCGAATTAGTTAAATGCACTCGTCGCCGTTTGGTCTTTGTCAATGACAAGAAGATATCTCTACTTCAATTCTACTCTTCCTAGCTACTGCTACAACATTCTGTTCCATGATCATATACCTTCTGCTGGTCACTTTGAACCATTGCTAACTTGCAAATCACATGTCATTGACAATATTGCAGATCAGGAATTATCAATTGACATATTCAACAGATCTTGTCCAGAACACTTTCTCAGAGATTCAATGTTTTAGACAAATACTTGTACAACAAGGTTTTGACATCTTCTCAACCATTGAAGGTCATTGTTTTGACTCTCTCTTTGAATCGGTTTCAAAATTGTCTAACATCTTTGACATGAGTAGTCTTCGAAAGACAATATCCCAAACCTTCTTCAATTGCATACAATCCAATGACAATAGAGCATTGCAATGTCTGTTCACATACTTGCCATTGTCTATGGTGAATGAAACTTGTCTTGTTTCTAGTTGTCAAACATTTGTCCTAAATTTGGCTGACCCTTTTAGCATTGGACATATAGAAGGTTGTAAATTTGCAATTCAATGGATGTGTGAGATGTTGGAAATAAATATTTTCATTTGGCACACATGTTCTTGCAACATTGAAGACCAATAGCAGCCAACAAAAAGATCTACAAAAGACATTTTCCTATTGCAACATGAAACATGCGAAGGTCATTTGCATTTCCATCCACTAGTGAAAAAAAACTTTGAGATAGGTTCTTCCAACATGGAAAAAACGATGTCAAATGACTTGCACATTGATGCAAATAATAACAACAAGATCAACCAATCAAAAATTCCTTCCACTCATCATGTCAATAGAACATATCCAATAGATACACAGACACAACAAAAAAGAAGAACAAATGACAATTTCCAAAAACATTCTCAAATGAAAAAACAAATGATAGAGAATACAAAGACGTTGGACACAAAAAAAACTGCGCCTGGTATCAGCATAGACTACGCCGATGGAAATATCAACATACTTGGGCATAATTCAAAGCGACCATTCAAGAATCTTCACTCAATAAAAAGTGAAATGCGCTTTGTAGCAATGAAAGCTTCCAAAAAACAAAAACAAAAACAAAAAATAGAACAAGCCAAGATCGACCAACCAAAAATTCCTTCCATTCATAATGTCGATAGAGCATATCCAATAGATACACAAACACAACAGAAAAGAAAAACAAGTGACAATTTACAAAAACATTGTGAAATGAAAAAACAGATGATAGAGAATACAAAGACATTGGACACAAAAAACACTGCACCTGATATCAATGCAGGCTGCCCCGATGGAAATATCATTATACTTGAGCATAATGCAAAGCAACGATTGAAGAACCTTCGCTCAACAAAAAGTGATATGCATTTTGCAGCAATGGAAGCTTCCAAAAAACAGAAAGAAAAACAAAAAACAAAACAAGCCACCATTCAATATTTAAAATCAATTGACGATATACCTACCAATGCATGTTGCATATGCAAACGCTTACATTTTAAAAAATACATACGTCGTATCAATGAGAAAACACTATTTTCATTGAACTCATTACCATGGATGGAAAGGCCATCCTCTTTTGCAATTGACCTGTACATTTGCAAATTTTGCAAAAAAAATGTCTCTAATAGAGACATTCCTGTATTTGCAGTTCCATTGAATATTCGATGTAACACTTCATTGGCATCTGTAGATATGTTAACGCCATTGGAAGAACGTCTTGTGTCTCCAAGAATTGCATTTTCCCAAATACGTCAACTTGGTTACAAATGAGCTCAACTAGGCTTGACTGGTGCAATTATAAACGTCCCCTCATCTTTGGACAAGATACAGAAGATTTTGCCAAGAAACCTTGATGATGACATGACTATTGGAATTATGTTGAAACGAAAATTGGAATACAAAAATGCTTACATCTCTGGAAATGTGCTTCCTAACATTGTCATGGTTGCATTGAAAAGTCTTTGTACTAGAGATCTTTACAAATTAGAAAAAATTTGTATCATTCCTGATTGGGAGACAAGGTTCACAGAGCTAGCAAGGAAAGAGCCCAATGAATATTCATTTGACAATTCCATTGACGACGAGAACAACTCCACAAGTTCAGATAAAAGAAACAACAACATTTCCGATACAGAATTTGAACCAGCAACAGAAACATTGGTCCATGGTTATAGCGAAACACATCTTATTGACGATTTGTCTACCAAGCTTTTAGAAATTGCACCTGCTGAAAATCACAAGCCTCTAGGCATTTTCCAAGACAAATTATCTGAGGAGCTTAATTTCCCAACACTTTTCTATGGATGTTGTCGACAAGGTGACATCTACAATCGGTATTGACATCAACAAATATTCCAATGGGAGCTACAACATGAAAGTATGGCCTTTGAAGCTCATCCAACAAAATTGTTCTTTAAGACGGTCAAAGTATTGATACACCAAATTTCTAATGCTGCATGGATATCTATTCGCATAGGTGAATTGAAAGGGAAAAAACTAAAAGCAAAAGATGTCAATTCACAAATCAACCTTGAAAACATCATAAAATCTCCAATTGCATTTCGCACATTGAAAGCTATTCGAACATCTCCAGACTATTTTGAAAACACAAGAAAATATATTTTTGCAATGGTCAGGCAACTAGGGCCACCAACTTTCTTTGTTAGCTTTACTTCTGCAGAACATATATGGAAGCCGTTGTGCAATGCTTTACAACATCTTCAAACAAAAACGATTCCAATTCCACATTATTCCCCTCGAGAACTGATATCGATACTTTGATTAGAAACCATACTTGTATTTACAGTCGCTATTATAGACACAAAATGAACTCGCTCAAGTCATTGATATTGAAAAATAACTCTCTCTTTGGAAAAGTCAATGATTACTTTTTCACAACTGAATTTCAACAAAGAGGAAATGAACATGAACATGGTCTTGTTTGGATTGAGGATGCACCAATATATGGTAAAATTACTAACCATGAAATAACAACTTTTGTTGACAAATATATCTCAACGGATTCTTCTTTGCTTATTGAAGAATTAAAAAAGATTCAAACCCATCAACACACATGTGCATGTAGAAAACATCGACATTCTAGTTGCATATTTCGGTTTCCTATGTTCTCGATCGATGCTACAATAGTTTTGGAACCCATTGACAATGAATTGAACAATCTCGATGAAAAAACAAAACTCCTTACATCTGCTCTTGAATCTAAGCAATATGGAAAAACAAATGCTTTGAATCATTTCTAGAAGAATTGAATTTGGACAAAGACAATTACATTATACTACTACGTTCCTTGATTAAGCAACCCACGCTATTGCTAAAAAGAGATCCATCGGATATTTGGATAAATTCATTTGCAAAGAACATTCCAAATTTGTGGCAAGCAAATACTGATGCTCAGTTCATTTTAGATGCTTATGCTACTGCAACATACGTAGCTTCATATATAACGAAACTAGAGAGACCTATGACAATGGCATTAAAGAAGATCAAGGAAGAGTCAATTGCAAACAAATCTAAACAGGTCGAAACAATACGCAGACTAGGAAACACGCTCTTGAACATGCAAAAAATGTCAATTAGACAAGCGGTCCATATTATTCTCTCTTTGCCTTTGCATTCATCATCAAGAAAAACAATTTTCATCAACACTGCCCCTGATGATAAACGAGTTGTTGCCTTGAAAAAACCATCTCTGTTGAAAAAAGAGTCAGATGAATCTGAAGACATACTTTGTCCTTCAATAATAGATAGATACATCGAACGTCCTAGTGAACTTGAAACTATTAGTCTTGCTGAATATGCTTCCTTCTATTGCTTCATAGACGGAAAAACAATCAAAAGAAATAGGCCTTGCATTATTCGATATAGACAGGAAAAATATCCAGAAAACTTTGCATAGGAGAAGCTATTGCTCTTTGTCCATTTTAGAGACCTGGACAACTTTCTAACTCATTCGCTCCAAACTTGGACAGAAGCATATGAGCGATACAAGTCACAAATATCAATTGTTGAGCAAATATTCTTCCCCAAAGCAACAACCAGATGGGGTGATCTTGACATTGCAAAGGATATTGTCGAAACACAATTGGAAGTTGCTAATTCCTCTAAAGCAACATCGGAGCCCATATATGATTCCATGGATTTTGAAAAAGTTGATATCCATAATGATCTTGTTCATAAAAAAAAAACTAGTTTCCAACAAGACTTTAACCTTTGCAATTTCAAAGAAAAACCTTTTCTCCCTAACATGGAACAATATATTGCAACAAGAAGGAACCTAAACAATGAACAACAGTCTATAGTAAAAGAAATTGTTAATAGAAAAAAAAAAAAAACAATCCTTCCAAGCCAATACACCTATTTCTCACAGGAAGTGTTGGTACAGGGAAGACACACACTGCAAAAGCTCTTTTCAATGCTCTTGTCCTGTTGTATGATAAATCACTTGGAAGTGATCCATTTAAAAAGAAAGGTCTCATTGCAACACTTACTGGAAAAGCAACATACAATGTTGATGGCATCACTGTCCATTCTGCTTTTAAACTTCCCCTGAATTCTGGCAACTTGCTCCCTTTAAGTTCAAATATACTAGATATTCTTGCAAAAGACTTTGATCAACTTCAAGTGCTCTTGCTTGATGAAGTGTCTTTAATAGGTTCGCATATGGTTTATAACATAGACAAATGAATGCGCGAAATCAAACATGCTCCAACAAATCCATCTGGAAATGTTGATGTCATTTTCTATGGTGATTTATTTCAAGCTGAACCTGTACTTGATTCTTGGATTTTTGAATTCCCAAATTTTTTCCAACAGAAGTTCCCATATAGTTTTTGGCTTGACAATATAACATATTATGAACTTACAAAAGTTGTTAGACAACAAGATGAGATTTTGATATCAATTTTAAATAGAATCAGAAAAGGCCTACAGTCGGCTAGCGACATTCAAGATTTAAATGCACATTGTCATAGACCAGCACCTGTTGATCCAACATTTCCATTCTTGTACTATCAAAACAAAGATTTTGATTGCCATAATTCAAAAATGTTGTCATATGTTAAAACAAAAGCATTCACATTCATAGCGCACGACAGCAAAATTGATGAAACTGACATCAATTATGAACGGCAAAAAACGAATCAACTTCCCCAATCAATTGTATTGAAAAAATACATGCTTGTTGAATTGATTGGTGGAAACTATCTCATTGAAGATGGCCTTGTCAATGGAACAGAAGCTATTTTTTGACACTATGACGAAACCTGTTCAGAGATTATCTGGCTTGAGTTCCCTACTCCAAAGATAGGTGCAATTACATGTACTAATATGCATTGTCTATACAACAATTCTATAAACCAATCTTGGACACCTATAAAAAGAATATCAACACAGATGTTGGTTCACAATAAAAGAAATTTTGTTAGGATACAATTCCCTGTTCAATTGGCATGTGCTAGAACAATTCACCGAGCACAAGGTTTGACACTTGAAAAAGTTTCATTTGATCCAAAAGGGGTTACAAGGCATGTCCTTGTTTACACTGCACTTTCTCGTGTAAAAAACATTGAATGTCTTTATCTTGTAAACAAATTAGAACAAAAGAACTTTACTATTTCATCAAAAGTACTTGTCGAATCAGCTAGATTAATAGAAGATGCATCATTGCAATTTCAATATGGTCTAAAATCAATTCGTTGTAGTGAACATCTTATTATATCTTTGCTTAATACATGTAGTATGGTCCTGCACATTGAGGACATTGCACATGACACTGAACTATTAGAATCACACATTCTATGCCTTCAAGAAACCCATTTGCATTCGCCTCCCATGCACACAATATTTGCAAACCAATACAACTGCATTGCAACTTATTCAATACATGGTCTCGTTATAGCTGTCAAAAAAACGATCCCGATTTTGCACACTGCAACCTACAATGAACAATTCCTAGAGGCAATTGTCATTGATCTTAAACTTTGTAAGAACAATGTGAAGATTATAAATATATATATCAAACCAAATACTGTATTCGACAAATTCATTTGTGTGCTCGATTGCATTTTGGCAGAAAACAATAATACGAAAATGCCTACGGTTCTTGCCGGTGACTTCAACGTTGACATGTTGAAGGAAACAATGACTAAAAAATTAATCCAGTCATATATGCAAACAAAAAATCTGAAATTAAAAACAAGTCATATCACAACTAGCTATAATTCTATGATCGATCATTTTTGGACAAATTTAGATCTTGATACAATTTCATCTACTATCTCTGATGCATATTGGTCTGACCATTTTAGCTGTTTCTTATCAATTCCATTTGATTCAATATAATCTACCTTCTTTGCATATTTCAAAGAATATGTCCATGATATCGTTTTCGCCTTCTTTTATTTGATTTTTTGAAATTTCAAACACATGGATATACAATTTTTAAAACTACTACCAAAAAATTATATAAAAAACCAACATACCATTTAGCAATGAACTTCTTTCTTTCCTTTTGCAATGGACAAAATATTGCTCAATTTGCTTGCTTTTTCAACCTCCAATTTTCTTCCTCTTCATGCGTAGCCTGACATGCCATCCACTATTTTCTAGCAACCATTGACTAATTTGCATTTACTGTTACCTATGCACAATAATTTGAAAAAAAATAGTAAAAAAAACAAAACAAGGGAAAAAACAATAGTCTTGCTTCAGCTATGAACATCAAACAATAGCTTCTCGTCTAGTTTTACAAACCAGAATCAATGTTTTCTCCTTTTGTAGCATTATATATGAAATGCATTTACCTAAACTCTTTACAATTTTTTTTAGTCTATTGATCAACAATTGTTTAATCAGAAACATTACTCAAACAAAATTCAATCTTATGTGCCTCTATTCATATATATCCAAATTATAGTTTTTGACATTGACACATTTGTTTCTTCTTTGTTATATGCCAAAAATTAGTGCAATATCCCTTTCCAAAATTCCTGACAATTCAATTTGCTTTAGTCTATATCTACAAAGATTTGTGTTTTCCATGTCATTACTAATGGTTTCAAGTCCAGATCATTTTCCAGACTTGGTCAAAAACAGAAAACATATCAACAAAATATAGACAAGAAAAAGAAATTTGCCAGAAGCAGATCATTGTTGCAATGACATCTACATCAAACACTCTAGCTGCTGAAACAAATATTTCTTCTTCACAAGACATTGCAAAGACAGAATCAATTGCAACACCCTCATTGCATATTTCTAGTACAAAAACAACCAGCCCAAAGAGGTAATGTTACTTTGCATTGAACCTGCTCATTTTTTTGGTCTCAAATTTTCTTCTTCTTACTTTTCTTTATCTTCTAGTCAGATCTAACTTAATTCATTTCACCAATTTTGTTATACATAATCTGTATTCTTTTTCATGTCCTTGCTTAGAAAGCATGTAATTATCTGTGCACAGCTATGCACGACAGACAACTGTAGAATCTAATTGCTTCTTTTTATGTTCATCTTCTTATGTTCGCAGATTGAAGCAAGCATTTGTGCAAGCTTCATCTATTGTAGAGTTATGTACTATGCCTCATGCCCATGTTTTTAAAGGAGATATTTTAACTGTCTACGGCCTTGCGCAAAATCGAAACCAAAATTTTCCTGTGAAGACAAAGATTCTGCATGCAGACCTTGTAGACAAAGATGGCTTCATGACAATTACTGTTACCATGAATGATAACCTCATCAACAGATTTGGAAACTTCCTCTTGCCTGGAAAAAGTGGTTGAATTATTGAATTTGAATTAAAGAAAAGAGGCCAATATGATCGTGGAGATGCTATAAATTCCATAGCAATCTTGCCTTCCAGTCACATTGAAACAATAGATCAAGTATGCAAAACATGTTATCTTCCTCTAGACATATCAATTACTGAGTTAGTTTCATCTGATGAAGCATATGTCGTTGGTTCAGTTGCTGCCATAGTAGTTGCATGCCAATACAACAATAAACAATTGGATTTCTACATCAGGGACGGTGAAACTCCAAATGACTATGATACTGTACTGTCAACTCCTTCTTTTCTATGCCAAGTAAATATATATATAATTGCTTTTGTTCTTTCCAAAGTTCATATTAATTTTATTTTTTTCTCATTTCATTGTTAATTGCTCATAGAACTGCAATTTCCTCACAGTTAATATGTTTTTGTCTATTGCAAATCATTTATACACCTATTTCTGACTTTTTCTCTTTCATGTACATAGTTTCAAGTCAATGACAACTATAAAAGCTTCTTTCTGCGAGTGCAACAACAGCTTGCACAGGATGAGCCACCACTCTATTTATTCAAAAACATTGTCTGACCAGGTGCAAAAGGAAACCACCTAATGAAGGCCTCCCAGGCCACATTTATTGATCCACTCAATGATGAATTTGCAATTCAGGATTTGCTTGTGATTGTTGAAGCTAAGACACAGGTCAGGCATACATTCCTTTATTCTTTCTTAAACTATGAAATCGCTATAACAATTCTTCTAATTCATACCAAAAAAAAGAAAAAAGAAAAAACAACATACTTTATTTCTGTTTCCACATCTGTGTCATCTTTTTAGTTGTCACCGACTGTTTTCAAACTAATCTATTCATTTTATTTTATCATAAACAAGATACAATCCATATAGATTGTTTTACTAAAATGGTTATTTATCCAATTCATGAAATAAACTATGTTGTAGCTAAAAATAAGCCTATTTGAACATTGCCCACAACATTAGCATAGGTCCATGTCTTTTGCAACACCCTCTTCCCATTTATACTATTACAACATTTAAAAAGGGAAGATGTCCTTTCTCTTTTTCCACTTTTTCTTTTCAATATTTTTAGCAACATGAAGTAGTGGACAATGGTGAAGTTGTTATGACCACTTTGAATGGCCTACCTAGGTCATGGGACTCCTTTATTCAAGGAATCTGTGCAAGGAAGAAATTGATCTCTTTCATTAAACTATGGGAGGAATGCTCTCAAGAAGAAGCTAGGCTTGTAGCTCATGAGGAAAAGATGGGAGGTGAAGATCAAGATCTCGCAACTCACACCAAAAGAAGCAAGCCCAAGAAGGATCACTGTCACTACAAAAGATCCTATCAAAAGAATAAGAAGGATATAAGATGCTTCACATGCAATGAGAAGGGTCACTTTGCTTCAAATTGTCCCAAGAACAAAAGGGATAATAACAACAACTTCAGCAAGAAGAAGAAGGGCAGCAAAAGAAAGTTCCATGCTCATGTTGCCGAGGATGATGAACCTCCAAAGAAGAAGGCTAGGGTAGAAAGTGATGATGACTCATCAAGTGAAGAAGAGTATGTTCTAATCTCTGCTCTCACAGGTACTATCTCCCATGGTTGTAATGATTGGTTGATTGACAGTGGGGCTTCCAAACACATGACTGGGTTTAAGGAATCTTTTGTGAATCTATCTAAACATGAATCACCCCATAAGGTGAAACTTGGGGATGATTATCAATACCCAATCAAAGGAAGTGGTGAAGCCTCCTACAACCTAGATTCTAGAAAATCTTTCAAGATGAATGAAGTCCTTTATGTACCTGGGCTCAAGAAGAACTTTCTCTCCATCTCTGCATTGGATGCAAAAGGTATGAGGGTTTTATTTGTGGATGGCCAAGTCCTAATGTAGCCAAAGGGAAAGACCATAGATGATGCAGTAGTGATTGGAGAGCAAGAGGGAGGTTTGTATAAATTGAAGGGACAACCTGAACATGCCATGGTACATGAATCCAAGGAGCCAAGTGAACTTTGGCATAGAATACTTGCTCATATGCACTATAGAGCACTTCCAATTGCAAGCAAGGCTGTAGAGGGTCTTCCTGAGATCAAGACCAAACATGAAGGTGTTTGTAAAGGATGTTCAAAAGGTAAGAACATTAAGAAGGCTTTCCCAAGCAGTGAAAGCAAGGCAAAAGACATCCTGGAAATCATCCACTCGGATGTATGTGGTCCTATGTCATCCAGTTCTCTGAGTGGGTATGTTTACTATGTCTCATTTATTGATGAATTCTCCAGGAAGACTTGGGTATATTTCTTGAAGAGCAAAGATAAGGTGTTTGATAAATTCAAGGAATTCAAAACCTTGATGGAGAATCAAACTGACAAAAAGATCAAAACATTCATATCCAAAAATGGTGGAGAATTCACCTCAGGTGACTTCAAGAAGCTTTGTAGTGATTCATGGATTAAGAGGGAGTTGACTGCTCCTTATAATCCTCAACAGAATGGAGTTGCAGAAAGGAAGAACGGAACTATCATGGAAGCAGCAAGGGCAATGTTGCATGACCAGGATCTACCTATGCATCTATGGGCAGAAGCAGCTAGAACAGCTGTATATGTGCAGAACAGAATACCCCACAAGATATTGGATAACAAGACACCAGAAGAGGTATTTTCTGGTAAGAAACCTGAAGTCATCCATCTCAGAATATTTGGTTGTCCAGTATACACTCATGTCCCAAAGGAATATACTTTCCAGGGCTCAAGAAGATTGATTTTAGTAAGGATGAATATAATCTCAAGGACAGGTAATCCAGGAAGCAAAGATGAAGAGGGAGCACACTCCAGCAGCTCCTGCAAGGATGCAGATTTTCAAAGAGAGTTGACCATCTTCATAAATTCCACAACAAAAAGGTGTAGAAGAAGCTACTTCAGCAGCTCCTGCCAAGAAGCAAAGACTCAGAGGGAGTCCACCCAACAAACAAACAAAGATAAGTATTTCAATTATCATTTCTTTCCTATTTTGTTTGTTTAAATAATATTATGCTTATGTTCCTAGACTTAGAAGTATTGTGCATATTAGAATGATTGCATTAATGAACAGTATACTACTAATATGCATGAGATGGGTAAGTGGCCTATGGCACTGTACAACATTCCAGTGCTACTTATCTAGAATGAAACCTCTTTGCTGACATGTTGGGAGTAGTGCAAACTCTTAACAATGTTCTGGTAGAGATTGGAAGGCATCTAGAAAGTTGTGGAACATGGATAAATGTTGTATTGAAGCATTGGCTAAGATAACTGCATGACTGCATGCCATATTTCTTTATGTGTAAAGAATTTGTTCTGAAAATTATGAGATGTTTCTAATCATGCAATTTAAGTTGTTTTGTAGGAAAGACCGTATATCTTCACCTACAAAAGGACTACAACATTTGTTCCAGCAACAAATTATCTATTGAAGATATTGCAGTTCCCAGGATATGGGAAGAATGCCATGATCCGTCGATCATGAAGAATGATGTTTGGGATGTAGTCCCAAGACCTGAAGGGAAGTTTGTTATGACTTCCATATAGATCTATCAAGATCAAGCATGCTGCAGATGGCAGCATAGAGAAATATAAAAGTGATGAAATAGAAGATACACCAGACGAATTTCAAGACAACTTTCTTGAATGGTGTAGTTGAAGAAGAAGTGTATGTGGAGCAGCCACTTGGTTCTGAGACACATGATAGCACGTCATATATGTGCAGAACTTGGGTATGATGCACCAATTTATAGGTGTGGAGGTGTGGCAGAGTGTAGATGGAATCTTCCTTGGACAAGGGAAGTATGCAGTAGAGATCCTAAAGAGGTTCGGGATGATGGACTACAAGGCTATGGCATCGAACTTGAAGCTTTTGTGTGATGCTTCATCTGAACCGGTTGGTGTCACTATGTATCGTTAGATGATTGGGTCCTTGATGTACCTGACAAACACGAGACCAAATATTTGCTTTGCATTAAACACATTGAGTCAGTTCCTGACAGATCCAAGGAGTGTTCATCTAGTTGTTGTAAAGCATGTTCTGAGGTACCTGAAGGGTACAGTGGATTGTGGGCTCAAGTATGAAGCGAATCAAAAGTTTAACCTGCAGGGTTATGTTGATTCAGATTGGGCTGGCAGTGCTGCAGATAGGAAGAGCACATCTGGGTGCTACTTCAGTATGGGATCAGGTGTGATATCTTGGTTTAGAAAAAATCAGTCCTGCGTAGCAGTGAGTACAGCTAAGGAAAAATATGTTGTATCCTGTTCAGCTAGTTGTGAGGCAGTATGGCTATGGAATCTACTGTCTGAGTTATTTGATCTCCCGTTGGATGCTACTGGTATCTTCTGTGATAACCAGAGTTATGTGAAGTTGTCTAAGAACCCAGTGTTTCATGACAGGTCGAAATACATAGAGATCAAATATCACTATATCAGGGATATGGTGTAGAGAGGAGCTGTGAAGCTCCTGTATGTTGCGATGGATGAGCAGATTGCAGATGTGCTGACGAAGCCACTAGCCAAGGTGAAGTTCGAGTACTTCAGAGAGAGGCTTGGTGTTCTTCAGATTGATGACACTTCGAGGAAGAAGTGATGGACACATTTACTGAATCCATTCCAAGCATGTTGGAAGGAGGATCCTTCACATGGCTGTGGATGTAAGCGCTGGATGATGAGCATCAGGATGATGTTCTGGTTTCTACTTTGTATGATCAGTTGGATCATTTTCATGTATGGATGTATGCATCATGTTGGATGCTGGATATGATCAGTTGGATCATTTTTATGTATGTATGTATGCATCATCTTGGATGTTGGATATGATCAGTTGGATCATTTATATATGTATGTATGCATCATGTTGGATGTTGGATATGATTAGTTGGATCATTTATATGTATGTACGCATCATGTTGGATGTTGGATATGATTGGTTGGATCATGTGTATGTATTTTTGTACATGCATCATGTTGGATGCTTGGACCATGTATCTGTATATGTATTGGGTGGATACATTGTATGATCAGGTCGATCATGTATGGTGATATGTATCATGTATTTGTATTTGTATCAGGTGGATAAATTGTATGATCAAGTGGATCATGTATGATTATATGTATCAGGTAGATACTTGGTATGCATCAGGTAGATGCATTGTATGATCAGGATGATCATGGATGACGAGCTTCAGGATGTTGCTCCAGATGACATGCAGCAGGATGTTGCGGTGATGATGATCAGGATGATCATGTGTACATCAGGATGATGTATGGTGAGTATCAAGTTGATACTCTATGGCCGTGGATCAGGTTGTGCAGATGAGCGTATAATTTGGCCCTAGGAGATTTGCAGATAGTCTTTTGAGGTTTTGCCTATGGCATATAATTTGGACCTAAGATATCTAGCAAATGCTCTTTCGAGGTTTTGCTCTGGGAGGACATATAATTTGGCCCTACGACATCTGCAGATAGTCTTTCAAGGTTTTGCCTATGGCATATAATCTAGCCCTAGGATATTTGGCAGATGCTCTTTCGAGGTTTTGTTCTATGGCATATAATATGTCCCTGGGAGATTCGATAGGTTGGGCTGTGTGCCCGTAATAAGTCCTGGGATGCTCTTGCGAGGTTTTTCCATGACCACATATAATATGTCCCTGGGAGATCCTATAGGTAGAGCTGTGTGCTCGTAACAGCCTGGGATGCTCTTGTGAGGTTTTGTGGTGAGGTCACATATAATATGGCCCTGGGAGATCCTATAGGTAGAGCCGTGTGCTCGTAACAGCCTGGGATGCTCTTTCGAGGTTTTGTGATGCATGTAATAAGTCCTAAGGATTCCATAGTTTGGCCAGTGATGATGAAGACCTGCAGGTGGTGGGCCTACATCCAGTATGAAAAAGGACTAGCTCTGTAGAACTTCCTATGACAAGTAGAGTCAGAGATTGGTTGAGATAGCAGCAGTAGTGACGATGATGATGACGATGACCCCGAGAAGAAGACTTGTCTAGCAGATCTGTGTTGAGAAATACCTTCCTAGTTAAGAGGGAGTGTTGATGTATATGTAACTTTGGAATGTATTGCATCTATGTATTTCATATATATTTATTGTACCCTTATTAGAGATGTGTTATTCCTCTATAAGGAAGTGTCGTCATGTGGATTGGCAAGTGTCGCAAGTGTGTGTACTTGCCGATGGGTTATTAGACCACCATGTGTGGGGTCGGCCCTGAAATATATATATTATAATGTGGATGTACCTAGCTAGACAAGTCGGCCCCATAAGTTCACTGGGAAAACAGGTTAGTATAAATAGAGATCAGGTGATCTCTATTTAGATTTATTCAAAAAGTTATATATCTCTCTCACTCAGAAAGTGGCGCACTAGTGAGGAGGAGGATCATCTGCTACTAGGAGACTATCTCAGTGTATTTTGGTTGTACTTTGGTTGAGCCATTGGTCTCTCTATCTCTGAGGAAGTTGTGGGGTTTTTCACCTTAGGGTTTTCCCCACGGAAAATATGTGTCTCTTGTCTCTCATGCTTTTGATTCTTGCGATGCTTTTCATGCTTATTGTGATTGTTATGCATTGATATACTGTATATGTTATTCTCTTAGTGAAGATCCTTGAGTATTGTGAATTAATGCTCAAAATGTAACACCTCCTGGGGCAGCAATATCAATTTGGATTGTGGGTGAGATGTTGGCCATGTTACCTTCCTCAAAGGCATCAGGAGCGGGAATGGGATCCTTAAACCAGTCGACTTTGGTGGGAAGGAAATCTTTGGAATCAACCGCAAATTGGGTGGCTGTGGTGGAGGAGGACTCTTCTGGGAAGAAATAGGAACGATGGTGCATGTCTTCCCAGGGATAATCTGGGGCAATGAGAGCCTCTAGAATCTCCTCATCATTGCGGAAACTTTGAGTTGTCAAATTGGTTGACGAGGGAGTGGTAGTCGAAGAGATCATATAGATGGTGTTAATCTATCCGGATGAGGGTGATACTGGGGGGTGGATCTCCTCAATTGTGGGGGCTGTCGTCTCAAGGTCCAAATTATTTATCTCATAGAGAGCTGCTCTGTAATATGGGAGATCACGACAATGATGTGAGTAATGGCCATAAATACCGCATATTGCACAAGGGTGGTTGGTACGTAGTGATTTATCACGACGCTTAGGGTTTGGATCGAGTTCGACAACCGGGATGTTGGGGTCATCGTCAAGCATTTGCATGTGTTCTTGTAATGCAGGTAATTGTGGGCATTGATGAGTCGGATGGCCTAACTCATCACACAACGAGCATTTGGGAGGAGCACGAAACATGGAGGGGTTTTTAACTGTTTTGGGTGGGGGTACGGTAGTGTATGGTTGTGGGCCTCTACCCCCAGTGTTCTTGACAAGAGGGGGGGGGGATTCGTAGATGACGAAGGGGTAGTGACAGTAGGAGGTGGTTGACTAGTAGTGGCAATGGGCTGCACCGGTTTCAGGATGACATTTGGTGTTGGCGGGGGAATGAGAGGTGAAATATACCACACGGGTAATCCTAAGGTTAACCCGGGGAGGCTGAGAGTAGCCATAATCGAGGTGCTTACTACTCCCGAGGGAGGGAATAGGAAGGGGATTGTGTGGATGGGTGTAACACCAATGTGACTAGGTACCAATGGTGGTTTGGGTAACAAGGGCGGTTGATTGTTGGGTGTTTGTGTATTGTGGGAAAGGGTACATAGGTCAGATACTTCAGTTGCTGGTGACGGGGGTGGAATGGCTTGGAATGTTGAGGTCATCGGCGTATCTGAGTAAACTCCGGGGCCCACAGAGGAAACAAATGAGGTAGTTGCACCACAAACAGGTTGTTCAACCATGGGGAGAACATTTTCGAGTGCAGCGGGGGCATTGGGATCATAATAGGTGAGTTGATCGACCTTGACTATGCGTCCATCATGGGGGAACATCATGGTATGAAAAACGGATGAGGCAACCGCCCGCATGGCATACATGTAGCTACGGCCAAGTAAGAGGTTATAATCAAGTTGGGCATTGATGACCTCTATGTCAATGAGCATGATTTTACCAGCCAACTGGACGGGGACATTAGCTAAGAGACCTTGGGGTTGAGCCGAACGGCCATCGTAGGCTCGCAATGCAATGGTGGACTGCTAGAGTGTAGGGGATCCCAACTTTTTCCAAATGAATGTGGACATAATGCATGTAGAGGCACCTTCATCGATAATGCATCGATGGATGACAAGATTCCAAATGGAAACAGAAACTTGGAACACTAAAGTGGAAGGCAGGCGTGGTTCGGATTGGTCCAAATCGAAGGCCATCAGTCGTGAATCATTTGGGTCAATAGCACTAATGGTGGAGAGCAAAGTCTTGCGCTGCGAAGGATAGTTTTTTAAGACTTCTAACGCAGACATGGCTATGGGGGATTGGGCTAAGTCATCCACAATGTTGTAATTAGATGCAGCATGAGCATTGGGATTATTGTTGATGTGATGAAGTGGGAAGCGAGGTGCTTTGGAGGTGCCATCTAGTGGAGCCAGAGGTATATGTAACGTCTGATCAGTGGGATAAGCGTTAGTGTTTTTGTTGGTGGGAGGGGCTTCAAGGGTGGAGTCATATTGGTTCCGACGGGTTTGGAGGTTGACATCATTGGATGACATCATTAACAAGTGGTGGGTACCTAAGTCTATCATGGGTTGATCAGGAGCGGCATAAGTGATTTGTTGTTGTGGTGGCGCGTTTCCTTGAGGGGGAGCCAATGGCTGAGTGTTCACTATGCCTTGGGTTGGTAAGGGGTTTTGTAGCACCAATGGTTGATGCTGAGGTGGTGGGGGGTTGGGCGGTGCCTGAGGAGCCGCGTGCCCTTGGCGATGGGCATCATCAATCCAGAGTTGCCGAGCTCGCTCCAAATGTGGGCAAGCATGTGTGTAGTGGCCATAGACTCCGCAAATAGAACAAGGATGGTTTGTTTGCAAATTAGGATTTTTGGCTTGTTTGGGCGGCCGATCAGGGTTCTGGTTGGCAGGTGCTGCGTTATTGTTGTTTGGTGGATTGGGAGGTTGACCGACTTGGTCTGGAGGGGGGTTTTTCCCACGGTTACGGCCTTTGCCAGGGTTTTGATAGCCCTGTTGGCGCTGGTTATTTTGGTTCTGCTACGGACTCTATTGGGCGTACACTTGCCCTTGGGCAGCAGGTGGGTTCTGGGGTTGTGCAGGTGCGGGAGCAAGCTGCGGTGGATAATAAGTAGGTGGAGGCTACGCAGGTTCTGAACCTTGTGGGGGTTGCTGATACGTCTACGGAACGGGTTGTGGGTTTGCTGCAGGGGCTGCTTGTGGCGGGTAATAAGCAGGTTGGGCTTGAGAGGACACAGGAGCTGGTGTAGCATGTGGGTGGTAATATGGCTGAGGTGGGACCGGGGGGCGTAAGCAGGGGATGCATGACCAAAGCACTGAGGTGGACATGAGGGTCCGTGGGAATGGTGGTGATGTGCCATAGGAGCATACGAATTGGTTGCTCCGGACTGTGATGTAGCCCGCAAAAGGTCGAGGCCATGGCTAGGACGTGCTATGGAAAAGGGTTGGGGATGCGAGGCAACATGGTCAATGATACCATATGCGGCATGGGATGCCCCCGGTGCATCATGTTGGGAAGAATCACTGTGAGGGGCATCATGTATGATGGAATATAGATAACTCGACTAGGCGTAAATAAGGTCAAATTGCTAGGCTTTGAGGATGGCCTCTTCTTCAGACTGGGGTCGTTCGGATGCCACATATTTGGAAATGACAGGAAGGAGAGATTTTAGAAACCAATCTAAGAAGATACAGTCATCTAACTTGATTTTGGAGAGGCTGCGGCGTCGACGCCACTCATGAATGTGGTCAGTGATGTGGGTAGCCATGTTCTGTCTACAAGACAATAGGATCTCAACTCCCGTGTCATAGTAGACAGGTAACTGAAAGAACTGCAGGAAAGTCGAGGCAAGGGAAGTAAAGGTGGCATGGGTCCCATGGGGCTGCTCGATGTACCACTTAGCTGCAGAGCCAGTGAGGGTGAACTGTAACAGACGGAGGCGGATAGAGTTGTCCACTATGGAGTTGGAGGAACACCATAGATGGAAGGACATAATATGGTTCTAGGGGTCCTCACCTGGCTTTCCCTCAAACTTAGGGATGTCGGAGGGGAGTTTGGTGGGCATGTGAGGCCACGCAGGGTCGTGTCTGATGGGATCGTTAGTGAGTTTAGCTAGGTCAAGAAGGTTGAGACTTTCCATGAATGGAAAACTAGTAGAAGGATGTGACATACTAGTGGGTGTGACCATGTTGGGGCCAATGCCCCCAAATGGAGGAACGAAAGTGGTATGGGACGGTCCTGCACTGCCAAGGGTAGTGTGAGTCACTGATGGAGTGGAGATAGGTATGCCAGCTACTGTAATGGGTACAGTGATCGGAATAGTAGATGTGGGCCCCATCGAGGGCATACCCAAAGCAGGTGTGGTAGCTGGTGTGGTGGTGGATGCTCCACCAATGGTCCCTACAAAGAAAAGGGTGGAAGTCATGCCAGCCATGGGGTTGGTTGGTGCAGTGTAAGTGGGGTTCTCGGACTCTGTCTCAGAATCAGAGGTAAAATAAGGGGCGTCTAGATCGAGTGACGGAGTTCTATGCCATTGATGAGTGGATTCAAGTGACAAAGATCGAGATCTATGATGAGTGGTATCAAGTGATGAAGATCTACGTCTATGACGGGTGATGTCAAGTGAACCATGTTGTGGGGGCTCACCCCGGAGGCGCCGAGAATGTCTCGGGGACTCAATGGTGACAGATGGTGTCAAGTATCTGGGGGTTGTGTTGAGTGAAAAACAACTCAAAAACCCAAATGCAACCGAGTGTGCAGAATGAGAGCTCAAAAAATATGGCACTCAAGCCAACAACCAACTCAAAACACTTACTGTAACAGTTGTGCTACAATAAGTGGAGTATCAAAAGAAATGGTCAGAATACCAACAAGCAGTAGGTTTCCTAGAAAATAAAATAAAATAAAATAAAAATGGTGGACTCGCTAGACCAAAAGGATTTAAGGGAGCATGCAAACACCTAGCTAAATAGTATTCTAACTCAATAGACATATCCTCTTCAAGGTGATGAAATCCAAGTCAGACAATATGGATAGTAGAGCCAAGTGGCTAAAGATATCCCCCTACCGGGAGGGACACAGGGTAGTCAATCCTAGAAGAAAAACAACTAAGATACCCCATTCATGACACATTCGGTTGGGTGAATCTGCCGTTTGGTTCTATCCCCGTTGTATCCCCATATGGGTGATACACCGAGAACTGTGAAAGGTATCCTTCGGTTACTGAATGGATTGCGGTATTCCACTCAGGCTTCTGGAACCAATCTGGCGACTTCAACCCTCCTAGGGGAGAGGCCTTCGCGATAAATTGGTTTTAAACCGTGTCAAAAAATATTAGGGGATTTTGGTTCCCTAATGGACAACAACTATGTCTCAAGTGTAAGCAACCAAGGGGTGTTATTTGGATGCCTATCCCCCCGATCCTACATATCTACAAGATTCTTATGTGTTCCCCAAGTGGGGTTAGAATGTTGGTTGTGTTAAGTAGTATTTTAGGGCTCACTTGAATTAGGTGATAGAGTGTGTGCGTGTGAGATGATGAACCCAAGTAAAAGTGCCACTGGGTGGGCAACTTTCTAACTAAAAATAACAATATAGAAATTAAACTTTGAAATGCAAAATTTTCTCTTTTCAATTAAAATGCTGAAATTTAAAAAAAATATTCTATAAATGGAACAGAAATACTACTGCAGAAAAAAGGTTGTAGGGAAGTATGACTGTAGATAGGATGGATGGCTATGCAGGTGCAGAAAATATTGCAGCAAAGTGTTGGGTTCAAAACAGTGAAAAAAGTGCAGAAAACAGACCGCGGGTCTGTGGCAAATCTAAGTGGTCGGACCACGGGAAACAGGTCAACAGTCGCGGACAGGTTGCGGGAATTTGGCCAAAAGACGCAGGCGGACCATGGTAAAAGGGTTGAAAGCCGCAAGCGGGACGTAGGAAAAAGTCTGAAAGATGTAGGCAGGTTGTAGGAAAATGCTGAAAGCCGCAAGTGGGACGCGGGAAAAAGACCGAAATGTGCAAGCGGGTTGCAGGAAAATGGGTTAACAGCCGCGGTCGGACTGCACAAAACAAGCTAATAGCCACCGTCAGATCGTAGGTAACAGACTGGAAACTACCGGTAGATCGCCGAAAACAGTCTGAGAGCCGCGGTCGGATCGCAGGTAAATGCCTGAAAGACGCGATCGGAACGCAACTGCGGGGGGCAAAAGACGCGGTTTACGGCAGTCGAAAGGGACATCCGAAAGGAAAAAACAGAAAACTATTGCAAAAAAATTTAAAACGTTTAAAACTTTAAAACTATAACCAAAAATTCAAAGGAACACAAGGGGAGTCTCCAAAACTGTAGCTAGGGTTTTCGCCCCAGCTTGTGCAAATGAGCACCTACTTAGGAGAAGGGACTCCTTAGTAGCAGTTCAAAAAATACAGTAAATAAAACAGTAACTACTCTAAGCATGTGCATAAACAGAAAAGACAAGATAATAAAATGTTTTTTGTATAGATTATACCTCCAATGTGAAGGTTGATGAAGCCTTTGCAGCAGTCCAGGAGGGTTGCTTCCAAGCTCCAATGTTGTTCCTTCCTCTTTCTCCAAAGGGTTTTGGAAATGGGCGAAAGGGGCACTCAAATGTGAAAGTAGCTCAAGGGTGAGCTACGGTTTCAGGAGTGATTTTGGCAGAGTAAGGGTGTGGTTGACTGTGGATATGAAATGAGGGGCCTCCATCACCTATTTATAGGTTTTTAGTGGTGGAGTGCTGGCCCATGGTTTTGGGCACCATATGGTTCAGGTCAGCTGTATAGGGTTTTTGCTTCATTTTTCCCTCTTTTTCCTCTTTTTGTATTTTTTATTCCCTTTTTGGAGGATTTTTGCTATTTTGGAGGAATTTTGGATTATTTTGGGGAAAAAAAGGGTTTTTTTGGCCTTTTGGAGACTTTTTAAATGGTTTGTTGGCCTTTTGGAGGCTTTTTACTGGGGTTTTAAGGTTTTGGAGGCAAATATGGTAGAAAATATGGACAAATGAGTCATGCAATGGGGTAGATAAGGTAGTGAGCACTTTTTGAGTGTTAACATCGACCGACCCTTCTTGCATCCGAGAACTATTATGAATAGAGTTATGGGAAGAAGAAGGGTCTGCCACCCTTTCCATTATGAGGGATTTGTAAAAATAGACAACTTGGAGAAAGAGCGACCGCTCTTTCTTTGAGAATATTTACACTTACAAGCAAATTGATCGAAGCAATGTAAACGTATTCAACCTACAAAGGCTAGACCGTCAATTCATTTATATCCAAAATGGTGAGCACTCTCAGAATACTTACCACAGCAAGGGTCGGTGGACCATTCATTTATGAGTGAAGTGTAAACATATTTAATCTACAAAGGCCAGGCTAAGAATTATCGACTTCCAACTTCTGTTGTAAATAGTAGGGATCCTCCCATTCGTTTAGTAGATAATTGTGAACACCCATATCCAACAATTGAGCTATATACAGATTGGAGAACACAGGAAGGATCGACCGACCCTTCTTGCATGCTGTAACTTTTATGAATAGAGTTATGGGTAGAAGAAGGGATGATAGCCCCTTCCTTTATGAGGGATTTGTAGAAATAGACAACTTGGAGAAAGAGCGGTCGCTCTTTCTCTGAGCATATTTCCACTTGCAAGCAAATTGTGTGAAGCAATGTAAAATTCATTTATATCCATAACAGTGAACATTGGAAGAATACTTACCACAACAAGGGATGGCCACCCCTTCCTTTATGAGGGATTTGTAAAAATAGACAACTTGGAGAAAGAGGGGCCGCTCTTTCTCTAAGAATATTTCCACTTGCATGCAAATTGTGAGAAGAAATGTAAAATTATTCAACCTACAAAGTCTAGACCGTCAATTCATTTATATCCATAATGGTGAACACTGACAGAATAATTACAACAACTAGAGCCAGTTGACCCTTCATTTACGAGATTAGTGTAAAAAATTTTAATCTACGAAGGCCAGTTTGAGAATTCTAGACTTTCAACTTCCGCTCTAAATAGTAGTGATCCACCCCTTCGATTAGTAGATAATTGTGAACACCCATATCCATCAATTCACCTATATCCAGAATGGCATACACAAGAAGGATCAACCGACCCTTCTTGAATTCTTAAAACTATTATGAATAGATTTATAGGAAGAAGAAGGGTCGGCCGCCCCTTCCTTTATGAGGGCATTGTAAAAATAGACAACTTGGAGAAAGAGTGGCCGCTCTTTCTCTAAGAATATTTCCAATTGCATTCAAATTATGCAAAGCAATGTTCCTATGAAATTTGTGTTTGAAATTCGTGTTTGAAAGTTGTGTTTGAAATTTATGTTTGAAATTTCTATTTAGAGTGTCGATATCTACTTTCGCCACTTCTACATAACATCTATGGAGGAAGGAGCGGACACTCTTTCTCCTCGACATCTAATTCCAACACCCTTTCACTAAACACAAGCTTCAACTTGCCATCAAACTCTTTCAAGGAATCTTTCTATAAATTTTTTTTGTTAAAATGTCGAGATCTAGCTTTAGGGTGACACATGGAACGCTCAGATTGTGACATGTGGCATATTTGATTTTTCCATTAGTTTTGCTATTGTTTAAAAGAATATTACGGATCTTAAAGGTACCATTTCAATATAAACCTATGGATTTAAGTTATAATAATTCCAATGCAAGAGCATAATCATCTTATGTTATAGTGATTCCAATGCAAGAGCAGAAACATCGAGGGAAAAACCAAGAAATACATGACCTTCAATAATACTCTTTTTATAATAATCCTATTGATAATGTTTTATTAAAAAGTATTGTTTTCAAACTAGAAATTTAAGCCATATTTAGATAACCATGTATATTATGTAAATTAAAGTAAGGAAATTTACAAATATTAGTACTTTGAAAATCAACACAACTCCATTTTCAAATCTTATACAAAATAGCTAAAATTCACTTCCAAGAAAAATATGGTTCCTCGCTCAATCTCAAAAAACGAAATAAAATATGGTTTGTTAATGTGTCTCATGGAGTTTTTCTACATTCAAAGAGTTTTTCTCGAGTAAATAATAACTATGTCGAATTGATGGCCTGGATTTTTTGTTTACCGTTATTTAAACTATTATCCAAAAGAAATTCAAAACTTTATCTAAACTGAAACAGAATACATAAATCCAAACATAATCGATAAATAAGAGAGGTTAAGAATTTAGAGAAGAATAGAGAATTAAGAAAATTAAATAAAATTAATATTCAAAAAATGGCATATATATTATTCAAATAGTATGGACATCATTACAGAGTCTAAATTTTTCAAAATGTAGGGCATTGGACAAAATCCCTCCCCTAAACTAACAGAAAATTAAACCTAAAATAGTTTCTGATACAAACTGAACATAAGGGTCGAGGACAAAGGCCCTCCCCTAAACTAACAGAAAAGTAAACCTAAAATAAGAAGAGATCGTGGTGGGTGGGCCATGTGGTTCCCTCAAGGGTCAATATCCATTGGTTTGACCCCTCCTGATGATCTTGTCGATCTTACCTCTGAGGCTGCCTCTAAGGGAGTCTTTGAGGGAGTCGAGAGAGTTCCGGTAGTTGGATAGGATGGACGGGACTGTCTAGAACCTACCAAAGTAGTTGGGCTCCCCTTGGCATTTGGAATGGCTTCATCACATTCACGGAAGAGGGATCACATTTGCTCCAACATTTCGGCTTTGGTTTTCTCCATCGTGTTTATCATTTTGGTTTTGTTATTTTCCATGGTTTCCTCCAACGAGTCTAAATTCTGCCGAACCTCTACCATTTCCTTTTCCAACTTCTTGACTTTGATACGGGTGTGTGCATTGGTGATGCTAGTCCCTTTGCAACTGCTACCTTCTCCCTTATAAAAAAAGGAGACAGGCCGGAAGAACTGTTGTAAGAAAGCTTCCCGTACAGGATCTCGCGGCCGCTGAGCAGAGCAGTGGTCAGAATCCGGAGAGTTTCCTTTCCTCCGACTCTAACAACCAGATGTTGATGAGCTCTAGTGGATAGATAAAGAGTCGAACATAGAGCTAATTTAGAAAAAAAATTCAGCAAGCTCGAGCGAACAGGAGCAGATCCTATTTAACTCCACAACCCGGATTGAAAATGATAAAAAAAATAGAACTGTTGGTTGTGGAGCCTGATCTCCAGATTCAGAGATATTAGTATTCAGCCGTGTTTGTACCCCAGGTTTGGTTATGATCACAGCATGACCCTAAGTGCAGCAGTTGTGCTGCAGGTTATATCCCTTAACTTTGTTGGACGGAATAATAATAAGGACTGGAAACTTCAGTGTGGACATAGCCCAAGTTGGGGTGAACCACGATATATCTGTGTCTCTCTTGTAATGTGTGTGTGATTATATTTGCATTTATGTTTATTGTTATTGCTCTGCGATCCTATTTTTCTAACAATTGGTATTAGAGCCAAAGGTTTATTTGGCAGATAAACCCGCAGGAAGCTAGGGTTTCTGGTTTGAGTGGGAGTAATGGCAGAAGAAGGAAAGTTTAAGGTCGAGAATTTTAACGGCCAAAATTTTTTGTTATGGAAAATACAAATGGAGGACTATCTGTACCAGAAGGATCTATTCCTACGTTTGGGAGGAAGAGCAAAGTAGCTGGTGGCTATGAAGGATGAAGAATGGGAGGTTCTTGACAGAAAGGATCTGGGAACAATATGGCTAAGCCTCGCTTCGTTAATGGCTTTCAATATCTCAAAATAAATGACAATGGAGGGGTTGATGAGCGCATTGGGTAAGCTGTATGAAAAACCCTCGGCATCCAACAAGGTATTTCTAATGAAGTATTTATTTAATATGAAGATGTCTGAAGTTGGATCTGTTACTGATCATTTAAATGAGTTTAATACGGTTACAAATCAACTAAGTTCTGTAAGTGTGAACTTTGATTATGAGGTTAGGGCTCTTCTAATCTTGTGTTCATTTCCAGAAATATGGAATAGCTTGGTCATGGTTGTAAGTAACTCTGTCTCTGGTTCAAACACCTTGAAATTTGATGATGTTATTGGTGTTATTCTTAGCGAGGAAATGCGAAGAAAAAGCACAGGTGAGACATCAGGTAATGCATTGACCATGGAGAGCAGGGGAAGACAAAAGGAGAGAGGAAAGAGCCAAGGTAATCGTGGGAATTCTAAAATGGGAAGATCTAAGTCTAGACTAGGAAAGATAGAGTGCTGGAACTATGGAAAGAAAGGACATATGAAGAAAGACTGCAGATCTCTAAAGAAGAAAGGATATGCACAGAAGGAAACTACCTAGGAAGCAAATGTAGCAAGTGATGTGTTACAAGATGTTTTGATTCTTGCATTAGATAATACTAGTGATTATTGGGTAGTAAATTCAGTGGCTTCATGTCATGCTACACCCCATAGGAAATACTTTCATGATTATGTTCCAGGCAATTTTGGACATGTTTTATTGGGTGATGATGAGCCATGTAAAATTGTTGGAATGGGTAAGGTATGGATAAAAGTTAAGAATGGAACTGACTGGCTATTAAAAGATGTTAGGCATATTCCTGCTATGAAAAGAAATCTGATCTCAACAGGGCAGTTGGGAGATGGCGGCTGTCTATCTACATTTGGAGAAAAGTGGTGGAAGATCACTAAAGGATCAATGGTGATAGAAAAAGGAGACAGGGTAGGTACGTTGTATTTATGTCCTCATAATACTGACCATTCTATCTCTTTAGCTTCCACAGGAACAGATACAACATTATGGCATCATAGGCTTTGCCACATGAGTGAGAAGGGGATGCAGATTCTCCACTCAAGGAAGTTGCTGCCAGATTTGAAGCAGGTAAGTTTGGAATTTTGTGAAAACTGTGTTTATGGAAAACATAAGAGAGTCAGATTTCTCAGGGTTAGGAAACAGAAGAAGAATGAAAAGTTAGAGCTAGTGCATATAGATGTATGGGGACCAGCTCAGGTACAATATCTTGGTGGCTCTCATTATTATGTTACATTGATTGATGATGCAACTAGGAAAACTTGGGTTTATTGCATTAGACAGAAATATGATTTGTTTGCTACTTTTAAGAAGTGGAAAGCTTTGGTTGAGAATGAGATAGGAAAAAGGTTGAAGTGTCTCAGATTTGATAATGGAGGTGAGTACTGCGGCAAGGAGTTTGATAGTTACTATTCATACCATGGGATTCGTAGAGAGAAAACAGTCCTAGGAACACCACAAGAAAATGGTGTGTCAAAAAGGATGAACAAAATGATCATGGAACGTGCAAAGTGTATGAGACTGCATGCAGGGTTTCCCTTACAGTTTTGGGCGGATGCTGTAAATACTGTTGTTTATTTAATAAATAGAGGACCTTCAAGTGCTTTGGATGGTGGTATTCCAGAGGAGGCATGGACAGATAAAAATGTAAACTACTCATTTCTGAGAACGTTTGGTTGTGAAGCATTTGTCCATATTGATAAAGAAAATAGAACAAAGCTTGAAGCTAAATCCAAGAAATGTATCTTTATTGGATATGGGGTTGATGATTTTGGTTATCGTTTATGGGATTATGAAAATCACAAAATCATTAGAAGTAGAGACGTCATGTTCAATGAAAAGGTCATGTATAAAGATCAGTTGCAGGGAAAGAAATAGGAAAAGGAAAACACAGAGTACACAGTACTTGATGAAATTACGGAAAATGAAGTTCCAAAGGTGCCAAAAAATCAAGAACAGCAGCAAGTGCCTGAAACTCCTGCAACTGCAAGAAGATCTACCAGGTTAAGTAGACTCCCTGAACAATACTCTCGTTCAATCTATTATTTGTTGATGACTGATGCTGGTGAGCCAGAATGTTATGAAGAAGCAATGCAAGTGGAAACTAGAAAGAAGTGGGAGTAAGGCATGAATGAGGAGATGGACTCATTGCTAGGAAACCAGACTTTGGATCTGGTTCAGTTGCCTACTGGTAAAAGAGCATTGCAGAACAAATGGATTTACAGGTTGAAGGAAGAAGGAGGAGGTAAGAAGTAGTATAAGGCCAGACTTGTTGTAAAGGGGTTTGCACAGAAGAAAGGTATATATTTTGATGAAATATTTTCTCTTGTTGTTAAGATGACTTCAATTAGGACTATCTTAAGTCTAGTGGTGGTAGAAGATTTGTATCTTGAATAGTTAGATGTAAAAATAGCTTTTCTCCATGGGTATTTGGAGAAAGAGATATATATGCAGTAGCCACAAGGGTATGAGGTCAAAGAGAAGGAGGATTTGGTATGCAAGTTGAAGAAGAGCTTGTATGGCTTGAAGTAAGATCCAAGGTAGTGGTACTTAAAATTTGACAGGTTTATGACAGAACAAGATTATAGTAGATGTCATTCTGACCACTGTGTTTATTTCAAGAAACTAGGAAATTAAAGATATATTATCTTGTTATTTTATGTGGATGACATGCTTGTTGTAGGGTCTAACATGCATGATATAAATGTACTCAAAAAGAAGCTAGCTAATTCATTTGCAATGAAGGAATTGGGTGCTGCAAAGAAAATCCTTGGTATGAGAATAACGAGAGACAGGAAAAATCACAAATTGACATTGTCTCAAAGTGAGTACATACAAAAGGTGTTGGAGAGATTCAGAATGCAAAATGCAAAACCAGTAAGTACACCTTTAGCCAGTCATTTTAGTCTAAGTAAGGAAATGTGTCCCAAGACATAGGAAGAGACAGATTACATGTCCAAGATTCCCTATCAATCAGCAGTTGGAAGCTTGATGTATGCCATGGTGCGCACAAGACCAGATATTGCACAAGCAGTGGGAGTTGTGAGCAGATATATGAACAATCCAGGTAAAGAACATTGGAATGCAGACAGTGGATTCTTAGGTATTTGAGAGGTACTACCACTCAGGCATTATGTTTTGGAGGTTCAGACACTATTCTACAGGGATATGTTGATGTAGATATGGTAGGTGATAAGGATAGCAGGAGGAGCACCACAGGGTATGTGTTTACTGTAGGTGGAACATCAGTAAGTTGGATTTCAAAACTGCAGAAGGTTGTTGCACTTTCAAAAACATAAGCAGAGTATGTTGTTGTTACAGAGGCTAGTAAAGAGATGATTTGGTTGCAGAGGTTTATGGAGGAATTGGGTAAGAAGCAAATTAAAGGATAGTAGGTTGTATAGTGATAGCCAGAGTGCCATTCATCTTGCAAAGAACTCAGCATTCCATTCCAGGACTAAACATATACAGCTCAAGTACCATTTCATACGCTCTGTTCTGGAAGATGAACTGTTGAAGCTAGAAAAGATACACACTAGCCAGAATCCCGTAGACATGTTCACAAAGGTAGTGACCAGAGATAAACTGAGTTCCTGCTTGGTTTCAGTTGGCCTTCTAGCATGAAGCTGAAGAGGCGAAAGTTTCCAAGTTCAAGTCCAGCAAGTGCAGCAGTGGTGGAGTTGTTGTGATCAGCCTCCAAGTGGGAGATTGTTGGTTGTGGAGCCTGATCTTTAGATTGAAAGACATTAGTATTCAGCCATGTCCGTACCCCATGTTTGGTTATGATCCCAGCACCAGTTTTCGGGCCCATGGTTTTGGGTAACCCATGGTATTTTCCCATTGTATTTCCCGTATAAAAGTAAGACATTGTAACATGGCTAGGGTTGATGTATTGGGTTTTATGCATTGTAGAGATCTCTGAGATCAAAGAAGAGAGACTGTGAGACAGTGAAGAGGAAGTGCAGTGGTTGTGCTATAGGTTGTATCCCTTCACTTTGTTGGATGGAATAATAATAAGGACTGGCAACTTCAATGTGGACGTAGCCCAAGTTGGGGTGAACCAAGATATATCTGTGTCTCTCTTGTAATGTGTGTGTGATTATATTTGCATTTTTGTTTATTGTTATTGCTCTATGATCCTGTTTTTCTAACAAGAACACAGATCGCAGTAAATATACAGAGCCCTCGGAATTAAAGATCAAAGCAATTGAAAGATTATTATAGCATGTTATAGGACATTAAGGGTCAAAGACGTTACCCGAGAACTGGCAGACCTTACCCTTTGATTTAACTGATGGGAGATATTGACGACAAGGGTTCATAATTGGGCTCATAAAATTTTGAATTCCACCATTGATCTTGGATGGGGTGATCCAACGCTACAGGATAGTTACGCTAGGTTAAGTTGTATAGCATTTAAACCATAGGATACGATGCATATTCTTTATGAAATCTAGCTAAGTGCATGTTGAAATCTACCGTCGATGTGGATTGACGAAGATCCAACTAGTTTGAATCATTCAGTTGTTGAGAGATGTTGCAGGGTTAATTAAAAGGATCGAATGCAAAATATTTGTAAATATTAGTTGACCGCCGGTTTGACATCCACTATGTTGAAGAGAAGTTTGGCAATGGTGTATTTGGAGAACAATTTGGCCAAATTGCCAACTTTGGAGAATTTCCAAAATTGGTTAACTCTGCAAAATAGTAATTCCTTACTAATTAAAACAAGATTGAAAGTATGAAGATCAATGATGAATCGATGCCATTATAAGGATCCAATATTTTTTTTATGAAGAGGCATGATTTTCCTTAATAAAGTTCTCAAATAATAAAGTTCTTTGAAAAGATATATAACCATACAAGTCAAATGTATGAAGAGGACCATAGGTGTCTCTGAAGTTTTGGTAATTGCATATCAGAAGCAAGAAAGAGGCTAGTGAGATAGATGAAGCATTAGAAAAGTTTGAACTGCCACTAAAGATCCAAAAACTGAAGTTAAAACTATTATAAATTATAGGGTTGTTGGGTGGTTCTTGGGGCAAGTTCAGGCCTTCTAAGAGAATTGTTGCCTCCATCCAGTAGTGGCTAGAGATTTAGGGTGGTGGTGCATCCTTGTCTTTTTAGCAGGTAGAAAACCAGGGGTGTAGGAGCATCCTTTCTGTAGTGGCAGAAGAATCCATGGGATTAAGTTCTCCAGCAAGTTGGTGCTTGTAAAATAATTTTGTATACGATTGCCTCATTAATATGAAAGATTTGTTGGTTTTACCTTTGAGGTTTCCATGATAAATCGGTGTGTTCAAATTTTTAATTGTCTTATTCACATTGGAAATGATTATTTAACTTGTGCTTAATACTAATTTTATATAAAAGGGTTGAAAAAGGCAATACTGATTGCCCCCCCCACCTCTTAGTATTGTTGGATGAACCAACACCTGTCACATAGAACCCTCATCATCGCCTAAGGTCCTGTGTAGTTGATGCTATAGCACCTCTTCTTAATATTTTAAGCGCTTGGGCATATTGGCATAAGTTTGTAGGCCCCCTAAGGTAATCTTACTTCCCTTATACTTTTTAAGCCTTCTTTGGACTCCAAAGCTGATGAACTATTTACCTGATATTTTTAGGTACTTGGGACAAAATAATGCTAAGAATGGGGTCCCTTTGTGCAGATATTTTGTACCTTGTCCCACCTGATGAACACCTTCCAAATTTATCTTTCACGTGATCATGTATTCCATGCAAGACGATATCCATTTCCATTGCATTATTATTTGTTGGCTCCTTCATGGATGTCGTTTTTTGTAGTCTTTTTAGAGCGATGTAAGCATTTACAATAGATTTCCATATATCAAAACCTTATGCATTTAAATGGAGTCTCATTCTTATAATCCAATCAGATCAGAATTTGATCCATAGAAAATTTGAACCCCATCTACGGAGTAGAGACTTTCATGTTCGTCCATGTGCTCTAGAGATCTTCGGTCCAGCTATCAGACTCCTCTTGAAGGAATTGACTCCCTAATTTAACTGCACCAACTAGAAGGAGGCTCCAACACCCTAATTTATAGGCTCCAAAACTAAGGAAGCTCCAACTCCTTGGTTGACTAGCTCCATCTAAAACGAGGCTACAACCCCTTGTTTTTCATAATTTCCAACCTATAGATAGGACTCCAGTCCTTAATAAAGTCCAACTTAATAGTTTTACTAGCACCGACTGGATGGAATCCACAACTCCCTGAGATCACAAGCACCAACTCAAAGGAAACTTCAATCTCCTATCCTTAATCGATCCTGCCACCCTAATATGAATAAGAAGAACAATATTCCACTGCCATTGTATCATGGTTTCCATCAACCTATACATGTATCTATGTCCTTGTACCTGTATCATTGTACATGTATCATTGTATTGATTTCACTATCACAATCCATGTTCGTCACAAGGCCACAAAACATATCGATGTCACAATGTCAACTTGTACATTGCCCAAATCTGTCATCCAAGAATGGCAGCAACTTCTTCCAAGATATATTTCAGATATATAGCAAGACCATAAAGATGCCTCCAAAGAGTGTAATCAAATCCCATAAAGAATCACCAATAGACTTCATCTACTTTCACCTTCAAACCCTTACATCATAGACCTCATAGTACATTCCAAAATCTTAGAGGGATCTCATGCCAATATCATTACCATGGAATATTCCAATACAATCACCAATAATATCTGCACCATTGGAGAGTGGTTTTTTATCATTTCTCATTTTGCATAATGGAGAGCATAGCTTGTCCATGCTTGTGGAGTGTTTACTATACTTTCCTTAGTACCAATTTTGAGGGTGAAAGATTCCCATCTTAATTGGGAATTGGAGAGTCCATTGTGCATTGGACCACGAGGACACATATTAAGAGGTTGTGGGACCCATTTGTGGCAAGATTTGCAACTACACTCGGCATGATTCTCTCACCAATTCGAGTTCAAGATGAAGGGTAACATACTTGGGGTAGTTTAAGAGGTATTATTCATGGCATGATTCATGTAAGGTTGAATTGGAGTGGAAGAATAAGTCCCATGGAAGAGGAAGAGGTATCTTAGAAGAATTGTGACACTTGGGTTAGAGTCCCTAGCCTCTAGTATGACAACAATGATGAAGATGTTATGACACCTATGATGCAAATCAAACCTAAATGCCGACATCTGAAATATATGACATGTTAGGGATAAAAATATCCTCCAAGAAGGTGCAAAAGGGATTTAGGGAAGCCAAAGAGACACCCATTTGAAATGAGGGAAGATGGAGACTTGGAATTGTTGGACAAGTGGCACACATTGGAATCTCTTCCCAAATCGAGTTGGAACGAATCCTTTGGAAGGAATTCAACCCATGGAGGACTTGAGAAGTTTATAAAATTCACAAGAACAAAGAAGGAGAGTATATTTTGATCATTTTTATTTGCATCTTTGCAATTTGGGGATCTTGTACCTTGTCCATGCTAGTGGAGTGTTTACTCTACTTGCCTTAGTACCAATTTCGAGGGTGAAAGATTCCCATCCTAATTGGAAATTGAAGAGGCCATTCAGACCTTTAATTTGTAGCTACAACAGAGTTATTAGTTGTAGGTTGAAGCTACAAGGCAGCTCGTGGTTCTTTCTTCTACAACTTGCTCTCATCCCTCTCTCACATTTGCTTGCATATTTTGGCTCCTGGAGGAATTGCGCCTTTGGTGAGATGCTGATATCTTTTTGATAGTCCAAGAATATCCATTTATTTGTATTCTGAAATATATACTCTGTATTTAATGCTCAAAATACTCTCAGGTCTAAATACCAAGTGAAACTATGTAAAAATACCAAACAATGCATAAATGGTGCCATTTTCCCTATATCTTGTTGTCGGAGCTTGAAGAGACATTATTTCGAATTGTATAAATCAATATTTGTGATTTTTTTATGTATGGAGTGTCATTAATGTTATGAATAAGTTTCATTAACATTTCACAAGTCCTTGGAACCTAAATCTCGAATTTCATAACCACTGGTGAAGTTTACTAGCATTTCCCCCTATGTGAAGACATGTATACAAACATCTGATTTATGGTAGCTGCATAAGCCTATAGAAACTAATTGATGATGAATTGGGGAGATCATTGAAGTCCTTTATTAGTACCATGTCTATGTTCTGAAATTTGGGAATTTATTAAAACATTTGGGAAGCCATCTTTGTCCCCTACCCTTGGGGGTTTTGAACCTCGATTTGACTAGTAAAATTCCCCAACTTCTCCTGAAGTTAAATGGATGTTGCATAAATATTATGATATTAGTCTATAATCACCGATGAGGTTCCTTTTTATATCTTAATACCTTTGATATACCTTCAAACCCAATTTGAAATCCTTTAAAGAGTATTTTGGAGCCATCTACCCTTGAGGGCTTCAACATAGATTTTCCTAGTAATTATGCCTTTCATTCTCTAATTGTAAATGAAAGTGGCTGAAGTCTTTTGGAAGTTTACAAGCCTATAATAGAATAAATGTGTCATATTACAACTCAATCCACTCTAGACATAGTTCGAAACCATTTGGGATCATTTGGGACATTTTGGGGCTTCACTAGTCCAAGTTTTGAAAATTGACCGAATTGGGAAAAGTTCCAAGTTGGGGACATTACACATCTCAAGAGAGAAAATACAATTCCTTAAAGGAAAGTTTCAAAACACATGAAATTTAGTCTTACAAAAAGCATAAAACCCCGTAGGTGTAAAAAGCACTTTCCAAAACTATCTAAAGGTTCGCGAATTGGCTATATCTTTAGCTTTGGTTAATGTTACCTTTACACTTTGTCGTCCACTTTCAAGTTGCCAAAGGGCTTCAAAGGAGTGGATTTTGTTAATGAATTGATTCAAGATAATAGTTTTTGTATTCATGAATATATTTTTTAGATTCACTCCCTCTTTTTTTATTGATCTCTGTATTCATTGGACATTGCATAGATTGTATTTCATTTGCATCCAACCTTGGTTTTTCTATTAGAAGTTTGATTACTTGTCAATTCAATCTCAACGGTTATGAATATTTTTCAAATTGTTAGGTATTTTTTATGTTTCTAAAATTTCCTCTATATGGGTTCTTGGTTTATCTGGGCTAGACATTGCTTATTAAAAGTTGTAGAGAGGAAAAATGCAAATTTTGTCGCTTTTTATGTCCTAATACCTTTCAAACACCTTCATACCCAAATCAGAAGCATCTGGAGCCATTTAAAAGCATTCGAGTCATTAATAGTCTAAGGGTCGAATTGGCCAAAAATTGCAATTTTCCAATTTTAACAAATTTATTAAAAAGGCACACTACATGAACAATAGAATTATGCAACTAATATGAAATGGGTTGTGTAAGAAAATAACACCAATTATCTTAGATGTTATTGATACGACTTGTGATCTCTCCTTCTTTTCCAAATTTAATGTTTCATCTCAATGCCATCTTCGAAGATTGATCTTGTTGTTTAGACTTCTCTTATATTTTATGGTCATCTCTCCCTCTTCTTCATCTAGTTCTTCCCATGTTACACTAGATCTTCTACAAACAATGTCTAGAATTGGTATAGTTGATCAAACAAGTAATTTCTTCATATTGTTAGCATTTTTGTCTTTATGTTTTTTAAATTTATTTTATATGGATTCTTGGGTTATTTAACATTAATGTAACATTGCTTATTAATGTTTATAGAGAGGAACGAGGCAAATATTGTCACTATATTAAGGTCTCTACATAAGGTCTCTCAACTTCATGGCCTTCATGATTGCGCACAGGGTCTTCTAATGCACAAGGGGGCTTCAAATGACTAAGGGCGGAGATGGAAAAGGCGCTAAAAATTTGGAAAACTCACACCAAAAGTAGAAAAACCGTGTAAAAACGTGGCGGAATAATGATGCAGACCCACCTAGAAGCAAATCGACGATTGAAATGGGTTCCCGTGCTAGAAATTGCACGGTGGTTAAACTTGGAAAAGGTGGAGTGGAAATTAAACCGCTTACCACATGGCAAGCATTGGTGGAGTCCGCTATGAAAAGTGGTTAAATTTAAACCGCTCATCGCAAGTTCCGAAACCACCTAAGCATATGTTCTATAAATTTTCTTCAAAGTTTTAAAAAATGATTTTGTTGCTTATTGCCCGGAGGAAAAGAACCCATGGGAAACACGTCATTTTCTTCATCAACTGGAACAACATCCAACAAGCTCACTTCACAAGTAGCTCTAAACCCTCAGTGTTTAGATTTTGTTTTCCAAATGGAGAAAACCCAAGACCTTCTTCCCTTCAATGAAAGTTCAGATGAAAACGAGAAGCTTGTAGTTGACAGGGAAAGGGATATTTTCGACCTTGTTTTGTCTGTGTAAAGTATTTCACAGTATAAGGAGAAATTAATGGAGTTTAAGTCGCAGGGAAAGGATGTATTTAATGTTTTTGGTTCTTTTCTGTTCTATTTTTTTGTCGAACAAACCCTACACTTCCCCGAATTTGTTTGTTGGTGTGCGGTGAATTATTCGTAGGACAAAAGGGTAATCATTAATGTAAATACAACCAAAATTCTATGTCAAGTAAATGCGCAGACTCTCCATGAGGTTCTACGTTTACCTCAAACATTTCCCAAAATCCCTGAGTCGTTAAACAAAGAAAATTTGGCAAATTTTTATAGAAACTGTTGTCCAGCAGAAAAAGCCAAGTTTTTATTACAAGTCTTGAAACATGGTCAGTCGCATGAAAACCTATCATTCCCTTTGAGTATTGTTGTCTTTCAGTGAGATACCCAGTTATTTTTGTCCTTGTTGAGTCAAATGTTAGGTCTAGATAATGATAACTCAATCACTGAAGTGATGTTATGTTTCTTTCTCCAAGTAATTTCACCCGAGTCATAGTCGAGTTCGGTGTGTTGTTTTAATTTTGATGAATTCCTAGCGGAAGCGATTCATGTCCAGTTGGTGAACTTCCACGAGTTGAAGCATTTCATATATCATTCATATCTCCTGAACTTGATCTTGTGTTCAAACATTTCGGAATCGAAGTTTCTTAGTACCATATTTTCTCATGACCTTCCTAAACAAGTCAATATGTTTGAGTTGACCCATAAAATCATGGCAAGAGTTTACATAATTATTCTTAATGCTGAAATGCCCCGAGTGTTAGAAGAAATGAGAGAAACTTTTAAGCCTACACCAGAAGGCCAAACAGGTGATTGGTTCTTGTATAAAGAACATACTATAATTAGGGTGTATGGTTTTACTGGAGCACCAAATCTATTTCTGGCCTTTTTAACATCGAGGGTTTTTTCCTTGGAATTTATTAGACAAAGGTTGCAGTTAGAAGAAGAACATTTCGGTGCTTTCAAAAAACCATCAGATGTGAAATTCCCTCTTAAAGTTGGTCCATTTATCATTAAGACTAAGGAAGCCCTCCCTATAGTAGAAAAATTACTGAATATTATGGATTTCCAAGAGGCTGAAAGGATTACTTATGATCCTCATAAAATTATATCGCAAAGGAGACATCAAAATGGAAACAAGGCTTTTGATCATCAAATAGTAGAAGGATTGAAAGAAATGGAAAATTTATTCAAATTTGAACAAGATAATAAAGAGGCAAATATGGAACAAACAAGAAATTTGGCAATGTTGGTTCAGACACCAGTTAAATATGATATCACTAGTAAGAGAAGTATTTCATAAGTTGATAGTATGGAAGTTGATGAATAAGTTTCAAGGAAGGAATCAAAAGTGGAACGACAGCAAGAAATTATCAGAATGGAGGAATGAGATTCATTTGTTCCAGAAAAACCTAGTTTGATTTCGCAACCACCTGTAAATATTATGCAGCAATGTTATTTTTCAGAAATAAAGGAATCTAGAAGTAACTCTCAGTATAAGTCCAGATTTGATGTCCTTTCACAATATAAATCAAAGAAGAAGCAATCTTTCGAAGAAACTCAAAAATTGTACCCTCAAGTAAGAATGCTGGAAAAAAAAAAGTTTCCCTTCTTATAGCTACGGATCCAGGAAGAAACACTATAAGGTTTGCAGTGGTGAATGATGAGAAATTTTCTGAAATGGAAGTTAAGTTTGATGCGATTAATACACCCGATAAGATTCAATTGCATAAACAAACAAGAGATGTCATGTATTCTGATTTATTGCAATTCACTTTAAAAATTTCTAAATTGCAGTCTGTGATAGCAAAGCTGGAGAGTCAATTGAGGCAAGAGAACGCTGAAAACAAAGCAAATTCGATCCAGATTAAAAGACTACAAATGGACCTTGTGACCGTGGGAGCTGTTACAACGTAATCTTCCACCCTGAGAGCATCAGCATTCTTTGGTTTACAGGATCCATTACACTGACTCAGGCGTACCCGCTTGTTGCATCACTATAGCAGGCGTACCCGTGAGTTGCATCTATATATCCCGCGGGTAGCATGTAAAATGGTAAAAATCACTAGTTAATTACTTTTTACTCCCACAAAGCGGTTATTGGGTGACCTTTGACCCTCCATCTTCCCAGGTAATACCTCGTTGTGTCCTTTCACCTACCTTTGGGAGGACTATATATTGAGCACATATGGCTTATGGATGGGAGGAGAAAGAAGAGCAAGAGAACTCTAGTGGATTTTTGCCCTATATTGAGTCTACACTCATTGATGCTTTGTGGGCATATTGAACCACAGTTAAGAATACCACCAGATTCTCACCATTCTAGCTAGTTCACAGTGTGGAGTCACTTTTACTGATTGAATGCGAAATCACTTCACTTAAACTGGCCATAGAGCTCCTCCCTGATACGATAGATATTGAGCAACGTTTAATCCACCTTGAGCAACTTGACGAGCAACGTCGAGATGTCGCTGTGGCCATAGATGCCAACAAACGTCATGTCAAGGTTTAGTATTATAGGTCTGTCCATCCCCGGCAGTATGTTGAAGGTGACTTGGTCCTCTTATATGACCAAGCTAAAGAACCCCTGGGGGAAGGAAAGATCAATCCCATGTGGCACAGTCCTTACATCATGAGGCGCATCCTAGAAAAAGGAGCCTATGAATTAGAAGACTATGAGGGGACTATCTTGAAAGAGCCTAGAAATGGGCTCTACCTCAAGCGATATTATGCTTGAACCTCTAGTTTAGGCTAATACTTTTTTATAATATTGTATAGTTTCTTTTGTACATAGTTTAGCTTTCTTTTGGTTTTTCGGATCTGCTAATTCACTTCCGTTTGATTGACAGGTGTCAATGGAATCTCCTACATTCTTAGGTTTCGCGGATGGTGCTAGCCGACATACGTAGTAGCTTGCTTCTGCTGCCTGGGTTATTTTCTCACCTAACCACCTAGTTGTGTCTTCAGGAGGTGCTTGTCTCGATCCTACGTCTAACAATGTGGCTGAGTATAGTGCCGTCATTGAGCTACTTCAGGATGTCATTTCTCATGGTATCCATTCTTTAGAAGTCCACCTGGATTCACAACTAGTTGTGTCTTAGTTGAATGGGAAGTACTGTGTGCGAGATCCCGCGTTACTTCAGAAATTCCTAAGGGTAAGACTCTTGGAATGCCATTTTGTTTCAATTACATACATACATGTTCCGAGAAGTGTTAATCATATATCTTATGCATACACTAACTATGTATTAGATTGGCATTTGTCACATTCACCATGAAGCACACAAATAAAAGAGACATTCATACATTTGTACATACACACATATAGTAGAACTGGAGAACCAAAGTTTTTAAATATATATATGTCCAAAAATGGTAGTGTCATACAAAATTGGAGCCCGTAGCCCTCAAAAATATACATATCGATACAAAATGAGATCCTGGGATATCTAATCCCTCCGAGGAGGCTTAGCTGCCACCCTGACAGGATGTGTCTCATAGAAATAATGAACTGCATTGGCCACCCACTGCAATAACCACACCCAGTCACCAAGAACCCCCACTACTTGGGGCTGCATGGCCTCAAGTCGTCGCGCCACCTCTATCTGTGGAACCCTGGAAACCATCTGTGTTAGGTTGCAATGCAAGGTCTGTAGAGTGCGCCCTGCTACAGCATCACCTACCTCATAATACCTACCTCGGAGACCATGTCTAAAGAAGCCATCAGGTCTTACTGGGCCTTTGTCTGTGAGCAAACAGTCTACCATTAGCATATGATACTACCACCAAAAATAATTTTGCATTTCATCTATAATAAAAAATCCATAAAAATTTAATAACAAAAACCTAAAAAGAGTACTCACCAATGTCTCTAAACGCTGCATCTAGTGAGAGTGGCATGTCCCTATCGTGGCGGAATTCTATCCCTACATAGGGGTAGTCCCCTATGGAAATGACCTGTCGATTCCATCAGCGGAAGAACTCCTCGGTATATGGTGACGCCAGATGACCACCACCCTGTCGTGTCAGGATCTCAGCACACCAGGTCAGGGCTGGATCGTGGAGGCTATGAGGAGGGACATCCACCCTCAGACTAAGCCCCGGAACTTTCTCAAAGAAGAAGCTGTATAGGATACTTCCATACCCAAATTTTTTTGCCTTCCCTTCTTTGCATTCTGTCAGTTGTGTCTTCATAGACACTAGTAGTGTGGTACACCAATCAAACACTATAGGCTGCATGCATTGTGATGCATAGAACATCACTAGCCTGGATTCCTGGTGCAAGGCTTTGGATCCAGTGATCTGTACTAAGGTAGCCACAATGATCTTCATGCTCAGATCTACTATGGCATTGATGGGAACATGGCTTCCCACCGCTCGTGTGTGTTAGGAACCCATGTCAACCCTTCTATTTACTTTGTTAGTATATTTTTGTTGGACGCATATGCTTTGTAAGTCGTCCCGTAGTATTTGTTGATCCATAGTTTTTATTATTGTTGTTGGACTCATATGCTTTGTAAGTCATCCCGTAGTAATTGTTGATCCATATTTTGTATTGGCCCATGGTTTGTATCGACACATGGTATTGACCCATGGTATTGGCGCCTAGACTTAGTATATAAGTTTGTGTTGAGACCAATGAAGGTACCGTGAAGTTATTTGTATTGAGCTTGCTCAAAGGAGGTTGCCCCCTCGAAGTGGCCTGCGATCAATATAAAAGTGATTCTGAGTTCTGTTATTTCTGCTATATCGTGTGTTTTCATTAATTAATTATTGCAAGTTCTTCACATCTGGTATCAAAACACTTTCTTGGGCTCGTTGGGTGGAACTTCTGCCAAAAAAAAAAATTTCGCATCTGTTGTAGCTTCGGATCTGGGAATAATCCCTATCTGCTTAATTGTGGGAAGTACTTTGGCATAAGCCCTAAAACGCATTGTGGGGAGTACCACAGGAACCCCAAAGTAGCTGGCCCATTAAGAGGACCTGCCAGCGAAAAGGGAAACAACCCCTACCTGATTGACTAGTTCCCACCCATGAGGTAAACCAAGAGGTGTTGTTTGTGGCAAAGCGGTTATCAGTTTTAACTGAGCCTTGGAGTGAGGGGTATTGCCCCAATACGCAAGCCATCATACACCATTTATGGCCGAGTGAAACCCATGAACTATTAGGAATCCGCACATACTTGGGGTCCATATCTATTTTCAGCTGACCTGTTGCCGATCACTGCCGTGCTGTTTCAGATCCAGCCATTTTAGATCGATTTTGAAAGTCGTTCCAGATCCAGCCATTTCAGATCTATTTCAGATCCAGCCATTTTAGATCCATTCTGAAAGCCGTTCTAGATAAAGCCATTTCAAATCTATTTCAGATCCAGTCGTTTTCGATCCATTTGGTGTCGTTTCAGATCCCTTTGTTTTTGATCACTTTGTTTCCCTTGAAACTTCCCTGGAACCCCTATAATCCCATTCTGCACATTTCATTCCTGAGGACCCTATCCCAGATTCCACTTCCCAAAGCCTGAAATCCCACATTTGTCTATTTTTAGGGTTTGCCGTAACTTCCTCATATTTTACCCAATCACCTTCAAATTTTACCACAGAGTTCATTTCCTAATTCTGCTTCTTTGTCCTTCTCTGCCAAATTTTCCCATTCTTTCACCCCACTTGTGAAATCCTCCGTTTCTGCTTCCCTGTCCCTTCAACAGTGTCCAAAACCTGGTCAAACCCCAATTACCCATCCGAGTTTTTCCCAAATCCAAATTTTCCTTTACTAAACAAGCTTTTGTTTGTGTTTTTCTATCCATCCCCCCCCCCCAAAAAAAAAAAACTCCTAGTTATGGTTGTCACCCGCGCAGGAGCAAAAACCATGGAGGAAGCACTTGCAGCCATCCAAACCAAACTCCAAGATTTGGATGAAAAAATTCTCAACCTCCATCTTCAGCATTCAGCCATGAACAATAACCGACAACCAAAATCTTCTGTAGCCAATGGGTTCTCTTCTTCCAGCACTTTCCATGGTCTACAGCTTGAATTTCCTCGCTTCAATGGTACTGATCTGACTGGATGGATCTATCGTGCAAAACAATATTTCAGTCTACATAATACTTTTGATGTCCAAAAAGTTCCACTTGCATCCTTTCATTTGGAACAAGAAGCCCTTCAATGGTACCGTTGGTACATCAAGGCTCATGACGAGCCAAAATGGACAGATTTTTTCCAACTCCTTTTGCAATGATTTGGTCCTAGTGCTTTTGATGACATCACAGGAGCACTCACTAAACTTTGTCAAATTGGCACTGTGAGAGAGTATCAAACAAAATTTGAGAAACTAGCCAACCACACAGAAGGATTGTCTGATGAATTCTACAAGAGTTGTTTTATCAGTGGTCTTAAGGATGAAATCCGCCCACAGGTCAAAATGTTCTGTCCCAAGACAATGATGGAAGCCCTGGGGTTGGCTAAGTTGGCAGAAGACAAGATTGCTGCCCAACAACGCTCCAAACCCCCTTTTGTTCCCTTCCGAAATATGGATTCTCAACGACCTCCCATCCCGCCCACTCCTCGACCAACTCCTATCAAGCATTTGTCCAAAACAGAGATGCAGGCACGCAAAGAAAAAGGGCTTTGTTATAATTGTGATGAAAAATTCACTCGGGGACATAGATGTGTTCAACAAAAGATTTATCTCTTGGATGTGGATTCTTTGCCCGCCTCTAAAGTTGGTGACAAGGCTCCAGATACACCGGATGATCAAGTCGACATTCAGGAGCCACCTATTGACCTTCCATCTCAAGACGACCACCTAGAGATATCTCTCCATGCTTTATCCAGCGTCTCCACCCCCCAAACAATGCGGGTCAGGGGTTACTTTAAGAAGCTTCCTCTTACAATACTCATTGATTCTGGCAGCACTCATAACTTCATTGACCCTCGGATCGCATAACAAGTTGATTGCTTTGTCCATCCTTGCTCCAACTTTGAAGTCATGGTTGCCAATGGGGGCACCTTACCTTTCAAGGGGAAGTGTCATAATTTGCGTATCTCTCTGGAAGATTATAACCTAAGCTCTGACATGTTTTCCTTGTCCCTAAGCAGATGTGATGTGGTTTTGGGCATTCAATGGTTACACAAACTTGGCCCCATCTTATGGGATTTTGCTGAACTTTGGATGCAATTTTTAGTCAATGGGAAACAACACAAATTTAAGGGCTTACAACAAGGGTCTCTCTGCATCATCAGTTCACATCACCTGGAAAAGATCCTTAAGAAGAATTCACATGGTATCATCGCTCAGCTCCATTCCATTCAGATGCAACCACCAATGGTCTCCACTACTTCCTTGGATAGATATGTAGATGTCTTTGTTGCACCAGTGGGCTTGTCGCCTTCAAGAGACCTTTCCGGTAAGCATTTAGCCGCATCTACATCTCAGTAGAAAATGATGGCTATTTTACATGTAGTACAGAAGTGGCAGCCATCCCTATTAGGAAATTATTTCTGCCTCAAGACTGATCTCTAGAGTCTGGAACATTTTCTGGAACAATGGGTCTCCTCACCAGCACACCGGAAATGGGTTATCCAACTCATGGTTTATGACTATGCGATCACTTACAAGAAGGGTAAGGATAATATGGTGGTAGATGCTCCGTCTCGCCCATTTGATGACCCAGTTTCTCTTACAACTATTTCTCTGCTTGTTCCAAATTGGTTGCAACCTGTTCAACGGGGATATCTCTTCTATGAACTCCATGCTTCTTCATCGAAAGGGCACTCTAGGTTCCTCAAAACTTATGACCGAGAACAATGTAACTTCTTTTGGCAGGGACTAAAAATGAAAATTCACTAGATGGTGGTTGAGTGTGATACTTGGACCTTCTCTACACAGATGTGGACAACTATTTCTATGGATTTCCTAGAAGCGCTCCAGTGGTACAATACCACATCTAAAAGGACACCATATTAAGCGATTTATGGACAAGCACCGCCATTTCTTCTTCCATACACACTCAACAGCTCCCCAGTTCATGCAATTGACTCAATTCTTCGAAACCGCGATTAGATTCTTCTCATTCTGCAGGACAATCTTCACATGGCAAGAATTCGACTGAAACAACAAGCCGATCAACACCGTTATGAGCGCACTTTTCACGCAGCTAATATGGTCCTTCTTCGTCTACAGCCTTCCAAGCAATCCTCCCTGAAACTCAACAGGCGTCAGTGGGCTAGAATGCAACCCGAGGATGCTATATGGGAACCACTCCTTCAAATTCTACATCAATTTCCACATCTAAAGCTTTGAGGACAAAGCTTTTTCTAAGGGAGAGGGGATGTGAGGAACCCATGTCAACCCTTCTATTTACTTTGTTAGTATATTTTTGTTGGATGCATATGCTTTGTAAGTCGTCCTGTAGTATTGGTTGATCCATAGTTTGCATTATTGTTGTTGGACGCATATGCTTTGTAAGTCATCCCATAGTAATTGTTGATCCATTTTTTGTATTGGCCCATGGTTTGTATCGACACATGGTATTGACCCATGGTATTGGCACCTAAACTTAGTATATAAGTTTGTGTTGAGACCAATGAAGGTACCGTGAAGTTATTTGTATTGAGCTTGCTCAAAGGAGGTTGCCCCCTCGAAGTGTCATGCGATCAATATAAAAGTGATTATGAGTTCTGTTATTTCTGTTATATGGTGTGTTTTCATTAATTAATTATTGCAGGTTCTTCACAGTTTGTTTGTGGGACAATACCGCGCTATGTAATCCTAGACGGTGATCCCACCACCCATAGTACGAGACCGAAGACTAGCCATCTCACCTCGACGGGACAAACCTGTTATAAAATAGATGTCTTCCAGTTATAGTGTGAGGATTTTCCCGTTGAGACTAAAGTTCTGTGCATCAACATCCCAGTAATCAATAAAGTGGCAGAGTAGTAGGTTTTGGGCCCTCAAACCCCCTATAATCCAAAATTTGTACAACCCACATGCTTGCAATGCCTGTTGTGCTTGCACATCGTTGCGCATGGCCTCATGTACTTGGCCATGTTCCCTCTCCGTCCACTCTAGAACCATCCTGGAGTGAGAAACAACAAATATTTTGGTCACATTCTTTTCAAAAACCAAATACATGACCGTACACGCGGGCTAATTTATATACAGGTGCGGGTACCCGCGATCATCCTTTGCGTTGACTGCGTGTATCGTGCCCTACCCGTGACCCGCATAGCTATAGATCACGGGTATCGCCGAAGCCATTTAGGACTTGGCCAAACTAAAAATCCCACCGCTGAAAACTAAAATGAAATCATTGAAATGAAAGGTATGGATGAGACTACCAGCCTGCTCAGGACAGTTCGATGAACGGTTGGTTGTAGCTCCCAGAATCGGCAACTGAACTTTCAGGTGAAAACTAACCAAAAGCTCCAAATGGGTGAATAGTAAAAATGAATTGTAAATTGTAATTTTTTATTACTATTTATAATTTTCAGGACCCACTTGTCTATAGTTTTTACCATTTTATGCCACTATGGACTAATATAATGTCTTGGAGTAGTATTTTTTAATCAGATTTCTTCGGAGAAGTTGTTTTCGACCATTTCACACCTACGGAAGGTACATTTCACACCCAACATATAGGTTAGATGTCATTTCCATGTGCATTATGCATTTGACCTGTTGACCTCTTTCAAAAACCCTAGGTGCAACCCCGCTTCGTAATCGACACAGAACCTTCACACTGCTATAGAAGTGTCATTATGTGGCGGTAGGGATTTTTCGAACCTGGGTACCCTAGTTAGAACCTCTTTGTGCATTCTGGTGCTCATGACGTTGTTTGTCCTTAGGATTGGGATTCCTTTGTAGCTACGCCATGACGTTGTGATAAAGACTCATACTCTACTTTTTCTTATGTTGGCCATCTCCCTTAAGGACTCCCCTCAGTTATATCATCTTGTGATTGCATTGCATCATCCTGCTTGCCACTTGAGCCTTGTGTCGGCTCCCGCTTACTCAGTTGTTAGCCTAGTGCCTAAGCACTTTACCTTGTCAAGCCTTGCAGAGCTTAAATTCTCCCTTCACAATTTGATGTCCTTTTGACCCTGAGGGAACACACTCCTGAGTGTCCACATCCTACATGCACTTCCTTGCATTGATCATAGGTATGTTCCACTGCTTGGGACTAGTCTGCTTGCTATTTGACACTCGTTCCCTCACTTGTTGTACTATAAGCAATTTTATTCTTTTTCAAGCTTTCCCCAAATATGAAAAGGACCAAAAAAAATGAAATATTCCAAAAAGGCGGATGGGATTATGGTTACTACTTCTTGTTGGCAACTGTTGCGTCGCCTTTGAACAGAGCATTCATTCCACTCCATACACTATGAGTCGGGACTATAGTTGGACCTTAGGAGCTGTACTTGTATCTCAGTTTCTCCACCGATTGGTTAAGCTTCCATTCATTATGGAGCCCTTTGTAATGCCTCCTGCATTGCACAGTTTATGTCAAGTCTATGCTGCCTGAGTCTATCCATCTGCTCATGCTCTTGTTCAAAGGAAGTCCTGAAACCAGTGTCGGCCACTCCTCAGATCTCTTGACTATTGCATGTCGGCCATCTTTATTGAGTCAGTCCATTTCACCTGAGTTCTTCCAAATATTTCAGCATAGCTGGTACCTTGTGCTAGTTGATGGGGGATGCATTAATGCCCTCCTTCCAGCGAGTCTTGTTCCATTGAATTCAACCCATTTATTCCGGGACTTGAGGCTTAGAGTTCAGTTGATTACCTTGAGGCTTGCAATCATTAGTGGCAGGTTCTCTCGCCATCGACAGTTTTGGGAATACATCAATGTCCCCTGATCGATGGATTCATCCTAGTGTTCGACTTCAACTCATTTATTCACACTCTGATGATTGTGCTTTGTGCCTTGATTCCCATTTTCATTATTGGTGGGTAATCTCGCGTCTGTTAATGGTATACATCATTGACCAGTAATCAGATGATGTAACAGCAGGTTTGACTTCAACTCCTTTATTCACTTGATGGGACTTGCACCATCGAAGACTTGTGTAGAAAACCCCAGGCGATGGTGGCATTTAGTATGCTACCCATGACTTTGACTTTACATCTGAGATATCACCTCTCGGATATCAGCAGTTTGTACCTCCAACTTGCACCAGTTGTTTCCTTTTCAGCAGGAGACCATATCTTACTATAGAGGGATCATGGCTATGATCACTTATGACATATATCCATTATGTACTACCTATTTATGGCCATTGTATCAGATTTTTGTACTATACTGACATGTATTCAGAGATACTATTGTACTATGACGAGTGAGCTTCTCTTTCCACTTGTGTTTCCATCACTCCAATTCTGAGTTTTATAATGTATTTCGGCCATCGTAGCATCAATATCTGACCTCACACATTAGGGGGCATCTGTTACAACGTAATCTTCCACCCTGTGAGCATCGGCATTCTTTGGCCTGCAGGATCCATTTCACTGACTCAGATCCACTTTATATCCTTCAGATACTATTTTCCCTTTTTTTATTCCTACCTGCTTGTTGCATCACTATAGCAGGCGTACCCGCGAGTTGCATCTATATAGCCCGCGGGTAGCATGTAAAATGGTAAAAATCACTAGTTAATTACTTTTTACTCCCACAAAGCAGTTATTGGGTGACCTTTGACCCTCCATCTGCCCAGGTAACGTCTCGATGTGTCCTTTCACCTACCTTTGGGAGGACTATATATTGAGCACATATGGCTTATGATTGGGAGGAGATAGAAGAGCAAGAGAACTCTAGTGGATTTTTGCCCTATCTTGAGTCTACACTCATTGATCCTTGTAGTTGTGAACCCCTTATGTTCACCTTCCAAACTCCTACCATAGTTTGAGTTTGCCATTCCTTTAGGATTGAAGTGGTGGAGGCACAAGTGGATTGATCCAGATCTTGGTTCAAATTGGTTGCCAGCAAGAGGTCGGATCACATTGTACTTCTTCTTGTTTATTAATAGAAATACTCACATTCTCATCCATTAATGCTGTAAAGGTTGTTTATCTTACATTGGGTTGCATTTACTTGTTATATCATGGGCCATTTCTATTGATGATGTTAATGTCGTTTATATATTATATGTACTTGTTGTATATTGGCTTTCAAGACTAACTTGCAGATTCGAGTGCACGGATTGGAAAAGCTCCAACGAGGATCTACATCAAACGTTTGGATCGAGGTTGGTTACATTCTCCATTATCTTAGCATTGTCATTTATAATAGCATAGTTCTGAGAATTGAGTTAATTTCTGGTAGTCAGCTATCTATTGTGGTCTCCCAAGCCATAGTGAGTTTTCTCCAACACAGTAGTTGAGCCAAGGAACAGCCAGTGTACCAAAAGTCTCCTTGATCAAAAATAAAATACCATTCAAATGCTCAAGAAACAATTGAAGTTTCCAAATAATCAACATGTGCAATCTCCAGAGTTGACAGCATTACAACAAGAAAAGGAATCCATATATCAAGAAATGATGGATCACAAAGGTAAAATGTTAAAGTTGCAAGATGAAAAACATTCTTGGGAAAAACAAAGGATTGAATTGTTGTCACAAATTTCATTGTTGCATACCAATCAAATTGAAACTGTGCAAGCACCAGAGAAGCAAGGGCATCAATATCTATGTACGGATGAAGGACAAATGTAAAAGTCCTCCACTGAGGAACTGACCAGTGCTATGTCACAAATTAGTCTAAAAGGTGTAGAGATAGAAGATTTGAAAGCGGAAAACCAGAAGTTGAAAGAGGAAGTAATTCGAAATTCTGGAGCAAAGATAAAGGCTTTGAGTGATAGAAATCAATTGCAAAAGAAAGTTGATGAATTAAAAGATAAATTGGCAAGTCGGCTTCCATTACAAGGATCTAAACACCTTATATGGGATGCGATATCAGTGGAAGTCACCAAATTCTAGTCTTATTTGAATTTTATAGCAGATAAAGATGTTATAGAAAACATAGCTCTCCAGAAGTGTAAAGTGGCAAACGAGACATTACACAAAAGGCCTTCAGAAATAGCTCAAAATACAGTCAATTTGTCAAACACTCTAACCCAATTAGATATGTAGAGTTTTGGAATCAAAGTCATCATTTGGGCAAGAAGAGTTATTGGCAAGCATGATTGTGTTAAAGAAGTAGACGACATGGCACAACAAATGGTCCTTGAAGTTCAAAATTTTAAGGAATTATTTATGGGGCCTTTTGAATGTGGTCTACCTTCTTTTTGGAGTTCCCATGGAAAATTAATGACTCGATAAAATTATCACAGTTTGATAGTACAGGCTCGTATGGATCACTCGAAATTTGAAGGTTTGGTCAAAGGATTAACCAGAAAGACAATAATTGATAAATTGATCGATGATTTTGAAATACTTGAAAAATTTGTAACGATTAAGAAGGATCTACCAGATGTATGTTACACATAATGCATAGAATTGGAGGTGATGGTGAAAGAAATGATGGATTATGAAATCCCAACTCAAGAGCAATGAAAAATTGTTGAAATATTTGAGAAAACAAAACACAGGTTATGTCAAGAATAAATATAATTTCAGGTGTCTTAATTTTAAATGACATTGCGGTTCTTTTGTTAACTTCCCGAGTGTTACATCAAATAGATTTCTTTGAAATTTCTTTTTTTAGCAAAGAATTCAAATAACATTTTGTATAAATTTTGATTTTACAAAGTAATAGGGGTTGGATCCGAGAGAAAAAAATACAATGACGTAATATTTTTTGAAGACTTTAATGAAGAGCAGAAGTACAAGTATATCTGAAACAGAGATTCATATGTTGTTACTTTCTTCAGTCTTTTAATTTCTCTTTGGTGAATGTATTTCGTGTTACACCATCTTATCGTTTTGCCTCATATTTGACTATAATATGTGAGTTAGAATTCATTTTATATGCTCTAATCCACACATTTAAATATTGCCAATGTTCTTTCTTCCAAATTAATGCAGAATTCATCCTAGAATGGAGATTGGCTAAGTTATAACATCTAAACAATATTTATCTCGACTTTCGACCTCCAACAAGAAGGATCGACTGCCCCTTCATTTATTATAAAATTGTGAACACCTATATCCAACCATTCACCTGTATCAAGAATGGTGAACACAAGAAGGATTGACCGAGCCTTCTTGTAGTCTATAACTATTTTGAACAGAATACTGGGCACAAGAAAGGTCGGCTGACCCTTCATTTATGAGTGAATTGTAAAAATATTAAACCCGCCCATGTTGGGATGACAATTCCAGACTTTTGACTTCCACAATGAAGAGTTGGGATTGGTACATTGGCTAAGTTATAACATATCAACAATATTTATCCCAACTTGCGACAAGAAGGATCAGCCGCCCCTTCATTTACTAGAGAACTATAGACACATAAATGTTACAATCCACTTGTATTCAGAATGGTGAAAACAAGAAGGATCGACCAACCCTTCTTGCAGTCTAGAACTGTTTTGAACAGAATACTCGGCACAAGAAAGGTCGTTCGACCCTTAATTTATGAGTGAATCGTTAAAATATTCAACCTACGAAGGTTGGCACGACAATTCCAGACTGTTAATTTTTCGATAATTTCATTCAAACATTATCTTAGGATCCTACTAAGAGAATAACATGCACAACATAATAATCATAAGCACAAGAGACACAGAGTTTCCTCGGGGAAAACCAAGAAGGTGAAAAACCCCGCAACTTCCTCAAAGATAGAATAAGCCACAATACAAGATCACAATGATCAAACCCAAGATAGATAACTCCAGTAGTTACTCCTCCTCCACTAGTGCGCACTCCTCTCTCAACTAATGCGAGTTGGATGAGTGAGTGAATGAATAGAATGAGACACACTCACTCTCTATTTATACACTGACTTGACCTGCCAATAACTTAACAGGGCCGACTTCCTAAGGAAGCCTAATAACCCATCCACATGACTCAACTAGGGTCGAACCCACACCGGTGGTCTAATAACCCATCAAATATAAGTTTCGACACTTGCAACACTTGCGACACTTACAAATAAAAATGACGACACTTTTGATTGGAGGAATAATACATCTCCATCATGCATATAATAAAGTACAAGTGTAATACATAGAAGAATATCTTCAGAAGTTACAAATACATCAACACTCCCTCTTAACTAGGAAGGTATTCTCTAGACACATGTCATCAATACATATCAGCACAAGTCTTCAATTCTGGAGCTGGATCATCGTCACTGGATCACGGAGCATCATCATCACTGCTGCTATATTGGTCATCTCGATCACTGGGCTATCTCTCAATTATTCTCATCATAGGAAGTTCTACAGAGCCAACCCTTTTTCATGTTGGATGTAGACCTAGCCTCTTGTAGGTCTTCAATCATATATGGCCATACTATGGATCCCAAGACTAATTATGTGCATCAACAAAACCTCAAAAGAGTATCCCAGGATCCTTTATGTGCCTAAGCATGATCGGCAAGATCTCCCAGGGAGCTATTACATGTGACCACCACAAAACCTCGAAATAGCATCACAGGACTGATTATGATCACACAGCTCAACCTATCGGATCTCCCAAGGTTCTATTACATGTGGTCATGGAAAAACCTCGAAAGAGCATCCCAAGACTGATTACGAGCACATAGCTCAACCTATCGGATCTCCCAGGGCATTATTATATGCCATAGGACAAAACCTAGCAAGAGCATTTGCCAGATTTCCCAGGGATCTATTATATGCCATAGGCAAAACCTAGCAAGAGTATCTGCAAATCTCCCAGGGTGCTATTATATGTCCTCCCAAGAAAAAACTTGAAAGAGCATTTTCCAGATCTCCCAGGGATCTATTATATGCCATAGGAAAAACCTAGCAAGAGTATCTGCAAATCTCCCAGGGCGTTATTATATTCTTATCTGGACAACCTGTCCATGGCCAACCTGTAGAAAAACATTGCAAGAGCATCCGAGATCAGACTATCAGATCTCCCAGGGAGCTATTACATGCTACCTACACAATCTGTCCACGACCACAAAGTATCATCTTGATACTCATGATCATACTGATCATCATCACAGCATCTTCCTGATGCACATTATCATCGCATGATCATCCTGATCATCGTCACAGCATCATCCTGATGCATATCATCTGGAGCATCTTCTTGATGCTCATCACACAATGCTTACATCCACAGCCATGGGAGGATCCTCCTACCACCATGCTTGGAATGGCTCTTGCAAATGTGTCCCATCACTTCTTCTTCAAAGTATCTTTTATTTGAAGAACACCAAGCCTCTCTCTGAAGTACTCAAACTTCACTCTGGCTAGTTGTTTGGTCAGCACATCTGCAATATGCTCATCAGTCGTAACATATAGGAGCTTCACTACTCCTCTTTGCACCATATCCTTGATATAGTGATATTTGATCTCAATGTGCTTCAACCTATCATGGAACACTGGGTTCTCAGACAACTTAACACAACTTTGGTTGTCACAGAAGATAAAGGTAGCATCCAATGGGAGATCAAATGACTTAGACAATAGCTTCCTAAGCCATACTGCCTCACAAATAGCCGAATAAGCTGCGACATACTCTACTTCAACAATACTCAGTGCTACGTAGGATTGCTTCCTGCTAAACCAAGAGATCACACATGATCCCATAGTGAAGCAGCACCCTGATGTGCTCTTCCTATCTACAACACTGCCTGCCCAATCTGAATCAACATAACCCTCTAGGTTAAACTTTTGATTCGCATCATACTTGATCCCATAATCAAATGCACCCTTCAGGTACCTCAGAATATGCTTTACAGCAATCAGGTGAACATGTCTAGGATCTGTCAGAAACTTGGCTCAAGGTGTTCACTGCAAAGAAAATATCTGGTCTCATGTTCGTCAGGTACATCAAGGACCCAATCATCTGACGATACACTCTGACATCAACCAACTCTAATGAAGCATCACTCAATAGGTTCAGGTTCGACTCCATAGGTGTGGCCATGGCCTTGCAATCCATCATCCCGAACCGCTTCAGGATATCTACTGCATACTTCCCTTGTCCAAGGAAGATTCCATCTGCACTCTGCCACACCTCCATACCTAGAAAGTAATGCATCATTCCCAAGTCCTTCATCTCGAACTCGGCAGCAAGCTTCCTCTTCGTGTCGTCAATCAATCTATCCTCACTTGTTACAAACAGGTCATCCACATACAATAGAAGTATCACTGGATTTCCTTACTCAACCTTGTAGTAAAGGTTGGAATCCGCTTTACTCTTGGTAAATCCCAATCTACACACATATGACTCCCTGTCATGTGTCTCAAAACCAAGTGGTTGCTCCACATACACTTCCTCTTTGACTACACCATTCAAGAAAGCTGCCTTGACATCCATTTGGTGTATCTTCCATTTCATCACCATAGCCAGAGCAAGTATTGTTCTGATGAAAGTATATCTAGCTACAGGATCAAAGGTCTCTTCATAATCTATCCCCTCTTTCTGGGAGAAGCCACGAGCTACAAATCTTGCCTTGTATTTCTCTATGCTACCATCTGCAGCATGCTTGATCTTATAGATCCATTTGGAAGTCACAACAGACTTCCCTTCCGGTCTTGGGACCACATCCCAAACATCATTCTTCATGATCAACTGGTATTCCTCGATCATGGCATTCGTCTATTACTGCATCCTTGATCCTGGGAGCTTTAGATTCTTCAATATCTTCAATAGATAGTTTTCTTCTTTGTTGGAACAAATGTTGTTGTCCTTCTTTTGTAGGTGATTGTACACAATCTTTCCTACAAGTCAAATTCAATTGCATTATTAGAAACTTCTCATAGTTTTCAAAACAAAATCTTTCACATAAAAATATAAGTCATATAGTCATGCAATTATCTTAGCCAATGCTTCAATACAACATTTATCCATATCCCATAACTTTCTAGATGCCTTCCATATATACCAGAACATTGTTAAGAGTGTGCACAACTCCCAACATGTCAGCAAAGAGGTTTCATTCTAGATAAGTAGCAATGGAATGTTGTACAGTACCATAGGCCACTTACCCATTACTTGCATATTAGTAGTATCTTGTTCATTGATACAACTTTTCTAAAATGCATAACATACATCCTAAATCTAGGAACATGAGTATGAACATGACTGAACAACATCATTTAAGTAATCATATATACAGGAAATAACAATTCAAATGCTTATCTTTGTTTGTTTGTTGGGTGGACTCCCTCTCAATCTTTGCTTCCTTGCAAGAACCACTGGAGTCTCTAATAGTGTGCACCTTAACCAATGCTGAAAATGGATGAGAGGTTCATCCATAGATTATTTCCAGAGTCCAACTCTGCAGTAGCTTTTTTGAAGTTTGTTGAAGTGAATTCTCCACCATTGTCGGATCTAAAGGTCTTGATCTTCTTTTTAGTGTGGTTTTCTATCAAGGCTTTTAATTCCTTGAATTTGTTGAATGCTTCGTATTTGTTCTTCAAGAAATAGATCCAAGTCTTCCTAGAGAAATCATCAATGAAAGAAACATAATTTACATACCCACTGGATGACATTGGACCGCATACATTGGAGTGGATAATTTCCAAGATTCCTTTTTCCTTGCTTGGAAATGTCTTTGTGTTCTTTCCTTTTGCACGTCCTTTGCAAACACCTTCATGCTTTGACTATATTTCAGGAAGACCTTCTACTGCTTTGCTTGCAATTGCTAGTCCCCTATAGTGCACATGAGCAAGCCTTCTATGCCAAAGTTCACGTGGCTCCATGGATTCATGTACCATGGCATGTTCAAGTTGTCCCTTCAATTTGTACAATCCTCCCTCTTGCTCTCCAATCACTACTACATCATCAATGGTCTTACCTGTAGGCCACATAAGTACTTGGCCATCCAAAAATGCAACTCTCATCCCTTTTGCATCCAAGGACGATATGGAGAGAAGGTTCTTCTTGAGTCCAGGTACATATAGAACATCTTGCATCTTCAAAGACTTCCCAGAGTCTAATTTGTAGGAGGCTTCACCACTTCCTTTTATAGGGTATTGATAGTCATCCCCAAGTTTCACCTTATGAGGTGACTCATGTTTAGATAGATCTATAAGAGATTCTTTGAATCCCATCATATTTTTAGAAGCCCCACTATCAATAAGCCAATCATTACACCCATGTTTAACAGTACCTGTGAGAGTAGATATTAGAACATATTCATTGTCACTTGAAGAATCTTCACTTTCTTCTCTAGCCTTCTTCCTGGGAGGCTCATCATCCTCAGCAGCATGAGCATGATACCTCTTCTTGTTGTTCTTCTTCTTATTCTTGTTGAAGTCTCTTTTGTTCGTTGGACAATCTCAGGCAAAGTGTCCCTTCTCATTACATGTGAAGCATCTACCACGAGAGGTGTCTTTCTTAAAGTTATCCCTTTGATGATGGTGAGAAGATTTCCTGGTATTAGGTTTCTCCCTCTTGAACTTACTTCTTTTGGTGTGAGAAGTGAGAGCTCGGTCTTCACTTCCCATCTTTTCTTCTCGGGCCACCAGTCTAGCTTCTTCTTGTGAACATTCCTCCCATAGCCTACTGAAAGAGATGAATTTATTTCTTGCAAAAATACCTTGGATGAAGGAGTCCCATGACCTAGATAGGCCATTCAATGTGGTCATGACAGTTTCTCCATTCTCCACTACTTCATCCACAGCTTCAAGTTGTTCCTTGATTTGAGAGACCTTAGTAAAGCAGGATTGGATGGTCTCTCTAGTCTTGAACTTTACTCCTTTCAATTGATTCCACAAGGTCATCTTCCGATTTATATTCTTTCCTTCAAACAACTTGGTCAAGGAGTCAAACATCTCCTTAGGTGTCTTTAGAGAAGACACATGGGGTATGAGATGGTCTTTTATAGAATCAGCAATGATTCTCTTGGCTTTGACCAAGTTCTTCTTGTGTAAGGCCTTAGCCTCATCTCCCTCTGGAACTGGAATCTCTTCTTTTATGTAGATGTCCAAATCATTCTCTTCTAGGATTAACCCAATCCTATACTTCCATGCTCGGAAGTTGTCAGCTCCTTCAAGCTTATCCTTAAGCTTGGTGTGGTGAGACATCCTAATGAGAAACTCAAATGGAAATAAAAGATTTAGGTATTACCATTTGATTTGCTGAAAACTGGATCTTGAATTGAATTAGGGTTTGTTAGAGAAACCCTAAAAATTCAAACTTTGAATTTCAAACTTGTGAATGGATGGAAAGATGCACCTTGCTAAGCTGATCAAGCTAGTATACTTTAATTTTGAAATCTGCAAAATTTGACCCTTCAAAATTTCCTTTGAAACTTCTAGATTTCCTAGACAATATCCTGAACTAGGGTTTGATATTGCCTGGGGTTCTACCCAGCCAAAAAGTTTGATCTTGTGCTCTAAACTTCGATTTTTCTGAGGAGCATGCAGCCGTGGTCATAGATTCCAAAAATTTCAACTTTTGCAGAAACCCTAATTTTCCACCTCTCCGATCAAAATCCTGATTTAGGGTTTGATGAATCCCGGCCTTCTACCCAACCAAAAAAGTTTGAACTTGGTCTCTAAACTTCAATTTTCTTGAGGGGCATCCAGCCGTGGTCTCGGATTCCAAAAATTCCAATTTTCTCCGAAACCCTAATTTCCCGCAACAGTGACGGGCCAAAAACTGAAAGTGCTCAGAATTGAATTATGTCTCGACAGAAAGATGCGCCCTTCCAAGGAGAGTCAGCCTAGCCTCCTTCCTTTGATGATCTGAGGAGAGAAACCAAAATATTAAGAATCCCCAGCTTTTGCAGCTACACAATGTCTTCTTCTTAGCATGGCTCTGATACCATGTTAATTTTTCGATAATTTCATTCAAACATTATCTTAGGATCCTACTAAGAGAATAACATGCATAGCATAACAATCATAAACACAAGAGACACAAAGTTTCCTCGGGGAAAACCAAGAAGGTGAAAAACCCCATAACTTTCTCAGAGATAGAATAAGCCACAATACAATATCACAATGATCAAACCCAACATAGATAACTCCAGTAGCTACTACTCCTCCACTAGTGCGCACTCCTCTCTCAACTAATGTGAGTTGGATGAGTGAGTGAATTAATAGAATGAGACACACTCACTCTCTATTTATACACTGACTTGACCTGCTAATAACTTAACAGGGCCGACTTCCTAAGGAATCCTAATAACCCATCCACATGACTCAACTAGGGCTGACCCCACACCTGTGGTCTAATAACCCATCAAATATAAGTTGCGACACTTGCAACACTTGCGACACTTACAAATACAAATGACGACACTTCTGATTGGAGGAATAATACATCTCCATCATGCATATAATAAAGTACAAGTGTAATAAATAGAAGAATATCTTCTGAAGTTACAAATATATCAACACAGACTTCCGACTTTCACAAGATATAGTTGGGATCAGTATATTGACTATATTATAACATATCAACAATATTTATCCCAACTTGCGACAAGAAGGATCGATCGCCCCTTCATTTAGTAGAGAAGTGTAAACACCTATCTGGAAGTGTGGTTTTATGATTAGGGTTTTTCATTATCACCTTTGCATGCTTTGATCTCAATAAAAACTTTTAAATAACGCTTGCTTTTATGAATTTTCATGATTTGCGGGAGTCCTTCTTTTGCATGGAAATACATCATTTTCAGTATCCCGAGAATACCATTTTTATGAGAATGAATTTATTGCTTCCACATTTTGGCAACCCGCATGACGATTGTGGAATCCGAAAAGCGTTTGATCAATCAAAAACAAATATTTTCGGTTCTGCATTACGCAATGCGGATTGCGGAAAGCAGAAAGAAAACTTAAAAATAAATATATTTCATCGCCTTTTCCGAACATGCAAATATATTACAGATTGTGGATATCTAGATTTCTTAAAATGTTCCATCAATTCTGCTATCCCGCAACCCACAATCAGATTGTGGGATGGGACAACAATTCCCGACTCCTGACTTCCGCAGTGGGGAACGGAGATTGGCTAAGTTATAACATATAAACAATATTTATCCTAACTTCCGACCTCCGACAAGAAGGATTAGTCGCCCCTTTGTTTACTATAAAATTGTGAACACCTATATGAATAACCTTTGTTGGAATTTGGGGGAGCAGTCTTCCATGGGAGACATGGAAGAATTTCAGAAATCCATAGCACGAATAAAAGGTAAATTCTTGAACCTGCTTTTCGATAGAGATATTTTATTGGAGATTGTAGAATTGTTTCATCGTACATCCTTGAGGGATGATAAAGAGATCAACAAGCTCACTGATGAATTAATGGCCACCCAAGATTCTTTGAGAAGCACTCAAAGTGCCCTCCAAGAATCCAAGATAGAAATATTGCAGCTTCATGAAAAGTTGCAAAGATCCCCCCTACCCTCCTACACACCATTCAGTCAACTTCATTTAGCTGAAATCATTCTTGATCATAGGGATGAACCTCATGATAAGGTGGATCATGAGGATCATTCATTTTTATATGTGGTTGAAGAGTGTGCAGAACAATTTGATGAGAACCAAGCACTTGACTTTTTTCCAAGGGAACTTGAGTTGTTCCTTGAAGATCATCACTCTCCCATGGAAGAGTGGGATGAGAGCACCAAATTTGGGCCAGCTAACAATGGAGAAGTTGCAGCCATAAGTCTGATTACTGAAGGTTGCAGACATGCAAAGAAGGTTCACATGTCTTTCCCACATGTCCTAGATTCAACAACACCAATGGGGAATGAACAGTGGGTGAAGAAATTTTTCTGGTTTGTGTCACATGTATAGCAGGAGGATCATGATCTGTACCCATGGGAGATAGATCCTATTGTAGAAGAGATGGCTGATTATAGCTCATATAAATCAGCAAGAAAGATCTTTGATTCATCCACTGGATGGATGAATAGAGGCATCACTGAAATGGAAAATCTGGAAGGTAAAAAATTCACTTTTTCTGCAATAACTTTGTTGTTATAACTGACATTGTCTTGAATTGTGAGCACCAACAAAGATGTATTTTGCAGCCATTTGATGTCACTCATCCACATATGGATTGGGTGAAAGATTACCTGACAAGCATGAAATCTCCTTGCAAAAATGTTTCTGCTTATGGTCAAGGGAAGGAAGCTAAGCAGGCAATGTGCCAAGACAAATTAATGATTACTTGTAGAAGTTGGCTTATGTGGAGGGAATCCACATGTTTGGAGGTATGCTTGTATTTTTTCCCCAATGGCAGAGAGTTGATCCATTGGATGTCTTCACTTGAAGAATCATTTTTATCTCTACTTGGTTTGGTTGGTAGTAATGTCCTTTCAGTTATTCCCCGAATGAAAAGGCACATGTTTGATGATAAATTCCTTAAATTGATTTTGAAGATTGGGAAAATGCAGTTGATACTTTGGGATCCTAGAATTAATGGGAGTGACAGATTTCCAAAGGTGACAGAAAAATTTTGGTCCTGGCAGGAGAAACAGTGGGATCCAGGAATTCTACTCAAGTTATCCTAACTAGGTTGAAAATTTTGTCCATTGCTAGTTAATTGCAAATATAGATTACAGTGCAGTTTTTCTTTTCTTCCATAGTCATTTTTTTTAAGGCCCAAATTTAATTTTCAAACTGTTCAGTGGATGGGGACATTTATAATCAGAGTGGTGTAGCAGAAGCTTAGTGGAGTCCTAACATTGCTTGAGGACAAGCAATCTTGGGAAGGGAGGACTGTCATGTCCCCAATTTTGGCTCATCCAGTACCATGGGTGAAAGGGGACAAGATCAACCCCTAAGGGAATTAAATGGTTTTAATTCTATTTGCTTAGAGTTACCTTTAGCCTAAGTCTCACAAATTGGTAAATTTATTTATTAAAGGTAATTTTGATAAATAAAATTAATGGATAATGAACATGTCGAGCACCCTATATGCAGATAGATTATTCCAACATACAGAGCAAACGAGATTTATTGTCAACCCGAGAAATTATTTTATTTCAAAGGATAGATGCACAGTCTATGCTTAAACACCAAATCACTATAATTGAATACTTTTATCCTCTAACAACTATGTCCATCCCAAAGATCTGTGTAATCCCAATTGCTTTCTAAATACTATAATTTCAATTCCTTTCTACCATGCATCAACAAGAAATAATATAAGATTCAAAGACAATTGCAGATAAAAAGAAATCCTATTCACATCCTAGAACAAGTAACTCACTTCTTCAATCTGATCACTCTTGAAAACCATAAGCATAAACTGAATATTAATCTAGAAATTCAATTGCAAAGGATTGAGTTCAGCTGCTCTAAGAGATTGAATTGCGGGAATGAAAATCAACAATCATAACAGGAAAGATAAATTGCAAGGGCTCATGGGATCACAACTTAACTGCAAGATGAACAAGGTTGTGTACAACTGTCACATAAATTGCATAAAATTTCTTACTCAGTCGACTGTCTCTCTGTACTACTTGCCAATCTCAAAGAAATATAATCTTAATTGTACTGGAAATCCACACCACACTTACTACTACTGCGTACAAAGGAGATATCATCAACAAAACATCACACAACAATAAATTGAAGAGTCCTAATTTAACTCAGCAAATCTTGTGGAAGACGGGCCCAGCCTTCACACAGAGATGTTGGCTGAACAACGTAAAGTTCCTTTAACTCAGAGGTAACTCCTTATATTAATAGAAGAATGATTACACAGTTTGCTTTTACTGCTAATACAATGAATAAATTCTCCATTGTTCAACCCCCTGGGTCAAGGCAGCTCCCCATATTTATACATGCAGATCATAACATCCAATCCTAATAACGGGCAGCCATGAAGATCTCTGATCTTCAGGCGCCCTAAATAACACTAGCTGTTACAATACGTGGCATAGTTGTAGCTAGGGTTTTACCCCTAGCTTGTGCAAATGAGCACCTACTAAGGAGAATGGACTCCTAAGTAGCAGTTCAATAATGATTAAATGATTAAGCTAAAACAACAATTAACAAACTACTTTAAACATTGCATGAGACATAAATGAAAGATGTAAAAAATGGTTTTATATTAATGTTACCTTGAGTGTCAAGGTTGATGAAGCCCTTTGCAGTGTCCAAGAGGATGCTCCAAGCTTCAGAATGCTCCTTTCTCCTTCTCCAATGTTGGGGATGGGCCAAAGGTGGCTCTCAAGGTGAAAATAGTTCAAAGGTGAACTAGGGTTTCGAGAGAGATTTTGGCAGAGTAAGGGTGCTTGTGATTGTGGATATGGAATAAGGGATCTCCATCACCTATTTATAGTTTTTTGGTGGTGGAGTGCTGACCCATGGTTTTGGGAAACACATGGTTTTGGGCAGCTGTATAGGGTTTTTTCCTCCTTTTCCTCATTATTTTATATTTTTTTTTCCCTTTTTAGGGGATTTTGCTATTTTTAGAGGAAAAAGGGGGTTTTTTAGCCTTTTTTAGGCTGTTTTGATGGTTTTGTGGCCTTTTGGAGGCATTTTAGGCCTTTTGGAGGCTTTTTAATGGGATTTTTTGGGATTTTAAGGGAAATATGGTAGGAAAATGGACAAATGAGCCATATAATGTGGTAGATGAGGTAGTGAACACTTTTTGGGTGTTAACAATAGTAGAGACATAAAAAATGCGAGAAAGCTGTTGATTGGCCTAGGAGTGGCGATATTTCCAAATCACAACTATACTCGAGCAGCAACATGCTAAAGATCTCCAATTATAGCGCATTCTATTACAACTGCCCTGTCACAGCTCCGTCTAGGATGTTACATTAGAACCGTGTGCCTCTATTGATGATTGGAGCCCCGAGGATCCTTTTTTAAGCAGCGAACATCACTCCTTTCAAGACTTGTTCAGCCCCACCTTCCTGCAGTCCACTTATCTCAAACTACCTTCATAAATCATAACATGTTAGCACAATTGAGAGATAAACAACCTTAATTATCACAATCATAAGCATTAATAAGATAGAGCAATGATCAGTCATACCTTGGTAGCTTGGGGGAACAAAGTGAGGACAACAGGTCTGATTAGCATGCTAAATGGTGTAGGATAGGGGAAGAAAAGGTGATCGAGGATGATTAAAAGGGCCCAATTTTGGGCTCAACATCTCCCCCCAACTATCCTGTTGCATGTCCTCATGCAACAACCTACATCATTCAAAATTTGAGTCCTGTACTGAGATTTGTTCATGGAGGGAGGAAAAGTTGTAGGAAAGTCAGGCACCTCTTCTGTCCTTTAAAAAAAACTCTGTGAGTAACCCAATACTTTCCAGCATCACTGCTCTTCTGCCTAGTCAAGGAAAAATCCATATTATATGGTTTTGTTGGCCACCAAATGAGGGGGAAATTAAATTTCAAACCAAACCAATTAACTCCACTCTCCCTCGTACTTCCCACACAGCCCTTGACTCTGGAAAGTGCCTGCTTGAAATTCTTGAAACAGTAAGGATCTCAGCTTCTAAGTGCAAAGGAGGCATCCTGCCATCTGTGCTTACTCCCTTCCAATGATACCTGCTGGTGTCTGGAAATGTAATTGGTGCAAGTGGAAACCGCTTCTTCCTGCAGTCTCATTATATGCTGTGCCTGGGGAGGACTTAAAAGGAAATCCTAATCTGAGTCCAAATCAATGACATCTCTAGGAGGTAGAAGCACTGGTTCTTGTGGGACAGTGTCTTCCAACACATCTAAGTCTAATATGAGAGTTGCTGGTTCTTGTGTAACAGCAACATCCTTTAGACTCCCTTCAGCAGCTACCTTCATTACTTTCAGAGACACTGGTTCTTGTGTAACAGTGTCTTCTTTGTCCTTCTGCTGCTGAGATTGGATATCTTTCTCATTGTGCAGCTCCTCCTCTAAGATTTTGGTGTCACCTGAGGATTGTGTCTGTACCTGTTCATCCTCACTCCACTACGTATCGGGAATGATATCCATTCCGGGGTTATCTTCTAATTGAAATTCAGGAGTTCCTGCTGTAGCCTTCAAGGATGTTGGTTCTTGTGTAGCAACATCCTGGCTTGCCTCTTCATCCTCCTGTTGTTGCAATTCTTCTCCTATAAGCTCTGTGTCATGGGAACCATCTGGGGTTACAACCCAGAGTTCTTCATTAAACTCCAGAGTGTCCTCTATCCCAGGTTCTTCTCCCATCTGTTCGGCCAATTGGACAAGTTTACTCAGGTTTGCTGGTTCTTGTGTTACAGCACCCTATTCAAGTTTATCAATGTCTTGTCTTTGTAGCTCAGCTTCTAAAATATCTGTGTCGTGGGAGCATTCTGGGGTTACAGTATAAAATTATTCATTAAGCTTCATAGTGTCCTCCATTCCAGGTTCTTCTCCCATCTGCTCTATAATTTCTGTGTCATGGGAGCACTCTGGGGTTACAGTATATTTTTTATTAAGCTCTAGAGTGTCCTCCATTCCAGATTCTTCTCCCATCTGCTCTATAATCTCTGTGTCATGGGAGAACTCTAGGGTTACAGTATATTCGTTATTAAGCTCCAGAGTGTCTTCCATTCCAGATTCTTCTCCCATCTGCTCTATAATCTCTGTGTCATGGGAGCATTCTAGGGTTACAGTATATTCTTTATCCCCATCATCATACATGATTTCATCCCTTAGCTCCTCTGTCACAGGATTGGTGGCAGCTTCAGCAAGGATGGTTAAAGATGTTGGTTCTTGTGTGGCAGCATCTTCTTTTTCTGCAGCTTCCTCTATTGTGGGCGCGGGCTGTTGTGCTGAGCAGGTATGAAGTATAATCTTGTGGCCTGCCTCCTTAAATATTTCTCCACAGGTGGGACAGATTACTCGTTCATCTGCCTTGCCAAGCTCGGTAGAGTTTGATTCCTCCAGTTGGTCTGCAGCCTCTACCAATGTATACAGTTTCCTTTCACCTAGTTTCCTGCAGGTTTCCTTCCAGGTTTCCAATTCCCTTCGAAGTACTTGGAGGTCCTCTTTTAACAGTGTGTTCTCAACTAGAAGTCCTTCAATTCTGGGTTCTTCCTCAACTGGCCTTCGTGGAGCATCCATTGGTCTCGGTACAAGGATAGGGGGCTCAACCTGTGCCTCTAAGGTTGCCCATATTTTTCTGGCTGCCTCTGCTACTGTAGCTGATCTAGTTCTTTTCTTTCTGATTGGTGAGGTTATGTTAAATTCATTGATTGATCTCTTTCTTTTCCTTTATGGTGTTTTCTTTTGTGGAGCTGGTATATAGGGATTCACAGCTGAGGTCAAAGGAATGTTTTCTTGCTCCTCATGTTCTTCTTCTTCAATTAAAGCTCCTCCTATCCACTCAGGTGAGGATTCAATAGTTACCAGCTCAATGTTTTCTTCTATTGCCCTGGCTCTGTCACCTTCAGGTTCAATTGTCGCAGCATTTAATACTGCTCCAATTTCACCTTTTGTTGTTGGAGCTGCCCTGTTATCTGGGTTTTCCACAGGATTTTTATCTACACCCTCCCCCAATGGCTCTGCTTGTGCCCCCAATTGCTCTTCTTCAAATGCAGTTTCATCCCCCCCAAATGGCTCTACTTGTGCCCCCGGTTGCTCTTCTTCTAATATAGTTTCATCCCCCCCAAATGGCTCTGCTTGTGCCCCCGATTGCTCTTCTTCATCCCCCCCCCCAAACTTTAGTGGAGGGACTGCAATCCTCCTGTTGTGGTGGAACTCGTACCTGCTGTAATGGGACAGCCTGCAAGGGAGCGGGTTGCTAAGCTCGAGCTGTGAATTGCTCCCAGGTTATATGATGCTGGGCGAGGGTTCTTACAATTATTAATTTGATAAGGCCATGGTGGGTGAGGGAGGAAAGTGGGTGCTTAGAAGACTAGACAAATGCCGCCATATGACGCAAGTCATGCAGTAGATAATATGGAATGTTCAATAAAATGCCATGGCGGAGATGAGAAAGTAAAGGGAGTTCAGAGTTATAAACAGTTTGGTATCTACCTTCACAAGTGATGCACTTCTTGAGAAAGACAACAACCTAGTCCCATGGCCGCGGCAATGAGTGCAGTGTGATCCCTCTTCTGGATGATTGAACTTGCTCCCCCTCCAGTAAAAATGCTTCCTGTGCAGTCGTTGTGGGGACTCATTGGTTAAACCATGCCCTTCCCACCTGCGGGATGGCAGTAACCTCGGATATAATGGCCTCGGAGACTTCTATGTGCAGCCCCCACACCGTGGAGTGAGTTTTGGTGAGGTTTAGAGAAAATTGCAAGGCTGCTTCTCGATTGAATCCATCTAGTCGCTCAAAAAATTTGATCCAGCCGGCGGCTTGAAAGATGGCAAGAACCTGAAGATTTTTCCTGAGTTCCTATGTATTCACAGGTTCATGACGAACTGGAATCCCCATGGTCCTGGCTACAAGCTGAAGTTGCTATCCCACAGATGATAGAATCTGAGAATAGAAGTTGCAGCACAGAGGATGCACGAATCGTTGAGCGGAGATGTTGAGGGAATGGACAAATTTGGAAATTTGAGCACAAAAAAACGTTCGAAATTTCCATTCCGAATTGGGGAAGGTGGCAGTTATTAATGTTTACGTCGTACAAGGGAAAAGTCTAATTAGGCATAATGGTGATACGTATAAAGGTACGACTGATATTGTTCAATTATATCAACACTTAATCACGTGATAAATGAAATCCATACCTCATGAGACTGTGCGTCAGATATCCTGCGGAGAATGGTGGAGCGTGCGATTGGTGACGTTGCGGAACCAAACTCGTGCATAGTGATAAATCTGATCATGATGACCAGGATAATGCAATAATTCCTTCCGCCAGTGAAACACAAACTATCGCTTCCTCGGGGTCGGAATGATGAATTCGCCGGCACGACTAGGATGAATCAGAGCCATAGTTTAGCAGGTTCGGAGCAATTCTTCTGTTAACACAGGAGTTACCAATGCAAGTTGCCAGAAATGATATCACGGCCGACGAAAAAGATGTTGCAGCCGCCAGGAAAGATTCACGGCCATCGGGAAAAGGATTTACGGGATCGAAAAAAAATTACGGCTGTTAGGGAAAAGTTTTACGGCGCCGGGAGATATGTCGCAGCCGTCGGAAAATATGTTGCAGCTACCAGAAACTAGTTCATGGCAGGCGGGAAAAAGGTTTTACGGCTGTCGGAAAACGATATTGCAGCCGCTAGGAAAGTTATTGCAACTGCCGGGAAATAATATTACAGCCGCTGGGAAATGGTTCACGGCTGCTGGGAAAAAAGGTTTACGACCGCCAGGAAAACGATATTGCAGCCGCTGGGAAAGTTCTTCACGGCTGCTGGGAAAAAATGTTGCAACCGCTGGAAAAGTTGTTGCAGCTACCGAGAAATGGTTCACAGCTACCAGGAAAAAGGTTGTACGGCTGCCAAAAAACGATATTGCAGCCACTGGGAAAGTTGTTGCAGCTACCGGAAAATAATATTACAGCCGCTGGGAAATGATTCACGGTAGCCGCTGGGAAAGTTGTTGCAGCTGCCGGGAAATAATATTACAGCTGCTGGGAAATGATTCACGACAGCCGCTGGGAAATGATGTTACAGCCGCTGGGAAAGTTGTTCACTGCTGCTGGGAAAAAGGGTTTTACATCTGCCGGGAAATATATCGCGACTGCTGGAAAAGATGTTGCAGCTGCCGAAAAAGATGTTGCGGCTGCCGGGATTTTTTTTTTTTTTTTTTTTAAAGAAATACAGCACAGGAAGGCATAGGAAGACGACTCTCGTTTGACAGGCCCAATCTAGTCGTTCCCCTGGCGCTTCCCTGGAAATTTTTGAAAAACAACAGCAAACGAAAAGATCAAATGCAAAGAGAAAAAAAACAATTATATGCTACAGTAGAAAAGAAAGAAAATTATTTATGTACAGTAATTCAAAATGCGATTTTCAGTTTAAGGATTGGCAAAGGCAGAGAGAAATTCCTGCTCTGGTGCCAGTTGATAATCTGGATCGGCGGCAATTTGTGAAATGAATGCATCTTTCGAAATAGGCTTACGATACAGTCGCAGTCTATGGCCATTAGCAAGTAATGGTATACAGTTTTCATCTATGGTCACCAGATGGACAGTGCCGTTGTCAAATACCCTGTCGACCAAATATGGGCCCAGCCACCTTGTACGTAATTTACCTTTAAAATCCTTTTTGAACTTGGAGTCATATAGTAATGCCTAGTCTCCTTCACGGAAGATTTTCTTTTTAATAAATCGGTCATGCCAATTGGATCTCTGTTGCAGAAGTAACACAGTCTGGTCCACTGCAGCTAACCATTTCTCATCCAATTCGTTTAGTTGATTCAATCTTCTCTTCTGGCCTTCTGTTATATCCAAATTCATTTCGGTGGCTGTCTTCAGGGTTTTGATCTCAAACTCAATTGGAAAGATGGCACTCTTTCCATACACTAAATCATAGGGAGAAAACCCTGTGGTGTTGTGACATGTTGTGCGATATGCCCACAGTGCTTCCGGAAGCCTGTCATCCCAATCCTTTCGATGGCTCTTAACTATTTTAGTAAGGATTGCTTCAATAACTTTATTACTACTTTCCACCTGACCATTAGCCTGGGGGTGGTAAGGTGAAGACACCCTATGTTGCACATGATACTTCCGGAGCAAGAATTCAAATTGGTGTGACATGAATTGCGACCCCCCATCGGTAACTACTTCCTTCGGTACCCCAAAGCGGGTAAATATTTCTCCATACAAAAAATAAATCATTGCCTGGTCATTAGCCTTAGCCAAAGCTATAGCCTCTACCCACTTGGTCATATAATCAGTACAAACCAGAATGTAAACTTTCTGTCTGGAAGGAGGGATGATAGGGCCAACAAAATCCAGTGCCCATCTATCAAATGGTTCAACTACTACTTGAGGTTGTAGAGGCATCTGATCTATTTTATTAGGCTGGCCCATCCTTTGGCAACTGTCACAGGACTGAACATACCTTTTAGCATCCCTGAACAGAGTTGGCCAATAGTAGCCCATCCGCAGCGCTTTATGCCCTGTTCTTTTGTCTGCAAAGTGTCCCCCACAAGGTCCATCATGACAGGCTTTTAGTATGTGAAAGATCTCATCTTCCCTTACGCATCTCCTAATCTCAAGATCGGGCCCTGTGTAGAAGAGATGACCATTGAGCCAACAGTACCTGGCACTTTGCTGGATGATTTTTCTCTTTTCTCGTTTAGACATGTGTGGTGGGAGCTTTCCTGCAACCAAATAATTAGCAACGTTTGCATACCAGGGGGAATGAGCTGAAAGTGCGAATAGATGTTCATTTGGAAAAGAGTCCTCAACAGGCGAACTGTCATCACTGTTAGTAAAACGAGATAAAAAATCAGCAACAACATTTTCTTTTCCAGGTTTATCTATAATGGTAATATCAAATTCCTGCAATAATAAGAGCCACCTGGTCACTCTGGCATTGGTGACAGGTTTGTTCATTAAATATTTAATGGCAAAGTGGTCAGTGTGCACAAATGTAGGATACCCAGTAATGTAATGCCGAAATTTATTAATAGAGTAAACAATAGCGAGGAATTCTTTTTCGGTAACAGTATAATTAAGTTCAGCAGGGGCTAAGTTTTTACTAACATAATAGATGGCATAAGGTACTTGACCATCCTGCTGTCCTAATACTGCTCCAATGGCGGTATCGGAAGCATCTGAGGAAATATGGAAGGGTAGGGTCAAATTAGGTCCCCTTAGGATAGGAGCTGTGGACAACTTCTCCTTAAGCTTATCAAACGCTGTTTGGCATGCTTCACTCTACACAAACTGTGCATCCTTCATTAACAGAGAAAACAAAGGAGAAGCAAGTTTGGAGAAATTTTCTATAAACCTCCGGTAATATCCAGCATGTCCCAGAAAACTTCGCACCTCTTTCTGAGTTGAAGGAGTCGGTATATTTTTATCACCTTGATTTTTGAAGGATCCACCTGAATGCCATTGGTAGAGATGAAATGCCCTAATACCACCCCTTCACTCATCATCATATGGCACTTTTCAGTGCTTAATGAGAGCCGAGTCTGTTCGCAGCGAATTAAAACCTTCTTTAAATTTTCCAGTGCTTCCTCAAAATCCTTTCCATAGGGAGTAAAATCATCCATAAAGACTTCCATATTATCATTAACTAATTCAGAGAATATGCCAATTACAGCTCTTTGAAACGTTGTCGGTGCGTTACATAAACCAAAAGGAAGCACCCTGTAAGCAAACGTTCCCCAGGGGCAAGTGAAGGTGGTTTTATCTTGGTCCTCAGGAGCAATCTGAATTTGGTTGTAACCGCTGAACCCATCTAGGAAGGAGAAGAACTTCTTCCCTGATAGGGTATCAAGTACTTGGTCAATAAAGGGCAAAGGGAAATGATCCTTTTGCGTGGCTTTGTTCAGTTCCCTATAATCGACACAAACCCTCCATTTACCATTTTTCTTGGGCACAATTACGAGTGGGGAAACCCACTTACTATCTGAAATGGGATATATAAATCCTGCTTCCAAAAGTTTCTGGATTTCCTCCTTCACTATATCCCTCAGATTGGGATTCATGTGTCGTTGGGGTTGACACATAGGCTGGGAGTCATTTTTAATATAAATGTGGTGGGTGCACGTATTAGAGGGAATACCCCTCATGTCTGTATACTCCCAGGCGAATGCCCCCTTATGTTCCTTCAAGAGACTGATTAGGTGCCTCTGTTCCTCTAAGGAGAGACCAGGGTTGATATTCAAAGTCCTGCCAGGCTCTACCTCAATAGGAATACTTTTTTAACTTTTCAAAACTGGGATTATGTCTGTGTCACCAACTAGTGCTTCTTCCGTAAGATTTTCTTGTTCTTCCTTACCAAGGGTAATGTTCAGGATTTGATAGACCTCTTTATCCACTGAAGCAGGTTCACTAATAAAATTACTAATGGCATCGTCTTCTGTTTCATATTTAAAAGTTAAGGCCTTCCCTATAGTTAATAGTGGCTAAACATCCTCCTCCTCCTCCTGTTCTATCCAAAGGGAAGTTTCAGCCTCTAGACTTGGTCGAGCTGGAGGATACAGGGTGAGGTTTTTAGTCTCCGTACCATCAGATATAGTCATGGACCCAGATTGACAGCTGATGCAAGCATCATCTGTGGCCAACCAAGGCCTCCCCAGGATCAATGGGTGTCCCCCCAGCTGTGACTTTGGTTGTAATATCAAAAGTCAGCAGGGTACTCCCATGAATCTACTGAGATGACAAGGTCATCCAAAATCCCTTCGAGTCTAATGGTGGATCTGTCTGCCAATTCTAAAATGGTAGGGGTCAGTCTAAAATTAGTGAGTCCAAGCTTCTTTACAGTCTCAATTGTTATGACATTGATCACTTCTCCTAAGTCGACTAGCACGTTGGGTATCTGCGTTTGTCCTATATGTACAGTAACAGTAGGATTGCCAGGGTCGTCATACTTGGTCACAGGGGTTTTTCCTGTTATCAAAGCAGATAAATTCCCTATGACATGAACAGTGGGAGGATCTCTGGGTTTCCTCCCTAGTTTCTTAGTGCACAGGTCCCGAACGGTTCTAGCATAAATAGGCACGTCTTGAAGAGCTTGAAGAAGGGAGATTTTGACGTAAAGATTCCTTAACTCTCCTAGGAGGTTAAACTGAGGTTGCCCCCCTACTTTTGGTAGCATTAGTCTCTCGGGGTATGGTGGTTGCCTTATCAGCTGGGTAGGCTGTGTATTGTCTAATTTCTTATTTGATGTTTCAGCCATCCCACCTAAGGGATGCTCAGCATCTTCAGTGATAGGAACTGTATTGGGTAGATGCTGTGAACTCCCTCCTTCTTTATGCAGAGAAGGTGGAGCATCTTCTGTAATTACGGGTTCTACTATTTTCCCAGATCGTAGACAAATATCATTACAAGGTACAGGGGAAAGGGAGTAGGTCGGCATATTGACAGTTTCCAATTGATGGATTGTTTTATTATTCGGGTTAGGATTAGGTTGGGCAGGCAGCTGAGGCCGTATTGGTATATTAGGGACAGAATTATTCTGCAGCTGCAGCTGCGACTGCTGAGGTGGGTATTGTGGATATTGAGGAAATTGAGGGTATGGAGGAGAATATGGTGATTGTTGAGGTGGAGGTGGTTGAGGAAACTGGTTCCCAAGATGGAAGTTCCTCCATCCAGGAGACCACGACGTAGGTTGATGTGGTGGCTGTGTCTAGGGACTCCATGAGTTATAATTTTGCATTGCAGGTTGGGAAGGATTCCAGTGAGAATAATTTGAAGGGAATTGTGTATTCACATTTTGCATGTTATTATTCCAATTGCTCATATTATTCAAAAATGGAAATGAGTCCAGAGGCATACCTTGATTTCGAGGCTGCCAAGGTTTCTTTTGTGCAATGAAATAGGCTGATTCCACTTCTGGAGTTGATGCCTGCAAAACAACCTTCACTTGGGGAAGTGAGGGGCATTCTTTCATGTCATGGTTTAGCTCACACAGCTGACATACTTCTACTTTGTCAACCGGGCATTCTTTCAGCGGATGATTCTTTCTACATCGGGGACAGAACACACCTAGTGTGAGATCCTCCACTGCCTGTTTTTGTTTTGCCTTCAGGACATTGATCTCCGAAGAGATGGAGCTCATAATTTCTATTTTAAAATTTTCAAGGAGATTGCCTATCTCTGCACGGGTAGCTCCTCCATTGGACGATTTCTGAGTTCTGTCGAAGACATCACGTTCCAGCTTATCCCGTTTGTCCCGCTTATTGTTCCTGGAAGACCCCCTGGAGTATCTCTTACATAATTCCACAATCTTCTCAAAAGGTTCCTTGGAGATATCTCCCTTTCCTAACAGGTTCAACATGTCTAAACAATCATCCCTGATCCCACGAAGCAAGATTATCTTGAGCACGTCCAGCCCCATGTTTGTCTGCCCGGCTCTTTGCACATTGTATAGCATCCTTTCTACAAAATCCTCCAGAATTTCGTCCTCCTTCTGCACCATTTTGAATAATTCCTCTCTTTTGTCCTTGGTGTTGCAATATTCCTGATATTTCTCCAGGAACACTTGTTTCATCTTATCCCAATTAGCAACGGTTCCTCCCCCAAGGCTCATGAACCATCGTAATGCATTGTCCTTCAGGGTGGCGGGAAAAAGTTTTAGCTTTTGGGCATCGGTGACATAATCATAGCTGTGACAGAGGATATCGAATTCAAAAAGGAATTCGTCTGGATCTTCTGCCGCCCTTCCATGGAAGCGAGGCAACACTGATGGTGAGATTTTTTTCATAGGGGCTGCCCCTTCCGGCTGCCGAATCGGAAATTGCAGTGTAGTCGTCGTTCCCTCAGGCAGGGAGTGATTTTCATGATGATAGTTTTCCACCATCGCTTCTTCCTCGTCGGACTCGTGTCTGTTACTCATCTCCTCTTCTATTTTCTCCTCTTCATTTGTTCCTGCGTTCTTTTCCTCATTTTTTCCTTCTTCCTTGTTTTGTTCCTGATCAGCAGAATTCTGGTGGAACTGTGTCCACTCTTCTTCAGTTATAGCCTTCCCGTGAATGTGGCAAATCGGACCTCTACCAGTAGATCCAGTTGTAACAGCAGGTTCAGTTGTAACAGCTGTGTCTTCCTCAGTTGTAACAGCAGGTTCGGTTGTAACAGCTGTGTCTTCCTCAGTTGTAACAGTTGCGTCAGCTGTGCCTTCCTCAGCAGGGATATACGAGGGAGTCACGGCTTCTCGTGTATTCTCCACTGTGGATCCTGACGCTGGCGCCCCAAGATCAGCAGGGCTTCTTCTGATAGGAGTTTCTTGATGACGAGCCCTAGTGGATGAATCAGTTCTGTCAACAAGGTCGTCAATGAATGTTCTTCTGCCCAATGGTGGTCCTCGACTGCGACCCGAGCCACCTGCACTGTTAGTATTTTGTGGGGTTTTGGGAGTTGGGAGGTGATCGCATTTTACCCTCCTCGTATTCGTGCGAACCGAATCATTTCAGCAAAGAAAAGACTGACTAGAAACAATTACCATATGCAACTAATGATTAGTGTTTAATTTTTATTCTTCCCCGGCAACGGCGCCAAAATGTCGAGCACCCTATATGCAGATAGATTATTCCAACATACAGAGCAGACGAGATTTATTGTCAACCCGAGAAAGTCTTTTATTTCAAAGGATAGATGCACAGTCTATGCTTAAACACCAAATCACTATAATTGAATACTTTTATCCTCTAACAACTATGTCCATCCCAAAAATCTGTGTAATCCCAATTGCTTTCTAAATACTATAATTTCAATTCCTTTCTACCATGCATCAACAAGAAATAATATAAGATTCAAAGACAAATGCAGATAAAAAGAAATCCTATTCACATCCTAGAACAAGTAACTCACTTCTTCAATCTGATCACTCTTGAAAACCATAAGCATAAACTGAATATTAATCTAGAAATTCAATTGCAAAGGATTGAGTTCAGCTGCTCTAAGAGATTGAATTGCAGGAATGAAAATCAACAATCATAACAGGAAAGATAAATTGCAAGGGCTCATGGGATCACAACTTAACTGCAAGATAAACAAGGCTGTGTACAACTGTCACACGAATTGCATTAAATTTCTTACTCAGTCGACTGTCACTCTGTACTACTTGCCAATCTCAAAGAAATATAATGTTAATTATACTGGAAATCCACACCACACTTACTACTACTGCGTACAAAGGAGATATCATCAACAAAACATCACACAACAATAAATTGAAGAGTCCTAATTTAACTCAGCAATCTCTATGGAAGACGAGCCTAGCCTTCACACAGAGATGCCGGCTGAACAACGTAAAGTTCCTTTAACTCAGATGTAACTCCTTATATTAACAGAAGAATGATTACACAGTTTGCTTTTACTGCTAATACAATGAATAAATTCTTCGTTGTTCAACCCCCTGGGTCGAGGCAGCTCCCCATATTTATACATGCAGATCATAACATCCAATCCTAATAATGGGCAGCCATGAAGATCTCTAATCTTCAGGCACCCTAAATAACACTAGCTGTTACAATACGTGGCATAGTAGAGACATAAAAAATGCGAGAAAGCTATTGATTGGCCCAGGAGTGGCAATCTTTCTAGATCACAACTATACTCGAGCAGCAACATACTAAAGATCTCCAATTATAGCGCATTCTGTTACAGCTGCCCTGTCACAGCTCCGTCTAGGATGTTACATTAGAACTGTGTGCCTCTATTGATGATCGGAGCCCCGAGGATCCTTTTTTAAGCAGCGAACATCCCTCCTTTCAAGACTTGTTCAGCCCCACCTTCCTGCAGTCCACTTATCTCAAACTACCTTCATAAATCATAACATGTTAGCACAATTGAGAGATAAACAGCCTTAATTATCACAATCATAAGCATTAATAAGATAGAGCAATGATCAGTCATACCTTGGCAGCTTGGGGGAACAAAGTGAGGACAACAGGTCCGATTAGCATGCTAAATGGTGTAGGACAGGGGAAGAAAAGGTGACCGAGGATGATTAAAAGGGCCCAATTTTGGGCTCAACAGAACAAGTGGGCCAAGATGGCACCCATGTGGAAGATGTTGCCAAAAATGGAGTATGGTGTATTTTTGGAGGAAATTATACCACAGGAGTTAATTAATCATTAATTAATTGATTAAATGATGAAGATATAATTAATTATGAGTTGTATTATCTTTTATTAATATCTTTATTTATTATGCTGAATAAATGGAGAACATGGCCTACTAATTCAAATTGGTGGATAAGGGTGGAGGAATTACTTGGAGTAGAAGTCAAGTAAACACTAGAGTCCAAAAATGTTGCCAAAATGGAGAAAAGAGGATTATTTTGGGAAAAGCAGCATAAATCCTAGAAAATCAGGAAAGTTGGAAAAGCAAGAAAGTTTTGAAAATAGAAAAGTTTAGAAAATGAAGGAAAATCAGAAAAAGTGGAAAGAATGGAAAGCCAAAGCAAAGCAAGCAAGGAAAGCAAGGAAAGTATGTACACTCATGGGTGACCTATTCTCACAGGTCACCAAGCTAAGTAACTTGCTCAACAGGTCAACATGAATTCTATTTAAGAAGGTTTCCAACTTCATTCAAGAACTTTTGTCATTTGCAATTTTGGTTTGAGAGCTCTGAGCCTCTCTAGTTGAGTGTTGTGCCTCAACAAGTTTGCTTGGGTGATGTGCCCCAAGAATTTGTGAGATATCTAAGGGTGTTGTGCAGGTCCAGCAAGTTATATTACAGCCAGTAAGCTCCAGTACAGTTCATCCATGGAGTCTTAATATTGTACTGAGGAGGAGGACACTTTTGGAGAAGAACTACAGCTAGTTTTGGAGGAGGATCATTAGCAGAAGAAGATAGTTGTAGAGGAGCATGCCCAAGACCTCCAGTGAGCTCTAGAAATTGTTATCAGCATATATCATAGGATTTCATGTCCAGAGGTTGAATTCATACATGATCTCTCATTCCTCTCTCATTGCTCTAGCTTGCTCAGCAAAATCTAGAGGGATTTTCCTTGATGGAGACAACTAGTTGAAGGAGGGCGTACCAGTGGAGTCTATCAACAGAAGGAGTAGACAAATCATACCTCTGATCCATATAGGGTCTGATCATTACATCAAGAATAGATCTACTGTAAAAATCCTTCTCTCCATTCATCTTCTCCACCAATGTAATGCAATTTATAGCCTGTGAGGCACTATGTTTTGAGAAAGGAGCCACTGAAATAAAAAGAAGAGTTCTATTATGTCCATTTAGATTTATTGCTTTTATTAATATTATATCAGAGCTGCATAACATTTCAGAACAGAGAAATCAGTTAATGGAAGTTATTTATCAAGTTAAATCCTAAGACTAGCTTATTGAGAGGTTTTTCTCGACTAGTTTTACTGTTTTCTTCGTAAAATGCAATCTGTACATCCATTTGACCTCCCGTTTGTTGCAGTAGGTTAATAACTTAATATATTAACCATATCATCCCTTAAAACCATATTTTGGAAGCTTATTCCTTATGTTTGGGAAGCCAGCAAAATTCCTAGCCCGACAATCCCCGTTAAGCACCTGTCACACAATTCTTACCAAAATTTGTCCAACCTGCTCCAATATCTTCCTAAACATATCCAGCCACCATTGGACTGATACATACACTGTCACTAACTCCCAGAACCCCTACCTATCTAGTATGCATATGCCAGCTACCCAGGAAGCCTCGAAGTAGGCAATAGACTAGCTCTATTGTTGAAAAGTGAAAGGTACTGGTACATGGTGCATAGGACATATCCAATCTGCACTTTGACCTGATATTGCACCTAATCCCATATAATTTCCAGAATTAAACTTTCATCCCACCATCCTCAGTCTTTATCCCAGTACACCTCACTTACTCCTTGCACGGTTCGAAGAAATTAACAGAAATTTGACTAGTAGAGTTTAAAGGAATTTGGAATTGAGTTAATATTCTAGTTAAATTGTTCCAAGGATATTACATGCCACTAAAAGTAACTTTTGGTGGCGGTTCTAAACCCCCCCTAAAACTCATTACAAACCTTTGGGGGCAGTTATAAACCCCCCTCGTAGCCATAATAAATCATAATAAGATATGTTTTATTTAAAACATCAATATTGCAATTTCATTAGGGCACGAAGGAATCAAACCTTCAACCTCCTGCTTGTAAAGCAGGCACTCTACCATTGAGCTAGAACCCTTTAAGAATTGGGGAAAGGGGCAATATTAACACCAAGATTGCATCATTTGTAATTCTAAAAAAAGACTAATAATCCCAACATTGTTTCTGACTTGAGAGACCTGTTAACACCCAAAAAGTGCTCACTACCTCATCTACCACATTATATGGCTCATTTGTCCATTTTCCTACCATATTTCCCTTAAAATCCCAAAAAAATCCCATTAAAAAGCCTCCAAAAGGCCTAAAATGCCTCTAAAAGGCCACAAAACCACCAAAATAGCCTAAAAAAGGCTAAAAAACCCCCTTTTTCCTCTAAAAATAGCAAAAACCCCTAAAAAGGGAATAAAAAATATAAAATAATGAGGAAAAGGAGGAAAAAACCCTATACAGCTGCTCTAAACCATGTGTTTCCTAAAACCATGGGTCAGCACTCCACCACCAAAAAACTATAAATAGGTGATGGAGATTTCTTATTCCATATCCACAATCACAAGCACCCTTACTCTGCCAAAATCTCTCTCGAAACCCTAGTTCACCATTGAACTACTTTCACCTTGAGAGCCACTTTTGGCCCATTCCCATCATTGGAGAAGGAGAAGGAGCATATTGAAGCTTGGAGCATCCTCTTGGACACTGCAAAGGGCTTCATCAAACCTTCACATTGAAGGTAATATCAATACAAAAAAGCCATTCTTTAAATTTGATGTTTATGTTTCATGCATGTTTTAGAAGTAATTTAATTTCTGTTTAAACTTAATTATTTACATTTACTGAACTACTACTAAGGAGTCCATTCTCCTTAGTAGGTGCTCATTTGCACAAGCTAGGGGTAAAACCCTAGCTACAAGACCTAAGAAAGTAATCTGAATGGCTTTGACCTTATAAGTTGGCTGAACTTGAAAGGTTTCATATGCGGCATTGATTCAATAAAGAAAACAGTAATACAGAAACATTTTGCAGGACAAATTTACGTAATCAATGTGTGTGTTTGTTGAGTTTGACAGCTATCCATTTGAAAGTGGACTGTGATAATATGGATATGGGATCCATAGCTCCCCATGATGAAAAACGTATTTACCATAGCAGAAAAATTACAGGTGCATATAATGTAAATCTCTAATATATATATATACATTGCATAGTAAACCTGAGAGATGAGGAAATCGACCCACATTGGAGAAAATCCTAATTGAAATCATCCCACAATGACTAAATGATCTAACAATGAAGAAGGTCCCTGAACTTGACCCACAACCCACCTTCAAATTCTCTTCAAACCCTCAAATTCCCCTTTTAAACAAACTACAGATACTTTGAGGTAAACTGCAACACGAACTTGCATCAGTGGTGAGAAATGAGGCATTAGAATATTTATTTATATCTTACCTTTTTAGTGTTAGGGTACAGTCCATTGTTTTTCCTTTTTTTTCAGATTTATAAGGATATGGTTGGGATTTCACTACCAGCCTATCTCGTACATATCCTAGCTATATCTGTGTAGGTTATGTAATCATAGCTACGTCCTAATCATATCCATATAGGATATGTATCCCAGTTGTATCCATACTGGATATGGATACAGAATGAACCAGAGGGGGGAGGGCATATCCAGTTACTTAATATGTTTATTATATGGTAATCTTACTTTAAAATATAAATCCTTAGGAAAAATTTACCTCAATTTGGATAAGACTTTAAAATCAAAATTGTTGGACAAGAATTACCTGAAGTTGGGTAAGAAACTCCATTGTCATATTCAAATCATTTCCATTAGCATGGAAACTATCTGCTAGACTTTCGGCTGCAAAACCAAGAAACTCTAGAGCAAGAAGGTTCATGGAATTTGTTTCTTTCTCATTTGAAAATGGTTGTCTCAGCAGTTCACCAAAGAAACCAATATCACATCCATTACTTGAATGTTGTCCATTCCTAAGCTGTACCATTTGTTGATCTCGAGCAAAAGAGTGACGCTCCCAAGCCCTTGAAGAAGACGAGGATTCAACTCTACCAAAGAATCTTTCTTCGCCACTCTAAGCTAAAGCAAACTTAGAATGGCCATTGGAATAACCAAGAGAAAAGTGATTTCCTTCCTTATTTTCTGTTATAGTTTCTCTTACAAATGGCTTGGATGTATTTGTATATTCAAAAGAAGATGAGCCTTCTGATGAGATAGCCTCAGCACTGAGAAATGCATTTGCTTCTAAAAGACCAAAGTCTGGTGTAATGTCATCAGGAAGCTGAAATTGCTGGTATTGACTTTCATTGACAGAAGCACACGAGGTTGTGACATCACTTACATGTAGGATAGCTTTATGACAATCCCCGGTTGGATTTTTCCTTATCATATCTGGGATGTTTGAACTGGAATATGAAGCTCTTAGAGTGGAAGGAACAAATCCAGCTACATTAGGATTCAATGTTGTACGCATGGTAGCTATCATGCCTTTTACAGATGAGGCCATAATTTACCCCAAGATAGAAAAGAATGCCAGTGGTGCACATAGAAAGCTTCCTTGTATGTAAATGATAATGGTGAATCTTTACTTGAGAAAAGATTTCTGGAAATAACATCAGAATAATTATGCTCATTGCTTCTTATTGGAGAAATTTAATGCAACAAAATAGCAGAGGCATAAGCTAAGAGCAAAAACTGCATTTCAAGTTAATCTTCCAATCTCAAAAGGAATTCTTTAAAGAATTATAGAAACAATAAATGAAATATATTTTACAATTATACCATTGAGATGTCCATATCGGAAGAAATTTATCCGTGGAAGACAGAGCATACGTACAATACAAGAGGCTTACAATTTTTTCTTCAAATATCAGACATCTATGTTCATAAATCTGAACTACAGGACCATGTATAGTAAAAAACAACATATGAGGCTGACCAATGCAATAATTTCAGTGTTCCTTTCCTTACTAGAGACCATTCACATTTAGCTCAATTAATTCTCTGTCCAATTGGTAGTGTGATTGCATATCAAAACTGGAGAATAAACAAGAAATTAAGCCTTTAAAGCATAAAAAACCAAGGTGCATGCCAACAGGATTATTTGTTGAGTAGATAACAAAATGCTTTGCATGGACCATCAAGCAATCTGGCCATGGACATGCTCAGCAAACCACTCTTCTAGCTCTTTTTGAGACCATTCGACATGTAAGGCTAGTAATGACCTTAGTGATATTTTTAGGAAAAATGGAGGCAATTGGTTGCAGCTAAAAGATCTTATGCGGTCTAGTTGGAATGATAACACTTGATGAGGTTGTATCCCAACAGACCTCCATAATGAAAGCAATTACTGCTAGCTGAAACAGGCTAATAAGCACACATCAGTTGTCAGTAACTTAAAATGTCCATTGCAAGTAGAAATGATCTAGTTGCATGAGAATGAATAACAATCTCAAGAGGCAGTGGCTCCCAAGCACAAAGGCAGAGCTGAAACTGAAGAACCGGACTATGTTGTTGGGAGCGTGGAGCAGCAGCGAGAAGCGGGGAGCAGAAGCGGAGCGAAAAGCGAAATTTTCAAAAGCTCCTATTTTGGGAGCGTTTCGGTAGCGTTTTTTATATAGTATATATTTTAATAAATTTTGATGAATTTATAGTTAAAAAACATGTTGGATGTTCAATTAGTTATATAAAACATGGATTAAGCCATATAACATCAATCATCTATTTGTTATAACTTATAACATTATCATCAAATGATCAACCATAACAACTTTTAGAGGAGCTTGGCAAAGAAGGGATCTACCATAACATTGTCATCAGATGATCAACCTAGTAAAGGAGCTTTTAGTATATGAGAGGTAGGGAGCACCTTGGGAGTGAGCTTCCGAAGAAAGCGAGCTTCAGGAGTGGGAGTGAGGGGGTAGGGTGCGCTCCCACGTAGCATAGGAACCAAAGTTGAAAGACAAAACATCAATTATAATGACAGGCAGGCATAAATGTATGCATTCTTCATCTATCCATAAACGTGTGTATCTATGTACATTGTAAATCAGGATCAATCATGGATATAAGAAGTAATAATTGCTTGCTTGAACTGGCAAGGATGTTGGATGTGTCATGAAGTTGTATGTCAACACTTTGTTTAGGTAAGGGATACTTCACTATTATAGCAAATGAAGTGGAATTGTCATTTTGGCAATAATGGTTGGAAAATGATATGGGTAGTTTATATGGGAGTAAATGTATATGATATGACTCCAAGGGGGTTTATATCATGTGGTAAATGTTATATAACAAACCCTTAAATTAGTATTTGAGATAAGATTACATGTCATGCACAGCAAATGTAAATGTGGAGCACAACTCCAAGGTAGATAAAAGAGATGAGTTATAAAATAACTCTTTAAAGAATAAGAGAATCTCCTCCAAATACCTCAAGACATTCCTATATCCAATTCATCTGATCCCCTTCAATAATGACTATATGACATGATAAGATGGGGTGGCAAATCCTTGCATCCCTATTGTTGATTGATATAAGCAGAGTTGAAGGACAGCCATTTGTTGTATCTTCAGGTAGAACAGTGCAATAGAATCCCCTTACAGTCAGCCCTAATATGTACAGTAAGTTGAGGGACAGAGGTAGGGTGTTGGATTCTATAGGAAAAGAGAGGTGAGGGCGGAGAGAGTGAGAGGGCAGATAAAGTTAGTGCTCAAGGACCTGCGCCATTCTAGGCCCACGAAAAATGTTAATGTGTGTCGAGTTGGGAGGATTTCAATCAAATGTATGGGTGCTTATGGATATACTACAGACCACTCATCTGAGGAACACGAAATGGATGCATGAACATAGGGCCTATGAATGGATTTGTCTCCAAAGACTACACAAAATACCTAGAAATAGTGCATACCTACCCAGAAATGTTGCTTCTATCCAAATTCATGCCCATAATTTATTTTAAGGTGATTTTCATGGTTGCTTACTAATAGAAAAGGGTCACAATAGGTACAAGTTTTTTCTAGGAAAGATTTTTTAATGTTGTTTGAAGAAAAAACAAGCCTGGAACTACCATCAAATAGGAATATCATTGTTGTTATGAGGCAAGAATATGCCCAGAATTTGCTAAGTGTGCCCAGAATTATAAAGAGGGAATATATAAGGTTGTTTTCATGCCTATATTACAAAAAGTGCAATTAGTACTGCTCTTTTCTTCTCTATTTATGTGCCCAGAGCTGCTTCCTACATCTATATCCATGCGTAGAAGTGATAATAATGGTTTTTTGGAGTTTAGGCAAGGTTGAAACCAATTAAAGCATGCCCAGATATGCTTGAATGTTTCCTAGCTTTCAAGAACTAAGGTTGTTCATGCTTCATCACTATCCAAAATTAACCCAAAACTTCCTAAATTGCCAAGATTTGCTTGGACAGATTTGTTGATGGTATGAGGTGAAAGAGATCCTAGTATCATTTATTCATTCATCCAAGTCAAGTCACCCAAAACTAGCATCAGCAATGCCACCCCTACCAAAGAGTAAGAAAAAATTCACATGTGGACACCCATGCAATATGGGAGGGTAACACCTGCAACTATCCTTCTATTGTAATTAAGGTTGTTCTAGGGAGTGATGTATGGAATCTCTACCAGAGTACCTTCCAACATTGCTTCACTACATGTGCCCAGGATAGTTTAACATTATTTTGAATCTTATAGCTAATTGGCAGAAGGTGAATTATAAATCAGAGATTCTAAATCAAATATGGGAACTTATTCCAAGTTTTGTTTGTTGGTATTTGCAGTTAGAAAGTTTAAAGGAATGAAAGGAATTTCTAGAACCTTGCTTCTTCACAAATCCAAATAAAATAGAATATGAGGAGAAATAGTAAAGAATGATCAAAGTTGAAGAATGTAAAGTGGAGACTTACTAGTTGTCCCAAAGGATGCAAGTAGACTCTAGGCACGAGGAATTGACTTTGGAAGACTAACTACTAGAAATCAATCTTAAGTATCTTGGAGCATTCCCCAAAAGGTTCGACAAAGTAGACCACTTTGCTTGTTAATAACATAATGTTACTAGTTTATCAAAGTCCAAATGACCTAGGTAAATGGCAAGATAATGTTGGATATGAAAAACTTATTGCATACTCTAAAAAACATAGCAGAATAAGTGGACACATAGCTTCATCCATGGGTGAAGTTAAGAGCAAAGAAAATGTCTGTAATACCTGACATTGTCTAGTTAAATATTATGCATACTAGGAGCAGCTCCAGTGTTGTATATAAAATGAGCACCAAGGAAAAACTTGACGACAAAATAGAACAACATTGTGCATCTAGCAAATACATGAACTTATCTCAGAAGTAATTTTGAGGGTAGAGGAAAAAATCATAGAAGGTTGGTGTTCTATTTTATCAAGAAGATACATATGGACACATGGGAGGATTTAAAACTACAAAACAACACTATAGTTTATAGTTATGCTTCTTGCATGTCTAGGTTTTCTATGACCTTTGTTTCTAATGAAAGCCATAAAATCCTTCATACCAAAGATTTCCTTAAGGAAGTGTAACTTTTGATACATAGACAAGAGTATAGTTAATACTGCTTTTATGAAATGCCTAGGAAATCTACTTATGCTTCGACTGGATCCATGTCCTTAAATCCAAGCTCCATTTTGGAGAGAATATATTTTTATTAATGTCCACAAGTGACCAAAATAGTCGGTGGTAAGGTGGGGGTACCCAAGAAAATCCTAAGAGCCAAAGGAAAATAAACATAAACGAAACTTAAAGTAGTGAGTAGGAAGGTTCAAGGGATGACCAAGAGGGTAAACACTAACAATTAGAGAAACACTACTATGCACTAAAGGTTTAAGTAGATATAGTAGAGGAATGTGTAATGTCCCTTGTTAGGAATTTTATTAAAATGGCAATTTTTCACTTTTTTCCCTAGTTAGACCTTTGACTAGTTTTGAGCTCTAGGTCCCCAAATTGGTCCAATTGCTCCCAGATATTCTGAGAAGGTATATGGATTATTTTAGAACATAAATATGTGTTTCAGGGATTATTTTGGACCTTTAAAGTACTTCTGCAAATCCTCTTTCAATTCTAGCCAATGTAGGGATCTTTACTAGTAATTTCCCTTTGACTAATATTGGTCTCCAGGTCTCAAATTGACTCCAAATGGCTTCAAATATTCAAGGAAGGTGTATGAATGATATTAGTACTTGAATATTATGTTTAGGGATGAGATATGTCCACCAAAAGACCTCTGAAAACTCTCTTAATATTCTGGACCAAGTATGCAATTTTACTAGTAATTTGGGGTTCAAATCCACCTGGGGTAAGTACTGAAAATGGCTTCCCAAACGCCTCCAAACCCACTCAAATTTCTGAAAATAGGTATGGAATGTATTAATTATGTTATTAAGGTATCATTTGAACCATTAATTGATTATTATATCTTTTCCAACCCTCTCCCATTCAACTGCAAAATCACCCATTCGACCCTTGGGGAAATGACACTATTTCTTCTCCCAATGCAATTAAACTGAGCAAATATACTTCAAATGCTCAAGTACAGTACATGAAAGTTGTAAAATACATCCATGTAAGTCTATTAATCACAAATTTATCATAGAATCATCCATTCATTTGAAATCATCAGCATTTCATTGGTTCACAACAAGGTAGTGGGGAAATGGCATTGTTCTTTCATTAAAAATGAGATATACACATTTCTCCTTGGAATTTTGACCTGAAACTTTCTAGAGATGAAGAAAAGAGTATTTAATTCATATTAAAAAATAAATGGGGCATTATAATCTCCCCCAATAGTACAATAGCTCACCAAAAACGCCCTCCCTCAAGGATCAAGAATATGCCATCAAAACGGGAAATGGTTGAAGGAGTGAGATGAAATAGAAGAAACCATGAGCTTCCCTGTAGCTTACACCTAAAAATAAAGACTCCATTAAAGATCCAAATGAAATGTCTGAATGGCCTTTCCAATTACCAACTTGGATGGGAATCTTTCACCCTCGAAATTGGCTAAGGCAAGAAACTAGTCATCCACTAGCTCTCCCTCTACACAAATGTAGTTGCAAATTCTACAAATGATCAAAAGCTGGTTTCATTATTTGTTCTTGACATTTATAAAGTTCTAATTTCCTCCATGGGTCGAATTGCTTCCAAGAGACTCATGCCAACTCAAGTTGGGAAGAGATTCCAAAGAACGCCACTTGTACAACAATTCCTAGTCTCTCACTTCCACCAAATCACATGTGGAAGCATCTTATCTGCCCTAACACCCTTGAGCGCCCTCTTGGAGTCTATTTTGAGCCATGACATGTCATATACGTCATATGTCACCCTTCAGTTCTGATTTGTGTCATAGGTGTCATAGCATCTTCATCATTGTTGTCATAGAGCTAGGGAATCTAGCCCAAGTATCTCACTGGCTCCAAATTGCCTCTTCCTCTTCCATGGGTGTTACTCTTCTTCTATATTTCGACCTCATTAAATCATTCCAAGTATTATTGACCTTATCACTCATCCCATGTACATTATGCTTCCCATGGATTCAAAATTGCAAGAAGAGGATGCCATGTGGCACATAAATTCTAGCTTGTGTGGGTCCCACTTCCTCCATGTGTCTTCATGATCAAATGCCACTTTGATTTTCACTTGTATATATTTATTTATCTCATTTATTAAATATTTATTATATTCTAATGTTCCAACATCATTTATTATCCCCATTATTCCAAATCCCAAAGCTTCCACCCCAAACCTAGGAAACTAGTAATTTTCCTCCTTGGCAATATTTGACCTTTAGCATCAATTTGACAAACTCTAATGAGTAGGGAAAATTTGCTTAGGCCATTATGACCCAATGCCAAATTTGGGACATGAAAAATCCTCTCTTCCCAATATTGCTTGTCCTCAAGCAATTTCAAACATGGGTGTTGAAGAACCTGTTTTCTGTATAATTCTCTGAATTTGCCATTGAATTTCCCAACCTTGAGTCTTTGAGTTTCCATGAAGATTTTAGAGAGAAACCACCATGCTTGCTGCTGCACTACTCTGATAAAAATCACTTTATTAAGTGGTAAATCCATCTCCCATACTACTTGTTTGCCCAAAAAATTTGAAACCAATGAGATAAAAATTATTCCAGGGTCCCATTGCTTGTATTGCACCCCAACAATTAAGAGTGCTCTCCAACCCACACCATTAGATAAGAGGATTCCTGGATCCCATTTTATTTTATGCATTCTTTCAAACATCATGAGTACCAAATATATATCATCAAAGTACATAACAACATAATGAAAATGTACATCAAGGATATGCGTCATCAAAGAGTCATGAAAGTACTTATACCTCCAAGCAAGTAGACCACCATTTTCCAAGTGCATACAAGCTTCAAGTGACCAATCAAATCTGCTCCAATAACATAGGTGAGGATCCCATGTCCTATAATGCTGCTCTAAAAGGATGTGATATGCATCAAAATATTCATCCATGTATTCTTTTATCCAAGAAGTGAATGAAGAATCGCCACTCAAATCTGAACCAAATAATGAGCAGAAAAAACAAGGAGACTTCAAAGGACTCAAAGAAGTCTCACCCATACATCCATGAATTTGAAAATAATAAAGATATATCAAAGTATGTGGCTTCCAACAAAAATGTTCTCCAATCATAAATTTATTCACCCAAGTGTTGGATGAAGTTCCTCCAACATCAAATGAACCAAGTGTTCGGCAAGAAAAACCATGAGTCTTCAAGTGACTCAAATGCATATCATAGGTGCATCCATGTAGATTTGCATCATCATAAAGTAACAAAGGATGCTGTTGCAAATTTGAATAAGAATGTGCTCCAACCATTTCATCATAAAAAGTAAATCTAGGAGTTCCATACTCCTCATGTGGCACCATAAAAAAGAACCCTTTCACCCATACTTCATTGAGACTAATGTTGCAAAGCATGTAATTGTAGGATGTAGGAGAATGAACTAAATCATCCAAATGATCAAAAAGTGCAGAAGTTTCATCATGGAAAGGATCCATATGGGTAGTATCATGCAACTCCTTCAAAAGTGTGAAACCTTTGTCATAGATTGGTTCCAATGTAGAGGAATCATGCTCTTCTTTAAAAATTGCATAACCTTCATCAACAGACAATTCAAGTTCCTCTTCCACCACATAAAGTGTTTGGATCTCTTCAATTTCATCTTCAAATACATCAAGAACATTCAAATTTCCACACTTCTCATGATCCACCATGTCATGAGAATCCTCCAAACAATCTACCATTTGACAATCTGAAACATAGGAGGAAAAATAAGTATCTTGCAACTTTTCAAGAAGTTGCTCATTTTGAATTGTGAGCTTATGATTATCCTCATTATTCTTCAAGTATGCATCATGTAACAATTCATTAATCTCAAACAAATGGTTTCTGTCAAAAAGAAAAGACATGAAATTACCTTTGATGTGGCACATTGCTCTTTGAATCTTCTCCATGTCTTCAAGGAAGGATGTTTCCTCCAATGAAGTAGCTCTCCAACAAGAATTTGACACCAATGCTTGAGTGTCATGGAGAATTTTGAGGGACTCTTGGATCTTCTTTTCATTCATCTTTGAGGACCCTTCAAGAAAATGAGGCTCTTGCAAATGAACCTCCTCATCTTCTTCATTTTTGCTTGGACCAACTTCATGAAGCTCAAGTGGTGATGGAGAAGTTGATCTTGGTTCTTCTTCAAATGCTACAAGGTCTTCATTATCGTGTGGAACTTGGGCTTGCAGCAACACTTTCAAAAGTGATCTCTATGTCACCAACATAGAGGTGTGAGCACCCATCAGTAGGTACTCCTTCATAGTTTAAGCATCCATCAGTAGATGCTCTTTGGTTCATGTCTAAGCTAGAAGGTGTCTCGAAATGATCTTCCATATTCTCAATAGAATCTTCTTCATGCTCTTGTGATGTCTCTTCCCTTTGCTCCTTCAAGCAAGATGATGCATTTTTCACCTTGTTTTCCTTAGGATCAATATCTTTGGAATCTCTTTTTGAAGAATTCCCAAAAGCTCTCCTCAAGTAGGACATCATTTCCTGCACACATATATGATATTCTCTCCAAGGTTCTTTACAAGAAGGGCATAAACCTTTCTTTACTAACTACACATCTTCATTTTTGGGCCTATTTCAAAAATATATTCAACAGAGTACTCAAAAGACATAACATTTTGTGTAGTTTTGCTCAAAGCAAGAAATTCTCGATATTTTTGATATTGTTGGGGCAAGGTGTTATATGTTGCTTTCCATCTTTGGAACTCATTCATAGAATTATCCTTGGTTGGTGTGACACACTCATACTCATCAGATTTAAATTCATAAGAATAATCTTCATTTCTCCTGAAATTGTAAGCAGTTTTGCATGATGGCACCTCTTCCTCGTACCATTCACATTCTACTTCATATTGCTCATAAGCATCTACATATTCTTCATAAGAATTGTACTCATAGGATTCATCATAATAGTAATACATGGTTTCCAATTATTCTTGAATTTATGTACCTAATCCACAGGTGCAAGGACCATGCTCTGATACCACTATAATGTCCCTTGTTGGGATTTTTATTAAAATGGCAATTTTTCACTTTTTCTGTAGTTAGACCTTTGACTAGTTTTGAGCTTTAGGTCCCCAAATTGATCCAATTGCTCACAAATATTTTGAGAAGGTATATGGATTATTTTAGAACATAAATATGTGTTTCAGGGATGCTTTTGGACCTTTAAAATACTTCTGCAAATCCTCTTTCAATTCTGGCCAATGTAGGGAATTTTACTAGTAATTTCCCTTTGACTAGTATTGGTCTCTAGGTCTCAAATTGACTCCAAATGACTTCAAATATTCAAGGAAGGTGTATGAATGATATTAGTACTTGAATATGATGTTCAGGGATGAGATATGGCCACCAAAAGAGCTCTAAAAACTCTCTTAAGATTCTAGACCAAGTATGTAATTTTACTAGTAATTTGGGGTTCAAATCCCCCTGGGGTAAGTACTGAAAATGGATTCCCAAACGCATCCAAACCCACTCAAATTTATGAACAGAGGTAGGGAATGTATTAATTATTTTATTAAGGTCTCATTTTCACCATTAATTGATTATTATATATGTTCCAAACCTCTCCCATTCAACTGCAAAATCACCCATTTGACCCTTGAAGAAATGACACTATTTCTTCTCCCAATGCAATAAAACTGAGTAAAAATACTTCAAATGCTCAAGTACAGTACATGAAACTTGCAAAATAAATCCATGGCATTATATTAATCACAAATGTATCAGATAATCATCCATTCATTTGAAATCATCAGCATTACATTGGTTCACAACAAGGTAGTGGAGAAATGGCATTGTTCTTTCATTAAAAATGAGATTTACACATTTCTACTTGGAATTTCGACCTGGAAATTTTTGGATATGAATAAAATGGTATTTAATTCATATTAAAAAAGAAATGGGGCATTATAATCTCCACCAAAGAGTACAATATCTCACCAAAAACTCCCTCCCTCAAGGATCAAGAATATGCCATCAAAATTGGAAATGGTTGAAGGAGTGAGCTGCAATAGAAGAAACCATGAGCTCCCCTATAGCTTACAACTGCAAATAAAGACTCCATTAAATCTCCAAATGAAAGTTCTGAATAGCCTTTCCAATTACCAACTTGGATGGGAATCTTTCACCCTCGAAATTGGCTAAGGCAAGAAACTAGTCATCCACTAGCTCTCCCTCTACACAAATGCAATTGCAAATTCTACAAATGATCAAAAGATGGTTTCATTCTCTATTCTTGAAATTTATAAAGTTATAATGTCCTCCATGGGTCAAATTCCTTCCAAGAGACTCATGCCAACTCAAGTTGGGAAGAGATTCCAAGGAACGCCACTTGTACAACAATTCCTAGTCTCCCACTTCCACCAAATCACATGTGGAAGCATCTTAGCTGCCCTAACACCCTTGAGCGCCCTCTTGGAGTCTATTTTTAGCCATGACATGTCATATATGTCATATGTCATCCTTCAGGTATGATTTTTGTCATAGGTATCATAGCATCTTCATCATTGTTGTCATAGAGCTAGGGAATCTAGCCCAAGTGTCTCACTAGCTCCAAATTGCCTCTTCCTCTTACATGGGAGTTACTCCTCCTCTATATTTCGAAATAATTGAATCATGCCAAGTATTATTGACCTTATAACTCATCCCAAGAACATTAGGCTTCCCATGGATTCGAAATTGCAAGAAGAGGATGCCATGCGGCACATAAATTCTAGCTTGTGTGGGTCCCACTTCCTCCATGTGTCTTCATGATCAAATGCCACTTTTATTTTCACTTGTATATATTTATTTATCAAATTTATTAAATATTTATGACATTCTAATGTTCCAACATCATTTATTATCCCCATTATTCCAAATCCCAAAGCTTCCACCCCAAACCTAGGAAACTAGTAATTTTCCTCCTTGGCAATTATTTGACCTTTAGCATCAATTTGACAAACTCTAATGAATAGGGCCAATTTGTTTAGGCCATTGTGACCCAATGCCAAATTTGGGACATGACAGAATGGGAGCTATTCCTATCATCATAAATAATTGTGAATGGACAAATGCAAAGCCCAATAATGTCCTTGGGAAAATATTGGCTTTTGAAGTTGATTTAACAGTTCAAATCACAGCTAGGAAAGATGCATTAAGGACTAATATTGATTCTGTGGAGTTTGAAGCCAATGTTGATATGTTGGGCTTCTCATATTTGCTAGAAAAAGAAGCCACTATGGACATTTGTTAGATAAAAATGTATTATCTGATATAAAGGTTGAAATTATAAATGTAATAAACAATACACTCTTTTAAAAGAAAATCCAACCAACAACAGTAAAGCGAATTTTCATAGACTTTTTTTATATGCTCTTGTAACTTGTAAGCAAACAAAGATAAAATAATGTTCTTTGAGACCAAATCTCTATAGAATTTCACACTGACAACACCATGTGCATGTAGTCCCAGAGCCTGCATGCTAAGTTACATCCCCATGAGTGCACCCTTTGATATTCTATGCATGCGGCTATAAAAAGGAATGAAAACAATGATCCATGCACACACCCTTTTACCATTTTGTGAGTGTGCGTAACCAAGATTGCCAACCATCACATAAGACTGTTATAGAAGGATAACTATCTCTGTAATTGAGCCTTGATGCATTTTATAGATATTTGTATATGCAACTTGTTAGTTCAATATTTTAGTCACCTAATGAATAGGATTTTGTCTCACTGTTCTTAGCAGAACTCTAGCATATAAGATTTCTCAATCTACCAACCCTGGATAGTGCTACTATTATGTACTTTCCCCATTTTAATGAGTAATAAAATAGCTCTAAAGCTATATCCCTATATCAACTGTGAGACATGGCAAGTTTTGTTAAATTTTGAGCATTAATTCACAATACTCTAGGATCTTTGCTGAGAGAATAACATATACAGTATATCAATGCATGACAATCACAATAAACATGACAAGCATCAGAAGAATCAAAAGCATGAGAGACAAGAGACACAGATTTTCAGTGGGGAAAACCCTAAGGTGAAAAACCCCACAACTTCCTCAGAGATAGAGAGAGCAATGGCTCAACCAAAGTACAACCAAAATACACTGAGATAGTCTCCTAGTAGCAGATGATCCTCCTCCTCACTAGTGTGCCACTTTCTGAGTGAGAGTGAGATACTTTTCCGAGTGATCTAAATAAAGATCACTTGATCTCTATTTATACTAATCTGTTTACCCAGTGACCTTATGGGGCCGACTTGTCTAGCTAGGTACATCCACATTGTAATATATATTTCAGGGCCAACCCCACACATGGTGGTCTAATAACCCATCGGCAAGTACACACACTTGCGACACTTTTCAATCCACATGACGACACTTCCTTATAGAGGAATGACACATCTCTTATAAGGGTACAATAAATATATATAAAATACACAGATGAAATACATTCCGAAGTTACATATACATCAACACTCCCTCTTAACTAGGAAGGTATTTCTTGACACAGATCTACTAGACAAGTCTTCTTCTTGGGATCATCGTCACTGCTGCTGCTATCTCAACCAATCTCTGACTCTACTTGTCATAGGAATTTCTATAGAGCCAGTCCTTTTTCATACTAGATGTAGGCCCGCCACCTGCAGGTCTTCATCATCACTGGCCATACTGTGGAAATCTCAGGACTTATTACATGCGTCACAAAACCTTAAAAGAGTCTCTTGACTAGCAAGAACCCTAAAGAGCATCTAAGGCCTTCTTCATCCCGTCCAGATCTCCAGGACTTATTACATGTGACCCCACCACAAAACCTTGAAAGAGAATCCTAGGACTAATTACGAGCACAAGGCTCAACCTATCGGATCTCCCAGGGCACAAATTACATGTGGTCACCACAAAACCTCGAAAGAGCATCCCGGGACTGATTACGAGCACAAGGCTCAACCTATCGGATCTCCCAGGGCACAAATTACATGTGGTCATGGCAAAACCTTGAAAGAGAATCCCAGGACTGATTATGAGCACACGGCTCAACCTATCGGATCTCCTAGGGCACAAATTACATGCCATAGGACAAAACCTCGAAAGAGCATCTTCTAGATATCCCAGGGCACAAATTACATGCCATAGGCAAAACCTTGAAAGACTATCTGCAGATCTCCCAGGGCACAAATTATATGTCCTCCCAAGCAAAACCTCGAAAGAGCATTTGCCATATGTCCCAGGGTACGAATTACATACCATAGGAAAAACCTCGAAACACCATCTGCAAATATCCCAGGGCACAAATTAAATGCTTATCTGCACAACCTCTTCCACGGCCACAGAGTATCAACATGATACTCACCATACATCATCCTGATGTACACATGATCATCCTGATCATCACTGCAACATCCTGCTGCATGTCATCTAGAGCAACATCCTGAAGCTCGTCATCCATGATCATCCTGATCATATAATGCATCTACCTGATACATACCAAGTATCTACCTGATACATATCATCATACATGATCCACCTGATCATACAGTGTATCCACCTGATACAAATACAAATACATGATACATATCACCATACATGATCCACCTGATACATATACAGATACATGGTCCCAGCATCCAACGTGATGCTTATACAAAATACATACACATGATCCAACCAATCATATCCAACATCCAACATGATGCGTACATACATATATAAAAATGATCCAACTGATCATATCCAGCATCTAACATGATGTGTACATACATATATAAAAATGATCCAACTGATCATATCCAAGTAGAAACCAGAACATCATCCTGATGCTCGTCATCCAGTGCTTACATCCACAGCCATGTGAAGGATCCTCCTTCCAACATGCTTGGAATGGCTTCAGCAAATGTGTCCATCACTTCTTCCTCGAAGTGTCCTCAATCTGAAGAACGCCAAGCCTCTCTCTGAATTACTTGAACTTCACCCTAGCTAGTGGCTTCGTCAGCACATCTGCAATCTGCTCGTCCATCGCAACATACAGGAGCTTCACAGCTCCTCTCTGCACCATATCCCTGATATAGTGATATTTGATCTCTATGTGTTTCGACCTGTCACGAAACATTGGGTTCTCGGACAGCTTCACACAACTCTGGTTATCACAGAAGATACCAGTAGCATCCAACGGGAGATCAAATAACTCAGACAGTAGTTTCTGTAGCCATACTGCCTCACAACTAGATGAACAGGCTGCAACATACTCTACCTCAGCTGTACTCAGTGCTACGCAGGACTGCTTCCTACTAAACCAAGAGATCACACCTGATCCCATACTAAAGTAGCACCCAGATGTGCTCTTCCTATCTGCAACACGGTCAGCCCAATCTGAATCAACATAACCCTGCAGGTTAAACTTTTGATTCGCCTCATACTTGAGCCCATAATCCACTGTACCCTTCAGGTACCTTAGAACATGCTTTACAGCAACCAGATGAACACTCCTCGGATCTGTCAGGAACTAACTCAATGTGTTCACCGCAAATCAAATATCTAGTCTCGTGTTTGTCAGGTACATAAAGGACCCAATCATCTGACGATACATAGAGACATCAACCAGCTCAGATGAAGCATCGCATAGAAGCTTCAGATTCGATGCCATAGGTGTGCCCATGGCCTTGCAATCCATCATCCCGAATCTCTTCAGGATATCTACTATGTACTTCCCTTGACCAAGGAAAATCCCACCTGCACTCTGCCACACCTCCATACCTAGGAAATAATGCATCATTCCCAAATCTTTCATATCGAACTCAGCAGCAAGCTTTCTCTTTGAATCTGCAATCAATCTGTCATCTCCTGTTACAAATAAGTCATCCACATACAGGAGTAGAACCACAAGATTCCCTTCCTCAACCTTGTAATAAAGGTTGGAATCTGTTTTACTCTTGGTAAAGCCCAAACTACATAAGAAACTGTCCATCCTACCATACCAAGTTCTGGGAGCTTGTTTCAAGCCATACAAGGCTTTCTTCAATCTGCACACATATGACTCCCTGTCATGTATTTCAAAACTGAGTGGCTGCTCTACATATACTTCCTCTTCAACTACACCATTCAAGAAAGCAGTCTTGACATCCATCTGGTGTATTTTCCATTTCATCGCTGCAGCCAGGGCAAGTACTGTTCTGATGGAAGTATACCTGGCTACAGGTGCGAAAGTTTCTTCATAGTCTATTCCCTCTTTCTGAGAGAAGCCATGAGCTACGAATCTTGCCTTGTATTTCTCTACACTGCCATCTGCAACATGCTTGATTTTGTAGATCCATTTGGAAGTCACAATAGACTTCTCTTTAGGTCTTGGGACAACATCCCAAACATCATTCTTCATTATTGATTGGTATTCCTCAACCATGGCATCCTTCCATTCTTTCTTTTCCACTGCTTCTTCATAACTGAAAGGCTCTTTGTTCATAATGTCACAGAGTAAAGCAACATAGCTGGTATGTGATCTGGTTCTCTTCTTTGCTCTGTGTTCTTCTTCTAGAATGCCAAATATTTCTGCATCTTGAATGAGCTCTCTAGACCATGTAGGTTTCCTCTTGTGAGAGTTATCCTCACGGGGTGGATCTACAGGTTCTTGCGGATCTTCAAACTCACAAACAACTTCTGGAACTGCTTCAGTCATGGTAGTGTCTTGAAATCTAGTTTCCTTAGGTTCTTCATAAACTTCGATAGTTGCCTTCCTTGATTTGATGAATGCTGAGTTTTCATCAAATGTTACATCCCTGTTGACATCAATCTTCTTGAACCCTAGAAAGTATATTCTGTAAGCCTTCGAGCTTTCACTGTAACCCACAAAGATACCCTTCTTTCCTGAAGGATCTAGTTTAGTCCTCTTTTCCTTTGGAACATGAGTGTATACTGGACAACCAAATATTTTGAGATGACTGACTTCAGGTTTCTTACCATAAAAGACCTCTTCTGGTGTCTTGTTGTCCAATATCTTGTGGGGTGTTCTGTTCTGCACATATACAGTTGTTCTAGCTGCTTCTGCCCATAGATGCATAGGTAGATCCTGGTCATGCAGCATTGCCCTTGCTGCTTCCATGATAGTTCTGTTCTTCCTTTCTGCAACTCCATTCTATTGAGTATTATAAGGAGCAGTCAACTCCCTAATAATCCCTGAATCACTACAAAGCTTCTTGAAGTCACCTGAGGTGAATTCTCCACCATTGTCGGATCTGAATGTTTTGATCTTCTTGTCAGTTTGATTCTCCATCAAGGTTTTGAAATCCTTGAATTTATCAAACACCTCATCTTTGTTCTTCAAGAAGTATACCCAAGTCTTCCTGGAGAAGTCATCAATAAATGAGACATAGTAAACATACCCACTCAGAGAACTGGATGACATAGGACCACATACATCCAAGTGGATGATTTCCAGGATGTCTTTTGCCTTGCTTTCACTGCTTGGGAAAGCCTTCTTAATGTTCTTACCTTTTGCACATCCTTTGCAAACACCTTCATGTTTGGTCTTGATTTCAGGAAGACCCTCTACAGCCTTTCTTGCAATTGGAAGTGCTCTATAGTGCATATGAGCAAGTCTTATATGCCAAAGTTCACTTGGCTCCATGGATTCATGTACCATGGCATGTTCAGGTTGTCCCTTCAATTTATACAAACCTCCCTCTTGCTCTCCAATCACTACTGCATCATCTATGTTCTTTCCCTTTGGCCACATTAGGACTTGGCCATCCACAAATGCAACCCTCATACCTTTTGCATCCAATGCAGAGATGGAGAGTAAGTTCTTCTTGAGCCCGGGTACATAAAGGACTTCTTTCATCTTCAAAGATTTTCCAGAATCTAGGTTGTAGGAGGCTTCACCACTTCCTTTGATTGGGTATTGATAATCATCCCCAAGTTTCACCTTCTGGGGTGATTCATGTTTAGATAGATTCACAAAAGATTCCTTAAACCCAGTCATGTGTTTGGAAGCCCCACTGTCAGTCAACCAATCATTACAACCATGGGAGATAGTACCTGTGAGAGCAGAAATTAGAACATGTTCTTCTTCACTTGATGAGTCATCATCACTATTACTTTCTGCCCTAGCCTTCTTCTTTGGGGGCTCATCATCTTCGGTAGCATGAGCATGATATCTTCTTTTGTTATTCTTCTTCTTCTTATTGAAGTTGTTTTTGTTGTCTTTCTTCTTCTTGGGACAATCTCAAGCAAAGTGTCCCTTCTCATTGCAATTGAAGCATCTGAGATCTTTCTTATCTTTATGATAATGGTGGTGTGAGGATCTTCTATTATGACATGATTCCTTCTTGGACTTGCCTTTCCTGGCATGTGTTGTGAGAGCTTGATCTTCATTTCCCATCTTTTCTTCTCAGGCCACAAGCCTAGCTTCTTCTTGAGAGCATTCTTCCCACAATCTGTTGAAGGAGATCAACTTCTTCCTTGCACAAATTCCTTGAATGAAGGAATCCCATGACCTGGGTAGGCCATTTAGAGTGGTCATCACCACTTCACCATTCTCCACCATTTCATCCACTGCTTCTAGTTGTTCCTTGATCTGGGAGACCCTTGAAAAATAAGATTGAATGGTTTCTCCATTCTGAAACTTTACTCCTTTCAATTAGTTCTGCAGGGTCATCTTCCGATTTATGTTCTTCCCTTCAAATAGCTTGGTCAAAGAGTCAAACATCTCCTTGGGTGTCTTTAGAGAGGACACATGGGGTATGAGATGGTCTTTAATGGAATCAGCAATGATTCTCTTTGCCTTGACCAAGTTCTTCTTATGCAATACCTTGGCCTCTTCATCCTCTGGGATAGGGATGTCTTCTTTCACATATGAGTCCAACTCATTCTCTTCCAAGATTAACCCAATCCTATACTTCCAAGCTCGGAAGTTATCAGCTCCTTCAAGCTTATCCTCAAGCTTGGTGTGGTGAGACATCTTAAAGAGTACTTCAAATGGAAATAGAAAAGATTTAGATCTTACCACTTGAAATGCTAAAAACTGGATCTGGTCCCGGATTAGGATTTGTCGAAAAAACCCTAAAAATTCAAAATGTGAATTTCAATTTTCTGAAAGGATAGAAAGATGCGCCTTGATGAGCTAATCATCCTGGTGTATTCAGAATTTGAGATCAGCAAAGCTTTACCCTTCATATTTGCCTTTTTTTCCTCCCGGGTTCACTAGGGAGAGCCCTAAATTAGGGTTTGAGTTTCCCGGAGATCTACCCAACCACAAATCTCGATCCAAAGCTCTAAACTTTGATTTTGGCAAGGAGCTTCCAGCTATGTCTTTATATTTCAGAAATTCCTATTTTTGTGGAAACCCTAATTTTTAGGGCCAAATCTAAAAATGCTCGGAATTGAATTCTGATTGGACAGGTAGATGCGCCTTGATGAGTAGAGTCAATCTACTATACTTCTTTTCCAAAATCTGTGGAGAGAAACCCAATAAACAAAAAACTCAAGTTTTCGTCACTGTAAAATGTCTTCTTCTCAGGTTAACTCTGATACCATGTTAAATTTTGAGCATTAATTCACAATACTCTAGTATCTTTGCTAAGAGAATAACATATACAATATATCAATGCATGACAATCACAATAAACATGATAAGCATCAGAAGAATCAAAAGCATGAGAGACAAGAGACACAGAGTTTCCGTGGGGAAAACCCTAAGGTGAAAAACCCCACAACTTCCTCAGAGATAGAGAGAGCAATGGCTCAACCAAAGTATAACCAAAATACACTGAGATAGTCTCCTAGTAGCAGATGATCCTCCTCCTCACTACTGCGCCACTTTCTGAGTGAGAGTGAGATACTTTTCCGAGTGATCTAAATAGAGATCACGTGATCTCTATTTATACTAATCTGTTTTCCCAGTGACCTTATGGGGCCAACTTGTCTAGCTAGGTACATCCACATTATAATATATATTTCAGGGCCAACCCCACACATGGTGGTCTAATAACCCATTGGCAAGTAGGCACACTTGCAACACTTGTCAATCCACATGACGACACTTCCTTATAGAGGAATGACACATCTCGTATAAGGGTACAATAAATATATATAAAATACACAGATGAAATACATTACGAAGTTACATATACATAAACAAGTTTTCCTGCTCGTCACTGTGGTATGAGATGGATGTTATGATATAAAGTATTTTGCACTGTTGTAATTTTATGAAAACCAATTTCAGTATTCCCCGTTTGTGATGCACTAACATGTATAAGAGTTGAAAATAAAATAATTTACATTTTTCTTCTCAAAATTCAACTACTCTTATCTAAAGTTATACTAGAAGGTTCTATCAGAAACTAGTAACAACCAAGTTTGTCCACTTCTTAAAAATTAAAATCACATTAATTCATGTGCCAAAGTAATGAGCTTATACTGAAGACAACTCCAAAGAAGTGGCCTCAAATGTTAGTAAATTATACAGGTTCTCCCTATATACTTTAAGGCGATGCACAAGAAAATTTCTGTGCTAACTTAAAATGTTAGTAAATTAAAATTTCAATTCATTTGTTGGTGTAATCAACTTAATCTTGAGACAACTCTTGGGAAGTTACCCTAAATGTCAATAAATTTAACCTTAAGACAATTCTTGGGAAGTGACCCTAAATATCAGTAAATTAAATAGCTTCTTCCTATATAGGCCACCACTAAATGCATTCTTGGAGCAATCTGATGTTGAATTAAGATTTCAATGAGAGTGGTCCTAAATATCTCTAAGTTGCGAAGTTTCATGAATATCTTGTAGATACTTCGACACGCCGCATAGGTTGGTTCTTGAACTGAGAATTATGCTGAACACTGAGATGCATAGATTAACTTGAAAATTATCAAATTCAAGAATTATCTTTGAAGATGGTTATTTTAAATTTTGAACTATAAACTCTTGAAGGTCTAGTGAGACCATAGGAAAAAATCTTGCAAACTGCACCACTGGGGCAACTTTAAAAAGGCCTAAATACATCATAGTATTGAATGTACTCAGAAGATCCCCCCCATATTACAAACATGTGTAGCGTGTCTATATAGTATATTTTGTTCATGTTAGATATTTAGAAGATTATTGACCATTCTGGAAGGAGTTAAAATGTTGTCACTAACTAATAACCTATTTATTTTGATGCTTGAATTACGTAATCTCCTAGCAATTGTTAGGCTGGCTTCTTTATAACAATGTCTTTTGAATGTTTCAGGTATTGAACGAGGGATAACGTCACTACAATTAGAATTTTGTAGGAAAGCATAAGTTTATCTGTTTCTAAGATTTGTCACTGGCAGAGAAGGGTGATTTCATAGTAAGCAAACTAGTGCAATTTCCTATGCAAGATTGTTCCTAAGCTTGGCTTTTGGTTTGAATCCTTGATGGCAAGAGAAAAAACTTGTTGTTAAGATAAAAAAGACTGCAAAAACTGGCAATGAGGTGAGATGGCTTTATGTTTTGCAAGATGTTATCATATTCATTACTATGTCAATAAGTTCATGGTTCTACGTCTCTTTTTTACTTAAAACTCGATTTATGTATGTTAAGGCTGCCACAAAGATTTTAGCTCGCCAACTTATTAGGTTGAGACAACAAATAGCTAATCTGCAAGGTAATCGTGCCCAAGTATGGGGAGTGGCAAGTGAAACACATACACAGGTGCAAACTCTGAAAACTGGGACTTGCTACTCATATTTTAATACATATGATGGCATTTTTTTTCTCTTCAAAAGTGATTGCTTGACAGAGTTTGGACTATATTCCTACAAGCTATGTATGCAAACACCTCTGCTGCTATGGGGATGAAAGGTGCTAGTAAGGCAATGGCAGGCTTGCATGTGCTAATCTTTACAAAGAATATGTTATCTATTATCAATAAATTAGATGAAGGGTTGAGCTTAAGTTCGGTTACGACATGAAACTGCTTTCCCATGTTAAGTGGAAGATCAATTGAAGCTGCAGTTTATCAACGGGATTGAACATGGAAGAAGTGCCTTATGTCTTACTTTGAGCAGTTTTAGCCTCTTGCTTGATCATGTGCAAGGAACTTGCAGTTGTGATCAAAAGTTATGTTATAGAGGTCAACAAAGCACACTCTAAGTCTTATGTGAAGTGTAGTCATTCAAACAGCTTGGAGGAGACTTTCCTTATTGGATTTTGGTTTAGACATGCTTGTGTTCATCACTCATAGCTTGATCAGAACATGGAGAGGTAAACTTGGGGTTAGGATGCTCAATTTCATCATGTGGTGGTCTTTAGAAGATGAAACCCTTCCATGTGTATAGTGCTCAGATGAGGAGGACTCCCTAGCACAAGTTTTGACCCAACAAAGTTGTGAAAGGAGTGATTGGCTTGTTGGGGGAAGAAGTAATCTTAAGGGCACAAATGTGATTATAGAAGTGATGTTATGACATTGTTTCACCTTCATAAACCTTATGTATGTAATAAAGGGTCAATGTGGACCTCATATGGTGCACACATCCTAAGAAAGAAAGCTAAACTATGTCTAAATGAGGAGTGCCTTGCTAGAAAGGATCAATGTTGAGTCAAGTGTGTCACACATGTCCATCAATGAAGAATAAAATTAAAAATAACCATCAAGAGGAGCGCTCACCTTTGGGAGTGACCAAGTGGACCCAAATCACCTTTTTCACCTCAAAACATGGTACAAAAGCCAACGATAGAGAAGTGCCTTTTATGGGAGGGTAAGATGTGGTCTCAAATCACCCTTTTGCACATTTTTCATGGAAATTGAGCTACTTGAATTGGAGTGCTTAGTAGGGAGAGGATCCCAATGGGGAAATTGATGATATTTTATTAGGACAAAAGTGGTTAAGACATTATTTTATTACTTCCTACTTCTTGACAAAGACATTCTAGGGTTTTTAAGAAGCTATAAAAGGAGAAGACATCTCATTTGAAACAGGGGATTTTAGGTGAAGGTGAAATACAGCTTAAAGGCCGTGTACATTGATTTTTTATCCATTGGAGGAGGGTTTGTGGCAAGGTTGTGTTTCCATCTGCTTAGTTCTTGTAGATCTAGTTGTGGTGGATTGTTGCAGATTGTTTTTTGTTGCTGAGATCTACTTGTCCAAGACTGATTTAGCAAGCTTTGTGGACTGTTTAGGTCAAGGGGCTGTGGCTGCAACCCTTGATGGTCTTCTCTTATTCCTAGATGTAATGGAAGATTTCAATAACAGATTTTTGTCCATTTACTCCTTTTTTCTATTGGATCTTCCTATTACGTGACTCATTAATGGTTGATAATTTGTGCATGTATTATCAGCTTTAAGAATTTCATCCAGCATTTCATGGCAGTCAAATTGATATTGTTGGTAGGGTACATCTATTAATGTCCTATTGATATTCTCCATCCCATTTCAAACCTCTTTTCTCCCGTGAATCCATGGCCCTAATTGTCAAAGGCACTGGTCCTATTGAATTCCACCATGCTTTTATTGAAAACCCTATAACATCAAGTCTATTAAATCTGATATACAAATCTGAAATTAAAGGATAGATTAGTAATTCCCCCCTCAAGCTGAAAATGAACCAGCCTAAAGTGAGAGGAAGGTTTTTGTGGTGACAATGGGAAAGTGAAACTTCACGAATTACTCTAAGGTTGTTCTTTGTTCAGGGACTTTGGTATCATTAAAGTGCAGGTTTTTGCAGTAACAAGTTCAACCAAAAAACATTTAACTAGTTAAACAAAGAAGACAAGTGGTTGTTAAGGGAATTCAAAAAGGAAGTCTATACAAGTTGGTGTGTTCACCATAGAATATTGTACAAGCTAAAATAGATGTGTTAGATTAAAACAACTTAGCATTGACATCTTGGACATCTTTTCATGCAAAGCATAAAATAGATCAAACATGGTAACTTACTAACTTGTCCTTGGCTTAGATTTTGATGATGACGGAGACCTGAAATCTTTTCAAGATTGCATTTATTGAGAGCAACATAAAATAGATTTTACACTAAAGGATTTTAGATAGGCTGCAAGCTCATTAAGGCTTGTCCATAGAATTATATATGGACCCGTGAAAACTATATCACAAGGTTGTGTTGGGTATTTTGTTATTCTTATTTATGATGAGTCAAGAAAGACATTCTATATATGTCATAAAGGGAAAGCTTGAATCTGTTTGAACACTTTAAAGTTCTTGCAGAAAATCAAATTGAGAAAGTGATAAAGGTGTCGAGGAACTCAGAACCATGTACTCATAAGAATGTCGTAAAAGGCTTTAGGCTATAACAACAAACAACAAGATACAATGCTAAGGTTTGGAATGAACCTCATACCTGAGATTTACAGTCGAAATTATTGTTGCCTCGGTCTTCCTTTAAGTTCTGGGCATATATATATTGTCATTGCAACTCACCCACGGTTCAAGTTTGTATACATGGAGGTGAAATGGGTTGACAGTCGACTAGTGTAGCGCCCAGCTCTTGAAAATTAGTTCCCACTCTCCACCAACTTCCCAAACTCAGTCCTATAGCCTCCTTTGATGAAGATTCTGCCCCCTTTTTAGACCACACGCTTCCAGCAAAGGCGATAATTAGTCCTGAAGAAGAGAACTCATCCCAACTTGTAGTGTGCGGCCTGTGTAACTAAGAAGCAATGTACAGTCACCCTCTTGTGGTTGCATGCCTTCAAGAAACACCCTCCACGAGCTCTAGGAGATAGCAATGGAGATTCCCAACAAGAATACCAATTTGATGCTTGCTCCGAATGACAATGTACACAATGTGTCGCTAGCCCTAGTGCCCAAACTCCTCCACAAATGGGTTGAGCCTTCCTCAAATAGAAAAATGCACTATCCAGATCTCTCTTTCACCTCGAGTTGACTGTAAACTGGTGATAGCAGATGATGCAAATGAGATGAAACGCCCAACAGGGAATGGTTGTCCACAAATGGTATCCAATTGCTGAGATATGACGGTAACTTTGCTTCAACAAGAGTTTCTCCCTCCCAAAATAGTAATGTATATCTTTAACAAGCAAATCGTTCCCTTGAGATCTGCGCCTTCCCTCACCCTCCAAGTCTGGATGGTACGGCCTCTCTTTTGTCACTGTTTTTTGTGGTTTTAACAGTTAGAATGACCTCTAGGGAGCAAGATGCCCTTCAATACTCAACTTGTCCTCCCTACAACACAATGTGGCAGCAGTAACCTAAAATATTATTATGCCATCTTTGACAAATGCGCTCTGCATGAATAGACCTCCAAACTCTGAATAGTGTCACGGTCTTAGTCCAAGTGATGAATCTCAGTCCTCAACAATGAATCTCTGTGAAGGCATTCGGCTGGACTCCCACTCTCTGCATTCAAACAAACAATGTTGGGGATTCCTTTCCCCACCCACGACTGCAGTCATGGTTGCAATCATGATAGTCCATGAGACAATGTTTTGTTAAAAACCCTGTGAGCATTGGTCAAAACCCCACACTTGGCATATACTAGCAAAACTTTTTTCACTAAAAATATGTCTCAGAATTTAATCCTGCATGAATTATGTGGGAATGAGCTTGTTTGCCTAAGGGAAGAGTGTTGTTGTTTACAAAGTCTTGCAATAAGAAAGCATGATGAGAGAAATCTAGGAGAATGCCTCGGTTTCGCATGAGATGGAGAGTGTTGAATGCATCTTTCAAATGGTTTAGGTCACATACTTTTCTGTAGTAGAGATGAAATTTGATAAATAAGGTATGAATGTTACCTGGTTAACTTGAACAGATTGGAAATCAAGCAGTGAAGTTGTCAATGACATCAAATCTCTGTATAATAACTATGTTGAAGGAAGGAACCAGTAAAAACCACAATTTATTGGGAAAGGTCCATATTTCATTTCAATCGGCCATCCGCACCAAATTTTTGAGTGTGCTTGTCCTTCTTGGGCTATACCCAAAATTCCCCCCATTTCTTTTTCCCCAATTTTTCTTCTCCATTTTCTTAAGCAAAGCTTCCCAATTTTTATTTCCCTCCATTTTTCCCAATTTTGTTTCACTCTATATTGATATTGCAATATTATACTAAAAACATATTATATTAATACTATATATTATATATAACCCTAACCTAATATCTATATATTCACATATTAGATATTTAATGTATAATATCTATATATTAACATACCATATATATTAAATATATAATAGTATATATTAATATTATATAATAGTATATATTAATATTATATAATAGTAAACTTTATATATATTATATATAGTTTATTGATAGTGAGAGTTTTAACAAAAAAAACTTAAAAGAAACTATTTTTATTGAAAACAGGAAAATAAAAGAAGATAGCATATGGGGAGTATTGTGCATTCCCCTAAAGTAAAAATTGGAAGTGCATTAATGTCCACAAATTGGAAATTTTGTCAATGGGTCTCAAAAGTACAAGTGTCATTGTCACCCCTCATATTGCATGAGTTTATTTCCTTCGTGATCTAGTGATACACGGCATACATTTCTTGATGGCATTGATGGGTTATCCTATAGATGTAGGGCCTTACTATCGACGCACACACTTTCCATGGCATTTCCCTTGTGCATTGTTAACGACGACCTCAATAGTGGGTGTGCAATGTATAGAGGAAAGTGGTTAGTGTAGAGTTATTGGTTTATGCCCCTAGAGCTTAGTAGTATTTCGTTCATTGATTATTGTTTTGCATCATGGATGTTGTGATATCTTTCAACATTATGGTGATATGTTGGGACATTAATTATATGCAGACGTGGTACATATTTCCTACATGATGATTCCCTTGGAATTTTGGGCTCATTTTCTATGACGATGGCACATTTAAATGGTTTGTATCACTCAGTTGTAGACATCATCATTATAGACACTATCATTAACAACCATAGTAGCATCAAGATTGTAGAAGCCTTCATCAACTACCAAATTATATTCCAATTTGTAGACACTCTTATCAATTCCAGTGATAGAAGCAACAAACTTGCAGAATCTTTCATCAATTGGCAGAGTTGTATTTCCAACCAACTTAGTATTAGTCATGTCAAAAATATAGGAAGAAACACTAACATTTGGTTCATAGTCAATATTGTCACAAGCTCAACGAGGACCAATGCCACGTTTTTTAACCTTGGTGCCATCATAGAATTCAATCTCACGCTACTAACATGAATTTGACACTGCTCTACAAGATAAATTTTCGTTGTCACCCTAAGTGGTAGAAACTACCCAAAAAAAAGATCAATGGAGGATTTGGTCGATTCCCCCCTTTAGGTTGAAGGACAACTAAATTTGAAAACCTACATTCAAGAATAAGAAAGGGGATCATATAGGGACTAGGAAGAATTATTGTTTTATGGAATATCACACAATTTGAGGCGGTTTTAGGCGTATAGGAGAAGGTTTTATGCGTATAGGAGAAGCTCAGAGAAAAGGGGGTTTGGATATGAAGGGTTTGAGATAATATGCAATGGAGAAAAATGTGTTTCACATACAACAAGAAAGGATATAATAGAACTAGAAAAATTGAGAGAATGGTGTTGTTACCTATGCCATTGATGAAGCATGAGGCAAACAACATAGGCCCCTTCATGATGAATACCTTCAACTTATCTATGAAACCCATTTGATCAATATATCTACTGATATCGTTTGCTTCTTCTATTTCATTTTGGCCTCCATATTTCGGTTCCAGTGCCATGTTTTCCCTGGGATGGTTTTCGTCCTTTAATGTGACTATTGATAGCAACAATGGCAAGAAACAAGCCTCCAAAATTTGATTTTTTGGTCACATGATTCCCGCTCCACATGTAGCGGGTCAAATTGGTAAGGTAGGAGAGTATATCATAATATATGACACCCTATTTATTATGGCATCACATAAATCCCCCCATTAGTGGTTAGGGTGGCTTAGTGGTTAAGAAGGGAGGTCCCTCACATACGTGGATATTTTGGTGGATGTAAGAGTTGGTGTGTTTGTAAGAGAATTTTTCATTGTTTGTGGATGTATATATCATGTATTTGTGAGAGAAGGTGTTGTATTGTTGGTGGATGTGTGAAGTCTTAACATGTTTTTTTTTAAGGTGTTTGAATACTTAGTGAGTTTAACACATCGGTAAGTGGATATTAATGAGATATTTTCAGTTTTTTTGCGATTAAGTATTATTTTGCCATATTTTTCAATGTTATCTTGTATGTTCTCACTGAAACCTTTCATATTTGAAGGAGAAAACTCATTCTATGCAAGTTAAAAGATATATCAATCTCGGTTTTATGCATATAATATAAGCTTCTTCTTTCTTATTATTCATTCTCCAAATTATTGTTGTCAACTAGAGATAAATTTGTATGCATTGATTAGTGACCTATACATACAACCTGCACCAAAAAAACCCATGACCTTGCAATCTGAGTGTATGGGGGTTTTATATGTATCTAGTAGGATGTGGAATGAAATTACATGATGGTTGACACAATGTGTGAGAATGGAAAAAGAAAGGGGGCATGCAAATTCTTGAGAATGTGTCAATAATTAATGATACTTGAGTTAGTTCCACCATCCTAGGAACCCAAAGATATTTAAGGGGTAAGGGTCCTACCCTAGTTTAAATATCGACTTAGTAAATTAATGTATGGGGCCATCATCTTTGAATAAGGTCCACTAGGTAGTTGGAGTGTGGTTAATTTATGTATAGGGTCATCCTCATGGAATATAACCCACTAGTTAGTTGGCACTCATTAAGGTGGGGACCTTTAGTGGTTAGGGTTTTGGTAGTGAGAAATATCTATAAAAATAGGAAGTTATGTAATTTTTTGTGAAGGCTTATTAGTATATTGGAACTCTAGATCCCTTAGAGAGGTCATGTGTGGTAACTTGAGGCAATATGTCCTTGAGATACATACATGGATATAAAACATCCTAATGGATTTGATATACACATTTGGAATCCAAACATCCCCTATATATGTCATATGTGGTGGTTTTCATCCTCATTCCTAGCCCTTTATCCCTAGGTGTGTATGTTTAGGGCCTATGTCATAGGTTTCCCACATTTACCTTATCTAGATCCAAGACTTGTATATGGGGATTAAAACCTCATAAAGGAAATATTATCCCCATACAAAGGACATGTATCCCTATTATAGGTGAATTATTGTGGTTTGAGTCCTTGAGAATGAACCTCAAGCCCTGGAACCTTCCCTCAAGAGCTAAGGTTCAAGTTTCATCCTTGACAATTTTTATATTCTAAGATACAAGTTGGTTCTCCAAACCTGCAAAAAAAGTTTGTATCCTCACCTATAAGCTTAGTATTCCCCATATAGGCATGTGTAGTAGTCTAAGGTATCATTCATAACCCTTTAGTCCTCAAGTTACCTTTAGGTCCTAAGCCTTGGTTTTCTTCCCCCAACCATATACCGGGTCCATAACGTCATCGACCCAATTTATAGTCCATAACATTTTCTTATAGTTCTTATGGTTTATATGTATGGAATCAAGCTAGGATCTAGAGGATGTTTGGCTTTCAAGTAGGATTTGATTCCCATTTTAATATTGTTGAGTACAATATGGATTGTTTGCATAGCATTTGCCAAGGTTTGGGGCCAAAACTTAGATTCTAAGGTGATACTAATGACCTAATGGATCCATGGGATGTACATGATTCTTGAGGTCCATTTCTTGTTATAGGGCCAAAATTTGTGGTCTTAATACATAAATTTTGTCTATAAGACTTATGGGTCATATGTGGTACCAATGAATTCATGCACCTAGGAAGCTTCAAGCTCTAACCCCCTCACCTCGTACCTAACCTTAACATCTAGACCCAAACTAAATAACATGATAACTCATAAACCACTTAACCACTAGTACCAACAAAACCATAAACCCTTCCCACTAACCCATTGATCCCTTAGGTGCCTCGCTTCTAATCCAAAAACTACCCAAAGCCTAGCACATTATGAAATTGTAGAAAATATCCCCTTAAGCCAGTGTCCCTCTAACCCTAACCCACTACCACCTAACCCAATCACTAGCATGCCTACTGCACCAAATCAACACACTAACACAATAAACTTTGACCTTGGGTTATTTATAACCAAGGTTTTAGATCAAATACTTTGACATCAAGGTTTGAATGATCACTGTATGGGATTTTAAAAGGATGTTGCAATTCTGCATAATTTTTCTATATATAAATAAATTATTTTCTTTTCTTTTCTTTTCTTTTCTTTTTTAGTTTTGATGGGTTTTTGTCTTTTTAAGAACTCTAAACAGGTTTTTGCATGGAAGATCACTTGAATGGAGGCAGTTGCGACTCGGGCCAAACGATTGTATCATTCTGATTGATCCTCCTTTCTGTGAATAACTCCTTGGAAGAAAAGAATGTTGCAGCAATAGTTACTCAGCAAATTATGGCTTATCTTTTTTTTTCCCGCAGATGCAACACTGCAAAATCCCGCCCAAATTTCTACTTTTGCAGCTACAACACCACTTCATCTAGCTTATCTCTTTTTCCCGCAGCTGCAACACTACTCAAATCCCACCCAAGTCTCTTTTTCTGTGCAGTTGCAACACTGCAGAGTTGTTTATTTCACTTATTTTTTAGCAGCTGCAACTCCATCAAAATTGCTTATCTTTCCCATTTCGCGCAACTGCAACACCACTAACTATGGCTTATTTCTCTTTACTGCAGCTGTAACACCACTAAAATTGCCCATTTTTCCTATCTTTAGCAGTTGTGGCTCCGCTAAAGTTTCCTATCCTTCCTATTTTACCACAACTGCAACACCGCCAAGTTGCCTATTTTCCCTATTTCGAGCAGCTGTGACACCTCCAAAAGTGCCTATTTTTCCTATTTCAAGCACCTGCAACACCTAAATTTGTCCATTTTTCCTATTTTGAGCAGCTGCAACACCTCCAAAAGTGCCTATTTTTCCTATTTCGAGTAGCTGCAACACCTCTAAAAGTGCCTATTTTTCCTATTTCAAGTAGCTGCAACACCTAAATTTGTCCATTTTTCCTATTTCGAGCAGCTGCAACACCTCCAAAAGTGCTTATTTTTCCTATTTCGAGCAACTGCAGCACCTAAATTTGTCCATTTTTCCTACTTTTGGTAACTGCGACTCCACTAATTCCTCATTGAATACTCATTATTTCTTTGCTCATCGGTATTAGCAGTCTCCATCGATATCAGCGCTCTCCAGCAGTTGCCTATTTTTCCTATTTCGAGCAGCTGCGACACCTCCAAAAGTGCCTATTTTTCCTATTTCAAGCAGCTGCAACACCTAAATTTGTCCATTTTTTCTATTTCGAGCAGCTGCGACACCTCCAAAAGTGCCTATTTTTCCTATTACGAGCAACTGCAACACCTCCAAAAGTGCCTAGGAGAAGATCAAAAATTATCCAAGTATGGAATTATTGGTAAAATCTTCCTAACTGGACTTAGGGAAATGCTTGCCACAGGGCATAGGATGATGATAAAAATATTTTGAGAGTGGATGTCTAGAGTGTTGTATAGTGCATCCAACCATATGATTGTCCTGACCAAAAAGTCCTTTAGGAAGAAGATATCAATCTGCCAAAAGTGTCTCTCAGCAATATTTGCACTACTCTAGAAAAATGTCATCGAGGAGAGAGAAAGAAGTTCCAGAAGCTGAAAGTGGTCTTGATGGATTCACCTTGTTGGCCTCTACCCATTGGGTATCTCACTTGCCAAATTTGAAGGAAAAATGAAATCTCCTTGGTGACCTACGGTTTGAAGAGAACTGGTTAAGTGTCAGAAAAAGAGTTTGAGAGACCATTTGGAAACGCTTGCAAGGGGGTGTTCCTCTGATGATAAAATTCATCATATGATATGGTCCTAATGAGATATTCCTCCTTTAATGGAAGAACACAATTGAGATCCTGAGCAGATATAACATGATGGACCATGAGTACATGTCTACATTGATGGTAACAAATATAAGTAATGTTGTTTTTTTATTCATATTTGGTGGATCCCAATGAACTGGAAGTTGAGAGGATCCTTGATGTACCTCGTTGTCACTAGGATAGCTGATGCAACTTGCAGTAAGGAGATGTGCGTATTTTCTTTGTGATAGTTGGTGTTTAGATTGGTGCCTCACTCATTTTCACCAAACCAAGTTCACTCCACTCAAGGAAGAATTTCGCTACCAGCTAGAAGAAGTATTTTCTGGGGTTCCCTATCTTTGGAGGAGTTTCTCCTTTGTTCTTTGGGTTTGTCTTCTACTATATGTGATTACTATGTATTTGGATGTATGTTGTACTTTGAACTAAGATCTCTATCACAAGGTTGTCGTGTTTTATCCCTTGTGGTTTCCAAGGTCAAAATATTGTGTCTATTATTTCTATGCTTGGTTGTTGTTTTAGTGATCCTACTATATATTATACTACATATAATATTTGAATTATACTGCTACCTTTAAAAACTATCAAGTAAACCTTTAAGGGAGGTCTTTCCAAAACCCCACCCAAAACACATGTTGGACTTTGGGGGGGGGGGTCTTTCCAAACCCCCCCCAAAAGTCCAAAAGTCCAACAAGACTTTTGGGGGGGGGTCTTTCCAAACCCCCCCTAAAAGTCCTGTTGGACTTTTGGACTTTTGGGGGGGGGATTTTTAAAAACCACCCCCAAAAGTCAAATTCTAAGGACTTTTGAGGGGGGGTCTTAAGGACCGCCTCCAAAAGTCCTGAGAATTAGACTTTTGGGGGGGGTGTTTTCAAAACCTCCCCCAAAAGTATTGAGAGTTGGACTTTTTGTGGGGGGGTGTTAAAACACTACCCCCAAAAGTATTAAGAATTGGACTTTTGGGGGGGGGGGTTTAAAAAACCACCCCCAAAAGTCCTGACAATTGGACTTTTTGGGGGGGTTTGTAAAAACCGCCCCCAAAAGTCCAATTTTTGGGACTTTTGAGGGGGGTTTTTAAGAACTACCCCCAAAGACCTAAAAACACTTTTGGGGGGGGTTTAGCAAAACCGCCCCCAAAAGGGTATTTTGTTGTAGTGCATCTGCCCCTTCATTGCATGGGAATTTTTAACAAAGGCAAGGTAGCCATTTAGTTATAGTCAAAATGATTTGGTCTGGTGGAAAAGAAGAGATAAGAAACAATCCAATAAATACTCTTTAATAAGTTTTATTTGTTATCTCTGTATGATTTGTAGAGCTTATTGTCCAATAATTGTCCAGTAATACTATACTTGTTTACATGCATGAATCCAAGCTTAATTAAGTTTTCCATCTATTCAATGCATGTAAATTCCATTTTTAATAGCAAAAATATTTTCAAATTATCGGGTGGCCTGCAACTTTTGTCGAATTTTAAGTCTTAGCTCATTTGATCTCATGGAGGAAGAATATACCTTTGGAAGTGGGAATTTTTCTTGCATTCATGGGAGCAAGCTTTAACCCCTAGATTTTCTTATATATCAAAGATTCAAAATGATTATAACTTTGTTCCATATGTGTCATGTGACTTTCCATTGTAGCTCTCTTACCTGATTCTTTGAAGTTTTCTTTGAGCTAGTTGTTTAGTTATTGCATCAGTTTTGTTGGACTTGGTCCCAGATAGGATGTGCAATCACCAAGGTGCTAGAGTCTATTTGAGTCTATCTAAATTAACTTATCCCCTTGACCTCGACCAAGGGGGAAAGTGGGAAACCGAATCAAACAGTACTCAGATCCTGGTGCATTCCATTTTTTATATTATCTATCCTTTCGTATCATTCTTGCACCTCTAGCGATAAAGGAATTTATTTGAGTCGTACATCTTGCATGATCGATCTAGTACCATTGATCTCCTTCCATGATTAGCCCCGCGGCCTTCCGCGGTCTTCAATCTCTCAAACGCCGCCTTCCTCGCACCTTAGATCTGCATAGTTATTATCAACCGTCAGTTTGGCCCCTATCCACATCCTGACCGTCCAAAGGTGCAGCCTTTACCAAGATTCATGAATTTGGAACGTGTCGACACTCCGTGCATATTCAATTTGTGAACTAAACCTCTGTCGCTGATGCCTTTTCCCACCAAATCTGCACCGTCGAAACATGCGGTCCCTACCAAAACTTCACAAATCTGAAAAGTACATTTCCCCGGGCATATCAAATCACTAAAGTACCTTTCATCCGTAGATTTGTCCTTCCACCCGTTGATATAATTTCCAACTTGCTCGCAAGCTAGAAACACTCTGCCCACACTTAAACCGTCATATCTTACTTTTTCTAACAGTGCTTGTGGTCGTCAATCTCCATCAAGCTTCTATAACCATGGTGATCAGGACATTATCTAAGTTACAACATATAAAAAAAAAATTATCCTAACTCCCGACATTTGGCAAGAAGGATCGGCCGCCCCTTCCTTTAGTAGAGAATTGTGAATTCACCCGTATCCAAGATGGGGAACAGAAGAAGGATTGACCGACCCTTCTTGCTGTATAGAACTATTAGGAAATGAATCTTGGGCACAAGTGTCATCCTACCCTTCATTTATGAGGGAATTGTAAAAATATTCAACCTCAGAAGGCGAGGGTGTCAATTCATGTATATGAAGAATGGTGAACACTGAAAGAAGACTGATCACAATAAGGGTCGGTCAACCATTCATTCACGAGATAAATGTATACACAGCAAAATCCCTTTCATTGGCCCCTTTGGCATCACCTTGTAAACATCTTGAAGTCTCACCCAAAGCGAATATGGGGGTTGCATAATTAAGATTCTCTTAACCATAGCGATGCACATATGTGGTTACGATCTTCGCATAACGTTCTATTTAACATCTACTAACTAATGGGATAGAACACTAGATGACTTCGCGCTTGGAATCTATCGCAGTATATAGAACTACGTTGAATCTCTATTGTATTCACTAGTTAGCTACGAATTCGTCAAACTATGTGTTACTTCTTCACAATCACGCACTTGTATTCCAATTAATCAATGTGCAATCACCATTCACATACATATAAAGTAAGTACAAAAACTCACATAAACTCAAATACAAAACATGTCATAAACTCATACACATAAACAAGAAGGATTGGTCGCCCCTTCTATGATGATCGCTCGTTCTATGATTGATCCTTATCTCAAACGACTCTATAAAATGTCCATTCGATCTCTCATGGATAATGTTAGCAGATTTGTTCTTAATCAGTCAATTGATTTTGAAAATGAGGGGCCGTTCCTTAACCATCGATCATTAGCATGAACATTTGTAAGTATACATCTAATACTAAAACACTAATTTATAATTATAAACATTGTATGCATTCTTATATTGACTACTTAATATTTATTGTTTTGCAGATAAAGCATGGTTGCGTTGTTGAGCCTTAGTAAACACTAGGAAATCTCATTCTTTGAATTGACAAAAGATCACTACCTTGATCCATTCACAAATGGATGGTATGTTGATATGGATGAACCAGATAATTTGCACCTGGATTTATATCTATTCTGCTTGGATAAGGATGGAGCTCAAACTAGAGCTGGAATATTGACATATGCAGATCCCGTTTCTGATGAAAAATTGGAATTCAAGTTGAAGTCGTCGATAGAGAAACGTGTTACCTTCTACAGCTTGATCTTATGGTTTGTAATTATCAACCAGATGTAATGAAAAGTGGTCCCGATCCAGATCCGATTTCCTATGCAAAGCAAGGGTGGGTTTTTCCCTCGTATGATGTTTCTAATCGTTCTGGAATTGATACCACGTCATCTTTGAAGAAAGGAATTTTGTCGGTATGGAAGAAAAGATTCCTAGCTGCGAAAACTTCCTCTGTATTGCATTACATGAATATAAATAAGAGGTTGATAAAGGTGAGACATGAAAGGATTCTTATGTACCATAGAAGAGCATTTCTCCAATTTATTGTAAAAGATGTGGACAAATATTCCTTCAAACAACTCAAATCAAGTCCTTCTAAAGCGATGATGCGGAAAGCGACTAAGAGCTTCGAAAGTTCAAAAGAAGTTCAACAAGAGCAGATCAAATTCTTTTTGTTCAATGAGAAAGTTTTTTCCATTGATGTAACAATATGTGTTGTTGCGCCTCCACACTTACAATATCGAAAGGTTGATGAGGAGGTCGTGCAAAAGATGGTTGTATCTCTTCTACATACATTTACAACAACATTGAGAGATGTTATTCTATTGCCTTTCGATAAGGAGACCACATTGGAATTTCTTCCTATAAATGAAGAAGAAATTAATTTTCCATCAGTAAATTTGTATATATTGGATGGGCAGCATACGATTTCTGTGCAGAAAATAATCATTGCAGATGATCAATATAAACAGCTCCATTCAAGGTATCAACATCGAACAACTCGTCTTCTACATAGATATGTTCCTCAGCACATCATCAACAAATTATGCAAACAACAAAATTTATCAAATAAGGAATTTGCAAACACTCCATTCATTTCTCAAGTTGTAAAAGCAAGGGACAAATGGATATCCTGCGGTACTCCATCCTTCCCAGGAAAGGGAAACGTTTCCAATGATGCTTGGCAGGTATAGAATTTTTCTTCATATCAATCAAAGTCTTTAGATTGTTTCCTGTGTTATGAAATTACAAATTAACTGGAATATTCAATTGTATATGTTTGCAGTCTTTCCAAGCTGAATGTATGGATATCTTTGTTGTTCAAACAATGGACATCTTTAAAGACAAGCTAACTCTTGTTTTGACATCGGATCGACTATGGAGCAAATGGATGTCTCTATTCAAGCTTTACAAAATTGGTTCATTTCCATGCTCACCCAAGAGCATCACTCAAGATGATTTTGTTCAAAATAAAATAAGGAATCATGACTCTAATTTTTTTAGACGATTGTGTGATCTTGATGAAGATGAATATACCGTTGTGGCGGACAATATAATCAACGGATCGGTTTGGATGAGCACATCAATCAAGAAAAAAAATTGCGCAGAAACTTTATATCAATATTGCAAACGAATCAAGGAGAAGAGGTCAACCAGGCATTTGATCATTGAATATTTCAAAGTTAATGATGATCAAATTGATCGATCACAAATTGTCACTAACCATAACATCATTGAAATCTATAAAATTGCACCAAACCATCTTCAGCAACTATGCAGTATTTTATGCTCCGGAAAGCAAGCAAAATCTCTGAGTAAAAAGAGAAAGAACGAATCTAAAGTGGATAATGGTACCAAAATACCAAATGATGCTCGGAAAATATTGAATCTATATATCAATAAATAGAGGATGGGTATGTCCATTTACGACGTCAAAAATAGTTCACAGTTTGCTTGTCAATGTTGTTATCTCGCATCTTTGCTCAACATACTTAGGTCCATTGCATTTTTCGGTGCGGCAGTCAGCTATGAATTTGTTGCTGTGGATATGTGTAATTGTGATAGTCCATGGACAGAACAAGAAATGCTTGCATTTTTGTACTACTTAGAAACAAATGGAGAGGCATGTACTTGTATTTTTTAAGCTGATATGGAGAACTCTTGTATGATTTCTAAAGCTTTCACAATTTTCAGCAAGAAATCAAAAAAACATGTTGCTTGGAATACTACAAAGGGAGTTTATAAAGAATTCTCCAAGGACTTGTTTATATGATTCTCTATTATACAGTGTTGGAGCATTGGAAGGGACAAGGATATTTTGTCTACTTCTCAAATTGATATGGATTGGAAGGACAAGAGCCTACCGACGATTGATTTACCTTGGCCCAAGGTTAAAAATGATAGTGCAAGAAGCCATGTGTTTGCAAGAGAAAGGACACGAGAATTCTTGGATCACATAGTTTCCAGACAGGTCTCTTCTCCAGGCACAGTTATTTCGTTGTACATAGGAGGTAGGATTCTTCATTCGTTTATTAGGTCTCCAGAAAGAATAGTTATTTCTAATGTGGAGACAATACAACAAGGGCGGTTTATGAACAATTTCTATCATGAATTGGGTATAAAACAAGGTATTTCTATTAACATTTTCAGATGTCTTTGATTTTATTTTACTTTTCTCAGTCAATTATGTTCAATAAATTCTTCAAATTCCTATTCTACTATAGCTTCAAATAAAGAGCACACCCAGGTATCGTCTAATCAAATTATACTATCGGATGACGAAAGTGAATGTGATAGAGAATCCACAAAGAACTACCAAACATGAGCACAAACAGGACAAGAAGGTAAAAATTTATTTTTCAAAGGTTGTGGTTAAATTAACTAAATTATGAAAGGGGATAGTGACCTTGAATACTTGCAAAACATTACATAAAATGTATACCTGCAAATTTCCAGGTCAACATGTAGATCATCCACAGCCAGAGCTGGCATCGACGATGTCCCTGGATATTGGCCAGCAAATCCTATTAGAGAATAATGGACTAGGTGGGAGCTTGGACAATAATGAACAAGGCGAGAGATTGCACAATAAAGAACCAGAAGAGGGCTTGGACAATATTGAACCTGGAGAAGGCTTGGTGTCAAAACGCAATCTCTCCAGCGATGTTACTCACCAATCAAATGTTGGCCTGCCATTGACAAGTAAAAGACAAAGAATATTTTCTACTTAAATTGATAAGACAAATTTATTCCGAAATATATAATGACAAACAATATTTCTGTGCAGCTCCCCATACAAAAATATTATTGATATTAGAAATGGAAGGTTTTCTATTTCTCAAGAAAGTCACAGAAAATGACTCCAAAAGAGGAAAAAAAAAAGGAAATCAAACAAATATTGTTGGAGGGGAAAGATTTTAAAAGGGGGAAGAGAATTCAAATTGTGAATTTGAATTTAAACATAGAAGAACTTCATATTAGTCACGAACACATGCCATTCAATTTTTGGAATTACTTCTTTCCAAATTCAATGTTGGGATTTGGTCATCTAAATGTAGTGTCAATGAGGGGAAGCCACTGCTTACAAAATTTTTGATGGAAGGCGGTAAAGATAAATCATATGAGCAAAAAATTTTAATTATTTGGTTTCAAGAGAGATGTACCAACGATCAAGAAGGAAATACACAAAAAAATATGGAGAGTGTGTGGACGGAGTTCCCAATGAAAACTTCAGAAAGTAATACATCAATGATTGTTTTCAAGGGTGATGGTGAGAAAGCACTTCCATTTGAAAACTGTATTTTGAGTAAGCCCTTTATTGAATTGTCCGCTAGGACAGATACTAAATTGGTACATCGACTTTGGAAGCATTTTAGTAAAATGCATGATTCAGCTGATATCATAACCTTCAATGGCTTCTCCTAGTTGAATCCTGGTTGAGTGACAACCATCAAATGTAACCTATTATTGCATATTTCTAGATGTAATCTATCATTGCCTATCATTCAATGTGTTTTCTGTTTTTTCCGGAGACGTTGCTATTTTCGTCTGAATGTAACATATTATTAGTTCAGTGTGATGCTTTTATTAAATCATTTGAATTTGTGAAATTTTGGGTGATTTTGGGTGATTTTTGTATTAATCTTTGGAAATCAACATCTTCATGTACAGTTGCATGGTTGTGATCATTAACTTCATGAACAAAGTGTTGTTGTTGTTATTATATATATATATATATAGTCACTGTTCTTGTATGCAATCAGGATATCACCGCAAAAGAAACTATTGGTACTGGGAGTAGAGGGATTGCTCTTTGAGTTCGGATGTTATCCAACATTGAAGATTCTTCCAAACAACCTCATTTTGTCCATAATTGCTATCGTTATTATACACGCATGTTCAGCCCCGAAATTATCAGTGTTGCCAGAGAGCATTTCGACATTGCTCTGTGGTTTTCCTCGCTCAACAACATGGAAATTAAAATTTTCCTTGGTGTATTTGAATGGTTGAAAAATGAATAATTTGTATTTATTTGGGGTCGAGAGCAATGTAAACTTAGTATTATTTATAATCACTCAATGTCTGCATACTATAATGTTGGTGAAGTACATAACATATACAAAAATTTGTTCAAGGATGTACTTATCCAATATTGAGATGTATATAAACAAACAGACATGTTGTTTATAGATGAAGGGCAATATCAATCAGTAGATAGTAGCAAGAAAAACTGCTTGAAAATGCCAACTAGTTGGAAATTTGATGATTCACAAGAAAGAGATATAACTATAAAAACAATGTTGTGTTTGTTCTCTGTTGAATTATCTCGGGCCTCGTTCAAAAATGGGGTGTTGGTTAAACACATTCAATTTCAAATGACCATCATATTATACAAAAAAAAATCATTTAGTGATTTGTATATTTTTTACAACTCCTATACATTTAATTGAGGTAAGTTTTATTGCACAGCTCTCATATTATTTATGGACATCATACCATGTATCTGGTAATGTATTTCAAAAATTGTTCAACATGAAAGCAATATACTTAGAAACATTGAACCATAATATTTTATTGACTGGGTTGTGTGTGTGTTTTTTGTTTGCAGATAGTACTAGAATATTTGTTTCTAGTAAACCATTTATCATTTTTTATTTCAATGGCGTTTTGTTACACGCATTACATAGAAAATAGAAACCCGGATTGCTACGAACACCAGACATCGAAACATCAACAAAGTATTATTTTATACGTCCGGGATTAAGGGAATGTTTTGAAAAATGCTTTAGTGTTTTTGAGGTTGGGGTATGGACATCTACTCAACGAAAAAACGTTGACGATTTTTTGCCTAGATTATTACAAAGAACGGGATTGAAAAGGGAACAATTTAGATTAAATTTAACACAAGAAGTTTGTTCTTCCATAGCCAGAGAGTTTTTCAGGGTGATGGAAATCCTTATGTATTTCGCAAGCCTTTAAGTATAGTTTGGGACACTTTGATCCATGGTTGGGATCAGACAAATATAGTGATTGTAGATGACTGGAAAGAAAAACATGTTTCTAACGAGGAAGGGAACTGTATTATAACAAAAACTTATACTTGGGAAGATGTCAATGACACATTCTTGTTAGATCGATTATGGCCTTTCTTGTTGCACCTGAATGGCGTGAGCGATGTGAGGCCAATTGTGAATAAAATAAAAATGAAAGTATTTTGTTAAATAATACACTTGAATGTTTGTTTGTACTAGTATGTTCAATTTCATTGTGATTATAATTCTTGTAAAGTGTCGAGTTTGGTTTCTGAAAATGAAAAATCAGAGTTTGAAATTACTAAAATCTGTTTTAAAATTTCAAGATTAAGTATTGGAAATGTAAAAAGTAACCTTCCAAAAGGGAAAGTGAAAATCTGCCCTTGGCAAATCAGATGAATGGGAGAAACCATCGAAGGATAGAACTGGAGAAACTCTGTACTTGGAGAATTGTAATGTTTTACAATCTTAAAAGAATTTCAGTTAGTTTCTCTTTTCCTTTCTTTTTTTATGTGTATAAAGTTTCTTTGATTCATTTTGGTTTTTCATACATACATCTAGTAACTCTGTTTAAATTGTATTGTTAAATCATAAAACATATAAATCTATGTGCTTGATTTATCATTCATATGATTTATATGCAGGTTATGCATCAGTAAATTTCTTTACTTGATTCATATTGTTTCACATTCTGCAATTACATAACAATCATTATCATCATATTAAGTTAATTTGCTAAGTTAAGTTATTAAGCATCTATTTAACAGCTTCATAAATAGGCTTATGCCTATCATTCTAAGAACATACAGGAGGCATCCATCCATCAATGAGTTTGTGACAGCATAAGCATACATGTATTACATAAATGGAGTTTAGCCATTCATCATTCACATACAAAATTAATACAGCAGAGATGTAAGAACAATAAACTCATAAAAGTAACAAGACAAATAAATGACCAGCATGCAATAAAAGAACTGATAAATACAATGGATCTGATATCCTATAAATTTATAAAAACCAGTATACAACTAGAAGCATCGTGCAATGAAATATCTGAAACAAAATAGTTTATCTAATCAACAATATAACAGAAAAATATGCTATGAAAGTATAGGAGCCATACCTAGATATATGACCTAGCAGCTACCATTACCTTGATAGCTCCAATAGTGCAACTGAAGGTGGGGGGACGACTCTCCACCCAACCAACCCCCAGCCAAAGTTTGAGGCCCCCGAGCCCCCAATGATTAACCCTATGTTAGTGCTATCTTGCTTTCCTCTCCTCCAGAGCTCCTCTTCCAAGATGGCCAAAGACAAAAAGATCCCTCTCTTCACTTCTTCTCCTCCTTTTATCTCCTCCTTCTCCCAATTTCTTAATTTCTTATTTAATGCAATTTGTTTTTCCTTATTTTATTTCATATTCCCAATTATATTATTATCTTACATTATTTTATATTACATTTTATTCATTATATTAAATATTCTCTATATGAGGGTTGTTACATACTCCCCCCCTTCAAGAAACTTCGTCCTGAAGTTATAATATTCAAGCAATAAATACAATACTTATTCAATCAATCAATCAAGTAAATACTAGAATATATATAGGTAGATAGTACTATTGTGAAGTTTAGAGATTTATATGTGTGTACACCACATAGAAGTCTCCAAACCGCAGTAATACAATTAAACGCCCTAAGTTACAACATGCTCTTAAATAATTCCCTATGAGTCTAGTATGCAACCATATTAACAATCATGCAGCATACATACATAAGCATTAGATAATTAATTAATAATTAATGACTGTGTGTTTGTTTACTTCCTCTTTCCTTACTCACCCTCTCCCTGAGAATCATACCATCCGATCAACCTCCCTACACCTCCAGATGGTCCCGCTCGCCATGGCACGGGCCCTCTACTGTAACCTATCTGCGGATCATACAGTAGGCATCAGAAGTTCCCCGGGAAGTTACCGCGGCATTGCCACCTTCCCAACTTCTGGTAATAATATGGCCTCATCGGTTTCTAATCAAAATCTGGGCCTCATCGGTACTAGTCGGCATCTGGTTCCCGGTACCCCGATCCTGATACTCTCGGTACCCCCGATCCTGATATCAGGATCATTATACCCCAGGCTTCTTGGAAGGCTAGCCTAAACATCCTCCCCAGGCATCAGAAGTCCTTCTCCATAAACCTCCCTCCCGGTGAGTATGTCTACAATTGTGGACTCTGGTCACATCAGAAGTTCTCCGGGAAGTATCTATGGCACTGCCACCTTCCCAACTTCTAGTACTAAAGTCAAGTGTTGCTGGCATAGAGATAATTGTTGGGCTTGTCCCCCAACCCATAATTTATTTATAGTAACCATTCTCATTCGTGGTTATGGGCTCCCATGAAATCATAGAATACTTAGCCTCATCAGGCTATTTGAGTGGATCACCTGGAACAAATGGCACTTGCCATAATGGATAATCATTAGTAACCATTTCTCAATATAATAATATCATGGATCAACCTTAAATTTTGTGCTAACAAGAATGTCTAGACACCAATTCATATTGCATTGCATTACATCATAAGCCATTGTCACGATAAGTCATGCCAAGTTTAACATCTAATGCATGTAGGTGCTTTTTTCTACCATCATAACATAACTGGTCATGGTACTCTCATAATTTCACTAAGCATCTCATAAACATGTCATCATAAGCTGCCATTTTTCAACATTAGTACTATCAACATGGAGTAACAACCAACATAATCCATCATCATGTCAAATATTCATTCTACGGGAGCAATAAGGGTTAGCATGAAACGATAATATACATGATACCAAATATCTTCACTAACACATAACATAGCTGTAAAATACCAAAGTTCATCACAACATGCTTTCATACCATTTATGTGCCAAATGTCATTTATCTCTAGATGCAATGGTAAGCTATAAAATCATTTTATGTTCCACACATCATCTATCTTATAAAGCACCATAACGTCATGAAATAACATCAAGAACTATCACATGCACAACCCAATCATCAAATTTCACATGAATAATGCATGACCATGAATCACATGTCTATAAGGCATCATTCTAATAACAACGTGTAATAACACCATATCATGTACCACATAACTTACATTTCAAGATGCCATAAAGAAAACTATAAATTACCAATTGAGTATCAGCAATCAATGTATCATGTATCTCATGTCCTATACATCTAGAAACCATAATAAACTAAGTATCCACATGAAATATGCATCATGGAAACTAAGTAGCGACATGAAAAACTAAGTAGCATCATGAAATATGCAACATATTTCCTCTAACTTCAAAAACCATAAGAAACTATAAAATACTATCTCAGTATTAACACAAAATATGTATCCTATGTCTCCTAAGTCTAGATCTTGTCAAAATACTGATTGGATATCAACATGAATTAATAGAACCAATCCAAGTGTGACAAGCTCCAGTCTACTTAAAAGGGTAAGGAAACTCGCAACGCATAGTGTTTACATCCTCCCAAGTGGCTGAGTCTCAACTATACTAATCCTTTTGTAATCTAAAATTTGCCATGTAAATAATAAAGAGTCATGGGGAATAGGACCATTACCATTAAAATTTTATTTTCTATCATAAAGAAAATTTATCAAAAGAGGTCATCAAACTTCAGGGATTTCATTTTTCATGGCTTCATTTTAGTGGTTTTTACATCTCAATTTTTTTGCACATGATATGAATTTTAGCTTCTTAAATTGTTACCTTGCTTTTTGTGTTGCTTCATTTTTCTCGATTTCCATTTGTCACTACATCTTTTGTTCATGCGTAGGAATCTATATTCTTTCTTCTTTTTTATTTCATGTGGGTTTTGTCATATCATCGCTATCAACATTGCCTCACGTTGTACTTCTTCACATCTATGTATTGTGCCTACATAAGATATTCATCTTAATATTCCTTGTATTGCCATCTACGAGTGCTTGCATAAATAAATGTTGTTTTGCTAGGGTGATATCAAGCTCCAATAAGACAACCCATTAACTTGGTTTGAAAAACTAATTGAGACACCAATGTCACTATCTTATATAACTTACTTGACCTTTGACTTGACCTAACCTTTGACATCAAAAGGCTCTCACCAATATTTCTTATGGATTACACAACCATGATATAGCATGACTTTCTTGCCAAGTATAATTCAATAACAATCATTTTTTTTTTTTAAATTTAATTTATTGGCATAAAAACTTGGGATAAAAAGGAATTAAAAAGGAAACAAGCATGAAGACATGGGTTTCATTGTAGCTCAAGTTCCCATTTTTTTTTTAAAGCACAAAGTCAAACATATCATGTATGAATCATCAACTGTAGTTTCCATAGCCAACAATATCATTTCAATCAAGAGAAGAGGAATCAAAGCTCATGAGGCTCGAATTCAATTCAATGCATATGTAGTAAATTCAAAGGCAACGTGCTATGTTAATGTTGTATTCTTTCAGCAAACCTGTAGTATTCCCTTGAAAACAACCACTAAGGGTAACAACATATAGATGCAACAATTCCCATAACTGAAGGAACTCATATACATAATCTTAAATATCAATGCTAGTCGACTCTTAAGTCCAAAAGAAAAGAAAAAAGAAAATTTTCAAACTTATGCATGGGCTTCAAGGATACGGGCTACGTCTTTTTACAAGAGAAAATCTAAGCTTGAGGTCACCATTTCGACCAAAAAGGCATACAATACTTGTAGCTATCAAATACAGTTTAAGTTTGAAACGTCCTTATCTCACCACATGCTTACTCGAACTGGTCATGACCATCACTTATGAGCAGTGGGTTAGATAATTTAGGGTTTTCAAAATGTCATTGATATAGTGTTGACAATCGAAATGTATGAGACCAAACAAACCCTAGAAAATGTAAAGGAACTTCCAATGCATGGTTATGGGTTTGAATCTAGAATCTAAAAGAAAACAAGGAGCTCGAATATGTGAAAGTTGGCAGCCAAGTTTTATTTTAGATCTCATCAGCCAATTTGGCTTTCTAAGAGGGTTTGGCTGATTTGCATTTGGATTTCCACCTTGAAAATTTGTGTGAAGATTCTTGCAGCCAAGCACCGTTTCCATCAAAGGCTTGGTGAAATTGATACATCCAATTCCAACCTAAAAGAGTCAACTAATTTCCTTAAAAGCATCATGCAACTCTAAATCTTTACAAACTTCAATCCTGAAGCTTTAATTTTTAGAGCAGCAATGCATGCGAACCAAGGGGAATAGTAAAATACGTGGAGCATGCAAAACTGTAAAATCATCTTGGGTTGTATGACCTTGCTAATCACAGTACTCAGGAGATGCCAAACAATTCACTACAATCAAGACTTTATATTGATTTTCAATCACCCGCTTCATCTTATTCACTTCTAAAAAATTGCCATCAAGCTCTTTTAAATTTCCCTGAGAGTGATGCCAGGGAGTATTAATGGTGTGGAAAAAGGAGACCATCAAGCTATTTAAAATATTCTAAGCAACAATATGCTTAAGAGTCCTACCATAAACATATATGGTACATACGGGCAAGAGTTGCAAAATAGAAGCTACGTCACTGTTAAGTGCACCGCTACAGTTTAAGACTAGTAATATGGATCAACCACTTGCAGTGAAAACAAGTACAGGGAATGGCATGGTCACAATAATTCACTAAGTGTTTTGTTTGTTTTTGCAAAGCCTACAACCGAAGATTTAATGCAATTAATTTCTAGTGGCCAGAGAGTGGCCAAAGATAAGATAATAATAAAAATTATAAAATAAAAACAAGTGGCGAGGTACAGGAGTTACCCTAGCTGTTGAGCTATATAACAAATTATTTTCAACTGGTAGGTTAAATTCTCTGAATATAAGATGCTGACAGAATTAAAGATAATTAAGTATTAAACGTTTTTAACAAAAACTCATTGTTTGTTTTATGAAAGACTATATTCAAACTCAAAACCCTAATGAATAATACATCAATTAATACTGAAAGGGTTATACCGGTATGTTCCATAAACCCAACCATCACCGGCATCCCTATCAAAACTTAATCATTTTCAGATGAGTATCAGCTAGCTGGGCACGAGCTATTTTCCAGAACATCGTCTAACAATAAAGATACATAAACTGCATAACTTACCTATAAAAGTAGGGTATAATTCTCATAAAAAAAAAATTATTTTTTTTTACTAAAAACATCTCTCGAGCTAGTCATAGGATGGAGAGAGAAGTCACTGACCGTTTCAAGGAGAACATACAATGCATATGAATACCATCTTTAATCTAACTACTAGTAGATGAAACCCTCATAATCGAGCTTAACCTGAAAGGGATAATATAGAGATGAAAAATAATAAGTAAGAAGACATGGCACTAACAGGTAACCCACGTCCTCCTCCATAGTAAACGAGAGTCGCTGGCTTATTAAAAAGAACGGACTGAAATGAAAAAAAAAAAAAAACTAATAGAGAGCCGGGGTAAAATAAAAAATGGACTGACCGAATGAAGCTCTACATTCCTCACCCACTCATACTCAGAAAAAAGATATTTCTCGATAATTTATGGTGAATCGAGCTTATTTAAACCATAAAATAAATAATGAATGAAACGATTAACAACTGAAATTACACAATGAATTTGATTCTGGATAACACAGTCACTAGGTGATGATACCCGATTCAATCCTTGATCAATTATTATCTTTTGAAGGAACGTTACAATCAGAAAGACTTTCATTTCAAAATCCCTAAATGATCCGGCTTTGGAGAAAAACGAAATGCTTTGCACTTGTTACTGCTTACATCCAGATCTTCAATTTGACAAATGATTTATTTCAAATATTGAAGCCAACAACAGATCCAGAGATGATTCGGGATTATGGATATGATAGGGAACAACTTGAGTCTGAATTTAATTGACGGAGCCTTCTTGAAAAGAAACAAACTCTTTTTTAAAAAAATTGATACGAATTCAAATTCAAAGAGAGAAGAATGACATCATACCTGTGTTGTCAAGTATATCATCATTCTATGGAGAATGATCGGGAACTACAGCTTCTACCTATTGTTTCCAACTCTTGATGCACTTGAGCTCAAGGCTGAGTTGCCTTGGCCATTCAACAACGCAATCCTCAACCATTCAACACAATTGTATATGTAATTTCCCACTCAAGTTTACCAAAAACTCCATTTGCAATTTCTACCACCATCTATAATGCATTCACGTTTTATTTTCCTGGATATTATTGGGCTTATCCAGTCGGATTATTGGTTGCTCATCTCCAATTCACAGATCATATTAACAAACAAGGGATGAATACTGGAATAGGTTCTCCATTGGGAGAGATTGATTTTCCCCAACCCGTAATTTCTTTAATAAGTCAATTGAGAGGGAGGTATTTAATGTCGTGAGAGCCGTTGGCAACAAGAGGGGCATTACACCAGGCAGTAGAGGGCACGATGGCAGAGAACTAAGGTTGGAAGCACACTGCATAAAAACGGTTATAGGCATCCCAAGAACGCTCCATGCGAGTCACACAAAGACATGGCAGTAGCACACAGAAAGAACGGTTGATCACATCAACGCACCAGAAATGGAAGAATTGCAGGAGAGGTTATCGGAAACAACCATTACACCAGCAGTGGGCTGTTCACGCACTGAGTAGACACTCATGGCTCATCATGTACACGTAGGCTCATTCTTTATTAACCCTAACAACAACAAAAATTGCCATGACTGCGTGGGAAACCGAAACGCTCCAAAGATACAATGTTGTTATACTTGGCAGCCCAAGCAGTATTGTGGACTAGATCACACATCAACGCCTAACCCTAAAACTTATCTCCACAAAGAATATTGAGCAGAACGCAGAGAGGAGGAACGTTATGCAGAGGCACACTCATCCCCTTACATCACGATAACAAAGACATTTGGTAGCACTACTACGTTTTCTTAGGTGCACTCATCCCCTTACATCAGGATAACAAAGACATTTGGTAGCACTACTACGTTTTCTTGCATAATTTTCCACGCATATATAGATAAGCCAAAATTACTTACCAGGCTCTTTCATTTTTTATCAAGAACAAAATATATTTTTAATGAAGTTGGGGTGGTGGCTCGACCATCATGGACAGATGATTAGTCTCCATATCAAGAAAGTTATGACAAATAACCAGCCACATAGTTTCTTGGAACACCAAGCATTTCACTATGGAAGCAAAATAAATTGTTATGCAAATGATTGTCACTTGACTCTTGAGTGCCGAAAGTTATGTTTCATTTGGCTTGGCCTAGCGCATGGTCACTGGACTTGTGTGTTGGTTGTGTGAGTGTTTTCAGGGGAGAATAAAGCATAGGACAGATAAATTGCTCCCCTTTATCATAATCTTAATGCATGGTATACTGGAATCTGCAAAAAGGTGAGCTATTTTGGGGAGTCCAGGCAGAGAAAATGGCAGAGGTAACGTGTTCATTTTTCACCTAGACACGATTAGAGTTGTAGGTATCCAAGCCATAAACCACATATACAATAGTAATGAGGATGGAGCTCCGTTGTTCTCATGAAGCTCCTCCTTTATTCCCTTTCTCAAGAAACCAAGATCAATACAATCAAATACACAGAAAGAATGATCATCAAGAAGAATAGGAGTGTTTCCATTCAAATCAAGTAGAAGCCAACATCTGCAACATCATTAAGGTATAGAAATATAAAGGAATATACAAATATACGCAATAATATATAAACAAATAAGCAAATAAAAACAATCAGAACCTGCTTTCTATAATTTTCATTGAACGGAGAGTATCGGAAATCAAAAGTAACTAAAATCTAAAACCTAGAAGCTAAATCCCTTTCACAAACAATCAACAATTACAATAAATCAAACAGTTATGAATACATCAAATACAATAGGTTTTCTTTACCATAGAACCAAGACAAACTATAATATACAGCAAGTAGAACTATTCTCCATTCATAAAACAATCCCTGGAATGGCTTCCCCATCAAATAGAAGCCATGCTATCTTTAGGTTTCTTTAATTCATATTAATTCCAAATGCATTTACATAGAGTTACAATTATGTAGAAAGGCCCAATAGTCCATATTTGAAACCGAAAAGCTCTGATACCAAATGTAAGAACAATAAACTCATAAAAGTAATAAGACAAACAAATGACCAGCATGCAATAAAAGAATTGATAAATACAATGGCTCTGATATCCTGTAAATTTATAAAAACCAGTATACAACCAGAAGCATCATGCAATGAAATATCTGAAACAAAATAGTGTATCTAATCAACAATATAACAGAAAAATATGCTATGAAAGTATAGGAGCCATACCTGGATAGATGACCGAGCAGCTACCATTACCTTGATAGCTCCAATAGTGCAACTGAAGGTGGGGGGACGACTCTCCACCCAACCAACCCCCAGCCAAAGGCTAAGGCCCCCAATCCCCCAATGATTAACCCTATGCCAGTGCTATCTTGCTTTCCTCTCCTCCAGAGCTCCTCTTCCAAGATGGCCAAAGACAAAAAGATCCCTCTCTTCACTTCTTCTCCTCCTTTTATCTCCTTCTCCCAATTTCTTAATTTCTTATTTAATGCAATTTGTTTTTCCTTATTTTATTTCATATTCCCAATTATATTATTATCTTACATTATTTTATATTACATTTTATTCATTATATTAAATATTCTCTATATGAGGGTTGTTACAGGAGAGCTTATGCAATTGAAAGAAACCTCATTCATGAATATAACCTTCTAATAGGCTTAACATAGCATATTCATGGCTTACATTTATTTACACATTCATTCCACAGATTGAACATATCAAGCATAATTAAATACATGAACATTATAATTCATACACAGATACACTTATCTGAATTTCACATGAATGTGGCAACTAGCTGCATGTGAGCCACACTCCAGCCTGTACTATTTCAGTTCCCAAGTTCACCCCCAACCTGAGATCCAGACATTAACCAGAGATATCTCACTCAATTTTTCCCGGATTCTCGCACTTCTTCTCACTCAGCAGTCACACCCCCTGTGCTCTACGTGCATCCCCCTAGAATGACGTCCAACCACCTCGACTGTGCATATAGCAACTTACCCCACTTCCACCTGGATCACCGAGGAAACCCCGTGTCTTCCTTTGGGATCCCACGTGGCTATCCCAAAGGAACACGTTTCTCCATCCATAATCACGATTAGCCACTAAATCTCCAGATTAATTAAAATTAATAATAATTAATCCCCCACTAAGAATATGGCTTAGGGGTATGGTTTTTGGGTTTATCATAAGGTTTATAGAACAAGGGTTTAGGGAACAAGGTACATAAGTCAACCTTACCCCCTCACAACATGGTAAGGTGGATAATTCAACCTTAGGGAACAAGGTGTATAAATGCTAATTGAAAAATTAACATTAATTTACTAATGTCTATTAATCATTTGCAGAAATAGATAAATGTTTTAATTAAATAAATTCACTTAAAACATTAAAAAACACACAGATCATCAATTAAGACAAATCCAGATTGTAGATCGGTGTATTTAATTATTGATTGCAAAATGAAAACAGTATAGTTTCATAACATAAACAAAGAATATTCCAAAAAGAAACTAACTTTGATTCATTGGTCTGCAAAAAATTACAAGATCACAAGTGAAACGGTGTTTCTCCAGTCCTTCTCTGGCGATTATATCCCCCCCTTCCTCATGAGACTTCTATCCTTTAAATAATATTTAGAAATTGATTACAAAGGATAGCCATCCCATGAAAACAAGGATTACAAAATCAACTAAACTAAGGATATCCAAGGCTTGCTCGCCACTTGGTCCTAATTTCTAACAATTCATCAACATCAGGATAGTTGTGTGATTCAAGCCCCAATTAGGCATCACATGTGAAGATCTCCATCTCACTTTTAGCAAGCTTATTCCAAGTGTGCAGATAGATGTAGACCTTGCCTTCCAGGCTAATCGGCTACTTGATGAACGAATCCACATCCTCAATCTGAATATGCTCAAGCTGTCGGATCTTTTCTTTGACCTCCTCACATCTACTTTCCACTTGTTCAATCATCAATTTAGGGGGACAAGCCTCCTCTATGAGATCCATCGTAGGAAATTTCAATGTTTCCATGATTCCATCCACAGCATACCATCTCCATGTTGATGTATATGTAACTTCGGAATGTATTTCATCTATGCATTTCATATATATTTATTGTACCCTTATAAGAGATGTGTTATTCCTCTATAAGGAAGTGTCGTCATGTGGATTGACAAGTGTCGCAAGTGTGTGTACTTTTCGATGGGTTATTAGACCACCATGTGTGGGGTCGACCCTGAAATATATATTTTATTATGGATGTATCTAGATAGACAAGTCGGCCCCATAGTATAACTGGGCAAACAGATTAAGTATAAATAGAGATCGAGGAGATCTCTATTTGCATCTCTCGAAAAGTCATATCTCTCTCACTCAGAAAGTGGCGCACTAGTGAGGAGGAGGATCATATGCTACTAGGAGACTATATCAAGTGTATTTTGGTTGTACTTTGGTTGAGCCATTGCTCTCGCTATCTCTGAGGAAGTTGTGGGGTTTTTCACCTTAGGGTTTTCCCCACAGAAACTCTGTGTCTCTTGTCTCTCATGCTTTTGATTCTTGTGATTCTTGTCATGCTTATTATGATTGTTACGCATTGATATACTATATATGTTATTCTCTTAGTAAAGATCCAAGAGTATTGTGAATTAATACTCAAAATTTAACATGGTATTAGAGCTAACCCTTGAAGAAGACATTTCGTAGTGACAGAAACTTGAGTTTCTTGCTTATTGGGTTTCTCTCCACAGTTTTTGGAAAAGCAGTATAGTATATTGACTCTACTCATCAAGGAGAATCTATATGTCCAATCAGAATTCAATTATGATCATTTTCAGATTTAGCCCTAAAAATTAGGGTTTCCACAAAAATAGGAATTTTTGAAATCTGAAGACATAGATGGAAACTCCTTGTAAAAATCGAAGTTTAGAGCTTTGGATCGAGATTTTTGGCTGGGTAGATCTCTCGGAAATGCAAACCCTAATTCAGGGCTCTCCCTAGTGAACCCACGAGGACAAAAAGGCAAATCTGAAGGGTAAATCTTTGTTGATCTCAAATTCTGAATACACCAGGTTGATCATCTCATCAAGGCGCATCTTTCTATCCTTTTAGAAAGTTGAAATTCACATTTTGAATTTTTAGGGTTTTTTCGACAAGCCCTAATCCGGGACGAGATCTGGTTTTCAGCATTTCAAGTGGTAAGACCTAAATCTTTTCTATTTCCATTTGAAGTACTCTTTAAGATGTCTCACCACACCAAGCTGGAGGATAAGCTTGAAGGGGTTCATAACTTCCGAGCTTGGAAGTATAGGATTGGGTTAATCCTGGAAGAGAATGAGTTGGACTCATATATAAAAGAAGACATCCCTATCCCAAAGGATGAAGAGGCTAAGGTATTGCATAAGAAGAACTTGGTCAAGGCAAAGAGAATCATTGTTGATTCTATCAAAGACCATCTCATACCCCATATGTCTTCTCTAAAGACACCCAAGGCTATGTTTGACTCTTTGACCAAGCTATTTGAAGGAAAGAACATAAATCGGAAGATGACCCTGCGGAATCAATTGAAAGGGGTCAAGATGTCGAATGGAGAAACCATTCAATCCTATTTCTCCAAGGTCTCTCAGATCAAGGAACAACTTGAAGCTGTAGATGAAATGGTGGAGAATGGTGAAATTGTTATGACTACTTTGAATGGCCTACCTAGGTCATGGGACTCTTTTATCCAGGGGATATGTGCCAGAAAGAAATTAATCTCCTTCAGCAGATTATGGTAGGAATGTTCTCAAGAAGAAGCAAGGCTTGTGGCAAGAGAAGAGAAGATGGGAAATGAAGATCAAGCTCTCACAGCTCACACTAAGAAGGGCAAGTTCAAGAGGGATCCATCCCATCACAAGAAGAAATCTTCTCATCATTTTCACAAAGACAAGAAAGATCTAAGGTGTTTCACTTGTAATGAGAAGGGTCACTTTGCTTCAGAATGTCCCAAGAACAAAAGGGACAACCACAACAACAACAACTCCAGCAAGAAGAAGAAGGGTAACAAAAGAAGGTACCATGCTCATGCTGCCGAAGATGATGAACCTCCAAAGAAGAAGGCTAGGGAAGAAAATGATGATAGTAATGATGACTCATCAAGTGAAGAAGAGTATGTTCTAATCTCTGCTCTCACAGGTACTATCTCCCATGGTTGTAATGATTGGTTAATTGACAGTGGGGCTTCCAAACACATGACTGGGTTTAAAGAATCCTTTGTAAATCTATCTGAACATGAATCACCCCATAAAGTGAAACTTGGGGATGATTATCAATATCCCATCAAAGGAAGTGTTGAAGCCTCCTACAACCTAGATTCTGGAAAATATTTGAAGATGAAAGAAGTCCTTTATGTACCTGGGCTCAAGAAGAACTTACTCTCCATCTCTGCATTGGATGCAAAAGGTATGAGGGTTGCATTTGTGGATGGCCAAGTCCTAATTTGGCCAAAGGGAAAGACCATAGATGATGCAGTTGTGATTGGAGAACAAGAGGGAGGTTTGTATAAATTAAAATGACAACCTAAACATGCCATGGTGCATGAATCCATGGAGCCAAGTGAACTTTGGCATAGAAGACTTGCTCATATGCACTATAGGGCACTTCCAATTGCAAGCAAGGCTATAGAGGGTCTTCCTGAAGTCAAGACCAAACATGAAGGTGTTTGCAAAGGATGTGCAAATGGAAACAACATTAAGAAGGCATTTCCAAGCAGTGAAAGCAAGGCAAAAGGCATCTTGGAAATCATCCACTCAGATGTTTGTGGTCCCATGTCATCCAGTTCTCTAAGTGGGTATGTTTACTATGTCTCATTTATTGATGACTTCTCCAGGAAGACTTGGGTATACTTCTTGAAAAACAAAGATGAGGTGTTTGATAAGTTCAAGGAATTCAAAACTTTGATCGAGAATCAAACTAACAAAAAGATCAAAACATTCAGATCCGACAATGGTGGAGAATTCACCTCAGGTGACTTCAAGAAGCTTTGCAGTGATTCGGGGATTAAAAGGGAGATGACTGCTCCTTACAATCCTCAATAGAATGGAGTTGCAGAAAGGAAGAACAGAACAATCATGGAAGTAGCAAGGGAAATGCTGCATGACCAGGATCTACCTATGCATCTATGGGAAGAACCAGCTAGAACAGCTGTATATGTGCAGAACAGAACACCCCACAAGATATTGGACAACAAGACACCAAAAGAGGTCTTTTCTGGTAAGAAACCTAAAGTCAGCCATCTCAGAATATTTGGTTGTCCAGTATACACACATGTCCCAAAGGAAAAGAGGACCAAGCTAGATCCTTCAGGAAAGAAGGGTATCTTTGTGGGTTACAGTGAAAGCTCGAAGGCTTACAGAATATACTTTTCAGGGTTCAAGAAGATTGATGTCAGCAGGGATGTAACATTTGATGAAAACTCATCATTCATCAAATCAAGAAAGGCACCTATCGAAGTTTATGAAGAACCTAAGGAAACTAGATTTCAAGACACTACCATGACTGAAGCAATTCTAGAAGTTGTTCATAAGTTTGAAGATCCGCAAGAACCTGTAGATCCACCCCGTGAGGATAACTCTCACAAGAGGAAACCTGCATGGGATAGAGAGCTCATTCAAGATGCAGAAAGATTTGGCATTCCAGAAGACGAACACAGAGCAAAGAAAAGAACCAGATCACATACCGGCTATGTTGCTTTACTCTGTGACATTATGAACAAAGAAACTTCCAGTTATGAAGAAGCAGCAGAAAAGAAAGAATGGAAGGATGCTATGGTTGAGGAATACCAATAAATAATGAAAAATGATGTTTGGGATGTTGTCCCAAGATCTAAAGAGAAGTCTGTTGTGACTTCCAAATGGATCTACAAAATCAAGCATGCTGCAAATGGCAGTGTAGAGAAATACAAAGCAAGATTCGTAGCTCGTGGATTCTCTCAGAAAGAGGGAATAGATTATGACGAAACTTTTGCACCTGTAGCTAGGTATACATCCATCAGAATAGTACTTTCCCTGGTTGCAGCAATGAAATGGAAAATACACCAGATGGATGTCAAGGCTGCTTTCTTGAATGGTGTAGTTGAAGAGGAATTATATGTGGAGCAGCCACTCGGCTTTGAAATACATGACAGGGAGTCATATGTGTGCAGATTGAAGAAAGCCTTGTATGGTTTGAAGCAAGCCCCCAGAACTTGGTATGGTAGGATGGATAGTTTCCTATCTAGTTTGGGCCTTACCAAGAGTAAAGCGGATTCCAATCTTTACTACAAGGTTGAGGAAGGAAATCCTGTGATTCTACTTCTGTACGTGGATGACTTATTTGTAACAGGAGATGACAGATTGATTGCAGATACTAAGAGGAAGCTTGCTGTTGAGTTCGATATGAAATATTTGGGAATGATGCATTATTTCCTAGGTATGGAGGTGTGGCAGAATTTAGGTGAGATCTTCCTTGGTCAAGGGAAGTACACAGTAGATATCCTGAAGAGATTTGGGATGATGGATTGCAAGGCCATGGCCACACCCATGGCATCAAATTTAAAGCTTCTATGTGATGCTTCATCTGAGCCAGTTGATGTCTCTATGTATCGTCAGATGATTGGGTCCTTGATGTACCTAACAAACACGAGACCAGATATTTGCTTTGTGGTCAACACATTGAGCCAGTTCCTGATGGATCCGAGGAGTGTTCACCTAGTTGCTGTAAAGCATGTTCTGAGGTACCTGAAGGGTACAGTGGATTATGGGCTCAAGTATGAAGCGAATCAAAAGTTTAACCTATAGGGTTATGTTGATTCAGATTGGGTAGGTAGTGCTGCAGATAGGAAGAGCACATCTGGGTGCTGCTTCAGTATGGGATCAGGTGTGATCTCTTGGTTTAGCAGGAAGTAGTCCTGCGTAGCACTGAGTACAGCTGAGGCAAAGTATGTTGCAGCCTGCTCAGCTAGTTATGAGGCAGTATGGCTATGGAAGCTACTGTCTAAGTTATTTGATCTCCCGCTGGATGCCACTGGTATCTTTTGTGATAACCAGAGTTGTGTGAAGCTATCTGAGAACCCAGTGTTTCATGACAGGTCGAAACACATAGAGATCAAATATCACTATATCAGGGATATGGTGCAGAGAGGAGCCGTGAAGCTCCTATATGTTGCGATGGATGAGCAGATTGCAGATGTGCTGACGAAACCACTAGCCAGGGTGAAGTTCGAGTACTTTAGGGAGAGGCTTGGTGTTCTTCAGATCGACTACACTTCGAGGAAAAAGTGATGGACACATTTGCTAAAGCCATTCCAAGTTTGTTGGAAGGAGGATCCTTCACATGGCTGTGGATGTAAGCGTTGGGTGATGAGCATAAGGACGATGCTCCAGTTACTGCTCTGTATATGCATCATGTTGATGATGGATATGATCAGTTGGATCATTTATATTTGTATGTATGTATGCATCATGTTGATGCTGGATATGATCAGTTGGATCATTTATATTTGTATGTATGTACGCATCGTGTTGATGCTGGATATGATCATTTGGATCATTTATATGTATGTACGCATCATGTTGGATGCTGGACATGATTGGTTGGATCATTGGTATGTATTTGTATATGCATCATGTTGGATGCTTGGACCATGTATCTGTATATGTATCCGGTGGATACATTGTATGATCAGGTAGATCATGTATGTTGATATGTATTTGTATCAAGTGGATACACTGTATGATCAGGTGGATCATGTATGATGATATGTATCAAGTAGATACTTGGTATGCATCAAGTGGATGCATTGTATGATCAGGTTGATCATGATGATGAGCTTCAGGATGTTGCTCCAGATGATACATACCAGGATGGTACAATGATGATGATCAGTATGATCATGGGCATTAGTATGATGCCTCGTGCGATGATGATCCATTGGATCGTGAGTATCAGATTGATACTTGGAGGTCAGAGATGATATGTGGCGGGTTGTGCAAATAGCATGTAATCAGTCCTGGGAGATCTTGCCGGTCGTGCTGCAGCACATAAATGTTCCTGGGGTACTCTTTCCGGTATTGCTATGTAGTATGTAATCAGTCCTCAGATATATGATAGGTTGAGTTGTGTGCTCATAATCAGTCCTGGGATGAGGTATTACTACGAAGACATGTAATCAGTCCTGGAGATCTGAGAGGTTGAGCTGTGTGCTCGTAATTAGTCCTGGGATGCTCTTTAGAGATCTTGTCGGTCGTGCTGAGGCACATAAATGTTCCTGGGATGTTCTTTAAAGGTTTTGTCTATCCACATGCAATCAGTCCTGGAGATCCGAGAGGTTGAGCTGTAAGCTCGTAATAAATCCTGGGATGCTCTTTAGAGATCTTTCCTGTCGTGCTATGGCACATAAATATTCCTAGGATGCTCTTTAAAGGTATTGTGAAGGAGATGCTTGTAATCAATCCTGGGAGATCTTTCCGGTTGTGCTTAGGCACATAAATTTTCCTAGGATACTCTTTCCGGTATTGCATCCACACATAAAATTAGTCCTGAGAGGCCACCTGTATCAGACCATTCGTACAGATGACAAAGACCTACAGGTGGTGGGCCTACATCCAGTATGAAAAAGGACTGGCTCTGTAGAACTTCCTATGACGAGTAGAGTCAGAGATTGGTTGAGATAGCAGCAGCAGTGACGATGATGATGGCGATGCATCGATGACGATGATCCCGAGAAGAAGACTTGTCTAGCAGAACTGTGTCGAGAAATACCTTCCTAGTTAATAGGGAGTGTTGATGTATATGTAACTTCGGAATGTATTTCATCTATGTATTTCATATATATTTATTGCACCCTTATAAGAGATGTGTTATTCCTTTATAAGGAAGTGTCGTCATGTGGATTCACAAGTGTGTGTACTTTCTGATGGGTTATTAGACCACCATGTGTGGGGTCGGCCCTGAAATATATATTTTATTATGGATGTATCTAGATAGACAAGTCGGCCCCATAGTATAACTGGGAAAACATGTTAAGTATAAATAGAGATCAGGAGATCTCTATTTGCATCTCTCGGAAAGTCATGTCTCTCTCACTCAGAAATTGGCGCACTAGTGAGGAGGAGGATCATCTTCTACTAGGATACTATCTCAATTGTATTTTGGTTGTACTTTGGTTGAGCCATTGCTCTCTCTATCTCTGAGGAAGTTGTGGGGTTTTTCACCTTAGGGTTTTCCCCACGAAAAATCTGTGTCTCTTGTCTCTCATGCTTTTGATTCTTGTGATGCTTGTCATGCTTTTTGTGATTGTTATGCATTGATATACTGTATATGTTATTCTCTCAGTAAAGATCCAAGAGTATTGTGAATTAATACTCAAAATTTAACACTCCACCCACAAATAGATTTTGCCTTAGTTATTGTTTCATATACCATGTCAAGAACATTCTGCTAGGCATTCAGGAAAGTTCTGACTTTCTTGAACTTGAAGCTATCCAACATTGGAATATCATTTGGTTTATCCTTAATGTACCTTTTCCAATCAACGATGTCATCAATGGATTTGGAATTTTTTTCTCTCCTATCCACTTGTTGGTTAAATATGACAAACATCTTTTCAAAAGCATTATTGGTCTCCTAGATTTCATTCAATGCATTAAATAGTTCAGTTAGGAGTTCGTGATGCTCCTCATCCACCTGATTGGCCAAATCTTTAAATTCCTGCTGAGTGAACTTAGAAAAGGAAGAGGAGGCTGAACTTGCAGTTGCATCCTTTAGCTGTTGTTGAAGCACATCTATCTTTTCATCATTGGCAGTTTCCAAAACTTCAGCATATTGCAATTGGACTTGAAGAGAAGCATTCTATTCTTGAAGGTCTTCAATCTTATTTTCAAATTCTTTTCTCAGTTCACGAATGTCAACTTCATGTTCTTCATTGGCCTTAACCAGCTGCTCTTGAAGTTTCTTGAGCTCCTCCTTCTTGACATCAATTTCTTTATTCAGTGTGATTACTGAATCAAAATTGGCACCTACAAAATCACCCATGGAAGCAGCAGTATCCAGTGCTTCTTGTTGTATGTCATCTGATTGCTTGGCCTAAATTATTTGATTAGGAAAGGGGCCCTGCAACACATCCTAATCTCTTCCTCGTTTGTTACCCTTATTCACCACCGCCTTAGCCTTTTTGCTATAGAAATAATCTCCAAAAGAGGTTACAATATATTCCTCATAAGTAGCTACCACTTCAGTGGAAGATGTAGCCACATCTCCTGTTGCAATTATTGGGGCTGTCTGAGTAACAGTGGTATTAAGTATTGCCATAGTAATCTGAGAGGTGGTTAGTGGAGAAGGGATAACTTCGGGGACTAAGGGTAAAGAGGTTGGAGTAGGGTTTGAAGTGAAAACTTCAGGAATTGAAAAGGATGCACCAGCAACTAATGGTAAAGAAGGAAAAACCGGGATTTGGACATCATTAGCTGGTGGTGATGAAATAGATGATGGTGGTTGCAGAGAGACATTTGAAGACTGGGTCTCTACAACAATTTATGGTGGAATGGAAAGTGGAACTGACAGGGTTGGAGATGGAACAGTAATGGAATTTATTACATCAAATAATTGGGATATGGTTGATGGTGGTGTTACCCCAGAAGATAAAGTGGAAAGAGCTTTAATGGATGAAAGTAAGAGTGTTGAAGTTGTGGTATCAATAGCAGTAGTGGTTTCAAGAGATTGTTGATCTAGGACAAGATCATCCATGACTATGGCATCCAACAAATATGTGATTTCCTGAGAACTTTTAGTTTCTTCCTGCACCATAGTCATAGAAGGAAGTGTTTCATCTTCCACATCATTGTATTCAAAATTAAGCGTAGGAATTTTAAAGGCAGAAGTTTGAATTTTCTATCTTTTAGCTGGTTTACTCACAGCAATCACTTGAACATCACTAATCAGGTTGGTTATAGTAGCCACTTGAATATCAGTAGTGGGTTTGGGTACTACAACCACTTGGGTATCCAGCCCTGAATTCATTTGTGCTAATTTATGCTTCAATTGTTCAGATGTATGCATTAACATATTTTATTCTGCAGCAGTTTTCAACTTCGGAGTATCCTCCATAAGGCCTTTTCCTTTGTCTCCATCCGGGTAGGTCAGCATCAATGGAGCACTGGCTTTGTGAGGTTCCTTTTCTTCCCTATATTTTCTTGTTTGCTCATCAAGCTTGAGTTCCATGCTTCTATAGCTCAAAACCTTGGTTTTAAGCTCCCGCTGATACTGAAAGATATGGCTTTGTTTTTCTTTGCTCTTTTCCCTCAGCAAGACTTCAGATAAAATATTAACTCCCTGATAAATAGAGTCATCAGGGATGTCTTCATGTGTATAACCAATCTTCATATGCTCCTGTTTGAAGTGAGCCTCTAGAAATCCTTTGGGGTCATGAGTTCTTTTGGGAGCAAATCCCAATTTCAAAGAAACAATCCTATCTCCCAGTGTTGCATCCCAAGTTGAAGTTGGGATAACCAAAGGACCAAGGTTTAAAGGGAGCTTAGGCCATCCCTTCCTATTGGGACTAGTGAGCTTAAGGTAGACACCATCTGTAACAGTTTGATAAGATATTGATCCGGATTTATGTGGGAACGAAACAAAAGATAGCATATACAGAATCATATACAGAGATATATTGCAAATAACACAGTGATACAGTAAACACATATTCTATTAAATAGCGGAAATAGAACAGACTGTAAAAATACAATAGCTAGAATGGTGGTAGCTATCTCTGAGAAGAGATGTGGCCGCTATGCTCATTCGTGCCAAGATGAATACAAAGAGAGGCCAAAAGGGCCTATTTATCATAATCACGAGGGAAAGAATCCCAATCATCCAAAAACCTAACCCTAGAAGATGAACCGTCATAAAGTTTGCGGCCCCAAGGTGGTTAGTTGAACAGTCAACTTCCCGGGGTCATAACTTTTGCATACGATCTTCGTTTAGGGCGCTCGGTAGCCCGTTGGAAAGGTCTAACCGAGATTTACAACTTTTGACTGGGCCCAAATGAATGCCGTTGGCAACCATTTGGTCCCCCAAATCGCCAAAAAATGTCGTTTAGGGCCTCAAAATGGCTCCGGAAGTTCAGGACCCGAAAAACTGCTAAAAATAGTAATTTACCAAAACTGCTAGAAGACTGTTTTGAGCCAGTTGGAAGAGGTGGGCCGCCACCGATATCCACCTGGATCAATCCTCCCTCCTTAGGAAGCAATGGTCTCCATTGCGTTAAATCCCTTATCATATGTCGAGCTGTGTGTCGAATTGAGCTCTTGGTGCGACATTTGCTGAAGTGGAAAGGTTGCCTTACTTTGACATCTTCAGAGGGTTGTAATTGTTGTTGATGGATGCGCTGGATCTGTTCAACAGTTTTGTTTGTTGTGGTATCCTTGGTATGCACCGGTGTGGATGGTTTCTTTTTGGAGGAGCACCTTGAATGCGTGGCCTTGCACTGTAGAGGTACCCGAATAGGCGATGCTGCACTAACTTTGTGTTTTTCTTGTTTCTGCTGAGTAGAAGGATAATCTGCAGAGGTTGTGGATGTCTCTGCGATCCGATGTTCACCTTTACTGGCAATTGCAAATAGGGAAAATTTCCCAGTGTGGGAGATTATCTTCCTTCCCGGTTCGTTTGGGGTAGGTGCAACTATCTCTGGTATCCGATAGAGTTGTCCTCCCAAAGTGACAATGACACTGCGAGGTCGTGATTCATATACGGCATGGCGCTTCCACATATATGGTTGTCCTAAAAGAACATCACATACTTCAAGTGGGGCCACATCACACAATACCTCATCTTTGAAGGGCTTGATGCCATATGGTAGGCGACATTGGTGACTGACACGGATCCTTCGTCCTTGACTTAGCCATCCAATGGTGTATGGTTGTGGGTGTGGTGTTATTGGTAGCTCCAATCTCTTGATGACTTCTTCTGAGATCAGGTTCTTCTGGCTGCCGCTATCCACAACAAAGTGTAGGGGAATTCCCTTCACCCACATCTGTGAGTGGAAAAGGCGCTCCTCTGCCTCCGACTCTTCAGGCTCCTCTGGCTGAATCTGTGTGGTGGCAACAACGGCACTGGGTTCTGCATCAATGATCTGCTTCCCTTTTTGCGCGGCTGTGAAATTAGGTTCCGAGTCAGAATCGGAACTGGGATCTGATTCTGAAGCTTTGATCTCAGCCACCAATGACTGTTTTGAGCGACAATCATCAGTGTTGTGCCAGGGGCTTTTGTGGAACTTGCACCACTTCCCGGTGTCCTTCTTTGTCTTTTCTTTACCCTTCTTTGCCTGTGGTTGGGATTGGTTGTCCTTTTCCTGCCCCGTGCTCTGCGAGCCAGAGTTTCCCTTGCCCTGCTTCTGCGCAGGTCCAAAGTCACGCTTGTTCTTTTGCTGAAATTTCTGCTCAATTTTGACAGCATATCGATAGGCGGATCCGAGTGAAGAGATTTCCAGGAAATCCATCGCTGTTCGGATGTACCGGTGTAGGCCACTGCGATATTTCAGTACTAGGTGGCGCTCGGAGTCCTTGATACCTAGCTTTGTGCGCAAGGTATGAAATTTGTTGGTGTACTCCGACACCGTTTGGTCCCTCTCTTGATGCAAAATGGTCCATTTTGTGTACTGGTCATCATAGTTTCCAACAGGGTAATATTGTTCCTTGACGGCATCTATAAAAGAGGCCCAAGTGGGATTGGAATATTCAAACAATCCAGACTCGTCTGACGAGTTTTGCTCACAATAAGTTTCCCACCAATTTTTGACATGGGGGACGGCCTTAAGGAGCGCAAAGATGATCTTTTCCCTGTCGGAAAATTTGTGGACAGAGAAATACCCTTCTAGTAGATTCAACCATTTATCTAGAGCATCGGCATCGATTTGGCCTTCAAATAACGGGATATCAAAATTAACTTGTACCTTGAAGGGAGTCATATCTCCGAAATGGCTGCTCGTTGAGGGTGCATTTGCCGCTGTTGGCATGCGTTGAAGGATCTGGGCGAAATTATCCATCATCTCGTTCCTCTGTCGCGCAAGGGCTTCCTCGAGCAACAACTTGATAGGATCTACTGCTCCGTCGTCTCTCTTTTCTTCCGCCATGGGAGGCCGTTTGGGGCGGCGAGAGTGGTCTTCCCCAAGTGAAACTAGTTCGAGACCCAACTCTCTGTATCCTGACCTCGTCGGGGACATGCACTGAGAAACAATCAAAGAGCAGACCGCTCTGATACCACTGATCCGGATTTATGTGGGAACGAAACAAAAGATAGCATATACAGAATCATATACAGAGATATATTGCAAATAACACAGTGATACAGTAAACACATATTCTATTAAATAGCGGAAATAGAACAGACTGTAAAAATACAATAGCTAGAATGGTGGTAGCTATCTCTGAGAAGAGATGTGGCCGCTATGCTCATTCGTGCCAAGATGAATACAAAGAGAGGCCGAAAGGGCCTATTTATCATAATCACGAGGGAAAGAATCCCAATCATCCAAAAACCTAACCCTAGAAGATGAACCGTCATAAAGTTTGCGGCCCCAAGGTGGTTAGTTGAACAGTCAACTTCCCGGGGTCATAACTTTTGCATACGATCTTCGTTTAGGGCGCTCGGTAGCCCGTTGGAAAGGTCTAACCGAGATTTACAACTTTCGACTGGGCCCAAATGAATGCCGATGGCAACCATTTGGTCCCCCAAATCGCCAAAAAATGTCGTTTAGGGCCTCAAAATGGCTCCGGAAGTTCAGGACCCGAAAAACTGCTAAAAATAGTAATTTACCAAAACTGCTAGAAGACTGTTTTGAGCCAGTTGGAAGAGGTGGGCCGCCACCGATATCCACCTGGATCAGATATCTCATCAAGTAACTATCTTTCAGGGACCAATCTTGGTAGCAAATGTATTGTACTGCTTCTCTAGACTCTAATGTAAGAAAATGCTTCTCCCACATACCAGTCACCCAATGTAGGGATGAGAGTTCTAGCATCAGGAGAAAAGGAAGGGGCATCTTCTCTGAAAATCTGTTGGTAAATTGCACCAAAGAAATGGTCGCATATGTCATAGAGCAAGGCAACAAAATTGCAAACAATAAATATGAACAGGGGGTGAGGACTTAGTCCAAATCCACCCCATGGTGCGATACTGAAACTCTGTACAGAAAACATCAATTACAAATGTAGATAAAAAGAAGTATGGCTTCCCTGTAGCTGTTGTTTTCTAATATTTCTCAATGGTTGTCTTTAACTCTGCTGATAAAATTGAAGCCCAAGGGAATGACTGCCCCATTGTTAGGACATGATGGGAGATAGGATCCCATTCAGGTTTGAATACTGAACAATTATGGAGACCATAAAGTCTGCAGATCATGGCTGCTAGAAGAGAAAAAGGCTCTTTGAACCAGGAAATTTGGTATAAATTATCATCCCTGGGCATGAAATTTGTCATTCTGTGCATCCAAGACTTCAGCATTTCATTGAAATTGTACCTAGTCTTTGACGACTCAAGGAATGCAGCATTGAGGGGTTGAACAGTTGTTTTTAGGGCGCAAGCTCTGGTAAAAACCTCAAGGCGAAAAGTAGCCAATTGAGACCTTGCGCTATCATTGAAAGAGTGGTCTTTAGGGTTAGCATGGTCTATAATCCACTTAGCTGCATCAGTGTAGGGAAGGATAGCAGTTCTGGAAGCTATAGCATGGAGTTGTGAATCCCTAATATTTTCATAGGTGGGGCGGTCACTCTGAATATCAATTAGGTCATCATTGTCAAAGATGGAGTAAATTTTGGACCAATCGATTTGGTATGTCTCAGAAACCTTATCGCTAGTGTTGACAAGGATGCCGAAGTTTGGGTCTTTGTTCAAAAGATCTTTTTGAGAAATTTTGCAGCGAGTGTTGCAAGACATGTTTGAAAAACTAGAGAAATCTGATGAATAAATAAACACAAATAAAAAAATAATAACTCAAAATAGCAAAAAACTGTGAACAATTGAATAAGAAAGTGACACGAAACCAACCTGTGCAAGCTAAAAAAAATGGCAAAAATAGCCCCTGGTAAAAACTCGCAGTAAAATCCACACAGCAGGTAATTTTTGAAAATGAAAAATGATAAAAGAAAACAGAAACAAAATCAACATATTTATTAATTCCATCGGGTTAAATATGGGTCATAAGATTAAGACAAATCGACGGCTGAGATCTAATCTAGGGAATGCAGAAGACGAGTTGTGGGGGTTTAATTTTTTGGAAATATATACAACGTTCCCGCAATCCGCAATCTGCAATTGCAGGTTGCGAGACCACAACTCAAAATAAAAACAAACCAAAGTTTCTGCAATCCGCAATTTGCATTGCGGGTTGCGGAAATGCATGTCGCAAATACATTATTCAAACAGTTCTCACAATCCGCAATCCACATTGCGGGTTGCGGGTTGCGGAAACACAGAACGCAAACATTTACAATACTCTTCCTGCAATCCACAATTGTGGGTTGTGGGTAGCGGGCATCAAAGCCGCGATTATTGGAAAATCTTTTCCGAATCCGCAATCCGCAATTGCAGGTTGTGAGTTGCGGAAAGAAAACATTTACAACCGAAAACCAGAATGGTCAATAATGAAAAAATACTAAGGCTAGGCCATCAATTCATGTATAACTAGAATGGTCAATAATGGAAAAATACTAAGCACAAGAAGGGTCGGTCGACCCTTCGTTTAGTAGATAATTGAAAACACTGATATCCAACAATTCACCTGTATCCATAATGGTGAGCACAAGAAAGATCGGACGACCCTTCTTGTAGTCTAGAACTAGTATGGAAATAATAATGGGCAGAAGAAGGGTCGGTCGCCTCTTCATTTATGAGGGAATTGTGCAAATATTCAACCTACAAAGGATAGGATGTCAATTCATATATATCCTGAATGGTGAAGACTGGATAAATACTAAGCACAAGAAGGGTCGGTCGACCCTTCACTCAAAAGAGAAATGAAAAAAAATTTAATCTGCGAAGGTTGGGACGACAAATTTTCGACTACCGAATTTCGTAGTAAATACTAGGGATCAGGACATTAGCTAAGTTATAAAATGCAAACAATATTTATCCCGACTTCTGACTTCCTACAAGAAGGATTGGCCGCTCCTTCGTTTAGGATTCTCGGTTGCGGATTGTGGAACAGTAAGTTTTCCGTTGTAGAGTTTTGCACTTCCGCACCCACAGTTGCGGATTGCGGATTGCGCATTCGAGGTTTTGGATTGCGGATTGCGCAACGTTAAGTTTTCCATTGTGGAGTTTTGCACTTCCGCACCAGCAATTGCGAATTGCAGATTCGCAGTTGCGGACTGTGGATCCGAGCTATTTCAACTGTGTACGTGTATTCAGTCAGATTTGAAAAAAAAAAGAGTATCAGGGTCTCCCATCGCCTTTAAAGGACACCGACGTGATCTGGGGATGTTATAAACATTATTTATTGGAACTGGTTTTGGCATTTTTGTTACCTGGATTTGGCACTTTTGGAACTGGATTTTGCTTGATTTTGGGGTTGAGAAATGTTGTTTTTGACCCGTCTTTAAATTGAATTGGACTAGAATTTTATCATCAAAAGGACACCTCCTTTCCGGAATTTCCAAATGGCCTCTTATCCATGTGAGTTCAACACTTAGCCAGATTTTTGTTCTTAATATGCAAAACAATTTTTCCTTCACTTTGGCAGATTGATTTCTTTCATATCTGATCAACATAAGGAAAACTAAAAGCATGGATGGATAGACACTTCAACAATGAACAAGACCATGTCAATTGATGAATTTATTGACACACACACAACATCTCGCGGACATTTAAAAGTGGTCTTCCAAACTGATGATTTGACACTTAGGAAAAATTATCAAACCCTAGGTTAGTATAATGAGATTTTTCTTTTCACCAATTTTGAAGTGTGAGACACCCAATGGATAGAGGAAAACAAGGTGACTTCATCTAAACCAATTTCACCTCTTGAAGCCTCTTTCTCTCCTCGGCAGGCATTTTACTGGAGTAGTACAAATCAAGCTCAGAGCCACTTTTGGCAGATTAATATCTTCCTCCTCAAAGACTCTTTGGACAATTTGAGACCATGGTTGGATGCACCAAACAACATTCTAGAGATCCATACTCTCAATGATTTAAGATATCAAATACAAGACATGGAGGGAATTTTACTGAGGTCACTTCAGGCATTACGAGTGATTTTACACTTGGACAATTTTTGCACTTTCCTAGACTTGGTCCAATCTGCCTAAAACATTGTTTTGGCAGATCCATAACTTCTTCCTCAGAAACTTTCAAGTCAATATGAGAACATGGTTACGTAGACAAAAAAACAACCTACAAGATGACCATATGGTGCTGGAATTTTCTTCAACCCACAAAATATGGTGGGCATTTCCCTGAGGTCACTTAGGCAGTTTTTCTACTTTGGTGTAAAAGCAACCTGAAACCCTGTTTTGGTAGGTTGTTAACTTTGTCATCAAACACATTTTTGTGAAAAATAAGACCATGGAAAGATAGGATCTTTGACAAGCTAGAGCATGATAGTTCCATATAATTTTTATAATTTTCCCAAGGCCACCTGAACCAGTTTTCCAACACTTAGTCATTTCCAAGAATTTCTCCAAGGTTGATCTTGAAACCCTATTTTGGAAGACTTATAACTTTATCCTCAAAAATGATTAAGACAAACTGAGACCATGACTAGATAGCCACTTCAACAAGCTATAGAATGATATGATTGTGCATGCATTTTTCTCAAACCATGAATTATGGTGGGCATTCTCTCAAAGCATTTTTTACTACTTTTTCCATACTTTGTCAATTTCCAAAGTTTCACAAACTTGTCATACTTTTCCATAATGATGTCAGATTGCAACACTGACTTAATGATAGAACCAGAACACCATCATGTGTCTTTCCAGCCTCATCACACATTCCATGTCATCATACATGCCATGTCATCACTTCCTATGGTGTTAGTTCTCTCTTTGAGGTTCACACGAGTGAGATTTTGGCCTTCCAAAATAGAGATCAATTCATGTATAACCAGAATGGACAAGACTAGAAAAGTATAAATCACAAGAAGGGTCAGCCAACCCTTCGTTTAGTATATAATTGTGAACACCAATATCCAGCAATTCGCCTGTATCCATACTGGTGAACACAAGAAGGATCGGACAACCCTTAGGGCAGTTTAGAACTAGTATGAAAATAATATTGTGCAAAAGAAGGATCAGTCGCCCCTTCATTTATGAGGGAATTGTGAAAATATTCAACCTACGAATTATAGGCTATCAATTCATGTATATCCTGAATAGTGAAGAATGCAAAAATACTAAGCACAAGAAGGGTCGGTCGACCCTTCATTTAAAAGAGAAACGAAAAAAAAATTAATCTACGAAGGTTGGGACAACAATTCCCCACTACCAACTTCTGCAGTATATGGTAGGGATCGGGACATTGCCTAAGTTATAACATGTAAACAATATTTATCTCGAATTCTGACTGCCGACAAGAAGGATCGGCCGCCCCTTCTTTTAGTAGATAATTGTGAACACCAATATCTGACAATTCACCTGTATCCATAATGGTGAACATAAGAAGGATCGAACCACCCTTCTTGCAGTCTAGAACTATTATGAAAATAATAGTGGGTAGAAGAAGGGTCGGCCACCCCTTCATTCATTTATCTTGAGCCTCATTCAAAACTGGGGTGTTGGTTAATGACATTCAACTTCAAATGACCGTCATATTATACAGACACCAATTCACTTAATGATTTGTATATTTTTTACAACTTGAATTGACCGTCATAATTATCATATCAGAACACCGCAAAAACCAATTTCAAAAGTGGCAATATCAAAATAAAAAGTGTGGTTTTGGAACCTGGATTTTGGCACTTTTGGAAACGGATTTGGCAATTTTGGAACCGGTTTGGTCACTTTCGGAACCGGATTTGGCACTTTTGGAACCGGTTTTGGCTCTTTAGGAACCGGTTTTGTCACTTTTGGAACCTTGATTTGGCACTTTCGGAATCGATTTTGGCACTTTTGGAATCGGTTTTGGCACTTTCAAAACCGGTTTTGGCACTTTTGGAACCGATTTTGGCACTTTTGGAACTGGTTTTGGCACTTTTGGAACCTAGATTTGGCAGTTTTGGAACCGGATTTTGCTTGATTTTGGAGTTTAGAAAGGTTGTTTTTGACCCGTCTTCAAAGTGACTTGGACTAGAATATGTCCAAGTTTAATGAAATTGGCGTTGATTGGAGAAGTGGCATATGAGTTATATTTGTGTTCCTCCCATATTCATAATATTTTTCATGTATCTTGCTTGAAAAAGGTTTTGGGACATATTATGCCACTATAAATAGAACTATTAGAATTAGATGAAGAAGGGAAGTTAATTTTGGAACCAAAAGGTTATTGATAGATGTTCTCTATCTATTCAGAATAGAACAATTATGGAGCACCTAATCAAGTGGAAGAATATGTCTCCAGAAGAAGTTATTGTTGGTTATGGAGCCTTATCTCCAAATTCAAAGATATTATTATTCAGCCGTGTCCGTACCCCAGGTTTGGTTATGATCTCGGCACGATCCCCAGGGGGTTCGGCCCATGGTTTTGGGTAACCCGTTTTTGGGCCCATGGTTTTTGGGTAACCCATGGTATTTTCCCATTGTATTTCCCTTATAAAAGAAAGGCATTGTAACATGGCTAGGGTTGATGTATTAGGTTTTATGCATTGTAAAGATCTTTGAGATCAAGAAGAGAGACTGTGAGACAGTGAAGAGGAAGTGCAGCGGTTGTGCTGTAGGTTGTATCCCTTCACTTTGCTGGATGGTATAATAATAAGGACTGGAAACTTCAGTGTGGACATAGCCCATCTTGGGGTGAACCACGATATATCTGTGTCTCTCTTGTAATGTGTGTGTGATTATATTTGCATTTCTTTTTATTGTTATTGCTCTGTGATCCTATTTTTCTCACAGGTACATGGGAAGAAGAGCAATTCATGAAGAAACACCCTTAATTACAAGCTTTGAGGAAAATTATTTTTTGAAGAGGGGGGCTATGTTAAGGCCCTAAGCATAATTCATTATAATTATTAGCTATTGTTAGGTTGTCTCAATGTTAGGTCACATAATGATCACTTCATATCCTATTTATAATAAAGGATATGTTGGAACACTTGAGCTATGGAAACTATAGGAAATTAACAAGTGACCCAAGCGAGATTAATCAAGGCCCTATTTCCTTTCAGAATTTGAGTATCTCGATGATGATCCCTTGGAAAGATCAAAACATTGAGAGATAAAAGAACTCAAAATGGGGAATCCACTCAAATAATCTAAACTCTAGGCATAAAATGATTTATAATCTTTATATTAATAGTCTAGTGTTGATTTTGTTTCCTTGGGATTCAATTTCGTACCTTGGAACACTCCTTCCTATTTATTCCCATACTATTATTCTCCCCAAACACCACTATACGATTTTGATATTACTAAGGTTATGTTAATGGAGTGAAGATTGCAGAAAGGATAAGTAAGAAATGATGCTAGGTTGAGTAGATGTCTTTGAGGAACAAGCCCAAGGAGAAGAATATCAAAACCACCCTTAGCTACACATACAAGGTATAACTCTCCTTGTAATCCTTCTTCTTGATAATGGAATCTAAATTTCATTTCCCCATATATCTAGTTCCAATCATCATTTGCATTAAGTAGATCAAGAATTTGGTAAACTAAAACTGGAATTCACCATGATATAAAATAATGGAATCTTTGGTTGGTTGTGTTGTTGTATGTTAGAACACTGGGAGATTGTAGCAATTTTTCGATCCTCCTCCTTATGTCTAGCCAACCCAAACCCATTAACCAAAATATCTATAAAGAGTCATTTCTAGGTATCTCCTCCTTTCATCTTGAGTCTCATCATCATTTTGGTTTGTTTTCTTTCCTAGGTAAGGATAGATATATACTAGAATAGCCCCCATAAATTATTGTTCGCCTAAAACATTTGACCTATTATTAAAAGCATTAGTTTGTCACATTGTACACTAACATGCCACCAACAACCTTAACCATGATAGATGAGTATTATTGATCCATCAAATCCCAAAAGAACGCCAACTGTTGTGTGCATTAGCTTGGTTTAATTTAGATTTGTATGAGACTTGAATTGACGTGGTTAACTTTGATTACGTATTTGGTCATTTGGGAAAAACCCTTACACTATAAGATATGTTGATGTCGACTATTTTGTTATCATTGAGGTGGCATGTTGAATCATTTGCTAATATGGGTGTTGAGTTGGCACCTTGTGGATTTGGGGTTGATGAAAAATCAATGGTGCAAAAAAGATTAGTTTGTGTATGTCGTGAAGAGGAGAGAACACATCATAGAGATAACATTATCATAATAAACACTAAACTTTGGCCACACTATCTAGGCATGCCAAAATCTGCAATAGTTTGAGTGTGCACCAAAACCATTCTTATGTGCAAATCAAACAATGTTAATTATGTAACCGCATCAATCAATGTCACATTAGATTTGTTTAGATTACACTAAGAAGTGCATGAAAAACATAGATAAATCTCACCTTCAATAGAAGTATCTATCTATACTAAGAAGTGCATACAAAACGTAGATAAATCTCACCTTCAACAAAATATCCATCCTTCCATCTATCTATCTATCTATACATACATAACATAAATAAATCTCACATTCAACAAATCAATATATATATATATATATATATGAGAATAACAACCCTTTTCTAAATTAACCTTGAAACCAACCAACCATCCATCCATCCATGTGTCCGAATAGCAACCCTTTTCTAAATTGACCCCAAAAAAGCATTAACAAAACATTAAGTTAGAATATAGTTTCAACTTATCATGTTGTAAAGGAAAGTTTCCAATATAAAAATTGCGTAAAAACTTATAAAAAAAAATGTTTAATGGCCAATGAGCACCATCTCGCTTTTCTAAATTGAACCCAAAAAAGCATTGACAAAACATTAACTTAGAATATCATTTATATGCACTTTCAACTTGTTTGGAAATTTATTTCAAAAAAATTGTTTAATGACGAATAGCACCATCTTCATTGATGGACAAAATTTTCAAGCATGCATTTTGACTTACCAAACATTATGGTGAGTATTTATTTATTTATATTTTACATGTAATTCCTATTTAATTGGATGCTCCATACTGTACGCCCTAAAACATCATTTAGGTTCCCTTCATTTTTTTAATGGATATTGAGAGGTAATGTATGAGGATTTTTTTAATGGGAAGCTTTTCATCCAAAGTTCTTTAGTTTATTGAAGTCAGACATGATTTTTAGATAAGTCTATGTCAACATTGTTATCATAAAAAAATGTAAATTTGAACTTTTTTCAAAGAGTAAAATAAGAAGTTTTCTTCATAGAAAGATTTAAATATTATTAAGTATAAAATAGATATAAGTAAGATTGATTAAGTATAGTTTATATTTATTATTTTTCTATTTATAATAAACATATTTTTATGAATATACTTATGAGGTAAATTCATTTCCATTTTATAAGAATGTTCTTTTAGAAATGAGAAAAAATAAATATGAATTAGAATCTTTACCTGAAGAAATGGATCTAATTTTTTGTTTTTTTATTAAATAAAAAAATATTGATAATAATAACTCTAATAAGACTAATAAAATAGTTAATTTGACCATAATTTAAATACTCATTGATTGGACCAAAATTTAAACACCTATAAAATAGTTTATTAGACCAAAATTTAAAAAAGTATAAAAAAATCAAATTAGAATATGGTATCTATTAAATTGATAATTTATAATATGGATTTTATATTATAAAAATGAATCTTTTTATAAATCATTTTATTAAACAACGAAATGGGTTTAATTTTAGTGGTTTTGGGATGGAGTGTTATTTTCTCCAACTTTTTTTAAGAGAGGGATATTTTTCATTATCGATCTCCAAGTTATACCCATAATAAGTTATACTCAAAACGAGAACTATAGCCATAAAAACTCATATGTTTGCATAAAAACACCAAAAAACAACCCCGAATCAAAAAGTGGTGCTACTAGTAGCAGCACTTTTTTATGTGGTTAAAATTATAGACACGGACTAAAACAATGCTTATTGTTGTTTACAAAAACCTTAAAATCAAACCCTGAATTGAAAACTAATGCTACTGATAGCACACTTTTTCAAAAAATGATGTTATTATATCATTTTGTCATAATTTAAAATTGTATTTAATGAATATCTTAGTAAACTATATAAAACTCGCACTCTGTTTAATTCACAAATTATTCAAGAAATTATGTCACGACTCTTTCTATATAAAATAAACAAATTTCTAATAATATTCATAATAAAAAAAATGAAATTAAAAAAAAAAAATCTTCCAAAGAATAATTTTTCAAAAAACTTTATAAAAAAGATTATAAAAAATTAAAATAAAAACCATTTTTAGAAAAAATTTAAAATTTATATAAAAAAAATTATAAAAACATTTTAAAAACCATTTTAAAAAAAATTATCAAAACTTAAAAAAAAACATTTAAAACAAAAATTAAAAAAAAAACTAACCACTCTACCCCCTACCCCCTCTCCCTCCTCCCCTCCCCCCGCTCCCCTGTCCTCTCTCCCCTCTCCCTTTCCCCTTTCCCCTCGCCTCCCATCCACCCCCCTCCCCTCTCTCCCCTCTCCCCTTCCCCTCTCCCCTCCCCTCCCATCCACCCCTCTCCCCCTCTCCTGTCCTCCTCCATCTCCCCTCCCTCCCCTCCACTCCCCCTCCCCCTCATCGTGCCCCTCCCCCTTTGCACTCTCCCCTACCCATCCCCCTTTTCCAACCCATTGACAGCCCTTTAGGCTCATGAGGAGCGACGGTGGCGCTCCCTCATGCGCCCAAGGAGGTGGCATGATTCTGAGAATCACGTCACCGCCTTGGGCAGCCCTTTGGGCGCACGAGGGAGCGGCTTCGTTGCCCCTCGGATTCCCAAAGGGCCACCCATGGGATGGTGAAGGGGAATGGGTAGAGGGAGAGCTCGGAGGGGGAGGGGCACGAGGAGGGGGAGGGTGATATAGGAGAATCGAGGCCTAGGCAGATTAGTCGCGATTGATTAACATCTGGGAGCCGACCAATGGGAGTGTCGATGACCACTGGTACAAGAAGCAGTTTGACTTGTCTAAGTCAACAAGTCAAGAAGGAGCAGTCGGTATGCGACCGACTGGAACAGCGCGCAATGGATGTTGTGATGGGTTGAGAGTCAACAGGTTATGGTCGACAAAAGACAAGTGAAGCAAGATGTCGGGCAGTCGACAAGTGGTCGAACTACGACCTGGCGAGTTTGGCGGAGCCAAGTGTGGAGGAAGGGGAGGATTGGCGAACCGCAGGAGATAAGAAAGTGAGCTGACATAAAGGTCGAGATGTGACCGGCTACTATAGCAGTTTTGGACGAGCAGAAAGTCAAGAGGACTGTACCTAGTAACCGTTTTGGGTTGTTGAGGAAGTTAATATAGTTATTGCGAGTAGGTGAAGGACATGACAGTTGTCATCATGGGCAGAGGTTGTGCAGCACGGATGGGAGCTGACAGTTGCAGGTCTACAGGATTTGGAAGGATCGGCGGATAGGAGGATGTGTGTCTCGGGAACAACAGTAGTAGCAGGGTAGAAGACGGAGAGGAGTAGTTAGTTGAAGGGGGGGATGGAACCTTTGGATCAGCACAGGAGAGAATAGAGTCTGAAGCTGTGAGCAGAATCACACAGACTGATAATAGAGAGTTGAGATCGAGCCATAGCTCAGGGTTCCACAGTGAACCAGGAGAGGGTGAGGTCGACACACAGGGAGAACACACCACAGTTACTTCTGAATTGTAACGGCTGAGGCCGGTTGTAGTTAGTTATTTATTTTCAGTTATCACGCATTGTAACCGATTTTAGAGAAGTAATATAAGCCACTTCTGGCATCCTAATTTACACCTTGTTTGTGTAAGCATCGTGGTATGTGTCGTGTGTATTGTTAAGCAAGAACCTTATTCTGGTAAGGAGACCTTGCATCAATTGGTATCAGAGCCCAGAAGAAAGTTCGGTTAGGAAGACGACTATACCAACCAGACTTGCATCAGTTGGTTAATCAAAGCATAAGAATCCTTAGAGTTGAGGAACGTTCGTGATATTGAGCCTACAAGTGAGTTGGACAACTCCAGCTGTGGTTGGGTAGAGTTGTGCACGACTTGTTTAAGTCCGGTTGCGATTGGATGCATGGGAGTTTCAGCAGAGGTTGAAAATGGATCACAAAGGCATTAATGTCCGAGGACGAAGAGCGCGTGGCTTAGCATCCATCACAGTGGATCGTGAGATGTTCGACGAATGCATCAGAACGATGCGAACTTTGACAAATGAAGTCGCAGCGATCAAGGAAAGCCAGAGGCATGGTTGTATTCCTGAGGCGTTAGACCACAGTGACTAGGAGATTGAAGAGGTGGAAGCCTAGGAAGAGGCTGCCGAAGAACCAGAAGAAAAACTAATCAAACTTTTGACGGACATGAGAGGTCGGGCGAAGATAGACATGCGTACTTACTCGGGAAGCCTGGACCCAGAAGATTTGATCAACTGGTTCATAGAAATGGAGAAATACTTCGACATAGAGCAGGTCGAGGATCCTAAATGGGTTAAGACTGCATGTCTGAGGTTGAAGGGTCATGCCTCATTATGGTGGGACAATGTACAGGCTGACAGACTTAATAAAGGCAAGGAGAAAATCAAGTCTTGGGACAGAATGGTTGCCAAGTTGAAGGGGAAGTTTTTTCCGAACGACTATGTGATTTCCTTGTTTAGAAAGTTGCAGAACTTTCGACAGAAAGAGATGACCGTGAAGGAATACACGAAGGAGTTCTACCGATTGTCGATTCGGCCAGGACAAACCGACAAAGGAGAATAAGTTGTCGCCAGGTATGTGAACAGCTTAAAATATGCTATTCAGGATGAACTGAGCATGTCAAGATTCAGAGCAGTCAGCAAAGCCTACTAGTTAGCTCTGAAGGCAGAAGAGAAACTATCGAGGAAATCCACAGCGACCAAAGGAAGGATGACTCGTCGGGGAGCAAAGAATGTCTCCACGAAAGGCCAAAGTAGCGGGTACAGGAAATAAAATGTCGAATATAGACAACATGCGGAAGGGACATCAACAAGGGAGAAAGCGCAAGAGAACCAACGCGATGGTCGTGAGAACCACGATCGAGGTGCATATAGTCGAAGTGGTCCATCCGACAAGAGGGGAGCTAACAAACCAGCCATAATATATTACAAGTGTCAAGGGATGGGACATAAGGCATATGAGTGCCCAGAGAACCTGCATGCTGCAGAGGATTCAAAACCCAGACGTTGAAAGGATGAGCGAGTCAATAAGAGGGAAGAATCGGCGTCTAACAGCAATGGAGGTGAGAAGAAGAAGAACCGGAATGTGACAGTTCAGAGAACCTTGATCCAGGAATATCAATGTGACTCGATGGAGCCGACACAATGGAAGGCAATCTTTTGAACAAAGGTACAGATCAAAGAATGGCGTTGCAAAACCATAGTTGATGGTGCAAACACAGAGAATCTTGTGTCGACAGAAGTCATCAACAAGATCAGGTTGAAGTGTCGAGAACACCCACACCCCTACAATATCTCATGGTTGCAGAAAGGACACCATGTCAAGGTGACGAGACAGTGCCTGATCAACTTTCGAGTTGAGGGATTTAAAGATAGTGTATTATGCAATGTAGCCCCAATGGATGTATGCCATCTGTTGTTAGGGAGACCATGGCAATATGATCGAAAAATGATCTATGATGGTCAAGCTAACAGAGTCACCGTATGGAAAAATGGCGTGAAAAGGACTCTTAAGTCGAGGTTGGAGGAGCAAGCCGACAGAAAGCATGGCGAGAGTAATCTTTGGGAAAGCGAGTTTTGATGAGCGCCATGAAGAAATTCCTCGCAGAAGAGGAGAGACAGTCGGGATGTTTTGTGATCATTCCAAAAGGAATATATGTCAAAAGAACGAAAAGAGAGGAGGATATTCCGGTCAAAATCGAGGAGTTGCTCGAAGAGTTTCGTGACATAATGGCTGATGAGAAACCGATGGGATTGTCGCTGACAAAAAGCATATCCCATCAAATCGACTTGATTCTAGGGGTGAGTCTGCCGAACAAAGCACCGTATAGGATGAGTCCAATAGAGAGACAGGAACCCAAGCAATAGGTCCAAGAGTTGTTGGACAGAAGGTTAATCAAAGAAATTATGAGCCCGTGCGCAATACCAGCGGTATTGACACCGAAGAAGGGTGGGGACTGGAGAATGTATACAGACTCCAGAGCCATCAACAGGATCACGATCAAGTATCGGTTTCCATTGCCGAGAATGGATGACTTGATGGATTTCCTGAGTGGAGCGACATACTTCACGAAGATAGATCTGAAGAGTGGTTATCACCATATTCAGGTTAGAGAAGGAGATAATGGAAGATAGCATTCAAAACAAAAGAAGGGTTGTATGAGTGGTTAGTCATGCCATTTGGGTTGACTAATGCACCCAGCACATTCATGAGATTGATGAATGAGGTGTTGAAGCTATTCTTGGGAAAGTTTTTTGTAGTCTATTTAGACGACATTCTGATTTTCAGTCGAACCAAGGTGGAGCACTTGGGGCATGTTCGACAAGTATTGCAGAAATTGCAGGAAGAGAAGCTAATGGTGAACGTGCAAAAGTGTTTCTTCGTGAAGAAGGAGTTGGTGTACTTGGGGTTTGTAATCTTGAGTAAAGGGTTGGTGATGGCCCCAGAGAAGGTGAAGGAAATAATAGATTGTCCGAAACCAACAAGTACGACTGGAGAAAGGAGTTTCCATGGACTTTCCAGTTTCTACCGAAATTCATTCAGAGATTCAATCGGATTTGTGCACCATTGACAGAATGGATGAGAAAGGGCGAGTTCAAGTGGATGGATGAGGCCCAGAGAGCTTTGGACGAGTTGAAGGAAAATGTCACTGAGAGCCCATTCATGGTGCTCCCAGACTTTGACAAAGTTTTCCAAGTCGATTGTGAAGCGAGTGAAACGACAATTGGGGCAGTGTTGAGCTACGAGGTCCGACCAATTGCATTCTTTAGTGAAAAGCTGAATGGGGTGAAGCATAAGTATTCGGTCTACGACCAGGAATTTTATGCTATCATCCAAGCACTGAAGAAGTGGAGGCACTATCTATTGCCCAGGAATTTGTGTTGTACACAGATCACCAAGCACTGAGGTACTTGAATACTCAGTCGAACTTAGACCAGTGGCACATGAAATGGGTAGAATTACTTTAAAGGTATACATTCATGTTGCGACATAGGTCCAACAAGTCGAATAAAGTTGCCGATGCATTAAGCAGGAGAGTTGCACTATTGAACACGACGACAATTCAGGCAACGGGGATAGAGTTGATAAAGGCAGAGTATGAGACCGACAAGGAATTTGCGAAAGCATGGAAGGCTTGTCATGAACCTTGGAGCGGCGATAGGACTCCATGCTTGAGCTATTTCATTCAGGAAGATTATCTGTTCAAGGGAAGTCAGTTGTGTATTCCTAGAGGATTAGTAAGGGAGAACCTAATCCGAGAGTTGCATAGCGGCGGATTAGCGGGTCATTTTGGCATCGACAAGGCCAAGGCATTGGTCGAAGAGAAGTACTATTGGCTGGGAATGTCGACAGATGTCAGAAAGTGGGTTCGACAATGTCAAGTTTGCCAGTTGGAAAAAGGAAATAGTCAAAACACGGGGTTTTATACACCATTACTAGTACTGGATACCCCTTGGGAGCATCTTAGCATGGATTTTGTGTTAGGATTGCCGAAGACTCAGCAAGGAAGCGACTCAATATTTGTTGTAGTCGATAGGTTTTCGAAGATGGCACACTTCATTCCATGTAAAAAGACAAGTGATGCCACAAGGATTGTTGTACTATTCTTCAAGGAGATAGTCAGACTACATGGGCTACCGAAGAGTATCACGTCAGATCGGGATACCAAATTCATGGGGAATTTCTGGACAACCCTGTGGAATAAACTAGACACGAAGTTGCAGTTTAGCTCGGCGTACCATCCGCAAACTGATGGACAAACCAAGGTGGTAAATAGAAGTTTGGGAAACCTTCTGAGATGTCTAGCGGCCGACAGACCCAAACAGTGGGAAAATGTGTTAGCACAGGCGGAGTTCGCATACAACAATTCTGTGAATCGGTCGATGGGGTTGAGTCCATTCCAGATTGTTCAGGGGAGAATCCCACATGGAGTAGTGGATTTGGTCGAGTTGTCGACATAAATCAGGAAGAGCACGGATGTAGAATCGTTTGCAGAGCATATGCATGAAATTCATGAAAATGTGCGAAAGCGCATCGAAAAGAGTAACACGGCGTATAAGTTGAGGGCCGACAGGAAGAAGAGGCTACAGTCGTTCTGATAAGGGGACTTAGTCTATGTGTATTTACAGAAGGAGAGGTTTCTGACAGGTACCTACAATAAGATGAAGCTGAAAAAGATAGGACCATGCAGAATTATGAAGACTATTTCGGACAACGCTTATGTGTTGGAGTTGCCAGATGAATTGAACATTTCAGCAACGTTCAATGTCTCAGATCTGTACAAATTTGAAGAAGGGTCAAGCAGCGGAAGCGAGGAAGTGATAAGCATCAACTGGACAGACCAAATTACAGATCGACCCAAAGAAAAGATCGCAGAAGTAATCAAAGAATGCGAGGTTGGGAGAACGCATAGCTCACGGAAGAAGGAATACCTAGTGGGATGGAGAGATAATGAGTTGCAGGAGGTGACATGGATTTTCGAAGAGGAGTTCAGGAGACTGGCGGAGCAGTCGAATTCTTTTTCACCTGCGGAGTCTGATGCAGGAGCATCAGGGCCTAGGCAGATCAGTCGAGGTTGATCGACATATGGGAGCCAACCAGCGGGAGTGCCAATGACCACTGGTACAGGAAGCAGGTTGACTTGTCTAAGTCAACAAGTCGAGCAGGAGCAGTCGATATGTGACCGACTGGAGCAGCACGCAACGAATGTTGTGATGGGTCGAGAGTCGACAGGTTATGGTCAACAAAAGACAGGTGAAGCAAGATGTCAGGTAGTCGACAAGTGGTTGAACTACGACCTGATGAGTTTGGCAGAGCCAAGCGTGGAGGAAGGGGAGGACTAGTGAACCGCAGGAGATAAGAAAGTGAGCCGACAAAAAAGGTCGAGATGTGACCGGCTACTATAGCAGGTTCGGACTAGCAAAAAGTCAAGAGGACTGTACCTAGTAGCCGTTCGGGGTTGCTGAGGAAGTTAATATAGTTATTGCGAGTAGGTGAAGGGCATGACAACTGTCATCATGGGTAGAAGTTGTGCAGCACAGTTGGGAGCTGATAGTTGCAGGTCTACAGGATTTGGAAGGATTGGTGGATAGGAGGATGCGTGTCTCAGGAACAGTAGCAGCAACAGGGTAGAAGATGAAGAGGAGTAATCAATTGAAGGGGGGGCTAGAACCTTTCGATCAGCACAGGAGAGAGCAGAGTATGAAGCTGTGAGCAGAATCACACAAACTGTGTTATCTCCTCAAATATCTTTTTTTTTAAGTTTTATTATGTGAGGTGATAGGAGGTCATTTGAAAATGAAAACACATTATTAAAGTTTGTGTTTAGACTCATTTTAATTAGTTCTAACTCATAATACGTCAAGAAAATTTTGAGACAAGTTTTTATTTCAAAAAACTTAAAAAACAAGTTTCGGTTGCTAAGTGCTTATTCAAAACGGCCCCTAAGCTACCGAAAGCTAGCTTTCAGCAGCTTAAACAAAATTTTCGAGGCACTCTTAACTACCAAAAGGGCAGACATACAGCATGAGCCAGGGGGCATTTTTTGGTGGCTTGGGCGAATACGATGGTGTTCATTAGCCACCGAAAGGTAAGTTTTGGTAGCTTACAAGTCAAAAGCAAAATTGTTCGAAGCTACCAAAAAGCGGAGACTTTCTCAACACTGTTTTGACAGCGTAAAGGAAAAATTGCCCAAAGCTACCAAAAGGAGAGGCATTTTCACCACTTTTTAGGCAGTGCTCGTGTTCAAATGCAAATTCATTCCAGCTACCGAAAGAGGAAGAGAACTTCACTTGTCATCAAGAAGCTGAGACAAAATACATTTTTGCCATTTTGGAAGATTAGTTTCAAAACAGAGCTTTCGGTGGCTTAGGCAGGCTTTCACAGCTATTCTTAGACACCGAAAGCTCTATTCTTAGCCACCGAAAGGAGAGCTTTCGGTGGTTTACAAGTTCGAATTTTGGCTCTTTAGCCACCGAAAGTGCAAAACAGGGCAGAGAGGCATTATTTTTGCCCAGATCATGGTTTTTGCTTCCAAATGGAAAGAGGATGGTTTTTAAGTGAATATTTTAATTAATAGGATCTGTTTTAATGTGCTGTACCAGTTTTGAAGGTGCCGGCAAGATGGAAATAATGAAGAAATGTGGCATTTTTTACTAACCCGAGTCATCATTTTCAAATGACAATTCTGAGTGTCTGGAGAATAGTTTTGCAAAACACTCGAAGTTTTTTGTTCCTAACATGTCATAGAACAATAACCTCTCCCCGTTTTCCTACAGGTGTTGTAGATTGAGAGAATCGAATCCCTCACTGTGCCCCAATTTTTGGATCCCAGAACCTGCCTGTTTGACACCTGTTTTTGAAATGCAAATCTCAGGCAAACCAAAACGAGTTTCAAAGATCTGAGAGAGGTTTTTTCTCACAATAGATCAATGCACAATAACATCTTTTAGTTTATACAAAGGTGTCACATATCTGGAGAACTGAACCCATCTCTGAGCCTCTTTTTCAGTAGTTTCAGCAAAAGGGCGTTTTTACTATGCAGAGTCATCATTTTCAAATGATGATTTTGGGCGACTAGAGAATCATTCTACAAAACGCTCGGAGGTTTTTCTTCCTGACATGTCGGAGAACAATAAAATCTCTTAGTTTTCCTACAGGTACCACATATTGGGAGAATCAAAGGCATCTCTGAGCCCCATGTTTCAGCAGTCTGGCCAATTAAAAATGATTTTTCCTGGTTTGTTGAAAAACGGTTTTGGATTTTCCACCTCAAGTAAATTCGACCCAGCTTCTTAGAATCTGGGGAGAGGTTGTAAATTCTATAAAGCCCAGAACTCATGTAGAACAAGGGTTCGATTTTGGAGAGACTAATCCATATTTGTACTTTCAGACTTCAGTGATTTCTCAGATAATACAAGCTTCTTTCACTATTCGCCTTTCAGATTTCTTCTTCTTATGTTTCTATGTTTACAGTGGATGATTTATTGCCTGTAGGTTCACTTGTCTATGTTGAATAGCTGTTATCCTATTTTGGCATTTGAGAACTGAACATGCATGTAATTCATGTAATTTATTTTGTTATGATTAGCCATTTATATACAAATTTATGTGTATGGGTCTGCTGATACGACAAGGATTCACTCCCATTAACCTTTTAGCAACCCTCAAAACAGTAGTAGTCAAAGCCTTGTCTCCCTAAGCGTCCCTATGTGTGTTCTGATTGTGTGAGTTCTGATTTCAGTCATCCAATTTGATCCAAACAAACCCCATCTTCTAAGATAAGTTCAAGTTACCAGGCATCTCTGAATACAACCTAAGAGAGCTTCCTGGAGTGATAACAAATTGGCGCCATTTCCAGGGAGAGGAGATTGAAGCTCAGCTTCCCTGGGAGAATGACATAGATCCATCTTTGATGATAGACAAAGACTGGACATTTTTCTTGGTTGTAATCGTCTATCTAGCGACTCGATGAAGGACGAATCCAGTGGCGACTCCATTGCTCAGAAATATATTGATGACTCCACTAGTATGACATGAACCGGATCTTGGCAAAGCGGTATGCGTTCTGTGATTTTTCAAAAATTGTTGGTTTCCCTAATCCAGTGCCCAGTAGAGATGAATGGGAAAATAGCCTTCCCAAATTTTGAGGTGAAGAGTGCAAAGTGCCAGCTGAACATTTGCTTGACTTTCATGATTGCATTCATCGGTTACAAATTGTACACGAAGATGTTCAGATTAAACTATTTTGGTATTCATTAGAGGGGATTGCTCGTGATTGGTACCGGTCCCTTCCTGTTGCTAGCATCAGTTCTTTGGCAGATTGTCATGCTGCCTTTCATGTGTTTTGTAAAGACAAATTCCCAGTTGACTTTCTCTATCTCGAGTGCTGTCATGAATTCAATTTATTGAATAGAGAGCTAAACATTCATGAAGATTTTGCTGCAGTAGAAGATACTTCTCATTATGATTAGGATATTGATGACCTTCAAAATGTTAACCATAATGTAGATGGTTTTGACATTATACTAAATACATCTATTGTCTTAGATTGTCATGGAGATCAAATTGTTCCAGTTGAAAAGTTAAAAGATATTGAGCAGATTGAAGAGACAACATGTAACAGTTTTGAATATGCAGCAGGTAGTAAGGGCAGCCCTCAACTTTCTGATTTGTAGACAAAGAGAAATTGCAGCAGACATAAAGATGAGGGAGAGCAGAAAGGTTTGGATCAGTAGTCCATCATCCATGTTCCTCTGATAGATTTCAAGCAGCTTATGTTCAACATTGAGATCATTGAAGGCAGTCAGCAAAAGCACCTTAGTCAATTGGAACAGCAGCAAGAAGAGGTATTTCCTTGTAAATTTGATGACCCTATTGCTGATTATTTGGATTCTATGAACAGCATAAATATCTTGTCAAATGAAAGTTGGTTCTGCTATCTTTCCAAATTACACTTCTGCATAATATGGATTCCTTTATTTTTCAGGCCAAGATCAAGGATGTTATCAGTAAATCTGTTTCTGACATGGCTTCATTGGAAGCATGAGTTTACTTGATTAAGCATCAGTACAGTGGTTAGAATAGGAATAGGTAGAAGAATAAGCTATTCATATGAGCAAGTAGTTTCTTTCAGTCATTTTCATTTTTTGTTAAATAAGCAAGGTAGGCTACAGGCATGCTATAGGTTTGCAGAAGTTTTGGTGGTAGTTGTAAAGACTCCATGCCCAATGGATATAAGACACTATTGGCAGGGGCAATTTGGCTTCAAATGATGAGCAGGGTTGCAAGATTTGGATCAGGTTTTGAATGTGGCTTTTGAGAATCCATAGCCCAATGGATGCAAGGCGTTGCTAGCATATTTACAGTTGAACATTTGTGGATAGATTGCAGAAATTTGGTGGCAGTCTAAAGGACTCCATGGCCCAATGGTAAAGGCGACTGGAACTACCAGGTTCTTGAAACCTCACAGGGAGGCTTTCATCCCCAAGTAGGAGCCGGATGTTATCTCCTCAAATATATTTTTTTTAAAGTTTTATTATGTGAGGTGATAGGAGGTCATTTGAAAATGAAAACACATTATTAAAGTTTGTGTTTAGGCTCATTTTAATGAGTTCTAACTCATAATACGTCAAGAAACTTTCGAGACAAGTTTTTATTTCAAAAAACTTAAAAAACAAGTTTCGGTAGCTAAGTGCTTATTCAAAACGGGCCCTAAGCTACCGAAAGCTAGATTTTGACAGCTTAAATGAAATTTTCGAGGCACTCCTAACTATCGAAAGGGCAGACATACAGCATGAGTCAGGGAGTAGTTTTCGGTGGCTTGGGCGAATACGATGGTGTTCATTAGCCACCGAAAGGTAAGTTTTGGCAGCTTACAAGTCAAAAGAAAAATTGTTTGAAGCTACCGAAAACCGGAGGCTTTCTCAACACTGTTTTGACAGCGTAAAGGAAAAATTTCCCAAAGCTATCAAAAGGAGAGGCATTTTCACTGCTTTTTCGGCAGCGCTCGTGTTCAAATGCAAATTCATTCCAACTACCGAAAGAGCAAGAGAACTTCACTTGTCATCAAGAAGCTAAGACAAAATATATTTTTGCCATTTTGGAAGATTAGTTTCAAAATAGAGCTTTCGGTGGCTTAGGCAGGCTTTCACAGCTATTCTTAGCCACCGAAAGCAGAGCTTTCGGTGGTTCACAAGTTCGAATTTTGGCTCTTTAGCCACCGAAAGTGTAAAACAGGGTAGAGAGGCATTATTTTTGCCCAAATCACGGTTTTTGCTTCCAAATGGCAAGAGGATGGTTTTTAAGTGAATATTTTAATTAATAGGATCTGTTTCAATGTGTTGTTCCAGTTTTGAAGGTGCCAGCAAGATGGAAATAATGAAGAAATGTGGCGTTTTTTACTAACCTGAGTCATCATTTTCAAATGACGATTCTGAGCATCTGGAGAATCTTTTTGCAAAACGCTTGGAGTTTTTTGTTCCTAACATGTCATAGAACAATAACCTCTCCCATTTTTCCTACAGGTGTTTCATATTGAGAGAATCGAATCCGTCACTGAGCCCCAATTTTTGGATCCCAGAACCTACCTGTTTGACACCTGTTTTTGAAATGCAGATCTTGGGAAAACCAAAACGAGTTTCAAAGATATGAGAGAGGTTTTTGCTCACAACAGATCAATGCAAAATAACCTCTTTCAATTTATACACAAGTGTCACATAGCTAGAGAACTGAACCCATCTCTGAGCCTCTTTTTCAACAGTTTCAGCAAAAGGGGCGTTTTTACTATGCAGAGTCGTCATTTTCAAATGATGATTCTGGGCGACTGGAGAATCATTCTACAAAACGCTCGGAGGTTTTTCTTCATGACACGTTATAAAACAATAACCTCTCTCAGTTTTCCTACAGGGGCCACAGATTGGGAGAATCAAAGGCATCTATAAGCCCCATTTTTCAGCAGTCCGGCCAATTAAAAATGATTTTTCCTGGTTTGTTGAAAAACGGTTTTGGATTTTCCACCTGGAGTAAATTTGATCCAGCTTCTTAGGATCTGGGGAGAGGTAGTAAAGGCTATAAATCCCAGAACTCATGTAGAACAAGGGTTCAATTTTGGAGAGACTGATCCATATTTGTACTTTCAGACTTCAGTGATTTCTCAGATAATACAAGCTTCTTTCACTATTCGCCTTTCAGATTTCTTCTTCTTATGTTTCTATATTTATAGTGGATGATTTATTGCCTGTAGGTTCACTTGTCTATGTTGAATAGCTGTTATCTTGTTTTGGAATTTGAGAACTGAACATGCATGTAATGTATTTTGTTGTGATTAGCCATTTATATCCAAATTTCTATGTATGAGTCTACTGATACGACAAGGATTCACTCCCATTAACCTTTTAGCAACCCTCTAAATAGCAGTAGTCAAAGCCTTGTCTCCCTGAGCGTCCCTATGTGTGTTTTGAGTGTGTGAGTTCTGATTTCAGTCATCCAATTTGATCTAAACAAACCCCATCTTCTAAGATAAGTTCAAGTTACCAGACATCTCTGAATACAACCTAAGAGCGCTTCTTGGAGTGATAACAGACTGATAATAGAGAGTTGAGATCAAGCCATAGCTCAGCGTTCCGTAGTGAACCAGGAGAGGGTGAGGTCGACACACAGGGAGAACACACCACAGTTACTTCTGAATTGTAACGACTGAGTCCGGTTGTAATTAGTTATTTCTTTTCAGTTATTCCACATTGTAATCGATTTCAGAGAAGTAATATAAGCCACTTTTGGCATCCTATTTTATGTTGATGTATATGTAACTTCGGAATGTATTTCACATATATGTATATTGTATTCCTATAGAGATGGTATTATTCCTCTATAAGGAAGTGTCGTCATTTATACTGTAAGTGTCATAACTTATACTTGATGGGTTATTAGACCACCTTGTTGGGGTCGGCCCTGTATAAGTCATGTGGGTCAAAGGGTTATTAGACCACCCTATTGGGGGTCGGCCCACTCAGCATTATGTTATGTGGTTAAGTTCGAGCCTACATGAGTTAGGTAAAAAGGCAAGTCAAGTCAAGTATAAATAGAGTGCGGGAGGCACTCTATTTACTCACTCACTTCTCACACATGCACTCAAGGAGGAGTGGCGCACTTATGGAGGAGGAGGATCTACTGCTAGGTTATGGCTATCTCTCTTGGTTGGTTGTATCATTGCTCTATCTATCTCTGAGGAAGTTATTGGGGTTTTTCACCTTTATGGTTTTCCCCAAGTAAATCTTTGTGTCTCTTGTGTGCTTGCATTATTGTCTCCATGATTGATATGCTGTAGATATGCTGTACATGTTGTTCTCTCAGTTAAGATCCTAGATCAGATTGAAGTAAATTCTGAAAATTTAACATGGTATCAGAGCTAGCCTGAAAGAAGGCATGATATGGCATGTATGACACTTGTTGCACTTACGATGCTAGGGCTTGATATAGCAAAAACCAGTCATCGTAGCACTTTCACTATAAATCCGTTTTGGTGAAGTTTTCGGATCTGAAATTGTTACACGCTGAAGCTAAGATCTCCAGGTATCTTGTGTCCAAAGTACAACCTCTAATTCGTTGTACTTTGTGATTTATGATCTGTGCAATATAGGGTTTCTGCCTCTTCCAGATCTGAGTCAAAATCAGGTGACCTTGGGAAAAAGGTCATAACTTGGGATAGGAAGCTACAAATGAAATTTCGTGAAAAGTGACAGGTAGTACATAGAATGTACTATCTCAGAAAACTTTTTCAGAGGCCGAAGTTGAACCAGTGACACGTGGCATGCCGTACAAGTTTGATCTACTATTTTATCCCATAAACAGGTCACGTTGCGACACTTGGCATAACTCTCTCTCAGAAAATCCAATTGAGGTCATACCTATCAGGATGGAAAGATAACAGGCCGATCTATCTCAGGAAACGTTTTCAGAGGCCGAAGTTGAAACAGTGACACGTGGCACGCCGTACAAGTTCGCTCTCCTGTATTATCCCAAAACAGGTCACGTTGCGACATTTGGCATAACTCTCTCTCAGAGAATCCAATTGAGGTCAGACCTGTCAGGATGGAAAGCTAACAGGTCAAGCTATCTCAAGAAACTTTTTCAGACCCTGTGGATCAAAAATTTTGGAGTTACACCAGAAACAATCAGGTACATATTTCTGTCAAAACAGAATTATTTTTTGGTACCTTCATTCATGGCTTCCGGAAATTAGGGTTTTGGAGAAAGTTGGAATTTTTGTAATCGGAGACCACGGATGAATGCTACTCATCAAAAGAAAAATTTAGAGACCAAGATCAGAATTTTTGGTTGGGCAGAAGGCCGAGCTTGATCAGACCCTAGTTCAGGACTTTGATCAGGAAAGTGGAAAATTAGGGCTTCTGTAAAAATGGGAATTTTTGAAATCTGTGACCACGGCTGGAAGCTCCTCAGAAAAATAGAAGCTTAGAGATTTGGATCAAACCTTTTGATTGGGTAGAAGAGTGGGCTTCATCAAACCCTAGTTCAGGGTCACATCCAGTGAATCTGGAAGTTTCAAAGGCAAAATTGAGGAGTGAAACTTTACAGTTTACAAATTCTGAATATACCAGTTTGATCAGCTCTTCAAGGCGCAAATTTCTATCCCTTCGGAAGTTTGAAATTCAAAGTTTAAATTTTTGGGGTTTCTCTGACAAACCCATATCCAGCTCCAAGGCCAGTTCTTGCAAATCAAGTGGATTGGGTTAATCCTAGAAGAAGATGGATTGGTCACCTACATAAGTGAAGAAGTTCCTGTTTCAGAGGGAGATGAGGCTAAGGCCTTACATAAGAAGACTACAAGCAATCTCGACAGGTATGACTCATCGAGGTATGTTTTGAGATTTGTTCATGATTAAGTTTATGGTATGTTTGTCTTCATGTTATTACGATTAGTACAATCTTGATTTTAGATTTGTCATATCACCTTAACAAAATTATGAATGCATGATAGAAGATATTCATTGGTTAGGGTGTTGACACTTATAATTGTACTAATGCATTATGGTGTTGTATGAGGTTTATGTTGTCTACTAACATGAAAGGTACACCAAGAAAGACAAATCATGTTCTACTTCAAGAACGTATGATCATGGTGACATGAAGACAAGGATTCATCCATTGTCATGGATTACATAGAAGATCTACTTTCGAGGTATGTATAACTTGTTTCTACAATGGTTAACTTATGAGACATGCAGGTTACTAGCACAAGTCACTGAAGAGAACCAGAAGACATTATGCTGGTATGTTAGACATAAATAGCTAGCATGCTAATCCAGGTATGTTTTTCCTATATCAAGCTAGAATCCTACCTTGTGTTAGGATCTTATACTATTGTGTTGTTGATAATGATTATTCACGAAGAGTCATAGGTTTGAATAATCATGGTTGTATGCATATTATGTTTCTTACCATAATTGATGATATGACTAACCAGAAGAATCATGAAGGTATAGCTTTGAATAATCACAGGTTTTATGCATATTATATCTCTTATCTTGATTGATGATTCAACTAACCCGAAGAGTCATAGGTTTGAGTAATTACAGGTTTAGACATGTTATGTTTCTTATGATTTGACTAACCATAAGAATCCCACATAAACCTTGAAAGCTAATGCTTATTATTTCTGTTTGAAATGATCATGACTATACATGCTTTAGATTATTGTGTTTTTGATAATATTAAGATTATTCTAATGAATTTTTGATTATGTATGAGACCTCGGGGATAACACAATGATGATACTAACAAGCATGCATAGGGATCAAGAATGAGTATAAGTTCAAAGACAGGTGATCCAGGAAGCAAAGATCAAGAGGGAGCACACTCCAGTTGTTCCTGCAATAAAGCAAAGGAGCACACTTCAGTAGTTTCTGCAAGGATGCAAATATTCAGAGGGAGTTGACCATCTCTCTACATTCCACAACAGAAAGGTGTAGAAGAAGCTACTTCAGATTAGGACTCCAGCAGCTCTTGCAAGGAAGCAAAGACTCAGAGGGAGTCCACCCAACGAACAAAGAAAGATAAGTATTTTAATCATCATTTCTTGCATATTTGTTTGTTTAAATAAAATTGTTCAATGATGTTTATGTTCATGTTCCTAGACTTAGGATATGTATTGTGCATATTAAGATAGTGGCATTAATGAACAGTATACTACTAACATACATGGGTAAGTGGCCTATGGCACTGTACAACATTCCATTGCTACTTATCTAGAATGAAACCTCTTTGCTGACATGTTGGGAGTTGTGCACACTCTTAACAATGTTCTGGTAAAGATTGGAAGGCATCTAGAAAGTTACGGGATATGGATAAATGTTGTATTGAAGCATTGGCAAAGATAATTGCATGACTGTATGACATATTTCTTTATGTGTAAGAATTTGTTCTGAAAACTATGAGATGTTTTCTAATCATGCAATTTAACTTGTTGTGTAGGAAAGATCGTATGACATCTCCTACAAAAGAAGAACTACAACATTTTTTCCAGCAACAAAGATATCTATTGAAGATATTGAAGATATTGAAGTTCCCAGGATCTGGGATGAAGAAATGAAATGCGATGATCCGTCGATCATGAAGAATGATGTTTGGGATGTAGTCCCAAGACCTGAAGGGAAGTTTGTTATGACTTCCATATGGAACTATCAGATCAAGCATGTTGCAGATGGCAGCATAGAGAAATATAAAAGTGATAAAATAGAAGATACACCAGATGGATTCAAGACAGCTTTCTTGAATGGTGTAGTTGAAGAAGAAGTGTATGTGGAGCAGCCACTTGGTTCTGAGACACATGATAGGAAATCATGTATGTGCAGAACTTGGTATGGTGAAGATAGATTGATTGCCGACACGCAGCGGAAGCTTACTATCGAGTTCGAGATGAAGAATTTGGGGATGATGCACTATTTGTATTTGGCATGGAGGTGTGGCAGAGTGTAGAAGGAATCTTCCTTGGACAAGGGAAATATGCAGTAGAGATCCTGAAGAGGTTCGGGATGATGGATTGCAAGGCCATGGCCACACCTATGGCATCAAATCTGAAGCTTCTATGTGATGCTTCATCTGAGCCGATTGATGTCTCTATGTATCGTCAGATGATTGGGTCCTTGATGTACCTGACGAACACGAGACCAGACATTTGCTTTGCTGTGAACACATTGAGCCAGTTCCTGACGGATCCGAGGAGAGTTCACCTGGTTGCTGTAAAGCATGTTCTGAGGTACCTGAAGGGTACAGTGGATTATGGGCTTAGGTATGAGGTGAATCAAAAGTTTAACTAGCAGGGTTATGTTGATTCAGATTGGGCTGGCAATGCTGCAGATAGGAAGAGCACATCTGGGTGTTGCTTCAGTATGGGATCAGGTGTGATCTCTTGGTTTAGCAGGAAGCAGTCCTGCGTAGCAATGAGTACAGCTGAGGCAGAGTATGTTGCAGCCTGCTCAGCTAGTTGTGAGGCAGTATGGCTACGGAAGCTACTGTCTGAGCTATTTGATCTCCCGTTGGAAGCTACTGGTATCTTCTGTGATAACCAGAGTTGTGTGAAGCTGTCCAAGAATCCAGTGTTTCATGACAGGTCAAAACACATAGAGATCAAATATCACTATATCAGGGATATGGTGCAGAGAGGAGCTGTGAAGCTCCTATATGTTGCGACAGACAAGCAGATTGCAAATGTGTTGACGAAGCCACTAGCCAGGGTGAAGTTCGAGTACTTCAGAGAGAGGCTTGGCATTATTCAGATCGAGAACACTTCGAGGAAGAAGTGATGGACACATTTGCTGAAGCCATTCCAAGCATGTTGGAAGGAGGATCCTTCACATGGCTATGGATGTAAGCGTTGGATGATGAGCATCAGGATGATGTTCTGGTTTCTGCTTGGATATGATCAGTTGGATCATTTTATGTATGTATGTACGCATCATGTGGATGCTGGATATGATCAGTTGGATCATTTTATGTATGTATGTATGCATCATGTTGGATGCTTGGCCCATGTATCTGTATATGTATCAGGTGGATACATTGTGTGATCAGGTGGATCATGTATGGTGATATGTATCATGTATTTGTATTTGTATCAGGTGGATACATTGATGATCAGGAGGATCATGTATGATGATATGTATCAGGTAGATACTTGGTATGCAGCAGGATATTGCAGTGATGATCAGGATGATCATAGATGACGAGCTTCAGGATGTTGCTCCAGATGACATGCAGCAGGATGTTGCAGTGATGATCAGGATGATCATAGATGACGAGCTTCAGGATGTTGCTCCAGATGACATGCAGCAGGATGTTGCAATGATGATCAGGATGATCATAGATGACGAGCTTCAAGATGTTGCTCCAGATGACATGCAGCAGGACGTTGCAGTGATGATGATCAGGATGATCATGGATACATCAGGATGATGTATGGTGAGTATCAGGTTGATACTCTGTGGCTATGGATCAGGTTGTGCAGATGAGCATGTAATCCGGTGCCCTGGGAGATTTGCAGATGGTCTTTCAAGGTTTTGCCTATGGCATGTAATATCGGTGCCCTGGGACATCTGGCAAATGCTCTTTCGAGGTTTTGCTCTGGGAGGACATGTAATTTGTGCCCTGGGAGATTTCAGGTCAGAGTTGTGTACCCGTAACATCCTGAGATGCTCTTGCGAGGTTTTGTCCTATGGCATGTAATTTGGGCCCTGGGAGATTTCAGGTCGGAGTTGTGTACCCGTAACATCCTGAGATGCTCTTTCGAGGTTTTGCCATGACCACATGTAATAGCGCCCTGGGAGATTTCAGGTCGGAGTTGTGTACCCGTAACATCCTGAGATGCTCTTGCGAGGTTTTGTGGTGGACCACATGTAATTTGTGCCCTGGGAGATTTCAGGTCGGAGTTGTGTACCCGTAACATCCTGAGATGCTCTTGCGAGGTTTTGTGGTGGGGTCACATGTAATAGCGCCCTGGGAGATCCTACAGGTTGGAGTTGTGTACCTGTAATATCCTGGGATGCTCTTTCGAGGTTTTGTGACGCACGTAATAAGTCCTGAGGATTCCACAGTATGGCCAGTGATGACGAAGACCTGCAGGTGGTGGGCCTACATCCAGTATGAAAAAGGACTGGCTCTGTAGAACTTCCTATGACGAGTAGATTCAGAGATTGATTGAGATAGCAACAGCAGTGACGATGATGATGACTCAATGACGATTATCTAGTGACGATGATCCAGAGAAGATGACTTGTGCTAGAAGAACTGTGCTGAGAAATACCTTCCTAGTTAAGAGGGAGTGTTGATGTATATGTAACTTCGGAATGTATTTCACATATATGTATATTGTATTCCTATAGAGATGGTATTATTCCTCTATAAGGAAGTGTCGTCATTTATATTGTAAGTGTCATAACTTATACTTGATGGGTTATTAGACCACCTTGTTGGGGTCGGCCCTGTATAAGTCATGTGGGTCAAAGGGTTATTAGACCACCCTATTGGGGGTCGGCCCACTCAGCATTATGTTATGTGGTTAAGTTCGAGCCTACATGAGTTAGGTAAAAAGGCAAGTCAAGTCAAGTATAAATAGAGTGCGGGAGGCACTCTATTTACTCACTCACTTCTCACACATGCACTCAAGGAGGAGTGGCGCACTTATGGAGGAGGAGGATCTGCTGCTAGGTTATGGCTATCTCTCTTGGTTGGTTGTATCATTGCTCTATCTATCTCTGAGGAAGTTATTGGGGTTTTTCACCTTTATGGTTTTCCCCAAGTAAATCTTTGTGTCTCTTGTGTGCTTGCATTATTGTCTCCATGATTGATATGCTGTAGATATGCTGTACATGTTGTTCTCTCAGTTAAGATCCTAGATCAGATTGAAGTAAATTCTGAAAATTTAACATTTTACACCTTGTTTGTGTAAGCATCGTGGTATGTGTCGTCTGTATTGTTAAGCAAGAAACTTATTCCGGTAAGGCGACCTTGCATCAGAGGGAGGGGGGAGGGGGAAGGGAGGGGAGAGGGGAGAGGGGAGAGGCAGGAGGATTGGGGCGGAGGGGAGGGGAAGGGAAACAAGAAGGAGAGAGGGAAAGGGTGGAGGGAGGAGGACAGGGGAGCGGGGGGAAGGGAGGATGGAGAGGGGGTGGGGGGGTTGATGGGTTAGTTAGTTTTTTAATTTTTAATTTTTTTTAAAAATGTTTTTTTTAAGTTTTGATAATTTGTTTATTTCAATTATTTTAAAAATTGTTTTGTTAAATGTTTTTATAATTAAAAAAAAAAAATGTTTAAAAAAAATTGTTTATATTTTAAATATTTTAGGTATTTCTTTTATTTCGATTTTATACCTATATATATTTATTTAATTTTTTTTTTTAATTGTTTACATTTTGTTAAAACTAATTATTTTGAAATTGTTGTTTATAAATTTTATAAAAAAAAATTATAATTTTTTATATATTTTTCACTTTTTGGAAAAAAATTAAACTGTTTTTCATTTTTTACTTGTTTGTGCCATGCCCCTTCGGCCTATGGGGAGGAGCTTTGCTCCTCCTCCGAGCCCCCTTTAGGCACCCAAAGCATCGCCCTAATGGGTGGCACGATTCTGAGAAAAATCTCAAACTTGACCAAAAAAAATTAAGATATTTTTGTAATGTTTTGACTTTAAGATTTTATTTTGAGAATAAATTTTATGTTTTAAATATGTTATTTACAAATATATGGTATACTTTTTGTTTAGTTTATGTGAATCATTACTTTATGGAAAATTGATGCAAGATAATTAGCTCTCATGATCAAGTGTTGAATGTCTAGTTGGACCTCTGGGTCTTGACATTTGCCCAAGGAGGGTTTGTTGTAAAAAGGCATTGTAAACTTGCATGTAAAAAGTGCTTATTTGCTAGTATAGGTGTCAATGTAAACATCAAGTTATGTAATGGATCCCTAAAACAGGGGGATGACTCGAGAGAGAGCATTTTAGTGGAATTGCAAGAAGACAGGATTTGTTTTGAGTGAGTCACAAGTTAGTTTTCTTAAAATAGAAATGCTTGCGTTAGTTTAGGAACGAGTTACTGGTTTTTAGGGAGTCTGTTGAAAAGTTGAAGAAGCTCTATTTTGAAAATGATATGATTGTAACTCTCGGGAGAGAGAGAGAGGGGTAGGAGAAAGAACTCAGAGAGGAGTTCAGAGGGAAGAAATGGCCATTGAATGTTGTTTCAGGCCATAGATAGAGCATACGAGGGTTTTGAAGCACCTGCAACAATTAATCAATAAGAATATGCGAAATAGCAGAAATGACAGAACTCAGAATCACTTTTATATTGATCACAGGCCACTTTGAGGGGGCAACCTCCTTTGAGCAAGCTCAATACAAATAACTTCACTATGCCTTCATAGGTCTCAACACACACTTATATACTAAGTCTAGGCACCAATACTATGGGTCAAAACCATGGGCCACTACAAACTATGGATCAACAATACTATAGGCGACTTACAAAACATATGCGCCAACAACAATAACACAAACTATTGATCAACAAATACTACGGGACGACTTACAAAGCATATGCGTCCAACAACAATATACTAACAAAGTAAAGACATGGGTCCCTAACATCCCCTCCCCCTTAAAAAAAACTTTGTCCTCAAAGCTTTAGATGTGGAAATTGTTGTTGAATCTGAAGGAGTGGTTCCCATGTAGCATCCTTTGGTTGCATGCCGTGCCACTGAATTAAGACCTCTATGATAGAGCGAGAGCGAAGCTGATGAGTGCGCCGATTGAGGATGGCCTCCGGCTCCAAAAGGATGGATCCTTCATTATCCAGTTCGGGTAAAATCGTTTGTCCACTGATGTTGGTGCCAAGAAATTTCTTCAGACAAGAGACATGAAATACTGGATGAATGCGGGAAGAAGGAGGAAGTTCCAATTTATAAGCAATGGACCCAATCTTCTGAAGAATCCAATATGGCCCATAGAACTTTGGAGCGAGCTTATGATGCCCTTTGAGTTTCAAGGAGGATTGCTTGTACGGCTGGAGACGAAGAAAAACCATATCGCCTACTTGAAAAGTGCACTCAAAATAGTGTTGATCAGCTTGTTGCTTCATGCGATTTCTTGCCATGTGAAGATTGTCTCGCAAAATGTGAAGAATCTGATCACGGTTTCGAAGCACCATGTCAACTTCCTGAACTGGTGAACTATTGGGGGTGTATGGAAGAAGAACTGGAGGTGCCCGACCATAGACTGCTTCATATGGGGTCATTTTAGAGGCAGTGTGGTAAGAGGTATTGTACCACCATTCAGCGAGAGGGAGACACTTTGCCCACTGATGTTGTTGTTCAGAGGTGAAGCAACGAAGATAAGTTTCCAAGCATTTATTGATAATTTCAGTCTGACCATCTGTTTGTGGGTGATACCCTGAACTCATCTTCAGTTTGGTGCCAGTGTGGCGAAATAGTTCTGTCCAAAAATGACTGGTGAAAGTCGCATCACGATCCGCGACAATGGAAGAAGGGATGCCATGAAGACGAAAGATCTGGTCCAGGAAAATTTGAGCGACTGAGGAGGTTGTATAGGGATGGCTGAGAGCACAAAAATGACTATATTTGGAGAGGTAATCAACCACAACGAGAATCACTGTCTTCCCGCCATATTTAGGGAGCCCTTCAATGAAATCCATAGAAATATTTGTCCAAATCCATGTAAGTATGGGCAAGGGTTCGAGCAATCCTGGAAGGAGTGTTGTTTCACCCTTATTGCGTTGGCAAGTATCACATTCAGCCAGCATCTGTTGAATTGTCCTTTTCATGCCCTACCAAAAGAAGTTACGTCGTGCTTGTTCATACATTTTGAGGAACCCAGAGTGCCCTGTCGATGGAGGAGCATGGAGTTCATAGAAGACGTCATGTTGAAGATCTATGCTCTGGGGAAGCACCAGACGACCCTTGTATCTCAGAGAAGCACCATCCCAAGAGTAATGCGGTACAGCAGAAGGGTTGTTGGTCAAGCATTGGATGATTTGAGATAAGGAAGAGTCATTGACATAACCCTGTTGAACAGATTGCAACCAATTTGGAACAGGCATAGAAATAGCTGAAAGAGAACCTTGGGCATCAAATGTGCGAGAAAGAGCATCTGCCACAATATTGTCTTTACCCTTCTTGTAAGTGATCTCATAGTCATAACCCATGAGTTTGCTAACCCATTTCTGTTGTGCTGGGGAGGAGACACGCTGTTCCAAGAAATATTTCAGACTCTGGTGTTCAGTCTTGATGCAGAAATGATTCCCTAATAGGTATGGTCGCCACTTCTGTACTGCATGCAAAATAGCCATCATTTCCTTCTCATATGTAGAGGCAGCTAAATTATTACCTAAAAGGGCTTTGCTGGTGAACGCAATGGGGTGTTCATCTTGAACGAGAACAGCACCAAGTCCATTGCCGCAAGCATCACTCTCAATAGTGAAGGGCTTGAAAAAATCGAGCATAGCTAGAACAGGTGTAGTACACATAGCTTGTTTTAGTTTTTCAAATGCACACTGAACAGCATGTGTCCATGTAAAAGCATCATTTTTCAATAGAGCAGTTAATGGAGCTGCAATCTTCCCATAATCCTTGACAAACTTGCGGTAGTAGCCAGTCAACCCCAAAAAACCACGAAGGCTCTTGAGTGTTTGAGGATGCGGCCAATTGTTCATGGCATCGATTTTGGTAGGATCCACGTGAACCCCTTGTGCTGAGATAATGTGCCCGAGATACTCAACTTCCTTCTGTCCAAAAACACATTTAGACTGCTTGGCGTGGAGATGATGGTCAGAGAAAAGTTGCATGACAAGATCCAGATGCTGGAGATGTTCATCCCATGTTTTACTGTAGATGAGGATATCATCAAAGAATACCAGAATGAATTTCCGCAAGTAGGGTCGAAATACTTTATTCATTAAGGCCTGGAATGTGGAAGGAGCATTAGTGAGGCCAAAGGGCATGACCAAAAACTCATAATGGTCATCATGTGTGCGAAAAGATATTTTAGGGATATCATCCTCATGAACCCAAATTTGATGATACCCAGAACGAAGATCCAACTTGGAGAAAAATTGAGCCCCATGAAGCTCCTCAAGAAGCTCATCAGCAACGGGAATTGGAAACTTATCCTTGATGGTGAGGTGATTAAGTGCTCGGAAGTCAATGCAGAGGCGCCATGACCCATCTTTTTTGCGGACAAGAAGAAATGGAGAAGAAAAGGAACTAGTGCTTGGGCGAATAATACCTTGCTTCAATAAGTCCCGAACGAGCATTTCAATCTCCGTTTTTTGGTGAAATGGGTAGCGATAGGGCCTGATGTTGGGAGGAACACTGCCAGGAAGGAGCTGAATACGATGGTCTTCTGGCCTTGAAGGTGGCAATCCCACTAGTTTAGCAAAGACACCTGTATATCGATCCATAATTTGTTGTAGATCCAAAGGAGTAGTGGAGACCGTTGATGGTTGCATATGAATGGAATGGATCTGAGCGATGACACCATGTGAATTCTTCTTGAGGATTTTTTCCATGCGATGTGAACTGATGATGCTGAGAGACCTTGGTTGTAATCCTGTCAATGTGTGTTTTTGTCCATTGACGGAAAACTGCATCCAAAGTTCAGCAAAATCCCATAAGATAGGGTCAAGTGTGCGTAGCCATTGAACGCCCAAAACCACATCACATCCGCCTAAGGTCAAGGCAAACATGTCAGAGCGCAAGGTATAATCTCCCATAGAGATATGCACATTTCGACACTTCCCTTTGCAAGGTAAGGTGCTCCCATTGGCAACCATGACTTCAAAATTGGAGCAAGGATGGATAAAACAATCAGCTTGTTTGGCGATCCGAGGGTCAATGAAATTATGAGTGCTACCAGAATCAATGAGTATTGTAAGAGGAAGCTTCTTGAAGTAACCCCTGACTCGCATTGTTTGGGGGGTGGTGATTCCAGCTAAAGCATGGAGAGATATCTCTGGTTGGTCATCCTAAGACGGAGGGTCAGTAGGCGGTTCCTAAATGTCGACCTGAGCATCCATTGTTTCTGGATCTTCGTCACCAATTTCAGAGGAAGGCGGAGAATCCACATCCAAGAGATAGAGCTTTTTCTAAACACATATATGTCCCCGAGTGAATTTCTCATCACAATTATAGCAAAGCCCATTTTCTCTGCGTGCTTGCATCTCTGTTTCAGACAAACGCTTGATAGGAGTTGGTCGAGGAGCCTGCGGTATAGGTGGTCGTTGAGAACCCATATTTCGGAAGGGAACAAAAGTGGGCTTGGAGCGTTGTTCGGCTGCAATCTTGTCTTCTTCCAACTTAGCCAACCCTAGGGCTTCCATCATTGTGTTGGGACAGAACATTTTGACCTCAGAGCGGATGGAATCCTTTAGACCACTGATAAAACAACTCCGGTAAAAGTCATCAGACAATCCTTCAGTGTGGTTGGCTAGTTTCTCAAATTCTGTTTGATACTCTCTCACAGTGCCAATTTGGCGAAGTTTAGTGAGGACTCCTGTGAAATCATCAAAAGCACTAGGACCAAATCGTTGCAAAAGGAGCTGGCAAAAGTCTGGCCATTTTGGCTCTCCATGAGCCTTGATGTACCAACGGTACCATTGAAGAGCTTCCTGTTCCAAATGAAAGGATGCAAGTGGAACTTTGTTGACATCAAAAGTATTATGCAAACTGAAATACTGTTCTGTACGATAGATCCATCTAGTTGGATCAGTACCATTGAAATGAGGAAAATCAAGCTTTGGACCATGGAAATTGCTGGAAGAAGAGAACCCATTGTCTAATGAAGACTCGAACTGCCATTTGTTGTTCATAGCTGAATGTTCAAGATGGAGGCCGAGAAATTTGTCATCCAGATCCTGGAGTTTGGCTTAGATGGCTGCAAGTGCTTCTTCCATGGTTTTTGCTCCTGCACGGGTGACAACCATAACCAGGAGTTTTTTTTTTTTGGTTGACTGGGTAGGAAAACAAAAACAGAAACTGCTTTAGTAAAGGAAAATCTGGATTTGGGAAAAAATATGAAGGGTAATTGGGGTTTGACTAGGTTTTGGACACTATCGAATAGACAGGGAAGCAAAAAATGAGGATTTCAGAAGCGGGGTGAAAGAATGGGAAAATTTGGCAGAGGGGGACAAAGAAGCAGAATTCAGAAAGGAACTCTGTGGTAAAATTTGAAGGTGATTGGGTGAAATCTGAGGAAGTTATGGCAAACCCTAAAAATAGACAAATGTGGGATTTCGGGCTTTGGGAAGTGGAATTGGGGATAGGGTCCTCCAGAATGAAATATACAGAATGGGATGACAGGGGTTCCCCGAAAATTTCAAGGAAAACACAGTGAAAATAAGGGAGATATGGAGAAAAAACTTTTCTTTTCTTTTTTTCTTTTCTTTTTTTCTTTTCTTTTTTTTTTCTTTTTTTTTTCTTTTTCAGACTGGAGCGGCTACGGCTCGGAAGGGATCTGAAACAGATAGATCTGCAACAGCCCAGAAGTGAGCGGAAATAGAGGGATCTGAAACGGCGCCGAAATGATTGAAAATGGCTGGATCTGGAACGGCTTTCAGAATCGATCTGAACGGCTGGATCTGAAACGGCACAGTAGTGATCGACAACAGTTCAGCTAAAAATAGATATGGACCCCAAGTATGTGCGGCTTCCTAACAGTTCAGGGGTTTCGCTCGGCCACCAATGCTGTCTGATGGCTTGTGTATTGGGGCAGTACCCCTCACTCCATGGCTTAGGTAAAACTGATAACTGCTTTGCCACAAACGACAACTCTTGGTTTACCTCACAGGTGGGAACTAGTCAATCAGGTAGGGGTCGTTGCCCTTTTTGCTGGCAAGTCCTCTCAATGGACCAGCTCCTTTGGGGTTCCTGTGGTACTCCTCACAATGAGTTTTAGGGCTTATGCCCAAGTACTTCCCACAGTTAAGCAAATAGGGATTATTCCCAAATCCGAACCTACAACAGATGCGAAAAAAAATTTGGCAAAAATTTCACCTAGTGAGCCCAAGAAAGTGCTCTGATACTAGATGTGAAGCACCTGCAACAATTAATCAATAAGAATATGCGAAATAGCAGAAATGACAGAACTCAGAATCACTTTTATATTGATCACAGGCCACTTCGAGGGGGAAACCTCCTTTGAGCAAGCTCAATACAAATAACTTCACGGTGCCTTCATAGGTCTCAACATACACTTATATACTAAGTCTAGGCACCAATATTATGGGTCAAAACCATAGGCCACTACAAACTATGGATCAACAATACTACGGGTGACTTACAAAGCATATGCGCCAACAACAATAACACAAACTATTGATCAACAAATACTATGGGACGACTTACAAAGCATATGCGTCCAACAACAATATACTAACAAAATAAAGACATGGGTTCCTAATAGAAGAAATGGCCATTGAATGTTGTTTCAGGCCATAGACAGAGCATACGAGGGTTTTGAAGTTGCATGTACAGTTTTATTGTGTTAATGGAAGTAGATTCATCAATGTGTTGTGTGCTTTATTCTCTTGCAATCTGTGTGAAGTGATTGAATAATATTGGTGAATAATGATAGCTCTGTAAATAGACATACATGTGCATGTAACCCCTGCAGAAGCCATTTGAGGCTTAAGAAGACTCTGGAAGCCAGAGTACCTGTACATGTTTGATGCACGACAGTGTTGAATGCATTGAAGCATAAATGAAGTTGCAGAGTTAAATTGTGTTAAGCGTTGGTGAGATCAAGTCGAGAGCTTGATAGATGAAGAAACGGTGTTTATAGTTGCAGAACAATCTATGCTTTTGATGGATTGTTAGGAAGAAGACGAAACACTTGGTTTTGTTGAGGAAAAGAGGACTAGGTAGAATCCATGTATATGAGATTCCAGTTTTGGAGAAATGGGAAGGAACGGAATCAATCTTGTAATCGATTGAGAAATTTATTGCGGAATGTATTGATGGCATAAAGGCAGAGCCGTTCGTTGTATTACATTGGGAAAGTAAGTGTTGTTTTTAATTCTTCGTTGATTCCTTTTGGGCTCTGTCATGAAATCAAACCCTTTCATGCTTAAACACTAAATCCACAAGAACACGTATGTATTAAGGATATAAGGAATACACCTTATATAGTAAAGAAACATATGAATAGAAAAGGAGAGATACTTAGTGGGAGGAGAGATAGTGAGTGCTCCTATTATGTGTTTAAATATGTTTTGCATGTGAAGGATGCTGATGAAATATATGGATTTCATTTTTATGTGAAGTTTGAAATAGCCACATATTGGTAGGTTGTTGATGGAAGGTTTGTGAAATGAGATTGGAGATGTATGATAAGGCGTTGTAAGGGAAGTCGACTCATGAAGGAGAGATCGTTGGGATGAATAGATTGGTCATAGTGTTAATTGCGGGATTACAAAGATGATTTGAAGCTACGTTGAGGTTGCTGCTACAGATTTGAGGGAAGAAATTTAAAGCCATTTCAAGATAAGTCGAAATGGATAAATGTTACAGGATTTGAACTATTCGTGTAATTTCCTTAGGAGAGAAACGATATTATTGAGTGCTTCATTATTGTTGGTATTTAGTGGGCACATACCATCAAATGGTATGGATACGAAATGTTTGGGTTGTTAGTGAATAAATAAGAATGACTAACTCTTTGTTTAAAAACAAAGCATAGGTAATTCCAGTAACTTTATAAATCGAAATTAAGTCGATTGATTGGTTCTGAGATTGAAAGGTCCTCAAGGTAAGGAGGAGTAGATCCCTCCCCATCATTTTGGTATCAGAGTAGGAAGAGAGTAAGTTTACTCTGGTGAAGGAAAGAAGACAGAACAAAAGTCTGTAAGAGGATTCATGAGTTGAGAAGCTTTGCATGTAGGAATGGAAGAGGCTTATAGCCTAAGCAGAGAGCTTATTGACAAGATAACTACTTTGGGAGGAGTGATTGCATGCAAAAGGTAGCAGCAGTAATGGAACATCTCAGCAAAAGAAGATCATAGCCTTAAGAGCAGTGATGAATGAAGCCAGTAAGGGTTTCTGAGAGAAATTGTGGCTAGAACCTAGTATTTCAGTTGTGATTGAAATACAAGAGGACAGTTGTGTTCTCAAGTGTAGATGATTTGTGGGTATGAGCCTAGAAGGAGCAAGGAGGATTACTCAGGAGGGTTCTAGATAGAGGACCAGTACTTTCCAAAAGACTAAGTATAGAGAAGGCTTGGTGAGGTAAGTTGTAGCATGGAGACCTATTACTACAGTGGCTAGTGCAGCTCATAGAGAGTGAAAGAAACTCCATAAGGATGACTATTAAGTGTCATAGCAGAGGTTCAGGAGGCATCCACAAAGTGAAGACAGAAGATGCCAAAGTTATGGCATATGGAGAAAGATGATTGATGAAGAATATAAGAGAGAGAAAGTTGAGATGGAAGTCCACCTAGAAGTCATGATGGAGCTGTTACAGAAGGAAAAGGAAGACCAGAGATGTGGTTTCCTTATGAGGATAAAGTTGAGGTGGCATAGACCACAAAAGAGGAGAAAAGAGCAATTGATGAATTCTCAAGGGGAAACTGAGATACTCAAGGCAAGGGAGTATCTGGGAGGAGACTTGAAGACTAAAACTTCAAGTAAGACCAAGAGATCTCAATGTTTTGAAACTTATATTTTGTGTATGTCTGTAGGTACAATGAATGAAGAAGGACAATTTGTTGATATTTTCATAAAGAATGAAGGAGAAGGATACAATCTGAATTCTGTTTTGAAAGAAGAGGAGACAGTTGAGTCTCATGTTCATGCACATGCGCAATTGGGAGAAAGTGAAGTTTCCGGCAAACTGTGAAGGATGAAAACAGAAAAGATTTGGCTTATGATGAAGGCCAAAGATAGGGAGAAGTAAAGGAGGACATCAAGCATTTAGCTATTACGCTTGAGGAAGCTAAAAAGAAGATTATTGAAGACTTTTTGAGTCTTATAGAAGACTTGGAACATCCACATAATGATTTGGTGATTGAGTCATTAAATAAGACTATTGGGTCTTATGAGTTTAATGCTGACAATTTGAATGTGTTTACAGGTTGTATAGAAGACAATCCATCTCTTGGAGTTGTCTCAAGTAAAGCTGAAATTTGTCTAGTAAGACATGAAGAAGATGATGTCAAGCATGAAGATACAGTGTTTGAATAAGCTGACAGGGAAATTTATTTACTGGAGAACTTGTTGGAGAAATCTAAGTCAAATTGGAAATTAGAACCTCAGGTAGACAAGTTATGTTTCAATAGTTTTAATGAAGAGATGAAGTACCTTGAGGAGTGCATAGGAAAAGATGAAGGTGTGAGGGACTCAGTTGGTCTAGTTAGATAGATGGAATTGTTGTCAAGCAATGACAAAGGCAAAGATAAGTTATTGTAGCAGAAGGGATTTGTAAAATCCTTAACGAATGAAGGAAACAATCTTATTGGGGAAGAGACAATCATGTCTTGTGAGAGGGAATTTGTTCTTGATGAGGGCATGGAAGATTTGGTTTACTTAGAGGACCAAAGTAAGAATGATGGACAGACCTTTGGGATTGTCACAAGAATAGAGAATCAAAATTCTATTCTAATAGAGGAGGATGAAATAGTGTCACAGAGAACTTTGTTCAGTGACAAGGAAGAAGGAAATTATGAGGAAGAAAGAAAGGCTGTTGTGTCTCATATTGAAGATGAAATAGTCTTGGGACTGAAGAGAATTGAATTGACTGATGGAGATAGTCAAAGAATTGAAGGGAAATTACTGAAGATTGTCAAGTCAAAGGCAGAGAAGAGCTTTGCTGACACAGAAATGCAGCATACTGAGGAACTATTTGGAGAGAATGAATGTTTGAAATACTGGCTGAACTGTATTTGAACAAGAGGAAGAAATTGTAGTCAATGAGGGAGAAATGTCTCATGTTGTGAAAGAGACAAGAGCAGATACTAGTTTGCTAAAATTGGTTATGTTTACTAGTATACAAAGAAGAGTGAATGATTACATTACTGCAATCAGAACATTGAGATACAAATTACTTTTGGAAAGTGAATTTGTAGGTAGAAAGCATGAGAAAGATATTGCAGAGGGAGATGCTTATCAAAGCATACAAGAAGTAAGGGTGGAAGCAGTATTAAGAGCAGTATCAAGAGCAATGTCCAGAACAATGTTTGCAGCAAAATATACAACAGTGTTTGGAGCACTGTCCGAGATAATATTTGCAGCAGCATTTGCAGTAAATTCAAGAGTAAAAGCAGAAATTAAATTAAGGAAAGCTGAAGAAAACAATCAGCAATGTAGAGATGAATGGATAAAGTGCAACAGAGTGCAATGGCATAGTGAAGAAAACAAAAGTTTTTTATAGCAGCAGACTGAATTACAAGAAACCATAGATGAACTATGGAACCTAATGTGGATACCTAAGAATAGCTATAGTAGAATGAAGAAGGTAATCCACTGTGAAGATGATTGGAAAGTGAAGAACAATGAAGGTAAAGACAGTGGAGCATTACAGCACAAAGTGTGGAAGCCTGGAAGATTGCAGTTGAAGAATGATGAAGACAATGCAACTTATGGACAGCAGCAAACTAGAGTGGGATCCAGGAAAGATGAAGACAGAAAGTACATGATCAGGTGATCATGTCTTCTTTCTACTTTGGGAGTCTGATGCAGGAGCATTAGCTCTCATGATCAAGTGTTGAATGTCTAGTTGGACCTCTAGGTCTTGACATTTTCCCAAGGAGGGTTTGTTGTAAAAACGTGTTGTAAACTTTCATGTAAAAAGTGCTTATTTGCTAGTATAGGTGTCAATGTAAACATCAAGTTATGTAACGGATCCCTAAAATAGGGGGATGACTCAAGAGAGAGCGTTTTAGTGTAATTGCAAGAAGATAGGATTTTTTTTGAGTGAGTCACAAGTTAGTTTTCTTAAAATAGAAATGGTTGCGTTAGTTTAGGAACAAGTTACTGGTTTTTAGGGAGTCTATTGAAAAGTTGAAGAAGCTATATTTTGAAAAAGATCTGATGGTAACTCTCAGGAGAGAGAGAGAGAGAGAGGGGTAGGAGAAGAACTCGGAGAGGAGTTCAGAGGGAAGAAATGGCCATTGAATGTTGTATCAGGCCATAGACAGAGCATACGAGGGTTTTGAAGTTGCATGTAAAGTTTTATTGTGTTAATGGAAGTAGATTCATCAATGTGTTGTGTGCTTTATTCTCTTGCAATCTGTGTGAAGTGATTGAATAATATTGGTGAATAATGATAGCTCTGTAAATAGACATACATGTGAATGTAACCCCTGCAGAAGCCATTTGAGGCTTAAGAAGACTCTGGAAGCCAGAGTACCTATACATGTTTGATGCATGACAGTGTTGAACGCGATGAAGCATAAATGAAGTTGCAGAGTTAAATTGTGTTAAGCGTTGGTGAGATCAAGTCGAGAGCTTGATAGATGAAGAAACGATGTTTATAGTTGCATAACAATCTATGCTTTTGATGGATTGTTAGGAAGAAGACGAAACAGCTGGTTTCATTGAGGAAAAGAGGACTAGGTAGAATCCATGTATATGAGATTCCAGTTTTGAAGAAATGGGAAGGAACGGAATCGATCTTGGAATCGACTGAGAAATTTATTGCGAAATGTATTGATGGCATAAAGGCAGAGCCGTTCGTTGTATTACATTGGGGAAGTAAGTGTTGTTTTTAATTCTTCGTTGATTCCTTTTGGGCTCTATCATGAAATCAAACCCTTTCATGCTTAAACACTAAATCCATAAGAACACGGATGTATTAAGGATATAAGGAATACACCTTATATAATAAAGAAACATATGAATAGAAAAGGAGAGATACTTAGTGGGAGGAGAGATAGTGAGTGCTCCTATTATGTGTTTAAATATGTTTTCCATGTGAAGGATGCTCATGAAATATATGGATTTAATTTTTATGTGAAGTTTGAAATAGCCACAGATTGGTAGGTTGTTGATGGAAGGTTTGTGAATATGAGATTGGAGATGCATGATAAGGCGCTGTAAGGTAAGTCGACTTATGAAGGAGAGAGATCGCCAGGATGAATAGATTGGTCATAGTGTTAACTGCAGGATTACAAAGATGATTTGAAGCTACGTTGAGTTTGCTGCTATAGATTTGAGGGAAGAAATTTAAAGCCATTTCAAGATAAGTCGAAATGGATAAATGTTACAGGATTTGAACTATTCATGTAATTTCATTAGGAGAGAAATGATATTCTTGAGTGCTCCATTATTGTTGGTATTTAGTGGGCACATACCATCGAATGGTATGGATACGAAATGTTTGGGTTGTTAGTGAATAAATAAGAATGACGAACTCTTTGTTTAAAAACAAAGCATAGGTAATTCCAGTAACTTTATAAATGGAAATTAAGTCAATTGATTGGTTCAGAGAGTTGAAAGGTCCTCAAGGTAAGGGGGAGGAGAGCCCTTTCCATAAAAAATAATGTTAAATAGAATCTTTTTTATACTTAAAATAGCTAAAAATATGTTAAAAATGGTTTGTGATGTCTTTATTTTTTCATTTTTTTCACAAAATTGCCCAAAAAATGACTTATTTAAGGGAAAAGTTTAAAGAGAAAAGTTCCAAATGTACATATTTTTCGTTCTAACTAGCTTCTAAATGTTAAAAAAAAAACAAAAATGTATATTTTTTTCATTATAAGTAGCTACTAACAATATATATTTTAGTCAAATTTGAGTAAATGCATTTGTAAATAAAAAGTATAGTTTTTTTATGACCAAGAAGTTCCAAAATCGCAAAAAATGGGCTCGAAATGAAATATGATGCTACGGTATACACACTTTTTGAAATGGAGATAAAAACAACTACTAAAATTGACCCCCAAAAAAATGAGAATAATGTTGGGTTCTCGTCAATTTGTATAACTTGTTCCATATAAAATTGACACTAAATGGTGCATACCTAAAATCATTTATATTCCCGGATGCAAGTGGGGAGGGGAACTTAAGCGAGGTGGAGGTCGAACCGCATGGAGATTTATTGATGACACGTGATGAGTAGCCAAGTGATCAAGTGGATAGGTATCGATGGTCTCACCCTTGGGGGATCATTATGAGGAGAGATGCATTGACTGAAGGAGGTATGAACGTAGAAAGGATTTAAGTGACAAGATTGAGACCAGGACTTCTAGAAGGTGGGAGCTATAGAGAATAATGAAGGATATCATGATCAACTCGATAGTAGGTACGGAGGAGAATGTAGAAGTCTGGATCATAATTAAGATGATCTTAATCACTTAGCGTACTAATGGCATCCACAACTCCCACATCTTTCTATCTTGTTGTCGGGGGTACTTGTGGGTCGAATTGAAGGGTGGTGAATTCTAGCTGAAATCTAAGGCTTTGTTCGTTGGCTCGTTGGTTTGTGTAAGTTCTGAAGGGATGGAAAAGAGTGGGGAGGATGCGTGAAGTGGAAAGGCGGGGTCAAGGAGAGCTAATAGGGAACAGTTGCATGCTGCTCAAGCGGCATGGATTTATAAGGCTTCAATTCCTCTTCCAGTCTGTGAGAAAATTAAGGATATGGAATGGGACTTGTGGAACGAGCTAGAAGTGGCCAAACCAAATTAAGAGCTCTCTCTGCTAGAAACATGGATTTAGGACCCTGGGACTTCCAGAGCCCGATGGTCCTTATATGAGTTAGTGATTTCCTTGTATTGCATCATGAAAGGGATCCTTCGACGCGTGCTGCTAGAATGAGAGGAGAAGAGCAAGCAGGATGACGTCCCTATCTAGTTCCAGAAGGAGCTATAATTTGATACTAGACTCATGCACATGAAGATAGACGTGATTGCCAAAGAATTAGGGATTCCTTTCCTTTCTCGGCCGAATGATGCTAGAAACTAGATCGGATTGTCATAGGATTGAATATTCAGAACATTAGTTGGCAACCAAGTCCTGTAATCTGTAGTTTAGTTTGGAAATGATGTATTGGTCTTCTTTTTTCTATATAGTCATTTCAGTAATGTGTGTTAAACTCATAGGAGAAGTAGAAATTTTGGTCGTTTTGGACAAGTAAGCATAAGATTGCAAAAATTCCCTATTTTCCCTTCAAGGGAGGGGTATTTTTGTTGACTAAATTCTGTAGGTGTGGTAATAGAAAATGTCAATCATAAGAATTAGAGAAATATACAAACATCTAGAAATTGTAACTCTTCTATTTATATTTAAATAATAGAATTCTTAGTTAAAAAAAACTAAAATAATCTATATGTTTAATATATGTAAATTTATATAAAATATTTACTATAACTATGAATCTATTATGATTTAGTTTTTTCACATACTTATGGATTTTTTCACTCACCTCTTTCTCCAACAAGGATTAGTGGAGTTCTTCCAATCCTTTTATAAGAAGTGGTAACTCTCTATCTCCACGGAGAAACCCATATAAATTTGACACTAAATGATGCATAATTAAAATCCTTTACATGTTTCAATATATATAGATCTATATCAATTATTTAATATAACTATGATAATATCATTTAGCTTTTCGCATAATTAAAATCCTTGACATGTTTCAATATATATAGATCTATATCAATTATTTAATATAACTATGATAATATCATTTAGCTTTTCGCATATTTATGTAGGTTTTCACTCACATCTTTCAAGGATTAGTGTAGTTCTCCTATTCCTTTTACAAGAGGTGGTAGTTGATTCTCCTTTAAGGTGATAGACAGACGATCAATTTATTTGACAAGGCACAACAACTTGTTTAGCTGTGACTTTTGAATAGTGGTGAGTGAATCTTCTTGCCCATTGTGATTTGCCTTCATACTGGCATTATGAAACAACATAAAAATGGGTTTGAAAAAATAAAAGAGGTTTGAGCCTTCATACTGGCATTATGAAACAACATAAAAATGGGTTTGAAAAAATAAAAGAGGTTTGAGCCTTCATACTGGCATTATGAAACAACATAAAAATGGGTTTCAAAAAATAAAAGAGGTTTGAGCCTTCATACTGGCATTATGAAACAACATAAAAATGGGTTTCAAAAAATAAAAGAGGTTTGATGTCAAAAGAATTCAATAGAGACCTTGACTCAAAACCAAGAGGTATGACTTTGAATAATGGTGAGTGAATCTTCTTTTACTATGTGATTTACCATCACAATGACATTATGAAAACATAAAAATGGGTTTGAAAAGAAAAAAAGGTTTGATGCTAAGAGAATTCAACACTCAAGACCAAGAGTTGTGATTTTTGAGTAGTGGTGAGTGAATATTCAGAATTCAATGCTGAAGACCAAGAATTGTGACTTTTGAGTAGTGGTGAGTGAATTTTCTTCATTTATGTGATTTTTTTTCACAATGACATTATGAAATAATATAAAATAGGATTTGAAAGAATAAAACAGGTTTATGCTAAAAGAATTCAATAGAGAACTTGACTCAAGACTAAGAGTTGTTGAGCAAAATGAATCATAATGAAGTTTCACATTAAAAATATTATTACAATTTATAAAATTTTAAAAATTAAAAATTTCAAGTTTTAATTTTCTTATAATATAAAAGGAAAATTTGGAAAAAAAGATTGCAAGTTGTTCTTAGTGTTGTAATAATTTGGAGTAGTATATTTATTCTATGTATTGGATTTTTTAGTAGTTTTTTATTGGAATCTAGTAAAAAAAAAAATTGTAAAATCTAAATTTGGAAGCGTTTAAATTGTGTTTTTGAATGCATAAATGGATTCATCACCTTCAAATACGTCTATAGAACTCGGCTTAAGTAATTTCCAAAACTAATATATGTGAGTCTAATTTTTTTTTTAAGATTTCCAACCAAAAATGAAACAAAACAAACCAAAAAATATACCCAGAAAAGCTTAAAAACATAGAATATTTAAACTACTCCTAATACTTTTCTTATAACATAAAACCAAAGTTTGAAAAAAAATAATAGATTGCAAGCTACTCTTAATGCTTTGCATTAATTAATGAAAAAATATTATAAAACATCTAAAGTTCCATAATAAAACAACAAAAAATGAAAATATTAATACAAAATTAAATTTCCACTATAACAATGATAATATAAAAAACGGATGCGGGTGATCAGCCACATCCCATCTCGGCCACTGCTCAACGGGAGATGCCGCCACCTTACCCCACTGTACGTGGCGACAACCCTCACATGCATGAGCTTGTTCCCGGATTGATGGAGGCCACACGCCTGGCCATTGAAAACGATGAACAACAACACAACCTAGACGACGACGATTATTTAAGGTTGGAGGATGAGGGTGTTAATCACGACCTCGTTCGCATGCGTTTGGAATGACGTCTCCTCTCGGCTTCTATGACCTGCATTCATTATCGCCACCTTCAATGAGGAGGACAGACTGTAATATTTATTACCTCGGCTCTTTAAAGCCTTCTGTTGACATGAATGACGAACCAACTATTGAGCTCTGGTTTTTCTCTGAGATTTCTCCCACTGATCCTATAAATATCTATGCGGTTTCGAGCTCTGATTATTCTCCCACTGTTATTACAAATCGCACTAGAGGGATTTATCGTCGTGGTAGTAGCCGCAGGAGCACCAGTTGATGACCCAAGGTGGCCATGGATTGGTCAGTGATGGATGGTTATGCAGAGCGCATCTCTGTGCGGACTCGTAGTCTTATTGATGGTTGGGAGGCTCGTAGGGTGGCGACACTCCTTGCCTCTGGTAGCAATGGCGGTGCCATAAACCATTACTAGCTGCTCAAAAACATGATGAGCACCCTAATTGAAGAGATGGAAGCTAGCTGGCAAGCTAGCTCTAGCATTGTCAGAAATGTCAAGGCCAGTCTGAAAGAGGCAGTGAAACACTCCAATACCCTAGATGCCAACATGACCTAGGATATTTTCTCCATTGGAAGCAATTCAGAACCAATGAAGCAGATAAATAAAGACGAAGGAGATGCTAGGGCAACCCCAAACACTGGGTCTACAAAAAAGAAGTCCCAGGTCAGAAAAGACAAAGGCTTGGCACCTGCAACCATTGATCTCGATGACGCTCCGGATGGTAGGCGTTCTCCAGGTTCTCCTTCTCCAACTCAGCCCCCTCTGAGGAACTTTGAAGATTTGTATGCTGCCTGCCCCATCGATGAGGAAGAATCAGAAGAACCACCTGCAAAATGATAATTGGGCTGCCATAGCTCCCGGTCATCTCTATGACTTTCAGCTTTTTTGCTTTTATTTTCTGCATAGTCTAGTTTTTAGCACCGATAGACAGTATGAGTCTTTTATTTTGATGAAAGTCCCAATTTTTTTATGGGTAGACCACACTCAGAGGATCTTAATTTGTACTATGTCAGTTATTACAGTATTTTTGAGCAATTGGGATGGTGGCTTTAGCATATGAGGCCTCCCCAATATGCAAAACTCTATTCGGCTCTAGATGTATTTTCGGCTTCTGATAATTAAATTATGATCTGCAACTTACAAAAAAAATAATAATATAAAAAATAGAATGAAAATAATATTAAAAATACAAATACAAATATAAAAATAAAAATTTAATATATTATAATGTTAATTATGATGGTTAACATCTATTGACAATAACTTTGGTCTATTGGTCCTTAAGAAGAAAGAAAGAAATTACTTGGTAAAATTTTATTCCTATCTTCAAAAAACATAGAAAAAATGATGCAAGTTACAAGATTAGGGATATTAGTATTGTAATAAAGATTATGAAACTATCATCTAATATGGGTGTACTTAGGGTGCTCTAACAGAAAGTACCTTTTATCCTCAACACTTTTAATCTTAATCTTACAAAGATGGCAAATCCTTTCTATATACATATATATGTATATATGTGTAAATTTGAAATATTAAAAATTTAGATAATGAATATTAACTACATATATTAATAATTGCTAAAATCATCAACTTGGATTATAAATTTTAATTTTTTTTGGTTGCCTTATTTGCCAATTTGTCAATTTATGGTGATAAATAATAACTCTTCATTAATTATAAAAAATAAACCTATTGTAAATCTATTTTATCACTTTTTAAATTCAAATAACAAAAAAACATCCAAACGTTTTGAAACTACACTTATTTTGGCAAATATCCAAAAACACGGGTGGAAATGATTTTTTTGACAATGTGAGATTAACTGCTTTACAGCTTTTTAAAACCTAAAATTTAATAAATATATATATTCATTTCTTTTCCACCACGCTACTTCTAATGTGTGGGAAGTAAATTGTTTTATTTTATTTTAAGATGCGACTTCATTTTATATAAGAATTTCTTAGTTGTAAGCCATTAGAACCATTACTATATATTAAATACCTTAGACTTTGTACAACAAAGTCCTTACATACTTTATAGGCCCTAGCACACTTTTTCTAGGAATTTGAAAAACCATGAACAAACAGTGCATGCTTTATTTATTAATAATATAGTTTAGACGCATAATTACATGGGATAAATAAGACATTTTCTCAACTTTTCACCCTCAGTGATAGGGATATGTTTTTTTGAAATGGATTCAGTGTAGGAGGTCAAATAATGTGCAAGTTTCTTTGCCTCTCATTCTATGCATGCACCAAGAAGGTTCTTAGGGGAATGCATTGGACTTTGACAAGTCTTCTACTATGTAAACAATGAATGAAAATTTATGGCTTTGTTGAATTGTTTATCAAAATAAATGGCTTTAGTGGTATTTTTATATAAATATTTTGGTATAAAATTTCTTTTAAGAGTATTTTTATACAAATCATTACTGTACTAAACTTGAAATCCCTCCAAAAAGATATTAGCTTTATTCATAAATATTCTTTCTTTCCCTCCACATTTCCCAACCTTATATCATTCTTTGACAGGATTGTCAATGTGGATAATAATTCCATGTAAGCATGTGAAGGGCATTGAGATCACATGGACTTTAATGGCAAGGACATGACCTTTGTCAATGATCAAATCATTCCTCATTGTAATATGTACTTATGGGCATCAAGGTTGTGATGGCAAATCCTTTTTATGTTTTTTTTTAAACTTAATCATCTAAACAACTGGCAAATTTGTTAGAGAAAAGTGGATTTACATTGAGAAGAGAGGAATAGAAGTTTGTATTACAAGTCCACCTAGAACAACATTTCTCCTTAAGATTCTTCAATTACATCTTAACTCAATTCCAATGTATCTGCATTGAGAAGAGTTGGAAAACACAAATTGTGTATTTAAAAGTCCAACTTGGACAAATGTTCAACATAATATTCTTCAATTCCAGCTTAGTACAATCCCAACATGGTATAGTGGATCCTCCCACCATGCCAGAGCAACCCAACATGGCCATAATCTATTCGGCAAGAACACATTTCAAGAAAAAGTAGTACATAGAAGCTTTTCTACCTCACATGCTCATTCTCGAGTGATTCCCCCAACCACCCATAAATGGAATCAAAAGGTTCCAACTAAGGAGGCCAAAGGAGGGCCCGTCGTTTTTCGTTACTATTGTTTACTTTTCCCTATGTCATCTCCAATTTTTTACTAATAATAGTACAACTCAAAACCAAAAACACTAAAGCCCACCCATTGGAAGACAAATGTTCACATCCCTACATTAAATATTATTTCTTTACAAAATTCTGATTTTAAACGGTTATAAGTTGTTCAAATTTCGTTGTATATTTGGCAGCCAAGCATGTGCTTAGGGTGATTTTCGGAGATTTGGTGATTTTCAAAGATTTTGATATATAGTTTACGAATTTAGATATTTCGGCTTTTTCTTGATAATAATTTTCAAGGAATTGAGTAATATAATTAATAAAATCATTTCAAATGAAAGGAGTATTTGGTATATATTTATGTTTTTTTAATGTGAGTGAAAAGTCTTGGGTGTAAATTTTATAATGTTAATTATTATATATTTATGTTTTCGAGTGTAAATTTTATGGTTTATTTTAATTAGTGGTTTAAAGATACTATTTATGAAGGATAAAAAAATAAAGTATTATATTAACATTTATATAATATATTGGTTATATGAAGCTTTGTCACAACTATTAAACTATAATCGAATAGATGATACTTTGTTATAACTATTAAATCACAATCTAATAGATGTATACTTATGCTTTTAATGAAAATGTGGAAGTGACTATTTTCCCTCTAACATAATATTTAAATAAGAAAAAAGTATTTATAAAGTAAGGTGATGATTTTATTATCAATTTTCAATTATTAAGATTATATATTTATAACTTTATTTTTATTTATTTTTATGATTAGAAATATATATATATATATATATAATTGTGTGTTTTGAAATTGTTTTTATAATATTAAATACTTTTATTTTCTTATAACTCTCATATTTAAAGGGCAATCAACGTATGTGTAGAAATCTTTACATATTATGAAACTTATGTTAATAGATAAACCAACACATTTGTCTTCTTCCCTTTCTCCATAGATTTAGTGCGTGAATGGATTTCGTGTGTGAATAAAATGTTGAATACATCTTATCTTAAATTGTGTGATATATATGCTTTATGTTCGGCCCCATCTTCTTTTCATACAAATTATGTGCTCATGACAAAATTATAATACACTTATGATATATATCTTGGATTGTATCTATATGGTGACCTTTAGGTTGTGTGATGTGTATGCTTTGTGTTTGATTTTTTTTAGTTGTGGTTTATAAAAAGTTGAATATATCTTTATATACATCTTGGGTTGTCCTGTGAATAAAAATTTAGATATGAATTTTGGTTTGTGGTGAATAAAAATTTAGATATGAATTTTGATTTGTGGGTTTTGTGTGAATAAAAAATCAAATACATTTATTATATGTTTCTTGGCTTATGTTGTGCGTGAGAATTAAAAGTTGATTATATTTATTATAGTTATAGTCTAAATAGTTTGCACATTTAGATTGTAATAAGGTATTTGTATATCATGAATTTATTTATGCATTAAAAACAACATTTTCAATAATTCAAAATTTACAATTTTAGTGAAGATGGTTCCTTTTATTTATGCATTCAAAATAACATTTTCAATAATTCAATAATTACAATTTTGGTGAAGATAACCTCACTAAATTCTATTGATAACAAAATTAAAAAATATATATATATCCATAAAAATACACAACATATATCAAAGACTTTATGTGATAATCATAACACAATTTGTAAAATAAATAAATTTAAAAAAATAAGATATAAACTTATGGGATTGCATTCTCTTACATATAATTAATATATACAATGTAACATTCACATAACAAAAGCAACATACACAAATAATTTTGTTTCATTAATTAAAAAAACAAAAGAATCAACATATAAATTACAAATTCTAATATCATCTTAAAAATTTAATCATAAAAAATATAATTCATTTCAACATAATAAATAAAATTCATATATAAAATACTGAAAATACCATCAGTACGCCTCTTGTTACAAAATAATACAAAATAATAGTAAAATCTACATATAACCCAGAAATATAAAATACAAGGAATACACCTCTATATAAAAATACGATCAGTACATCTCTTGTTACAAAATAGTAAAATCTATATATAACCACGAAATCTGACCTGTATCCATGTTTTCAAGGCAACTTTCTTGGCCTAGCTGGCTAGAGACCAGGTTGACTATGACCTGTGTTTTACTCAGATGTTGAAAAACAGAGAGCAACATTAAATCTTATCCGATCATGTGCTTGATAGCTAGCAAATAGACAACCATATTAATTGTTCTTAAAAGAGAGGGAAAGAGCTGCCATTGTTTGTGTGGCCCATTTTGTGTGGTCCATTAAAAGGGCCTCAAGCTTCCATGGGGTTTTAGGGAGCAATTACAGAGGCCCCCAAAAGCTTTTATGGAGGCCCCATCAGTTAGTATAGAATTGAATGAAATTGGATCCAGCAGTGTGACTGTCTTTTCTAATTGATACTGCATTATTTGTTTGGCTCAATTACTAGGATTTTTAATGCCTGATCCAGGAAAAGTTGTCTGTCATGCATCATGATCTTTTGAAGTTGTCGTTTTATTGCATTTTCGGCTTTGTTTCTGGACGAGTATACTGTTTCATCCATTGCTCTCTGAGCTTAATATCATCTATGAACATTTGAAAAGGGCTTAACTGAGCAGAGCCAAGATCTTACAATGAATTGGGAGGAACCTAGATTGAGAATGTGGCTGAAATCCACATTAGCTGAGATTGTTTCAGCACATCGATTCATTTGCTTTTGGGACATGGATGCGGATTCTAATGTTGGTGCCTTGTTGATCAGGTTTCAATATTGATTTATGGGTTAAGGATTCTCTGGTAGGCGCCAAGATCTGATTGGGTTTTGGTAGCGGTGCCAAGATCCTGATGGATGCACAATGTATATCTATTTATATTGCTGAGATCTAATATTTGCTGTGTAGCATCATACAAGAAGCTAGATCTGAAAAATGCCTGAAGCATTTCCTTCTTGTTTTGGAGAATCTGGAGGTGCCCACTTGACGGATAAGTCTTCTTCGACTTCTTCTTCATCTTCTGGCTGCAGAATGACACAGAACCTGATAACTTGTCTGTATCAGACCAAACTTGCAGGAATCTGCAAGTTTGTGACAGTAACATGGTGCAAGAATCTCATGGGCCATGGCCTCAGTGTCCATGTCAATGATCCAAGTTGTCATTATATGTGCAAGGTTGATATGAAGCCATGGTCCTTCTGGAAAAAACACGGATCCAAAAGCTTTGATGTCAAAGGGAAGAAGATGGATGTGTTCTGGGATGTGAGCCATGCTAAATATGTGTGCGGGCCTGAGCCACAAGAAGGCTTCTACGTGGCCCTGATATGCGAGGAAGAGATAGTATTGCTGTTGGGAGATATGCCAGAGGAGGCCCACAAGAGAACCCATGCAAGGATGGCATTCACAGAGCCCACATTGTTGTCTAGAAGAGAGCATGTGTTTGGGAAGAGATATTACACAACAAAGGCACAGTTTGGTGAAAGTGGCAGGACTCATGACATTGTGATTGAATGCCACACAGGGGGATCCAAGGAGCCAAGATTGTATGTGAGAGTTGACAAGCAGATGGTGTTGCAGGTCAAGCACCTGATGTGGAAATTCAGGGGCAATCAGACAATTGAGGTTGATGGAACCTCAATACAAATCTTCTGGGATGTGCACAATTGGCTCTTCAATCCCAGCAATGGCCATGCTGTCTTCATGTTCCAGACTTCAGGCGATCGGATATTGAACAGTGCTCAAAGATCTGATAATTCTGCTGCTGTCCCCTGCCAACCTCTGCCACCCTGTGTGTTGCAGTGGCCTCCTCCATCTGCATTCAATATCAGAGGCCATGATAAGACCTTCTTCAAAAGCAATTCCTCTTCCTCTTCTTCTTCGAACTCAAGCTCTTCAGTATTGCAATGGGCAAGCATGGAGACTGAAACTGGCAGCCCATCTGGCTTCTCTTTGTTGCTGTATGCATGGAAGAGTGAGTAGGGAACTCATTAGTATTACTATTTCAGTACAAGTACTAGCAATAGCAGTACCAGTCTTTCTTTCTTGTTGCTGAGTATTGTACATACAATGGAGAGAATAGCACTGGCTAGGCTGCATTCTGTGTTTTTCTTTCAATTCTGACATATATATGATTGATTCATTGAGGCCTCATTATATGGGAGCTTCTGAGACATGAATAAGCCCATTGCCCAGTTTTCTTTCATAGACATGAATAAGTCCATTGTCCAGTTTTCTTTGAGGACTAGTACTGGTGCTCCTGCCACTGCTTATGCCAGTGCCAACTCAAGGCTAATAGATGACTTTTGATCAAATGCCCAATTTCACAAATGAAAAACACCCTCAATTGAAGTTGGGTCCAAAGTGGAGCTAGTAGTCTCTTCATGGTATTTGAGCTGCTAAAGCCCAAGGCCAAAACCTCTAACTCCATGATTATGAGGCACTGGCATTCTTACCATGGCCTGAGAGGTCCACACAGACCTAATGCAACAAACATGGCATAGTTTTCCACAAGACCAAACCCACTCTCTTCATGGTGGCGAGCAACATTTCTGTTTTGCTTCTGTTTTGTAATGCATTACAGAAACCCAGATTCTGAAATCTTATTACCGGTGTGCATTGTGCTATTTGGATTCTCTACAACCTTGTGTGTCTTCTGCTATTTGGATTCTCTATAACTTGTGTGCATTGTGCTATGAGAACAATGTGCAATTATGAATTGGTGTTTGCTGTCAATTTGTATCCAGTTTTGTCAAAACTGTGTTTTTTTAATGTAATATGCAAACTCTATTCAGCTCTTGTCAAGCCTGTGAAAGCCATCAATCTTCATACCATGCATTTTTACATGATGTAGTACCATGGCTGAATGGAATTTAGACAAAATATGTGGTTACAATTTATTGGTATATGGTACTTTTTCTTTCTTTCCTAGTTGCAAATTGCAATTCATGAGCTAAATTTTATTAGCTAGTGAAATAGCTTTGTCAGAGCTATGATTAATCTTTAAAAAGATCCACATCCCAATCACATTCCACTCACTTGCAAACAAAAAAATATTAAATAAAAAAACAACAGAGAAAAATAATTATAGAAAAATAAATCAACCCAGATACCTGGTCATGTTTAATACTGAAAGGATTATTTTCCATTTATATTGATATTTTTTAATTTAATATTTATAAATTGAGTTATTAATATTATAAAATCTTTATTAGGGAATTTTATGGTTAGAAGATCAAGCCAAAACAAAATTTCCCAAAAAGTTAAAAACAAAATTCTGTGTCTCAATTTAACATTAAGTAGCAAGTTGATTCTGAAAAACATGTACCATTTTAACAATAAGTATTAAGTGGAAAACAAAATAAAAATAAATGAATTTTCTGGAAATCATATTGAGGATTTTGATCCAAGACCTTTCCCAAGTAGACAATAGCTCATTCTTTTTTCAATGATTTTCTTATATGTCAAGAAGACAATTCTGCTTCCTGATCAAATGAGAACAATAATTTTCAAGATATACAAAATGAACACTTATGTATGAGCATATATGGAAGACAATTCATATAGATGTAAAGACAATTTTTTTTTGTCATTAAAAGATGAATCTGTTTTTTGAACAGATCTGGAAAGTAATTTTACTTTCTTTTGCAAGTGTAACAGTTCAATATGGACTGAAAACGAACTCATGAAATGTTATGCAAGGCTTCTGCAAATGTGATTTTATAAATATAAAATTATTATATTTTTCCTGGAAAAAAATATATATATTTTAAGATTTTCAAATTATGATTATAGAAAAATAAAATTGCTAACTAAAGTAAATTAAATTTCAAAAAAATATTATAACAATATACTTTTATTAAGAATCATTGAAATTGGATGAAAACGATAATAATTATTTTTCTTAATTACTCAAATTATACTCAATTGAAAAATAGCATAAATAAATTTATAAAAAATATTAATATATAGAGGGGGTTCAAATCCCTTTAGGTGCAAACCCATTTTAGGATCTTAAATTTGAGGAAAGGTTTGTCTCCATTATAATTGTCAAGTCACAACTATTCCAATCTTGAATCATGTTGTAAATGTTGTAAATGCTAACACATAAATCCTACAAATATACAAAATTTGCATTAATAATTAATTATGAAATAAAATAGTTATTTAACCAAATATAATTTCCAGATCCTAAACGACCAAGAATCATAGGCCTTTAATTAATCTCGAATCATGTTGTATATTTTGTAAATGCTAACACATTAATCCTACAAATATGCAAAAATTGCATTAATAATTAATTATGAAATAAAATAGTTATTTACCAAAATATAATTTCGACATCCTAAATGACCACGAGCTCGACTCTGATCGTAGGTCTTTAATTATAACCCTCATTCTTACCATACATAATGAGCCCATTGAGGATAATTCTCAAAGCCAAAAGCACTTGATCTTTGATAGAAATAATACAGATGGTTTTCTTAATGATTTAACGAAGAATTTGTTCTCTTTCTAACAACAATAATACAAAAGATCTCTACCATAATTTTAGTACCTCCCTCTCCTCTACCATCAACAATTTTTCTCATGAAATCTCTAGCAAAAAGATAAGAACGAACCCTTGGTATGATAACGATTGTAAGCATGTGCACAGAGAAAGTAAGGAAGCTGCTGATGAGTCCGTGAAAGCTGACAAGATAAGTACGTACAAAGCTCTAATTAAAAGAAAAAAGACTTGCTATATAAATAAAAGACAGGAAAAACTTTTACACTTATCTAAGACGACTCCTAAGAAATTCTGGGGACAAATTTTAACTTGTTAAACTAAAGAAAATAATAAGATCTCTATGGAGGATTGGAACTTGTATCTAAAAAGCTTTACAAATCCCCAGATGTCATGTACAACATTCAAACCCTCCTTACAATGGAGGAAGCCTTTTCCTTAGAAGACATTGACTTTGGGATTAAGCACCTAGCTAATGGAAAAGTTAAAGACATTGAAAGGTACCTAGCAAAAATCCTAAAAATTGGAGCACCCGTCCTCATCCCTTATATTCACAATCTCTTTAATTTAGCAGTCAAGCATGGATTCCCTAAGCCTTGGACTCAGAGCCTTATAGTTCCTATCTTTAAAAGTGGAGATAAAGATAACCCCTCTAATTATCGAACAATTATGAGTAGCCCTCTCTTAGCCAAGGTATACGACATTATCCTTGAAAAGAAGATTAGCATATGGCTAAAACATGAAGGAAAGAGGGATAAAGGCCAAGTGGGCTTCAGAAGGCATCACTTAACCACATACCACCTCATTACGCTTCGGATCATTGCATAGGAGTGTCATAATAATAAATCGAATTTTTGTTGTTGTTTGATGGACTTTCGGAAAGCTTTTGATATAGTGCCTAGATATAACCTTTGGAATAGATTAGAAGAGCTAAAAGTTTCTCTCGAGTTGTCACATACCCCCCAAAAAAATCCATAAAACATAAAAAAAACTTATTCATATATATATTTATTCAAATATTAGACTATATGAAATCTTTCATAATACTTGGGGAAAAACAAAATAATTTTAGTTTAATAATTTTAGGTTTGTTCTAAATTCCTTTCATGATGTAAACAATTATCCCATTGAATGTTTAACAAAAATAAAAAAAAAGAGAAAACCTCATTTCCAATTCTATCATACTTGATCTATAATATTATTGATTTTCAACTACCATTTAAAATTTGATCTAACTATATAATTTGCTCACCCATTTATACGAAGGACTCCATTTTATATTGAGAAGGAAAACAACCATTTCAAGAAGATCTAACACTATTATACAATTTACATCTCAGTCGATAGCTCGATCCGTTTATAACCCGATTCTATACAGTATAAGACTATTATGGCTTCGTTTATTATGCATTGATCTAGGTACATCAATAACGTTGTTTGAAAATAATGAAATGAACTTATATGCAGGTTTCTGAGATCCTAATGTTGTATAATTTTCCTTGCACCCAAAAAGGGAAGGGTTGTTTACAGAAACAGAAAAAAAAAAGGATTGAATACATCATTCTTCTATTCCAATATTTCACGTCATTGTTAACTAATAACCAACATCACCGGAAAATTTACTTACTTGCACATAAAATCTATGCCGAACAGGAATACATGGGAGAGGTATCAATTCCTCCCAACCATAGAGAATCTGAAAATCACCAGATCTCACCCCCGAGCTAGATCACCACCTCAAACTACTAGACCAGCACTACTGCAATGCAACACTCCCACCTTGGAGTTTGTAACAGTTTAGGATGGACTTAACAATAAGAGGATACTCAACAAAAATGCTTCAGCATAACGGTTCTCCTTTTGCACAACATGCCCTAATGCTCTCTTAGTGCTCCTCTTTATAGTATTTGCCTAGGTCTTGTACCATCACCATCCCAATCTCAAGTAAATCTTGGGATCCCTATCTTTGTGGATCCTATTGGAGTGTTGAGATGTCCATTTGGATTGATTGATTTACATAATTGGTGTGCTATCTCTGTTGAAATATTGTAACTTCTAAGAATATTATATTTGTACTTTATTATTCCGGAGATGTTCCATTCCTCCGTGGAGACACTATTGTATATCCGGAGATGTTTATTCCTCCGAGAGAGTGTGGTAACTAGAGTTATTAGATCTCCCATGTGAGGTTGGCTCTCAGTTAGTTGTTTAGAGGTTATTAGACTCTCTTAGGAGAAGTCGTCCCTGTTAGGGTGAAAAGTCAGTTAGGAGTTGAGTATAAATAGAGGTGTGTTCCTCATTTATCTCATTCATTCACTCACTTGTGATTGGCACATGGGAGAGAGAGAGGTTTCCATAGGAGGACAAGGAGCTCTTGTTTGAGACTACATCTTTGTATTGGTTGATTATCTATTGCAGAAATCTTTGATGGGTTTTCTACCCCATGAGGGTTTCCGAGGGTAAATCTTTGTCTATCTTGTGATTGTGTTTCTTTCAATGATCTTGCTTGTGAAATTAGGCTAAACTTAACATGGTATTAGAGCTAGCTTGAATAGGACATCTTTCACAAGGTGAAAATACCTCTCTCTCCTCCTCTGGTGAAAATTAGGGTTTCTGCAAAAGTTGGAATTTTTGGGATCTTATTGCATGGTTGGATAGCCCTCCTCAAAATCGAATTTTTGAGCCCTAGATCAAACTTTTTGAGTGGCTATAATCCCAGGATTTTTCAAACCCTAGTTTGACTTTTGGACCAGAAAACCAGTGAACCAGAAAAACTACACACCCGTGCACCAGTAAACCAGAAAAGTTGTGAACCTGTGCACCAATAAACCAGAAAAATGAAGACCAGAAAACCAAAAATTCTATTGCAAATTGATAGGAACCCATGTCTTTACTTTGTTAGTATGTTGTTGTTGGACGCATATGCTTTGTAAGTCGTCCCGTAGTATTTGTTGATCAATAGTTTGTGTTATTGTTGTTGGCGCATATGCTTTGTAAGTCGCCCGTAGTATTGTTGATCCATAGTTTGTAACGGCCCATGGTTTTGACCCATAATATTGGTGCCTAGAATTAGTATATAAGTGTGTGTTGAGACCTATGAAGGCACTGTGAAGTTATTTGTATTGAGCTTGCTCATAGGAGGTTTCCCCCTCGAAGTGGCCCGTGATCAATACAAAAGTGATTCTGAGTTCTGTCATTTCTGCTATTTCGCATATTTTCATTAAGTAATTGTTGCAGGTGCCTCACATCTGGTATCAGAGCACTTTCTTGGGCTCGCTAGGTGAAATTTCTGCCAAAATTTTTTTTTCGCATCTGTTGCAGGTTCGGATTTGGAAATAATCCCTATCCGCTTAACTGTGGGAAGTACTTGGGCATAAGCCCTAAGACTCATTGTGAGGAGTACCACAGGAACCCCGAAGTAGCTGGCCCATTGAGAGGACCTGCCAGTGAAAAGGGCAACGACCCCTACCTTATTGACTAGTTCCCACCCGTGAGGTAAACCAAGAGTTGTCGTTTGTGGCAAAGCGGTTATCAGTTTTACCTGAGCCGTGGAGTGAGGGGTACTGCCCCAATACGCAAGCCGTCAGACAGCATTGGTGGCCGAGTGAAAACCCTGAACTGTTAAGAAGCCGCACATACCTGGGGTCCATATCTACCTTTAGCTGAACTATTGTCGATAAAATATCTCCCTTGTTTTACCTCTGTTTCCCTTGTTTTACCTCTGTTTCTCCATATCTTCCTTGTTTTACCTCTGTTTCCCTTGAAATTTTCAGGGAACCCCTGTCATTCCATTCTGCATATTTCATCCCTGAGGACCCTATCCTCAATTCCCCTTCCTACAGCCTGAAATCCCACATTTGTCTATTTTTAGGGTTTGCCATAACTTCCTCAGATTTCACCCAATCACCTTCAATTTTTACCACAGAGTTTCTTTCTGAATTCTGCTTCTTTGCTCCCCTCTGCCAAATTTTTCCATTCTTTCACCCCGCTTCTGAAATCCTCATTTTTGCTTCCCCGTCTATCCAACAGTGTCCAAAAAACTAGTCAAACCCCAATTACCCTTCTGATTTTTTCCCAAATCCAAATTTTCCTTTACTGAAATAGTTCCTGTTTTTGTTTTCCTACCTAGTCAAAAAAAAAAAAAATCCTGGTTATGGTATTCACCCATGTAGGAGCAAAAACCATGGAGGAAGCACTTGCAGCCATCCAAGCCAAACTCCAGGATCTGGATGAAAATTTTCTTGGTCTCCATCTTGAACATTCAGCTATGAACAACAAACGGCAGTCCGAGTCTTCAGCAGACAATGGGTTCTCTTCTTCCAGCAATTTCCGTGGTCCGAAGCTTGATTTTCCTCGCTTCAATGGTACCGATCCAACTGGATGGATCTATCGTGCAGAACAGTATTTCAGTCTGCATAATACTTTTGATGTCAACAAAGTTCCGTTGGCATCCTTTCATTTGGAACAGGAAGCTCTTCAATGGTACCGTTGGTACATCAAGACTCATCCAGAGCCCAACTGGCCAGACTTTTGCCAACTCCTTTTGCAACAATTTGGTCCTAGTGTTTTTGATGACTTCACAAGAGCCCTCACTAAACTTCGCCAAACTGGCACTGTGAGAGAGTATCAAACCGAATTTGAGAATCTAGCCAACCACACCGAAGGATTGTCTGATGAATTTTACCGGAGTTGTTTTATTAGTGGTCTAAAGGATGCCATCCGCTCTGAGGTCAAAATGTTCTGTCCCAACACAATGATGGAAGCACTCAGGTTGGCTAAGTTGGCAGAAGACAAGATTGCAGCCCAACAACGCTCCAAGCCCACTTTTGTTCCCTTTCGAAATATGGGTTCTCAGCGACCACCTATACCGCAGGCTCCTCGACCGACTCCTATCAAGCGTTTGTCTGAAACAGAGATTCAAGCACGCAGAGAAAAGGGGCTTTGCTATAATTGTGATGACAAATTCACTCGGGGACATATATGTGTTCAGCAAAAGCTCTATCTCTTGGATGTGGAGTCTCCGCCTGCCTCTGAAATGGGTGACGAAGATCCAAAAACACTGGATGCTCCGGTCGACATTCAGGAACCACCTATTGACCCTCCGTATCAGGATGACCAGCCAGAGATATCTCTCCATGCTTTAGCTGGAATCACCACCCCCTAAACAATGCGGGTCAGGGGTTACTTCAAGAAGCTTCCTCTTACAATCCTCATTGATTCTGGTAGCACTCATAATTTTACTGACCCTCGGATCGCCAAACAAGCTGATTGTTTTATCCATCCTTGCTCCAACTTTGAAGTCATGGTTGCCAATGGGGGCACCTTACCTTGCAAAGGGAAGTGTCGAAATGTTCGTATCTCTATGGGATATTATACCTTGCGCTCTGACATGTTTTCCTTGCCCTTAGGTGGATGTGATGTGGTTTTGGGCGCTCAATGGCTACGCACACTCGGCCCTATCTTATGGGATTTTGCCGAACTTTGGATGCAGGTTTCCCTCAATGGACACAAACACACATTGACAAGATTGCAACCAGGTTCTCTCAGCATCATCAGTTCACATCGCATGGAAAAACTCCTCAAGAAGAATTCACATGGTGTCATCGCTCAGATCCATTCCATCCAGATGCAAGCATCAATGGTCTCCACTACTCCTTGGGATCTACAACAAATTCTGGATCGATATACAGGTGTCTTTGCTGAACCAGTGGGATTACCACCTTCCAGGCCAGAAGACCATCGTATTCAACTTCTTCCTGGCAGCGTTCCTCCCAACATCAGGCCCTATCGCTACCCATTCCACCAAAAAACGGAGATTGAAATGCTCGTTCGGGACTTATTGAAGCAAGGTATTATTTTCCCAAGCACTAGTTCCTTTTCTTCTCCAGTTATTCTTGTCCGCAAAAAAGATGGGTCATGGCGCCTCTGCATTGACTTCCGAGCACTTAATCACCTCACCATCAAGGATAAGTTTCCAATTCCTGTTGTTGATGAGCTTCTTGACGAGCTTCATGGGGCTCACTTTTTCTCCAAGTTGGATCTTCGTTCTGGGTATCATCAAATTCGGGTTCATGAGGATGATATTCCTAAAACAGATTTCCGCACACATGATGGCCATTATGAGTTTTTGGTCATGCCCTTTGGCCTCACTAATGCTCCTTCCACATTCCAGGCCTTAATGAATAAAATACTTCGACCCTACTTGCGGAAATTCATTCTGGTATTCTTTGACGATATCCTCATCTACAGTAAAACATGGGATGAACATCTCCAGCATCTGGATCTTGTCATGCAACTTTTCTCTGACCATCATCTCCATGCCAAGCAGTCTAAATGTGTTTTTGGACAAAAGGAAGTTGAGTATCTCGGGCACATTATCTCAGCACAAGGGGTTCGTGTGGATCCTGCCAAAATCGATGCCATGAACAATTGGCCACGTCCTCAGACACTCAAGAGCCTTCGTGGTTTTTTGGGGTTGATTAGCTACTACCGCAAGTTTGTCAAGGATTATGGGAAGATTGCAGCTCCATTAACTGCTCTATTGAAAAAGGATGCTTTTACATGGACACCTGCTACTCAGTGTGCATTTGACAAACTAAAACAAGCTATGTGTACTACACCTGTGCTAGCTATGCCCGATTTTTCCAAGCCCTTCACTATTGAGAGTGATGCTTGCGGCAATGGACTTGGTGCTGTTCTCCTTCAAGATGAACACCCCATTTCGTTCACCAGCAAAGCCCTTTCAGGTAAGAATTTAAATGCCTCTACCTATGAGAAGGAAATGATGGCTATTTTGCATGCAGTATAGAAGTGGCGTCCATACCTATTAGGGAATCATTTTTGCATCAAGACTGATCACCAAAGTCTGAAATATTTCTTGGACCAGCGTGTCTCCTCCCCGGCACAACAGAAATGGGTTAGCAAACTCATGGGTTATGACTATGAGATCACTTACAAGAAGGGTAAAGACAATATTGTGGCAGATGCTCTTTCTCGCACATTTGATTCCTAAGGTTCTCTTTCAGCTATTTCTATGCCTGTTCCAAATTGGTTGCAATCTGTTCAATAGGGTTATGTCAATGACTCTTCCTTATCTTAGATCATCCAACGCTTGACCAACAACCCTTCTGTTGTACCACATTACTCTTGGGATGGTGCTTCTCTGCGATACAAGGGTCGTCTGGTGCTTCCCCAGAGCACAGATCTTCAACAGGCTGTCTTCTATGAACTCCATGCTTCTCCATCGGCCGGGCACTCTGGGTTTCTCAAAACATATGAACGAGCACGTCGTAACTTCTTTTGGCAGGGCATGAAAAGGACAATTCAACAGATGGTGGCCGAATGTGATACCCGCCAGCGCAATAAGGGTGAAACAACACTCGTTCCAGGATTGCTTGAACCCTTTCCCATACCTACATGGATTTGGACAGATATTTCTATGGATTTTATTGAAGGGATCCCTAAATCTGGCGGGAAGACAGTGATTCTAGTTGTGGTTGATCGCCTCTCCAAATATAGTCATTTTTGTGCTCTCAGCCATCCCTATACAGCCTCCTCAGTTGCTCAAATTTTTATGGACCAGATCTTTCGTCTTCATGGCATCCCTTCGTCCATTGTCTCAGATCGTGATGCGACTTTCACCAGTCATTTTTGGATAGAACTATTTCGCCACACTGGCACCAAACTGAAGATGAGTTCAAGATATCACCCACAAACAGATGGTCAGACTGAAATTGTCAATAAATGCTTGGAAACTTATCTTCGTTGCTTCACCTCGGAACAACAACATCAGTGGGAAAAGTGGCTCCCTCTCGCTGAATGGTGGTACAATACCTCTTACCACACTGCCTCTAAAATGACCCCATATGAAGCAGTCTATGGTCAGGCACCTCCAGCTCTTCTTCCATACACCCCCACCAGTTCACCAGTTCAGGAAGTTGACACGATCCTTCGCAACCGCGATCAGATTCTTCGCATTTTGCGGGACAATCTTCACATGGCAAGAAATTGCATGAAGCAACAAGCGGATCAACACCGTTCGGAGCGCACTTTTCAAGTCGGCGATATGGTTTTCCTTCGTCTCCAGCCATACAAACAATCCTCCTTGAAACTCAAAGGGCGTCATAAGCTCGCTCCAAAGTTCTATGGGCCATATCGGATTCTTCAGAAGATTGGGTCCATTGCTTATAAATTGGAACTTCCTCCTTCTTCCCGCATTCATCCAATCTTTCATGTCTCTTGTCTGAAGAAAGTTCTTGGCACCAACATCAGCGGCCAAATGATTTTACCCGAACTGGATAATGAAGGATCCATCCTTTTGGAGCCAGAGGCCATCCTCAATCGACGCACACGTCAGCTTCGCTCTCGCTCTATCACAGAGGTCTTAATTCAGTGGCACGGCATGCAACCAGAGGATGCTACATGGGAACCACTCCTTCAGATTCAACAACAAGTTCCACATCTAAAGCTTTGAGGACAAAGCTTTTTTTAAGGGGGAGGGGATGATAGGAACCCATGTCTTTACTTTGTTAGTATGTTGTTGTTGGACACATATGCTCTGTAAGTCATCCCATAGTATTTGTTGATAAATAGTTTGTGTTATTGTTGTTGGCGCATATGCTTTGTAAGTCGCCCGTAGTATTGTTGATCCATAGTTTGTAACGGCCCATGGTTTCAACCCATAGTATTGGCGCCTAGAATTAGTATATAAGTGTGTGTTGAGACCTATGAAGGCATCGTGAAGTTATTTGTATTGATCTTGATCATAGGAGGTTGCCCCCTCGAAGTGGCCCGTGATCAATACAAAAGTGATTCTGAGTTCTGTCATTTCTGCTATTTCGCATATTTTCATTAAGTAATTGTTGCAGGTGCCTCACACAGATCTGGAAGGTGAAAAGTTGAAGTTTCTAGAAGCTGAGCACACTAGTAATGTCAATTCAATCAAGCTCATCTCCTAGTAAGTATTATTCTACCTTTTGAGAAACTTCAATCTCTGTGACCTCTTGGATAAGATGGCTCCAAGCACTAAGCTTGAAGACAAGCTAGAGGGTATAGAGAATTTCCAGGCATGGAAATATAGGATTGGTCTCATTCTTGAAGAGAATGATCTTGTCCAATATATCAAAGATGAGGTTGCAGAACCTGAAGAAGATGAAGCCAAAGAGAAGTATAAGAAGGAATTGGTTAGGGCAAAGAGAATCATTGCGAATTCTATCAAAGACCACTTGATTCCCCAAGTGGCATCCAAGAAGACCCCAAAGGAAATGTATGATTCCCTAGGAAGAATGTATGAAGGGAGGAACATCAACAGAAAGATGAATTTGAGAACTCAATTGAATAATACCAAAATGAATAAAGGAGAATCTATTCAAGATTATTTCACAAGGGTTTCCCAGTTCAAGGAACAACTAGAAGCCATTGGAGACACCCTTGACGAAGATGAACTAGTCATGACTACACTCAATGGTCTCACTAGACCTTGGGAGTCATTCATCCAAACTATGTGTGCAAGAAAAGAAAGTATGAAGTTTGATGTGGTATGGGAGGATTGCATTCAAGAAGAGGCTGGGGTAGCCAATAGAGAAGCCCTACTCAAAGAAGATGACCAAGCTTTGGCCACTCACACTAGAAGAAGAAGGATTCACTTCAACTCCATGAAGAATGGCCATAAGAAATCTCATCCTCCACATAGATTTCAAAAGAAAGAAGGAGTAAGCTCAGAAAGAGATCTCTCCTCAGCTAAATGTTTCAGTTGTCACAAACCAGGACACTTTGCTAGAAATTGTCCCTCAAGGAAGAAGAAGAATCTTCACAAAAGACATCATGCACATCTAGCAGAAGATGATAGTGAAGAAGAAGAAGAGGAAAGGCCTAAAAGGAAGAGAGATAAAGTAAAAGAAGAATATGCAGAAGAGTATGTTCTATTCTCTGCACTCTCTGGGTCAGTAACACCTGGAGAAGATACATGGCTCATTGATAGTGGTGCTTCAAAGCACATGACAGGACAAAAGAAAACTCTCTCAAATCTGGAAGAAAAGACCTCTCCTCGGAAGGTATCATTGGGAGATGACTACCAATATCCCATCAAGAGAATTGGTGAAGCAAGCTACAAGCTTGATTCTGGAACTCCACTAAAGATGAGGGAAATCTTATATGTACCAGGTTTGAAGAAGAACTTACTTTCTATCTCAGCATTAGATAAGAAAGGTTATAGGGTTGCATTCATAGATGGACAAGTGCTCATGTGGTCCAAAGGAAAATCAATTGAGGATGCAATAGTTATTGGTGAAAAGGAAGGAGGAATATATAAAATCAAGGGTAATCCAGAAGCTGCCCTTGTTCATGAGGCCACTAGCCCTAGTGAGCTATGGCATAGGAGGCTTGATCACATTAACTACAAAGCATTACACCACATGAGCAAGGTAGTTATAGGACTACCAGATTTGAAAATTGATCATAAAGGAACATACAAAGGATGTGCAAAAGGGAAGAATATCAAGAACCCATTTCCAAAGAGTGAGACAAAGACTCAGAGTACTTTGGAATTGATTCATTCAGATGTATGAGGACCAATGCCATCCACATCCTTGAGTGGCTATGAATATTGCCTTACATTTATTGATGACTACTCAAGGAAGACTTGGATATATTTCCTAAAGGGAAAAGATGAAGTCTTTGGAAAGTTCAAGGAATTCAAATCCTTGATAGAAAACCATTCAGAAAAGAAGATCAAGATACTCAGGATAGATAATGGTGGAGAATACACTTCAAAGGATTTTGAAGTCTTTTGTAAAGAAGCTGGGATTAAGAGGGAACTAACCACTCCCTACAATCATCAACAAAATGGTGTTGCAGAGAGAAAGAATAGAACCATTATGGAAGCAGTAAAAACAATGATACATGATCAAGACCTACCTATGTATCTATGGGTTGAAGCAGTCAAGACAACAGTCTATGTGCAGAATAGACTATCTCATAGTGCTCTTGATTTCAAGACCCCATAAGAAGTGTTCACAGGAAAGAATCCCGAGGTAAGTCACCTCAAGATATTTGGATGCCCAGTATACATTCACATTCCAAAAGAAAAGAGGACCAAGTTAGATCCTTATGGGAAGAAGGGAATATTTGTTGGATATTGTGAAACATCCAAAGCATTCAGAATATACATCCCAAGATTCCATCATATGGAAATAAGTAGGGATGTGACATTTGATGAAGAGGCAGCTCTCAAGAGATCTAGGAAGTGCCAGTATGAAAAAGTATATGAGGAAGATGCACCTTCCAGAATTACAGAAGCTACATCCACCCCTGAAGAGATAACACCTGAAGACCATGACATGATGGAACCACAAGAACCCCCTGTCATAAACATATCAAGGAAGAGAAAGCCAACATGGGCAAGGGACATCATACTAGGAGCAGAAAAGTATGGAGCTCCTGAAGGCCCCACTAGAGTGAGCAAGAAACCAAAGAAATTCTACAACTATATGGCCTTGATGTGTGATCTTGTAGATCAAGAACCCACTAGTTATGAAGAAGCATCTCATAAGAAAGAGTGGGTGGAGGCAATGACAGAAGATTACCAGTCAATAATGAAGAATGATGTTTGGGATATAGTTCCCAAACCAAAAGACAAGAGTTTGGTATCCTCCAAATGGATATACAAGATAAAGCATGCTGCAAATGGTAGCATTGAAAAATATAAGGCAAAGTTTGTGGCCAGAGGATTCTCTTAGAAAGAGGAAATTGACTATGAAGAGACATTTGCACCAGTTGTAAGGTACACTTCCATTAGAACCATCATGGCACTTGCATCCATGATGAAGTGGGAATTACACCAAATGGATGTGAAGACAGCCTTCCTGAATGGTGTGATTGAGGAGGAAGTGTACATAGAACAACCACAAGGATTTGAGGTTGAAGATAGAAGAACCCACGTATGCAAACTTAAGAAGGCTTTGTATGGTTTGAAACAAGCTCCCAGAGCTTGGTATGGAAGAATTGACAATTTTTTGATGAGCTTGGGATTTACCAAAAGTAAAGTTTATCCTAATCTTTTTCTCAAAGTTATGGATGATGAACCTGTCATACTGTTGCTATATGTGGATGATCTATTTTTAACTAGAAATGAGAAAGAGATTATCGAGTGTAAGAAGAAGCTATCTGCAGAGTTTGAGATGAAAGATCTTGGATTGATGCATTACTTCTTAGGTCTGGAAGTATGGAAAGGCCCAAAAGGGATCTTTCTCAACTAGGGAAAGTATGCAGTGGAAATCCTGAAAATATTTGATATGTTGGAATGCAAAGCCATGGCCACTCCCATGGATTCCAACTTGAAGCTATTAGCTGATAAATCATCATATTTAGTGGATGTGACTATGTACAGACAGATTATTGGGTCACTAATGTATCTGACAAATATCAGGCCATATATATGCTTTGCTGTGAACACCTTGAGTCAATATCTATTGGAACCTAGACGAGTTCACCTAATAGTTGCAAAGCATGTGATGAGGTACCTAAAGGGTATGATAGAATTTGGTCTATGTTATCTTGGAGATCATGATCTCAGATTGCATGGTTACACAGATGCAGATTGGGCAGGAAGTGTATCAGACAGGAAGAGCACATCGAGAGGATGTTATTGTCTGGGATCTTCCATGATCTCGTGGTTTAGCAGGAAGTAGTCTAGTGTGGCTCTAAACACAGCTGAAGCAAAATATATTGCTGCTTGTATTGCTAGTTGTGAAGCAATATGGCTTTGGAAGATTTTATCAGGATTATTTGACTTAGAGATGGACCCTACTGTGATCCTGTGTGGCAACTAGAGTTGTATTAAGATGACAGATAATTCAGTGTTCCATGTCAAGTCAAAGCACATAGAGATCCTATATTTTTATATACGAGATATGGTGCAGAAAGGAGCTATCAAGCTCGAGTATGTGAGCATTGACGAACAAGTTGTTGATATATTGACCAAACCTCTGTCTCGAGTAAAGTTTGAATATTTTCGAGACAAGCTTGGTGTAGTTCAGAATGACCCTCCTCGAAAGGGGGAGTGATATGGTCATTGATGATGAGATTGACTGCATCGACAGTAAGGTCGATGATGTGGATACTTGTATTGATGAGAATATTGACGAGGTCACATGTTTCAATGATTAAGTCGATGTATGGTCCTTAGACTTTGTCTAAGTGGACGAGTGGACTGCATCGTCCATAGACATGAGTGGTGTCTTAAATGGATTAGGATTGATCATCCTGTCAATAGATCTGGACTACATCATCCATAGACATGAGAGGTGTCTTAAATGAATCAAGATTGATCATCCTTAGACAATGATCCCGTAATTCCAAAAGGAAGGATAGTCTTAAATGTTGATCCTTGGATTGTGGTGGGATTGATCATCCCGAGACAGTGATCCCATAATTCCGAAAGGAAGGATAGTCTTAAATGTTGATCCTTTGATTGTGGTGGGATTGATCATCCCTAGATAGTGATCCCGTAGTTCCAAAAGGAAGGATAGTCTTAAATGTTGATCCTTGGATTGTGGTGGGATTGATCATCCCTAGACAGTGATCCCGTAATTCCGAAAGGAAGGATAGTATTAAATGTTGATCCTTGGATTGTGGTGGGATTGATCATCCCTAGACAGTGATCCCATAATTTCGAAAGGAAGGATAGTCTTAAATATTGATCCTTAGACTAGAATCCCTTAATTCCGAAAGGAAGGATTGTCTAAGATGTGAGTAATGGACTAGAGTCTCGTAATTCCGAAAGGAAGGACTATCCATGATATCGTAATCCGAAAAGAAGGATCACCATAGTTTATGGACTAGAGTCCCATAATTATGAAAGGAAGTACTGTCCATGATCCCGTAATTCCAAAAGGAAGGATCACCAGAGTTGATGGACTAGAATCTCGTAATTCCAAAAGAAAGGATTGTCCATAATCCCGTAATTCCAAAAGGAAGGATTGTCCATGATCCCGTAATTACGAAAGGAAGGATCATGTGTATTGCAGAGTATGCTGAGATGATGATACTATTGATTGAGATGATCTAGATGATGATACTGTTGATCGAGATGATCCAGATGATGATAATGTTGATTGAGATGATCCAGATGATGATACTGTTGATCGAGATGATCCAGACAATGATGCTATTGATCGAGAGATCCAGATGATGATGATGTTGATCGGGAGATCTAGATGATGATGCTATTGATCGAGAGATCCAGATGATGCTATTGATTGAGAGATCCAGATGATGATGTTGCTGTAGCTGTTCGAGTGTTGTAGAAGATGAATACTTATTACTGAAGATGTTGATGTTCCAGTATTTAAGATCTTGAAGATATTCCATTAACTGTTTGAGTTATTGATGATATATAAAGAAAACTTCCAATGATTTATAGATGTATCACGTATCATGTAGTTGATGACTCCTTGCTCCTGTAGATGTTGTTATAATATCCTTCTCGTTAAGGGGGAGTGTTGAAATATTGTAACTTCTAATAATATTATATTTGTACTTTATTATTCCGGAGATGTTCCATTCCTCCGTGGAGACCCTATTGTATATCCGGAGATGTTTATTCCTTCAAAAGAGTGTGGTAACTAGGGTTATTATATCTCCCATGTGAGTTCGGCCCTGAGTTAGTTGTTTAGGGGTTATTAGACTCTCTTAGGAGAATTCGGCCCTGTTAGGGTGAAAAGTCAGTTAGGAGTTGAGTATAAATAGATCAGGTGTGTTCCTCATTTATCTCATTCATTCACTCACTTGTGATTGGTGCATAGGAAAGAGAGAGGTCTGCATAGGAAGAGAAGGAGCTCTTGTTTGAGACTACATCTTTGTATTAGTTGATTATCTATATTGAGGAAAGCTTTGTTGGGTTTTCTACCCCATGCGGGTTTCCCAGGGTAAATATTTGTCTATCTTGTGATTGTGTTTCTTTCAGTGATCTTGCTTGTGAAATTAGGCTAAACTTAACAATCTCCTGTCCATAGTTGTATGTGGTGTCCCCTCTTTTAATTGATCCTCTCCAATGTTTATTTTTCTTTTATTAAATAATAATAATAAAATAGTTTTGGTGCAACATAACTCTCACATAAATGTGAGTTACAATTTCTAAGTTTTAATAACTCAAATAATAAAATAATAATAAATCTTTTAATTTTAAAAAAATAGAAATTGTTTTGTGAGGGGGTGTCACATTTCTCCCCCCCTTATTCTTAACACCATCCTCGGTGTTAGTTTTTTATTATCAGATCCTTTTTGCTCTTACTGGAAAAACAAAGGGTATGCCTCTCGTAATTTATCCTCCAATTCCCAGGTAGCCTCTTCTGGGATAAAGTGCTTCCATTTCACTTTAATTCGAGCGATAGCTCGGTTTCGCAACATTAGCTCCTTCCTCTCAAGGATACACATAGGCCCTATTTGGAACTATCCATCGGGTTCTATCTGAATCATGTTCCAGTAAAGTATGTGAGTAGCATCATGAACATACTTTTTCAACAACGATACATGAAAAACATTATGAACTTTAATAGAGGGAGGAAGTGCAAGTTCATAGGCTACCGACCCTACCTTTTCCAGTACCTCAAAAGGTCCACAATAACTGGGAGCTAGCTTTGAAAACTTACCCAAACTTAAGGAACTTCTTTTTGCTTTTACCTTTAAGTGGACATGGTCCCTGACGCTGAACTCTTTCTAAGCTCTTTTGAGATCTGCATGACTTTTTTTATGATCATGTGCACATTTTAGATTTTGTTGTAGCTGCATAACAATTTGTTCCATGTCTCTTAACAAGTCGGGTCCGAGCACAATCCTATCCACGGGGCTATCCCATGTTATAGGTGTGCGACATCTTCTGCCATATAGTATCTCAAAGGGTGTCATTTTTGTTGATGTTTGATAACCATTGTTATATGCAAACTCGACTAAATGCATATATTCTTCCCATTTACCTGGTTGGTTCATCACGTACATTCTTAACATGTCTTCAAGTATTTGGTTAGTTATTTCTATCTTCCCATCTGTTTGTAGATGGTATGCGGTACTAAAATTTAACTTTGTATCTAACCCTTGAAATAATGCTTTCCAAAAATTGCTAGTAAATTTTGAATCTCTATTTGATATCGCTACTTTTGGAATGCCATGCAATATAAATATTTCCTTCATAAAAATGTCAGCAATATTAACAGCTTTAAAAGTAGACTTAACCGAAATGAAATGTGCAACTTTACTCAGTTTATCAACTACTACCATAATTGAATCATGTTGTCTATTATTCTTAGGTAATCCGGTTATCAAGTCCATACTTATTACCTCCCACCTCCATTCCAGAATGGGAAAGGGTTGTAACAACCTAGCAGGATGTTTATGTTTGGTTTTTACTTGTTGACATTCTAGAAACCTGGCTAGATAGTCGGCAACATACTTCTTCATATTAGGCCAATAATATTCTCTTTTCAAAGTTGTTAACATTTTCTGTATCCAGGATGTCCGGAATAAGGTTTCTTATGAAATTCATTTAAGATTAATCTTTTAACCTCTTCCGAACTGGGTACATATATTCGGTTCTTGTATTTAAATAAATTGTCAGTCCCGATATTATAGTTGGTTGGTTCTTCCTCGTTAACACTTCTTTTCCATTTTTCTTTAGTTTTCAAATATTCTTCATAATTTTTGGCAGCATTATTGATTATGTTCTCCAAGTCTGTTTTATAACTTCTCATCGCAGTTGAGATTTGAAAAATTATATTCCTACTTAAAGCATCAACAATCTTATTTTCTTTTCCTTTAATGTGTTTGATTTCAAAGTCGTACTCGCTCAAGAAGGACAACCACCTTGCTTGCTGAGCATTGAGATTTTGTTGATCGAAAAAATATTTTAAGCTTATGTTGTCAGTTTTTAAAATGAATCTTTTCCCAATTAGATAATGCCTCCACATTCTTAATGTGTGAATTATGGCTGCCAACTCTATGTCATGAGTCACATAGTTCTTTTCGTGTTGTTTAAGTTTTCTGGATTCATAGCTTATTACGTGATCTTCTTGTAATAATACCCCACCTAACCCTTCTAAACATGCATCTGTACAAACCACAAAGGCCTTGTAGGGATCAACTATTTTTAGAATGGGTGCGGTGGTAAGTAAGTGTTTTAACTTTTCAAAGCTTTCTTGACACTTAGTTGTCCACTTAAATTTTACCCTTTCTTTTGGAGTGAGGTTATAGGATATGCAATTTTTGAAAATCCCTCGATAAATCTACGGTAGTAACCCGTGATCCCCATGAAGGATATAATGCTCGTCACATCCCTTGGGACTGGCCAATCTATGATTGCTTTAATTTTGTCCGGGTCTACCACAATTCCATCTTTCGAAATTACATGTCCTAGATATTGTACCTTATCTTGGTAAAAATCACATTTACTAAACTTTGCATAGAGCTGGTATTCTCTTAATGTTTGTAAGACCATTCTTAGGTGTCCGTCATGTTCTTTTTCATTTTTAGAGTATATTAAGATGTCATCTATAAAGACGACGACAAATTTGTCCAAATTGTTTTGTTACACACTGTTCATTAAACACATGAAGTTGAGGGCTGTGACTATAAGGTTATATGAGCATGTCATTGCCAAATTCAAAAACATTAAAGGATGGTCGCAATATGTTAATTGTAATATTGGAGTTAAGCAAGGGTGCCCCCTTTCCCCCACCCTTTTTGGAATTTACATTGATAAGCTTGAAGAATATTTAGAAGAGGCAGGTTGCACAGGCATGACCTTGGTGGGAATAGTCATCATGCTACTTCTCTATGCTGATGATATCGTTCTTATGGCAAGGTTCCCTTATGATCTTGAGAAGCAATTATGAATTCTCAAAGGTTTTTGCACCAATATAGGCATGACCGTTAACATTGACAAAACAAAAGTCATGATTATCAAGTCTAATAAAGGTACTTATGACAATTTTTCTTATGACAATAGAATCTTAGAGGAAGTAACCTCCTATAAGGACTTAGGAATTGACTTTCATCACAAGCTCAAATGGAACTATAACATTGAGAAGAGGATAAATGGAGGGTGGAAAACCTACTTCGGCCTTGAAAGCATCTGTAAATCAACAATCCTTGTGATGTGGGACAAAAATAAATTATTGTTTAAAATGATCGTCACTCTCGTTATTTTATATGTCTTTGAAGCTTGGGGATGCAACATTTCTAGAGAGGTTTGGAGAAGAATTGAGCAAATCCAGAAACAATTTATTACTTATAATCTTAAAATTAAGAGCAACACACCCTATCCTATTCTCCTCTTAGAAGTAGGGCTCTTCCCCATTGAAAGCATGACTATGATTAGATATATAATGTACGAGAACAAATTAAACAATATAGGTGACGATCAATTTCCTAAAATTCCTCTTAACTCCAACTAAAAGCATCTTCACCTCAAGCAGGGATGGCTTAAAGATGCCACGACTTGGTTAAATTATTGGAGGATTAATGAAACTACCACTCTATATAATATTGATAACAATAATTACATTATTACTTCTACCTTCAGAGAGAAAATGTGGTGCAAAGAAGAATTAGAGGTAAAAAGAAAGCTTCGGTATTACAAAGAGATCATTAACCCTAATCTCGAAAATCAAAACTATCTTTCTATCTTAACAAGCTCAAACAAAAAAATTAATATTGCTAAGATTAGAATGAACTCACATGAGCTTCATAATGAAATTGGGTGTCGGACAACTCCTAAAACACCCTGGGCTGAGAGAATTTTCTATCTATTGTAATGTCCCCAGTTTGACCCCATGGCATTAACATTATAAATGCTGTAATATTGTTATGAAATCAGGGTGAGGAGCTCAAGGCCAAGGCCCCGCCATCGATTTAGGGATGCATATGGTTTGCGTGCTAGCAATGCACATTGGAAATTCAAATATCATGTAATATGCATTTTAATAAAAATACCCACAACTAGCTATGCAATGCAACAAAGAGATGGGGGCATGATTTCACAAGGAATTGGGAGGGAAAACATTCAAACCCTTGAGCCAATCAGGTCAAGCAAAGTGTCAATGAGAGAACCCATCAAACCCTCAGCTACCCATGTTGACTTTTGTACCCAATCATTGATTTCTCCCAAGAGTTGGTTGAGGTAGTTAATGCCTTGGGGAATGGGAGGTATGGCTGTTCAAATTCGGGTATGGGAAAACCACCCTGCATAGGAATTCGCGTTTTGCTTCTTGGGAAAGAAAAGAGCCATGAATTTCTCCCCCAAGCCATTATCCATGATCATTCCTTCTCCCTCATGAGTTTAGAGCTACCTGGGCGTTTTTCAGGCATGTTTTGTTGTGTTTCCCTTCATTCTCCCAGTAGAGAAGGGAGTTTTTGTAATATATACCAATGGGGAAGAAGGGGAATGGAATGGGGGTTTCATAGAGACCGTTTTTGTTGCTAAATTCCAAGAGAGTCGGGGAGAAAATGTTTTTTTCCTCCCAATGGATGCATTTTCCCTTCCCACAGCTCGTTTTGGGTGAGCCACGATTTGGGAAAAACCTATGGCCATCTTGTTTGTGAATTCCATTGTTGGAAATGTGTATCTATGCCCAATGTTTGTGCTTACTGTGTGAGAAACGAATATGTTGGGGTTTGGGTATGGGTATTCATTGCTTTGGCTTGAGCTTGAGAATAAACATCCATGGTTCAATTGTAGCCTGATAAACCCAGCTATAGAATGGCTTGGCTCAGATGGAATGATTAATTGGTTGTGAGAGAGTGAATGTCCCCTTTCCTTGTGAGAATCATGCCCAGCTCGGGGGTGGCCTTCGGACGGACTCAGTATAAGTTGTCGAAGAGCCTATGGCTGGGTGGAACATTGCAGCGACATAACTAGTTGCTTGGGACAATTGCACAATGAAAGTAAGTGTGTTCTGCCTATGTATTTACTTTTGAAATGCATCAATTTGATGACTGTTTTGATATGCTGGATGGGCATGAATTGTGTGTGTGGATTAGTTTTAAATTCCGCTGTGCATATTGCCTAATTTGTATCTACACACCAATGTTTAACTTCTTATGATTCTAATTAGTAGGCTGAGTTCTATGAAATGCCCTGATTTTAGTGCCATGTTCCCTTCCTTGCATTGGGTCAGCAACTGGGTACATTACATTTGGTATCAGAGCTGCTGGTTGCAGCATTGGGCCTTTATGGGCTACCTATCATAGTTGCAGAGGTAAGTATGCTTCCTGTTCAGCACTGATAGTTAAGAAAAATTTCAAAATTTTCAAAAAAAAATTATAAGTGTCTAGGAATCTCTTCCGAAATTGTGGAAGGAATTCTCGAATCTCTTCCAAAATTGCGGAAGGAATTTCCGAATTTGCGGAAGACATTCGCGAATCTCTTCCGAAATTGCGGAAGGAATTTCCGAATTTGCGGAAGGAATTCCCGAATCTCTTCCGAAATTGTGGAAGGAATCTCCGAATTTGCGGAAGGAATTCCCGAATCTCTTCCGAAACTGCGGAAGGAATCTCCGAATTTGCGGAAGGAATTCCCGAATCTCTTCCGAAATTGTGGATGGAATTTCCGAATTTGAGGAAGGAATTCCCGAATCTCTTCCGAAATTGCAGAAGGAACTTCTGAATTTGCGGAAGGAATTCCCCAATCTCTTCCAAAATTGCGGAAGGAATTTCCGAGTTTGCGGAAGGAATTCCTGAATCTCTTCCGAAATTACGGAAGGAATTCCCGAATCTCTTCCGAAATTGCGGAAGGAATTTCTGAATTTGCGGAAGACATTCTCAAATCTCTTCCGAAATTGCGGAAGAAATTCCTGAATCTGTTCTGAAATTGCGGAAGGAATTTCCAAATTTGCGGAAGAAATTCCCGAATCTCTTCCGAAATTGCGGAAGGAATTTCCAAATTTGTGGAAGAAATTCCCGAATCTCTTCCGAAATTGCGAAAGGAATTTCTGAATTTGCGGAAGACATTCTCGAATCTCTTCCGAAATTGCGGAAGGAATTTCCGAATTTGCAGAAGAAATTCCCAAATCTCTTCCGAAATTGCGGAAGGAATTCTTGAATTTGCGGAAGAAATTCCCGAATCTCTTCCGAAATTGCGGAAGGAATTCTTGAATTTGCGGAAGAAATTCCCGAATCTCTTCCGAAATTGCCAAAGGAATTCCCGAATTTGCAGAAGAAATTTCTGAATTTTCAGAAGAAAAAAAATAAAAATAAAAAATAAAAATAAAAATTCCAAATGTCTTCCGAAATTGCGGAAAGAATTTCCAAATATCTCCCGAAATCGCGGAAGAACTCCACAAGTTGGCTCGAAACAGGTCAGAAGAACTCGCAAAGTTGCTCCGAAACAAGGAATTTCAGCCAGTTTTCAAGGAGACTTTCAGGTGCCGAAAATGGAAAAATTGCCATGGAAGATAGTCGTTGAAAGTGTGAAATGCATTCTGTATGCTTGGGAATGAGAAGCAGGAATTGCATTAAGAGTAGTGGGATGTAATATTCCTTGCAGAAGAGCAATGGGGAGCAGCAAGGCAATGTTGATAAAGGGAGAATTCCTTAACTCGTCCATTGCTATTATATTTATACTTCCTGAGTTGTCTATACTGAAAATTATGGCATAGGGATGCTGGAAATGCAAAAGGGTAGATAGATGTAGTGAATATGTACTAGATGGCATATTGCACAGTGCATGTGAAAATGTTTTTTTGCATGTATATGATATTACATATTAGTAAAATAGTTAGGTTTTACATATACAATGAGCCACTTGAGATAATTATTGTGGTTGCTAATAATTAGTCATGTTTAGATTGGTTGTAGGACCAAAGACAACCGAAGCATGGCTAAGGATGTGGACGATGATTGTTGCATACAACCTTATGAAGAGAGGATGGTGCAACAAATCCGTGATCATGATGTTGGAAAAAGGATGGAGTAGCCTTGGTAAGAGGCCAACTGATTAGGTAACATCAAGCGATATTAATAACAGCCATGCAGGTAAGGGTTAACGATGCTTAATTGCATGAATGTTGAAAGAGGATGTGGTCAGTCTCTTCAACTAAGGTTAAACTAAGGTGATTTGGTTTGCATTGAGTGCCTGACTGTGAATGCCAACCCACCAAGTATGGTGAGGTGCGGGTAGGTGAAGGCAGGGAGCCTTACACCCTATAGTTTCCAGAAAATTCAATGCATTCATATGAATTCATGTCATGCCATTTGTGAATATTGGTTGTGAGTTTAACAACCAAAGCAACTGAGGACTTATGGACCTATCATGGTAGTGCATATTGTATGTAGTAATCATGGTTAGGCCATAGTATGTTTGAATGCATAGTATTCATGAAATCATGCAAGATGGCATTGAAGAAATGTGCATTGAAATATTCGGTAAATGTTGTAAATATGCATGCATGTGTAGGGGCACATGTTGAAATGCATTGTGTAAAGGCATGGGTGTGACGTATATATATGTTTCAATGCAGTTAGATAATAGATGAAATGGTGGACTATTGCTAATCCTGAGACCATTCCATAAGCTGCTATGAATGTAGGAGAAGGACTGCATGAAGAAGTTTTTAGGCAGAAAAATCTTGCGTATGGAAATGAGGATAAGTCCATAGTAAAGACCGAGATCTACCATGTGCAGAAGCCAAAGGTTATGAGAAGGTTCTCATGGTTGTAAATTTATGGATGAAACAAATCTGAAAATTGTCTGGTTTAAGTTTATGAGAATAGTCTCATAGTTGGAAATCTAATTTCTGTAGGAAAACAGATTTACAAATTTCAGATTTGAGAATTTGCTTATAATTGCTAATGATTGTTTGGCTTATATAGAATGGTGTCAGGAGGACATGTTGTAGGTGGATGTTCAGGTATGGTAGCAAGGGCGAAACCATAATGGATAGAGTGATACCACTTACGAGATCCAAACAATATGAGGATAGCCTCATTGCTAAGCAAATCAATTTCTGTAGGAGACAGAATTGTAAATTCATATTGAATTTAATTATTAATGCTATTGATTGGTTATGGAACAATCATATTTGAAGTTTATTGCTAAATGTTGCTGACTGTTTGGCTATTTGATAAAGTGTGCCAGGATGACACATTGCAGGAAGACCATGTGTGATGGCCTGCAGAAGCCAAACTAGATGGGAAGGATCCTAAGTTTTGGAAATGGGTTTCGGGTGAAACGCCATTGTAAATGTTGATAATGTCTCAGCCGAACTGCATGTTGGTAAAGCATGTGAGTGAGACAGTAAATTATGCCAAGAAGGCATGTGTGGGTTATGGCATGTGAAAAGATTGGGGTGGAAAACCGAAAGATGGTTGACTCAGAGAAGGGAGCCCCCATTCTTCGCAAATGAAGAAAATATACATCTGTGAAATGAATGAGTATTCTATAACCCCAGCTAAAGAATATGCATGTCTGGCTACTAGAGTTAATATGCAAGCATGTTTTATTATTTCATTATTATTCCAGAGTGCTTGAGTATGATTAGGCTTACATGGCTCACATCGAAAAGGGATGCATACCTTTCAGATGTTGGGTTATGATAAGGGTTTTCAATGTTGACTACACCCTAAGGGAATGGACGCATTCCTGGTGTTTCAATACTTGATAATGAATGATATGAAATATGATTACGATTTTTAAGCAGCAATACTGATGAGCCTGCTTATCCTTCTTGTGCTAATAGCTTACACAGATGCAATTTGGTGTTGCATGTAAAAGGCAAAGTGAAGAAAGGGTGCTCAAGAGGACTGTATGGGCAGTGATAACTTTTCTACACTCACACTAAAGGACACTAGAAGGGGTGGATAGGCCCAAGGAGCTGTGTTGCAGAAAATGGGTATCATCCTTGTGTAGTGTGAGTGGGTATTGTGGGGCCATGCTAGCCTGCAGTCAAGTGAGTCACCTATGGAGTTCCTGGAAGGAACCACTGGTTGCATAAGAGAAGGAGCCACGTAATCATGTTATGTTGTTCATATTTCCTGATAAATCTAGTCGATGTACTAGCTTGGCAATGGTAGTTGGATTCCTGATAAACCCAGTCGGTGTACTGGCTTGGCATGTTGTTAGATTGATGCCTGACAAACCCAGTCGACGTACTGGCTTGGCATTTCCTATTTGCATGTTGTGGAGGTATTGGTTATTTGGGTGTTATTTCCTGACAAACCCAATGGGAGAACTGGCTTGGAAATGATTGTCGTATGCTTGATAAACCCAGTCGGCGTACTGGCTTAGCATACTGATTTTTTGAAATGCTTGATAAACCCAGTCGGCGTACTGGCTTAGCATACTGATTTTTGGGATGCCTGATAAACCCAGTCGGTGCACTGGCTTGGCATTGCCTATTCAGATGATGTTGTGGAGCAGCAGGTGTGCTGGCCAAGCATCCACCCCACAGGTAATCCAAGGCTTGTAAAGCAGAGAAGGAAACCTGTGGAGTAGCGAGGAAATGCGCAATACAGATAAGTATTCATTTTCATTTAATTCTTGTTTTAAATAATGAAGATTTCAGGTACAAGTCTTATTGCAACCAAGCTAATACACTGTTGTTTCTTTGTTGGAAACCTTGGCCATTACAGGAAGCAAGGACCTTGAAAGAGCTATAAATGCTTGGTAAAGCCAGAGAGTAACTAGTTGAGAGCTATAAATTCTTGGTAAAGCCAGAGAGTAACTGGTTGGGTGCTATAAAATTATTGGTAAATTTAGAGAATAGTTGGTGGGAACATTAACCACTTGATGTTGTGGAGCAGCCGGCGTGCTGGCCAAACATTCCCTTAAACAATTGATAAAACCAGTCAACGTACTGGCCTAGCATTGCCTATTCGAATGGTTGTGGAGTAGCCTGCATGCTGACCCAACATTCATTGTTGTATCCACGGGAAATCCAATGCTTGGAAAGCAAAGAAGGATCCTATGGGATAAAGTGCAGACATCCAATAAAGATAAGTATTTGGTTATCTTGCAACTCTTGCTTATGAATATACATGTGTATATGATTTAATTATGATTTCTTAAATTCCCATTTGGAGATAAACCCTATGAAAATACACTAAACATGTGAATTGACTCAATGTTTGAGTGTAGGTATTGCTGGAAGCAAGGACTATGAAAGCATCTGGAGGATGCATGTGGACATGTGACCGTCCTCAAGAGAGCTCAGTATGAGCGGTAATGAAAGATGGTGCTAGTGGACATGTGTGGGTCCTAGCAGCCAAAGGTTCTGTAAGTAGCAACGGGGAAGGGTACCCTAGCTGAAAAGCATTAGACAGGCCTTAGACACTAAGTGTCATAGCCAAGAAAGGGCAAGTGAAGCATTCACATTGAAGTGAAAGAGGCTAAGGAGCATAGAACCACAAGTGATGGTGTGGCTCCGGATTGGAACAAGACTAAGAAGGGGGGAACTCTTACCCTTCTCTTTCCTCATGACTGATGCATCTTAGAAACAAAATATTGTTGAGTGCATGTCATAGATGAAGTTGATTGCGTTTATTGCTTGAAATAAATTCTGAATGTTGAAATAGTTGTATTTCCGTGGAAGGATGAACATGAGAATTGCCATGATAAGTCTCACAAGAGAGACATTGAAAGCCATTGTTGCAGCTATTACTAGCCAAGTGTTGATGGTGAGAAAAGAGAGAGCCATATGTGCACCGTGATCATGGCAGCAGACCAAAGACTATTTGTTTTGGGTTGGAAATATTCCTCAGATAGTTGTCGGGACAATAAGAAAGATGGCATCCATGGAATTCCAGACTTGTAGAATAGCTGGAAGGTAAATAAAAGAAAGGGATCGTTGTAGGGCAATGCCCACCGGCAGAAATAGCCGATCAAAGCCAGCAGGAACGATGGTGGAAGCCAAAGGAATTGGTCCCAAAAGCTCAAAGTAAAGGGATGAAACGCAGGGCAGACCTATCACATTTTGTGAATTTTGAATCATGTGTAAAGTGGGTATATAGTCTGAAGTGTTGGAACACCGAGGACGGTGTTATTCCAAAGGGAGGGGAATGTAATGTCCCTAGTTTGACCCCATGGCATTAACATTATAAATGATGTAATATTGTTATGAAATCAAGGTGAGGAGCTCAAGGCCGAGGCCCCGCCATCGATTTAGGGATGCATATGGTTTGCATACTAGCAATGCACATTGGAAATTCAAATATCATGTAATATGCATTTTAATAAAAATACCCACAACTAGCTATGCAATGCAACAAAGAGACGGGGGCATGATTTCACAAGGAATTGGGAGGGAAAACATTCAAACCCTTGAGCCAATCAGGTCAATCCAAGTGTCAATGAGAGAACCCATCAAACCCTCAGCTACCCATGTTGACTTTTGTACCCAATCATTGATTTCTCCCAGGAGTTGGCTGAGGTAGTTAATGCCTTGGGGAATGGAAGGTATGGCTATCCAAATTTGGGTATGGACAATCCACCCTGCATAGGAATTCGTGTTTTGCTTCTTGGGCAAGAAAAGAGCCATGAATTTCTCCCCCAAGCCATTATCCATGATCATTCCTTCTACCTCACGAGTTTAGAGCTACCTGGACGTTTTTCAGGCATGTTTTGCTGTGTTTCCCTTCATTCTCCCAGTAGAGAAGGGCGTTTTTGGGATATATACCAGTGGGGAAGAAGGGGAATGGAACGGGGGTTCCATAGAGACCGTTTTTGTTGCTAAATGCCAAGAGAGTCGGGGAGAAAACGTTTTTTCCTCCCTATGGATGCATTTTCCCTTCCCACAGCTCGTTTTGGGTGAGCCACGATTTGAGGAAAACCTATGGCCATCTTGTTTGTGAATTCCATTTTTGGAAATGTGTATCTATGCCCAATGTTTGTGCTTGCTATGTGAGAAACGAATATGTTGGGGTTTGGATATGGATATTCATTGCTTTGGCTTGAGCTTGAGAATAAGCATCCATGGTTCAATTGTAGCTTGATAAACCCAGCTATGGAATGGCTTGGCTCAGATGGAATGATTAATTAGTTGTGAGAGAGTGAATGTCCCCTTTCCTTGTGAGAATCATGCCCATCTCAGGGGTGGCCTTCGGACGGACTCAGTATAAGCTATCGAAGAGCCTATGGCTGGGTGGAACGTTGCAGCGACATAGCTAGTTGCTTGGGACAATTGCACAATGAAAATAAGTGTGTTCTGTCTATGTATTTACTTCTGTAATGCATCAATTTGATGACTGTTTTGATATGCTGGATGGGCATGAATTGTGTGTGTGGATTAGTTTTAAATTCCGCTGTGCATATTGCCTAATTTGTATCTGCACACCAATGTTTAAATTCTTATGATTCTAATTAGTAGGCTGAGTTCTATGAAATGCCCAGATTTTAGTGCCATGTTCCCTTCCTTGCATTGGGTCGGTAGGTGGGTACATTACATCTATGCGATTCTATGAGCGTGGAAGATGAAAATCACTTTCTCTTAGAATGCTCGGCTCTCACATTAGATCTCAGTTTCAAAATCTTTGCTCCGACACTAACTTTTCTAACCTTCTGGATCCCTAAAACTATAGCGAGCTAGGGACACTCCTCTGTAAGCTTTTTGAGAATAGAAATACTATTTTAAAGAAAACCAAATAATCTATATCTTCTTAAGGTCCGATAGACCAAGATTCGTCTTAGTGGACGTTAAAGACCACCATCATCATCATCATCAATTGTCTAAGTGTTAACTATTTTATGTTGTAAATTATAATACTCAAATCCTACAAATAAACAAAAGTTATATTCATTAACTAATTTTAAAGTAAAATACTTGTAATATACTCAATTATTATTAATTTGCAATTATCATGAAACTAATATCTAACTTATTTTTCTATTATTAACTTAATAATAGATAATCAATATATTCTCCATGAAAATCATCCACTTGCCAAATATAAAATATATTACAAATATTTCAAATATGTATACCTAACAAAATATCTTAACCAATAAAACTCAAATTAAAACATTAATAATTATATTTTTATACTAATATATATAATTATAATTTAAAGAATATTTTCAATGATATAAATTAAAATTTTATATTAATGTAAGGTTGAAAAATTAAAGTTAACACCGAAAAGGAAATTTTTTATCGATTAACTATAAAAATATCCTTAAAAAACCTTTATCGATTAATTATAAAATATCCTAAAAATATTCCAAATATTTATACCTAACAAAATATCAAATAATGCATAGTAACACGAAGAAGGGATGGTATTTGAGGATACCATATTTTTGAGAGAGAGCTGGTTTTGAAGTTACGGGTTTTATATAGTAAAAATTGGATAGAGTTAGAAAGATAAAAATTATTACTAATTTTATTTTTGAAAATTTACAATTATATTTAAAAATATTATTTTAATAAAAGTTAATATATGTGTGGAAGATTTTTTTTATTTAATAAAAAAAATATATGTTTATTTAAAAAATAAAAGGTTTTTTAATTAAAGGTAATTTGATGATGGTGGTGGTTGCTGTTATTAGTAAAAATTGGATAGAATTAGAAAGATAAAAATTATTACTAATTTTATTTTTGAAAATTTACAATTATATTTAAAAATATTATTTTAATAAAAGTTAATATATGTGTGGAAGATTTTTTTTATTTAATAGAAAAAATATGTGTTTATTTAAAAAATAAAAAGGTTTTTTAATTAAAGGTAATTTGATGATGGTGGTGGTTGCTGTTATTAGTATTTATTAACATCAACTTTAATTTATTTGTAACACATATTTTGGAATTGTGATATAATGTGTTTATGTGTATATAAAATATTTGATGAAAAAATTATTTTTATTGTTAATTCTTTTAGTATTAAAAGAATGATGAATTCGTTCAACCAAAATATTTTAAAACTTGTTTAAAGTTTTTTTTCTTTTTACGTTATTTAAAATAATGTTTACTGAATTTGCTTTCATAAATCTCAAATTTTATAAATATATTTTATTTATCATTACTATCATTTTTTTAAAATCGTGGTTCATTTTTATTAGAAAATTAGGACTAGTCCACTAAAAAAATGCTACATTATTATCACTATCATTATCATCACCATCATAATTATTATAAATAATTCATATATAATTAAAAAAATATATTTTTAATTTAATTTATTTAATATATTAAAGTTTTAATTAACCCCCAAAAAAACTAACTTTATGTCCTAACATTTTCTATACTCAATAAACTTTAAATAAATATAATAAAAAATTTACTCTCTTTTAACTAAACTTATGCCAACTCATTGTCTATTAGTTCACACTCAACTTAAAGTTAAAAAGTCTATTCTTCTTGTGAAATAGCTTAATTGTCATAGCAAAAAATTTACTCTTCCTTTTAACTAAACTTATGCCAACCCATTGTCTATTATTTCACATTCAACTTAAAGTTAAAAAGTATATTCTTCTTCTGAAATAGCTTAATTGTCATAGTTTAGATGGCAAATTCATGTTTTTCACGAGAGTTCTATTTCTTTTATTTTGGTTGAAAGTAGGTTGTCTATGTGTTACTAAAGGTTTGTTTTTTTCAAAAGATCTGAAACTATATTAATCTAAAAAAGAAATTGTACACCCTAATCAGATACTAGGAGACCGTTATATCAGATACTAGGAGACCGTTATAGTAGAAAAACTATGACAAGATAGTGATATGGGACGGACCAACACTTAAATTTTTGTGATACCTTCAAATCATTATTATTTTATTTTTTAATTAATATTTGTGAAAATATTTCAAATACAATTATTTTTGTAAGAGTTATTTAAAAACTCAAAAATAATCACAAGAGGTATGAGTGACACTTTGCACAACAGATTGTTATTTTATTATTAATAAAAGAAAAAGACTCTTGGAGAATTCACTTAAATGAGGAGACACCATCATGAGACATAGAACATGCGTAAAACAAGCAAGAAATATTTTATCAATCAAATCCAATCTAAAAGCTCAACAACCACACAATATCCTAAATCATAGGGATTGAAAGGTTGATTGAGATTTGATTGGAATGGCACAAGACTTGGGCAAAAGCTATATATTGGTACACTACGTTGTGTTGTGCATGGAGAAATTGTGCTCTGAGTGCATGTGTTGAGCGTTTCTCTTTTTCATAAGTCCATCATTGAGAGAGTGTTGCGTGGAAGCTTTGCCTGTTGTTCTAGTGTGCATGGTGGCGATCCAGCTTAGGGGTGGAGTTGAGCTAGCGACAGGGTATTTTTTAAGGATTCTAATATTATACTTAAGTATAGTATTCTAAGTGATTATTTTGGATTGAAAAATACATATATAGATAGTTAGGTGAATATAATATATGAAATATACAATTTGCTACTGAAATTTATAAATTTTGGCGAATATTATGATTAAAAAACATATTTTATGTAAATATAAGTCATATCAAAGCCTAAAAATGATCAAAAAATGATTTTTTTTTTTTTAAAAAGCCCAAAAATATCAATTGGCAAAATTTTGCCTCTAAACATTTCCATACCTAACCATGGTACTACTCTCTTCTATGATTAGAAAAAACTGATTCTCCAAATAACATTTCTCGTTGTTAATATTTCAAATTGTCGAGAAGTAAATATATTCTTAGTATATAAGAAATAAATTTGTGATTATATTTAAAATTTTATTTTCTATGCGGAACCCTTGTTTTTTTCTTCAGAAAATCGCAGTGAGCCAAGTCGGCAATATGGGAAGTGATACTCTCTTACGTAGATTAAGAAAACATGATATAGATGTGATAGGTTGTTATGCTATTTCGTAGAAATTGAATTATAACTTGTTAATTAATATATCACATAGAAATTCGGATCTCAATGGTGAGAATCCAATAAAACGATCTATGCAATGTGATGATTACATAATGGAATGCCTCAAAACCGTATATCTCTGTGTTAAATTAGATAGGAAAGGTTGAAATCAGTCGGTGGTTAGTCTAGCTGTGGTATAGTTTTTCTACATATAATAGTATCGTGGATACTAAATATGTGTATGCCCCTTTTTTTTTAAATACACATATTTGTAGTTTAGACTCATAAACATTTTAGAGCATAGCTGTTGGTGGTTAATTGATCATGTTCAAATCCTTATGTGTATAAGGATTATATATATATATATATATATATATTTGATAAATAGTATTTAGGAATTATCAATTGTGATTAATTGATCATGTTTAAATAGTTATGTGTATAAGGATTATATATATATATATATTTGATAAATAATATTTAGGAATTATCAATTATAATTACTTATGGGAATTTATATAATATTCCTAGTTGAAATAGATTTTGAATGATTCTATTAGCATTCTTGTGATGTATATCAAATATTTAAATATGTATATATGTAGACTTATATTACAAATTATTCATTTATATTACAATTGGGATCTTATAGATAGATGTATTGGTAGATAAATAAATGATTTAATATTCATTAGTAAGGTTGAATTATGCTTTCATGGTTATAATAAGGAAAGTTCCTATATAAGCAAAATAAAAATTATAAGGTTTTTAATAGATAATGCAATTCATGATACGTCTATAAATGGTATCATGTTTCGAGGTTTATAAAATTACATAATTGAAAGTACATAGTTAGAAAACCATTGAATTCATTAATGAAGCTAACATTTGCTTCATGTTACATCAAATATTATTTTATTGAGGGTCATAAACGTTTTTAATTATTAGTTATTTTTGGGGTTTTTACAAGTTTCTTGTTTGGAAACCTTCATGACAACGTTGTGGCATTGTTGAAAAACCAACTGCATTGCCTCAGGACAAGCAGGACGAGATTGACTGAAGCATTTCCCCGTGAGTTCTCTTGCAAGGGCATCGATTTTGGCATTCATTTGCTTGTCTGCAACAACTTGGTTGTGAAAAATTCGATGCACCCCTCTTCGAGGCTTAAGAGCTTGGAATGCACTGATTTTTCTGCCATATTCTCTTTCCCATTACCCTTATGGTTCTCTTCTAGCCCAAGACTGAGAAGCGCTTTAATTGACCAAAATAGACCAAGAGTTATGGTGTGTCTGGTTTCCCGGGTACGAGAGGACCCATAATCATCAACCAACCCGCCAAATTCCTCCTCCAATGTTGGGGAATTAGGACCCAGATTATCTATGTGCAGCTTCCTTTCTAGTCTACTGACTATGTTAACGAAATAACCCTTCACGTTCTCCATCTCTTTGAGGGTTTGAGGCATGTAAGAGCACTTTGGGCCATTAGAGATCTTCTTCTTTGTTACCTTCATCCGAACCATGTTGTGATTTCTGAAGCCACAGCCATAGAACCAAGCAAGATGGCACCTACCCTGAGAATGAAAGAGCAATGCGAAATTTACAAGAATAGGCACTATCGCAAGGATGAAAGAGATAGTGTAATGAGGAAGGCAAGAGCAGGGAGGACACCAACAATGACATCTCCAAAATAGAAGTTGTTTCATGTCCTGACAAGTCCGTCCATCATGAATGGAGCGGGCACTAAGTACCATGAATGAACCCGATATCCAAAACGATGCTTGGATACGTATGTATCATTTAAATTCCAAATTGTGTTAAGATCAGTTGTACGAGAGGGAGTTGGGGGGAAGAAGCCACCTACCAGCCAGCATGCTCCCATGCACTTGTCAATGCCAGTGATGATTATCATGTTAATGCGTGTGGGATTCCCGATGGCACCCGTTGTGGGGAGACATGTCTTGAAGGTTGATTATATCACATTCTTCTTTGAGTGATGATCCTTCGATTTCATTCCATGAATGATTTCATTCCTCATTGGGGTGATCCACTCCCCAATTGGTTAGACTATCAGCTAGCTTGTTGGCATCTCGTTTGATGTGTCGAGGAAGAAGGGCCCAGGAGTTGTTGATGCTGGTGGAAAGAGATTTTAATTTAGTGGCTAGGAACCAACTAGGATTTATTTTATGTATACTGGAACCATTGAGGATTTTATTTAGAAGTTGCACCATCATCTTTGAGTCCCCTTCCACCATGAGTTTAGTGTACCCATCCCTGTTGGAAATTTTGATTCCCTAGAGCATAGTGTATAATTCTGTTGCATTGTTGTTTTCCTTCCCCATTGACCCAACAAATATTCTGAGAATGATTCCATTGTGATCCCCGAAGACTCCCCCATAACCATCCGGGCCTAGATTACCACGACTAGATCCATCAAAGTTGAGTTTAACAAATCCAACTTCTGGGGAGGACCAAACAGAGGGACTAGTGAGCCAGAGCTTGGATTTAGGAGTGGAGAGTTGATTCAACTATTGGGAGAGGTTCCAAGCTTGAAGAATAGCTATGTTAGTAGGTTGGTCGTTTTAGTCTTCAGTGAACCAATTGGACATGAGGACAATCTCACAGATATCATATTGGATTTTTTGCAAACCTGATAAGATGAAAGGTTGGCATTGTTGAAAATTACGGAATTTTGTTCTTTCCAAGTCTCCCAAAGAATGAAACCTGGGAAGAGAGGCCAGGTTTGGTTGACAATATTATTGTCAGATATTTGTTCACGACACCCAGCTATAGTTTCCTTGATACTTGCACTATTTTTGTCTGATTATCTGAAGATGTTTGCGCCCCGGTCCCATAATTGATGGTTGTAGGTGCACTGGTTTAGGAGGTGATTCAATGTTCTCTTTTGCAAAGCGATGGAGGAGACATATGGAAGGTCCTTCAAATCCTTTCTTAATTATTTTCTCCTAGGTGAGGATTTTACCCCACACAATCAACTAGAGAAAAGTGGAGACCTTTGGCCATAGGTTCTACTTCTAGATTTGTTTCCAATGTTCTGCTTGTTTGTTCCAACGGTGAGCAGCGAGCAATGAGCAGGATTATTTCAGAGTGAATGTTCCTTTTCTTGTGTGTACCAAATGGAGAATACACTCCTTGTCCTAGAGTCATATTTTCCTAGTTTGAAGGTCATCCTAGAATGACTCCCATTGTTCATTTGAAAGGACGGGAGGCCAAAGAGATTGATCACTCCATTCTCTCCATTGCATGTTATTGGCATCCTTGCTCCAAAAGTGAGAAACCAATAATTTTTTGGAGTTCATAGTGGCTTGATGAAGAGGTTGAAATCTAGGCATGGAGTTGAGCTTGTCTCGCTATTGCCAAGTATTATACCAGAATAGGGTAGTTTTTCCATTGCAAAGTTCCCAAAAAGTGTGTTCTTGGATTAGACCCCTGTTTTTCCAAGCAACATTCCAAATCATTGAACCCATTTCGATTTCCTACAAACGAATGAGATCCTGGTGGGCGATATTGTTTGCATATTTGATTTTCCATATCTTTTCCCATAGGGAATTTAGAGTGGTAAAACAACGCCACCACAACTTGGAAGACATGGCTTTATTCTCTATCTTGAGATCTCTCGATCCCAGTCCCCCCAACATTTTGGGTTGACACAGTTTATCCTAGGAGACTACTGCCCATTTTTTCCCTTTATGCTTTAACCCACCCCAGAGGAAGGTCCTTTGAAGTGATCTAAGATCTCTCAAAACAAATTTTGGGGCTGCAAAAATGGATGAGAGGTAATAAATCATGCTCCTTAGAATGGAGTTGAGGAGGATAAGTCGGTCCACAATGTTAAGAGAATGAAAGGACTAGTTTGAGAGCCAATTCTCTATTTTGGTGATGAGGCTTACCCGGTATTTGTTTCCAATGGCTGAGGAGATAAGGGGTTCCCCAGATAGGTGGATGGAAGGGTTCCTCTTTAGAATGATAAAATCCTTGAGATGCGAAGTTGTAGAATGATGGGTGTGTTGAAGAAGAATATCTATGATTTCTCATTGTTTAATGATATACTGGATGCTTCCAAGAAGTTCAAGAGGATGGATTTGAGGTTCCTAGATTCCCTCATGGTTGTAGCAGCATAGTGTCATCAACAAATTAAAGGTGGGAAGATTTATGATCATGGTTGGTTGGGTGAAGACCAGTGAGAAGGTTGTTGTTGACTACATTCTTTAGAGTGCGGCCAAGGCCCTCCATCATGAGGATAAACAGAATGGGAGAGAGTGGGTCTCCTTGGAGAATACCATGAGAATAAGAAAAGGTGGGGGAGGGGGAACCATTGAATAAGATTGAAAAGAAGGTGGAGGAGGTCAAGGCCACGATCCAATGCAACCATTGAGAGGAGAAACCAAATGCAAGGAGGGTTTTTTCCATGAAACTCCAAGATATCTTGTCGAAGGCCTTGGAGAGGTCCAACTTAATTAGCATGCCAACGTTTTTTGATATCTTTAGGGTGTGAATGGTTTCATGAGAATTTAGAATACTATCAAGAATTTGGCGGCCTTCAACATAACCTGATTTCTTTTCAGAGATCAAGTGCAATAGAATTGGCTTTGGTCTATTTACAATCACTTTGGTAATAATTTTATATATCACATTGCATAAAGAGATAAGACTGAAGTTACTTGGATGAACTAGATTTCTCTCTTTGGGGATGAGAGTGATGAAGGTGGCATTGAGGGATTGAAGGACAACCAACCTTAATCTCGACTCTTCGACTACTACCCATACATCGTTCTTCACCGTTTCCTAGCAATGGTAATAGAATTATGTAGTGAAACCATCCGACCCTGAGGATTTTCCTAGGGGCATGTCATTAACCACTTTTGTGACCTCCTCCATGGTTATGGGATGAAGTAGGCTTTCATTCTGCTCAGCCGAGACTAAGTTCAGGCTATTCCAAAGAATAAAGTTCACAACCCCTTCCCTGTCAATATCTTCCTCAGAGAGTAGGTTGTTGAAAAAACTTACCATCTCTCTAGCGATCTCATCTTGCTTGGTTAATTTTTTCCCTTGCTCAGATTGGAGAAGAGAAATTCAATTGTGGGATCTACGTTGGATCATGGAATCATGATTTTTTTTTAGTTTCTTTCTCCTTCTTTCATCCAAGTGACTCAAAAATTTTGTCTCCAAAGAAATTCCTCCTGATCTAGCTACTGATTGATAGCTTCCTCGAGTTGTTTTTTCTTTTTGGAGAAGATATTCTGAGTATCCGTTGGGCATGGCTTCCCACTAGATCATTACCATTTCTTCTTCTAAAAGTTTCCTGGCTTCAAAGATGTTTCCAATGACTTCTTTGTTCTAGGTTTTAAAGTTCCCTTTTATCCATTTGAGATTTTGTTGTATCTTGTACATTTGGAATCCTTGAGTAATTGGCGCATTATCCCACCAATTAGATAGAGTTTCTTGGAAATTTGGGTGATCCAACCAAAACTTTTGAAACTTGAAGGGGCGATTGCATGGAAGAATCCGTTCATCCAATTCAAGGCTTATGGGCCAATGGTACGAACTTGCCTCAAGAAGGATCAAGGATTCTAAAATTGAGCTAGATCTCATCAAATTGGCGGATATGAGAAACCAATCTAATCTAGAGGCCACCTGTGCACTCCCCCTTTTTTGTTGTTCCATGTATGTAGTCCATTTTTTGGTCTTATGTCCACTAGATCCATCGAGGAAATAAGGGGTCCAAAGGTTTTCCTGGAAGTGTCTAGCCGACTGATGCCGCCCTTTTTTTCCATAGGTGAAGTGATCATATTGAAATATCCACCCAATATCCAAACTTATTGGTAAGATAGATCTTTGAGATGCAAGAAGGAGGTTAAAAACCTATCTTTAGAGACATGAGTTGAAGGCCAATAGACATTGGTGATGGTGCCTGATAATCCAAAGCTTAGGAGAGTAAAGGAAGCAGAGAGTGAGAACTGAGTGGAGAAGAGATTGAAGAGATGAACACAGGTGGGGTCTCACATGATGGCAAGACCTCCAGCTGCACTGACAACGTCAATGGCCATGGATTGACATTTTTTCCAGTAGAAATTTGAAAAGGTGGAAAGGGATGCAGATGAGCATTTAGTCTCCTACAACATGATGATAGTGGGTAGTTCCTAATGAATCGCAGATCAAAGATTTCACTTTTTACTCTTCCTATCTAGTCCTCGAATGTTCCAGGAAAAAATCTTCATGGATAAACAACAGTTAAGAAGGGATTGACTAAATCCAGTTGTGAAGAGATCGGTGATTACCTGATGCCAACATATGCTCTCCTAGTTCTTCTAATCATTGATGCTTGGTTTTCCTACCACGCTTGGGATCTTTCTTGTTTCGAGTTAGGATGAGAGGTTGTTGTGAGGGTTGGATGCCTAATTGGGACCCTTTGTTTGCAGGCGGTTTGGTAAGGAAGAATCACAACATCGCCTATGCTGCGAAATGTCAGAAGAGGTCACGGAAGGCAGAAGGATAGACTATTTTATGGATTTTTGAGTCGATTTTACCGCAGAATGCGGGTTTTTGGGTCATTGGACCATATGAGATGTAATCATTGAGTTAATTGTACCGCAGTAGGTGGGTTTTTGGGTCATTTGGACCGTGTCAGTTAGATTTTGGGTCATTTGTCTAGGAGTCGGTTAGGAAGTTGTTAGTAAGTGGACAAGCATTGTAAAGGCGGAAGCCTATTTATAGTCAAAGAGTCATATGTGTTGGATAAATTTTGGATCTGATCCGGGCACGATTTTTTGATGTTGTTTATGCGCATCTTTAAGTCTGTATGTGAGATCAAGTGATATTGCTGAGATTTAGTTTTGTGGAGATGTTGTATCAGGGTTTTCTTGAAGTAATATGACATGACGAAACCATTTGGTGAAATTCCCTGTGTACCTTTTATGTTAATACATGTTGCGATGATTTCTTACTGTAGTTAATACTTTAATGTTATACTTGTCACGATGAATGTTTTTGTTGAATGATGCTATGAATACGAATGATGTTAATCTTGAATGCATAGATCTGCTTTGAATGTTGCGATAAGTAAGTTAAGTAATTGTTGTCGCAATCATCCTCCTTCATTTGGTGGAAACATGGTTCCGTCCACTCTCCCTTGATCGCCTCGGGTGAGACCTCATCTGCTCTGCAGGTGTTGCTAGACAGGGTAAAACCTGTCCGGGCCGGTGCTCAGGGAGATCGCGGTGGGTTGGTGTCGACAGCGATGGGAACCCTTGCCAACTGGGTTTGAGTCAACACCCTTGTGCTGATTGAAAATTCGAGGGGGGAGAGGAGATTTCCTCTACTTCTTCGAGATATTTCCATATGATAGGGATGTGGGGGGTGGGGATGGCTGTTAAATCTCCTTTCTTGCAAGTCCTGATGATATTATGTATTTCATGATTTGTAATTTATGTAACACCTTCCTCATTATTTGGCTCAAGAGCTTCTTTTTCTTCCATGGTTCTGTCCTTTGATGGGTCCATCTTCCTCCTTTTGGCTTGATCCGAGTCAGGATTTTCTTTTTCTAAGTTTTTTGGGAATTGATTGGGCTGCGAAATACCTTCATAGTACATTTCCACATCCTCAAGCACAACATATATGTTTGATGTACCCATTGATATGCTAGAGTTGATGTTGTCAGTCTTAGGAGTTCCTCTCGTTCTTTTGTTGACAATGGTGAAACCATCTTGACTTGGTTGAGATTGTTGCTTTGAGGGGTTGGGAGTTCTGGCATGAGGGAAATATCTAAAGAGATGTCCATACTCATGGCAGTGTCAAAATCTAGACTGGGATATGTTGATAGTCTAAGGTTTGAACCCATTCCTCATCTTGGAAGTTTAGACATATAGCTTTTGGAAGGCGATTCGACACATTGACATTAACACACATTCTAGTAAAGGATGTGTATCTCCGCCTCTTTGTTATTTCAAAACTCTCGATGAATTTTCCTATTGTGTTTCTGATCCCCGTTAGGGTTTCTTCCTCCCAGTATTCCTAAGGCAAGGAATAGAGTCAAACCAAGATCGAGACTTCTGAGAAATCTTCGTGTTCTGGGATGAAATTTTCCTTCCAATGTTGCATGAATAGGCTAACATTATTGAAGAAATGCGACCCTTGCTCAATTATTCTTTCACGATCCTCTGGGTTAAAAAAGATGGCAGTGAAGAAACCTTTCAAACCCAGTTTCAGATATACTTCATCTGTGGGTTTCCACTTGTGAGCGATCCATTCTTGGAGTGGTCTTTCGTTGGTCCAAAACCCCATGAATTTGTAAATTAGGGCGTGAGATCTCATGTACTTTATGTATTCGCCAACCTTGTTTGAAGTTACCTCCAAGCATGGGATGTTGTATGTCTTCGGTAAACATCCACTGTGAGTGCTTTTGGTGCCATTTGAGGAGGGAGCCATATTGATTTTCTTTCCACCTTAGGCCTACAAATTATCTGGCGGCATGTTTGGTTGAGAGCCTTTATCTTCTATGGGCTTTGTAGAGGATGATATTAGAACCTGTCCAAGCTGAGATGAGGGATGCAAAACTGTGTTATGGTAAGAGGGAGCCCTGCTCCCTTTAGGTGGCTGAGCCATGGGGCCGAGGTCAGAGAAAGAGTTTCTCAAGAGGTCGTGCGGCTAGAGTTTCGAGCCAATTTCATTCACAATCTGCTATCCGTAAATATGGGCCAACACGCTTTTTTATAAGAAAATATAACTATATTATATTAAGCAAAAGAAGATACAGAGAATCCCATAGCTAGTATATTTCATCTTCTTTAACCAATATGATATTAGTGGTTTTCGTTAATAAAGGTTTGATTAGTTAGTAAAGTGAAGTGTTATTATTTTTCTTGACTAAATTTGAATAGTCAAGTTTGCTTCTTGGTTCTTATAAAAAGACATGTAAATAAGTTGTAATTTATTTATTATAATTAGAACTAGATACAAGTTTAAGCTGTAAGTTGTTTATTCTAATTAAAACTGTATACAAGTTTTAAACAATTTTGGCAAAATACATACTATTAATAAATGTTTGTTTTTATGTCATCTACACATATCCTATGGAAAATTGATTGTTTGTTATTGTGTCACCAATACATGTCCTACACACATTCATCCTACAATCACCATTATGTTAGTGTGAGAGCCACTATGTACAACCCCATTAATTGACATAAACATGATAATACATTACATCTTACGTTTAAGTGTAATCAAGTGACAACTAATTTATATATCCTATTTTTTAAGTAAAACTTATATTATGTTTTAAAAGTAAATTAATACAGATGTATTATAATTAGTTTCTTAGGTTGTGCTTTAAAAGTAAGCTAGTATGAATTTATCATAATTTATATATAGAAGAGTTTGTTTTAAGTAGTTAATAATTTTATTAATAATTAAAAATATTTACACAAAGTTATGGTATTAGTTTTGTGGTTGGTTTGAAAGAAACTTAGACCATACATTAAACAAAATTTTAATATTTCTAGTTCTAGTTACCAAATTGAGTTTGTCAATAGCATTATACTTTTTATAATTTGGGCATATTTATTATAACAAAAACATAAAAGTATGAAAGAGTTTATCTTTGGTTTTCAACATAGTCTTCAGGAGAGTGGTCGCTGAGATCTTCTTCTCACTGGTGCTTCGAGGTCCCTCTAGGAAATATTCAGCCTTGTGGTGGCCTTATAAATAACATCCAACTTGCTCTTGATCCTTCAATTATGGGCCTAGATTTTGTTGTTTTGCTCAATGAATTCCTCTAGTAAGACAAGTTCATTGCGTTCCTCCTTTGTATCCAACAAAACCTTACCCAACAAATATTTATCTACCAGCAGAGTGCAATGGTCTTGAAATATTTCGTTTCTCATTCTCTAGTGTTCCTAGGATCTTAAACAAAAGGGCCCATATTTTCCTATATATTAGTGTCCTAAGTGCAATAGCATTAAACTTTTAGCCATTCCTCAATCTCAACAACTCTCATTGAATACAAGTTGGGGTCAATCAAAAGTAAGAAGTTTTCAAGTCAGCTATTTCCTTTTGGACACATAGTTTATTGGTAGGGATTTTATCTTTGAGAGGGTCTCTGGCTTGAGGGCCTCTGGCCATGCTTGGAACGGGGGAGCGAGCTGGAAGGCGAGAGGGTTAATTACAAAAGATTGAGAGAGGGGTTAAAAGATGGTAGCAGGTGGGGGATGGGGCTGAGAACATAACAAACTATTTTTCTATAGCAATGTTGTGGTCAAATAGCTCAGGAAATAGAGGAAAATGGGTGGGGGAGAGTCTAAATAGAGGGACAATTGGAAAACTAACCAACTATTTGTAGTACTATGAATCGAGACCACTTGAGGAATGAAACACGGCTCATGGAGCAGAGACTAACATGTTTATAATTCATAGGTGCCTTCATAGTGTTGAACCCCTTGCTTGTAGTTTCCAAACACATTGACTATGAAGTGATGTGCCTATTGACACTATGATTTCAACTATAATCCTCCTCATTGTTGCAAGTTGCATCAATAATTCCCTATGTTTACCACAAATACATTATAAAAATACCCACCCACCATCTAATATCTTCATCATACATAATGTAGATAATACCTTCATCTACATTGTAGATACTCACCCCCTCTCTCTATATAAAATGAATGATCATCCTTTTTCCATTTTTACTCTATAAATAAAATTTTAAAAAGTATATATATAAAATACATGTTGATTCTTTGGATTTACCACAAGTACAGTATGTGGGTACCCACCACCATCTCATACCTTTAAAATGGTATCCATGGCACTCTATAATACAATTAACTTCATATTAAACTCATATATAATTTTTTTTTTCATGTGGTTGATGTCCTGAAGATCGGGGCCGTTACATCCACGATACTTCCTTGTTACTTCGTGAGGATTATGTGGAGTCTAAACATTGTCCGAACAAGGGTAGTTCAATTAAGAACCCAACATGTCACTTATAAGGAATTGAACTTGGGTGGGGAGGTTATCAATCAGTACTCCCAACCACCCAAGCTACATCCAATAGACATATTAATTGCTATCAAAAATTATAATGATCATATCTATAATTGGTATTATACATTAACTATGATACAAAATATCTTATCAACTATGGACTCCCATGGAAAGCATATATATATATATAATGTGTAGATTTTTATTTTTTTATTTTCTTAATATTTAATAAATTTATATACATAAATCTATTCTTAAATACAATTTAATTATTTATTTAAATATCTATATATTATTCAATTAAATTTATTTATATTCATTTTTATTATATATATAATTAAAAATTAAAAAATTAAAATTAAAATATAATTTTATTAAGATGTCCACATCAAGGAACTACACTATAGTATAAATTTAAATGACAAGACGAAGTGTACCTTACACTAGCTAAAAGATGAGTCTTCACAATTATGTTTTTGACATTGTCTCTATTTCTTTCCTAATGTTCTTGTTCTTTATATAGAGAAAAAATCTAATTGTAAATATATATTTTATATTTCCATTATTATTTATATATGTATATATATTTTGTAACTTTATTAAATTTGTTTTTAGTCGTGGAAAATATCCCAATGATGGGACCTTGGGACCTTGGCAATATATGTATATATATTTTGTAACTTTAATAAGTTTGTATTTAGCCCCTTGAAAATATCCCAATGATGGGACTTTGGCATTATAGCGAATTAGAACATTAAAGGTCCATATAAAAGCTGGAAATCCAAAGGGCGAGAGCCACAAGGTTAAACAAACATCTTTATCACAATAGTGTTTGTGTACATTACTCTTGTATATTGATTTATTGTACCTATACCCATTACTCTTGACGAAATTTGTGCTTATTTCATTGAAAATGACGGGACTTTGTCAACTTAGTCCCTTTAAAATATCCAAGATGGGACTTTGCCATTAAAGGTTCACATAATAATTGGAAAGCCAATTTGCAAACATCTTCATCACATGCTCATCACAAGAGTGCATGTGTACATTTATATTTTCTGCTTATTGAATGGACACATTACCTTTATTGAATGGACACATTACCTTTGATGAAGTTTTGCTTAGTCACTTGAAAATATCCTAATGTGACCTTGCCATTTATTTTAGAATTTTAAAGGTTCACATAATAAGTGGAAATCCAAAGGGACTACCTTTAGAGAGCCACAAGTTCAATCTAGGTTAGACAAGCATCTTGCTACTTTGGTTTGTATGCATGTTCATCACAAGAGTGCTTGTGCACATTCCTATTGTTTGCATATATTAAGTGGACCCATATCTTTGATGAGTTATACCAACTTTCCACAAGTAAGAGAATAAACCATTATAATTATTTTAAAAATTTTAAAAATGGTAATTTGAAACACATTCAATTCAATGTAATTCCAAACACATTTTACATTTAATATAAAATTAAGATTGAGATTGAGATTTATATATTTATTATTATTTTAAATTTATTAAATATTAAAAGTATAAAATGTTTGATGTATTTTCTTAAAACATCATAAAAATTAAAAGTTATTTTATTATTATTAAAATTAACTATATCAATTTTGTATTTGAAGTGTAAAAACATCTTATTTTTCTTAATATAACAAAAGTAAATTATAATTTTTAAATATGTTTTTATATAGGCAAAGATTAATAACTTCTTTATTAGTAAATTATTTGAAATAGTACAAACAAACTTATTGTTTTAATTATTTGTGCTTTTTAAATCTATAGTTAGTCTTATACATCTTTGGAATTCTTACATTTACATGGGAAGTTTTAGCTACCAAATCATTTTTATGTTTCAGAAAAAAGATTATAATTAAGATTTTATAGTTCCGCGTTTGCCTCCTGCCACAACAAATGAGAGATAACAAGCTCATTATTTTATGTGGTTGGAAATTAAATCAATATTCACATATCAATTGGTTATTCAATTTAAGATCATCTCAAACCTTAGATAGAAGTAATACATAATGTTCATGTTGAGAAAGATTGTTCCATATACTGAATTTGCACACTATATAGAGAGAGAGTTGCCCTAGTTTGTTGTTACATTGATGAAATTATAAACCTTGTTATAAAGAGTATTATTATGTTGATTTTTTATCAATTGAAAACTATGCCTATAACTAGTGAAAACTATTTGATGACTATAGTAGACTAAGAACCATGAGAAAATCCCTAAATTATATTATAGTGAATTTCAATGTCATTGGTCAATTTGTCAATTTTATTTCCCGGTTCTTCAAACTAGTCTCCATTTCCTCTTTCTTGACTTCCTATTTATCCAAATGAATATTCAAATATTCAATAGCCTACCACATACTTTGCAACTTACCCTTCACTCTCTTCAATATATTCTTGATTTCCCTTGTCCCCTCTCCTCCAGTCGGATTCGAATTTGAGGGGTCTTCTTGATTACCCTTGTCCCCTCTCCTCCAGTCGGGTTCGAATTTGAGGGGTTGGTCATTCTAAGAGACAAATCAAGCAAGAAAGGCCTTGTATCTTGTGCCCTGTCTAATAATATCTCTAACCAAATCTAGAACATGTCTAAAGGGATGCTTGAAATAATTTTTTAAACACGAGAGTAAAGAATTCCCATCCATTATAGGAAATCAGAGCCTCTAAATCCCCTCAAACTGAGATTGGTAATATTTTTTTTTTTAGGAATTGTAATTCTTGATAGCCAAACAACATAGGACACAAATTCTTACCTTTGTTGATCATAGATAAATGGTGTGTACCTTCTCCATCAACCAAAGGTTTTTGAATTGAATTGAAAACCACTCCACTCCAATGATATTATCCCCAAACATTATAAATTGACACTGTAATATCCCACCTTTGAAGATGAAGTTGCATATGTGGGTGTTATGCCCGCAACAAATCCCCTTCATTTTTGAGCAAAAATGAAGCCCCCCCCATTAATTTTTTTTGAAACTTCTATCTACTTCACTTCCACATCTTTCTTTCGGTTTCTCAACCCCGATTTGGGGGGTCTTTTGGATAAACAACTAACTATCTCTTGATGATGATTATGGTCGATCTCTTCAATCACTCATTAGGTGTTGATTGACTTCATGATGAACCATGTATTCAATTAGGAGATCTTGGTTTAATTTATAGTCTTCGATGTTGGTTTGATCCTTGGTGTTTCTTTTTGGTATATCTTCATTGTGATTTATAATGTTTGAATTCGATTCTGATCGTACGTTTCTATGCTTTGATTGATTAATACTTAGTTAGATCATCATCATATTCATGTTCGAAATCCTTGATTATCTACTGGCTTGTTCTTTGAATGATAAGTGGTTTAATTGTTGGGAACCATGTCATGTGGCATGTTTCCTTTGATATTAAAAGGTTATTGTTTGAATTGATGTTTATGGAAGAATTATTTTAAATTCACAATGTGACCAAAGACCTATGCTATATTCATGAGCTATTAATGAAGAGAACTACTTAGTTATTGAACACTATCTTATTTCTTAGGATGCCTTAAAAAAAAAATGGAGTTTCAACATTTTATCAATATTTTGATTTCAATGCTTAATTGAGTTAGTTGGATACGTTGGAAAATCAAAACAGTTTAACTAGAGGGTTCATTTAATAAAAATTGACCCGCATCTTAAAATATTGAATATTAAAGATTAAAGACAAGCTGATAGAATTCAGTTTGAGCAATGTATCACATTTTATGAGGCCCAACTTTTCATTAAAAATTGTTTTTTGGCACAACCTTTCTTGTTTTCAAATTTAAATAGTTTCCCCTGAATCAAGATGCCCATAGGTCGACTTAGTTTGGAAGGCTACATAAATAATTGAAGTAAATATCGCACTCATGTTCTCATAAGTTTTTTATTCTTTGAATCTCGTCCAGGAGTTTGTGCTCTAGGATTTAACAAACGAAACGTTAACTATTGATCTAATTGAATTACCATATGTTAAAATGCTTATATTTATTATGCCAATAACATTTGTGGTTTTAATTATTTCATGTAAATATTTTTTAAAGTTAACTGATTTTGTTTTAATTGAATTGGAAGAGTTACAAATATTGTTGCTATTTGAAATATATGTCTTTTCAGACAAAGTGGATTTTGCGGTAAATAAAGAAGTGAAAGGTTAAATCCAATATGTTGAAAAATAAAATCCCAATCCAAAGGTTCTTGAAAAGGAAAATCCTGATAATGAAGAGCCTAATCTTTTCTTTTCAACCATGAGAAAACAACATAATATTAATAGGAGTAAACATTATAGAAAGTTACAATACCAAGGATCCATTCATCCTTTACAACGAAGATACCAATACAAGGCAACAAGCCTAGTCCAAAAATATCCAAATATAACAAGCTCCCCCGAAGCACCAAAATCCAGGACAATACATAAAACCAAATGAAAAAAACAATTGGGCACAAGGAAACCCACCAAGTCCACAAGTCACTACATAGTAGAAAAACTGGGACATCATGAACCAGAAAAAATCCCCCCAAAAACCAGAACTCAGTGAAACCAATGCTGAAACATCCACCAAGGAGCAACAACCACAAAAACCCAACAAGAAGTTGGCCATCAGAAAGAGCTAGCCAACGAAAACTGTGTATAATACTCGGAAAATAAGAAAGCTGCATCTATATGTGAAGGCCACAAAAAGAATCGCTGAAGATGATCCAATGAACCACCAACCACCAACTGATCCGAAAACCACTCCTCCCAAAAAAGAATGTCCACAGGAGAAGAAAGAGTCCTCTTGGATAGTTCATCCGCATGAAAATTATGAATGCGGAGCAAATGTTGAAAGGTGATGAACTCAAAACTTTCAATCAAAGATTTGGTCTCCAAAATCCAGTGAGTGAGTTGGAGCACATTGAGAGCGGACAGACCCTTTTCCCAAGAGCTGATAACCCGCGAGTCCCCCCAAACCTGAAGGTAAGAAATATATTTGGATTTGGCGAAGTAGAGGAGCAACCAAAAAGAAAGAAACTCACTTTGAGAATTCGTTCCAATCCCCGAAGCCATCCAAAACTTGAAAAATCGGTTGCAACTGATGAATAGAACCACCCTGATCCCACTGATAGTTCCACTAAGTTGCGAGGCCCCATCAAAGTACCCACAGGGATGACTGCACTGATCCTGAGAGAATTTTGGAGCATGGACACCCCCCCTACCCAACTGTGGAGTACCAGGGGAATTGTAATCCATAAAAGCCGACAAAGCTCTACAACCATAAAACATGACATTTGGTCTCACATCATCAAAATTAACAGAGTTACAGGCCCTCCAAACCTCCCAAAAAAAAACATGGAAGAGATCTCCAGTCCAGATAATGATGCCCCCAACTCATCAACCCATCCTCCAGTTTGAGTGATCCCCATTGAAATCGATGACCACTTACACTATTGATCGAAGACTATACAACCTTGACAAAGGAACATCTAACAAAGAGATGATCAACAGTTTTCACCTAAGAAAAACATAACTGACATCTTCCCGGACCACAAAAACCACACCGGTAGATATTATCCCAAGTAAGAACATTGTTATTTAGAGCCAACCAGCTGAAACATTTCAATTTAAGTGGCATTAAAAATTTACAAATCTTAGAGAACCACCATCTCGACTGCAAGGGATCAAGCGATAACATTGAGTCATATGCTAGCTTTTCCATAGCAACACCACTGGAATTATTCCAAGACCAGACCAGCCTGTCCGGTGACTCCTAGAAAGTGATGTTTAACCTATTCATTCCTTTCACAAAAGTATTCCACTCCAACTCCAAAGAGCCCAAAAGGCCCAAGTGTTGTGCCAAAATCCAGGAGGGACGACACACGCCAGTTGCTAACGGATACACAACATGACACAATGTTTTATATCCCTTCAATATTAGCACACTAATTAAGTCCCAAGTAATTTGATAATTTAGAGCGCCCCCCATTAAGGGATCCTCACCAAGATAGATACCATGACCATGCCCTAGAATCCATGACATCGAATTGTATAGTGTGGAGAAGGACCCCAATAAACCACACCAAATATTTGAGATCCCTTTACAACAAGGAGGTCCATTTATGAACCAATCCACCACATAGAGTGATTTAAGGTATTTTCCTTTGATTAGCGTACTCCAAGCAGAGTTGGAAAATAAAGCCCGCCACAGACTCTTGGTTTTTAGGGCCATAACAAAATTTCCAATGTTTTTAATATCCCATCAACCCATTTTCGCCGGCCGAGCCAGCAAATGGCAATTTACCAAATGAAACTTCTGCTTCGACCCCCCACCAGACCAAATAAATGAGAATATCCTTCTACGGATTCGTTTCAGTATCGACTTTGGAATTTTACACAACGAAAGCCAGTAGACAACCAGATTTTGAAGGACAGATCTTGCCAAAGTAAGTCTCCCCCTGCTGGAAAGCCAACGCCAACACCAATGGTTGATACGTTTGTAAAAACGTTTAAGTATCCACAACCAGTCACATATAAGATAATTCGTTGGTTTAAGAAAGAACCCAAGGTATTTGGTGCCCTTGGACAGTGCCTTGAAATTGAAAGGGAATAGCTGGCATACCAGAGATTTAATAGAAATATCCACATTATTTTCCAAAAAACAAGACTTTCCATCACTAATTAGCATTCTAGAAGCATGACAAAATAGATCCAGTATTTTTTTGTAATTTTGCCACTCCTCAAGAGTCCCAGGACCAAAACCATAACATCATCTACAAAGAGCGTATGTGTCACTGATACTTGCTCAGAAACCTTAATACCAGCGATGTTCCCCTCCCTTTTTTATTTGAGGATGAGTGTGCTTAGACCCTCAATGGTCAACAAGAAAATAAAATGGGATAGGGGACAAACCCACCTCAGACCCTAGGAAATTTTGAAAAACTCTGATGGAACCCCATTTATAATTATAGCAAAGTTCATCAAATAAATACAGGCCATAATCCATTTTACCACCACCTAGGGCAAGCCAATCTGAACCAGGACCAGCCGAAAAAAGGTCTAGTCCACTCGATCGTATGCCTTAATAAGATCCAGTTTCAGGAAGAGGGTATTTTATTGTCTAGTCTTCACACTATGAAACACTTCCTGAGTGACCCCCAAGGCATCCAAAATCCTCCTATCCACAAGAAACCCAAACTGCTCTTTGGATATATATTTTGATAAGCGAGTCTTGATTCAGTTAGGTATATTTTTTGATATAACCTTATAAATCAGATTACAAAGCGAAATAGGTTTGAAATCATTGAAATCTTCTGGATGAGATTTTTTTGGAATGAGATCTAGAAATGTTGAGTTGAGAGCACCGGCCACCATGCCAGAAATGCGATATTCCTCCACTGTCGCCCAAATATCCGACCCCATAATCTCGAAAAATCATGTGAAAATCTCAACATTCCACCCATCCAGTCCGGACTCTTACCTTTGGAAAAACCCTTCAGAACCTTTCAATCTTTAGCAAAGATACTTCATTAAAAATAACATCCCCTTCCTCATTCGAGAACAATCTCGGGTATTCTCTAATCACCTTGAATTGTTCAATCATTGAGACATTTTTGGGGTCATGGTATAACTCTTGAAAAAAATTTCATGGCCTCCCTGTTTAGATCATCCAAACCAGAAATACGACGACCAACACTATCATTTAAGTCCCATATGTTATTTTGAACTCTAGGCTAGCATCAACAAATTTATGGAGAAATTTGGAATTCTGGTCCCTTGCTTTTATCCATATAGCACGACTCTTTAGTCACCAAGATTCTTCCCGAAACTTGAGATGTTTTAACTTCCTCCCTTCCAACTCTAATAAGGAGGCCTATTCACCATCATTGAGCATCCTAGTATCAAATTTCATCAATAAGGCACTTAGATTGTGTTCAATCGAGTCTAGGTCCTTTGCCATATCCTTGCTTCTTTGTTTTTCCCACTACAAAGTCAAAGTTTTTAAGCTCCTCAATTTCGTAACCAATTTGTCCATCGTCGAGAGCTCCCCATAAACATCTCTACTTTCCCAATGATCAACCACCGCCTTCCTGAAATTTGAATATGATAACCAAGTTGAGTTGAATTTGAATGGATAACTCTTGTAGGCTACCTCAGTTTCTATTTGAAGACAAATAGGTCGATGGTCACTAATTCGATTCGACAACACCCACGATCTGAACTTGAAAAATTTCCCCAGTAAATGCTCAGAGATGAGGAAATGATCCAATCGTTTGGATATAGAGCCTCATTTCTTAGGCCATTTGTCCACGTAGGATCCATAGGAATAGGTTCCACATCCACCAGGAATTTAGAAGCAAAAAGATCTCTAAAATAATCACCCAAAGGGTCCATCTTAGCATGACGACCCATATCTCCGAGGCCCCCCATGTAAAGTTGAAGTCCCTTGGCAAGATCAAGTTATCTAGATCAAGTAGGTGACTAGAACATGCCTTTTCCCATAATTTCTTCCTATTTGAATAAGGACTATAACAATTCACTATGTTAATGCCACTTGAGAAACCTTTCAACTTTCTTGATAGGAGAATTCCAACAGAAACATAAAATGAATTTAACTCCAGAACCAGAGGGTTCCATGCAGCCAACAAACCCCCAGATAGGCCATTTGCACTAATCACACATTCCATCCAGTTAGGCTTGATTTTTGCAAAGAAGGTCCTGGATTTAACCTCACAAACCATGCTTTCCTAAAGGAGAACAACATCCAACTTCTTAATATTAAAAATATGCTTGAGGGCTAGCAGCTTGGGAAGTCCCCCCACTCCCCATATATTCAGGGAGAGACAAATCATTTACGACCCTCAGCAAGGGATTTAATGCCTCTAAGCGCCCTGGATTTTGGAGAGAGTGTGCCAGCGGGGGCACCAGTAGAAGTCTTCTCCCCCAAGTTGCCAATAGAAATAGGAACCTTTGACTTCCTCGCATTGCAATTTTTCAGTGGAGATAGTTCCATGGAAAGACCACCAAAATGAGCCCCCTTTATACTTTTTATGGAATCAGTGGCCAAGTCCGAGGGGAGGACCGACTTCTCACTGGCCTTCGAGGCCACCTTCCGGTTTCTGAAAAAGGTAGGAATGGCCTCCTTTTTCACCATTTCACAATAGGAGGGGATCACCAAGATTTGCGAGAATTCCACAAATTCCGACGATGATGAAGAAACCCCCAACGACCTCGTTGAATTTGGCACCACCAATGTCGTCGATGATTACGGCTCTACCGATTCGATGATAGGAAGTTCCTATGACAGGATGGAATAAGATGGGGATGACATAGGCGAAGGAACAGGAGAGTGGTCTGAGGAAACAAGTATAGTATCAGATGAGGAGGGGACCGATACCAGTGAGGCCGACGCACTCAAAGAGCGATTATTAATGTTAACAATGGGGCATGGTGGAGAGAAAGAGCAACATTGTCCAAGTCGACATTTAGAGAGGATTCTTGGGAAGTAGGAGATGGATCATAAGAGGTTCCATTAACTGATTTTTCTTTAAGTCCAAATCTATGATAAAATATTTTTCCAATTCATTGAGAGAATGAAAAAAAGAGGGATCATAGTGAGAAAGCTTACCCATTATATCCAGTTGGTCCGAACCCGGCGGGGGAATTCTATTGGAGAAACCATCCATTTCACCCAACATGTCTAGCTCCAACTCACTTCTGTCCTTGGAGGACCATAAGGGATCCACATCCACATTTCAAGGAGGGCGAACCACATTCTTACACTGGTGCCATAGGTGTCCAACCTCCTTACAGTGAGAGCATCTAAAGGGAATGCCCCAGTAATCAATAACTTGGGAAAAATTCCTCCCACGCTAGTCAATGTGAAGGGTATCAATAAGCCCAACGAAAATTTTAACCTCCACCAGCATGCGACCCACCCGCTTGTCAACACCATTCAGAACATCCTCCTCCAAGTGAAAAAAACACCCAAGGTTGTTGCTGACCACCTCAAAGGCTTCCCGGTTCCACATAGCCAGCGAGCAACTAGGAAGGAGAACCCATAGGTGCTGAAATCTGATCGTGGCTCTGTCAGGGTCAAAATCGGTGTGCCACCTTTTTAACATAATGATCCCTTCCCCTTTAAGCCAAATTTTCTCAAGGATCAGCGATGCATGCTCCTCCTCCTAAAATTTGAATCCATACCAACCCCGAGCCATAATAGATACCTTAGGAACATAGTTTAGTATAGGTCCCCACGAATCGGCCACCCAACAGACAATGGCTCACCTGTTCATAGCCATATAGGAAAAAAATCCGACCAAAGCAGTCATGTTGTATTCAACCAGCTCCTCCAGACCCACATCCCACCCCATCATGACCTAATGTTTACCCGGTCTACTCCACCACTTCTCAAGTCTTATTATAGATATGCGAGAGGAGAAATGTTCCCGACCAATAGCTGCTTGGAAGAGTTAACCCCCCTAACACCATCAGAGTGAGGGTGAGCTCCACCACCCAACTCCTTTCCTCGCTCGATCGACAGCTGCCCTTTCTTGGGTACGTGGCAATCAACAAATGAGAAAGGATCACCACTCGACACTAAGGGCCGCTTACCTTTTAGCATTCCTTATAGAACTCGCCCAACTTCATAAGGCCATTTTCTTCTATCCATAAGTCCGTCGGAGACGAGGAATGAACGAACGTGTTAGGGTTTGAATGATCGCCCATGTGTCCAGAATATGTGATGAATCATCACCCGATTCCATCCTGGATCCCCCAGAAATCCAAAGTGGCAACCAACCTTCTCCAGCTCAGGATAAAATAACCCAAACCCCCAATAGAGCCTTTCCCACAATGTCGACAACCAAAGACAGACTTCAAAAGCCCCAAAAAGGGCTCTGTCGAGGGTCAGTTTTCACGGCCTCTAATGTGCCTGATAATGGACACTGATGGGTCGACGGGAAAGAGATCATCATATCCGATAAGATCCACACCGATTAGTTTAAATGGAAATGGAATACCCGTGAAAGCGGCAGCTCACACGCCGAAAACCCAAGCCCAGCCCTTTTTGGAAATAACATCAAAGGTCACAATACCCATGAGGTCACAAAGGCACCACCCTTCACCAGCGCCAACCCAAAATCTACCAGGAAATGACACTCCACACCCCCTAATTCTGACACCGACAACCAGAGAGAAAATTGCGCAACTACCGACAAACAGGGAACAAAAAAAGGTTATAAAACTGACTTGAAACCCATAACTTGAGGTCACAAGACCCAGAGAGAGCTACTAACAACCACTCATAGAATATCCCCCACTCATAACAACACCCAACAGTGAAGATAAGATGCACCCCGAAGTAACTTCCATGCCATCGACATCTACGAGATGGTTACTACTTCATTGGTTGAGCGACCCTTGTAAGCAGAAATCCCCATGGTCACTGTAGAAACTTGCAACCTGAGAAAACCCTATAAACCCTAGAAACCATCTGCTCCCACTCGATCGATATAAATTAATCTAATCTTATGAACTTCAAAGGAATAAAACAAATCACAGAGTCAAGTTTCAGATATATTAACATTATCAAGACAAAGACTTGTGCTGCTGGTGCTATTTCTCTCGAGAAGAAGAGCCCAATCTGATGGCACATGTTCAAAAAAGCCAAACCCTTCAGATATAAAGGATTCCAATGGAAAAAATTCCGAGTCAGACAAAAGGTGAAGTATTGAGAAAAGAACAAAGGGAAATTAAGGAGAAACCCAATAAAGAAAAACCGATAAAACAAATCCCGATAAGAGGTGTTCAGATATTGGTATTGGATCAAAGTTATAAAGCACAACTTGAGAACTTTATTGGATCTCGATTATAAAATCCGATGATAAGCATTCTTATGAGAGGGGGATGATAAGACAATCTCGCTGAATATTAAGTTGATGATATAAGTTAATTACATTGATAGGTGTTTATATCTTAGAATTTGGGGTGGACTATCATGTGACTATCATTTATGCTTTTTCTAGATTGAAGGTGAATGGAATAAATGTATTATCCAGATTGATTCTATGGTAGTCTTTCAAAATTCAAAGTAAAGAATTATATAAAAAAAGAAATATAAAAAACAATGGGGTAGTCTAAAAATTCTACGATTTGAGCCAGAATAGATGATTTTTTCCGACACAATTTTGAAAAAAACTGGCTCTAATTTTTCAAAATCTAGTTTACAACTATAAAATTCTAGAATTTTGGGTGCTCCATACATTTATGAGGGTACTGAATCCATTTCTATCATAAAAAATCCTAATAAAACACAACTAAAATTTGATTTTGCAAAATAAAAAAAACGCCCGATTACGACTAAAAATGGTGGTCAGAATTTTTAGACAACTCCAAAAACAATTGGTAGTTGATGCATGGATAACTCCTAGCTCATGCATGGATAATAGGTAGTGATATACAACCCATTTAACTAAATAATGTAACATATGGCTTAGTCATAGACAACATTTGATTACAATTAAGCATAGAGAACAAGTAAGAGATAGCTTGTTCACAACACTTAACTTATGGCTTATCTATATTCACCAACCACAAGTTAAGTGGTTGTGCTAGTAACAAAAAATTATTGAATGAACCCAATCCAATGGCACTACGATTAATATTTGACTGAGAAGTATCCTCTTACCATAGACATGTTGAGAGGATTTACTACCTTAGAGATCATGCCATTAATTGTTTCACTTAACCACTATTTGTACATGTGGGGTATGGATTGTAATTTTTTGGGGAAGATGATTATATGAGGAGTTTTTGGTATTATGACTTGATCTAGAGATCATTCACCCTACAAGAAGAGTGTATAGGATTGAATGATGGTTTGTTGACAACAAATTTCAAGCACGTTCCACTACATCATTCTTGAAGTGGGTCGATACGATTTGTCGTCTTCATTCATCGTCTTGTCAACATGACCACCCTAATGATAATAAAATGATTTACACGTGCCACCTTCATCCAGGGATGATTACTATCGTATGAATCCATCGAGGAAAGATATTCTTTTAGAGCCAATATTGAGAGACTACTCATAATTACATGATGGTGTAGACATTGAGAACACTATTGTAAAGCTAATGTTGATGGATGTGAACGAAGATATGGAGTATTTATGTGATCCCAATTGAAGAGATAACTGTCATACTGAATCGAAATGTAAGTTAAGGCTTGTATCACTAGTTACAATTTTTTTTCACAGAGAAAATTATGGTAAGCGGCTCAATTCACTAATTCTCTGTAGATGTTCAAGCACATATTCTCTGATTCATCAATGATTGAAGAGGCATCAAAGGATATCATTGTTGACGTTGCTGCAAAAGGTTTCTATCAGAAGCTACAAGAAATCATAATTTTGGTTCCTGGTATTCTATTGTCTTAATAGCAATATCTAACATTGGAGATCTTTTTGGGAGATACATTCCCTTAATTGAGATGACAAAGTTGGAAAGAAGACCTAGGTTAATGATTGCAATACTTTTATGATTTTACTGCAAAACTTATGTTATAGATCGAAGGGTATGTCAAGGTTGAATATTAATGAGATTTATAAGGGCACCTAAAGAAACGTCATTTAGGGGATAATTTTGTGTGCATGTGATTAAATGAAGAAAACAATAATAGTGAATGCCATAGAGGAAGTCAAATGAACGAGAATGAATTAAATTAAAGAGGATTTATAAATACAAGTCTTTTATGAATACAAACAAGAACTATTTCTCTTAATTATAACAAAATATATAACAAATTTGTATGTTGTTATGCAAACCCCAAGTCTAAGAAAGGATGGAGAAAATTGGTTTTCTGTCAGTTTAATAACTAATTATATCTAACTGTTATAACTAAAAATTAAATGTTGGGAGATACTTTGTTCTTTAAAAAGAGGTTTTAGTGTCAGAAAAAAGGAGGGGATACTCCACTGGAGAAGACGAGGATGGAGGATGACTTCTGGACCAAGCAGGCTATTTGATACTATTATTTATAGAAAAGGGGGTGGAGGAACTTACAAACATAAGCATCATTTGATGGTGTAAATTGAGACTATTCATGATTATCAGATGTCATAATTGATTATAGTTATTATTAGTCATATGAACTATTTTTGTGTTCACGAGTTACTGTATTCAATAAGTTAATGGTTACAATCATATGCAAAAACCACTGTTTCATGATATTTAGAGATAAGTATTTATTATTTATTTATGCTTTCATTGGCAATATAACCAATTGAATTATTTCATATTTTTCATAAATATATTATTTATTTTATGCATATGATCCTTTCAAAGTTTGTTCATGGTGGATTCATACAATTGGCAATTTTGTTAATTGTTCAAATTTTGTTGATTTATTTAAATGTACACTAATGTCAATTATTTAATTTAGTGGAATACTATGAATTGGTTATGAATCCCCTAATTGCAGTAACATATGTATTTTTCTTTATCTAGTGAACTAATTCTTGTTTATTGTTAACTGAATATGCTAGTAAGGTTTAAAGCTTTGAAACAAGAACTTTTTCTATTTTAATCAATTCTAACTTTATGCCTGTAATCCACCTTTATCATTGTTGAATTAATATCTAGTATAGGTTAAAATAGGATTGCATTTTCATTGTATACTAGAATTTCATTTAGTAGTAGGGGAAAGTTGTAAAAAATCAAGTCTCTCGTTCAGGGAGAAACATCCCATTAGTGGCAATTGGGCCCACATACTAGTCAGAAAGTGTCATTCCAAATGTGACTAAACCTAACTTGGGTCTTTCAATTAGACACTTTCCCTCACTCTTGTCATTTGTCATTTTGAGCCGTCGACAAAATGGTTCTAGAAGGAGGGATTGTAACAAGCCAACCCATGTGGAGTCATTTTTTTAAATGTTTTAACAACACATGGCTTTTATCCATATCCATGCCTAGGATGGAAATGATTCTTTGAGTCTTTTCAAACCATCTTCTGACATCCCAAGAAGGAAATAAAACACTTTTCTCAACTACCAAGATTTAATGGTGAAGAGGAAACTTTTGCATTTATACATGTTCGATCTTGTGAGATAAAATTCGGTTTACTAAACAACTTGGAAGAATGTGTTGGATGAAGTTTATTCCCTCTTACTTATGAAGGGTGAATAAAATCCTGATACAAATAATATCTAGTTGGATCAATTCACAATTGGAAGCAATTAACGAAATTGATTTTAAATGCTTACCAAAACTACGACCATGATGAAATTTGTAATGAACTTGGGAGAATTCGAAAATGAAAATAAGAATCAAATGATGATTTCATCAAAAGGGTTTTGAAAATTTATTTTAGGTTCCATGATGATGATAGAACTTCATGGAAATAATTTTTAGAGGTATACTCTAGCCCTATCAATATTTCCCTGTTGGAAGAAGAATGCCAAGGAAGGAAGGAATAACAAAGTCATGTAACAATTGATGAAGATGTGTGCGATATTGAAGTATCTTCTATTCCTCCTTGTGATTTTGAATAGTCTTCCCATATTGGAATTACCCCCTCTGAAGATAAAGGAATTGATTCATATGTTGAAATAATGGTCAAAGATCATTTGAAAGACTCCCAGAGGGAGAAAGTTGTGATTGTAAATCTTGTTGAGGATGTGATTGATGATCTGAGTCACTTAGGAATTCCTTCATCCAATGCAAACACAAATTCACTGGAAGATTGCCAAAGTGTTATTGAAGATAAACAAGCCCCTTGCACTGTAACAAAATAATTGTCATTTGAAAAGATTTTTAATCATGCTAAATTAATGACAGTTTCCTCTGAAATTGACAGTGTTGAAGCAATGACACATCACAATATCGAAATGGTTTCATGTTGTAGGGAAGCATTTAATGATTTAAAATCTAACTCTTTTATTCTTTCTATCCTGATTTATTTGGTGGCCTTAATGTATAAGAAATCACACAAGTCTCTTTTGATTTGTTTCCTGCAGGGTCAAATTCAAACAAGGAGCAAGATGAGATGAAATAATGACTCTAGATGAGGGAAACGTAATTATACCTTTTGTGATAAATCCCTGCAATGAATTACTAATCCATATTGAAGAGGAATAAGAGCTATTCGAGAATATATTTGAGATGAGATGTTCTCATGAAGTTGGTTCATCCTATGAACTAAAATAAATTAAGTTCAATGTTGATATTTTCTTGATGTCTTCCAGATATAAGAGTAAGGAAGCATAGAAAATTCCAATTTGTGTGGAAATCATACGTTGTAAAACAATGGATTGTGATGACCTTTCATCTTTTTTTGGATCTTACATAAGGTAAACTGTGGGGTATCTAGAAGAAGACATGGGGGAGGATATTGAGACACTTCACCCACTCTTAGGAGCTAAGGTGACAATCATGGAAGGCTCTCAATGTATGTCCCCACATTATGAAATGCTCAAATTTCTAGACTTTGATACATCCTCAAATATTAATGAAATCTGAATAGGTAAACATGGCGATGATGAGGTATGCGTTTTCCCCATAAACCCAGTTCATGATTACCATTTCTCTAAATGCATTTTTTATGATCCTATAGAAACTTGGTCAGAATATTGTTATTCAAAAAACCTTTTCCATGATCGTTCAGTTCCTCATTCAACATGAGATGAGCAAAGAATTTTGTGAAGGATTAATTCTCTCAATCATTCAGTTATTGGCAATTCAATATTTTTCTGTGACATAATCTTTTTCCCTGACACACATTTAAATATCCTTGCAAGATCGGAGTTACTTAGGTGGATGCATTGGCTTATGATTTCACTTAGCTTATGTTTTGTTGGGGTAGTGTAAGATTAGGAATAGTTTAGTTAAGTTTTCTTTTATTTTATCTTTTCATTACTTTTAGATTACTGTTAATTTCTTTTCTTGTTTTTTAATTAGAGTAATCTATTTTCAATAAACTCAGTTGTGATACAATGGTTGTGGTCACCTAATTCAGTTTGGAATAAGATATAATTTTCATTGCCCTCATTTATATCTTGGTAAGGTTTGATTGTTTGAGAAAGGCGCTTTATCATCAAATATTCTTGAAAATATCCAAGTGAAGATTATGTTATCTTTGTGAATAAGTTTTAAAGACTCTTCATTCAGCTATATTGGAAACAAAGGAAAAGGATTCACCAAAACTATACAAGATAATACTTCTTGTGAGATGATGAATATGGGTGATCTACTACATTGTTCCCCACAAAACAATTTAATTGTTTTCCATATCAAAATTTGAGGAGAAGAAAATTTATTGAAGGAATTTATGCTAATGCCCTCATGATTATTACTCATGATAGTTAAATTTAAATATGAAGTATGAGTCATCAAAATTTTTGTGCTTATTCTCAACAGGATCGATGTGCTTTAATGATTATATTGGTAGAGGTGGAAAGAAAAGAAATCTATTTAACTCTTTGAAACAATATTTAGAGGGGTTCAATAGAGAAGTGTTTTTTCAAAATTTAGTTGCTTACTGGTTCCTTAAATATTTATCTTTGAATTTGGTATCCTGTTATTTATCATTGAGAAAAATATGTTTGATCAACATGGGAGTTGATAACTTGCTTATTGTTGGCCTCTTGTATTTAGGGTTAAATTATCTAATGAAGAAGGCATTAGTTTTTGAAGCAAGGAATATATCTGGATGGATAATTAGCACCAATCATGATTTGCTTAAATAAAAGTAAGATGGCATCTCACCTTATGCTCTATTTTATAGATGTCATGTATATATTTGGCATTCATTTAGTTTAAAATATGATTACCTTTTCTCTTGAAAAGTAAACCTCATCTTGCTTAATCAGAAATGTTTTTAGTCCAAACCTCTTCCTTTCTGTACTTGCCATGATATATTTGGATTGTTCTTTATTAATGTTTTATGTCAAGTACTGAAAATGGAGATCTTCACTTTTTAGGAGTTTTATTTACTGAGAATGATAATAAAATTAAAATTTTACTTTATTTAGCAATAAGAAGATGGATGTGTTTATGAAATGTTGATGGCTTAGTTGAAACATTGATGATTGGGAGAAGTTGATATTTTCACTCACTTATTGATGATTGAAATAATAATACACAAGGAAGTTTGTAAAAGATTAGATAACATAGGTGGTATGGTTAACATTCAAATATAGATATTAATAACCCTTGGGAAATATGGAAAAGGAACATACTCAGATCATATCAGAATAATGTTTCAATTTGAATGAAGTGGTCAGAATTGCATTTCCTTGTCTTATGTCTTTATTTCTTTTTGTTCTTTTCATTTATGCCCCATATTTTTGTCTTTTGAATATGAGTTGATTAAATTTTCCTTGAGGGATAAGAAGCTGACTTTCATTACTGTTCTTTTGGTCTTCTTATTGAGAAGTTTTGTATAGTGGCTTGGTCTTATGCTTCACGCTTTGCATTCTAGTGATATTTTGTTTAACATATTTGATGATCCCTAAATGATTACTTTGAACCTTCGCTTCTATGATTTTTGGGATGCCCAGTTACTTTGTTTGTAGTGAGTGAGGAATTGTAATTTTGGGAAGACAACGATGGAACCCTAGGATGAATAAAACATACAAGTCTAGAATAATTAGAAGTTTTGCATTTGGAGAGATCCTTACAAAGTCTGATTGGAATTTGGTGTATTATTTTCCATGGTGAAACTCACATTAAAGTTCTAGGGCTTAAAACACGAACATTAATATGTTTGACTCTAGGTGCCTTCTAGATATTCTCTAAAAGATCCATCCACCACACATATTTAAATGCCAATTCTACTATGCTTTTGGGTGGTACACACATGGGTGCAACAAGCTATGACTACGCCAGCAAATCAAAGTGACTATAAATTCCATCCCATGCCTTTAAGGGGATTCCGAATCTACTATCCATCGATATACATATAATATAAAATATAAAGAAACTCTAAGGGGCTTCATGTATTCTTCTAAAGAAACTCTGAATTCCATCCCATGCCCTTAAGGGGCTTCTAAGTTAGCTCCTCCATTCACATAAAAGTGGTTTGGTACATATTTTTCTCAAAGTGTAATGCCTTGGCGAATCCTACTAATTCTTAAATTTGCAACCATAAAATGTTTGACAATTTTTTTTTAAAATATTCAAATTTCTAAGGACATTATATATATTTTTGGACAATTTTGGCGACTTTTAGACTAAAAACAATTATCCCGTGAAATTTGGGCTAATCATCTTTGGGAAAAAGGCAAATTGGTGAATCCTTTTTTGGAAAAAAGGTCGAAAAATAGCCCATGGGATAAAATTCACCCCTAAAATTTTCCTTAAAAAAGGGTTGTGAGAGCTAACTCTATTAAGGCTATGGATGCTTGCTGGTAGCAGAGCCATGCCTATGGTGCTAGAGATGAGGACCACACATTGACGTTAGTCATACTGCAAGTTGCATCTTGTGATGTTGATCATGGGGGAAAATAATATGTATGAGAAGGGTGGAATAAATGAACCTCATATCTTGGCTTACAGAGGTTAGAAGATTACTTCTATTAATTGTTCATATCTTACATAAAGAAGAGATTTTGATGTGTAAACCATGATAAAAGAAAAAAATATTCTTTGAGGAATTTAGCTTTAATACTCCAATGTATGTCAATCTTCGAAGTATCCTTAAAAGATAGAGATAATTTGTTCGCCCTGCGTGTCATAATTTTTTGTTCCCACAGCAACCCCTTCATTTTTGAGCAAAAATGAAGGGACTCCATTAGAATGTTTTGAAGCTTCTGTCTACTTCACTACCATTCCTTTCTTTTGGTTTAAAAATCTTGATTTTGGGGGTCTTTGGCTAAAAAAATCACTATCTTTTGATTATATGACTATGACTAGTCTCTTCGAATGCTCATTGGGTGTTGATTGCATTCATAATGAACCATGTTTTGATTAAGAGAGCTTGGCTAAAATTTATAGTCTTCGATGTTGGTTTGATTTTTGGTGTGTCTTTTTGGTATATTCTCATTTTGATTTATGATGTTTGAATTGGATTCCAATTGTACGTTGCTATGCTTTTATTGAATAATGCTTAGTTGGATCTCTTGACATCTTCATGTTCAAAATCCTTGATAAGCTTCCAACTTATTCTTTGAATGATGAGTGGTTTAATTGTTGGGCATCATGTCATGTGGCATGTTTTTTGTTCTACTAAAAGGTTATTGTTTGAATTGACATTTATGAAAGAATTGTTTTAAATTGACAATGTGACCAAATACCTATGCTATATTCATGAGGTATTAATGAAGAGAATTATTTAGTTACTAAAGGATATCTTAATTCTCAAATTTACTTAAACAAAAAATGGAGTTTCAACATTTTTACCAATATTTTGGTTTCAATTCATAATTGAGTTAGTTGAGTACTTTGGAAGATCAAAAATGATTTGCATGATTGAATATTAAATATTGAAGACAAGTTGGTAGAATTCAATTGTAGTAATGTATCACATTTTATGAGGCCTAACTTTTGATTAAAAAATTATTTTTTGCACAATCTTGTCAAATTTAAATAGTTTCTCCCAAATCAAGATAACCATTGGATTTTGAATCTCATGAATTTATTGCCTCTATCCGAATTTGAATCTAATACATACCAATATGACAAGCAAACCAAAACCACTCATTTATGAGCTTTACTCAGTTGGGAAGACTACAATATCGTTGAAGTAAACTTCGCACTCATGTTCTTGGAAATTTTTAATTCTTTGAATATTGTCGAGGGTATATACTATATGCTCCACTTCACCATTATTTGTACATGTGGGGTATATACTATATTTTTGGGGGGGAAGATGATTATATGAGGAGTGTTTTCTATTATGACCTGATCCATAGATCGTTCACCATTACAAGAAGAGTGTATAGCATCGATTGATGGATTGCTAGCAACAAATTTCAAGCACGTTGTTCTAGGAGGCATCCTACTATGTATGTTGAGACAATTTTTCTTCTTGTAACGAAGTATAATGAAAAATTTCAAATACTAAGATATAGTTCCTCAACAAAAAATTGGATAATAGTAGGATGGATGTTGTTTTCCTTTGTGAACATAAAGTGTTGGTCTTGATGTGTTCAATATGGTGACCAAGGATATAAACTATTGTGTCTATATGGATTTGGGCTCTATGAAGTGAGACAAATATGTGATAAGCACACACTGCATAATCCTGGAAATATCCTAGCAACCCAAGTAGAGAAGTCTTATTCTAAACATTTTAAAAAGTGTGAATATGATGGAGGGGAAATAAAAATGTAAAAACTTCCCTTTTTAATGGTCAACAGTGACATATTCCTATCATCAGCCCCATATTTGGTGTCATAGGTGACCATATCTAACATTAAAACTTGTTTATGGATACTCCCAATGAATTCAAGTAGTCGGGATAGTACCAGAGGTAATATAAAGAATGATTGGGTCCAACATGGAAACAATTTAATATTTATGCTTCCTAGAGAAGACCTTTCTTATTTCTATAACTATTACAAATCTAGGATATGGATCACTACTGATCACATTACCTATGATACAACAACTTTGTAAATATGGGATGAAATGTTTATGACAACTATGCTCTTAGATTACTGATTGCAATACTAGGAGCACGATAGATGTAACATCATTTTGCAGTGATAAATGATAATATATTTGGATTGACCTTCCAAGTTCTAGTAGTACAAGTTATAAGTGTAATTGGATTTTTGGATGGAATATCAGTAATCCTTGAGAAGATAGAGATAGATAAAGAACTATTTAGAGAATGTGTGCTCATGATCTAACTGAGAAAGCCAGTTACAACAATTTGGTCAGTTTAGGCCATTCAAAAGCATACGATAGATATAACTTGCATGACAAAAGAATGATAAGTTCCAAGTTGATAGATAGATTCATCCAAATACATGCTTTATTGACATCAATTTTGATGCAGGAGAAACTCGCGAAGAAGATGATTATCCCACAACTATTAGCTAACGGTTGTGTACTTATAGATTCCATCACCCATATAACTGTAAGTGTATTGGATGTGGGCATGGAAGCTTGCATGAAAACTGTAGGGTTGGATTTAGAAGGATTGTTTAATGAAACTCTTAATTGGTTGGATGAGAATAATGCCACAACCTTGAGAAAGTTCACAAACTATGTCAATTGGGACTCCCTGGATACTATAGCTTTGGAAAGACTAGTGAGGGCTAGGAGAACGTTCCACTACAACATTCTTGAAGTGGGTCTATACAATTTGTAGTCTTCTTTCATTATCTTGTCAACAAGACCACCCTAATTCCAATAAAATAATCTGTGAGTGCCATCTTCACTTAGGGATGATTACTGTCGTATGAATCTATTGAGGAAAGATATTCTTTTGGAGTCATCGTTGAGAGATGACTAACAATTACATGATGTTGTACTAGACCTTGAGAACATAGTTGTGAAGATAATGGTGATGGATGTGAATGCAATTATGGAGTATTTGTTTGATACTAATTGTTAACCTGCAAATTTAAAAAAAAAAATGTTAATACTAGTTAAGAGGTTATATGAAGATAAGGTTTGAAACTTAGAATTATTTCTAAAAAGTCCTATACTATGATCAGATTGGATAAAGTATAATCCCTTTGAGGAGTGGAGTTTGGAGCACCATCAGACCAAGTGCTAGAACCAAGGGCTAAGTGGTGAGTAAATCCTAAAAATTACCACATGACCTTTAACCTATGTCCAAGGGCGGAGAAGGAAAAGGCGCTAAACAATTGAATGAATGACACCAAAAGTTGCAAACGTGTAAACTGGATGGCAAATCAACGATGTAGACCCACCTAGAAATAGATCAATGGTGGAAAGGGGTTTCGACGTTGGAAAGTGCATGGTGGTTAAACTAGGAAAAGTGAAGTGGAAATTAAACCGCTTACCACGTGGCGAGAGTTGTGGAGTCCACTACAAAAAGTGGTTAGAGTTAAACCACTCATCGCAAGTTCCGAAACCACCTTTCCATGTGTTATATAAAAGGTTTGTTCAAATTTTGAAAGCGCATTTGTTGATTATTGCGCAGAGGAAAAGGAGCTGCCGAAAACAAAATTAAAGTCATTTTTCTGTTTAATGAAAGCCTAGATGAAAGAGATGAGGTTGTAGTTGATAGAGGAAGAGATATTTTCGACCTTGTCTTGTTTGTGGGTAGTATTTCGCAGTCTAAGGATAAGTTAATGGTGTTTAAGTCACAAGGAAAGGACGTGTTTAATGTTTTTGGTTCTTTTCTATATTATTTTTGTGTCGAATAGACCCTACACTTCCCCTAATTTCTTGGTTGGTGTGCGGTGAATTATTCGTAGTCCGAAAGGGTAATAATTAATGTAAATAAAACCAAGATCCTTTGTCAAGTCAATGCATAGATTGTCCGTGAATTTCTAGGTTTACCTGAAACTTTTCCCCAAAACCCTGAGTCGTTTAATGAAGAAATTTTGGTAAAGTATTATAGAAATTGCAGTCCGGAAGAAAAAGAAAAGTTTTTGTGACGAGTCTTGAAAGATGGTAAGTTGCATGAAATCGTATCCTTCCCTTTGAATATTGATGTCTTTCAGCGAGATACACAATTAGTTTTGTCCTTGTTGAGTCAAATTTTAGGTCTGGATAGCGATAAGTCAATCACAGAAGTTATGTTAGCTTTCCTTCTACAAGTCAATTCACCCGAGTCACATTTGAGTCTAGTATGTTGTTTTAATTTTGATGAGTTAATAGCCGAAGCAATTCACGTTAAGTTAGTGAATTTCCACAATTTGAAGCATTTCAGTTATTAGTTATATCTCCTGAACCTGTTCTTGTGTTCAAATTTTTCTGAATTGAAGTTTCTTGGCATCATATTTTCTCATGATATTCTTAAACATATCAATATGTTTGAGTTTACAAATACAATCATGGCAGAAGTTTACAAAATTATTTTGATGCCGAGTTTCCCCGAGTGTTATAAGAGATGAAAGAAATGTTGCAACCTACACTAGAAGGCCAGACAGGTGATTAGTTCTTGTATAAATAACATACTATAATTAGGGTGTGTGGTTTTACTAGAGCATCATATCTTTTTCCATCCTTTTTAACACCAAGAGTTTTTGCCTTAGAATTTATTAGATAGAGGTTGCATTCAAAAGAGAATTTTGGTGTTTTCAAAAAATCATCAAATGTGAAATTCCCTCTTAAATTTGGTCTATTCATCATAAAGATTAAGACAACCTTATCTATAGTAGAATTTGTTTTAAAGATCATGAATTTCCAAGAGGCTAAACGGATTAATTATGATCCTCATCAGATCATATCACAAAGGAGACAAAAAAATAGAAACAAAGATTTTGATCATCAAATAGTGGAATGATTAAAAGTAATGACAAATTTATTGAAATTTGAACATAATCAAGAAAAAATAAATATGGAACAAACAAATAATTTGGAAATGTTGGTTCAGACACCAATTAAATCTGATATTAGCAATAAGAGAACTATTTGAGAAGTTGATAGTATGGAAGTCAATGAAGAAGTTTCAAGCAAGAAAGAAAAAGTGTAGCAACAGAAGGAAATTATTAATATAGAGGAAAAAATTTTAATTGTTTAAAAAAAAACTACTGTATTCTCACAACCACCTGTAAATATGCAACAATATTCTTTTTCATAAATAAAAGAATCTGGGAGTAACTCTCAGTATAAATCCATATTTGATTTTCTTTCACAGTATGCAGAAAAGAAGAAGCAGTCTTTAGAAGAAACTCAAAAATTGTTCCCTCAAGTAAGGAAGTTGACAGAACAAAAAGTTTCCCTTGTTACAATTAAGGATTCAAAAAGAAACACCCTAAGCTTTGCAGTGGTGAACGATGAGAAAGTTTCTGAAATGGAAGTTAAGGTTGATGAGATTGATATACACGATAAGATTCAATTGCATAAACAAACAAGAGATGTCCTGTATTCTGATTTATTACAATCCACTTAAAAAATTTCCAAGTTGCAATTTGTGATAACAAAGCTAGGGAGTCAATTGAGGAAAGAAAATACAGAGAACAAAGCAAATTTGGTCTAGATAAAAAGACTACAAATGAACCTAGTGACTGTGGGAGAAGATATAGGGAACACTCAATGTACCAAAAGGGTCCTTGACGAAAAATAAAATACCATTCAAATGCTCAAGAAAACGTTGAAGGTGCCAAATAATCAACATGTATAATCTTCAGACTTGACAACATTACAACAAGAAAAGGAAGCCATATATCAAGAAATGATGGATCAAAAATGTAAGATGTTAAAGTTACAAGATGAAAAACATTCTTGGGAAAAAGAAATGATTGAATTATTGTCACAAATTTCAGTGTTAAATACCAATCAGATTGAAACAGTGCAAGTGCCAGAGGAGCCAAGGTATCAGTCTTTATGTACAGATGAAAAACAAATCTATAAATCTTCCACATAGGAACTAAACTATGCTATGTCAAAAATTAGTTTAAAGGACGAGGAGATAGAAGAGTTGAAAGAAGAAAACCAAAAGCTTAAACATGAAGTAATTCAAAATTCCAAGGAAAAGAAAAAAAAATTAAGTGATAGAAAACCATTGCAAAAGAAAGTTGATGAATTAAAAGATAGATTAACAGGTAAGCTTCCATTATAAGGAGCTAAGCACCTCATATGGGATGCGATATCAGTGGAAGTCACCAAATTCTAGTCACATTTGAATTTTATAGATGATAAAGATGACGTAGTAAACATAGCTCTCCAGAGATGTAAAGTGGAAAATGAGACATTAAACACAAGCCCTTTGGAAACAGCTCAAAATACAGTCAGTTTTTTAAACACTCTAACTCAATCAGATATGCAGAATTTTGGGATCAAAGACATACCATCAATCATCATTTGGGAAAGAAGAATTATTGGCAAGCATGATCACATTAAAGAAGTACAAGACAAAGCGCAACAGATGCTCCTTGAAGTTCAAAATTTTAAGAAATCATTTCAAAGTATTTTTGAAAATGGTCTACCTTCTTTTTGGAGTGATTATGGAAAATTAATTTCTCAAGAAAATTGTCACAGTTTGATAGTACATGATTGTATGGATCACTCAAAATTTGAAGGTTTAGTCAAAGGACTAACTGGAAAGACAATAACTGAAAAATTCACCGATGATTTTGAGATATTTAATCAATTCCTAATAATTAAGAAGGGTCCGCCAACTGTATCTTACACAACATGCATAGAATTGGAGGTAATGATGGATTATTAAATCCCAAATCAAGAGTAGTGGAAAATTGTTGAGAAGTTTGGGAAAACAAAATGCATGTTATATCAAGAATGAATATATAGGTGTCTTAATTGGAAATGAAGTTGTGGTTCCTTTGTTATATGCCCAAGTTGCTACATCAACCCAAGTTAAAGCAACACATTACCAGCCTGGTCGAAAACAAAACGAACATTCTTGAAGTTTAGAGATTTCTTTGAAATTTCTATTTTTAGCAAAGAATCAGTAAGGGTTTATTCAAAGAAAATTTTGTATAAATTTTGATTTTTACAAAGTAATTGGGGTTGGATCTGAGAGAAAAAAAGACTTAATGATGTAATATTTTTTGAATAATTTAATAAAGAGCAGGAGTACAGGTCCATCGGAAACAAAGATTCATATGTTGTCATTTTCTTATGTATGTTAATTTCTCTTTTGTGAATGTATTTCCCGTTACACCATATTACCACTTTGCCTCATATTTGAATGAACTATGTAATTTTGAATTCATTTTATATGCTCTGATTCAGACATTTAAATATTGTCAATGTTCTTTCTTCCAAATTAATGCAAAATTCATCCTAGTCATATGCTCTTTGTTAGTGTATTGTTTTTTTAATCCTCCTAAAATTTCTATTTGTTTGGAGAAATGATACCTACTCTGCCTCTGTGAAAGATTTATCCTATCACCAATCTCTGAAATAATTTTGAGAAATGTGTGTTGACTCCATACCCAATGTATTTTGTTTTTGATTCAATCACTTTATTAAACAATATATTGTAACTAAATATCCGACCATTGTTTTAAAAAGGTGAACCGTTATGAGTGACCATTAGATAACAAATTCATAAGGGAGCCCCCTTTGGATTGAAAAATCCAGTTTTCACTCCTAAAGATTGGTTTGAGGTTACCTTGGAAATTTTCTCTTGCAATCTGGGAAAAAATCTAAGTTCTAACACCAATTAAAAAGGAAACTGCCATATCGAATTGAAATGTGAAGCTAGGGCTCATATCACTAGTTACAAATTTTTCTCACATAGAAAATTCTGGTAAGTGGCTTGCATAATACCCCCATTTTGACCCTTGGAATTATTGGCTTGATATATAAATATTGTAAATATGGGGTGTATGATTCATATGATGGAGCTCAAGGCCAAGGGCCCGCTAGTGAATGCTCATCTTATAGAGGTAAGTATTTTATATATTTTGGACATGTGCGGGGAAAAATGTAACATGTAAATAATTATACAAATAAAATGTCTAAGAGCTAGCTATGGAGGAAACTAAAATGAGGGGGATGTGTTTATCCACTAGGGAGAGGTAAGGGGTGCATGGGATCCAATCCTTTGTTTCCAAGTGTCATCATGAGATTCCCTTGTGCCATAAATGGTAAGCATTTGCCTAAGTGGACTTCCATGATACTATTTATTTTTGTTATAAGAAGGTAGTTGAGAAATTAGCTCATGAATTTAATGGAGCATGGGATGACTGCAGAAATTCATATGGATGAGTATGGGCTCAGTTTTGGGTACCCCGAATTCAATATTCCTCATGGAATTATTTTCCTTTCATTCCCATTCCATTATTGGGAAAACAGAGACCAATTCTCAGTCTGCTATGCTTTCCCAACAAGAGAAATAATAGAAATAACAACTTGAGAAAGATCCATGTTTCAGACTGTTAAAAACTCCCAAAAACTCACGTGAGTCGTGAAATCGAGTTGGGGATCCATAAACCCGAACCTTGGGGAAAATTCGATAGTGTTAAAATCCCAAAAATACATGGGAGAACCCATATTTGGGAGCCTGCAAATTGAATTTCGTGGTTGATGTTAGTGTGACCAGAAATTAGAAAATCCAAGAGACAATTGAATCCTGAGATGAATCAGAGGTTGGAATTGCTTGATAAACCCAGTGAAGGAAAGAAATATCTGAGAGTCTAGCAGCTTGGACCTTTCTATGCCCATCCTGAATAGCACTGGAGGAAAGGGGTGCCTGAGGGACTGTGTAATAGAGAAGGGGACCTTTCTTGTGTTGGGTGTGTTGGGTAATATGGGTTCCAAGGCTAGATCCGACCAATTGAGATGCTTGTAGCTTTGTGGTTGAGCTCACTGGCTTAGCACTCATCTTTCTTGTCTCTTTGTATGCTTGATAAAACAACAGCGTGTTGGCTTAGCATGAGTGTGCATTCCTATAGCTATGAGTGATCCTGTGTAGTTCCTCCTTAGTGGATACATAGCCCATCTTAAGGGTGGCCTCTTTGTAGAAAGATAAAGTACTGGATAGAGTGCTTATGGATGGGTGGAACATTGCTCTCCCATAGCCAGTTGCTCATATGACTTCATTTAAAAAGATAAGTGTTTACTTGTTAATCCACTAATGTGTTAACTGTGTCTGGTTTTTATTGTTATGCCTGTGATGAATATGTTAGTTTATGCATAATGTGTGTGCATGGTTAGATTTATCTTCCGTTGTGTATTTTTATTATGCATTTGCACACGCATTTAAATGTTTATGAATTTCGTAACATGATTGTGAGAAAAAATTTAGAAACCCATAATTCATTTATGTCCCCTTCATTGGTCGGATCGGTGGGTGGGGACATGAAAAAGTGGTATAAGAGCTAATGGTTGCAGCACTGGGGTTGGTTGGGCCAGAATTTATATTCACAGGAAGGAAATCAGTTGCATAGGAAGTGATGATCACATTTTGGTTAAAATCGTGGGTTCAAATTTATGGATGGTGCCTTCATGAATCCATTGAATTTAATATGTATTCTTCCGACGGAAGTAACAAATTGAATTAAGGAAGTTTGGGGAAATTTGAGGTGGACCCCATCCATGCCATGTCGGAAAGAGGGGTGTGACGTGGAACAACCACGTTGGAAGGCATGTAGGTGGACGACATCCACAATTTGATGGAAGCGTAGAGTACAGATCCGTGATGATCATTGGACGACATGGCCCCATCAGTCATCGACGTGCATCCACGAGGATACCACAAAGAGAAGTTGTGGGAAGCTGTAGAGAAAAGTTTGTGGCACAACAAGAAAAAACATGCATGGAGGTCTATGTTCATTGGTTGTCAGTGCGCATCTATAGGGTTGTCAAAATGTGCCTCAAGGAATAGACCGCAAAGAAATGTCTGCGGGAACGATGAAGTATAAGTCTACTGAGGTTGTCGGTCGACGGTAGTCGACATTGGTCGTCGATCGGAGGTAGTCAGGATCGATTGTTAGTTGTGTTAGTTTTTCAAAAATATCAATCTGATCTAGGATCTTAACTGAGAGAATAACATGTATAGCATATCTACAACATATCTAGAGCATATCAATCATGGACACAATAATGCAAGCACACAAGAGACATAGAGTTTCACCGGGGAAAACCAAGAAGGTGAAAAACCCCGCAACTTCCTCAGAGATAGATAGAGAAATGATACAACCAAAGTACAACCAAAGTACAAGAGATAGTCTTCTCCTAGCAGATGATCCTCCTCCTCACAAGTGCGCCACTTTCTGAGAGAGATAGAAGTGAGTAATGAGTTGATCAAATAGAGATCTCTCGATCTCTATTTATACATGTCCTATCCTTCCCAATAAACCTGTGGGGTCGACTTGTCTAACTTAGCCTAATAACCCATGGTTAACTTAATCAGGGACGACCCCACACATGGTGGTCTAATAACCCATTGGAAAGTTACGACACTTGAGACACTTGTCAATACAAATGACGACACTTCCGTATAGAGGAATAATAACATCTCTATAGGAATACAATTTACATAGATGAAATACATAGGTGAAATACATTCTGAAGTTACATATACATCAACACTCCCTCTTAACTAGGAAGGTATTTCTTGACACAGATCTGCTAGCACAAGTCTTCTTCTCTGGATCATCATCATCGAATCATCGTCCTCGAATCATCATCATCGAATCATCGTCCTCGAATCATCATCATTGTCATCGCTGCTGCTATCTCCATCAATCTCTGAATCTACTAGTCATAGGAAGTTCTACAGAGCCAGTCCTTTTTCATACTAGATGTAGGCCCAGCACCTGCAGGTATTCATGATCACTGGACATACTATGGAATCCTCAGGACTTATTACGTGAGTCACAAAACCTGGCTGTAGCATCCCAGGCTGTTACGAGCACACAGCTCTACCTGTCGGATCTCCTAGGAGCACATTACATGTGACCCCATCACAAAACTTGGTTGTAGCATCCCAGGCTGTTACGAGCACACATCTCTACCTGTCGGATCTCCTAGGAGCACATTACATGTGATCTAACCACAAAACCTAGCTGTAGCATCCCAGGCTATTACGAGCACACAGCTCTACCTGTCGGATCTCTCAGGAGCATATTACATGTGGTCATGGAAAAACCTGGCTGTAGCATCCTAGGCTGTTACGAGCACTCAGCTCTACCTGTCAGATCTCCCAGCAGCACATTACATGCCATAGGACAAAACCTCGAAAGAGCATCTGCCAGATATCCCAAGACCAGATATCATGCCATAGGAAAGACCTCGAAAGACTATCTGCAAATCTCCCAGGGCTGGATTATATGTCTTCCCAAAGAAAAACCTCGAAAGAGCATTTTCCAGATATCCCAAGGCCACATTACATGCCATAGGAAAAACCTCGAAAGACTATCTGCAAACCTCCCAGGGTTGGATTATATGCTTATCTGCACAACCTGTCCATGGCCATAGAGTATCATCCTGATACTCTCCATACATCATCCTGATGTACATCAACACATGATCATCTTGATCATACAATGCATCCACCTGATGCATACCAAGTATCTACCTGATACATATCATCATACATGATCCACCTGATCATACAATGTATCCACCTGATACATACATAGATACATGATCTACCTGATCATACAATGTATCCACTTGATATATATCATACATGATCTACCTGATCATACAACGTATCCACTTGATACATATACAGATACATGGTCCAAGTATCCAACATGATGCATATACATATACATGATCCAACTGATCATACAGAGTAGACACTCGAACATCGTCCCGATGCTCATCATCCAGCGCTTACATCCACAGCCATGGGAAGGATCCTCCTCTCATCATGCTTGTAATGGATCCAACAAATGTGTCCATAACTTCTTCCTCAAAGTGTTGTCAATCTGAAGAACACCAAGCCTCTCTCTGAAGTATTCAAACTTCACTTTGGCTAGTGGTTTCATCAGCACATTTGCAATCTGCTCATCCGTCGCAACATACAGGAGCTTCACTGCTCCTCTTTGCACCATATCCCTGATATAGTGATATTTGATCTCAATGTGCTTCGACCTATCGTGGAACACAGTGTTCTCAGACAGCTTCACACAACTCTAGACGTTGTCACAGAAGATACCAATAGACTCCAGTGAGAGATTAAATAACTCAGATAGTAGCTTCTGGAGCCATACTGCCTCACAACTAGCCGAACATGCTGCAACATACTCTGCTTCGGCTATACTCAGTGCTACGCAGGATTGCTTCCTGCTAAATGAAGAGATCACACCTGATCCCATAATGAAGCAGCACCCTGATGTGCTCTTCCTATCTACAACACTGCATGCCCAGTTTGAATCAACGTAACCCTGCAGGTTAAACTTTTGATTCGCATCATACTTGAGCCCATAATCAATTGTACCCTTCAAGTACCTCAAAATATGCTTTACAACAATCAAGTAAACACCTCTGGGATTCAGCAGGAATTGGTTCAATGTGTTCACTGCAAAGAAAATCTCTGGTTTCGTATTTGTCAGGTACATCAAGGACCCAATCATCTGACGATACACTGTAACATCAACCAGATTAGATGAAGCATCACACAGAAGCTTCAGGTTCGATACCATAGGTGTGGCCCTGGCCTTACAGTCCATCATCCCGAACCTCTTCAGGATCTCTACTGCATACTTCCCTTGTCCAAGGAAGATTCCATCTGCACTCTGCCATACCTCCCTGCCTAGAAAATAGTGCATCATCCCCAAGTCCTTCATCTCGAACTCGACAGCAAGCTTCCTCTTGGTGTCGGCAATCAACCCATCCTCACCTGTTACAAACAGGTCATCCACATACAATAGTAGTATCACAGGATTGCCTTCCTCAACCTTGTAGTAAAGGTTGGAATCTGCTTTACTCTTGGTAAAGCCCAAACTGGATAGAAAGCTGTCTATCCTACAATACCAAGTCCTAGGAGCTTGCTTCAAGCCATACAGGGCTTTCTTCAACTTGCACACATATGACTCCCTGTCATATGTCTCAAAACCGAGTGGCTGCTCCACATACACTTCCTCTTCGACTACACCATCCAAGAAAGATGTCTTGACATCCATCTGGTGTATCTTCCATTTCATCATTGCAGCTAGAGCAAGTACTGATCTGATGGAAGTGTACTTGGCTATAGGTGCAAAAGTCTCTTCATAGTCTATTCTCTCTTTCTGGTAGAAGACACGAGCTACAAATCTCGCTTTGTATTTTTCTATGCTACCATCTGCAACATGCTTGATCTTATAGATCCACTTGGAAGTCACAATAGACTTCCCTTCAGGTCTTGGGACTGCATCCCAAACATCATTCTTCATGATCGACTGGTACTCCTCGATCATGGCATTCTTCCCGAATCCTGGGAACTTCAATATATTCAATATCTTCAATAGATAACTTTGTTGCTGAACAAATGTTGTAGTCCTTCTTTTGTAGGTGATGATATACGATCTTTCCTACAAAACAAGTTAAATTGCATGATTAGAAACATCTCATAGTTTTCAGAACAAATTCTTACACATAAATAAATATGTCATGCAGTCATGCAATTATCTTAGCCAATGCTTCAATACAACATTTATCCAGATCCCGTAACTTTCTAGATGCCTTCCAATCTCTACCAGAACATTGTTAAGAGTGTGCACAACTCCCAGCATGTCAGCAAAGAGGTTTCATTCTAGATAAGTAGCAATGGAATTTTGTATAGTGCCATAGGCCACTTACCCATCACATGCATATTAGTAGTATACTGTTCATTAATGCAATTATTCTAATATGCATAATACACACCCTAAGTCTAGAAACATAAGCATATACATCATTGAACAATATTATTTAAACAAACAAATATGCAAGAAATGACAATTCAAATACTTATCTTTGTTTGGTTTGTAGGGTGGACTCCCTGTCAATATTTGCTTCCTTGCAGGAACTACTGGAGTGTGCCCCCTCTTGATATTTGCTTCCTAGATTACCTATCCTTGAATTTATATCCATCCTCGATTACTATGCATGCTTACTAGTATCATCATTGTGTTACCCTTGAGATCTCATACATAATCATACATTCATTAGTATAATCTTAATACTATCAAAACACAATAATCTTAAACATGTATAGTCATGATCATTTCAAACACAGATAATAAGCATTAGCATTCAATGTTTTAGGGAAGACTTCTCTTACTCATGCATATTTATGTTTGACCATAGAACTCTTCTGGTTAGTCATATCATCAATCAAGGTAAGAGACATAATATGCATAAACCCATGATTACTTACATTTCTAACTTCATGAATAATCATTATCAACCATACAATAGTATAAGATCCTAACACAAGGTAGGATTCTAACTTGATATAGGAAAAACATACCTGGTTATCATATTCTCTAGTTATGTCTAGCAATGTCTTCTTGTTCTCTTTAATGACTTGTGCTAGTAACCTGCATGTCTCATAGGTTAAGCATTGTAGAATCAAGCTATACATACCTCATAAGTAGATCTTCTATGTGATCCATGAAAATGGATGAATCTTTGTCTTCATGTAAACATGGTCATATGTTCTTGAACTAGAACATGATTTGTCTTTCTTGATGTACCTTTCATGTTAGTGGACAACATCAACCTCATACAACACCACAATGCATTAGTACAATCATAAGTGTCAAAACCCTAATCAATGAATATCTGCATTCATAATTTTATTAAGGTGATACGACAAGTCTAAAGTTAATCAAGATTGTACTAAACTTAATGAAGACAAACATACCATAAACTTGATCATGAACAGATCTCAAAACATACCTCAATAAGTCATACCTGTCGAGATTGCTTGTAATCTTTTTATGTGAGGCCTTAGCCTCATCTCCCTTTGAAACAGGAACTTCTTCACTTATGCAGGTGACCAATCCATTCTCTTCTAGGATTAACCCAATCCACTTGATTTGCAGAAACTAGATCTCAAGCTGGATTAGGGTTTGTTAGAGAAACCCTAAAAATTTAAACTTTGAATTTCAAACTTCTGAAATGATAGAAAGATGCGCCTTGATGAGTTGATCAAGCTGGTATACTCAGAATTTGAAAAATGCAAAGTTTCACCCCTCAAAATTGCCTTTGAAACTTTCAGATCTTCTGGACAGGATCCTGAACTAGGGTTTGATAAATCCCACCCTTCTGCCCAAGCAAAAGGTTTGATCCAAAGCTCTAAACTTCTATTTTTCTGAGGAGCTTCCAGCCATGGTCACAGACTTAAAAATTTCCAACTTTTGCAGAAGCCTTAATTTTCCACTTTTCCAATCAAAGTCCTGAACTAGGGTTTCATTAAGCATGGCCTTTTGCCCAACTAAAAAATTTGATCTTGGTTTCTAAATTTTGATTTTGAAGAGTAGCATTCAGTCGTGGTCTCCGATTACAAAAATTCCAACTTTCTCCGAAACCCTAATTCCTAGAGCCATGAATGAAGGTGCTCAAAATCCAATTCTGTTTTGATAGAAATATGCACCTGATTGTTTTTGGTGTAACTCCGAAACTATGAATCCACAAGGTCTGAAACTTCTACCTGTGGTATCCCGACCTGTCATCTTTCCAACCCCATAGGTTTGACCTCAATTGGATTCTCTGAGAGAGAGTTCTTCCAAGTGTCGCAACGTGACCTGTTTATGGGATAAAACAGGAGAGCGAAATTGTATGGCATTCCACGTGTCATTGGTTCAGTTTCGGACTCTAGAAAACTTATCTGAGAAAGTACAGTCCGTGCCCTACCTGTCATGTTTTACGAAATTTCATGTGGAGATTTCTAGCCCAATTTATGACCTTTTTTCCTAGGTCACCTGTTTATGACTCAGATCTGGAAGAGGCAGAAACCCTATGTTGTACAGATCATAAATCACAAAGTACAACGAATTATAGGTTGTCCTTTGTACACAAGGTACATGGGGATTTTATCTTCGACCTATAATAGTTTCAGATCCTGAAACCTTGTCGAAATGGATTTATAGCTAAAGTGCTATGATGAAAAGCTCTAGCATCGCAAGTGCAACAAGTGTCATACATGCCATACCATGCCTTCTTTCAGGCTAGCTCTGATACCATGTTAGTTTTTCAGAAATATCAATCTGATCTAGGATCTTAACTAAGAGAATAACATGTACAACATATCTACAACATATCAATCATGGACACAATAATGCAAGCACACAAGAGACACAGAGTTTCACTGGGGAAAACCAAGAAGGTGAAAAACCCCGCAACTTCCTCAGAGATAGATAGAGCAATGATACAACCAAAGTACAAGAGATAGTCTTCTCCTAGCAGATGATCCTCCTCCTCACAAGTGCGCCACTTTCTGAGAGAGATAGAAGTGAGTAATGAGTTGATCAAATAGAGATCTCCTGATCTCTATTTATAAATGTCCTGTCCTGCCTAATAAACCAGTGGGGTCGACTTGTCTAGCTTAGCCCAATAACCCATGGTTAACTTAATCAGGGCTAACCCCACACATGGTGGTCTAATAACCCATTGGAAAGTTATGACACTTGCGAAACTTGTTAATACAAATGATGACACTTCTGTATAGAGGAATAATAACATCTCTATAGGAATACAATATACATAGATGAAATACAAAGGTGAAATACATTCTGAAGTTACATATACATCAACAAGTCGGTGGTAGTTAGACATCGATCATCGGTTGTATGTGCTCATCCGAGGGGTTTCGAAAATACATCTTGAGGAACAGGCGGTGGAGAGAATTCCGCGGGCGCGACAAAGTATAGGTTGATAGTAGTTGTTGGTCATCGGTAGTCGGATGTCACCCATTGGTCCGCAGGGGTGTAAAATTATCCCGCAAGAAAAATTCTGTGAGGTATTGATGATGCCACTTCAAAGTTCCATCATAGGGGTTTCCAAGATGTAGTTATGAGGAGGGCTGACAAGAAAACACCGACCCCGCGGTGGCAATTCAAGTCTGGAGCCTGAAAATTGTTTTGACAATAATAGGAGCAGTTTAGCTCAGAATTTGAAGAGACCTGAAGCGTTCGGATGCCATTGAAGAAGGCCACATGAGTAACAATGAGAGGCCCAAGCCCATTATAATATGATTTTCTAGAATGAATCTAAATATGGAATCTTGGATCCAATTCCAAAATTTGTGAGGACTGGGTGTGAAGGAAGGTTCAAATGCACTATTCTGGAGCACTTTTGGGGGATTTTGAAAAACTTGCAGGAGGAAAAAGTGACCCTAGATGTCAAAACCAGAAAAATGATTGAACTCGACATTTTAACTAATCATTAATATAGAAAAATTTCATTACACAAAGTTTTTCCAGAAATGCTTAATTTATGAGATAGCCAGTTTTGGTAGAAATTCCAAGTCTGGGAGAAAGTGCAAAAGTTAAAAGTAGTCAAACCCATAAATTTGTAGAGGTTGATTGGAGCATCGGATAAGAGATATGAAAGTTGCTGAGAAATCATTTTTATATGTACTAATAGTTTACGATAGAAAATATTTTCTATTTATTTCTAGATTTTCTTCTGCCTGCGGTTGAAGTTGGTCTACGAAATTAATGGCACTTGTAAAAATAGTGCAGAATTGGGAACAAATAGCATATTTGGGAGGATGTAACATTCAAATCCGACATCTGAATGAAGCATGGAAATAGGAGTCAGAAATATTATTCATAAGATAACATATGTACATAGTCATAATATGATTGAGGAATTCAATTGTCTCATATATCAAAACAAAAATGTCCCTATAAGCTTAATTTGACAAAATTGTCAATAATGGTAGTTTCCAAAATTGCATAAATGGAACAAAAAAAAACGATGACTCAAGAACGTGTGAATCATTCCACGAGACATATTCTATTAAGGAATTATTTTTTTATGTATCATTGCATGTATTACTAATATGTCTAATAAATTTATCTCTATGATGCACAATGCTTGCAGTTGACAATCTTTGAACAGTTGTAGTAGAGGGCAACAAGTAGAAGGGAAAAAGTTTTCAAAAGAAAATGGTAACCATGAATGATTCCCAGGACCCATATGAACACGATGAGTATGTCCTAGGAGAAAATATGGAAGGGGAAATGCCGAGATAGAATATAATGGGAGGAGAGAGCAAATAACTCCCCAAAATTTGGTTGAAACAATGAGAAGTTTCAATGAAAGGATGATCAAGGCTCAAGAATAAAAGAAACAGATTAATGCTTCTATCCTTTAGGGTCTCACTAATATTCAACAGAGGGTCAATCTTGGATCTAATCCAAGCAATGTTGGTCAAGAAATAAGAAGTTCAGAAAGCCACTCCAGAAGTTGCACTAGAAAGAGGACCCCGAGTCGAAGAAATAATTCCTTGAGCAGGCCACTTAAGGTATCTTTGTCAAGATATCCTTATAGAAATTCATGTGATTCTAAAGGTTCTCAAAGCATCCCAAATCATGTTTATAGCATATTTGAAAGAAGAATAAATTTTAAAAGGATTCCACAAGGATAATTCCAGAAGGGGAGACCACCCGCATTTGATGGAGAAAGTAAGACAAGCCAAGAAGTAGAGGCACGCCTTCTTGGGGTGAAGAAGTATTTTCAAATTCATGAGTACTCAAGAAATGAAAAGGCCATAATTTCTATTTACAATCTTAATCATCGAGATTCAATTTGCTGGGAGCATCTCATTGAAGTAAAAGGAATCAAGGAGAGAAGGATCAACGATGAGTGATTTAAAAAGTATTTCAAGGAAATATACATATCTTCTAGGTATTATGATAACAAAAAAAGGATTTCAATGAGCTAAAATTGGGACATAATTATATGGAAGAACATGTCCATAAGTTTTTGGAATTGCCGAGGTATGTAAATTAAATCAAATATGAAAGGATAAAAATTCAAATATTCCTTGGAAGTTTTCCCCACAATTACAGAGAGAGGATTGAGTTTGTCAATCCACCAACTCTTGATGAATCCATTATAATGGAGATTCATTGTTATGATAAAGGAAAAGGAAAGTCAGCAATTTATTTAGTATGGAAGTGAAAGCCAAAAGGAGGATTTGACCAAAGGATAAGTGGATTCAAACCTCCATTTAGAAATCAACTAAGCAATTTCCAACAAGGCTAGCAAGCATGAAGTGGAATCAAGCCAGCGGTGACGACATAAAAAGGACCAAAGGGACCACTTCAGTATTGGAGTTGTGGAGAGAACCACATGATTAAATACTTTCCACATCAAAGAGAGAATCCTTGAGGATTGCATAACTTAGAAGAAGTAGTTACAATAGAGGATATGGCAAGGGAAACTCCCAGAATTTAAGCAATGTTGGATAACCATCAGGAATACCATCAATTAGCAGCAGTGGAAGTTAAAGGTAAGATTGCTAAGCAATCTATTTCTATTTTGATTGACCCAGGATATACTCATAGTTATGTTACTCCAAAAGTGGTTGAAAGTTGTTTTCTTATAAAAATCAAGCATGATAAGTATTGGCTAGCACAATTAGCCACATGAACAAAAAAAAAGTGAGTGAAGTAGTGATGGAGTGCCCCATAGAGTTGAATGGACTCCTCAAAATATTAAATTTGAATGTCCTACCATTGGGATTGTATGACGCTCTGATTGGTATGGATTGGTTGGAAAAGCATAGAGCCAAGATAGATTTCTATGAAAAGGTCCTTGAATGCATTGATGAAGAAGGAAGACCAAGAGTAGTGAAAGGGATTCCTAAGCAAGTTTCAGTAAGGCATATTTCAGCCGTGCAGTTGAAAAAGTTTTACAAGAAAGGCTGCCACCTATATGGAATCCATATATCAGATTCATTAGAGGAAAAAGACCCAAATATAGAGGAGTATTGGTTGTTTCAAGAGTTCAAATATGTGTTTCTAGATGAAGTGCTAGGACTGCCACCCACAGGGGGTTCACTCAGTGAACTTGTTACATAGCACGATCGTTCACAGGATATTAAAGAATATCTCTAATTTCACTAAATATTGGAAAATGAATCCCAAAATTGTATTATTGACCCCCCCTACCAATATACCATTCCAATTAAGAAAACCCATCGTTCCACCAAATATTGTAGGTATCCATTTTTATCAACCCATTTTTAGTACCCCCATTTATATCGTATTATCAAGTTGTAACAAACAAGATCCCTAACGCATCTTAGTATAAGAAAAAAAGATGTTTCATAAAATAATAGTATAATTCTAATAATGATCTCATCGGGATTGTAGGGGAGACTGATCAATTTGTAGCATTGGATAGTGGAAGACCCAACGAAATAGTAATGGGGAAGGAAAAAATTCGTAAAAGGAAACCTAGTCAAGAGATCAATGTAACAAGGAATGTAAAAGATTGACAGTGCCATAGTCAGTGCAATGCTTAGAAAATATGAGAATTGTAGATGTTTCACACCACATCCTACCAATCTACCAATTTTATATCATGTAAATATAGGTATAGCCATAGAGAGATCATGTTTTCTATAAGCTTAATAAATTAAACTCCATAAAAATGCAAAATTGAAACCCTTTCGTGGATGGACTTCCCTACCTTCCTATCAAAACAAACATCATTGATGTTTGAACCCAGATAAACATAGAAATTTCCTCTTACTTTTCAATAACACCATATGATCATATGCATAGATTGGATTTGGGTCATTCACAAGATGCAATGAATTGCCTCCACTTTATCTACATTTATTCTTGCAAGCAAGGGAATTAACAACATTTAGTTACCTTTTATTGGGTTATATCTAGTTTTTTTTATCTTTACAGGAGAGTGAAAAATCTCCATTCCTAAGTTTCAAGCATGCAATAATTATAAAGATATAGAGATGGTGAAACTTATATGATACCATTTCATGATAACGATAACACATAATGTCTTTAAATAAGGATTTATATTTTCACCTATGTTCATGTCAGTTCCAATACAATATTAATATAGATTCCTTGTATATAAGAATTAAAATTACAATTATGAATGTGCCAAATATAACTCAAGCTAACAACTATTACTAACTGACAATGTGAAAATGTTAAAGAAGAATAGATAAAGTTGAAAAAAAATTAGTCAAGAAAGATTGATCTAATGTTTCTTGGCTCCAATGAGCCAATAAAGATTGATCTCACTTTTCTTGGTTGTCGTGAAGCAAGGTTTGATTGAAACAACCATTAAACATTGGAGTTCTCCCAATCCTCTCTTGTTTTTGTTTTTTATGCAAAAGAAAAGTATATAAAGACGTTTAAGAGCAAATGCAAAGGAAGGTATGCAGATATCTAAGAGATGGAATATGTTTTTTTTCTTTTTATTTATTATATATGAATTGGCCATTAAGTGCATAAAAAATAAGTTTTTTTAGGGAGACATGATTTTAGAGGATGATTGTTTTTTTTTTTTTTAATTCGTAACAACCACGAAAATGTAAATCGGGATTCATGCAAAAATGAAAAAATGTTCAATTGTTGAGTTCGATGCAACTGAGTAGAAAATTTAAACCCACTAAAACTTTGTATAGGTCAATTTACGCATCTACATGGTATTTGTATGGAGGAGCACCAAAATTCGATATAAATATAAAAAACTATGGAGCAAGAGTTTCCTGAACATTTCATTCCTGATTGGAATGCAAGTGGTATAAAATAAATAACAAACTATGAAGGCACCACGAGGAATTCAATGAGCGATAAGATATGGATGGGAAAATTTCTTGCGTCAAAAAAATGTGAACCTCAACAACCGAATGGAGGCACATATCACATTAAATTATTCAAACAACACTAGGAATCTAAAGGGACATATCACATTTATGGATGGAGGCACAGTTGACTAGGAATTTAAGAGCACATCTCATCAAGGGGAAGATCACATTTATGAATTTTATTATTTTCTTTTTTTATTACCCATTTTCATGGCCCCGGGGCCAACACAAGATTAGATAAATCCCATTTATGAAGAAAATTATTCTAAAAATCCATCCCAAAATTTGGAGGTTATTCCTTAGCAGCGGTTAGGACTGATATGAATCCATCTCGTGATTTGGAGTTATGAATCTAGCCCGCGATTTGGAGGTTATTCCTTAGAAAACAATAGGACTGGTATGAATCCAACCCGTGATTTGGAGGTATGGATTGAGTCCATGTTTTGGAGGTATTAATACATCCCACGATTTGGAGGTTATTCCTCATCCCAACTAAATAAAATAATCCCCAATATTTATATTACTATGTCAAATTACCCCCCCCCTTGACCCCTTAATACGAGATAATATATTTTTGAGGGTTTTAGGAGTATTCAAACCCCCAATATCAATGGACATGATATGATATTTCCTCGCTAGTGAACCCCCAGTGCTACCACCAAAGAGGGCCATTAATTTTACAATCAATCTTGTTTCAGTGGCAACCCTAATTTCTAAAGCTCCTTGTAGAATGAGCACATAGAAATTGGTAGAGTTGAAAATATAGCTACATGAATTAATGTACAAGAAGTATATTAGAACAAGTGTGTCTCCTTGGGTAGCACCAGTGTTATTTGTCAAAAAGAAAGATGGGACTTTAAGGCTATGTATGGCCTTACAGGAAGCTAAATAAAGTGGCAGTAAAAAATAAGTACCCATTGCCAAGAATTGATGATTTGTTTGATCAAATGAAGGGAGCCAAATTGTTTTCAAAGATTGACTTGAGATCCGGTTATCATCAAGTGAGAATAAAAGAAGAAGACATTCATAAGACAACTTTTTAGACGATATATGGCCATTATGAGTTCATGGTGGTGCCATTTGGTCTTACCAATGCACCTGCCACCTTCATGTGTCTCATGAATAGCATCTTCAACAGGTATTTGGATAAATTTGTGTTAGTATTCTTGGATGACATTCTTGTTTACTCAAAGAGTGAAGAAGAGCATGAGGAACACTTAAGAATGGTGATGCAAGTTCTTAGAGAGCACAAATTGTATTTCAAGCTAAGCAAGTGTGGATTTTATAAAAAAAAGGTACAATATTTGGGACATATTATTTTAGAAGAAGGAATCACAGTGGATCCAAAAAATATTGAAGGCATAATGAATTGTTCTACTCCAAAGAATTTCACAGATGTGGTCTTTTAGGATATTACAGAAGGTTCATTGATGGATTCTCCAAGACCACTCATCCAATTACATCACTACAAATAAAGAATATGAATTTTGTATGGTCTAAAAAATGTGAAGAAATCTTTCAACAATTGAAGAAGTTACTTACTAGTTCCCTTGTTTTGAAGATTGTAGATCCAAAGAAAGATTTTGTAGTATGCACAGATGCTTCCATTGAAGGATTAGGTGGATTTATTATGCAAGAAGGATTTCTAATTTTTTATGAGTCTAGAAAATTAAAATAACATGAAAATAATTATGTGACTCATGATTTAGAGCTAGCAGCCATAGTGCATGCCATCAAGATGTGGAGGAATTATTTGTTGGGAATAAGGTTCGAGCTTAGAATGGATCACATGAGCTTGAAGTATTTATTTGATCAACCAAACTTAAATGCCAGGAAAGCTAGATGGCAAGAATTTTTGAGTGAGTTTGATTTTGAAATCAAATATGTGAAAGGAAAAGATAACAAAGTTGTAGACGCTCTTAGCAGAAAATTTCATGTAGAAGCTTTAAGTATATGCAAATTAGGTTTAAGAACAAGATTTCTTGAAGCCAAAAATAAATATGAGGCTCACCTTCAAGTAAAAGAGAAATTGCAACACAGAAATTTAGATGAAAAGTGTGAATGATATCATCTTGGGGAAGATAATCTTTTTGTTTATAAAGGCAGATTGTATATTCCAAATTATCTAAATTTGAAGAAGATGGTAATGGACGAAATTCATCAAATGCCATATTCCAGGCATCTAAGATATCAAAAGACAATAACAACAACAAGAAAACAATACTTTTGGCATGGAATGAAAAGGGATGTAGTATAATACATTTCCTGATGTCAAAAAATGCCAACAAGTCAAGGAAACGCATCAACATCCAACATGATTGTTGTAGCCTTTGCCCATTCCGGAATGGAAGTGGGAAGTATGGATTTTATAGTAGATTTTCCAATGACAACAAGGTAGCATGATTCGATCATGGTTTTGGTGGAAAATATATCAAAGGTAGCTCAAATTTATTCCAGTTAAGTCCACTCATAAAACAAGTGACATATCAAATATCTTCATGAAAGAGATCTTCAGATTGCACGGGTTACCCAAAGCAATAGTCTCAAACCGAGATGCAAAGTTCACATCCAATTGTTGGAAAGGGTTATTTCATGAGTTGGGGACTCAGTTGAAATTCAGTACAACATATCATCCTCAAACAGATGGTCAAACCAAGAGGGCGAACCGATATCTTGAGGATATGTTGAGGATGTATGTGATGGATAAGCCATCCAAATGGGAGGTGGGAGGAGTACATACAGTTGGTAGAATTTGCATACAATAATGGACATCATGCATCATTGGGAATGAGTCCATTTGAGGCATTGTATGGAAAAGGATGTAGAACAACCATGATTTGGGATAGCCTGGTAAAAATAATAGTTCTTGGGCCAGAAATGCTCAAGGAAATGGAATGGGAAATTATTAAGATCAGGTAGAATTTAACCCAAGACATACAGAAAAGATTCACAAATTTAAAAATAATTCACAAGGAATTTAAAGTTGGGGATCATGTCTATTTGAGAGTAAATCCAAAGAAAAGTTCCCTAAGGTTGGGAAGTTGTGCCAAGATGGAACCAAGATATTGTGGGCCATTTGAATTCCTTGATAGGATAGGACCAGTTGCATATTGGATTGCATTTCCCACTAACATGAAAGATCATAATTGTTTTCATGTTTCTTTGCTTAAGAAGTATGTACATGATCCTAATCACGTAATTGATTGGAATGTGATTCACGTGGAGCTTGAGGGAGAATTCCAAGTGGAACCTATACACATCCTCGACAAGAAGGAAACATTGCTCTAGAACCAAGCCACAAGATAGGTAAACGTGCAATGGAAGCACCTTGGTCCCGATGAGGCTATATGGGAGCTAGAGGATGCCATGAGAGAGGCATACCCATTTTTGTTTAGTTTTGAGAGCACTGAGGACGATGTTGTTCTAAGGGGGAGGGGAATGTAATACCCCCATTTTGACCCTTGAAATTATTGGCTTGATATGTAAATATTGTAAATATGTGGTGTATGATTCACAGCGTGGAGCTCAAGGACAAGGCCCCGCTAGTGAATTCTCAACTTATAGAGAAAATCATTTTATATATTTTGGACATGTTCCAGTCGGCCATGGGAAAAATGTAACAACATGTAAATAATTATAATACAAAGCACCTAAATAAGCCCCTAAAGTTGTTCCCAAGCAATGTTGGTGTGAAGTATGAAAGATCCCCTATAATAATAATGTTGGGTCCACATGACCATGATGATGGGTCCACATGACCATGTGTAGTAGCCCCCAAAGTAGTAAGGATGTGTCTGCAACACCATGATCATGTAAAATGTGAAGAAAACCCCAAAGTATTGAAGATGGGTCCACATGAACCCAAAAATAATGATGGGTCCACATGCCCATGTGTAGAAACCCCCAAAAAAATAATGATGTGTCCACCTAAGGATGATGATGAAGAGAAGTCCCAAAGCCCCTTTTGATGGAGGGATGAAGTGATTAAGAAGGAAAATTAAAGTTCCATAATAAAATCATGAAGTGGTCCATGACCCATTCAATACCCCCTTAAATCATGGAGATCCTAAATTCAAGGATAAGTGAAATGTTGGCCTTAAAGTAAGTTAAAGGCATCTTGGAGGGTATAAATAGGAGGAGAAACTTCTCATTCAATTATCAATTCATTCTCTCTTCTCTATTGTGCAACTATTGGAGAAAAGTATGAAATCTAGTGGAGAATCAAGAGACAACTTTTTGGGCATCATCTTAAAGGATTTTGTTGAATATATTGAAGGAGCATCTCTCTATCTCTCTCATGGATTAGGGTTTCTATTATGAATACTCTTTCTTATCATGGATTATTGCTGCATCTTGTGATCTTGGAAAAAGTATGGTTCTTGCATATGGGTCTCTCTTGTGAAGGTACATGCCTCTTATGGACTAGAGCTCATCTTTGATCTTGGATATGGTATGGATCTTGTGTATGTATTAGAGATTATTTCTTGGTGAATATTATTGATTATGTTTCTTAGATGATGGTGATGTTTGCATAGATTATGGTAAAAATCTTGGTATAGATCATAGTTTGATGTTTTCATATATTATGGTGATGATCTTGGCATAAATCATAGTGAATATGGTGATTATCTTGGCATATAGTATGGTGATATTGGCATGATATAGGGTTCCTCTTGGAATGACTTAGGGTTTGAAGGTGATAATGATATTAAGGGTTTGAAGAAGAAAACACATGAAGTCTATGGGTGATTATTTTTGGGAATTGATTACAGTCTTTCGAGGAATCATTTTGGTCCTATCCTTGAAGCTTATATTGCAGATTTAAAGGGAAAGTTTGTTGCAAATTTAAAGGCTCTATTGTAGATATGCTTTGGCCTTCTCCATGAAGGGTTTTGTTGTAGATTTGAAGGCTATCTCGGAAGAAGTTGCTTTCACATTTGGAGGACAAATTTGAGGCATGTACAAGTTGACACAGTGATAGTGATTGTGGTAGAGATAGTGATCGTCCAATGATAGATATCGTGATAATGACAATGACAGTGATTGTGATAATGACATTGGCAGTGATAGTGATAGTGATTGTGATAGTGACAATGACAGTGATAGTGACAAATACAATAAAAAAGACACAGACAATGATAGTGATTGTGATAGTGACAATGACAATAATAGTAATAGTGATTGTGATAGGAACACTGTGAAGACAGTAACAATGTGAAAATAGTGACAGTGTGAAGACAATGACAGGTTTGAGTTGATAGAGATAGTGATATAGGTACAGGTTGACAAAGAGAGTGATATAGGTTGACAAAGGAAGTGATACATATATAGGTTGATAGAGACAATGACAAGAACATGGAAATAGGGACAGTAACAGAGACGAATTGACATTCTTATTCATATCAGGGTGGTGTTAGTTTTTGAGCATAAATTCAATATGATCTAGGATCTTAAATGAAAGAACAACATGTAAAACATATCAAGCATAAGAGACAAGAGACAAGAGACACAAAACATTTCACCGGGGAAAATCAAGAAGGTGAAAAACCCTGCAACTTCCTCAGAGATAGATAGAGAAATGATACAACCCAAGTACAAGAGATAGTCCTCCTAGCAGCAGCTTCTCCTCCTCCACTATTGCGCCACTCTCCAATGAGTGTGTGAGTGAGAAAGTGAATGATGAAATAGAGTGCCTCGTGTACTCTATTTATACTTGACTTGATTTGCCTAATAACCTTACTAGTTCGGCCTCAACTTAACCACTTAACATAATGCTGACAGGGCCGACCCCCGATAGGGTGGTCTAATAACCCTTTAACCCACATGACTTACACAGGGCCGATCCCATCAAGGTTGTCTAATAACCCATCAAGTATAAGTTACGACACTTACAATATAACTTGCAACACATGAAAGTACATATGACGACACTTCCAATCAGAGGAATAATACATCTCCGTTGGGGATACAATAGAGTACAAATACAATATACAAGTGACTATCTTCCAAAGTTACAAATACATCAACACTCCCTCTTAACTAGGAACGTATTCTCTTGAAACTAGTCATCAATAGATATAGGCACAAGTCTTCAACTCTGGAGCTGGATCATTGTCACTAGATCATGGAGCATCATCGTCATTGCTGCTTCTATCTCAATCAATCTCCAATCTACTCATCATAGGAAGTTATACAGAGCCAATCCTTTTTCATAATGGATACAGGCCCACCACCTGCAGGTCTTCATCATCTACAGATCCATCCCTTTTTCATGCTGGATGTAGGCCTAGCCTCCATGTAGGTCTTCAACATCTCTGCAAGCAAGCCATCAAGTAGGTACACCTCAATACTGATTACACTGCCTCTGCAAAACCTACAAGATATCCCAGGACTGATTACATTGCCTCTGCAAAACCTGTAAGAGCATCTCAGGATTGATCATATTCCTCTGCAAAACCTGTGTACCATACTTTCACATCATCATCTTCAGATCATCGTCATTGTCCACGGAGCACAACCCAGATGCACACACACACAACACTTACACTCACCAGCATGGAAGGACTTTCCTATGACCATATGGGAAAGGCTCACAACACTTACATCAATGACCATGGAAGGAATTTACTCTGACCATGTCAGAACGGCTACAACAATTACATCACGACCATGGAAGGAATTTCCTCTTACCATGTCAGAAAAGCTCGACAATTACATCATGACCATGGAAGGACTTTCCTTTGACCATGTCAGAAACGCCATGCCCAGATCTTACATCTCACCATGGAAGGACTTTCCTCTAACCATGTGAGAATGGCCTAGCCCTTACATCTCACCATAAAAGGACTTTCCTCTGACTATGTGAGAATGGCTCCGCCCAGCCCTTACTTTTCACCATGGAAGGACTTTCCTCTAACCATGTGAAAATGGCCCAGCCCTTACATCTCAACATGGAAGGATTTTCATCTAACCATGTGAGAATGGCCCTGTGTGCATCTGTGTCTCCGGACTCATCACTTCCCCTTGGAAGGTACCTCGATCTAAAGTACACCAAGTCTCCCTCTAAAGTATTCAAACTTCACTTTGGCCAGCGGCTTGGTCAACACATTGGCTATTTTCTCATCCGTCGCATCACTATTCCTCTTTGCACCATATACCTAATATAGTGACACTTGATCTCAATGTGCTTCGACTTGTCATGGAACACTGGGTTCTCCGACAACTTCACACAACTCTCATTGTCGCAATATATACAAGTAGCACTCAGCTGGAGATCAAACAAATTAGACAGTATCTTCCTAATCCATACTACCTCACAACTAGCCGAACAAGCTGCGACATACTCTGCTTCGGCTGTACTCAGTGCCACATAGGACTACTTCCTGCTAAACCAAGAGATCATACCAGATCCCATACTGAAGCAGCACCCCGAAGTGCTCTTCCGACCAATGGCACTGCCTACCCAATCTGAATCAACATAACCCTCCAGGTTAAACTTTTGATTCACCTCATACTTGAGCCCATAGTCAACTGTACCCTTCAGGTACCTCAGAATATGCTTTGTAGCTATCAGGTGATCATGTCTCGGATCTATCAAGTACTGGCTCAAGGTGTATACTGCAAAGCAGATGTCTGGTCTCATATTTGTCAGGTACATCAAGGACCCAATCATCTTACGATACATCGTAGCATCAATTGGCTTAGGTGAAGCATCACACAGAAGCTTCAGGTTCGATGCCATAGGTGTGGCCATGGCCTTGTAGTCCATCATCCTGAACCTCTTCAGGATCTCTACTGCATACTTCCCTTGTCCAAGGAATATTCGATCTACACTCTGCCACACCTTCATACTAAGAAAGTAGTGCATCATACCCAATTCCTTCATCTAGAACTCGGCAACAAGCTTCCTCTTCATGTCGGCAATCAATCTATCCTCACCTGTTACAAACAGGTCATCCACATACAATAGTAGTATCACTGGATTTCCTTCCTCAACCTTGTATTAAAGGTTGGAATCCGCTTTAATCTTGGTAAAGCCCAAACTAGATAGGAAGCCATCTATCCTGCCAGGTCTTGGGTGCCTGTTTCAAACCATATAGGGCTTTCTTCAATTTGCACACATGTGACCCTTGGTCATGTGTCTCAAAGCCGAGTGGCTGCTCCAAATACACTTCCTCTTCAACTACACCATTCAAGAAAGCTGTCTTGACATCCATCTGGTGTACCTTCCATTTCGTCACTGTATCCAGAGCAACTACTGATCTAATGGAAGTGTATCTAGCCACAGGATCAAAAGTCTCTTCATAGTCTATTGCTTTTTTCTGGGAGAAGCCACGAGCTACAAATATCACTTTGTATTTCTCTATGCTGCCATCTGCAGCATGCTTGATCTTTGGAAGTCACAACAGACTTCCAATCTGGTCTTGGGACCACATCCCAAAAATCTTTCTTCATGATCGACAGATCATGGTATTCTTCCATTACTTCATCCCGGATCCTGGGAACTTCAATATCTTTAATAGATAGCTTTGTTGCTGGAACAAATGTTGTAATCCTTCTTTTGTAGGAGATGGTATACGATCTTTCCTACAAAGCAACTTAAGTTGCATGATTAGAAACATCTCATAGTTTTCAGAACAAATTCTTACACATAAAGAAATATGTCATACAGTCATGCAATTAATTTAGCCAATGCTTCAATACAACATTTATCCATATCCTGTAACTTTCTAGATGCCTTCCAATTTCTACCAGAACATTGTTAAGAGTGTGCACAAATCCCAACATGTCAGCAAAGAGGTTTCATTCTAGATAAGTAGCAATGGAATGTTGTACAATACCATAGTCCACTTACCCATTACTTGTATATTAGTAGTATCTTGTTCATTAATGCAAATATCCTAATATGCATAATACACATCCTAACTTTAGGAACATAAGTATGTACATAACTGAACAACATCATTTAAGAAATGACAATTCAAATACTTATCTTTGTTTAGTTTTCGGGTGGACTCCCTCTTGATCTTTGCTTCCTGGAGTTTGCTCCCTCTTGATCTTTGCTTCCTTGCAAGAACTATTTGGAGTGTGTTCCCTCTTGATCTTTGCTTCCTGGATTACCTATCTTTGAACTTATATCCATCCTCGATCACTATGCATACTTGCTAGTATCATTATTGTGTTATCCTCGAGGTCTCATACATAAATTCATTGTTGAGATATTGTAACTTCAAAGAATATTATATTTGTACTTTATTATTCTGGAGATGTTTCATTCCTCCGTAAAGATATTATTGTATATCCGGAGATGTTTATTCCTCCGTCGGAATGTGGTAACTTGGGTGATTAGACTTCCCTAGTGGGGGTCGGCCCTGTATGTGTTATGTGGGTCAAAGGGTTGTTAGACCACCCTAACGGGGTCGGTCCAGTCAGTTATAGTGGGGTGTTTAACCCAGTGGTAAAGTTGTGGCCGACCTAGTTAATATAAAGTACAAGTCGGAGATGTGTATAAATAGAGGAGGTGTGTTCCTCATTATACACACACTTCCCTCACTCAGAATGTAGCGCACTTGTGGAGGAGAGGTCTGATATGGTGGGGGAGGAGATCATGTCTTTGTTTTGCATCTTTGCATATTGCTGGTCATCTATATTGAGGAAGCTTTGTTGGGTTTTCTACCCCATGAGGGTTTCCCAGGATAAATCTGTGTCTCTTGTGTTTATGTTGTGCTTGTTGTTTCTTCAGTGATCCTGTATATGCTATTATTGTGAAATGGAATGTAATGATGCTATTTTCTATATTAGAATATTAAATCTTAACATGGTGTCAGAGCTAACCTGAAGGAAGGCAATGTATGGAATTTACAACACTTGCTTCATTTGCAACAATTTGAAGGTTTGGGTTTTACATAGCAAAAACCCATCATCATGGAACTTTCCCTATAAATCCATTTCTGGGAAGGACCAGGATCTGAAAAGTTTACAGGATATAGATAACATCCTTAGGTACCTTGTGTCCAAAGGACACCCTCAGATTCGTTGTACTTTGTGAGTTATGATCAGTACAAGTTAGGGTTTCTGCCTCTTCCAGATCTCAGTCAAAATCAGGTGACCTAGGAAAAAAGGTCATAACTTGGGATAGGAAGCTCCAAATGAAATTTTGTAAAAAGTAACAGGTAGTACACAGACTTTACTATCTCAAGAAATGTTTTCAGAGGCCGAAGCTGAACCATTGACACGTGGAACGCCGTACAAGTTCGCTCTCCTGTTTTATCCCATAAACGGGTCACGTTGCGACACTTGGCATAACTCTCTCTCAGAAAATCCAATTGAGGTAAGACCTATCGGGATGGAAAAATGACAGGTCAGGCTAACACAAAAAATGTTTTTAGACCCTGTGGAGTGAAAAGTTCAGAGTTACAGCAAAAACAATCAGGTACATATTTCTGTCAAAACAGAATTATTTTTGGAGCACCTTCATTCATGGCTTCCGGAATTTAGGGTTTCAGAGAAAGTTAGAATTTTTGGAATCGGAATCCATGGATGAATGCTACTCAGGAAAATCAAAATTTAGAGACCAAGATTGAATTTTTTGGTTGGGTAGAAGATCGGGCTTGATCAAACCCCAGTTCGGGATTTTGATCGGAAAGATGGAAAATTAGGGCTTCAGCAAAAGTTGGAATTTTTGAAGTCTGTAACCACAGCTGGAAGTTCCTCAGAAAAATAAGAGTTTAGAGCCTTGGATTGAACCTTTTGATTGAGCAGAAGGGTGGGCTTCATCAAACCCTAGTTCGGGATCTTGTCCAGAAGATCCAGAAGTTTCGAAGGCAAATCTTGAGGGGTCAAATTTTGGAGATTTCAAAATTGAAGTATGTTAGTTTGATCAGCTCAGGAAGACACATCCTTCCATCCATTCAGAAGTGTGAAAGTCAAAGATTGAATTTTTAGGGTTTCTCTAGCAAAACCTAATCAAACTCCAGATCCAGTTTCAGGGGCAGTTGAGGCTAAGGCCTTACATAAGAAGATTACAAGAAGTCTCGACAGGTATGACTTAAGGAGGTTCAGGTATGTCTTGAAATATGATTCCCGATTAAGTTCATAATATGTTTGTCTTCATATTATTTATCTTGATTAATGCTAGAATTGTCTTATCACCCTAGTAACAGTATGAATGCATGTGAATGATAGAAGACATTCATTGATTAGGGCTATATGATTGTACTAATGCATTGCGGTGTTGTATGAGGTTGATGTTGTCTACTAACAAGATACATGTACATCACGAAAGACAAATCAAGTTCCATGACCATGACAACATGAAGACAAAGACTCCTCCATAATCTTTGATCACATAGAAGTTCTACTTATGAGGTATGTATGACTTTGTTCTATTATGCTTAACCTATGAGATATGTAGGTTCCAGCACAAGATCTCTAAATGATTGAAGAGAACAAAGAAGATATTGATTAGGTATGTTAAACAGATATACTAATCCAGGTATGTCTCCTATGAATCTTACCTTGTGTTAGGATCCCTTATATAACTATACTTGGTATGATTGGTTATGCTTATTCATAAAGCTAGTAATCAAGGGTTTATGAATATTATGTCTTTTATCTTGATTGATGATATGCATGAGTAAAAGAAGACTTCCTTGAAATCTTGAATACTAATGTTTATTATCTATGATCATGACTATGCATATTCAAGATTATTTAGAATTATAATGTTTTGATAATATTTATAATATACTAATGAATGTATGTTTGTGTATGAAATCATGAGGATAACACTAGTGCACACTTGAGCATGCACAGTGGCACGGAATGAATAGAAGTTCAAAACACATTTAGAAGATCAAGAGGGAGGCAACCACACAAACATAAAAGATAAGTATTTGAGTTGTTATTTGAAATAATAAATAGATTGTATGCATATTTGTATTCATGCTGAGTGTAAACATTCATAGAGCATTGAACAGTATACTACTAATATGCATATGATTGGTAAGTTGGACAAAACATTCCATTGTAGCTTGTCTAGAATGAAACCTCTTTGCTGACATGCTGAGAGCTGTGCACACTCTCGATAGTATGTTTTGGTAGAGATGGAAGGCATCTAGATAGCCACTGTATGCATACAGGATATGGAAAAGTGTTGTGCCAAAGTATTGGTCAAGATAGTTGCATAACTATGTAAATGATATCTATATGCATAATAGGTTATCATGTCAACATGATTTCATGATTATGAAGTATTACTAATCATGTATTTAATTTTGATTTGTAGGAAAGATCATGAAGAATGATGAACACCACACAAGTGATGGATGTTCAACAAGAATATTTACAAATCAAACATAATATAGAAGGCTCGTGGCTAAAAGATTCTCTTAGAAAGAGGAAGAGAATCATGACGAGATGTTTGCTCCAAGTGACTAGATAAGACCATTCTCTTAATGATGTAATTAAAGAATAAGTGTCAATCAGGTTCTGTATGGGTACCCAGGATCGATAGTAAATTGATGAGATTAATGATCACCATGGGTGATGTGGATCTCAACCTTTGCTACAAGGTTGAATATGGTTTCTATACACAGATGACATGGATGCAAGAAGGAACTCACCACAGAGTTCGAATGATGTTGAGGCTCATATCAATAGACCCATCTAACGAGAGATGGCACAAATAGATGGCTGCAGAAATGAAAATGAAAGATCTCAGATTGATGCATTACTTCCTAGGTCTGGAAGTATGGAAAGGCTCAGAAGGAATCTTTCTCAACCAGGGAAAGTATGCCGAGAAATATTAAAAGGACTTGATATGTTGGAATGGCCACTCTCATGGATTCCAACTTGAAGCTGTTGGTGAATGACTCATCAGAGTTAGTGTATATAACTATGTACAGTCAAATTATTGGGTCATTGATGTATCTAACATATACTAGGTTAGATATATGCTTTGCTGTGAACACCTTGAGTCAGTATCTAGTGGAAACTAGATGTGTTCACCTAATAGTTGAAAAGCATGTGATGAGTTACCTAAAGGGTACGATAGACTTTGGTCTATGTTGTATTGGAGATCATGACTTCAGATTGTATGGCTACACAAGCTGTTGATTGGGCAGGAAGTGTATCAGACAGGAAGAGCACATCGGGTGGATGTTATTGTCTGGGATCTGCCATGATCTCGTGGTTTAGCAGAAAGCAGTCAAGTGTGGCTCTCAACACAGCTGAAGCAAAATATATAGTTGCTTGCTCTGCTAATTGCGAAGTTATATGGATTCAGAAGTTATCATCTAGTTTGTTTGAATTAGAGATGGACCTCACTGTGATCCTGTGTGACAACCAGAGTTGTATCAAGATGACAGAGAATCCAGTGTTCCATGATAAGTCAAAGCACATAGAGATCCGATATTTCTATATATGGGATATGGTACATAAAGGAGCTATCAAGCTCGAGTATATGAGCAATGACGAACAAGTTGCTGATGTGTTGACCAAACCTCTGTCTCGAGTAAAGTTTGAGTATTTCCGAGACAAGCTTGGTGTAGTTCAAAAGGACCCTCCTCGAAAGGGGGAGTGATATGGTCGTTGATGATGAGATTGCCTGTATCAATGGTAAGGTTGATGATGTGTATACTTGTATTGGTGTGAATACTTGTATTGATGATGTGTATACTTGTATTGGTGTGGATACTTGTATTGATGATGTGTATACTTGTATTGGTATGGATACTTGTATTGATGTGGATACTTGTATCGATGATAAGGTTTCCGGTTACGATGATGAGGTCGATATATAGTCCTTAGACTTTGTCTAAGTGGATGAGGGGATTGCATAATCCTTGGAATTCAGTCCTAAAGTGATCCGTAGATAGATGTCTCCGAGAATGTGGTCCCTAGTGGACGAGGGGATTGTATCATCCCTGGACTTCAGTCCTAAAGTGATCCGTAAACAGATGTCTCCGAGAATGTGGTCCCTAGTGGACGAGGGGATTGTATCATCCCTGGACTTCAGTCCTAAAGTGATCCGTAGACAGATGTCTCCGAGAATGTGGTCCCTATTGGACGAGGGGATTGTATCATCCTTGGACTTCAGTCCTAAAGTGATCCGAGATAGATGTCTCCGAGAATGTGGTCCCTAGTGGACGAGGGGATTGTATCATCCCTGGACTTCAGTCCTAAAGTGATCCGTAGACAGATGTCTCCGAGAATGTGGTCCCTAGTGGACGAGGGGATTGTATCATCCTTGGACACATGTCCTAAATAGATCTGTAGACAGTTGTCTCCGAGAATGTGGTCCCTAGTGGACGAGGGGATTGTATCATCCCTGGACTTCAGTCCTAAAGTGATCTGTAGACAGATGTCTCTGAGAATGTGGTCCCTATTGGACGAGGGGATTGTATCATCCATGGACTTCAGTCCTAAAGTGATCTGTAGACAGATGTCTCCGAGAATGTGGTCCTTAGTGGACGAGGGGATTGTATCATCCTTGGACACATGTCCTAAAGTGATCCGTAGACAGATGTCTCTGAGAATATGGTCCCTAGTGGACAAGGGGATTGTATCATCCTTGGACACATGTCCTAAAGTGATCCGTAGACAGATGTCTCCGAGAATGTGGTCCCTAGTGGACGAGGGGATTGTATCATCCCTGGACATATGTCCTAAAAGAGATCCGTAGACATATGTCTCCGAGAAAGTGGTCACTAGTGGACATGATAGGACTGCATCGTCCCTGAACGTTTAGTTCAAAATGTACATGATAGGACTACATCATACTTGAGCGTTTGATTCAAAATGTACATGATAGGACTGCATCGTCCCTGAGCGTTTGGTTCAAAATGCACGTGACAGGATTGCATCGTCCTTGGACTCATGTCCTAAAGTGATAGGGATTGATCATCCCGTAAGTGGATCAGGATTGCATCGTCCTTGGACTTATGTCCTAAAGTGATAAGGATTAATCATCCTGTAAATAGATTGGGATTGCATCGTCCCTAGACATGGTGAGGTGTCTTAAAGTGATAAGGACCAATCATCCTATAAGCTGATTTGGGATTGCATCGTCCCTAGACATGGTGAGGTGTCTTAAAGTGATAAGGACTAATCATCCTGTAAGTAGATTGGGATTGCATCGTCCCTAGACATGGTGAGGTGTCTTAAAGTGATAAGGACTAATCATCATGTAAATAGATTGGGATTGCATCGTCCCTAGACATGGTGAGGTGTCTTAAAGTGAGAAGGATTGATCATCCTGTAAGTTGATCTGGATTTCATCGTCCATAGACATGAGAGATGTCTTAAAGTGAGAGGGATTAATCATCCCGTAAGTGGATCAGGATTGTATCATCCTTGGACCTATGTCCTAAAGTGAGAGGGATTGATCATCCCGTAATTGGATCATGTGTATTGCAGGATATGCTGCTGTTGTACTGATGATAGATTGGATCCAGTTGATGACGATGTTGATGATTGTGTGATGATGATGTTGATGATCATGTGATGATGATGCTGATGATTGTGTGATGACGATGCTGATGATCGTGTGATGACGATGTTGATGATCGTGTGATGACGATGCTGCTGATCGTGATGGTCTAGATGATGATGCTGATGCTCGTGATGGTCTAGATGACGATGCTGCTGCTCGTGATGGTCTAGATGACGATGCTGATAATCGTGTGATGACGATGCTGATGATCGTGATGATCCAGATGATGATGTTGATATTGTTGTAGCTGTTCGAGTGCTGCAGAAGATAAAGACTCAGTACTGAAGATGTTGATGTTCCAGTAACTGCTTGAGTTACTGATGATGTTGAGAAAGCTTCCAATGATTTATAGATGTATCATGTATGATGTTGATGACTCCTTGCTCGTGCAGATGCTGTTATAATATCCTTCTCGTTAAGGGGGAGTGTTGAGATATTGTAACTTCAACGAATATTATATTTGTACTTTATTATTCTGGAGATGTTTCATTCCTCCGTAAAGATCTTATTGTATATTTGGAGATGTTTATTCCTCCGTCGGAATGTGGTAACTTGGGTTATTAGACTTCCCTAGTGGGGGTCGGCCCTGTATGTGTTATGTGGGTCAAAGGGTTGTTAGACCACCCTAGTGGGGTTGGCCCAGTCAGTTATAGTGGGGTGTTTAACCCAGTGGTAAAGTTGGGGCCGACGTAGTTAATATAAAGTACAAGTCGGAGATGTGTATAAATAGAGGAGGTGTGTTCCTCATTATACACACACTTCCCTCACTCAGAATGTAGCGCACTTGTGGAGGAGAGGTCTACTATGGTGGAGGAGGAGATCATGTCTTTGGTTTGCATCTTTGTATATTGCTGGTCATCTATATTGAGGAAGCTTTGCTGGGTTTTCTACCCCATGAGGGTTTCCCAGGATAAATCTGTGTCTCTTGTGTTTATGCTGTGCTTGTTGTTTCTTCAGTGATCCTGTATATGCTATTATTGTGAAATGGAATGTAATGCTGCTATTTTCTGTCTTAGCATATTAAATCTTAACATTCATTAGTATAATCTTAATACTATCAAAAACATTATGATTCTAAGTAATCTTAAACATGTATGGTCAATATCATTTCATACACAGATAATTCCAACTTTATCCGAAGCCCTAAATTCCTGCAGCAGTGATAGGACAAGAATGAAGGTGCTCATAATCCAATTTTGTTTTGACATAAATATGCACCTAATTGTTTCTGATTCATCTATGAAATTATGAATCCACAGGGTCTAAACCTTCGGCCTATGGTATCCTGACCTGTCTTCTTTCCAACCCCATAGGTCTGACGTCAATTGGATTCTCTGAGAGAAAGTTATGCCAAGTGTCACAACGTGACCTGTTTATGGGATAAAACAGGAGAGCGAACTTGTATGGCATGCCACGTGTCACTGGTTCAACTTCGGCCTCTGAAAATATTACCTAATAAACTAAAGTCTGTGCTCTACCTGTCACCGTTTACGGAATTTCATTTGGAGCTTCCTAGCCCAAGTTGTGTTTTTCCTAGGTCACCTATTTATGACTGAGATCTGGAAGAGGCAAAAATCCTAGATTGTACTGATCATAAATCACAAAGTGCAACGAATCAGATGTTGTTCTTTGGACACAAGGTACATGGGGATGTTATCTACGACTTGTAAAGGTTTTAGAACCTGAACCTTTTCCAAAATGGATTTATAGCGAAAGTGCTACGATGACTGGTTTTTTCTATATCAAGCCCTAGCTTCCAATTTGTCGCAACTGCAACAAGTCTCATAAATGCCATAGCATGCCTTCCTTCAAGATAGCTTTGATACCATGTTAGGTTTTGAGCATAAATTCAATATGATCTAGGATCTTAACTAAAAGAACAACATGTACAGCATATCAAGCATAAGAAACAAGAGACAAGAGATACAAAACATTTCACCGGGGAAAACCAAGAAGGTGAAAAACCCCGCAACTTCCTCAGAGATAGATAGAGAAATGATACAACCCAAGTACAAGAGATAGTCCTCCTAGCAACAACTTCTCCTCCTCCACTAGTGTGCCACTCTCCAATGAGTGTGTGAGTGAGAAAGTGAATGATCAAATAGAGTGCCTCCCACACTCTATTTATATTTGACTTGACTTGACTTGCCTAATAACCTTACTAGGTCGGCCTCAACTTAACCACTTAACATAATGCTGACAGGGCCGACCCCCAATAGGGTGGTTTAATAACCCTTTAACCCACATGACTTACATAGGGCCGACCCCATCAAGGTGGTCTAAGAATGCATCAAGTATAAGTTACGACACTTACAATATAACTTGCAACACATGCAAGTACATATGATGACACTTCCAATCAGAGGAATAATACATCTCCGTTGGGGATACAATAGAGTACAAATACAATATACAAGTGAATATCTTCCGAAGTTACAAATACATCAATAGGTGGCAGGATATGGCAATGACAGGAGATTGAAGTCTCATTTAGGTTGGTTCCTGAAAAGTGAGCTGGTGCTCACAAAGGGGGTTGGTACCTCCTTCCAATCGATGCTAGGAAATCAGGGAGTTGTAGCTTCCTTCAGGTTGGTTCCTCCTTCCAGTTGGTGCTGGAGAATCTTGGAAGTTGGTGCTTCTTATGTATGTAATATTTCTATTATATAAGAAAAGCATTCCATGGTTTTCTCCCGTTTGGGTTTCCACGTAAAATCTCTTGTCCACTGTGAATGATTTTATGTGATGATGGATGAAAATATTAATGGTTAATGTTATATGATGTGTTTAATGTTTGAAATGGTAAAAAGTGCTCAATACTGATTCACCCCCCTCTCAGTATTGGTGAATATTCCAACAATTGCAACAATACTTTCCACATCATCATTTTTTCTCCCTACTTTGCCCTCAATTCCACCACCTCACTTGTTGTTACCATCGGTTCTTATTTAGTAATATGAGTTCTCCCCTTTTTTTTTCTTTCATTCTTCAAAAATTTTAGGCATTCAAATGCCATATGGCCTTGCATTCCACATATGTAGTAAATGCCTTCAAATTTTCCTCCTTTACCTCTACCCCTCATTGATTGACCTCTTCCTCTATCAACATTAAATCCTCTTCTAATAGGTAGATCCACAGTGTTGGATGTGATTTCATTCTCTTCTAGTTGTTTTTATTTTTGTTTTCCTCTTTCATATCTTAATTTTTTATCATGGCCTATTGTTTCCTCAACAATTTCTCCTTAATCCTCAAAGCTACATGGTAAGCCTATGGCATTGAATGAAAATTCAAAATATTAAACACATGTTGAATGACATAACTTATACCATTCACATACCTCGCAATGACTTATGGAGTCCCCTCATTCTACTTAGACCTTATAGAAAGTCTGTAAAACTGCTCTCTGTACTTCTTACCTGTTTCATATTCTAAATATTCTCAATAGGTATAAAGCATAATCTACAAGTACAAATTTATTCTTGAACTCTAACACCATCCTTTCTAAGGTTTTAATATTCTCTCTACCACAACTTTCTCTATTTAAGTGCAACTTATCCCACTATAAATAAGCACGACTTTTCAATTTTGTACTCACAAGCTTAACCTTCCCAGGATCCCTAATTTGCTCAAATTCAAAGAAATTTTCCATTTCTCCTATCCAATCGATTAATTCCTCGGTATTTAAACTTCCAAAGTACACAAGAGTATCAAGTTTAGGTTTACCACCAATACCATTGTTTTCTCTTCCATTGTCATGTGCTCTTATGCTTCTTCCCTTGTAGTTTCTAATTCTACTTCATCATCGTTGATGTCATGTACCACATGTTCAATACCTCTCCTCTGACATTCATCCTTGGCATATATCTTAGCCACCATTGTCGTCACCATTTTTGCAAACTCCTTCACAGCTTCTACACCTTTCAATATTCAAGGTTTTCCAGAACCTATTCCTTTATTTTTTATCACTATGATTCTATTTTGGGATCTCTTCTTCTGTGCTCCCCAAATCACCAACATTTACAAATTACTCAATCCAAGACCAAGATCTTGGTACTCATCACTGCAACTATGATTCCACTTGATGCAGAGGGACTATGCCTGCTTGCAAGTCAAATAAACAATGAAAATTCTCCGATGACTATAACAACAAACAACTCAAGCATTCATATAGAATGGTAACCATGGTGAACCTATCACAAATTATTTAAGAAATCTCTAACGTCTCTAGCTTCTATAGGCTCAACACCACTACATCGAGTCTTCACTCCATTACAATTAGTCCAACCACAAACTTGAGCTTTTCATTAGAGGCCGAAGATGTCTTCTTCTTTCATGGGTAGATAGTTAATACACAACTTGGAAGTTGAATAGTTCCAACCTTTCAATTGCCATTGTTTTGTTTTGAAGATGATTAAAAACCATGGTATCGAGATTGTTTCATATTTCCCATAAGTATCTTAGTTTAATAAAAATAATATTTATCTTAAACAATGGAAAAAAAATCTTTACAATACATCATGCCAAAGTTGATAGAAGTAAGTTGATAGGAAGAATGATTTCCAAATCCAAACTAGAGTATTGCTGTTACCTTTTCTACATTCAAACATTTTTTATATAGACAGTTATATAGTGACTTCTTTCATGCAAAAACCTATAATTAGTTATTCTTTTCCATAACATTGTTGAAGCAACTTTTATAATAACAGTTATAGTAGCTTGTGTAACACAAAATATCTCAAATGTGATATGAGCAATACTTAACTACTGAAAATAACTAATAAAATGTGATGGATAAATAGCTGCACCCAAATTTTGTTATATATATAGTTGTAAGTTGGGGTATATATATTTAACATCATATAAAATAAAGAATATATTAATGTTCATAATATGATATGATAAAGAAAGTTGATAATGATAATGATATATATATCTTGACATGTATTAAAAACCACTGAGTTTAGATATTTTAAAGCCTAAAGAGAATTGACAGCAAAATCTTCTCCTACCTGTATGTTGCATATGTTAAATTCCACCTGTACAATATATATATATAAACAAACACTAAAACAATAAATGTTATATATACAAGTTGAAGTGAATATCAAATAGTGTAAGATCCTACAACAGATATGTACTCTGCAATGCAGTTGTATTTCTGATGTGATGACATATAAATCCAATGAATAGGGGATTCGGCTATTCTTTCCAGTATGAGTTGGGCCCGCAATGATCCAATCACTTCCTGCCACCCCATTTCACGCTGAGCCGATTGACATTGCAGACCTCTGTTGGGAATCTGTGGGCTTCAACTGGTTGGCTTCTTTTGCTGAAACAAAGCCACACATGCTCATCCGGTTTGTGTCAGAGTGTCTCGTTACATCTTTTCACTAAATGCGTGCTTATCAAGATATATATCTGTGATGGTTAGACAATGAATATATGGAGAGGCCCACCAAATCGAAACTATTTGCCATCCATAGAAATATATTTAAGAGCTGTAGCTTCCACTGTGATAGAAGATAACCCTTACTATGGTTTTTGCAACGGCACAGTATCCAGAGGATGGACCTTGTTATTGACTTCTTATGGACAATGACAGTGAAAAAATGAATTATAAACTCTGAAAATAGAGTCACAAGTTCATTCTAAGAAAACTACCAATCTGGACACATCATCGTTGTTTACTATCAATCAATCCATGTGTTTACTAATCCAACAACAATACGTAAGCATGGCCAATCAAACTGCTTTTGGTTACTTGCAGAGGCTCTAAAAGATGGTACAATCTTTACGAACATATACTGAATTCAGTTTGATGTTTGGATTATTGTTTTGTTGTCATAATTTATTTAAATTTGGATTTAAAAGATAGGGAGATCCATGAAAAAGGGAAAAATTACAAAATCACAAGTTTTATATATATATTAAAAAAAACATGAAATTTGTGATTTTGTATATATATATATTAAAAAATATATATATAAATCTCTTGTATAGTGTAAGAATAATATATTATCTATCTATCTATATATATATATATATTTTTTTTAAATTTTTATATTCTAAAACTCAATTTGATAAGTTTATCCACTAAATTGTCATTTTGGTATTTCAAAAGGGTAAAGTTAAGAAAAAGTTATGATAATGATACTCAATTTCAGTGTCCTTGAGGTATTATTGCATAAGGAAACTAAGCAATGATGAAAACATTATTAAAACTATAACATTATTTATAAATTGAATTATATAGGGTTGAAATTTCTAAATTATTATTGTTTACAAAATAATTTGTAAGGAAGAAAAATAAAAATTCTAAACATTTTTAAGTATATCTTTGTAAGGATATTTTTTTATAAAATTTCTAAACATTTTTTAAATATATTTTGTAGAAATATTTTTTTAAATATTCAAAGCATGTGAATTGTAATGATGGAAATACCAAATACTTATAAGTTGCAAATGACACTTATCATCGTCATGGGTTTATAATTCCAATAAGAAATAATTTTATCATATATTCTTAATAATAAGAATAAAGACATAATTCAGGATATTGCAACCTATTTTAAGATTTATGATGTTCTTCCATGGTTTAACATTTATGATGAAGAAATACATTTTGGAAATCCAATTGTATAAAAGTCTTTTTTTGGACAACAAAGCATATTTCTCCAATGTATTTTAAAATTTATTAATTTTTTTGAATAATTGTATGTGTTGTTTTTAATTTTTTTTATTGTCATAAATAAAAATATAAAATAGTCAACTATAGCCTATTTCTCCAATGCATTTTAAAATTTATTAAATTTTTTAAATAATTGTATGTATTGTTTTTAATATTTTTTATTATCATAGATAGAAATATAAAATAGTCAAATATATTTTATTATGTTCATTTAAAAAGAAAACATCATAATTGTACATATTAAAATTCATTAAATGATAAGTGATATAAAGACAAAACTATGAAATTATATTTTACTACATGGATATGTAGCAATATGATTAAAAAATCAGGAATATTCAATATGGAATTGATATAATGATATGAATATGAAAAACATGCTTTTGAATGTACCATGCACGATTACATTCATCATTGGTAGATTTGTCAAGTACATCAATATAATTCTTACTAGCCTCCTTGACACCTATTTCCCTACAACTGGAAGAGAATGCTTGGGAAAGAAATGCTTATGGAAAAGTGAACAATTGTCTCCCCATGGTATTAGTTTAGTTTGACCACTCAGACAAAATTAAAAATGGCTAAACCAAAATTAGATTGGGATTACGATTCCAATGATGATTCCATTGGTCATCCATCAAGGTGCACTTGTGGGGAAAATGATTGTGTATGTTATAATGATGACATTTAGGAATGTAATAAAGCTACTCTAGATGAAAATAAGTTCTTTTCCTTGAATAGAAGGATTCAATCAATCTATTTCAATCAATTTCTTTTATGGAAGCATAAGTTCTTTCTTCTCTATTTTTGATGAAAGAACATGGCTAAAATTCAACTCTTGTCTTGTTATGTGTTGAATTTTTTGATTTAATCTTTTATCACAAGTGGTTTTCAATTGCATGCCTCTTTTCGGTCCCTTATGCTGTTTTCCTTATCATTTTTGTACTACCTATTGCTAAATCCCAATTACAAAGCCTCGAGAAGTTGAGGGAATTCATATTTAAATCCTTTTACCTATTTCGATGGCATGTAGGTACAACTGAATAGGTAATTGTCAGACCTATCATCCTCAAGCGAGGTAATTTCAGAAGGGATAGGGGAAATCATGATGTCCAACACATCTAACAGAGAAAAATCAACTAGATGTGAAAATGTGAGAAGAAAATTCTATAGGTGCATGAAATTATTTCTTGCTGAAGGAGGATCATGCTATTATGACATTGATAACATAGGTGACATCAAGGTTCCCTTGATGTACAAGAATCTAGCGAGACAATGGGTACCCAAGGGACTTCCTCAGTTAGAAACTGAATTCTATGTCAATGAGAGGATGTATCACATTGCTCCGTCCTACATATATGGCCTTAGTGTATTCTCAATGGATGGCATAAATGTGAGATATGGAGGATCAATTGAATTGATGGATTACGTCAGTCCATGGTATAACTATGTAGATTGGTTGAGTTTGGTCCAATATATGCCGAGTATGTCCAGAGATATGCATTCGCGGAAAATTATATACAACTAAAATCCAACAATCAAAATAAAGGAGCAACTGTGTATATTGATGGAAGGCCAAAGGAATCGGGGAATATTACAAGGCTTATAAACAATATAATACCCAAGACTACAAGAAATAAACCCAATTGCATATTTTAGGAGAGTGAAGGAAATAGGATATTTGTATGTGATGTGAAAACAATAGCACCAAGTGAAGAGTTGTTGGTGGATTATGATTTGAATCGAGTTGATAAAACCACTATTATTAGTAGGGTACAAGAACCATTATACCCAACCTTTAATTAAACACATCCTTTTTATCATTAACATAAATTTTAATGATAACATCCATGCTTCTTATATTGTGGCATAGTGATCGTGGGATGGCATCGACCATGAGCTCGCAATGCCAGCTAAACTACTGAATGTTTCTTTTATGAATGTATTTGATTGTCCTATTTGATTTGAATTAAACCCCTAATGGTTGAAATAGGAAACTAAATTACGTTCTAATTGGACTTAGCAAAGTGTAAACTACATTATATGCTCTATTTGTTGTGCCTTTATGGACAAATCCCTTCCTGAGCTTTATATAAATAGGGGCATGCCTATGCAAAAAGGAATGATAGATATGCTTGGAAATTAATTTATAGGCTATGTTCCCCAAATTATTTTGATATTGATCCATGTGAACATGGTTGGAATCATGAGTCTCCTAACCTTCCTCTGGTTACTTAGAAGTGTTAGTTTGCTAAGTCTGATTAGAAGTAGACAAATAAGCATGAGAGGAATTTACCATATCATGAGGACTGAGGGATTTCATAACATAAAGAGGTCCTGCATAATAAGAACTATTTGGAAGTGGTCTTCTGATGCTCTTGTTTACCAAGGCCCTTTTCCAATCTTGATTAAATATCATCCAAATAAATTTCATATTTTTACCTCTGCATAGCAAGTCTGTCCTCTTATCTTTCCATACAAATATTTTCCATGTCACCTTTGACATTTTTTATGTTGGCCATTGTTGGAGCATAGGCCGCAACTATGGTAAAGCTGCGAATTTTGAGGAAAAAGCACAAGTGTTGAAGAGAAGAAGTGCTAGTTTGAGTAAAAGCACCAATTTTGGGCAGAAGTGAATGATGCGCAGTACGGCGCTAGATGGACGAGCTCAGCGCAGATTATGGGCCGAAAATCATGGAGCTTGCGCGCACACGTCAAAGGAGAGTGAATGTGGCTGAGTAGAAAGCTCAGCTACCACAATAAATGAAGCGATGGAATAGAGGGCTTAGCTACCCTCATTAAGGCTAAGTACAGAAGTTATGGTTGCTCTGACCAAGGAAGAGCAATGGACCAAAGCATTGAAGGAAAAGGACAAGGAGCAGTGAACGATGAAGCGGCGCCCATATCCGCAATCTGCGTCGGAAGTCACAGAACCTGCAGGAAATGGTGACATGACTGCAAGCGGCGCCTACAGTACACCTAGCCATGTCCGCGATTAGGGTTTTTGGGGATTACTATTGGGAAAGGCCCACAGTTTTGTAAAGGTGCGACCTTCAGGGCCACCTATATATATGTGTCATTGTAAAGGGAAGAAGGTTAGACATTAGACATTAGACGTTAGAGAGATTAGAGGTTAGATGTTGGATAAATTAGAGAGGTGATAGCTGTAGAGCTAGTCATTGAGTTGCAGACAGCCTCAGTCGAAGTCTGAGTCATTGTAATCTCTGTAGAAGAAGAGAGTAGATCTAGGAGAAGGGCTCCTAGCTGTGTGCGTGGAGTTTCCCGGAAATATCTAAGGCTACAGCTGTGTGCGCAGCAGGACTGTGTAATTCCCATTTTGAGATAATATAAGATACAGTTCCAGTGAATGTGATTTCCCCGTAGAGACGAACTACATAATTCTCGTTGTTATGATGTTGTGTTGTGTGAATGCATGTTTATGTTTACTATCTGTGTTTACATGAATGTTTCGTTGTCTTTATGAATGAGTATATAAAACAAGTCCTTGAAGCTCCCTTAGAAGTTATATTCGCGCACTATCAAAGGAGTCGGTAAGAGCACTATTGTCGTGGCACGTAAGGAGTTCGTTGTGCGCTGTGGCATGAGCGCAGAAGTAATACAGCGTGTAGCGTACGTAGCAGGTAAACGCCTCGTGCGCAGGTGTGGAGGTGCCGCACAGCTAGGCTAAGGTGAGTAAGCTCCAGCGCTGTTGCGCTGTAGGACCTGTGAAAGAATCAGGCGCTCCATTCAGAAGTTACTGCGGAAGGAAGGAAGAGAAGACTGTGGATTCCACACCGCCCTGGTTAGGGAAACCTGATTCCTTAGCCCCCCAATAGCCACTTCGGGTGAGACCTCGGGCTGTTGCGCAGCTCGTTGCCGAAAGGGCCAGTGCGCCAATGGGTGTTTGTTGCTGCGCTTCTTGAAAACCCGGGTCTGTCCAGAAAGCAGCCAACAGCCATACATAAATTTTGCATTATTTTTCTTTATGGTTCATGTGGTTTCACTTTTGGTCACTTTGTCAACTACAATGAGCATTTGGTCATCTTTTTTGTTTTTGGAAGGAAACTAATAAGATTTCTTATAGATAGTTTCCTTTCTTTGCTGACTAGCCAACAATGAATGGTTTCTATTTTCCCACATATGAAAATATAGAAGGGTATTTTTTTCTACATATTGGGCCTCAACATCCAATTGGATCGACCTACATTCCATGAAGCCAAATATCTATATGGTCCTCAAAGAATTGTCCCCAATTCCTTTCAATGACTACATAGCATCATTTGAAATTCTTGGACCCCTAAATTTTTCTGTCATCTCATTTCTTTTGAAGAGGAATTTGTCGTCGACTATGTAAAGGAACATATTGTAATACTCCATTTAATGTTTTGGGTAAATGATACTGCACAAGTAGATTGTTTTATTTCTAGAATCCTATTGATATACCAAATTGGGAAAACTATGAGTAGACAATGGCATAAACCAAATAAGAAGCCCCGTGGAAAAAATGATTGTGTGCTACATCCTAGAGTTGTTCTGATATTTTGTCACTATTTATCTGGGTCCAATCAAATTTTGTACCATCATGCATGCAATTTCCCATTAATGTGAACTTTTAATGATAAAACTTGCGTCACATGCCTTATACAATGAAATAGAAGACAAAGCACTAGAATACATCATATCTTTTTTCCTTGATATATAGGCATTCCTTGTGATATATTTGAAGGTCCTGGCAAGTGAGAAGCAACAACATGCTAATTCCAAATTTTTTGCTTGGTAGTCACCATGGATCATGTTGCCTCAGGTAAGAAACAGTTGGTGGTTTTCTAGTTGGGGTTTACATTTACAAGATTTATATCAAGATGAGGCTAGTGGATTTTCATTAAGGTTTGAAAATTCAGTGAGGTCTATGTGTTGTTGCAGGTGGACACTGTGGTTTGTAGGTTCTTGCTAGAAGTCATTCCTCTCAAGATTGAAAAGTAGGTCTGTAGGTTTTTTTGTTTTTTTGTTTTCAGTTTTAAAATTTCCTTTTGGTACCATCTCCTCGACTTCTCATCTTTCCTAAGTTGCATTTAGAAGCCTTGTTGAAGTTTAACTTCATTGGCCCTTCATAGGAGGCTTCTATTTATCTTTGAAAGAATATATCTATTGTTCTTCCAAATTAACTTTATTACAATGCCCCCTAGACTATTACTAATCCTTTTTATGAAAACATTGACAAGGCCAACCCTTTTCTTATGAGCAGATGATCAAACTTTGATTCTGCTCTATCATCGAATAATATAAACATGATAGGAAGTGCTATGCCATTGACTAATATATTTAAACATCTTAGTAGTGGTAGTGTCAATTTCATTTAATGTAAATTGAGCTACATTTATTTGTTCTTTGTTTGACAAAAGTTGCATAGTAGATGAAAAACAAGGAGACATGATTGGAGCTTGGTGGGAGTTTGATCTTGGTTGGATTCATCAAGGGAGTTAGTCATATCCTCGATTGAGGTCACTCCATTTCCTTTCTATTGATTTGGTTTGGTTTCTTTATGGTTCATATATAACACACATAGATTAAATAGGGAGGAAATTCCTTCTATATTTCTTGTAAGTTAACAATCTCATCCTCAACATCAATGAAAAAAAGTAATGGAGTTTTTTTTTGCAACTCCATGAGTTAGAATTGGAACCAAGATGAACACATAGCCATGTTTTCTATCACTCAACAAGTTTTAATCTTGTATATCCAGGACCATCATTTTAAATCCTTGTAGCATGTCTTATAAAAATGTAACTTCTAATGCTTAATATGGACACCTCATAAGCATGGAACTACAATTGAGATTTAAACTTTACAAACTGAAAGTAGAAATCAAATATTGATAAAGTGCACTGGTTATTAGGTGGAAATTAAGCATTTTTTTTTTGTAAATAAGAATTTGTATTACTAAAAAAATGAGAAGTATAAAAAAAGAGTTACAAAAAACGGTTTGCCCAACAACATTAATTGGAACAGACCCAAGATGTGCTCACTGAGTTGATTTATTTAATCTTTCCGACTGTTCTTGGATTCTTCGTGAGGAAAAATTGCTCGATTTACATGTTTTACAAAATAAAACATGTCCAACCATTCATATTTGTTTGGCCTAGACTTTAATACGATATTCAAAAAAGAAATCTAGCATACTGATTTTACTATCTAACTGAAACATAACTGGATTATCTATGAACATAGACACAAGAGCTAGAAGTTTGAACAATATATTTTGCATGAGCCACAAAGTGATTTTAATACCAACATGTGGATAGAAGAAAAGAAAATGAACACCATGCATCCTATCGTGTAGAGGTGTCATCCTACTGCTATTTGTGGTGGTGAGCTTCTTGCAAGGGCATCAGGGGCATGATGATTGGAGCATGAGAAATTTGTGACCGTGCATCTGGCGTATGCATGAGAATGTCCAACATCAATTGTTTCATTCTCATCATTTTTTCCAAAAGAAAATTGATATTTGAAATGTTCCTTCGTAGGTTGAATATTAACTAGAGATATTCTTCCTAAAGATGCCTGGATCAAGACCCCTCATAGTGCTAGAAGACCTAACCTTTTGGTGGAGGTGAAGCCGGTGGGAGATTCCATCTTTTATTATAAGTTGCATGGACTAAAAAAGTAAAATAAGGAGTGCTAGAATGTTCTGCAAAAGAAACCAATTTTGTCGGGTCGAAGTTAGTCACCATGGCCATCTCATCCAAAACCAATTTGCAGCTCCAAGGGTTGCTTCTATCTTGAGCCATTAGACCTTCTTGTAAGCATGGGGCTAATTCATAGAAATTTTGGTACAATCAGTGATAGAAGGGACAATGACAAGGGTAAAGGACTAGTCATGGAGTGCAACAAAGCAGATGAAGCAGATAATGCAGAGTAATTAGTTAATTAGTAAATGGGTCACTTTGTGAAGTGGAACACCTTTGTAACGACCAAGTGAGCCTATAAATAAGATTAGAATTTTAAGCCGAAGGGAATCTTATATTTGGTGTCTTTAATCTTTTTCGTCTTGATTTTGATCTTCGGGTTTGACTTGGGATTGGTTTTGCAGATGTGTATGCCTGATTGTGCAATGTGTAAGACAAACTGAAGAGTAATGAGAAGGATCATTTTGTCTATGTCTTTATCTCTTTTGTAGCTTGTCGCAGTGTGACTGAATATGTGTTATTGCAGTATAGTTGAATGTATGTTATCGTAGCATGGTTAAATATGGTTTATGAATGAATCTATAATGTCATAGTCATGTTATGTATCTGAGATGGGTTAGGTATGCTTCTATAATCTGTTATTGCGTAGATATGATTAGCATGTTAAGATGCAGATGATGATTATGTCAATCTCCGGGTTACATTGTGAGTTAATGTGAATAATGCATGTCTTCCTATACCTATGGAAGAATGGTTCCTGCATCCCCCTTAGGTATCTCGGGTGAGACCTCACTTTCTCTGCGAGTGTTGTTGGAAAGGATAAACCCTTTCTGGGATGATATATATGGGAGTTTGTGTTGAGCTTTGTTGACATAGTGCGAAGTGAACCCCTGTTGACATATCTTTGTCAACAAATGGTTCCATTATCGGGATGCTAGTGCAAAAAGGAGAGGACATGCTGTGGCATCCGACAAAGCTGGAGATCACATAATGGTTCCATAAAAAGATGCGAGAATTTGTTGAGGTAGAAAATCAGAACCCTGGATGGTTGACAGACGAGTGGTTGTAGAAGTACATCTACTCTGATATCTGTGAGGTATTTGTTTACGAGTTTTCTATACTGCTGTATGAATGGTTGGCAAAATAACTTATCAAAAGAATAATTTCGAAGGAGGTGAGCCTGAACATTTGACCCCATAACTGATCTAGCAATTGAGTCGGATTAACAACAAAGCTTCAAGGGCTATTGATGTTTGGGTAGATAGAATTTTGGAAGGATACATTACTGAGTTTGTTTTAGACACAGTTAGATCATACAATGACAGAGAAAGGAAGTTCTTTAAGGGACCCAAAGGAAGGCATCTATTGTCACCAAAATTGTGGATCAAAATGCTCATTTGTGAAAAAGGAATATTGAAGATGAACTCCGATGAGTAAAGATCAGGTTGCGGAGGCTGTGGGTATTTTGCATATGTAGGTCTGATAGAATTATGTGGGGTAGATGGAAATGAACTACGGCGAAATTGTGAGGGAAGCTGTGGAATATTGTGGCCGCTTGAGAAGTGGGGTAAGGTTCCTCCCGGAGAAGAAGAGGAGGACTGAGATAGAGAGAGAGAGAGTCCTAGTGCAACGGGAACGTAGGATTGCGAAACGGGCCCACAAGGGACTAAGAGACCTTATAGAGATGAAGAGGAAGACCTGGCCACCCATGAACCTGAGGAAGGATAGAACCAAAGCTACAACATACACACAACCCCGTGCACTGTGCCAAACTTCGGAGGAAGAAACACAAGCTCTTCATAGGGTTGTCCTGCATGTCAGAATAGTAGTAAGAGTGGTGGATTTACAAACACTGGTAGAAAACCAAGAATGGCGGGTGACGACGTAAAGTTGCCTCTCTTTCAGGGTAATGGTACTGAGGATACCGAGAAATATTGGTTCTTATGCGAAGCGGTGTGGACAGTAAAACAAGCTGGATGACGATATTAAGAAAGGTCAATTGGAGACGACCTTTAGAGGTTGTGTGCTGGATTGGTACATGAAGTTTATACAAGTACCTACAAGGCTTCCGTAGAAAACTCTGGCAGAAATCAGAGCTGGATTGATCGTTGAATTTAAGAAACCAAAATATGAATCGCAATATATCACAAAATTGAAGGAGATAAATCAATTCCCTAATGAGTCGGTATGGGATTTTGATTAGAGGTTCAAAAATCTGATGGCTAAAGTTAGTTTTGGGATGAGCGACATGCAACACAAGGAATGGTTTATTGCAACGTTGGTTCCACACATTTGAATTCCATTGATGCAACAGAAGATCATATCCCAGGAAGAGGCTCTGGAACTCGCAATGAAGTTCGAAACTCAGCCGATTGGCGAAACAGGGATTGGCATGAGCCAGATCCAGTCACAGTTAGTGAACCTGACTATCCAGCTACAGGATATTAAGAAGGGGAAGGAAGTTCGTGAAGAGGTATGGTGTATTTGATGCAAGTTTGAAGTAAATCATAAAGATAATTTTCCTTAATTGCGTGAATATTTACAGTCTAGTGCACCAAATATGTTCAGTCAAGGTGTAATTCCTTGGTGTAGAATTTGTCAAACAAGGGGACATTGCTTGGAGGAATGTGTGTATTTACAGAAGGTTGTGTCGAAGCTAACTAATATTTTTTGTAACTTCTGTCGATCTGTTGGTCATGAGGAGAAGGATTGTAGATCATATGATTTGCTCCAAGAAAGAACTGTTCATACTTACTTTATGAAGAGAGACAAGCAACAATAGGCTGAGAGACCTCAACGACAGCGGCAGTATAATCAGCCGCAACCGTAGTATAATCAACCGCAATCGCAGTATAATCAACCGCAATATAATCGGTCACAGTACAATCAACTACAGCTGCAGTATAATCAACCACAGTATAATATGCCACAATATAATTAGCATCATTTCAATTAGTAGCGAGGTGGATTTAGTGGAGGATTTCGTAGTGGTCGCAATGGAGGATTTGTTCATGGAGGAACTTTTGGTCGAGGACGAGGACTGATCACCTGATATAATTGTGTACATATCATACATTACAAAAGAGATTGTCTGAATCCAACTCCTCAGTGTACATATTGCAACGCATTTGACCACGCCGTGGAAGAATGTCTGTAGCTAATCGTAAAGTGGCAGGTTAAGAACGCGCCACAAAAACAACCAAATCCGAACCTAAAACAGAACTAGAGCCCTAATACAAATGTGTATAATTTCTCAGCTGAGATAAGAAGTCAGCCCAAAATGTTGCAGTGGTAACCAGAGGAGGAGCTATGACAGGAGAAGATAGGCCATTATCAAATTTCTGGCCTACAACCTGGAAGCAGGTTGGATTTGATGTTGAAGCAGAAAAATAAATCTTTTTGGAAGAATGAGATGCACTGAGAAAGAATAATGCTAAGTCTCCTCTTGTATTCCACAAAGAATGTGTCTATGAAATGTTGTTGATTTTTGATACGTCAAATTCGCAGAGGTCACAACGAAAGGTCAGTACTCTGATTTGTTTTCTAGAAATATGTTTAACATTAGCAAAGGATGAAGACGCATTGGAAGAAATAGATAGCTTCTTGTATCTATAAGAAGAAGGGTGGTGGGATCGTACATTTAACCGATTGCACCGGAAGAAGATGGTAAGAGAAATGAGGATGAATGCCCAGATTATCGCATATGATGTAGATTCCATCATTTTGGACCTAGGATCCAATGTGAATATCTTAACCAGGTAAACATGGAAAGCGGTGGGGAAGCCACAGTTGATATGGCCCCTTGTGCAAATTCTTTTAGCAAACCAGAGCAATGTTACACCAATTGGTCGATTTCCTCATCTACCTATCGAAGTAGAAGGACTGCAGACATATGCCGATTTTGATGTCATAGAGATATTCGACAACACAAGCCCATATCCTGTGCTATTGGGAATAGACTGGGAAATGGAAAATCAAGCGGTTATCAATTTCAAGAAAAGGATGATGTCTTTTGAGAACTGCGACATGAGGGTCATTTCCCCACTTGATCCACTTGAAGGGAAAAGATATTTCAAACCAATGAGAGATGAGTTTGCAGAAGGATGGGACACCGTCTACAATGTTTCATAAGATTACATCATCCCACCACCGATGGATAGTTTGGATGACGAAGTATCAATTCGTTGTTTTCAGTCTTCGATGAGGCTCTATAGAATTGGCACAATCAGTTTCATGAGGTATCATTTAGGAAGTGTGCATGAATCACTCATTGGTTGATATGGGTAATGACAGAAGTATGTGATCTGCCAACATATGAAGGATTACCTAACCTAGAAATATCCATCAATGAGTTTGAAGAACAAGTATCAGAACCACAACGCTTGCTAACATTAGAAGAAGCATTGAAGGCTACTCCAAAAAGGTGGTGGGATGTGCACAAGTCGTCAATAACAAACTGGTAACTATGTTGATGACTGATGGAAGTAATATTTGGGGAGAACGAAAGCTATGAAAGGAAGAAATATGATGGAAGAAGTAATCCAAGGGATCATTTAAGAGAATTCCAAATTACATGGGGAATGAGGACGAAGGAAGAATGGGTTCATGCATTCATCCATACATTAGATGAAGTGTCGCGGAGCTGGTACATCTTAGTAGAACTGTGAAGAGGAAAAACCACATGGGAGTATTTGACCACTAGTTTCAGTCACACATTCCGTTTTGTTGATGAGAATCCTTTCATCTAAAACGTGCTGCAGGAAATTTGTGGAAATATATTCGAGACAGTTCAGACCGAAATACCAATGGGACCAAAATGGACTGCGACACAAAATATGATGATGGAGTGTTACAATTTGTCTGGAGGATCCGATGACGACGAAGATCATAGAGCTATCTATGTTCCATAGTTAGAAGGAAGCCGCAACGTTGAAGCACCAGATATGCCATTCGACAAATTCAATCAACCATTTAAAATCAAGAAGGTCAATATTGGGTCAGTGGAAAATGCAGAGTTTGCTAGTATTGGAGGCTATTGGGATGACTCAACAATTGGAAAGGTCATCGACCTACTACATGAATTTCAAGATTTATTCCCGACGCCGTTTTCTGAGATGAAGGGCATTTTTGGGGATCTTGGTGAGATGAAGATCCCTCTTAAACTTAATGCTAATCCAGTGAAGTAGCGACTGTATAGACTGAATCCCAGTTACAAAGAGCGGGTGAAGGATGAGATAGAGAGGATATTGGATGCAGGGATCATTGAGCCTATCGAAGAGTGAAAATGGATCAACCCAGTGGTCATCCAAGATAAAAATATCGATGAAATTCGGATTTGTGTTGATCTAAGGAAGTTGAATGATGCATGCCTTCATGATCCATTCCCCACACTCTTTACCAACGAAGTACTTGAAGGTCTTGGAGGACAAGAAGTATACTCATTCACAGATGGGTTCTCAGGATACTACCAGATCAAGATTTCGAAAGAAGATCGACATAAAACCACCTTCATAATAGAGTGGGGATGCTTTCAGTACACAGTGATGCCATTTGGTCTCAAGAATGCCCTTGCAATATTTTCAATATTAGTCGTTGTTGCGTTCAAAGACTTCATTCACAAGTTTTTGGCGGTGTATATGGATGACTGGACTGTGTATGGATTGGTTAAAGACCATGTTGCAAGCCTCAGAATGATGCTGGAAAGATGCTGACATCATCATATCTCCTTGAATCTAAATAAGTGTATCTTTTGTGAAACATTTGGTATCCTATTGGGACACACTGTTTGAAAGGAAGGTATGTTGGTTGACCCAGCCAAGATTGCGATCATTGTCGACCTACCAGCACTAATGACAGTGAAGCAGCTGAGGGCCACATTGGGCCATATAGGATAGTATAGAAAGTTTCTAAGGGGATACGCAACGATTAATGTGCCCATGGAGAAGCTATTGAATAAAGATGCGAAGTTTGAATAAAACGATGAGTGTGAGAAGAGACTCGACATATTAAAGAAAAATATGGTTGCAACACCAATTTATCCTTCGCCTATTGTAAGAAAGAATTCCATGTCCAAGTAGATCTTCACCAGTCGCATTGGGAGTGATATTAGTCCATCCTGGAGAAGGGTCGATCGACCATCCGATTGCATCTGCAAGATGGAAGTTGTCAACCATGGAGAATAATTATACAACGACAGAAAGACAAGGCCTGGTGATGGTATATGCATTGCAAAAATTCCGATGCTATTTTCTTGGAGGACACTTCAAGATGTTTACTGACCACTTGACATTGAAGTACTTGGTTAACAAGCCTATGTTGGGGGGAATATCTGTCGGTGGTTGCTGTTATTTCAGGAATTCGACTTTGAAATAATCATGAAGCCTGGACGATTGAACGCAGGACCTGAACATCTCTCGAGGATTAAATCAGATGAAGAACCAAGTAGCATCGATGAAGGCATGCCCAATGCGCAGTTATTTAGGATTGGAATGGTCGATGACAATTATGAACATATTATTTAGTTTTTGGCTATGGGAAGAGCACCTGAGGAGTTCACCACCAATCATAAGAAGCAGTTAGTCGTCAGGGCTGCTGATTTCTAACTAATTATAAGAAATTTATACAAGATGGGGCTAGATGAAGTTCTTCATTGATGTGTCCTTCCGCATGAGGAAGGAAGAGTGTTGGATGAAGCTCACAGTGGCATCGCAGGAGGGAATTATGGAGGGTGCATAACCACTAGGAATATACTTAAATATGGTTTATGGTGGCCAACATTGCATGGTGATGCAACAAATTATGCCAAGAGATGTGACGTATGTCAAAGGAAGGGGAAACTGCCGTGAAGGGATGAGATGCCATTGGTGCCTCAATTGACATTATAACCCTTTGACAAATGGACAATAGAATTCGTGGGACCCATTAACCCACTAGGAAAAAGGATAGGTGCGAGGTACATCATTACTGCGACTGACTACTTAACAAGATGGGCCGAAGTAGCACTGGTGAAGGATTGTACAGCTGCACCAACATCAAGATTTCTCTTTGACAATGTGGTCACCATATTTGGGTGTCCAAATATATTGATGAGTGATCAAGGCACACATTTCGTTAATCAGAACATCAGAGAAATGAATGAGGAATTTCGGATTCATTATATAAGAAGTACCCCATATCACCCACAGACGAATGGAGCAGTTGAGGCATTGAAAAAATATTGGAGAACACGCTCACTAAGGTATGCAATACAAACCATGACGATTGGGACTTAAAGATTCCTGCGATATTATGGGACTACAAAACAACATGCAAAAGATTGACAGGACATACCCCTTTCAAGTTGGTATATGGGAAAGAAGCGGTGATGCCTATGGAGTACATTGTCCCTAGTCTTCTCATTGCAGTAGCGACATGAATGAGCGACGATAGAGCCATTGAAGAGAGATTGGCGCATCTATTACAACTTGAAGAAGATTGCTTCATCGCAGGATTTCATCAGCAAGTAGAAAAATATCGAAAAAATGAATGGCATGATCGCCATGTAAAGGTAAATAACTTTCAACGCGGAGATATGGTTCTCCTATATGATAGTAAGTTCGTAAAACACCCAAGTAAGCTCCAAATGCATTGGTTTGGTCCATACATCATAAATTTAATTACTTACGGAGGTGCAATTCAGTTTCACAAGTTAGATGGAACAATTTTGACAAATTTAGTGAGTGGAATTTGGCTAAATCCCTATCGAGATAGCTCCGTGCAGGGCCATTGAGGAAGACATCAAGTGAAAAAAAAGCAGGTACACTGCAAATTTCGGGAGTCCAATGACAACACTGTGACAAGGATAGAGTTCATTTGTCAACAAAACAACAACCATCGACAAGGTTTAAATTCATATGTCTATTGATGGAATAGTGATGAAGTTTGAAACAACGACGAGGTTTGGGGCCTTTCGACATCCGACGAAGTGCGAACTGGTCAAATCGGGAAATAAATGGAGCAATTAAGATGCGGTGGACGACGACGCAAGTGGATGAAGACGCATTTAATGACAAATGAGTGCATAGGATTTGGTAAATCGACGGAGGATTTAGTAACCATTGTCCAAAATAGACTCGATGGATGGGAAGCAGGAAACCAAACCTATAAAATAACGCACAAATGGACATTTTGACTCATTTTCCATTGTGATAATTGGTGAAGAAGTTGCACAACAAATCTATGCAAAGAGTTGAATTCAGAGAGTTGCGATGGAGCATGTGATATCTAACATGAGCACGCAGGATCAACCCAAGGAAAGGGAAAATATCATTGAAGAAGATGCAGAGATCGCATCTGCAACAATGAGGATATTCATGAAGAAAAGAAGTGCCAGCCAACCGTCAGATATAGAAAGGAGAATGAAGACTACTCGCAGCTCGGCACGGGCTGCAACTGCAGGAGGAGAAGCGAGAACATCAAGTGCCATAGAGGAATAAATGAAAACAACAACAAGAAGGAAACAAGGTCCGACAGTAGTGGAAATTCCTGGTTATGTAACACAAAGGAAAGAAGGGGCCCCAACGTTAAGAATTGGGAAGAATGCTAAGTATACCATAACGGAGCTAGCAACACCGAAGGGTGTCCACACCACCAGATAAGTGTTGCAATGACTGCAAAAACTACAATACAACAATCATGATATCCTTGCTTATCCAGAGTGCACTCAGCTCACATTTATTGAAAAATCACACAAAGATGGAGGCCCACTCACCAGGGAACCAATGAAATGGGAATTGGGGTTGCAAAAATCAGGACTACTATCAATTATTCACATGCCACATTTTGGGGGATCAACAGAGGTGAATGCATGCATCAAGCAATTGCTTGTATGTTTCCACAGTGGATACTTATGGCTCGACACAAAGATCCCAATCAATGTCGATCTGATTGCACAGATTACTAGGTTACCCAAATCAGGGGTAGATCCATCGTAGTACTTCCAAGGGAAGGACAACGACAAAAGGCTAGATGCGAAGATGAAAGATAAGTATGGGGTGGATAAAAAACTATGGGGGTATTTAATCAATGAGCAAGCTGTTAGGCTCACAGAAAAGTTATTAGCCATTGAGATCGTGAGGAAGAACCACCCCAACTAGTGACCATCAGGGGTAATCGCATCAACAGAGTAGTGCACGAACATAAATCAAATGAACCGGTCACTGTTTTTACTAAATGAATTGATGGGGGACGTGATGGCAGCACAAGAGAAGGGTAATCCCTTCACATAATCATGGATATTATTGTTAATCTTGTTGGTTGCATGGATGGAGCCACCGCAATATCAGGGCATGGAGACATAAATAGTCAAAGTGTGCTAAGGGGCACGATACCAGAACTTATGGGCATTGAACGATAAAGAAAGGAAGAAAGGAAACAACATTCAATTTTACATGTATTTAGAAGAGTTGCGCGCAGAAGCAGTGAAGGTTCTGTGACTGATGGAGGATGCATGGAAGAAGTATAGGAGGATCGCGAGGCTCTCTATGGGGCCTCAAGCAATATTTATACAAGCACACACAGATCCAGAAAAGAAATGGTTAACGACATAGTATAAGCTAAGTGAAGAAGAACTGTATGCTATAGAAGAGTAATGGCTGTTGGAATATTCTCACCATCATCATTTGTATTTGCATGCATGCATCCGGTCATTAGTATGGTAGTCTCCCAGCACCTAGTGCTTATTTTTGAGCCCCCAAGAGCCTGTTTCTGCTCAGTATTAGCCCTCCTAGCCACTAATGCACCCTTGTTTCCATCAATGGAGTACAACTGTGCCTTCTTCCACTGATTTAGGAGATCTATCAGTTAGCTCCATGATTGGGGGCCAGTTCCTTGATTTGAGGACCGATTGCTCAGTTAACTGACTGTAACTCTTAGATTGACTGCTACAGAGACTAAAGTAGCTCTACTTGACCACTGACAACTGAACTGTGCCCTCCTTGGAGTCTCCTTCCCTACATTTGTGCTCACATGACTCAGTTAGACTCACATTGACTGATCTTTGACTATCTGTGACTACTACCACTAATTGGGTGATGTCTCCAATGCAGTCCAAGCCACACCTTGAGGATATTTTGAATCACCTTCATTGATATCGAATTCATTCTATTGTATTGTCATATTTTTTCCAACTTACAGTTGATGAATGTATCAACAATAGTTTCTCACATCTTTTGAGTTTCATGTGTGAATTTTGATCATATTATTTCTATTCTTCTTTGCAATTCTTTGAGTGAAATCGTGAGGTTTGTTCAAGATAAAGTGATCTCCTCCTATGGAATTCCACATGGTATCAGATATTTTTACATATATTCGAACTGCAGCAGTTGTAGCAGTTTATTGAACAACTCTTTTTTAGTAGAGTACCAGAAGCCCCTAGATTTCTACAACAAATCCTGGTGCCATTGCATTGAATTCACTGGAGAAATCTAGTGGGGTATAGCCAGGTGTGAAGGATCTAGTCAAAAGTGCTCATTGTCCTAAAGCAGTGTTCTTTAGATTCTGCAACAAACCTCCACCCAAATTTCCTTGTTTTATTGCAGGTTATTCCATCTTCAACAGATTCAAATTCAATAACTAATATGGATCTCAAACTCACCTCCTTCAACTATTTTGAATGGAAATCCAAAATGGACATATTCATGAAGAACAAAATCCTTTCTAGAGTGTTGAATGGTACAACAATTGAACCCACTAGTTCTACCAAGAAATCCAAATATCTTGATAGGCTTGATGAAGTAGTTGGAATGCTACTCCTCGATATTTCCAATGATCTACAATTTCATGTCATTCGTCTCAACACTCCCAAAGAGGTGTGGACCAAGCTTGAATTTCTGTTTGGGAAGAAGGATGATTTGAAAGGTCACCAATTGGAAAATGAGCTTATCTCTCTGAGCCCAAGCAGTTTTGACTCAATCAATGAGTTCTTTACCAAGTTCAAAAATTTGGTTTCACAGTTGAAGTCATATGGAATAGAGAAAGAAGACAAGCAACTTATCCTTGCCATTCTGTCAAAATTGGGTCCTGAATTCTTAGTTTTTGTCTCCACCTTCCAATCAGTGAAGCTATCCATTCCAAATTGGAAAATTCCTACTCTTGAAACGTTCATCTAGTCTCTATCTCAAGAGCAGGACAAGTTGGTGCACATGGGAGTGATCAAACCAAGGATGGATTCAGCACTTGCAGCTGCAGAAGGGAAGAATGCGAATGAGAGAGGGAAGCAAAAAGGAAAATAAAATAAGTCGAATGAGTATAATCTAAGAGAGGCTCCCTATTAGTCGGAAGGGGCTTCGAATTCTAAGAGAGGCAAGCAAACTCAAAGGGAGAAGATAAAATCCCCCTATTGCAATAGGGGCTTCCATCCTGAGAGTGCTTGTATGAAGAAAATAATAGATCGAATGGCACGTCTACTTGAGAAGAATAATCTTCCGGTACCAGCGAATTCTAATGGCACGTCTACTTGAGAAGAATAATATTCCGGTACCAGTGAATTCTAGAAGAAAAGTTGATCCAAAAGATGATGACAAGGAGAGGTGTCATGCACTCATGGAAGGCACTTCGAATGAATCCTCCTTCATCATTGATTTTGGAGCATCAATACACATGTCTTCTTGTAAGAATCTCTTCTCCAATTTCGAATCCACAGTTGGCCCTTCAATCTTGATGGGAAATGATTCTGAGGTCTCCTCTGAGGGGATTGGAAGGATCAATATTGAGCATGGGTATTTCAGTGATGTACTCTATGTTCCTACTCTTGCAGCAAATCTTCTTTTTGTCTACCAAATGAATCATACAGGAGTACCCAAGAATGTCATATTCACTCCTAATGAGGTCGAGATCCAAGATATCTCAACTAGAAACATCATTGCAAAAGGTATTGTTGATCATCATTCAAAACTCTATGAGTTTTCTCACTTCCTACCTTACTCAGAACCGAATGCATTGCTCACACATGAAAATGAAGAGAGTAGACATTGTCATGAGAGATTTGGGCATCTCAACTACAAGTATTTGCAAAAAATTCAAAATCAGAAAATGGTTGAAGGACTACCCAACATTAAAACTTGCTAGAGGCAGCCGTAAAAGTTGCTTGATTGACAAGCATCCAAAGCATAAGGTTTAGAAAGAGAAGGATCCCAGTAAAGAGAGAATGCTATATCCATATCCACAAGAACCTAAATATATAGAACCTAAAGCTCCAGTTCCTCTTTCTAGATGGGCTGCCACCACTCCTGTATCCACCAATGATCTTGTTGGAGATTCACTAGATCTAAGAAAAAATAGATCTGATTTTCAAGATACAAGAATTGTACTCTCTCACACAGATCCATTTCTTGCTGAGAGATGCTTTCTTATGATTGGATCAGATCCAAAAACCTTCTTTGAGGCCTCCCAAGATCTGAGATGGATAGCAGCTATGGATGAAGAGTATCAATCTCTTCAAAGAAATGAGACTTGGGAGCTTATTTCTCTCCCTCTTGGGAGGAAGCTTGTTCAATGCAAGTGGATATATAGAACAAAGATGGACTGAGATGGGGTCACAAGAAAATACAAGGCTCAATTGGTTGCAAAGGGTTTCTCCCAAGTTCATGGGATTGACTATTCTGAGATATTCGCTCTTGTTGCTAAGATGGATTCCATCTGTCTTGTTCTTTCTATTGTTGCATCCAAGAACTGGGAAGTGCATCACATGGATGTCAAGAGTGCATGTCTTCATTGAGATATAGAGGAGGAGATCTACATGAAGCAAACTGAAGGGTATATTGATGATCCTTCACTAGTGTGCAGATTGAGTAAGTCCTTGTATGGTCTCAAGAAAGCTCCCTGAGCTTGGTATGCAAAGATGGACTCCTTCTTACTGTCACAAGATTTTCAGAGGTGCAAATCTTATTCGAATGTCTACATGAGACATGATGGTAACTCCATATGCCTTATTTTTCTTTATTTTGATGATTTTTTAATTACAGGGAGAAACTATTCATGCATCAGATCTATCAAAACAACTTTGCAACTCCTTCTCTATGTCAGATATGGGACTGCTAAAGTAGTTTATTGGTCTTGAAGTCACTCAAAGTGACTCAGGAATCAAAGTTACATAGTCCAAATATGCATTAGATCTACTTGACAGGTTTCATATGAGCGAATGAAAGCAAACATCATTTCCTTTTCTCTCAGGGATCATCCTTGAGGATGGTTTTTCCACACCTTTGGTGGATAGTACTTTGTATCAGCAGTTGATTGGGAATCTTTTGTTTCTTACACACACTCACCCTGATATATAATATGCAGTCACTGTTGTCTCCAGATACATGTAGGAGTCTCATGAGCTTCATTGGAAGTAAACAAAGTGTTAACACCCAAAAAGTGCTCACTAGCTCATTCCCTTATTCACATGACCCATTTGTCCACTTTTCCACCATTTGAGCCTCTAAAGCCATCAAAAGGTCACCAAAAAGACCATAATACACCTTTTTCCCCTCAAAATATATATTATTCCTCAAAAAACACAAAATCCTAAAAAAGGGTCCAAAATTCCCAAAAAATATTAAAAGGGAATAAAAATATAAAAAATATTCAAAAAAGGAAAAAGAGGGAAAAAGAGACCTAAACCATGTTGGTTTCCTCAAAACCATAATGGTATTCCCTATCACCAAAAACTATAAAAAGGTGATAGGGGCTCCTCACTTTTCATCCATCATCCATCCTATCCTCACGCTGTCAAAATCTCTCTTGATTTCTTTAACCATTTTAGCAAATCTTGGATAAGAGACCATTGGAGCCTGGAGCATCTCAACCTTGGAGTTGCTCAACACCAAACATCCTCACCATTTGAGGTATTATAATACAAAAATCATTCTTTGTTACATCTCTTGTTCTTTCTGTTAATCTTTTCAAGTTTATTTTTATATGCACATGTTAATGTTAGATTCATATTTATAATTGTTTTTGCTTTTATTTGAAGACTGCTATTACAAGTTAATAGGTGCATCTTTGCACATGCTTGGTTGAAAAACCAAGCAACAGTTTTTTGGCGACTCCGCTGGCTTTCGAGCTTTCAATTTTTTATTTAGATCTTAGTTTTTTACTTGTTTTTACCATTCCAATTAGCAGATCTGCCATACTAGACAGCATATTCATTGCTTCCCTAGTCGTTGGCCCTTTCTGTAGCCTTTAACAGACTGAAATTTCACTTTTCGGTGACCTATTTTCCGTTTTTCACATCGCGACTTTTCGCCTGACAGTCGCGTGGCTCATCGCGACCTCGTGGCCCTTTTCTGCGCACCGTGCCACGGCTTCACGGCCTTTTTCCGCGCTACACATCGTGGCTTCGCGGTCGTTTTCCGCACTGCACATCGCAGCTTTGCAGTCGTTTTCCACGCTGCACATCGCATCTTCACGGACTTTTTCCATGCTGCGCATCGCGACTTCGCGGCCAAAACCCATGATGCCCATAGCGGATTTTTCCCTTAAACCCGCGATGCTGTTATTTTTCGTATGACCCAATTTTTAGAAAAAAAATTGCTGCATTTTTTGCCCATTTAGCCTATTTTTCCAACATTATTTTTTATGCATTATTATAGCAAATAGTGAATCATTTTCTATTACATATGCTCCATTAAAATCTTTTTAAAAAATTTTCAGTAAGTGAAAGAAAGGTTTTTAGCACTCTGTGTAGATCATAGATTTCACTTCAAATTTGCTCAACAGTTTGCCTAAGCAAGTTCTTAAGAAATCTATTTATTTCTTGCACTTTTTCAGATATTTGCTTTCTTTTAAAAATTATTTCAAAAATCCATAGTTTTTGAATTATTTTTGTTAAAGCATTTTACATTTCAGAAAAGGCCTTTATTTTTTGCAAATTGGAATCGTCTTGTTTTCATTTGTAATCAATCGCCCAAGCGAGGCAAATTCATTTTCAGTTAAATAATCACACTTACACCCAATCTGCCACATTTTTAATTAACTGAGCCTTAAAATCTACCTAAACTCAACAAACACTTTAACCCCACTTGGGGAACACTTGAAGAATATTGTAGCTAGGTAGGATTGGGGGGATAGGTGTTCCAATAACACCCCTCAATTATTTACATCTGAGACATAGTGGTTCTCTTTTAGGGTCCCAAAAATCCCTTATTATTTGTTGACACGGTTATACACCAATTTATCAGGAAGGCCTCTCCCTTAGGAAGGTTGAAGTAACCAGATTGGTTTCGAAAGTATGAGTGGAATACCACTATCCATTCAGTAACCGAAGAATACCTTTCATAGTTTTCGGTGTACCACCCATATGGGAGTATAGGGGCGATAGAACCAAACTATAGATTCACCCAACCGAACGTGTCATGAACGGGGTATCCTAGTGACCAATTTTTAGGATTGTCTACCCAGTGTCCCTCCCGGTAGGGGGATATCTAGCCTTTGATTCCACTACCCATATTGTATGACTTGTTTTTCATCACCTTGCAGAGGATATGTTTAGTTGAGTCATAATACCACTTTTAGTTAGGTGTTTGCATGCTCTACTATCCCCCTTGGTCTAGTAAGCACCACTTTATTCTAGGAACTCTTTGATTTTTGGTATTCTGACCACTTTTCTTGATTCCTCCACTTATTATAGCACAACTGTTATAATAAGTGCTTTTGAGGTTGGTTGTTGGCCTGAGAGCCATTATTTTTTCATACTCCCCTCCTACACACATCGTGGCATTAGGGTCTTGAGTTTTTTATATCACCACCAGCCATTGGCATTTTTATACATATCTCACCATTGAGAACTTAAGACGATCCCGTTGTTTTCAGGGTGAACCTCCTCAGTTTAGTACACTTGAATCTACACGTCATAGACATAGAGCTTTGTCCCTTGACTCCACACATCATCGACATCGAACCCAGTCATCCGATTCTGACGTGCCTCATTTTGCATCAGATTCTGAGGCTGAATCCGAACACCCTACCGAGACATCACCAACCAACCCCATGGCTGGATCACAATATGACCCCCTTTTCACAAGTGCTATTGGAGATACATCAACAAACCCTACTACTATCGTGACAACCACGGTAGCCACACACCCTCTAGGCATGCCTAACATAGGGGCCACACCCCCTCTGGGCATGCCCAACACAGGAACACCACCTATTTTGGGTATGCCCAACATGGGCATCACCCCCCCTCTCATCACCACTACCCAGATCCCAGTGATTCCTAGAACCATTCCTAACCCATCTGCAACCCATGTTGCACTTGGGAGCGCAAGTCCCTCCCACACCACATCGGCTGGAGGAAACATCCCTTTCACACCTAGTATACCATTAGGGGGCATTGGACCACTCCATAATGCTACCATTAACAGTTATTCCCCAGTGACCATGCCACACTCATCTGCCAGTCTGCCATACATGGCTAGTCTAAACTTACCAGACCTGGCAAGGTTAACCAACGACCCTATTAGACACAACCCTACATGGTCACCACGCTTCCCTCAGATATCCCAAAATTTGAAGGCAAAGCCGGGGAAGATCCCTAGAACCACATCATGTTGTTTCACCTATGGTGTTCCTCTAACTTCATAGTAGATGATTCCATTAGAGTGATACTTTTACAAAGAACTTTCACTGGCTCTGCAGCCAAGTGGTACATTGAGAAACCACATGGGACCCACAACACATTTACGTCCCTCGCCTCAACGTTCCTCCAGTTCTTTCAACTACCTGTACGCTATGATGCAGGAGTAGAAATACTTTTGTCTTGTAGACAGAACACCGCTACACACATCACCGATCATATCCATGAGTGGCGCAAGCATCGTAGCCTCTGCAAGATAAAACTTGACGACCGAATCTTTTTGGACTAGTTCCTCAAATCACTCCTCCCTCTCATAGCCAAATATGTAGCTTCTGAACGACCCAAGTCAAAAGAAGAAGCTATCTTAAAAGCTCAGCAATTCGACCTCATATATGCCCAGTCAAGATATCTATACACTATTTTACCTGACGACCTGCACAGCAATCCATCCCACTATGACGCGCCAGGGGCATCCCATGCCACTGACGGTATTATCGGCTAGGTCACATTGCGAAACAAACCTTTTACCATGACAAGTACAAACAACACCTCAGACCTTTCTAGGGTTTCATCTAATTCTGGAGCTACAACTTCGTATGCTCCAGTAACACACACCCACCACATTCATGGACCCTCGTGTCCACCACAATGTTATGGGCAAGCACCACTAGCTTATGCGTCAGCTCCATATTATAACCAACAGGCCCACCAGACTCCAGTCCAACCACAATCCCAAGTGGCTTATTATCCTCAACAGGCAGCACCTCTTGCTCCAACACTTCTAGCAGCTCAAAGTTACCCGCAACTGCAACAAACACCAGGGCCACCTCAGAACCCTCCCGTTTACTACCCACCGCAAACTGCTCCAGAGCCTACATGACCTCAAAACCCACCTACTGCCCAAGGGCATGTTTACGCACCGCAAAACCAACCTCCAAACCAGAACCATCAGCGTAACCAAGGAGGTAAACAAAATCATGGAAGAGGGCGTAACTGCGGAAACAACCAACAACACAACCAAGGTGCACCACCACCTAATCCTCCAAACAATAATAATGCTACTCCCCCCAACCAAAATCCTGACCGTCCACCGAAACAGTCTAAAAATAATAACTTGAGAACAAACCATCCGTGTTCCATATGTGGAGTCTACGGCCATTACACACATACTTGTACCCATTTAGATCAAGCACGTCAACTCTGGACTGACGACACCCAATGACAAGGACATGCTGCACAGCTAGCACCTTCTCCTCAACAACAACCCATGATATTGCAAAACCCCTTACCAAACCAAGGCACGGTAAACACTCGTCCGAATGATCCCCCTCAAGGATACGCTGCACCACAGCAACAAATTACTTATGCAACTGCCGATTACCAGCATGCTGATTCCAACACTCACCATTTGCTTATGATGTCATCTAATGATACCAATCTTCAAACCTGTCGAAATCAATACGGATCCGCCCCTGAGGCCACACCTACCGACCCATCGTCGAGTACTCTCCCAACTGATCAACCACTTTGCATACCCACTATGCCCATGGACGGGGGCCCCAAAGCACCTTGTTTCCCTTTGAGACAAATTAACAATAACCCGAACGCTCGTGCAGATTCCAACTATAACATTGTAGAGGATTTAGCTCAGTCCCCCGCTGCTATGTCTACTCTCGAAATCTTGAAAAACTGTCCTAAACAGAGAAAATTGTTGTTATCTGCCATCGGTGCCATAGATCCTAACGACTCTAACATGATGGCTTTCGACTTAGAACAAGCTGAACCTTGCATGCCTTCATCTCTATCTTTTCAAGTTTCCGTCTCCATTCGCAACCTCGTCATTCATCGATGCATAATCGATGAAGGGGCTTCTACCTGCATCATGTCGACTTTCGTATGGCAGAAACTTGCATCCCCAACACTACAACCATCCACTACCGCATTACGAGCATACGATGGCCATGCAGCTCAACCTCAAGGTTTGCTAGTGAACGTACCCATACAACTTGGGGGAAAATTGGTTCTCATAGATATAGAGGTCATTAACGCCTAACTTGATTACAATCTCCTTTTGGGACGAAGCTACATGTACAAAATGAAAGCTGTCGCTTCTTCAGTTTTCCGCATCATGATGTTCCCCCATGAAGGACGCGTAGTTAAAATCGACCAGATTACATACTATGATCCTAATTCCCCCGCAGCACCAGAGAATGTTCTTCTCATGATTGAACAACCCATTCTTAGTGCACCAACATCTTTCGTCTCATCAGTCAGACTTGGGATATATTCGGATACTTCCATGACCAGTTCTTTCCCGTCAATCCCACCCCATCTTCAGGAAACTGTAGTATCTGATTTTTGCACCCTATCGTACAATGAACAACAACGTCCTCAACAAACTCAACCACTGCCACAAGCAACCAACGTGCCTAGCCATATCGGAATGACACCGATTCACACTATCCCCTTCTTGTTTCCATTTTCAGGAGTTTCCAGCATGCCAGTAATGGCTACACTCAACCTTCCAGGTTTAACGTTAGGGTTACTTGTATGGTACTTACCTGCCCCAACTCCCCCACCAACTCCTGCTATTGTCCTACAACCGGTACAACCTATGAATACGTCAAACCAACCACCACTTGGCATACCAAACCACCAAACTCGCCCACCACCTAGTGTCCCAAACCCCCAAAACCAGTCAATTCCAACAAGGGGCACTACATTGACATCTAGTTATGTCCCCCCTCAATCTTGCCACATTGGGGGCAGAGGTCCACAAACCTACAACACTGCACCCACAACTTGCACCCCCCTAGTGACTCCAAAATTAGCCAAGGTTCCCCCAACCCATGTACTACCTAATTGCTCCTTGTGCGACGATATCGGCCATGCCACCCATCTATGTCCACAACTACCAGCACTTCAAGAACACATGAATATGTTGGATGATGACATCAATGTTCCAGTTGTCAAATTAGAATTACCACCTCAAGCTCGTGATAAATCATTGTGCACAAACCAACTTTGTGCAATATGTGGAATCTACGGTAATTATTCACATCACTGCCCCGATCTCCCAGATTATAGAGCAGCACTATACGAGATGAATAATGCCGGCCTAGAGATATCCCCACCACTTGTTGAAGAAATATTCCCTCCAGAATCATCCCATTTAGAAGAAATCAATACCATTTATATGATTTCAACTACCTACAAACCCAAACCAATTCATTTAATGGAACACTATTTCCGTACCAATGAAGAAATCCTAGAAACACTCACTACACCGGACTACCCTTGGGATGATATGCACCATTGATCATACTTCCTCCCTGAAGCGTCTATGTCCACCATAGCAAAACAACTATCTGTTGAAACTAAGGACTTCTTACCAACTAAAGTCGATTGGTTCAAAGATCCAATCCCAGCTCCAGAAGCCTTCGAGGAAGGTAACATGGCTAACATTTCTCCTATTATAAAAATCGACATTTCCACCACACCCGGAAAACCTGAGCTTATCTCTTTAGGTGCATCTTGCACTGAGAAAGAAACACAAGATTATAAGAAACTCTTCTAAGAGTTTCGGGATGTCTTCGCCTGGTCTTATATCGAGATGCCTGGTCTTGATTCTACCATCGTAGAACATCACATAGACACTTGGCCCAACATATCTTTGGTCCGCCAGAAACAACGTCCCATTCACCCATCCAAGCTTCCAGCCATCAAAGCAAAAATCGAGAAGCTTCGAGCAGCAGGTTTCATATACTCGATTGCATATACCACCTGGGTTTCAAATCCAGTACTAGTTAATAAGAAAGTTGGCACTATCCGTGTCTGTACTGACTTTCGTGACCTCAACCTAGCTTGTCCCAAAGACAACTTCCCCACACCATTTATTGACCAACTAATCGATGAGTGTGCGGGTCATGAGGTACTTTCTTTTATGGATGGTTTCTCCGGATATAACCAAATCAAAATCCGTAAAGAAGATCAATACAATACCGCTTTTACCACCCCTTGGGGCACCTTCGCCTATCGCGTCATGCCTTTCGGTCTCAAGAATGCGGGAGCCACTTTCAAACAAGCCATGACTTATTGCTTTCATGATCTGCATAAAATCATTAAAGTTTATCTAGATGACCTCACTGCCCAATCTAAGAAACGATCTGACCACTTAGAAGATCTTCGACAGGTTCTCTTGCATTGTCGCAAATACAAAATCTGCTTGAACCCGCTTAAATGTGTATTTTGCATTACAGCAGGCTTTCTGCTGGGGTTTGTCATTTCAGATAAAGGGATCACCATTGACCCTCTAAAAGTTCAAGCCATAGTGGACCACTCCTCGCCATGTACATTAAGACAGCTGCAAAGCCTCTAGGGGAAATCCAACTTCCTTCGTCGTTTTGTCCTAGACTATGCCACCACAGTACATGGTTTCCTCCGTTTGCTACGTCTTCATACCCGCTTTGTATGGGACGTCCAAGCAGAAGGAGCTTTCACGGACCTTAAGAAAGCACTTACAAGCACCCCTTTGATTTCTCCACCAAATTTCACAAAAGACTTTACCCTTTACATTTCAGCATCAGATCACATCGTCTCTGGAATTCTCGTCCAAGAAGACTCCGCTCGCCAAGAGCATGTCATTTACTATGTGAGCCAGACCTTGTCAGGTCCACCACTATGCTACCCACATGAAGAGAAGATGGCCCTCGCCATCGTCTTTTCAGTACAAAAGCTGCGACATTACATTCTACTCAGCCACACCACGGTTGTAGCCAATTCCAATCGAATGGTCTATCTCTTGAATCGTTGCCTTCTACAAGGATGTGTTTCCAAATGGGTGATTATCTTACAAGAATATGACCTAACTTTTAAAACCCTGAAGAGAACCAAAGCATTAGCTCTCTCTCAACTCATTACGGAATTACCATCATCGTCATCATCACCAACTATCCATACTGATATGATCGACAAAAATTTGTTCATCATCTCATCAGACGACCCTTGGTATGGCGACATTTTGGTATACCTCCGCACACAGAAGTTTCGACCCAACATTGATCGTGACGGACGTCGTCGCATCCATCACCATGCCCCCTGTTATCTCCTCTTGGGTGATGTCCTCTATCGACGTGGTGTCGACACAATCTTACGACAATGCATTTCCCAAGACGAAGCAGAACAAGTCCTTAATGACTGTCATAGCGGTGCCTGCGGCAGCCATTTTTCAGGAATGGCCACCACCCAAAAGATAATCCACGCCAGTTATTTTTGGCCATCATTATTCACTGATTGTATCATAGCAGTCAAACACTGCCAAAAATACCAGCTATTTGCCCCAAAGGCAAGAACCCCCTCCGCCCCCCTTCATCCGGTCGTCACCGCTGGACCATTTTGCAAATGGGCCATTGACTTCATGGATTGCAATCCCACATCAGCCGGTGGTCACAAACACATTATTGTGGTTGTTGATTACTTTACCAAATGGGTGGAAGCCATGCATACTTACAATTGCAAAGTCGACACTGCAGCCCGCTTTTTCCTCAACCATGTTATTGCTTGTTTCGAAGTACCAAAACAACTCGTCTCAGACCACGGCTCTCACTTCCAAGACTCCATTTGGAGATAATTGTCCACACTCCTTAAGTTTGAACACCATTTCTCCTCTGCCTACTATCCCCAAGGGAACTGCCAAGTCGAAGTTGTTAACAAAATTTTGAAAACCATCCTCCAATGCACCGTTGACAAACATAGATCCAATTGGCATCACATGATTTTCTCTGCATTATGGGCTTACCACACGTTGACCAAGACCGCCACCGGCTTCACCCCATTCCATTTAGTTCATGGCATGGAATATGTCCTCCCCATTGAATGTCAGATACCAACATTACAAATTTCCGTAGAACTACTCCCCGATACATCACTGATCGAAGAATGCTTACTTCTTTTAGAATAGGCCGACAAAGATCGTCACGCAGCTCTCCAAACCATCGAAGCCGCAAAGAACAGATCTAAAATTCATTATGATAAACATGTTGACCCACGAGTATTTAGTGAAGGCAACCTCGTACTTGCCTATGATCAAGCTCATGACAAAACAGGAAAAGGAAAGTTTGTGTCCATGTGGCAAGGCCCATATATTATACACACCCGCCTCGGACAGGGGGCATATATTCTGACCGACTCAGAAGGAAACCCCCTACGCAATCCACGCAATGGGTTGTACCTAATGCGATTTTACCCATAGAAAGTCGGATGGACACCACAGTCCATAATTGTACAGTCTTATTTTGTTTTTTACAAAAAATACAAAAACCTAAATATTTATTTTTCCTGCATGACCACAGATGGATCCTGTTCCACTTTGCTACATTGGCTTCACTGATGGTGCAAGCCGTTGGTCTCCCAATCTCACCTCTGCAGCTTGGGTAATATATTCCCCTTCACATGAGTTGATCCACATCGATGGAGTGTGCATAGGTGCTGCCACAAACAACCAAGCTGAGTACGATGCCGTGACCGGTCTCCTAGCCGTTGCTCTCCAAATGAGCATAAGTCACCTTAGCATTTTCTTGGACTCCCAGCTCCTTGTTTTCCAGGTACACGATCCCTGTTTATTCAGAAAATTCCTGCACACTAAACAAATGATTCAACAGTTTGAGTCCATTTCATTCACACATGTCCCAAGGAATCTTAACAGTGTAGAAGACCATATGGCAAACAACATTCTTGATTGGCACACCAATCAAACCATGTAGTAAAAACAAAATTTGCATCCACGTGCATAACATGTGCCTCCACGAGCATACAAACATAAACATATACATGATATATATGACATGGTCACATGCCTCCACGGGCTACACCAGATATCTATGACAAGCATCCACGGGCATATACAAAAACTAAAATATTGCATCCACCTGCATAATATGTGCCTCCACGGGCATATACAAAAAATTAAAATATTGCATCCACGTGCATAATATGTGCCTCCATGGGCATATACAAAAAATTAAAATATCACATCCACGTGCATAATATGTGCCTCCACGGGCATATACAAAAATTAAAATGTTGCATCCACGTGCATAACATGTGCCTCCACGGGCATACAAAAAAAAATCAAACATGCCTCCATGGGAAAACATATAGACATGATATGCATCCACGTGCATACACAACTATATACCAAAACATATATATATATATATATATATATATATATATATATATAGTTGTTAACACCTAAAAAGTGCTCACTAGCTCATTTCCTTATTCACATGATCCATTTGTCCACTTTTCCACCATTTGAGCCTCTAAAGCCACCAAAAGGTCACCAAATGACCTTAATACACCCCTTTTCCCACTCAAAATGATTATTTTTCCTCAAAAAGCATAAAAAAACCCTAAAAAAGGGTGCAAAATTTCCAAAAATATTAAAAAGGGAATAAAAATATTAAAAATATTCAAAAAAGGAAAAAGGAGGGAAAAGGTACCTAAACCATGTTGGTCAATACCATTGGTTTCCACAAAACCATAATGGTATTCCCCACTACCAAAAACTATAAAAAGGTGGTAGGGGCTCCTCACTTTCCATCTATCCATCTTCCTATCCTCATGCTGCTAAAATCTCCCATGAGCTTTTGGCCATTGTAGCTACCTTGGAGAAGGGACCTTTAGAGTTTGGAGCTGCTCACCCTTGGAGCTACTCAACAATCTTCATCACTTGGAGGTATTATCATTGCAAGCACTTGCTTGCCCTTATTCTTAATACAAAGTTATTCTTTATTCTATTTCTTGTTCTTGTTTTCAATTTAAAAGTTTATTATGATATGCACATGCTAGTTTAGTTTTAGTTTTAGATTTACAATTGTTTTTGCTTTAATATTTGAAACTGTTGCTACTAGTTAGCAGGTGCCCATTGCACTAAGCTTGGTAGCAAAACCAAGCCAACAGTTTTTGGCGACTCCGCTGGCTTAGAACTTTTAGATCTCAAATTTTGCTTTAGATCTTAGTTTTTGTTAGTATTAGTCAGTTTAATTCATAGATCTGCCACCCTAGACAGCAGATCCATTGCTGTTCTAGATCTTGGCCCATTCTATTGCCATTAACAGCCCGAAATTTTCAATTTTTGGGTTCGTTTTTCGGCGTCCGTGTACGGCTTTCGCCTCGCATCTTTTTTCCCAACAGTCGCGCGGCTCATCGCGACTGCACGGCCCTTTTCCACGCGGCTCACCGCGGCTTCGCGGCCAACTTGCGCGCTGCACATCGCGGCTTCGCGGACATTTTCCGCACTGCACATCGCGACTGTGTGACGAAATCCCGCGCTGCACATCGCAGCTTCGCGGCTGAAAACCGCGCTGCCCATCGCGACTGTGTGACAGAAACTCGTGCGGTCCATCGCAGCTGTTCTGCCAAAACCCGCGATGCATGTTTTTTCAATTCGGCCAATCTGTTAAAGAATTAATTTTTTGCTGTATTTTCTTCCCATTTAGCACATTTTTACAATATTAAAATTCCTGCATTTTTTACAGCCATAGAAATATTTTACTATTTAGAATGCTCCTTTAAAGAGTCTTTTTAAAAATTTTCAGAAATTGAAAGAAGGATTTATTTGCATTTTATCTAGATAAAAATTTTACTGTTTACTTCCTTGATATTTTGCCCATAGCAAATTTTAAAAGAGATCCATTTATTTATTGAAGAATTCATATTATTTGCTTTCCTATTTCAAACATCCTTTTTTTTTTAATATTTTTTGCAAAGCATTTAATTTCAGTTTAAAATACCACATGTGCACCCACTCAAACACATAATTTAAACTGAGCCTTAAAATTTACCCTAACTTCAACCAACTTTTAACCCCACTTGGGGAGCACTTAAAAGAACTTTGTAGCTAGGTAGAATTGAGGGGATAGGTGTTCCAATAACACCTCTCAGTTATTACATTTGAGACATAGCTGTTGTCCATTAGGGAACCAAAATCTCCTAGTATTTTTTGGCATGGTCACAACTAGTTTATCAGAAGGCCTCTCCCCTAGGAGGGTTGAAGTCGCGAGGATGGTTCCGGAAACCTGAGTGGAATACCGAAATCCATTCAGTAACCGAAGGCTACCATTCACAGTTCTCGGGATATCCCTGTATGGGGGTATTGCGGTAAAAGGACCAAACGACAGATTTACCTTTTCTGAATGTGTCATGAACGGAGTATCCTAGTTGCCATTCTTTAGGATTGATTACCGGTGTCCCTCCCGGTAGGGGGATATCTAGCCGTTGATTCAACACTCAATATTGTCTGACTTGGATTTCATCACCTTGTAGAGAATATCGTTTGTTGACTCACAATACTTTTAGTTAGGTGTTTTCATGATATATTCCACCTTTGGTCTAGTAGCACCTCTTTTTCCTAGAAGTTGTTTGACTGTTGGTATTCTGACCATTTTTGTCGCATCCCTCCACTTATTATAGCACAACTACTATAATAAGTGCCTTTTTGAGGTTGATTTTTCTGGCCTGAGAGCCTTTATTTTCACTCCCCTTTTTGCACCCTTGGTTGCATTAGGGTTTCGAGTTTTTTATACATTACCATCTTACACTGAATATTTTTACACAAAAATATATTTCTCACAATTGAGAATTTTAGACAATCTCGTCGTCTTCAGGGTGAACCCCCAGAGTTCAGTCTACTTGGCTCTCCACGTCACCGACGTCGAGCCTTATCCCTTGACTCGACACATCATCGGTCAAACAAACAGTCATCCGATTCTGACACGCCTCCCTTCATATCTGATTTTGAGGCAGAATCCGAAAACCCTACCGAGTTATTACCAACCAACCTCATGGATAGAACACAATTCGAACCACTTTTTACCAGTACCATAGGAGATATGTCCACAAACCCTTCTACTACGGTGCCATCCATTGCAACAACCACCCCCCTAGGTATGCCTAATATGGGGGACACTCCACCTTTAGGAATGCCCAACACAGGACTACCTCCTATTATGGGTATGCCAAACATAGGGGTCACACCCCCTCTCATTACCACAACCCAGATCCCAGGAATCCCTACTACTATTCCTAACCCCGGTGTAACCCATGTTGCACTTGGAAGCGCTGGACCATACCAAACCACAACTGTTGGAGGACACATACCTTCAATACCTAGCATACCCTTAGGGGCTATTGGACCACTACATCATGCCACCATGAACAGTCATGTCCCAGTCATTACACCACATCCGTCTGCTAGTTTACCATACATGGCGAGTCTGAACTTACCAGACTTAGCCAAGATAACCAATGATCCTATCAGACACGACCCTTCGTGGCCTCACATGCCCACCAAACTCCCCTCCGACATCCCTAAGTATGAGGGCAAGGCAGGTGAGGACCCCCAGAACCATATTATGTCCTTCCATCTATGGTGTTCCTCCAACTCCATAGTGGATGACTCTGTCCGCCTCCGTCTGTTACAGCGCACCTTCACTGGCTCTGCAGCTAAGTGGTATATCGAGCAGCCCCATGGGACCCATGCCACCTTTACCTCCCTTGCCTCGACCTTCCTGCAGTTCTTTCAATTACTTGTTCGCTATGATGTGGGAGTCGAGATCCTACTGTCTTGCAGACAGAACACGGCCACCCACAGCACTGACCACATTCATGAGTGGCATCGACGCTGAAGCCTCTGCAAAATCAAGTTAGATGACCATATCTTCTTAGATTGGTTTCTAAAATCCCTCCTCCCTCTCATTGCCAAGGATGTGGCATCCGATTGACCACAGTCGGAAGAAGAGGCCATCCTCAAAGCCCAACAGTTTGACCTCATTTACGCCCAGTTGGGCTATCTCTACACCATTATACCGGACGCCCCTCAGGGCGATTCATCCCAACACGATGCGTCGGGGGCATCCCATGCCGCAAATGGCATCATTGGTCATATTACCCCGCATCCCCAACCCTTTTCCATTGCACATCCTAGCCATGGCCTCGACCTTTCGCGGGATACATCTCAAACTGGAGCAACCAATTCATATGCTCCCATGGCACATCACCACCATACCCACGGACCCTCATGTCCACCTCAGTGCTTTGGTCATGCACCACCTGCATACGCCCCCCTAGCCGCACCTCAACCAATGTATTACCCACAGCAAGCTGCAACAGCTAACCCAACACCTCCAATAGCTCAGGGTTACCAACAACCCCAGCAGGTAACTGGACCACCTCCAGCCCCACCAGCTTATTATCTACTGCAACCTGCTCCTGCACCTGCGGTAAACCAAAATCCTCCCACTGCCCAAGGGCAAGTGCACACACAACACAATCAGCCCCAACATCAAAACAACCAGCGTAACCAGGGTGGGAAACAAAACCGTGGAAGAGGACGTAATTGCGGCAACAATCAACAACATAATCAAGGTCCACCACCTCCCAATCCCCCAAATAACAACAATGCTGCTCCTCCCAACTAGAATTCGGATCGTCATCCCAGGCAGCCCAAAAACAATAACCTCAGAACAAACCATCCTTGTTCTATTTGCGGGGTCTATGGCCATTAGACATATGCTTACCCATATTTGGAGCGAGCTCGGTAACTTTGGACTGACGATGCCCATCGTCAAGGGAAAGCGGCTCCTCAGGCGCCACCCAACCCTCCACCACCTCAACATCAACCTTTGGTGCTACAAAACCCCTTTCCAATCCAAGGCGTAGTGAACACTCAGCCGTTATCTCCCCCTCTGGGAAATGCACCACCACAAAAAATCACTTATGTCGCTCCTGATCAACCTATGTTCGATTCAGATACCCACCACTTGCTAATGATGTCATCCGCAGATGCCAACCTCCAAACCCGCCGGAACCAATATGGCTCCACCCCTGAAGCCCCTCCCGTCGACAAGCACACTAACGTTCATCCCACGGATCAGACGTTACATATACCCCCGGCTCCACTCGATGGCGCTTCTAAAGCACCTCGCTTCCCACTTCGTCGCATCAACAATAATCCCAATGCTTGCGCTGCATCGAATTACAACATTGTAGATGACTTAGCCCAGTCTCCTGCAGCCATGTCTGCTTTAGAAGTCTTAAAAAACTGTCCTTCACAGCGTAAGACTTTGCTCTCTGCCATTGGCGTTATTGACCCCAATGATTCACAACTGATGGCATTCGATTCGGACCAATCCGAACCACACCTACCTTCCACTTTAGCATTCCAAGTTTCCGTTTCCGTTCAAAATCTTGTCATCCATCGGTGCATTATCGATGAAGGTGCCTCTACATGCGTTATGTCCACATTCGTTTGGTATAAGTTGGGATCCCCTACTCTCCAGCAGTCCACCACCGCGTTGCGAGCCTATGATGGCCGTTCGGCTCAACCCCAAGGTCTGTTAACTAATGTCCCCATCCAGCTGGCTGGTAAAACCGTGCTCATTGACATAGAGGTCATCAATGCCCAACTTGATTATAACCTCTTACTTGGTCGCAGCTACATGTATGCCATGCGGGCGGTTGCCTCATCCGTTTTTCATACCATGATGTTCCCCCATGATGGATGCGTGGTTAAGGTCGAACAACTCACCTATTACGATCCCAAGGCCCCCGCTGCACCCGAAAATGTTCTCCCCATGATTGAACAACCTGTTTGTGGTGCAACTACCTCATTTGTTTCCTCCGTGGGACCGGGACTTTACTCCGACACACCGATGACTTCTACATTCCAATCCATTCCACCCCCGTCACCAGCGCCCAAAGTATCTGACTTATGTACCCTATCCCATAATACACAACCACTCAACAATCAAACGCCCTTGTTACCTAAACCACCATTGGTCCCTAGTCACATTGGTGTTACACCCATCCACACAATCCCCTTTCTATTCCCTCCCTCGGGAGTAGTAAGCGCCCCAGTTATGGCTACCCTTAGTCTCCCCGGGTTAACCTTGGGATTACCCGTGTGGTATATTTCGCCTCCCGTTCCCCCGCCGACACCAAATGTCATCCTGCAACCGGTGAAACCCATTGTCACTTCTACTCAACCACCTCCCAGTATCACTAACCCTTCGTCATCTACGAATCCCCCTCCTCTCATCAGGCCCATTGGGGGCAGAGGCCCACAACCATACACTGCGGTACCCCCACCCAAAGTAGTTAAACCTTCCCCCGTGTTCCATGCTCCTCCTAAATGCTCATTGTGTGACGAGTTAGGCCATCCAACTCATCAATGTCCACAGTTACCTGCATTACAGGAACACATGCAAATGCTTGACGATGACCCCAACATCCCGGTTGTCAAAATCGACTCAAACCCCAAGACTCGTGACAAATCACTGCATACCAACCACCCTTGCGCGATATGCGGTATTTACGGCCACTACTCACATCACTGTCCTGACATCCCAGATTACAGAATAGCATTGTATGAGTTGAATAATGTCGACTTAGAAATATCTCCTCCCCTCATCGAGGAAATCTACCCTCCCGTATCATCCTCATCCGGAGAGATTAAGACCGTTTATATGATCTCTTCGACTACTACTACCTTGTCAACCGATTTGACCACTCAAAGTTTCCGCAATGATGAGGCGATTCTAGAGGCTCTTACTGCCCCTGATTACCCCTGGGAAGATATGCACCATCGTTCATATTTCCTCCCAGAAGAGACCTCATCCACCACCGCTACCCAATTCACGGTTGAGTCCAAAGATTCCCCTCCTACTAAAGTCGACTGGTTTAAGGATCCTATTCCTACTCCTGATGCCTTTGAGGAAGGTAACATGGCCAATATCTCACCCGTCATCCACATCGATATCTCTGACCCACCTGGTGCCCTTGAAATCATTACATTAGGAGCCTCCTGCAGTCAGCGTAAGATTGGAGAATACAACAAACTGTTCCAAGAATTCCGTGATGTCTTTGCTTGGTCCTATACCGAAATGCATGGTCTTGACCCCGCCATTATAGAGCACCACATTGACACGTGGCCTGATACCCCCCCTGTTCGTCAGCAACAGTGACCCATTCATCCCCCACCATCTTCCTCCTCGGAAGAAATTAACACTATCTACACGATTTCCACTGGATTCCCCTCTGTCCGGTCGGCCCCTTCCATTGATCCCTTTGACACACATGTTCAACCCTTTCAAATCGACGAGGAAACCACATGTCCACAACATGGGGGCAAGCCCAAAACCTTGCCTACTCATCATCATCGTGATTCTCGTCGGAGATACTGGGGGCATCCACCCCATAAAGGGAATCCCCCATCATCATATCATCACTTCAGTATGCTACCACAGCCCACAGCCTCATGGTATAACACCCCGCCAGCAGTTGCTCAATGCCCTATTGATCTCTCTCTGAGACAACATCTACACCACATTGACACCTCTGAGTTAGGGGGCATAATAGATTACCTCGACCCCGGGATAGGGGGCATGATCAATCATTTTGAACCTTCCCCATCATCTCTATCTCAACACCTCAATGAGCCCATCGTTCAAACCAACACATATGTGATCCACAATCACAAACCCCATGCACATAGCATGGGGGCAGGTCATTAACCCTGCTCACTTTTTCACATTCGTGATCTCAACCATTTTTGAGGTCACGTGTCACTTGTATATTTGAGTTGATTTTATACACATAGTATTTCCCCCCGCGGGTCATCATTTCTCCCCACCACTACATCATTGGCTTGGTGGGCTCACCTTTATTTGTAGCCATTTTTTAACCTAGTTATTTGCTTTGACCATTCTTAAGTCCTTATGACTTCCGTTTTTCACACCATTTGCACCGTCGGATTCAGTTTTCCGCACTCGTGTTGACGCTTAAGATCATTTCTCGCTCTCATGCCCAGATTTTCTGGGCATTTTTTTCCATGCCCCCTCGTCGCCTCGGTTTGTGTGCCACATCGATCGTCGTCCATTTTTGATGAGTCTTATATCGCCGGATTCAGTTTTCTGTGCTCGTGACGACGCTTGAGATCATTTCTCGCTCTCACCTCCAGATTTTTTGGGCATCTTTTCCCATGCCCCCTCGTCGCCTCGGTTTACGTGCCACATCGGTCGTCGTCCATTTTTGACGAGTGTTATATTGCCGGATTCAGTTTTCCGCGCTCGTGATGATGCTTGAGATCATTTCTCGCTCTCACCTCCGTATTGTTTGGGCATTTTTTTCCATGCCCCCTCGTCACCTCGGTTTGCGGGCCACATCGACCGTCGTCCGTTTTTGACGAATCTTATATCGCCGGATTTAGTTTTCCGCGCTCATGATGATGCTTGAGATCATTTCTCACTCTCACCTCCAGTTTTTTCGAGCATTTTTTCCATGCCACCTCGTCGCCTCGGTTTGCGTGCCACATCGACCGTCGCCTATTTTTGACGAGTCTTATATCGTCGGATCCAGTTTTTCGCGCTCGTGATGATGCTTGAGATCATTTCTCGCTCTCACGCCCATATTTTTTGGGCACTTTTTCAAAATGCCCTCCCATCACCTCGGTTGGCGTGCCACATTGGCCGTTGCCCCTTTTTGACAATCTTTATGTCACCGGATTCAGTATTCCGCACTCATGATGATGCTTGAGACCTTTTCTCGCTCTCACCAATCCCTTTTTGTTTGGTATAATTTTACCCCTTTTTCGGGCCGAGAAATCCCTTTTACGAAAAAGGCACTTAGGGAGTTTCTGTTAAGCTCTTTTCTGACTCCTAAAACAATGAAAAGATCGTCGAGCAACCTTGCTTCCTTTCATGCTCACTAAACGTATCTGAAAGGGCGTCTACCTGGTATAAGTTCACCCCTTTTCCGGACCTTGTAGACTAATTACGAAAGAGGAATACTCTAGTCACCTTGGCTAGAAGAGTTCTCCATTTGCATCATTTTATGCTTTTTCGGGCCTTGGAGACTAACTTACGAAAAAGAACACCAATGGAGTCCACTTACCGCTTTCAGACTCTCTAAACATGAAAGCAACCACGAGCAATCACCATCCTGGGCTCGTAAAACCAACAGGAAAGTACTCACAACCACTGCAGAGTCTTCTTATCATTTTCAGAGTCCTTAAAAATGAAAGCACTCATGAGCACGAACAGTCCTGGGCTCACAAAATCCATACGACAGTACCATTTCAGAGCACACTTTTATACCTTCTTGGAGCTCATTAAAACTACGAAGAAGGACACAATGGTGCTTCTTGGTACCACAACAGATCATGTCTACTCATATGGAAGCTTCCCCATTTTGGTCACCTTTGTTCAGAGTATTCTGCGGTATGTTACCCTGAGAATCCCTTGACAGCACCCATCAGCTTGATCCCCAAGAGTCAACACATACCCTTCAGTGCCTAAAAGCTATGATCCCCACACCTACAAGTCAGTTCCCTACGCTGCCAGGTCAACCATGTCATCATGCTCTAAAAAAAGGAAGTTTGAGTCTACCCATATATGACCCCAGTTACTTCCCATCCCCACAAGTATGTCAGTCCTACCATCAGTACTACCACACTTCAGTTCTACACCTTGCGCTCCTATCAAGGAAACATCATTGCCTTGTTAGTTGCTGGTCTCCCTCTGTCGACGACAACCAAATTTATTCCAGAGGATAGACCTAGAGGTCCCTGTGTCTTGGACTCATCACCATTTATGATGAGTGCCTACGAATCATTTCGAGAAGAGTCCTCAGTGCCTCTCCAAATGGTTGTTTCTCACATGCTCGACTTCAACACCTTGATCGCATCGTTGAGACTCGCATAGGGTATTGGTCCTTTCAGTTATCAGTCGAAGACCTCAGACACCACCTGACTGTTCCACATTTGAGAGTCTATTAATGGAAACAACCAGTTACATTTTTTCTATCTATATCCGGGTTGCGCATGCCGACAGTATTCAGATGTACCCCAGTTTTATACTCCCTCGAGTATACAGTTATATGTACTTCTCGGAGACGACTCATAGTCATTGAGTCCCTACAGATGTTGGACACCTTCAGTTTCAGCAGTTCATCAGTTATTCCAGTGTATCAGTTATTGAAATCAGTCATGTTATGATCATGAGTACATCCCAAATTAATGTCCCCTCTGGACCATCATGATGTGCCAGTATATTTTTTATTTTTCAGGTCCCCCTTCTTGGGACTAATTGTTTATATATGTCTTGATAAGAGCATGGGTATGCCCGCCTCATCCATTATCAGAGATTATTCCTCATTCATATTGAGGCCTTGTAATATTGTTTATTTTTTGCAGCTTCCAAGGGCCATGGATCCAGTCTCCAATCGGTCTCTTCTCCTCCCCAAACCCCAGAAAAACGACAAAAGAACTATGATGTCTATCGGCCATACGATGAGCTCCTGCCCTCACACATCAGGAGGCAATCTGTTAACACCTAAAAAGTGCTCACTAGCTCATTTCCTTATTCACATGACCCATTTGTCCACTTTTCCACCATTTGAGCCTCTAAAGCCACCAAAAGGTCACCAAAAGACCTTAATACACCCCTTTTCCCACTCAAAATGATTATTTTTCCTCAAAAAGCATAAAAAACCCTCAAAAAGGGTCCAAAATTCCCAAAAATATTAAAAAAGGAATAAAAATATTAAAAATATTCAAAAAAGGAAAAAGGAGGGAAAAGGTACCTAAACCATGTTGGTCAATACCATTGGTTTCCACAAAACCATAATGGTATTCCCCACCACCAAAAACTATAAAAAGGTGGTAGGGGCTCCTCACTTTCCATCCATCCATCTTCCTATCCTCATGCTGCCAAAATCTCCCATGAGCGTTTGGCCATTGTAGCTACCTTGGAGAAGGGACCTTTGGAGTTTGGAGCTGCTCACCCTTGGAGCTACTCAACAATCTTCATCACTTGGAGGTATTATCATTGCAAGCACTTGCTTGCCCTTATTCTTAATACAAAGTTATTCTTTATTCTATTTCTTGTTCTTGTTTTCAATTTAAAAGTTTATTATGATATGCACATGCTAGTTTAGTTTTAGTTTTAGATTTACAATTGTTTTTGCTTTAATATTTAAAACTGCTGCTACTAGTTAGCAGGTGCCCATTGCACTAAGCTTGGTTGCAAAACCAAGCCAACAGTTTTTGGCGACTCCGCTGGCCCAGAACTTTTAGATCTCAAATTTTTCTTTAGTTCTTAGTTTTTGTTAGTATTAGTTAGTTTAATTCATAGATCTGCCACCCTAGACAGCAGATCCATTGCTGTTCTAGATCTTGGCCCATTCTATTGCCATTAACAGCCCGAAATGTTCAATTTTCGGGTTCGTTTTTCGACGTCCGTGTACGGCTTTCACCTCGCTGATTTTTGCCCAACAGTCGCGCGGCTCATCGCGACTGCGCGACCCTTTTCCGCACGGCTCACCGCGGCTTCGTGGCCAACTTGCGTGCCTCGGTTAGAATCTACCATCATCATTTGCCCCCTCATCGTGGCTTCGCGGCCGGACACAGGCCCCAACTGCCCGCATCTCCCACTCCCTCAGAGATCTCAGACTCAATGCGTTGTTCTGCGCAATAGCCCCCGACACACAAAATATCTCTACGAGATCCTCAATATCCAACCTAGCCGGGATCCTTTGCTAGAGCTCCCCTACCTCCCCTAAGTGAGGAAACCCAGTAAGAAAATAAACGTCAGAAAGGGTGATCTCTAACCTCTCACCCCCCACTAGGAAAGCAACCTCTGCTGGAACCTAGAAACCTACCAATTTGTTCAGCAACTCTCTGACTGAACGCATTGGTGCAATCTGAGTGAACTTTAGGATCCCGCCTGCAGCCAAGGCCTACCGGACACCCTGGTTCATCCGAATCTGCTCCGTCAAGTCCTCATCCATCTCTTGCTCCCACCATGATACTAGCGGCCTCCTCAACATCCTCCCAAAAAAAAAAACAAAGGAAATTTTTTTAGAATTTAAAAAAATAAAAATAAAAATTCCATCGTGGCTTTCAGGCCTTTAGCCGTGATGATCATCATGGCTTTTCCATCAAAAGCTGCGATGATCATCGCAGGTATCAACCGTGCACCCGTGATGAACATCGCGGGTATTGGCCCCACAGTCGCGATGAACATCGCGATTATTAGCTAAATAGCCGCGATGAACATCACGACTATCGGCCCCAAACCTGCGATGTTCATCGCGGAAAAGGATGCGAAACCCGCGATATTCCACGTTGGAATGCCAAAGTGGAATTTCGTGGTTTTCGGGGGCCCGCCGCCAACCAAAAGCAAATAAATTAAAAGGCTAAGGCAAATAGGATTACCTGGAATTCCCGGAACGAAAATCCAACGGTTGAATCTGCCACAAATCAAGAAAGAGCTCTGACCTCACTCAATTGCTCTGTGAAACTCGCACATAACAATGACACATGTCACTTTGGGCCCACACCCTATTTATAGAAATTTGACCATTTTTCCAATAGTGATTTCGGTATCATGCGATGTCCGTTTTTCAAACCGTTGGTACCGTTGGAATCAGCACCACGAGAACTTCATGATAGTCCTCCCCTTTTCTCGATTCCACCAGGTCCATTTTTGGGTATTTTTTCCATGCCCCTTGTCGCCTCGATTTGCGTGCCACATCGGCCATCGTCTGTTTTTGACGAATTTTATATCCCTGGATTCATTTTTCTGTGCTTGTGATGATGCTTGAGATCATTTCTCGCTCTCACCTCCAAATTTTTCGGGCACCTTTTCCCATGCCCCTCGTCGCCTCGGTTTGCATGCCACATTGGCTGTCGTCCGTTTTTGACAAATTTTATATTGTCGGATTCAGTTTTCTACGCTCATGATGATTCTTGAGATCATTTCTCACTCTCACCTCCAAATTTTTTGGGTACCTTTTCCCATGCCCCTCGTTGCTTCAGTTTGCGTGCCACATCGGCCGTCGTCCATTTTTGATGAATTTTATATCATCAGATCCAGTTTTCCATGCTTGTGATGATGCTTGAGATCATTTCTTGCTCTCACACCCAGATTTTTTGGGCATCTTTTACATGCTCCCTCGTCGCCTCGGTTTGCGTTCCACATCGGACGTCATCTATTTTTGACAAGTTTTATATCCTCGGTTTCAATTTTTCACACTCATGATGATGCTTGGCATCATTTCTCACCCTCACCCTCATAATTTTCGGGCATTTTTTCAAAATGCCACTCATCACCTCGGTTTTCATGCCACATCGACCGTCACCCATTTTTGACGAATTTTATACTGCCGGAGTCATTTTTCTACACCCATGACGATGCTTGAGACCATTTCTCGTTCTCATCAATACCTTTTTGTTCAGTATAATTTTATCCCTTTTTCGGGCTAAGCAATTCCTTTACATAAAAGACACTTAGGGAGGTTCTGTTCAGCTCTTTTCTGACTCCAAAAACAATGAAACGATCGTTGAGCAACATTGCTTCCTTTCATGCTCATTAAACGCATCTGAAAGGGCATCTACCTGGTATAAGTTTACCCCTTTTCCGGACCTTGTAGACATTGGCTAGAAGAGTTCTCCATTTGCATCATTTTACGCTTTTTCGGGCCTTGGAGACTAACTTACGAAAAAGAACACCAATGGAGTCCACTTACCATTTTCAGACTCTCTAAACATGAAAGTGACCACGAGCAATCACCATCCCGGGCTCATATAAATCCACAGGATGGTACTCCACCACCACTGCAGAGTCTTCTTATCATTTTCAGACTCCTTAAAAATGAAAGCACTCATGAGCATGAATAGTCCTGGGCTCACAAAATCCACAGGACAGTACCATTTCAGAGCACACTTTTATCCCTTCTTGGAGATCATCAAAACTATGAAGAAGGACCCAATGGTGCTTCTCGACGCCACAACAGATCATGTCTACTCATATGGAAGCTTCCCCATTTTGGTCACCTTTGTTCAGAGTATTCTGCAGTATGTCACCCTGAGAGTCCCCCTACAGCATCCATTAGCTTGTCTCCCCACAGTCACTGCAATCTACAATACATACCCTTCAGTCCTTAAAGCGATGATCCCCGCACGTACAAGCCATTTTCCTACGTTTCCAGGTCAACCATGTCATCATGCTCTGAACAAAGGAAGTTTGAGTCCACCCACTCTATGACCCCAGTTTTTTCCCATCCCCACAGTATGTCAGTCCTATCATCAGTACTATCACACTTCAGTTGTACACCTCACACTCATATCAAGGAAACATCATTTCCTTGAGAGTTGTTGGTCTCCCTCTGTCAACGCTAGCCAAATTTATTCCAGAGGATATACCTAGAGGTCCCTGTGCCTTGGACTCATCACCATTTATGATGAGTTCCTATGAATCATTTCGAAAAGAGTCCTCAGTGCCTCTCCAAATGATTGTTTCTCACATGCTCGACTTCAACACCTTGATCGCATCATTGAGACTCGTATAGGGTATCGGTCCTTTCAGTTATTGGTTGAAGACCCCGAATATCATCTGACTCTACCACAATTGAGATTTTAATTAAGTAAACAACCAGTTACATCTTCCTATGCATATCCGGGCTGCGCTTGGCAATAGTATTCAGATGTAACCCAGTATACAGTTACATGTACTACTCAGAAGTTGACTCACAGTCATTGAGTCCCTACAGATGTTGGACACCTTTAGTTTCAGCAGTTCATCAACCCTTCTGATACCTTTGTCAGAACGATTGTTGACTTTTTTCCAGTGTATCAGTTATTCAGATCAATCATGATATGACCATGAATATGTCCCAGCATTGTGTCCCCTCCGGACCATTATGATGTACCAACAGATTTTTATGTATTTCTTCATGGCTCCCTTCGTGGGCCTAATTGTTATGTATATGTCTGGATACGAGCATGGGTATGCTTGCCTCGTCCATAGTTAGAGATATCCCTCATTCATTTTGAGTCCATGTAATATTTTTCAGTTTTTGCAGCTTCCAAGGGGCCGTTGCTCTAGTCTCCAACCGGTCTCTTCTCTACTCCAAACCCCAGGAAAAATACAAAAGAGATATGATGTCTATCGGCCATACGATGAGCTCCTGTCTTCCCACATCAGGGGGCAATCTGTTAACACCCAAAAAGTGCTCACTAGCTCATTCCCTTATTCACATGACCCATTTGTCCAATTTTCCACCATTTGAGCCTCTAAAGCCATCAAAAGGTCACCAAAAAGACCATAATACACCTTTTTCCCCTCAAAATATATATTATTCCTCAAAAAACACAAAAAGCCCTTAAAAAGGGTCCAAAATTCCCCAAAAATATTTAAAGGGAATAAAAATATAAAAAATATTCAAAAAAGGAAAAAGAGGGAAAAAGAGACCTAAACCATGTTGGTTAATACCATTGGTTTCCTCAAAACCATAATGGTATTCCCCATCACCAAAAACTATAAAAAGGTGATAGGGGCTCCTCACTTTGCATCCATCATCCATCCTATCCTCATGTTGTCAAAATCTCTCTTGAGTTCTTTGACCATTTTAGCAAATCTTGGAGAAGAGACCATTGGAGCCTGGAGCATCTCAACCTTGGAGCTGCTCAACACCAAACATCCTCACCATTTGAGGTATTATAATACAAAAAATATTCTTTGTTACATCTCTTGTTCTTTCTGTTAATCTTTTCAAGTTTATTTTTATATGCACATGTTAATATTAGATTCAGATTTATAATTGTTTTTGCTTTTATTTGAAGAATGCTATTACAAGTTAATAGGTGCATATTTGCACATGCATGGTTGAAAAACCAAGAAACACAAAGAGGATCTTGCATTATGTGCAAGGGACAAAGACCCATGGTCTTCACTATGCAGTTGGGTCTCATTTGAACCTAGTTGGGTTTACAGACTCTTATTGGGATGGAGATAGCTCAGATCAGAAGTCTACATCCATTTTTTTTTTCATGATTGGATCTGAACCTATCTGTTGGTCGAGCAAAATGTAGATTGCTTTATCTCTTTCTTCAGTTGAGTTTGAGTACAAAGGTGTAGTGAATGCAACTACATAGTGCATTTGGTTGCGGGGTATCTTGTCAAAGTTTGGGATTCACTCCAGTACTCCACCAGTCATCTATTGTGACAATCAGAGTGCTATCAATATTTCTACAGATTCGGTTCTGAGACAGAGAACCAAACATATTGAGATACACATACATTACATCCGAGGATTGGTGCATGACAGTACCATCACACTGCTCTACTGTCCTATGGAAGAGAAGATTCCAAATATCTTCACTAAGTCCTTATCCATGAATAAGTTCACTTACCTCTGATCCCTTCTTGGGGTGAGTGATGCAGATGCTTGATTAGATTTTTGCAGTCTATGTTGAGGGGGAGATTTCTTCCCACTGGGGTTTCCCTCTTTCCTCACATTTTTTATTTAGATTATTGTATTGGGTGACCTTTGGTCTTAGTTACCAGGGACCTTTTTTTTCAATTCTACGTCCTCATAGTCTGACTTGTGGGGGGCTGTTGGAATATTCTCACCATCATCATTTGTATTTCAATGCATGCATACTACATGCATCCACTCATCAGTATGTTAGTCTCCCAGCACCTAGTGCTTATTTTTGAGCCGCCAGGAGCCTGATTCTGCTTAGTATTATCCCTCCTAGCCACTGATGCGCCCTTGTTTCCATCATTGGAGTACAACTACGCCTTATTCCAATGATTTAGCAAATCTATAAGTTAGTTCCATGATTTGGGGGCCAGTTCCTTGATTTGAGGACTGATTGCTCAGTTAACTGACTGTAGCTCGTAGATTGACTGCTACAAAGACTAGAGTAGCTCTACTTGACCACTGACAGGTGAAATGCGCCCTCCTTGGAGTCTCCTTCCCTACATTTGTGCTCACATGACTCAATCAGACTCAGTTAGACTAAGATTGACTGATCTTTGACTATATGTGACTACTACCACTTATTGGGTGATGTTTCCAATGCACTCCAAGCCACACCTTAAGGAGAATTCGAATCACCTTCACTGATATCGAATTCATTCTATTGTATTATCATATTTTTTCCAGCTTACAGTTAATGAATGTATCAACAACAATTTCTCACATCTTTCGAGTTTCATGTGTGAATTTTGATCATATTCTTTCTATTCTTATCTGCAATTCTTTGAGTGAAATTGTGAGGTTTGTTCAAGCTAAAGTGATCTCCTCCTGTGGAATTTCACAATGGATAGATGAATGGAAGATTTCCGTTAGCGATGATCAAATTTCATACCCAGAGGATGGGAAGCCGACAAATGTACCGAAGACACAAGCTGAAACAAGGGACTTGGATGATGAGGATGAAGGTGTGGATGACCAATCCTGCACCACAAGCTATGATGCATCGAAAAACACTTTGACAAATTCAGAGCTGGATTCCCAACGACAATAATCCAAAACAAATCATAGAATGGAGAGAGGTGATGGGATTACTACCATTGGTCTCCCTGACAACCAAATAAATAAGTTGCTTGATAAAATGACAACTGTGGTGGAGGAGAACCACGCAAAGGTAACACAACATGCGACAGAGTACTTTCATCAAGTGTCACAATTATTGCAGACACTAAGCAATGCAATTATGGAAACAAGGGTGCAACCAGGACATGCAGAGCCAATTTCATCAGAAGTGCGATGGGTCGATGTTGATATCGGCACTCAACAACGGATCGTATAGGTGTTACCTAGTGTGATCGCCACGGGAAATGAATAATTGGACGTCGCATTGTGAGGATAAGACACTATCAACATATATTTGAATATGTTGTTGATGGTTATACTTCATCACACTCACACTGGGGTGAGTGAAGAAATCAATGGACAGGAAGCATCAATGCATGATCAAATGATCACCTATAAATGAAAGCTAAGAAGCATTAAAGTGGAGGTTGAATGACTCTGTAAGGAAAAGGAGACGGTAATGAATGAAATAGAAAAGACGAGGAAGGATATGAGGAGATTGGAACATGCCATATCCATGGCATGTGAAGATGTGACGAAAATAGGAAAAGAAATGATCACGGAAGCTAAGGCGTTGAGGTTGGGCACAATTATTGCAAATCTTCAGAAAGCTAATGAGGAATCATAAACAAGGGTAGTTCCGAGCACACCACCAGAGAAAGTGGAAGAAAGGAGGAACTTCATTGAGGATGTTGCGAAATAAATCACAAAATTAGATAAAGCAGCACAAAGCATTGCAGAAGAAGCCTTGTAGTTTTGGGGAAGTCTCGTGCAAGACAAGTAGTTGCACCAGCTCAACGTGTAACTTGGAGAGGAAGAGTAAAAGTTAGAAGTATTGAGGGGATCACTAACAGTGATTCCCCTACTGGCGTAGATGATGAAAGCGATGGAACTGAAAGAATTACAACATCATGTCAACAAGGCGCGAACGAGGAAACAAAGAAGAATTGCGCAGTTGGATGAGTTGCATTCAAAAGCAGAGCAACTGGTAGTTGAAACGATGCCATTAATGACGCAGATAAAGTAAAATCTAGAGAAAGTGTAGCAGATAGGAGGCGAGCACCCAACATAGAAATAGGTTGAAGACTGAACAATGCTCAAATCCACGACAAAGGAAGATGTAAACCAAATCAAGGTAGCTTACGAAGAGTTCAAGAAGTAGGTGGATGCACTAGCAGCGTCTGGATGAGGTGGCTCGATGGCGAGCCACAAGTTTGTGTTGGGGGCCTGTTGGCATGGGGCTAAGTCACAAAAGTTTTGGTACAATCGGTAACAAAAGGGACAACGACAAGGGTAAAGGACTAGTTGCGGAGCGCAACAAAGTGAATAAAGAAGAAGTGAAGCTGCTAATGTGAAGTAATTAGTTAATTAGTTAATGGGTCACTTTGCGAAGTGGACCACCTTTGTAACGGCCAAGTGAGCCTGTAAATATGAGTAGCATTGTAAGCTGAAGGGAATTTTATGTTTGTCATATTTAATCTTTTTCATCTTGATTTTGATCTCCGGATCTGACGTGGTATTGGTTCTGCGGATGTGTATCTCTGATTCTGTGATGTGTAAGACAGACTGAAGAGTAATGAGAAGGATCATTTTTTCTATGTCTTTTTCGCTTTTGTAACTTGTTGTAGTGTGATTGAATATGTGTTATTGTAGTATTGATGAATTTATGCTATCACAGCATGGTTAAATATGGTTTATGAATGAATTTTTAATGTCGCAGTCGTGTTATGTATCTCAGATCGGTTAGGTATGCTTCTATAATATATTATTGTGTAGATATGATTAGCATGTTATGATGTGAATGATGATTATGTTAATCTCTGGGTTACATTGTGATTTAATGTGAATAATGCATGTCTTCTTATACCTGTGGAAGACCAGTTCCTGCAACCCCCTTATGTATCTTGGGTGCGACCTCACTCACTCTACGAGTGTTGCTGGAAAGGATAAACCCTTTCCGGGATGATATCTATGGGAGTTTGTGTCGAGCTTTGTTGACATAGTGCGAAGTGAACCCCCGTCGAAAGATCTGTGTCAACACTTCCTCTTACACAAAAGAAACATATTTATCCACAGTGAGTGACCCTAAATGACCTTCCTGCCTATTCTCTTCTGTTCTAATGGATTGATTCGGATCCTAGGTGGATGAATCTCCCAGAGACTCCTACATAGAATGCAAAATTTCAAGCTCCATGCTCTCTTTAGTGGATCTCTCTTCCCCAACCTGGTGGCCACACATGTTGGGATGAAAAGATCCACATTTGGACAGCCCGCTCATCCTATGATGCATCATATGCACAATAATAACAACCCTCCAATGGAGTCTCTAAGCAACCAAAATTGGGCTCAAAGTATACCCTCTCAGTCAATTTAAACAAGTGATTGCAGTAATGGATACCATAAATGGCCTTGTTACATTGAATTTGTCCAATCCGAGACTCATCATGTGGATTTGAACTTGCATCCCTTTAAAACTTAATTTCCAAGCCATGTGAACCTGCAATCCAATCCTTCCCAGACTAGAATAGGTGCAATTTGATATACCAGTCATAATAATGGAACATCTAGCGTTAAAACCACCTCATCCTCATAGCTATTGCATTTCCAGACATTAAGGATGATGCATGCACAACCTCGGTATTGTTAAATGTGCATTTCCTGGTGTCACCCACATGGGGAGGTAAATTAACCATTGTAACTCCCATTGTAAAACACCTATGAATTTCCCACAGAGAAATATGGGTTCTAAACACCATTGGTATATGTACCAACAATTCACATTTAAAAAAAAATACCAACTTGGACTTCATCTACTTGACTCCCAAATGAATAGAATTTTAAATTGTATGAGCATGTTGAATCTCCTTGTGGGTTTTCTATTTCAAACATTTGATTCAACTAAAATCAATCCTCCAAGTCAAATCAATAGAACATATAAATCAAAACATGCATGAGGGAGGTGAAGGATGAAATGGACCCAATTTTTAATTTTTTGGTCATGTATGTCCTTTCCTTTCTCTAGAGTACATATTCGAGCACATACCTTGAGCACAAAGGGAAAGGTGAATTTGTTAGAATTTATGCCAATCTGTTGCATTTGATAAAAAAACATAGCTGCATACTTACACAACTGATTCCGCATAACATTTAATAATGGAATTCAATAGGAAAACATTTGTTTTAGATGTTTTGTCAAACACTACACGTGCATTTTCCACATTGCCGCAAGAAATGTACATGTTAACGAGTTTGGATCCTAAGATAATATTTTGATCAAGACCATTTATAAGAATATTAACATGGACTGTGTTAAGTTGTTTTATGTTTTTGCTTTCCTACAACAAAGAAGCATAACTATCAATGCCAAGTGGAACATATGAACCCATTGTGTCATACTTGAAACCAACATTACCCATTAAGTTATACCTACACTTATATTTGAAGTAGTTGGATCTCATGAATATGTTCGAATAAATATGAGTGGCATTCTTTAATGCTAACTGAGGATTCATTTGAGTATCACCACACCATAAAAATAAAGTTATTTCAATATAAATTGAGCATACCTAAAAGAATATAGCATTGCTAATAATGATATAAAAAACCACTTCTATCAAATTCATTATAAAATCTATAGCATTTTTAAATAGCATGTAAAATCTCTTATCTTCTTTCATTACATAATGATTATAAAATCTCTATTCTCACAAATCAATTGGTTATGAAATCTAATTCTCTGTAGCTTTGATATCTATGGAAACCCTCTTTTTTTGACAGTAAGGGTAGTAATTTTATATTAAAGAGAGAGGAAAATATCCTCGTTCAAAACAAAGATACATCCAAGTTCTATGCCTCTGGCCTGAATGTTCAAAATCAAAGAGATATCTAACTAATGATCCACAAAATTAGAGGCCCTATTACCACTTCTAGCTATTACGTAGTGATAAATGTATATCTTGACATACTTTTCTAATAGAAATTGAAATCTACAAAGCATAAAGACTTAAACTAGAATTGCCAAGGAACTTATTATTCAAATTTCAGAAAAGGTGGTTGGGAATATGAACCTTCTATTGCATATTTTTCCTTCAGCTTCATCTACAATGCTCTCACTGCTACCTCCAGAGCTTCAATTCTATCTTCCAAATCTTGAGAATGCTCTCGTTGATGGTCATAGTTATCACCCAGAATGATCAAATGGCACTGGAATTTCCCACACTCTACTACCCAAAGATGATCCTCCTCATCCTACCAATCCTCTCATCGTCATTCCCTAGCTCTAATGTCTTGTTTGGGATTCTTGACTCTTCATCTAATATTGCAAAAATTGAGGGACAGGCGCCTCACGCCATGTTCTGCACAATAGTCTGCTTCCTCAACCCACCCATCACTTTCCATCTTCATCTTAATATGGTTATACCACCACCCGAAAATGCAAGCAACCAAGACCTATTCTATGCAATTCAAAACGTTTTTCTCTAAACTAGGCACGAAGAAAAGACCTTGCATCATGCCAATTTAACTGCCTCTTCACATCGTTGCTATGAGAATCAGTCACAATTTCCCACATTTCGCAATAAATTATCCAAATCATGAGATTGTGAAACTTGATCCATTCATTATGAATGATTCTTTCAATAAACTGATCCACATCCATTTCCATTAAGGTCTCTTGCACCATCCGCTTGTAAGAAAATAAGAAGAACATACAGATCCTACCCTCAAATTCCTATTGCATTAAATTCCAAATAATGACTAAAAGAGGAGAAGGATTGTAATATCTGTATCCAGATATTCTCATGTTGTGATCGTGTACGAATCACAATAAGACTATTTAAGTGAATAATCAACCAATAGAAAATAACTCAATTTGGAAAGAATAAATAATATTGAATATATATTGATGAGAGATGATTACATTACAATTTGATGGACCATTTAAATATGGTGTTATGTTCTTTTTCAATGGAAAGGTACATCTCTATCCATTCGATTAATTACATATCAATTTTATTTAATATTTGCTTAATTACTTTTCTTTTATTATTTAATTATTTGTTTATTGATATGTTTATATATATTTTTACGTGTTACATGGCCTTCCTCTTCAAAATGCTTTTTCCTCAAAGCATTAGTGATGAAGGTAGCATCTTTTTTTGTATATACCTTATAAAATTCGTTTATAATTTTAATATATTAAGTAAAACCATGTGCAGTTTCATATAACCATGTGTGGTTTCATAAAACCATGTGAAGTTTCATGAATGCTATTCTTTAACTTTTTTATTTTACTCTTCCTTTCTTTTGTTTTTCTCTTGAAGATAATTCTTTTTTTCCACTTCTTCTTTGTAATTTTTTTTAACTTCTTGTTCTCTTCTTCTTATTTGCAACGGAAATAATTACTTCTTTTCTCTTGTTTTTTTTCCCTTGTATTCTTAATTTACGGTTATCTTTGAATTTTGCAGCGGAATAATATATATATATATTTTATTAACTTGATTTGCTTCAAAGTTTCTATATATTTTTTATTAACTTGATTTGCTTCAAAGATGCGAGTGGACCTTATTTGGGCCAAAATCCTACTTTTGGACAAGGTCCTAGATTTTTGGGAAACACAAAAAATGATGGCCACAATCCAATGTGGATCAAAGATCCTTAATAAGAGAAGCTCCGAGAATGGTTTGTGGCCAAAGGCCAGAATCAAGCCCAAGAAGGGGCTCTGATACCAATGCAATATCCATATCCGGATATTCTCATGTTGTGATCATGTCCGAATCACTATAAGACTATTCAAGTGAATCGTCAACCAATAGAAAATAACTCCATTTGGAAAGAATAAATAATATTGAATATATATTGATAAGAGATGATTACATTACAATTTGATGGACCATTTAAATATGGTCTTATGTTCCTTTTCAATGGAAAGGTACGTCTCTATCTATTTGATTAATTACATATCAATTTTATTTAATATTTGTTTAATTACTTTTCTTTTATTATTTAATTATTTGTTTATTGATATGTTTATATATATTTTTACTTGTTACAAGGATCCTAAGGATTACAATTATATATGAAATCAGTTGCATGCCACCTTTCCTGCAATGACTCCATTTGTCGTTGTCTAGAAGAAACTATGCATTCACTATGTTCTTTGGGGTCTTCCAAACCTACATTGATGCATGAGACGATATCCATAATTCGGGTATGATATCCCTTGATTCCTTCTGTAAGGATGGTACTATAAATTGAACTTAAGGGATGGTTTCATTAGAATTCACTCCCTTAGAGAAATAAATATTTTCCTTTGGCCTCGATATAGCACTGTTAGCAAAAGAAACTTCCTCCTTGTTATGAGTTCTGAGGACATGATAAAAGTCCACCTGATGTGTTCTTTTGAGGTTATTCCAATTTCACTCTCGAGTCCTAGCCAAAGAATTTTTTTTAAATGAGGAATGTTGGGTCATTTCCTCAATGATTAGCCTCGAATATCTTGTGATGGATACCTACTTGACACCAATATTGGAAATAATTTTTTCCCTTTCCATAAAGCAAATATCTTCGCATTATTAATAACATTTGAAGCAAGAATCCAGGAAAAAGATTCTTTGATGTTCCCTTCAGGTTCAAAGAGCAACCCCTTGCACCTGCTGCCCTGAAGAACTTCTAGTGGCACAACATAAGTTGATGTATCGATGTAGGTTGAGTCAGTCTTTTGAACTCCTAGATCATGTTAATCTATTTATTCAATTAGTACATCTGAATATTATATCAATACAAATGTCATATACAAATGTTTGTTGGATTGAATTCGGTTGTATCCTTGTATCAACCCCTTTGCTTGCTAGATATATGTTGTTTCCTTGTGTATTACTTAATTCCATTTGGTCCATTCTCTGTGAATTTATTTTTTACTTCTTTTCTTTTCCTGTCCAAATTCTATATACTTTAATGGATTTTTCATTCTTAGGATTTGGTTTTATCCTTGTAAAAAGTTGGACAATTTTGTATATTGTGTTGTTGGATTAATAAATGGATCGAGCCTCCATTTTAGGAGATCCAATTGAGTATTTGAAGGATCTACTTCAGAAGATCAAATACCTTCACAATGAACTTAAATCTATGTATCAAGGACTTGTTTTACCAGACACATCAAATTTTCATCCTTTGATGCCTACAACACCTTCTTTTCCTTTCCAAGTGAAAGAAGCATGCCCAAATTCACTTCTTAGCCCCAATGCAGAACGTGCAAGGGTAAGTATTCAACCACTCAATATTTAAAATATCAAGTAGCTCCCCGAGTATTTAGCCTGCAACACTACAAATTATTATGAAATGTTATCAAAAATTATAATGGGTTACCTAAGAAAATAAATGTAAAATTGACAGTTCCATCATTTTTATCCACGTAATTTTTGATAGATAAAATATGAGATCAAGTATCAAATATGTCTAAAAATGAAAAAAGCGTTATGTAGAACATCAAAATCCCTGAATAGACCTAGCCCACGGGTCATATAAGCTTGGCCTTCCTATAGGATCTTTATTATTAGCATCATGAATTGAACCAACACTTCCATCAAAACTTCATTGTTCTACATTTAATCATGAATTGAAGCAACACTACCATCGAAAGTTCATTATTCTACATTTAATAGCCTACAACATTCAATATATTTTTTTAATTTTATTGTTCAATTTTGTCTCACTTCCGATAAAGGTTCACATCGGTGTTGTTGCAAGTTCGTCGCCTACCATATTGCAATTGAAATTTTTTTGTCATAACTACAACATTAATTCCATTGCAATTTCACATAATAGTGCCAACAGACTGACGAATAGTAACACTGCAAAAACCTGCCACGTGTTGTCCTAGTCATCGTAAGTACGATAGTCTATGCATCACAAGTTCAACTAAATGAATCGGAAGGCTGACACACATTGCCACCCATGCAACCTACTACGTGTTGTCCTAGTCATCGTAAGTACGACAATATATGTGTTACAATTTTGACTAAATCAATAAGAAAACCGATGCACATTTCCACCACTACAACATGCCACGTTGCATACTCTCATTGTAAGAATGACTTTAATTTCATCGAAAGTATGATAGAGTTGGTCCAAAGCCCGACGCACATTAGCGATCATAAATGGAATTGTACCCTGCCATGTGGCACTTTATTTTTGTCGGAAGAACAATGATAATGTAAAACCGTAAAAAAAAACGATAGAGTTAGTTTGACGAAGCTTCCAACGTGCTTAAGTCGAACATGCAACTATTTTTTTTAACGAAATTGCATTGCAAAAGCATCGTAAATTTGTGCAAAGATAGTAGTGAAGCATACATGTAGAGAATACAATTGGTACTTTTTTTTTTCATAGAAAAATATAACTTACTATTAATATGCGAAATAGTAAAATATGTCCAACTGTCAAGTCACTGCTCAAATACATACAAATCAGCCAATATAGTCCCCGGAACAAACCGGTTATATCATCAATATGAAAATCAAGTGATCTGTCTAAAACAGCCATCCAATGCTGCCATAACCCATAGACATACTGCTATGTGTCCAATAATATCAGATAAGCAAAATGTCATAACATCATAAATATATGCATCTCATAATAGTCCAAAATATAGTTGTCCATAAAAATATAGTAATCGAAAACACCCCTGCAGGGAATGGAGTGTAATACAAATATTACACCCTATCAGAGTCAGCATCTGCAAGAGGATGTGATAAGGCCGCAAAAATATATGAGAGATAATATATATAAGCCCAACAAGATATTGAGCGTATCAAGTATCTGCACAAGTAAACTACAAAACATATAAGTATCCAGCCGCATAAATAACCTATGGAAAGAAAAATATAAGAGCAATATATGTCAGACTCCCTCAAGACCAGTGTAATAAGTAGGAACCATGAGAAAAAAGCAAATCATCCCGCCATTCCTGCCACATGATGACCCCAGGCTGAGAGTCGAGGGCTCGTTTCGAGAGCATATCCGCCTCCATATTGACCTCCCGAAAGATATGTTCGAAATGAATGTGCTCAAATTCAAGTATGAGCTTTCTAGCTTCCTCCAACCAATGTTTGAGCAGGAGAACATTCAGAGAGGCAATACCTTTAGCCCAGTTTATAATGGCCAGCGAGTCACCAAAAATAACCAGGGAGGGAATCGAGCGATTCCGGGCACAAAATAATAAGAGCCATAGGGCGCAAATCTCACTTCGAGTGTTAGAACCATTACCCAGGTTCAGCCAATAATGGACAGAGATAGTATTGGTGATGTGAATGGTTGCTCCAGCACCCCCAGTGCCATACAAACGGGCAGCAGCCCCATCGAAAAAGCCACAAGGAAAGACAAGAATAGGAGGAGTCATACGATTCTTCAGTGTCCGCGTACTCATGCCAACCCCCCCACCAAATGCAGATAAGTATTCCTTGTGAGCAGCAATGATCTTATTGCATAATGTTGCACAATGAGGTTTCAGATCATCAAAAATGTATGCATTGCGAGCACGCCACACCTCCCAGATCATGAAGAAAGGAAGTTCGACACCATCTGAGTGAAGTCCCGTCCAAGCCTCCAACCACTCAGCAAAAGATTGTACACCCCAACAGAACAGAATGCCGGATCGGTGAGCCACTAGCCCCCATAGCTCTTGAATGAAAGAACAAGCCGAGAATAGATGATCCACTGTCTCCACGGCAACATGACAAAGAGAACACCATCCCGGTCCACTGAAACCACGTCGACATAAGTTATCCCACGTGAGGATGCGGTTTGATAACGCCAGCCAAATAAAACACTTAACTTTGGGAGGAATGACCAGTTTCCAAATATATGGTTCCCACCAACTGATGTCATCGCAGGAATCAGCAAACAGAGCCTCATAGACCGATTTAGCAGATGGCACCCCTGTAGCCACATCCCAAGACCATGCCAATTTATCGGGCTTATCAGATAGTAGAGTATTTGATTGGTAAAGAGGCCCAATATAAGCGTCCCATTCCAAAGCCATAGCGCCATATAATCCCAGCTGTGTGGCCGATAACCAATGGGGCCGTCCCTCCCCGTACCGCCCCAACGCATGAGCCAGGTTGTAATAGCCATTTGAACTGAGATGGGCCCTCAAATCAGAAGACAATGTATGCACAGAAGAACCTCCCAGGATCGGGTCAAGACCCAGTTTTATATCGCGTCCATTGCCTGGTAGCCAGGAAATCCATTGAGAAATGATTTTTAAGGATCCAAGTAGCCCGCTCCAGATATTGGATACCCCCACCGTGACCGGCCGATTCCCCCGGAGCCAGTCGATAACAGGAGTGTTCTTCAAGTACTTGGCTCGCATAATACGACCCCATACAGAGTTGTTAAAAAGGGCACGCCATAAGCTCTTCGCATGCAGGGCCGTGACAAAATAGTCTAGGTTCTTTATATTCCAACCCCCCAATCTCCAGGGACGTGCCAACTTGGCCCAACCAATAAGATGATATTTTTCCTGTCCACCACAGCCGGACCATAAAAAGTTGTACAACTTACGTCGAATTTGACATAGAATAGACCGAGGGACTTTGCAGAGTGTAAACCAGTACACTCCCAGGTTCTGTAAAACCGCTTTTGCTAGTGTGAGTCTGCCCCCCAGGGAAAGATTGCGGTAGCTCCAATGACCGATACGTCCCTCGAAACGCCGAATGAGCCAGCTCCAATCTTTTACCAGATAGTTAGACGGTTTTATAAAGAAGCCAAGATATTTCGTACCAGCCTCCAGCTCCAAGAAATTTAAGGGAAATATTGTACCAATGGAGTTTTCAACCTCCCCCAATAGAGAGTGTTTGATGAAACGAGACTTGTTATAATTGATGATCATACCAGAAACCGAGCAGAACAGTTCCAATATCCCTTTATGCTGAGCCCATTCCGCATGAGTGCCAATACCGAAGAGCATTACATCGTCCACAAACAGGGAGTGAGAGACAGAAATATCTCTGGTAATATGTATGCCTTGTATCCTTCCATCCCTCTTGGCCGAATGTATAGTTAAACTCAGGCCTTCAATGACCAAAAGGAAGAGAAGAGGTGATAGAGGACAACCCTGTCGAAGACCCCGTGAGGCCTTGAAAAAATCAGTACCATTGTACCATTGGTTGGTACAATTGTTGGACATCGTTGTAACCTTTGTTGGTACTCACATCAAACAACACCCGCACATAGAATCTCACTTCCACATACTCTTGGGTATATCAAAATTTCTCTAGGTCACCTGAAACTAGTTGTAGATAGTGCAATCAATCATCTTCTTCCTATAGTGGCACCAAGAACATCACTTAGGAATATAATCTCGGGTACCTAGGTAGTCAGGTAGCATGACTAAGGGCACAGTTGAGCCTCCTTAGTTAGAGCCCTAAGATATTGGGCCAAGTACTACCGTTGTACCTTGCATGTATATATTAGAGATCTATAGCACCTAATAAGTAGTTGTCCTTAGGACCTTGGAAACCCTAATATCTTAAACACTCTACTGAAATTTATACCTCTTTGTATTTAGAAAGAATTAGGACATTTTTCTAGATAATCCAGTGCGATAACCAAATTCTTTGTGGGATTCTAATGAAATTCCTACATATTTGCATCTAGAAGGACTTTGTGAATTCCGTTAGTGTAATAATATTCAACCAAGAGTAATAGTTAATTTGGGGGTTTCAAAAACCCTTATTTGTGACCTATCTAAAAAAATCCTTGGATCATGCTGATCATTTTGGTATGAATATCTAATAACCCTTTACGTGTGGACCCTATGCATACCTTTTAGATCCAATGGTACACACCTACAACTAGAGCAACTAGGTAAACTAGAGAAACTAGAGTGATATGGAGGCAATAAACTAAAAACAACCCCAACACTATCAAGTAGACATGAAAGTGATGCAATCCATGGTTATGGAATTGACGAAGTCAGTGGATTAGATCACAAATGATAGGTAAAATGACAGGTTGGTGATTGATGTTGTAGCTCAACATGTTGGATTTGCTTTGAAACAAGAGGGTCCCACCTATGAATCCTTTAGCACTAAATAACTAGGCTCTCACAATCGTTTCCTAGAAAGACATCCTCACTCCTTTTAAGATAAAAATTCATGGCACCGCTTTTTGAAGATTAACATGTGCAAATATGATGGCTTAGATCCATTGGGTTGGGTTATACCCAAATGGAACATTGTTTTTGTTAAAATTCAATATGCTAAGATAGAGAATATCAATATTACATTTCATTTCACAACAATAGCATATACAAGATCACTGAAAGAACAACAAGCACAGCATAAACACAAGAGACAGAGATTTATCTTGGGAAACCCTCATGGGGTAGAAAACCCAGCAAAGCTTCCTCAATATAGACGATCAATAATACAGAGATGTATATCCCAAACATGAGCTCCTTCTCCTCCATAGCAGATCTCTCTCTCTCACCTATGAGCCATTCACAAGTGAGTGAATAATGAGAGTGTGATAAATGAGGAACACACCTCCTCTATTTATACACTACTCCGACTTGTCTTTTACATTAGCTAGGTCGGCCCCAACTTAACCACTTAACATAAAGTGACAGGGCCGAACCCACTAGGGTGGTCTAATAACCCTTTAACCCACATGACTCATACAGGGCCGACCCCCACTAGGGAAGTCTAATAACCCAAGTTACCACATTTTCCACGGAGGAATAACACATATCTGGATATACAATAAGGTCTTCACGGAGGAATGAAACATCTCCAGAATAATAAAGTACAAATATAATATTCTTAGAAGTTACAATATCTCAACACTCCCCCTTAACGAGAAGGATATTATAAAAACATCTGCACGAGCAAGGAGTCATCAACTACATGATACATGATACATCTATAAATCATTGGAAGCTTTCTTTATACATCATCATTAGTAACTCATTCAGTTACTAGAACATAATCAATACTGGAACATCAGCATTGTCAGTATTGAGTCTTCATCTTCTGCAACACTCGATCAGCTACAGCCTCATCGTCTGGATCTACCGATCAACATCATCGTCATCTAGACCATCACGATCAACAGCATCGTCATCTAGACCATCTAGACCATCTCGATCAACAACATCGTCATCTAGACCATCACGATCAACAACATCGTCATCTAGATCATCACGATCAACAACATCATCATCTAGATCATCACGATCAGCAACATCGTCATCTAGAGCATCACGATCAACAACATCGTCATTTATACCATCACGATCAGCAACATCGCCATCTAGATCATCAAGATCAATAGAATCGTCATCAATACACATGATCCATTTACGGGATGGTCAATCCCTCTCAATTTAGGACATAAGTCCAAGGACGATGCAATCCTACCACGTACATTTTGAACCAAGGGTTCCGGGACGATGCAATCCCCTCACGTACATTTTGAACTAGTGGTTCCAGGATGATGTAATCCCCATCATGTACATTTTGAACTAGTGGTTCCGGGATGATGCAATCCCCATCACGTAGATTTTGAACTAGTGGTTCCGGGATGATGCAATCCCGATCACGTACATTTTGAACTAGTGGTTCTGGGATGATACAATCCCCATCACGTACATTTTGAACTAAATGTTTAGGAACAATACAGTCCTATCATCAAAACTCGGAGAGAAATGTCTACGGATCAATTCAGGGACAGAAGTCCAAGGATGATACAATCCCCTCTCGTCCACTAGGGACCACTTCTCAGAGACATCTGTCTATGGATCAATTCAGGGACCGAAGTCCGGGGATGATATAATCCCCTCTCATCCACTAGGGACCACTTCTTGGAGACATCTGTCTACGGATCAATTTAGGGACTAAAGTCCGGGGATGATACAATCCCCTCTTGTCCACCAGGGACCACTTCTCGGAGACATTTGTCTACGGATCAATTTAGAGACCGAAGTTCGAGGATGATACAATCCCCTCTCGTCCACTGGGGACCACTTCTCGGAGACATCTTTCTATGGATCAATTCAGGGATTGAAGTCCAAGGATGATACAATTCTGTCTGATCCACTAGGGACCACTTCTCAGAGACATCTGTCTACGGATCAATTTAGGGACCGAAGTCCGGGGATGATACAATCCCCTCTCGTCCACTAGGGACCACTTCTCGGAGACATTTGTCTATGGATCAATTCGGGGACTGAAGTCTGGGGATGATACAATGCCCTCTCGTCCACTAGGGACCACTTATCAGAGACATTTGTCTATGGATCAATTCAGGAACCGAAGTCCGGGGATGATACAATCCCTCTCATCCACCAAGGATCTCCCATCGACCTCCTCATCGGTATCATTGACCTCATCGTTGATACTGGTACAAGTATCCTCATCATTGATACAAGTGTCCACACTATCAATACAGGTATCCTTGTCATCAACCTTATCGTTGATATAGGAAACCTCATCATCAACGATCATATCACTCCCCCTTTTGAGGAGGGTCCTTCTGAACTACACCAAGCTTGTATCGGAGATACTTAAACTTTACTCTAGAAAGAGGTTTGGTCAAGCAACGTGTTCGCCAGTGCTCACATACTCGAGCTTGATAGATCCTTTTTGCACCATATCCCGTATATAGAAATATCGGATCTCTATGTGCTTTGACTTATCATGGAACACTGGATTCTCTGTCATCTTGATACAACTCTGGTTGTCACACAGGATCACAGTGGGATCCATCTCTAAGTCAAAAAATCTGGATAACAACTTCTGAATCCATAACACTTCACAACTAGAAGAGAAAACATCAATATATTCCACTTCAGCTGTGCTAAGAGCCACACTAGACTGCGTCCTGCTAAACCATGAGATCATGGCAGATCCCAGACAATAACATCCACTCGATGTACTCTTCCTGTCTGATACACTTCCTTCCCAATTAGCATCTGTGTAACCATACAATTTGAAGTCATGATCACCACGATAACATAGATCAAAGTCTATCATACCCTTCAGGTACCTCATCACATGCTTTGCATCTATTAAGTGAACACGTCTAGGTTCCACTAGATACTACCTCAAAGTGTTTACAGCAAAGCATATATCTGACCTAGTGTTCATCAGATACATCAATGACCCAATAATCTGTCTGTACAGAGTTACATCCACTAACTCTAATGAGTCATCAGCTGACAGCTTCAAGTCGAAACCCATGAGAGTGGCCATGGTTGTATATTCCAATACATCAAATCTTTCCTTGGTTGAGAAAGACTCCTTCTGGGCCTTGCCATACTTCCAGACCTAGGAAGTAACGCATCAATCTGAGATCTTTCATCTCAAATTCTGTAGCTAGCTTCTTCTTGCTTTCCATGATCTTTTTCTCATTCCCTGTCAGAAAGAGATCATCCACATATAGTAATAGTATGACAGGTTCATCATCCATAAGCTGAGGGTAAAGGTTAGGATCATCTTTACTTATGGTAAATCCCAAGCTTGTCAAGAAGCTATCAATTCTCCCTCTGTGACTGAACATCATTCACACTCTGCATTGAGTGATCTTCTGCATATCTATCCATTCCATCTCTCGTCATATGGGTCTACTGATATGGGCCTCAAGATCATTCGAACTCTGTGGTGAGTTCCTTCTTGCATCCATCTAAGAGAAGAATGTCACCTGTATATAGACACCATCTTCAACCTTGTAGCAACGGTTGAAATCTGCATCACCCATGGTGGTCATTAATCTCATCAATTGACATCGATCCTGGGTACCTGTACAAAGATTTCTTCAATTGAATCCTGGGAGTTTTCTCAATTCGTACTTCTTCTTCAATTACACCATTAAGAGAATGGTATTATCTAGACACTTAGAGCAAACATCTCGTCATGATCCTCTTCCTCTTTCTAAGAGAATCTTCTAGCCACGAGCCTTCTATAGTATGTTTGATTTGTAAGTCTTCTTGTTGAACATCCATCACTTGTTCGGTGTTCATCATTATTCATGATCTTTCCTACAAATCAAAGTTAATTACATGATTAGTAATACTTCATAATCATAAAATCATGTTGACATGATAAACTATTATGCATACATGATTCACATAGTTATGCAATTATCTTGACCAATACTTTGGCATAACACTTTTCCATATCCTGTATGCATATAGTGGCTATCTAGATGCCTTCCATCTCTACTAGAACATATTATCAAGTCCGTGCACAACTCTCAGCATGTCAGCAAAGAGGTTTCATTCTAGAAAAGCAACAATGGAATGTGTGTCCAACTTACCCATCATATGCATATTAGTAGTGTATTGTTCAATGCTATATGAATGCTTACACTATGCATGATATATTCTAGGAATACAAATATGCATACAACTATTACAAGCAATATCATTTACGATTTCAGAGATTCAAATAACAACACAAATACTTATCTTTTATGTTTGTGTGGTTGCCTCCCGCTTGATATCTATATGTCTTTGAACTTCTATCCATTCTGTACCACTATGCATGCTTAAGTGTGCACTAGTGTCATCATCATGATCTCATACATAAACATACATTCATTAGTATAATCTCAATACTATCAAAACATTATAATTCTAAATAAACTTAAGTATGTATGGTCATGATCATTTCATACATCGGTATACTTACCTGACATCCTAACACAAAGTAGGATTCTAACTTGATATAGGAAAACATACTTGGATTATCATTCTTGGTTATGTCTTAACATACCCAAACAATATCTTCTTTGTTCTCTTCAATGATTTAGAGACCTTGTGCTAGAACCTGCATATCTCATAAGTTAAGCATAGTAGAACAAAGTCATACATACCTCATAAGTAGAGATTCTATATGGTCAAAGATTATGGATGAGTTTTTGTCTTCATGTCATCATGGTCATAGAACTTGATTTGTCTTTCTTGATGTACTTGTATCTTGTTAGCAGACAACATCATCCTCATACAACAACACAGGTGCGTTAGTACAATCATATAACCCTAATCAATGAATGTCTTCTATCATTCACATGCATTCATACTTTTACTAGGGTGATAAGACAATTATAAGATTAATCAAGATTGTACTAACCTCAATAATATGAAAACAAACATATCATAAACTTAATCATGAACATATTTCAACACATACCTGTATCTCCTCAAGTCATACCTGTCGAGATTTCTTGTAGTCTTCTTATGTAAGGCCTTAGCCTCATCTCCCCCTGAAACTGGAACTTCTTCACTTATGTAGGTGTCCAATTCATTCTCTTCTAGGATTAATCCAATCCACTTTGATTTGTTGAGACTGGATCTGGAGCTGGATTAGGGTTTGTCAGAGAAACCCTAAAAATTCAAACTTTTAATTTCAAACTTCTGAATGGATGGAAAGATGTGGCTTGCTGAGCTAATCAAGCTGGTATACTTCAATTTTGAAAACTGCAAAATTTGACCCCTCAAAATTGCCTTTGAAACTTCTGAATTCACTAGACATGACCCCGAACTAGGGTTTGATAAAGCCCAACCTTCTTCCCAACCAAAAGGTTCGATCGAAAGCTCTAAACTTTGATTTTTCTGAGAAGCTTCCAGTCGTGGTCACAGACTTAAAAAATTCCAACTTTTGTAGAAGCCCTAATTTTCCACCTTTCCGATCAAAATCCCGAACTAGGGTTTGATCAAGCCTGGCCTTTTGCCCAACCAAAAAATTTGATCTTGGTCTTTAAATTTCGATTTTGATGAGTAGCATTCAGCCGTGGACTCCTATTCCACAAATTCCAACTTTCTCTGAAGCCCTAAATTCCCGCAGCAGTGACAAGCCAAGAATGAAGGTGCTCAAAATCCAATTATGTTTTGACAGAAATATGCATGTGATTGTTTCTAGTGCATCTCTGAAATTACGAATCCATCGGGTCTGAAACAACGGCCTGTGGTATCCTGACCTGTCGTCTTTCCAACCCCATAGGTCTGACCTCAATTGGATTCTCTGAGAGAGATTTATTCCAAGTGTCGCAATGTGACCTGTTTATGGGATAAAACAGGAGAGTGAACTTGTACGGTGTGCCACGTGTCACTAGTTCAACTTTAACCTCTGAAAAACTTACTTGAGAAACTACAGTCCGTTCTCTACCTGTCATGTTTTACGAAATTTCATTTGGAGCTTCCTAGCCCAAGTTGTGACCTTTTTTCTCAGGTCACCTGTTTATGATTGAGATCTGGAAGATGTAGAAACCCTAAATTGTACTGATCATAAATCAAAAAGTACAACGAATATGACGCTTTCCTTCAGACACAAGATATAGGGGGATGTTATCTACAACCTATAAAGGTTTCAGATCCTGAAACTTCGCCGAAATGGATTTATAGTGAAAGTTCCACGATGACTGGTGTTTGCTATATAAAACCCTAACCTTCAAATTGTCGCAAGTGAAGCAAGTGTCGTAAGTGCCATACATTGCCTTCCTTCAGGTTAGCTCTGATACCATGTTAAAATTCAATATGCTAAGACAGATAATATCAGTATTACATTCCATTTCACAACAATAGCATATACAGGATCACTGAAAGAACAACAAGCACAACATAAACACAAGAGACACAGATTTATCTTGGGAAACCCTCATGGGGTAGAAAACCTAGAAAAGCTTCATCAATATAGACTATCAATAATACAGAGATGTATATCCCAAACATGAGCTCCTTCTCCTCCTAAATCAGATCTCTCTCTCTCACCTATGTGCCATTCACAAGTGAGTGAATAATGAGAGTGTGATAAATGAGGAACACATCTCCTCTATTTATACACTACTCCGACTTGTCTTTTACATTAGCTAGGTCGGCCCCAACTTCAGCACTTAACATAATGTGACAGGGTTGACACCACTAGGGTGGTCTAATAACCTTTTAACCCACATGACTCATACAAGGACGACCCCCACTAGGGAAGTCTAATAACCCAAGTTACCACATTCTCCATGGAGGAATAAAACATCTCCGGATATACAATAAGGTCTTCACGGAGGAATGAAACATCTTTGGAATAATAAAGTACAAATATAATATTCTTAGAAGTTACAATATCTCAACACTCCCCCTTAACAATAAGGATATTATAACAACATCTGCACGAGCAAGGTGTCATCAACTACATGATACATGATACATCTATAAATCATTGGAAGCTTTCTTTATACATCATCATTAGTAACTCATTCAGTTATTGGAACATAATAATACTGGAACATCAACATCATTAGTATTGAGTCTTTATCTTCTGCAGCACTCGATCAGCTACAGCCTCATCGTTTGGATCTACCAATCAACATCATCGTCATCTAGACCATCATGATCAGTAGCATCGTCATCTAGACCATCGCGATCAATAGAATTGTCATCTAGACCATCTCGATCAATAACATCGTCATCTAGACCATCACGATCAACAACATCATCATCTAGATCATCATGATCAGCAGCATCATCATGTAGATAATCATGATCAGCAGCATTGTCATCTAGATCATCACAATCAACAACATCGTCATCTAGACCATCACGATCAACAACATTGTCATCTAGACCATCACGATCAGCAACATCGCCATCTAGATCATCAAGATCAACAGCATCGTCATCAATACACATGATCCATTTACGGGATGGTCAATCCCTCTCAATTTAGGACATAAGTCCAAGGACGATGCAATCCTACCACATACATTTTGAACCAAGGGTTCTGGGACGATGCAATCCCCTCTCGTACATTTTGAACTAGTGGTTCCGGGATGATGCAATCCCCATCACATACATTTTGAGCTAGTGGTTCCGGGATGATGCGATCCCCATCATGTACATTTTGAACTAGTGGTTCCGGGATGATGCAATCCCCATCACACACATTTTGAACTAGTGGTTCTGGGATGATGCAATCCCCATCATGTACATTTTGAACTAAATGTTCAGGGACGATGCAGTCATATCATAAAAACTCGGAGACAAATGTCTACGGATCAATTCAGGGACCAAAGTCCAGGGATGATACAATCCTCTCTCATCCACTAGGGACCACTTCTCGGAGACATCTATCTACGGATCAATCCAGGGAGGAATGAAACATCTCCGGAATAATAAAGTACAAATATAATATTCTTAGAAGTTACAATATCTCAACAGTTTTTCCCTCTGTGGCATTAAGGATGGCCTATAACAATTTTTTTGGGGGGTTTTATATTTAAATTTTGAAATATTGAAATTCGCACAATGGTACCATAAACCTTATCACCATTATGTCCCTTGGAGCCAATTTGTGAAGATCCTTCATGAGTGTTTTGACCATGACACTAACTACTTAGGTAGGTGAACCGAATTCCGCCGGAATGGTATAATTATGGATTGTATTACATCATTTGAGCAATTGGAAATTCACAAAAAGTCCTCCTTGATTCTTTTTTTGGGAATATTTCATCAGTAAACTTAAAGAGACAATTTGTGCACATGCCCTTATGCAATGACCCTCCATTTGGTTGGAAGCTTGTAATAGATCTCGAGAAGCTAAAATGGTTATCAATGGCCAACCCAAGCTTCCTTCATTTCCCACTCGCACAATGTCTCCCATGGATACTACTCCCAATAACTCCCCACCCAACCATTACAAATACACAAGTTTACCCTAGATGCCATGGTTGAGTGTTAATACCTCAAACATTGTTACAATTGTGATGAAAAATATTTTTGAGCGAATAAATGAAAATAAAAATAAAATATTCAAAGTCGAGGCATCCCCACGTGATTCCCTCAAGGACAATACCATGAAAGTTCCACTAGAACACAACATGGAGCCGCTAATATGCCACCTTTGGAATATGATTCGAATATTCCATTTCAGGAAGAGAAACCCAAAATATCAATATGTTCCTTGTTAGGTTTCTCCACGCCTTAGACTTTGAAGTTAATTGGCTAAATAAAGTATTGTAAATTCATTATATTGATTGATAGTGGGTGCAACACTAATAATTTCACTCATTTGTGACTGGATCTAGAAACCCATTGCTATATTTTCCCTATAGCTAATTTCCAAATTATGATTGCAAATGGGGGTATGAAAAAATGTGGTGGTCGTTGCAAAAATGGGAAACTCCAAATGGGTTACTACCATCTCAAAACACATATGTTTGATATTGGCATGGGTGGTTGAGATATAGTTTTGTGGGTCGAATGGATTGGGAATTTGGGTTTGGTCACCATGGATTTCAAGTCTCTCTCTCATATTTACTTAGGGAGTGCACACACATCACCTCAAAGGGATTAATTTATGTTCCCTTAAAATGATCTCCTCTCACAAGATGGAGAAAGTATTGAGGAAAGGCCACTCATGTATCGTTGCTTTGTTCAATGTCATACAATTCATGGAAACACCTACTCAAGATATTTACCCAAATTTGCAATGGGTTCTCTCCCAATATCAACAGGTTTTTGAGGCATCAAAGGGTTTTCCCACTCCATGGGGAACATGACCATGGTATTCTACTAATCCTATGTAGTCAACCTCTCAATGTACACCCTTATCACTACCCTTTTGCACAAAATAAGGAAATTAAAAAATCATTCAGGAATTATTGGATGTTGACACTATTTGTCCCAACACAAGCCCTTATTCCTCATTGAAGGTTATGGTCATAAAAAATGAAGGCACTAGGTGCATGTGTCTTGATTTCCTAGATCTCAACAAGTTAACCATCAAATATATTCCCTATTCCATAATTGATGATCTTTTAGATGAGTTGGATGCATCCAATTTTTCACCAAACTTGACCTTCCATTTAGCTACCATCAAATCCAAATGAAGGAAGTGAACATACCTAAGATAACCTTCTGTACTCCTGAAGGTCACTATGAGTTCTTAGTCATGCCCATAGATCAAATACAAATTGTTATTATCTCTATCTTCTACAATATGAACACCACTACATCTACTCTTCACACAACTACAATTATCTACGGAAAATATTTTCACCTAGCTCCTCTATCCACCACCACAACCAAAAAAATAGATCTTTCTCTCAAAGGCCAAATATGTCTTTCTCATACTCAGTCATATAGTTTTATATAGAAAACTTGGAATTCTAATAGTTCCAGGCTTTCAACTACCATTGGTTTGTCTTCAATATGATTAAAACCATTGTAGTGAGATTGTTTCATATTTCCCATGATTATATTAGTAACATTAATGATTTACTTTGAATCATGGTTTTTTATTGCTAATTTTTGGATAGATCATTTACTTTGACCTAATAAAAAAATGTTTGATCTCATTAAAAACTAATAAAAAAAATGTTTGACCTCATTTTATGTTGAAGGGAAATAAGTTCTTTATGAATATATCATGCCATTAGAAGTATTCCAATATGAAGAATGGTTCCTGAATCTGACTATAATCAAGCATTCCTTATGTAGGCACTTTTATAGTAGCATCTTTCATGAAAAACCATATTATTAGTTATATATTTTCCATATGATTTTTGAAGCAACTTCTATAGAAAAAGTTGTAGAAAATCCTATAACACATAAAATCTATGAAATATGATATAACAAACACATAACTACTAAAAGCAACTAAGATGTGCATGATAGTTGGTTGCACTAGGGATGCTTTTGCATCATAATACCATAGTTAGAAAATTTGAACATCTTGGTCAAAAGAAAAGATAATAGTAGGTGCCAACTAGACACCCTCCTCTGGCCACTGCTATAGCTAAATTCCATGATTGTTCTTTCAATCCCCTAACCCAATACTATTCTAAATCTAAAACAATTTTTAAAATTTCTGCAATTCCTTGTGAGTTTGTTCCACAAGGTTGCACCACCTCTTTTCCTCTTACCTTAGTGACTCTTGCTACCTTACACTGCTTCCACTCAATTGAATGCTTATTGTCACACTTAAATCCCTCTTAGGAACTATTCTCGGTACTTTCTACATGCATTGCGCAATTATATCATTCTCCATGCCGACAAGTTTTCCTTTAGCTATCTCCCTCATGGTCACATCCTCTCCTTTATCTATTGCATTTATTACAAACAAACCACCACATAAAACATTATGAGAACGAAAAAATCCCATATATGCCTCTTTTAGAAGTGTTTCTATTGTAGTACCCATGTTTTCTCTTTATTATATTCATCTCATTGCTCCATAGGTTCATGTTACTCCACTTCCTTGACATATACCAACACGAGACTTACAATAACTCCATTAAAGCCTTCTCCACTTCTACATTTGATGGATTTAAGTTAATCTTCATCCTATCCTTCTCAAACACATTGGTGTTTCTCTTTCCACCATGCATATCTCTTCTATCAAAACTTCTGTGGCCTCCCTAGAAAAATAGGATAAGTATCCATGGGCCACATGTCAAATAGAATGCTATCGCTATAACTGCCAATATTAAAATTCATCCAAACTCTGCTCCTTTTCAGTGACCTATGCCCATTTTGTAACCATGACACTATATATTCTTTTGGATGAGGTCTACATTTCAATTCGAATTTGTGAACAAATTCATTTGAAACCAATATTTTTGAACTACCTCCATCAATAATTAAATTATAACACTTAACTTCAATCTTACATTTCATTCTGAAGAATGTCTTCTTCTTATGGGTTTTATCTCAACCTCTTTTTCAGGCTACACCATAATTTCCACATCATCAATTTTTCTTCCTACTATGCCCTCAATTCCACCACCTCACTTGTTGTTACCGGTGGTTCTACTTTAATAATATGAGTTCTCCTATTCTATTTTCTTTCATCATTCAAATATTCTAGGCATTCAAATGCGATATGGCCTTTGATTCCACATATGTAGTAAATTCCTTCAAATTTCCCTCCTCTACCTCTACTTCTCATTGATTGAATTCTTCCTCTATCAACATTAAATCCTCTTCCAGTAGGAAGATCGACATTGTTGGATGTGATTTCATTCTCTTCCACTTGTTTTTATTTTTGTTTTCCTCTTCCATATCCTACCATTTTTTATCATGGTCTATGGTTTCCACAACAATATCTCCTTAATGCGCAAAGCTACATGGTAAGCCTATGCCATTGAATTAAAATTCAAAATATTAAACTCATGTTGAACGACATAAATTAGACCATTTGTTGCAGCGGAAGCTATAATAACAAAATTATTCTACAAATATAATTGAATAGTATAAAATATGTATTGAATGAATGATGGTACAATGATCCTTGTGATGGTGTGCTTTTATAAGCATTGACTGGTCACAAGGCCAATAGGTGTGTTGCTTGAATTTCCATATATTTGTAATTAATATTAATTTATTGATTATTTAATTATTTCTAATTGCTTATATTTATCATTTATGTTTGTAACACCATTCACATACCTCACAATGAATTATAGACTCCCCTTGTTCTGCCTAGACCTTATAGAAACTTTGTAAAACACCTTTATACTTCTCACCTGTTTCAATTTCTGAATCTTCTCAATAGGTACAACTTATAATCTACAGGTACAACTTTATTCTTCAACTTTAACACTATCATATCCAAGGTTATAATATTTTCTCTACCACAACTTTCTCTATTCAAGTGCAGCTTATCCCACCATAAAGAAGCATGACTTTTCAATTTTGTACTCACAATCTAAACCCTCCCATGATCCCTAGTTTATTCGAATTCAAATAAATTTTCTATTTCTTCTATCCAATCTATTAATTCATCGGTATTTAAACTTCTAAAATATATAGGAGTATCAAGTTTAGGTTTACCTCCAATAACATTGTTTTCTCTAATCATTTTCAAGTTCTCTTATGTTTCTTCCCTTGTAGTCTCTAATTCTATTTCATCATCATTGATGTTGTGTACCACATATTCAATAACTCTCTTCTGAGATTCCTTGTTTGCATCCACTTTGGCCATCATTGTCCTCACCATTGTTGCAAACCCATTCACATATTCAACACCTTTCAATCTTCAAGTTTTTCCCGAACCTCTTCCTTTATTTTCTATCACTATGATTCAATTTTGGGATCTCTTCTTATGTGCTCCCCAAATCACCAACATTTACAAATTACTCGATCCAAGACCAATATCTCTTTGGTACTTATCACCGCAACTCTAATGCCACTTGCTGTAGAGGGACTATGCCTACTTGCAAGTCAAATAGAAAAATGAAAATTCTCCAATGACTATAACAAAAAACAATTCACTGGCATTCATATAGAATGGTAACCATGGTGAACCTATCACAATTTTTTTAAGAAATGACTAATGTCTCTAGCTTCTATAGGATCAACACCACTACATCCACTCTTCACTCTGCTACAATTAATCCATAAAACGATTTTCACCTAGCTCCTCTATCCACAACCACAAACTAGAGCTTTTCCTTAGAGGCCAAATATGTCTTCCTCTTTCACGAGTAGATAGTTTTATACACAACTTGGAAGTTGGATAGTTCCAACCTTTCAATTTCCATTGTTTTGTTTTCAAAATGATTAAAACCATGGTAGTGAGATTGTTTCATATTTCCAAGAAGTATCTTAGTTTAATAAAAACAATGTTTGTCTTCAATAGTAAAACCAAATTATTTATAATACATCATGCCATTAGAAGTAAGTTGTTAGGAAAAATGATTCCTAAATCTCAACTAGAGTATTGTGGTTACCTCTTCTGCATTCAAACATTTCTTATGTAAACATTTTTATAGTGACTTCTTTGATAAAAAAATGTGTGATTAGTTATTCTTTGCCATAACATTGTTGAAACAACTTTTATTCTAACACTTATAAAAGCTTGTGTAACACATAAAATATCTCAAATATGATATGAGCAACATTTAACCACTGAAAACAGATGTGATGGATAAATAGCTGCGTCAAGCCTATACTAGTCCATCTAAAACACACACATATATTCTAACTCTTGTTGTAAGTTGGTTACAATACATACTTAACATCATATAACCTATATACATCCATGAAGTAAGTAAGTATATATATATATATTAACTAACACTAACACTAAAACTAAAGCAATAAATTTTATATATACAAGTTGAAGTGAATGTCAGATAGTGTAAGATGGACTGCAACAGATATGTACGCTGCAATGCAGTTGTATTTCTGATGTGACGACATATAAATCCAGTGAACATGGGATTCGGCTATTCTTTCCTGTGTAAGTTGGCCCTACAATGATCCAATGGCTTCCTGGCAGCCCAGCGCACTTCACGCTGAGCCGATTGACATTGCCCACCTCTGTTGGGAATCTGTGGGCTTCAACTGGTTGGCTTCTTTTGCTGAAACAAAGCCACACATGCTCATCCGGTTTGTGTCAGAGTGTCTCGTTACATCTTTTCACTAAATGCGTGCTTATCAAGATATATATCTATGATGGATAGACAATGAATATATGGACAGGCCAACCAAATAGAAACTACTTGCCATCCATAGAAATATATTTAATAACTGTAGCTTCCACTGTGATAGAAGATATTACCCTTACTATGGTTTTTGCAACTGCACAATATCCAGAGAATGTACCTTGTTATTGACTTCTTATGGACAATGACAGTGAAAAAACATAAATTAGAAACTTTCAAAACAGCAGGGTCACAAGTTCATTCCAAGAAAACTACCAATCTGGACACATTTTCTGGTTCATTAATTATGTCTCAATTGAACTATATGCATATGTACATCAGCGTTGTTTGCTATCAATCAGTTCATGTTTTTACTATTGGAACAACAATATGTAAGCATGGCCCATCAAAACCCTTTTGGTTACTAGTAAAAGCTGTAAAAGATGATAGAATCTTTATTATTATTTTTGTATAATATACTGAATTCAGCTTAATGTTTGGATTATTATTTCTCAGGAGATAGATAAAAAAGTTTAAGAAAAAGGAAAAATTACAGTATCACAATTATTATGTATATATAATAATATCAACCTTAAAAATACATGGTATATACAAAAATCTCTATGTTGTAAGAATATCAATTCCATATACAATAATATGTATATTTAAATATGTTTATGTTTTTTTAATTCTTATATTCTAAAGCAAGGTTTAGTCACTAAATTATTATTGGCATGTTTTCTATCACTCAACAAGTTTTACTCCTGTATATTAGTTAGGATCATCATTTTAAATCTTTGTAGCATGTCTTAGAAAAATGCAACTTCTAATGCTTAATATGGACACCTCATAAGCATGGAATTACAATTGAGATTTAAACTTTACCAACTGAAAGTAGAAATCAAATCTTAATAAAGTGCACTGGTTAGTAGGTGGAAATTAAGCATTGTTTGTTTTTGTAAATAATAATTTGTATTACTAAAAAAAGGGAAGTATACAAAAAGAGTTACAAAAAATGGTCTGGCTCAACAACATTAGTTTTCATAGACCCAAGATGTGCTAATTGAGTAGAGTTATTTAATCTTTCTGACTATTCTTGGCTTCTTCGTGAGGAAAAATTGCTCAATTTACAGGATTTACAAAATAAAACATGCCCATCCATTCATGTTTGTTTGGCCTAGACTTTAATACGATCTTAAAAAAAAAACTTCTTCGTGAGGAAAAATTGCTCAATTTACAGGATTTACAAAATAAAACATGCCCATCCTTTCATGTTTGTTTGGCCTAGACTTTAATACGATCTTCAAAAAAAAATCTAGCATACTGATTTTACTATCTAATTGAAACATAACTAGAGTATCTATGAACAGAGACACAAGAGCTAGAAGTTTGTACAATATATTATTCATGAGCCACAAAGTGATTTTAATACCAACATGTGGATAGAAGAAAAGAAAATGAACACCATGCATCCTATCATGCAGAGGTGTCATCCTATTGCTCTCTGTTGTGGTGAGCTTCTTGCAAGGGTCTCGGGGAACGATGATTGGAGTACGAGCAACTTGTAACCGTTCATCTGGCGTCTGCATGAGAATACCCAACATCAATTGTTTCTTTTTCATCATTTTTTCCAAACGAAAATTGATATCTGAAATGTTCCTTCGTAGGTCGAAGATTAACTAGAGATCGTCTTCCTAAAGTTTCCTGCGGTAAGACCCCTCATAGTGCTAGCAGACCTAGCCTTTTGGTGGAGGTGCAGCCGGTGGGGGATTCCCTCTTTTATTACAAGTTGCATGGACTAAAAAATTAAAATAAGGAGTGCTAGAATGTTCCGCAAAAGAAACCAATTTCGTCGGGTCGAAGTTAGTCACCATGGCCATCTCATCCCAAACCACTTTGTAGCTCCAAGGGTTCCTTCTATCTTCACCCATTAGACCTTCTTCTTTCACAAAAGATACATATTTCGCCCCAGTGAGTGACCCTAAATTACCTTCTTGCCTATTCACTTCCGGTCTAATAGATTGATTATACTCCCAGGTGGCTGAATCTCCCAGACTCCTGCATAGACTGCAAATTTTCAAGCTCCATGCCCTTTTTAGTGGATATCTCTTCCCCAACCTAGTGTCCATGCATATTGGGATGCAAAAATCCATGTTTGGACCTCCCTCTCATCCTATGATGCACCATATGCACAATAATAACAACTCTCTAGTGAAGTTAGTAGCCAAAACTAGGCTCAAAGTATACCCTCTCAATCGATTTAAACAAGTGATTGCAATAACAGGAACCATAAATGGCCTTGTTACATTGAGGTTGTCCAATCCAGGACTCATCATGTGGAATTGAGCTTGCATCCCTTTAAAACTTAATTTCCAAGCCATGTGAACTTGCAATCCAATCCTTCCCAAACTAGAATAGGTGCAATCTGATCTACCAGGCATAATAATGGAACATCTAGCATTAAAACCACCTCATACGTGTAGCTATTACATTTCCAGACATTAAGGCTGATGCATGCACAACCTCAACATTGTTAAATGCACATTGCCTAGTGGCACCACACATGGGGAGGTAAATTAAGCATTATAAGACCCATTGTAAAACACCTATAAATTGCCCACAGAGAAACATGGGTTCTAAACACCATTGGTATATGTACCAACAATGCACATTTTACACAAATACCAACTTGGACTTTAGCTACTTAAATCCCAAATTAATAGAATCTTAAATTGTATGAGCATGTTGAATCTCCTTGTGGGTTTTCTGTTTCAAACATTTGATTCAACTAAAATGAATCCTCCAAGTCAAATCAATAGAACATAGAAATCAAAACATGCATGAGGGAGGTGAAGGATGAAATGGAACCAATTTTTATGTTTTTGGTCATGTATGTCCTTTCCTTGCTCTAGAGTTGATATGCGAGCACATGCCTTGAGCACAAAGAGAAAGGTGAATTTATTAGAATTTATGCCAGTTTTGTTGCATTTGATAAAAAAACATAACTCCATTCTTACACAACCCATTCCACATAACATTTAATAATGGCATTCCATAGGAAAAAAATTGGTTTAGATGTTTTTTCAAACACTACATGTGCATTTTCCACATTGCCACAAGCAATGTACATGTTAAAGAGTTTGGATCCTAAGATAATGTTTTGATCAAGACCATTTATAAGAATATTAACATGGACTGTGTTAAGTTATTTCGTGTTTGTGCTTTCCTGAAAGAAAGAAGCATAACTATCAATGCCAAGTGGAACATATGAAACCATTGTGTCATACTTGAAATGAACACTACCCATTAAGTTATATAGCTACACTCAGATTTGAAGTAGTTGGATCTCATGAATATGTTCAAATGAATATGAGTGGCATTATTTAATGCTAACTGAGGATTCATTTGAGTATTACCACAACATAAAAACTAAATTTATTTCAATATCAATTGATCATACCTAAAAAAATATAGCATTGTTAATAACAATATAAACAACCACTTCTATCACATTCATTATAAAATCTATAGCATTTTGAAATAGCTTGTAAAATCTCTTATCTTCTTTCATTACATATTGCATACGAAATGTCCATTATAAAAAATCAATTGGTTATGAAATCCAATTCTCTGTAGCTTTGATATCTATGGAAACCCTCTTTTTTCGACAATAAGGGTAGTAATTTTATATTAAAAAGAGAGGAAAATATCCTCGTTCAAAATACCGATACATCCAATTTCTAAGCCTATGGCCTGAGTGTTCAAAATCAAATAGAGATCTAACTGAGGATCCACAAAATTAGAGGCCCTATTACCACTTCTAGATATTACGTAGTGATAATTGTAAATCCTGACATACTTTCCTTATAGCAACTAAAATCTACAAAGCATAAAGACTTAATGTAGAACTGCCAAGGAACTTATTCTTCAAATTTCAGAGAAGCTAGTTGGGAATATGAACCTTTTGCTGCATATTTTTCCTTCAGCTTCATCTAGAATGTTGTATCATATGGAAACCCTTCTAGTGGCACAACATAAAATGATGTATCAATGTAGGTCGAGTCATTCTTTTGAACTCCTAGATCATGTCAATATGTTTATTCAATTAGTACATCAGAAGCTTATATCAGTACAAATGTCATATACAAATGTTGGTTGGATTGACTTCAGTTGTATCCTTGTATCTTCCCCTCTAATTGCTAGATATATGTTGTTTCCTTGCGTATTACTTAATTCCATTTGGTCAATTCTTTATGAATTTATTTTTTAATTATTTTCTTTTCCTATCCAAATTGTACATACTTTAATGGCTTTTTCATTCTTAGGATTTGGTTTTCTCCTTGTAAAAAGTTTGACAGTTTTGTATATTGTGTTGTTGGCTTAATAAATGGATCGAGCCTCCATTATGGGAGATCCAATTGAGTATTTGAAGGATCTACTTCCGAAAATCAAATAACTTCACAATGAACTTAAATCTATGTCTCAAGGACTTGCTTTACCAGGAACATCAAATTTTCATCCTTTGACGCCTACAACACCTTCTTTTCCTTTCCAAGTGAAAGAAGCATGCCCAAATTCACTTCTTAGTCCCAATGCATAGCATGCAATGGTAAGTATTCAACCATGCAATATTGAAAATATCAAGTAGCCCCCCCAAGTATTTAGACTACAACACTACAAATTATTATGAAATGTTATACAAAATTATGATGGGTTACCTAAAAAATAAATGTAAAATTGACAGTTCCATCATTTTTATCCACGTTATTTCTGATAGGTAAAATATGGGATAAAGTGTCAAATATGTCAAATGAAAAAAACGTTATGTAGAACATCAAAATCCCTTAATCGACCTAGCCCGTGGGTCATATAAGCTTGCCCTTCCTATAGGATCTTTATTATTAACATCATGAATTGAACTAGCACTACTATCAAAACTTCATTGTTCTACATTTAATCATGAATTGAAGCAACACTATCATCAAAACTTCATTATTCTACATTTAATAACCTACATGATTCTATATATTTTTTTAATTTTATTGTTCAAGGTTGTCTCACTTCCGATAAAGGTTCACATCGGTGTTTTTGCAAGTTCATCGCCTACCATATTGCAATCGACAAATTTGGTCATAACTACAACATTAATTCCATTACAAGTGCGCACAATAGTGCCAACATAAGGACGAATAGTAACACTACAAAACCTGCCACGTGTTGTCCTAGACATCGTAAGTATGACATTCTATGCATCATAAGTTCAACTAAATGAATCGGAATACTGACGCACATTTCCACCAATACAACCTACTACATGTTTTCCTAGTCATCGTAAGTACACCAATATATGTGTTACAATTTTGAATAAATTAATAAGAAAACTGATGCACATTGCCACCACTACAACATGCCATGTGGCATATTCTCATTGTAAGAATGAATTTAATTTCGTCGAAAGTATGACGAAGTTGGTCATAAGCCTATGTAACGAACATAAATAAGATAATAATTAAATAAAATAATAATTGTTAATTATTATAGTAGTTAGCTATTAATGTGAAGGGACATAAACCTTCATTATGAACGCTCAAGCCATATTAAAGGTGAGCTATGTTGTAATATCCTATCATCTATTATCTATGCAATTATCAATATTATTCCATTTATTATGGCCTATCTAGTTTACCAGGTCTTTTGGTAACTTAATAGTGTGAGTGAATATTCATCTCATTTGGGATGGATTGACCCATCCACATATCGAAAGTTATGCTCTACACTTAGCAGTTTGCATCGACATGTTTTGTCAGCCACGACATCGCAAAGAACGATGCGATAACATTATAAGGATTGAGGACAAAGCCTTTCTAAGAGAGTGGCAATGTAACGAACATAAATAAGATAATAATTAAATAAAATAATAATTGTTAATTATTATAGTAGTTAGATATTAATGTGAAGGGACATAACCCTTCATTATGAATGCTCAAGCCATATTAAAGGTGAACTATGTTGTAATATCCTATCATCTATTATCTATTAAATTATCAATATTATTCCGTTTATTATGGCCTATCTAGTTACCAGGTCTTTATTGGTTGTGGATCCTGATCTCCAGATTCAAAGATATTATTATTCAGTTGTGTCCATTCCCATTGTATTTCCATTATAAAAGAAATACATTGTAACATGGATAGGGTTGATGTATTAGGTTTTATGCATTGTAAAGATCTCTAAGATCAAGAAGAGAGACTGTGAGACAGTGAAGAGGAAGTGCAGCGGCTGTGCTGCAGGTTGTATCCCTTCACTTTGCTGGACGGTATAATAATAAGGACTGGAAACTTCAGTGTGGACATAGCCCAACTTGGGTGAACCACGATATATCTGTGTCTCTCCTGTTTTTCCAATAGTCTTTTGGTAATTTAATAGTGTGAGCAAATAAATATTTGGCTCAGCTTGACGTACATTAGCAAACATAAATGGCATTGCACCCTACCATGTGGAACTTTCTTTCTATCAGAAGAATGACAATAATGTACAACCGTCCAAAAAATGATAGAGCTAGTTTGAAGAAGCTTCCAACATGCTTAAGTCGAACATGCAACTGTTTTTCGACGAAATTGCGTTGTGAAAGCATCGTAAATTTGTGCAAATATAGTAGTGAAGCATACATGTAGAGAATACATGTAACATTGGTTGGTACAATTGTTGGAAACTGTTGTAATATTTGTTGGTACCCACACCAAACAACACCCGCACATAGAATCTCACTTCCACATACCTTCCGGTATATCAAAATTCCTCTAGGTCACCTAAAACTAGTTGTAGATAGTGCAATCAATCATCTTCTTGCTATAGTAGTGCCAAGCACATCACTCAAGAATATAATCTCGGGTACCTAGGTAGTCAAGCAGTATGACTAAGGGCACAGTTGAGCCTCCTTAGTTAGAGCCCTAAGATATTGGGCCAAGTACTACCATTGTACCTTGCATGTATATATTAGAGATCTATAACACCTAATAATCATTTGTCCTTAGGACCTTGGAAACCCTAATCTCTTAAACACTCTATTGAAATTTATACCTCTTTGTATTTAGAAGGAATTAGGAAATTTTGCTAGATCATCCAGTGGGATTCTAATGAAATTCCTACATCTTTGCATCTGGAAGGACTTTGTGAATTTTGTCAGTGAAATAATATTCAACCAGGAGTAATAGTTAATCTGGGGGTTTCAAAAACCCTTATTTGTGACCCATCTGAACAAAATCCTTGCATCATGTTAATAATTTTGGTATGCATATCTAATAACCCTTTACATGTGGACCCTATGCATACCTTTTAGATCCAATGGTACACACCCACAACTAGAGAAACTAGGGAAACTAGAGAAACTAGAGTGACATGGAGGAAATAAACCAAAACAACCCCAACACTATCAAGTAGACATGAAATTCCTGCAATCCATGGTTATGGAATTGATGAAGTCAGTGGTTTAGCTCACAAGTGATAGGGAAATGACAGGTTGTTGACTGATGTTGTAGCTCAACACATTGGATTTTCTTTTAAACAATAGGATCCAACCTATGAAGCCTTTGGCACTAAATAACTAGGCTCTCACAATCTTTTCCTAGAAACACATCCTCACTCCTTTTAAGATAAAAATTCATGGAACCGCTTTTTGAAGATTCACATGTGCAAATATGATGGCTTAGATCCATTGGGTTAGCTTATACCCAAATGGAACACTCTTTTTCCCTCTTGGGCATTAAGGATGGCCTATGACAAATTGTTTTGGGGGTTTTAATTTAATTTTGAAAGATTGAAATGGTGGCAATGGTACCATAAATATTATCACCAATATGTCCCTTGGAGCTAATTTGTGAAGATCCTTCATGAATGTTTTTAACATGACACTAACTACTTGTGTAGGTGAACCAAATTGCACCAGAATGGTATTATTGTGGAGTATATTACATAATTTGACCAATTGGAAATTCACAAAAAGTCCTCCTTGATTCTTTTTTGGGAATGTTTCAGCAGTAACCTTAAAGAGACAATTTGTGCACATGCCCTTATGCAATGATCCTCCACTTGGTTGGAATCTTGTAATAGATATCAAGAATCTAAAATGTCTATCAATGGACAATCCAATATTCCTTCATTTACCCCTCGCATAGTGTCTCCCATGGCTACTACTCCTAGAAACTCTCCACCCAACCATTACAAATCCACAAGTTTACCCATGATGCCATGGTTGAGCATTGATACCTCGAACATTATTACAATTGCGATGAAATGTATTTTTGAGCAAATAAATGCAAATAAAATAAACTATTCAAAGTCGAGGCTTGCCCACATAATTCCCTTGAGGACAACACCATGGAACCTCGACTAGAACTCGACGTGGAGGATACTATGCCACCTTTGGAAGATGCTTCTAATATTCCATTTCAGGAAGAGAAACCCCAAATCTCAATCTTTTCCTTGTTAGGTTTCTCCATGCCTTAGACTTTGAACTTAATTGGCTAAATCGAGCATTGTAAATTCATTGTATTGATTGATAGTGGGTGCAACACTGATAATTTCACTCATTTGCGACTGGTTGAAGAAACACATTGCTATATTTTCCCTATAGCCAATTTCCAAATTATGATTGCAAATGGGGGTATGACAAAATGTGGTGGTTGTTGCAAAAATGTGAAACTCCAAATGGGTTACTACCATCTCAAAACACATATGTTCATTATTGGCATGGGTGGCTGAGATATAGTTTTGTGGGTCGAATGGATCGGGACTTTGGGTTTGGTCACCATAGATTTCAAGGCTCTCTCTCATATTTACTTAGGGTGTGAACACACATCACCTCAAATGGATTACTTTAGGTTCCCTTGAAATGATCTCCTCCCACGAGATGGAGAAAGTATTGAGGAAAGGCCACTCAGGTATCGTTGCTTAGTTCAATGTCATACAATTCATGGAAACACTTACCCAAGATATTTACCCAAACTTGCAGTGGGTTCTCTCCCAATATCAATAGGCTTTTTAGGCATCAAATGGTTTCCCCCACATCATAGGGAACATGACCATGGTATTCTATTAATCCTAGGTAGTCAACCTCCCAATGTACACCCTTATCACCACCCTTTTGCACAAAAGAATGAAATTGAAAAATCATTCAGGAATTATTGGAGGTTGGCATCATTTGTACCAACACAAGACCTTATTCCTCGTTGGAGGATATGGTCCTAAAAGGGGAAGGCACTTTGTGCATGTGTCTTGATTTTCAAGCTCTCAAAAAGTTAACCATCAAATATATTCCCCATTCCATAATTGATGATCTCATAGATGAGTTGGATGGAGCCAAATTTTCACCAACCTTGACCTTCAATTAAGATACCATCAAATCCAAACGAAGGAAGTGAACATACCTAAAACAACCTTCTGCACTCCTAAAGGTCACTATGAGTTCTTAGTCATGCCCGCAGATCAAATCCAAATTGTTATTATATCTATCTTCTACAAGATGACCACCACTACATCTACTCTTCACACAACTACAATTCTATAGGGAAAATATTTTCACCTAGCTTCTCTATCTACCACCACATCCAAAACCTAGATCTGTCTCTCAAAGGTCAAATATGTCTTTATCATACTCAGTCATATAGTTTTATATAGAAAAATTGGAAGTCTAATAGTTCCAACCTTTCAAGTACCATTGGTTTGTATTCAATATGATTAAAACCATTGTAGTGAGATTGTTTCATATTTCCCATGATTATCTCAGTACCATTAATTATTTACTTTGAACCATAGTTTTTTTATTGCTAATTTTTGGATAGATCATTTACTTTGATGCATGTTTTATCCAATGCTTCAGTAAAACTAATAAACAAAATGTTTGAATTCCTTTTATGTTGAAGGGAAATAAGTTCTTTTTGAATATATCATGCCATTAGAGGCACGCTAATATTAAGAATGGTTACCGAATCTGACTATAGTCAAGCATTTCTTATGTAGGAACTTTTATAGTAGCATCTGTTGAGATATTTTAACTTCAAAGAATATTATAATTGTACTTTATTATTCCGGAGATGTTTATTCCTCTGTCGGAATGTGGTAACTCGGGTTATTAGACTTCCCTAGTGGAGGTTGGCCCTGTATGTGTTATGTGGGTCAAAGGGTTATTAGACCACCCTAGAGGGGTCGGCCCAGTCAGTTGTAGTGGGGTATTTAACCCATTGGTTAAATACGAGCCTACATGTACTTGTGTAAAAGATATGTCAGAGTAGTGTATAAATACAGGAGGTGTATTCCTCATTTGATACACACACACACTTGAGAGAGGCGCACTTGTGGAGGAGAGGTCTGCTATGGTGGAGGAGGAGATCATGTATTTGGTTTGCATATTTGTATATTGCTAGTCATCTATATTGAGGAAGCTTTACTGGGTTTTCTACCCCATGAGGGTTTCCCAGGATAAATCTGTGTCTCTTGTGTTTATGCTATGCTTGTTGTTTCTTCAGTGATCCTGTATATGCTATTATTGTGAAATGGAATGTAATGCTGCTATTTTCTGTCTTAGCATATTAAATTTTAACATGGTATCAGAGCTAAACTGAAGGAAGGCAAGGTATGGCACTTACGACACTTGCTTTACTTACGACAATTTGAAGGTTAGGGTTTTATATAGCAAAAACCAGTCATCATGGAACTTTCGCTATAAATCCATTTTGGTGAAGGTTCAGGATCTGAAACCTTTACAGGTCGTAAATAACATCTCCAGGTATCTTGTGCCCAAAGGCCACCCTCATATTCATTGTACTTTGTAAGTTATGATCAGTACAAGTTAGGGTTTCTGCCTCTTCCAGATCTCAGTCAAAATCAGGTGACCTAGGAAAAAAGGTCATAACTTGGGATAGGAAGCTCCAAATGAAATTTCGTAAAAACTGACAGGTAGTACACAGACTGCACTATCTCAAAAAACTTTTTCAGAGGCCGAAGCTGAACCAGTGACACGTGTCACGCCGTACAAGTTCTATCTCCTGTTTTATCCCATAAACAGGTCACGTTATGACACTTGGCATAACTCTTTCTCAGAGAGTCCAATGGAGGTCAGACCTATTGGGATGGAAAGATAACAGAGTGAGCTATCTCAGAAAAAGTTTTCAGAGGCCGAAGTTCAAATAGTGACACGTGGCACGCCGTACAAGTTCGCTCTCCTGTATTATCACATAAACAGGTCACGTTGCGACACTTGGCATAACTCTCTCTCAGAAAATCCAATTGAGGTCAGACCTGTCAGGATGGAAAGATGACAGGTCAGGCTACTGCAAAAAAAAAATTTCAGACCCCGTGGAGTGAAAATTTCAGAGTTATAGCAGAAACAATCAGGTACATATTTCTGTCAAAACATAATTATTTTTGGAGCACCTTTATTCATGGCTTCCGGAATTTAGGGTTTCGGAGAAAGTTAGAATTTTTGGAATCAGAGTCCTCGGCTGGAAGCTCCTCAGAAAAATAAGAGTTTAGAGCCATGGATCAAACCTTTTGATTGAACAGAAGGGTGGGCTTCATCAAACCCTAGTTCGGGTTCCTGTCCAGAAGATCCAGAAGTTTCGAAGGCAATTTTGAGGGGTCAAATTTTGGAGATTTCAAAATTGAAGAATGCTAGTTTGATCAGCTCAGCAAGACACATTCTTCCATCCATTCAGAAGTGTGAAAGTCAAATATTGAATTTTTAGGGTTTCTCTAGCAAACCCTAATCAAGCTCCAGATCAAGTTTCAGGGGGAGTTGAGGCTAAGGCCTTACATAAGAAGACTACAAAAAAGTCTCGACAGGTATGAATTAAGGAGGTTCAGGTATGCCTTGAAATCTGATTCTTGATTAAGTTCATAATGTGTTTGTCTTCATGTTATTTATTAGTACAATCTTGATTAATGTTATTAATTGTCTTATCACCCTAGTAACAATATGAATGCATGTGAATGATCGAAGACATTCATTGATTAGGGCTATATGATTGTACTTATGCATTATGGTGTTATGTGAGGTTGATGTTGTCTGCTAAAAAGAGACAGGTACATCACAAAAGACAAATCAAGTTCCATGACCATGACAACATGAAGACAAAGACTCACGAGGTATGTATGACTTTGTTATATTATGTTTAACCTATGAGACATGCAGGTTCTAGCTCAGGATCTCTAAATCATTGAAGAGATTGTTTAGGTATGTTGTACATAACTAAGCAGGTATACTAATCCAGGTATGTTTTCCTATGTCATGTTAGAATCTTACCTTGTGTTAGGATCCCTTATGTAAGTATACTTGGTATGATTGGTTAGTAATCAAGGGTTTATGCATATTATGTCTCTTATCTTGGTTGATGATTTAACTAACTAGATCAAACAAGAATATGCATGAGTAAAAGAAGACTTCCTTGAAACCCTGAATACTAATGATCATGACTATACATATTCAAGATTATTTAGAATTAGAATGTTTTGATAATATTATGTATGTTTGTGTATGAGATCATGAGGATGACACTAGTGTACACTTGAGCATGCACAGTGGTACAGAATGAATAGAAGTTCAGAAGACATACAGAATATCAAGCGGGAGGCAACCACACAAACATAAAAGATAAGTATTTGAGTTGTTATTAGAAATAGTAAATGATATTGCTTGTATGCATTCCTAGTGTAAACATTCATAAAGCATTGAACACTATACTGCTAATATGCATATGATTGGTAAGTTGGACAAACATTCCATTGTTGCTTGTCTAGAATGAAACATCTTTGATGACATGCTGAGAGCTGTGCACACTCTCGATAGTATGTTCTGGTAGAGATGGAAGGCATCTAGATAGCCACTGTATGCATATAGGATATGGGAAAGTGTTGTGCCAAAGTATTGGTCAAAATAGTTGCATAACTATGTAAATGATATCTGTATGCATAATAGGTTATCATGTCAATATGATTTGATGATTATGAAGTATTACTAATCATGTACTTAATTTTGATTTGTAGGAAAGATCATGATGAATGATGAACTCTGAACAAGCGATGGATGTTCAACAAAAGATTTACAAATCAAACACACTATAGAAAGCTTGTGGTTAAGAGATTCTCTTAGAAAGAGGAAGAGAATCATGATGAGATGTTTTGCCCCAAGGGACTAGATAAGACCAATCTCTTAATGATGTAATTAAAGAAGAAGTATGAATCAGGTTCTGTATGGGTACCCAGGATCGGTACTCAATTGATGAGCTTAATGATCATCATGGGTGATGTGGATCTCAACCTTTGCTACAAGGTTGAATATGGCTTCTATACTCATATGAAATGGATGCAAGAAAGAACTCACCACGGAGTTCGAATGATTTTGAGGCTCATATTAGTAGACCCATCTGACGAGAGATGGCACAGATAGATATGCAGAAGATCACTCAATGTAGAGTGTGAATAATGGACAATTGACAGCTTCATGACAAAGCTTGGGCTTTACCAGAAGTAAAGTTGTTCCTAACCTTTACCTTAAGGTTGAGGATGATGAACCTATCATACCATTATTGTATGACGATGATCTCTTTCTGACAAGGAATGAGAAACGGGTCATGAAAATGGCTGCAGAAATGAAAATGAAAGATCTCGGATTAATGCACTACTTCTTAGGTCTAGAAGTATGGCAAGATCCAAAAGGAATATTTTAAATCAAGGTAAGTATGCTGTAAAGTTTCTAAAAAGATTTGATATGTTGGAGTATAAAGCCAGGCCACTCCCATGGACTCCAACTTGAAGTTATTAGTTAATGACTCATCGCATTTAGTGGACCTAACCCTATATAGACAAATCATTGGGTCATACTAGGCCAGATATATGCTTTGCTGCAAATACCCTAAGTCAGTATCTAGTAGAACCTAGAAAGGTTCACTTAATAACTACAAAGCATGTAGTGAGGTACCTAAAAGGTACATTAGATTTTTTGGTCTATATTATCTTGGAGGTCATGAACTCCATTTACATGGTTACTCAGATTCTGATTGGGCAGGAAGTGTCTCAGACAGAAAGAGTACATCAGGTGGATGTTATAGTCTTGAATCTGCCATGATCTCATGGTTCAGCAAGAAACAATCTAGTGTGGCTCTCAGTACTGCTGAAGCAGAATATATGGCTGTCTGCTCTGCCAGCTGTGAAGCAGTGTGGCTTCAGAAGCTATTATATGGAGTGTTTGACTTAGAAATGGATCCCACTATGATTATGTGTGACAATCATAGCTGCATCAAGATGACTGAAAATCCTGTGTTCCACGATAAGTCAAAACACATAGAGATCCGATACTTCTATATACGAGATATGGTGCAAAGAGGAGCTATCAAGCTCGTATATATAAGCACTGAGGATCAGATTGCTGATATCTTGACTAAACCTCTGTCTCGAGAGAAGTTTGAATACTTTCGAGACAAGCTTGGTATAGTTCAAAAGAACTCTCCTCGAAAGGGGGAGTAGCATAGTATCTGATAACAAGTCTGTCTCATCAATGATGAGGTTACCTATTTACTACACTTAGTTACTTAGAATTATTTAGATTTAGGAATCTTATATTTTTTCTTTTGATGATAGATGTATACATGCTTTTGATGATAGATGCATACATGCTTTTGATGTTAGATATACATGCTTTTGATGATAGATGCTATACATGTTTTGATGATGAGGATACATGTTTTGTTATACATGTTTTGATGATGAGGATACATGTTTTGCTATACATGTTTTGATGATGAGGATACATGTTTTTCTATACATGTTTTGATGATGAGGATACATGTTTTTCTATACATGTTTTGATGATGAGGATACATGTTTTGCTATACATGTTTTGATGATGAGGATACATGTTTTGCTATACATGTTTTGATGATGAGAATACATGATTGACACATGTCTTAATGAAGTTCTTGGTAAACATGTGAGGGGATTGGATCATCCCTGGACTTCAGTCCGAAAGAAGATCCATAGACGTATGTCTTCGAGAATGAAGTTCTTGGTGAAGATGTGAGGGGATTGGATCATCCCTGGACTTCAGTCCGAAAGAAGAGCCGTAGACGTATGTCTTCGAGAATGAAGTTCTTGGTGAACATGTGAGGGGATTGGATCATCCCTGGACTTCAGTCCGAAAGAAGAGCCATAGAAGTATGTCTTCGAGAATGAAGTTCTTGGTGAACATGTGAGGGGATTGGATCATCCCTGGACTTCAGTCCGAAAGAAGAGCCGTAGACGTATGTCTTCGAGAATGAAGTCCTTGGTGGACGGTTGAGGATTAAGTCATCCTTGGACATAGTCCTAAATGTACGGTTGAGGATTAATTCATCCTTGGACGTGGTCCTAAATGTACGGTGGAGGATTAAGTCATCCTTGGACGTTGTCCTAAATGTACGGTGGAGGATTAAGTCATCCTTGGACGTAGTCCTAAATGTACGGTGGAGGATTAAGTCATCCTTGGATGTGGTCCTAAATGTACGGTGGAGGATTAAGTCATCCTTGGACGTGGTCCTAAATGTATGGTGGAGGATTAAGTCATCCTTGGACGTGGTCCTAAATGTACGGTGGAGGATTAAGTCATCCTTGGACGTGGTCCTAAATGTACGGTGGAGGATTAATTCATCCTTGGACGTGGTCCTAAATGTACAGTGGAGGATTAAGTCATCCTTGGACGTGGTCCTAAATGTACGGTGGAGGATTAAGTCATCCTTGGACGTAATCCTAAATGTACGGTGGAGGATTAAGTCATCCTTGGACATGGTACTAAATGTACGGTGGAGGATTAAGTCATCCTTGGACGTATTCCTAAATGTACGGTGGAGGATTAAGTCATCCTTGGACGTGGTCCTAAATGTACGGTAAGGATTGGATCATCCTTGGACTTTCCTGTGAACTGAGCCGTAGACATGAGGTCTCCGAGAATTGATAGGACTGGATCGTCTCTGGACTTCAGTTCAAAAGGTACATGACAGGACTGGATCGTCCCTGGACTTTGGTTCAAAAGGTACATGACAGGACTGGATCATCCCTGGACTTCGGTTCAAAAGGTACATGACAGGACTGGATCATCCCTGGACTTCGGTTCAAAAGGTACATGACAGGACTGGATCGTCCCCGGACTTCAGTTCAAAAGGTACATGACTGGATTTCATCATCCATGGACGTATGTCCTAAAGAGAGCAGGATTGATCACCCTGGAAAATGTTGATCGTATGATGACGATGCTGATGACGATGCTGTTGATCGTATGATGAGGATGCTGATTGATCGTATGATGATGATGCTGTTGATCGTATGATGATGATGCTGATGTTCGTATGATGACGATGCTGATGATCGTATGATGACGATGCTGATGATCGTATGATGACGATGCTGTAGATCGTGATGAACCAGATGATGTAGATCAAGATGATGTGATGACGCTGATGATCGTGTGATGACGATGCTGATGATTGTGAGGATTCAGATATTGATGTTACTGTAGCTGTTTGAGTACTGCAGAAGATAAAGACTCAGTACTGAAGATGTTGATGTTCCAATATTGAAGATGTTCCAGTAACTGGTTGAGTTACTGATGATGTTGAGAAAGCTTCCAATGATTTATAGATGTATCATGTATGATGTTGATGACTCCTTGCTCGTGCAGATGATGTTATAATATCCTTCTCGTTAAGGGGGAGTGTTGAGATATTGTAACTTCAAAGAATATTATAATTGTACTTTATTATTTCGGAGATGTTTATTCCTCCGTCGGAATGTGGTAACTCGGGTTATTAGACTTCCCTAGTGGAGGTCGTCCGTGTATGTGTTATGTGGGTCAAAGGGTTATTAGACCACCCTAGAGGGGTCGGCCTAGTCAGTTGTAGTGGGGTATTTAACCCATTGGTTAAATACGAGCCTACATGTACTTGTGTAAAAGATATGTCAGAGTAGTGTATAAATAGAGGAGGTGTATTCCTCATTTGATACACACACACACTTGAGAGAGGCGCACTTGTGGAGGAGAGGTCTGCTATGGTGGAGGAGGAGATCATGTCTTTGGTTTGCATCTTTGTATATTGCTGGTCATCTATATTGAGGAAGCTTTACTGGGTTTTCTACCCCATGAGGGTTTCCCAGGATAAATCTGTGTCTCTTGTGTTTATGCTATGCTTGTTGTTTCTTCAGTGATCCTGTATATGCTATTATTGTGAAATGGAATGTAATGCTGCTATTTTCTATCTTAGCATATTAAATTTTAACAGCATCTTTCATGGAAAACCATATTATTAGTTATATATTTTCCATAGGATTCTTGAAGCAACTTCATGGAAAGAATTGTAGAAACTCTTATAACACATACAATCTATGAAATATGATATAACAAACACATAACTATTGAAAGCAACTAAGATGTGCATGATAGTTTTCTTCACTAGGGATGCTTTTGCATCATAATCCCGTAGTTAGAAAATTTGAATATCTCGGTCAAAAGACAAGATAACAGTAGGTGTCAACTAAACATCCTCCTCTACCCACTGTTATAGCTAAATTCCATGATTGTTCTTTCAATCCCCCGACCCAATACTATTCTACATCTAAAACACTTTTTAAAATTTCTTCAATTCCTTGTGAGTTTATTCCACAAGGTTGCACCACCTCTTTTCATTTTACCCCAGTGACTCTTGTTACCTTACACTGCTTCCACTCAATCATGCTTATTGTCACACTTAACTCCCTCATAGGAACTATTCTCGCTACTTTCTACATGCATTGCACAATTATATCATTCTCCATGACGACAACTTTTCCCTTAAGCTATCTCCCTCATGGCCACGTCCTCCAATTTCTTTATTGTATTTCTTACAAACAAACCACCACATAAAACATTATGAGAACAAAATTCCCATTTATGCCTCTTTTAGAAGTGTTTCTATTGTAGTACCCATTTTTTCTATTTATTTTATTCATCCCACTACTCCATAGGTTCATGTTACTCCACTTTCTTGGCATATACCAACACTAGAATTACAATAAATCGATTAAAGCCTTCTCCACTTCTTCATTTTATGGAGGTAAGTTACTCATCATCCTATCCTTCATAAACACATTGGTGTTTCTCCTTCCATCATGCATAACTCTTCTATCAAAACTTCTGTGGCCTCCCCCAAAAAATAGGATAAGTATTCATGGGCCACACATCAAATAGAATGCTATCGCTATAACCACCAATATTAAAATTCATCCAAAATGTCCTCCTTTTCAGTAACCTATGCCCATTTTGTAACCATGACACTATATATTCTTTTGGATGAGGTGTACATTTCAATTCCAATTTGTGAACAAATTCATTTGACACCAATATTTTTGAACTAGCTCCATCAATAAGTAAGTTATAACACTTAACTTCAATCTTACATTTCATTCCGAATAATTTCTTCCTCTTATGGGTTTTATCTCAACCTCTTTTTCAGGCTACACCAATAATTTCCACATCATCAATTTTTCTTCTTACTATGCCCTCAATTCTACCACCTCACTTGTTGTTACTGATGGTTCTACTTTAGTAATATGAGCTCTCCCATTCTATTTTCTCTCATCATTCAAATATTCTAGGCATTCAAATGCTATATGGCCTTGCATTACACATATGTAGTAAATGATTTCAAATTTTCCTCCTCTACCTCTACTTCGCATTGATTGACTTATTCCTTTGCCAACACTAAATTCTCTTCCACTTGTTTTTTTTTTCCCTCTTCCATATGCTACAACTTTTATCATGGTCTATGGTTTCCACAACAAATCTCCTTAATGCTCAAAACTACATGGTAAGCCTATGCCATTGAATTAAAACTCATAATATTAAACTCATTTTGAACGACATAACTTAGACCATTTGTTGCGGTGAAAGCTATAATAACAAAATTATTCTACATATATAATTGATTAGTATAAAATATTTATTGAATGAATCATGATACAATGATCCTTGTGATGGTGTTATTTTATAAGCATTGATTGGTCACGAGGCCAATAGGGTTGTTGCTTGAATTTCCATACAATGCTAATTAATATTAATTTATTAACTATTTAATTATTTCTAATTGTTTATATTTATGCTTGTAACACCATTCACATACGTCGCAATAAATTATAGACTCCCCTCATTCTGCCTAGACCTTATAGAAACTCTGTAAAACACCTCTATACTTCTCACATGTTTCAATTTCCGAATCTTCTCAATAGGTATAACGCATAATCTACAGGTACAAATTTATTCTTGAACTTTAACACTATCATATCCAAGGTTATAATCTTTTCTCTAACACAACTTTCTCTATTCAATTGCAGCTTATCCCACCATAAGGAAGCATGAATTTTCAATTATGTACTCATAATCTTAACCCTCCTATGATCTCTAGTTTTCTCAAATCAAATAAATTTTCTATTTCTCCTATCCAATCTATTAATTCATCAGCATTTAAATTCTAAAATATAGAAGAGTATCAAGTTTAGGTTTACCTCCAATAACATTGTTTTCTCTAATCATTTTCTCTTCCAATTGTCATGTGCTCTTTTGCTTCTTCCCTTGTAATCTCTAATTCTACTTCATCATCATTGATGTTGTGTACCACACATTCAATACCTCTCTTTTGGGCTTCCTCCTTGGCATCTATTTGGCCATCATTGTTCTCTCCATTGTTGCAAACCCATTCACATATTCAAAACCTTTCAATCTTCAAGTTTTTCTCAAACCTCTTCCTTTATTTTCTATCACTATGATATTATTTTGGGATCTCTTCTTATGTGCTCCCCAAATCACTAACATTTACAAATTACTTGATCCAAGACCAATATCTCTTTGGTACTTATTGTGGGAGAATTTTTCAACCACACATCATTTATTTGGGATTCACAACCTAATTTTCCATTTATCCTAAGTATTTTGACTCAATTATGTGCTTACATCATCAACAAATCATCAATTTCAGTGAACTGGTCCTCCTCCTTAATTTGGGGATTCAACTGGGCCATCAATATCAGTTAACTGGGCTTCCTCCATCATTTGGGAGCAAACTAGGGTGATTTGCATGAATAAAGCACCCTACTCAGTCCAACTGACAACATTTATTATTATATTCAACCAATTGGAGTAAAAAAGGTGCCCTCCTACTCAGTTTGACTTAATCTGGTGTTATTTCACCTAAATTTCAGTTAACTAAATTCAGAAAGGAGCCCTCCCTTAATTTTTGGCATTTAGTTGAGTTATGGATTTAGCTAGACTCAGTTTGACAGTTTCAGAGTCTATTAGAGTCAATTACATGGTATTTAATTGGTTAATTGATGTGCCGAGTGGTGTTAACTACCAAGTAAGCCACTCTCATGCATTCAATTTGAATGACCTCTCTAGGATTCGAATTGCTTGGTTATTATTGCCATTGTTACACATTGTAATTATTCTTTTGAGTTCATGATAATGCATGAAATGCTGCAAACCTTTTGCACCAGTGTTTTGATACACAATTTTCAGCATGCATCTCTAGTAACTGTTGTGCTTGTTTCATGGATATGTTGCTTGCTTGAATTTTACATGGTATCAGATCCATGGAAGGACAAGGTAGCTCTTCTATAGAGTTTTTTAGATGAAGATTGAGCAAGTTTGCTAAAAAATATTCCATCACTGCACTAGAAGCATAAATGTTTCCACATAAATCCTGGATAATTCTGCATTCGACTTGTCAAGCTTGCTTGATAGGCTATGCCAGGTGTGATGCAACTTGAAAAGTGCAGGTTGTCTACCTAAATATATATTTTTTTGTTTTTTACTGCAGGTTTCTCAAAGCATCTTATTGCATTCTCTATAGCTAAGATGGACTCTTCTTCTAACAATATTCTTACTCCTTTCAACTATCATTAGTGGAAGGATGATATAGAGATAGTGATGCGCTCCAGGGGACTCCATAGAGTTACGATGGGTACAAAACCAGAACCTAATGCAGCTATAGAGAAGTTCAAGTTCTTCAATAAGCTTATTGAAGTTTATGGTTTCTTATGTCTCAATATTTCGAAAGATATTCTTTTCCATCTTAGGGGATTGAAGACTCCAAAAGAAGTATGGGAACAACTTGCCAAAATCTTTGGCAAGTAGGATTATATGAGGTCTTATCAGTTGGAGACTGAATTGATTTCCCTAAATACTGAGAATTTCGAAACCATCAATGAGTTTTTCACCAAGTTCAAGCATTTGGTGCTTTAGTTGAAGCAATGTGGTGTCGAGAAGAAGAATGATCAGTTTATCCTTTCAATCCTTTCAAAACTAGGAGCAGATTATTCAGTGTTTGTCTCTACTTTTCATTCGGGAAAACTCACCATTCTGAATTGGAAGATGCCAACCTTGAATGCATTCATTGAGTCCTTAAAAAAAGAGCATGAAAAGCTTGTTCAGATGGGGTCCATGAGATCCTCCAAAGATCAATCCCTATTTCCTATAGGACCCAAGGCTTCGATTGATAAAGGAATCAAAAGAAAGAGAAGACCAAGTTTGATCATCCCAAGTAGAAGGAGAAGACCAAGTAGTCTGATGAGCCCTCGGGCTCAAGAAAAGACAAATAAAAGGGAAAGGAGAAGACAAAGTGTTCTTACTGTGGCAGCAGCTTTCATCCTGAAAGCTCATGCATGAATAAAAATATTGATTAGATGGCCCTTCTCTTGGAGAAAAACAATATCACTCTTCCAGATGGCGCAAGGAAGAAGGACAATAATGATCATCTCGAAAGAGGTCATGCACTCATGGCAAGTTTTTCGATATCAATAGATCTTCTCATAGATTTAGGAGCTTGGAGTCACATGGTTGCAAGCAAAGAATCTTTCTCATCATTGGAATCCTACAGCTATATCTCCATCCACATGGGAGATGATTCACAAATTTCATCACAATCCATTTAGAACATGGAAGTTTTCAAAATGTTCTCTATGTTCCTTCTCTAGCTTCAAACCTGATTTTTGTGTATCAAATAAAACATACTGGTTTTTTCAAGAAGGTTTTATTCATCCCTAATGATGTTGAAATTTCTGAGATTAGCACTGGAAAACTCATGTGTAATATCCCGATTTTGACCCTATTGCATTAAAATTGTAAATGATGTAAATATCATTATTTAATCATGGTGAGGAGCTCAAGGCCAAGGTCCCGCCATCAATTTAGCTTTGTATGTATCGGCAATTAAAAATAGATGCCTATGGTTCTTGTGCTAGACATGCACAATGTAAATTAAGACATCAAGTGAATACAAATTTTAATGAAATACCCACAACTAGCTATGCAATGCAACTAAGAGATGGGGGCATGATTTGTATGAGGAATAGGGAGGGAAATTATTCAAACCCTTGAGCCAATAGTGTTAATCCAAATTTCATGAGAAAACCCATAAACCAACAACTACCCATTTTGACTTATGCACCCAATCATTTAATTCTTCCAATAGTTGGTTGAGGCAGTTAATGCCTTGGGAATGGAGAGGTATGGAAGTCAATTTCGTGTATGGGCAAGCCATCAATCTGGAAAATCATATTTTTTCTTCATGGGAAAGAAAACACCCACGAAATGGTGCCCAAATCCATCTTTCACCCATGGCCTTTGCCCTCTCACGCAGTCTGAGCTAGCTGGGCTTTCCCCATCACGTTTCTCACCATTTTTCCTGTATTTTCCATGCATGGGAAATCGTTTTTGTATTGCACAATGGCTGGGAGGAAGGGAGCCACGATTTTGGGGTTTATGGAGGCCGTTTTTGTCCCTTGAATGCCCATAAATGTTTTCTGGAAACGATTTTGCTCTCCCAGGGTATTCCCCAATTGCCATTTCGTTTTTGGTTGCCCAACGTTTTTCTGCAGCTAATGGAAACCCCATTTTGGACATCCCACTGAAAAAATGTTTTTCTTCATGCCCAACAATTGTGGTTTTGCTGTTATGTGCATCTCTATTTTGGTTTGAACCTGTGAGCAAGAAATTTGGAGTGGTAGTGGATAGAATTGGCTTGATAAACCTAGTGAGGGGAGTAACCTCTCAGAAAGATCAAAAGGGCTGGATACTCTTCTATGCACACCTTGGACAACACTAGAATGGAAGGTATGGTCTGAGGGACTGTGTATTGGTGAAGGGAATACTTCCTTGAGTGGGGTGTGTAGGCATTGTGGGTGCCAAGCTAGATAGATCTTGTAGAGGGCATCCATATCTCTGTGGTTGAGCTCACTAGCTTAGCAATTCTTCCTTTCCATTTCCTTAGCATCCTGATAAACCCAATTGTAGATTGGTTTGGCTCATTTTGGTGTATGTTTGGCTATGTGTGAGTCTGTTGTTCCCTTGTTCCTTGTAGAAATCATGCCCAGCTCGGGGGTGGCAATTGTATCAAGAGATTGATAAGCATAACTGGCCTATGGTTGGGTGGAAAGTTGTAGTTGCATAGCTGGTTGCTCGGGACTACTTTGTTTTAAGATAAGTACTCTCATGTGCTAAATTCTACAATGCAATTATTTAATGTTTGTTATGAAAATGTTGGAATGTATGCTAGATATGTAGATGATTTTTAATTCCGCTGTGTTTAAATACAATATGTACATGTATATGTTTTTTTTATCAATGAGTTTTTACTTAATGGATATGGGGCTAGATGCCTAGATTTAGTGTCACGTTCTCTCCCTAGCTCGGTCTAATGGGAGGGGACTTGACACATTGCAACAGACAAGGCAAATCATGTTGCAAAAACATATGAGTTTTCCCACTTTTTTTCCATATTCAAAGCCAATTTCCCTTCTGAATCATGAAAATGAGGTTATCCGACTATGGAATGAAAGGTTTGGACACCTTAATTAAAAGTATTTGAATCTTCTACAAAATGATTCCATGGTTGAAGGCCTTCTGAACATCAAATCCTCAAAAGGGATATGCAAAGGTTGCATCATTAGCAAGCATCTTGAGCACAAGTTCGATCGAGGCAAAGCTAGCAAGGTTTCTTGTATTTTGGGGATGATTCATAGTGATATCAGTGGTCCACTACCAAATCCCTCCATGAATGGCTCAAGGTATGTTCTGAAATTCATGATGACTTCTCCAGGTTCACATGGGTCTTCTTTTTCAAGAACAAATTAGAAGTGCTTGAAAGGTTCAAGAATTTCAAGGCTTTTGTTGAGACTGCCGCTGAGAGAAAGATAAAAGCTCTTAGATATGATAATGGTGGACAATATATCAAATCATATCTTTTGCAACATTTTTCAGAAAATGGAATCCAAATCCAGTACACGGTCCCCTACACACCTCAGCAACATGGTGTAGCGGAGAGGAAAAACTGAGCATTGAAAGAGATGCCTACTTGTATGCTTGATTCGAAACGTTTGGATTCAAATATTTGGGATGAGGCCATTAATTTTGCTGCATACATTCATAACATATTTCCACACTCATCCATGAAGTACAACTCCTTTTGAATCCTACGTTGGTCACAATCCTGATGTGTCACATCTCAGGGTTTTCAGGTCCATTGTATGGGCTAGAATTCTAATTGAGAAGAGAAGATATTTGGAGCCAAAAAGTATTGAGTGCATCCTCGTTGGATATGCTGAAGAATACAAAGGATAAAAACTCATGGATATCATATCCAAAAGAATATTCATTGAGAGAAGTGTCCAATTTGAAGAACCGCTTCATGATCTACAACTAGTGGAGGAAGAAACTGCCAAATTGCTTCCTCTTCCAGAAGAAGATTCAAGAGATGATACTAAAATTTTATGTTCTGATATTTATGATATTATGTATGATATTAATGAACTTGAAGAATCAGGTTCCGATTCAAATCCAAATGATCCCCCTCAGTTTCCAAAGTGGGCATAAAAGACTCTCACATCTATCGGTTCTAACATTGGAAATCCTGCCAATCCAAGAAGAACTCGAGCATACTTTCAAAGAGCAGGTATGGATCTTTCATATGATGATCCATTTCTGTCTGAAAAGTGTTGTCTGATGATTAGTTAAAATCCCAATTCATACTACCATGGCCATCTAGATCCGAGATGGAAATCTTCCATGGATGAAGTGTACAATTCACTTCAGAAAAATGCAACATGGGAGCTTGTTTCTCTTCCACCTGGGAGGAAATTGGTTCAATGAAAATGGGTCTAAAAAACCAAGGTTTTTGCTAATGGTTCAACCTGAAAATACAAATATAGGTTGGTGGAAAAAGGTTTCTCACAAGTCCATCGTGTGGACTACACAAAAACCTTTGCACTGGTTGCAAAAATGGACTCAATCCAACTAGTTTTGGCAATTTCTGCATCCAAGCACTGGGAGCTGCACCACATGGATGTGAAGAGTGATTTTATTCATGGGGATATTTAGGAAGAGATTTACATGAATTATCCTGAATTTTACATAACATATCTGACACTTGTTTGCATATTAAGGAAATCCTTGTATGGTTTAAAACAGGCCCCAAGAGCATGGTATGCAAACATGGATTCCTTTCTTCTGTCGCAAAACTTTGCGAGATGAAAATCAGATCCGAAAGTGTATATAGAATAGCATAAAGGTAATTTCATAACAATTTTACTTTGTGTTGATGACCTATTTATTACAGGAAGCAGTCTTGCTTCGATCGGCATAGTAAAAACTGCTTTACATCAATCATTTGATATGAGTGATTTAGGCCTGCTCAAGCAGTTTCTTGGTCTCGAGATCACTCAAAATTTTGATGGGATTATGATTTCTCAATCAAATTATGCTTTGTACTTGCTAAATAAGTTCAATATCGAAGAATGTAAAGAAAAACCATTCCCATTCCTCTCAGGAATCGGTCTTGAGGATGGTGATTCTACAACGTTGGTGGATTCTACACTTTACCGATAATTGATTGGAAGTCTTTTGTATCTGACACACTCTAGGCCTGGTATTTCTTATGTTGTGAGTGTTGTGTCAAGGTACATGCAGCAACCCCATTATCTTCATTGGAAGGTAGCCAAAAGGATCTTGCATTATGTGTAGGGTACGAGACATTTTTGCATTCTCTATGCTATAGATTCCGATCTTAACTTGGTTGGATTCACTGATTCAGATTGGGATGGTGATAGAATTGATCGGAAGTCCACTTCCAGATATGTTTTCATGATTGGAAAATGGATTATTTTATGCTCAAGCAAAAATCAGGCCGCCATTTCCTTAGCTTCAGCAGAGGCAGAGTATCGAGGAGTAGTCAATGCTTGCATTCAGACAATTTGGTTGCAGGGTATTCTTCAAGAGTTTGATATTGGTAGCACCACTTCTACTGTCATTTTTTGTGACAATCAGAGTGATATCAATATCTCAAAAAACACGGTTCAAAGACAAAGGACCAAGCATATTGACATCCACATGCACTACATTCGAGAGCTTGTGCATGACAAAACCATTGTACTACAATATTGCCCTACAGAAGAGCAAATTGTAGACATCTTCACCAAGAGATTCAATTAGAAGAATTTCTCTTACTTTCATTCATTGTTGTGGGTGAGTTCTACTATAGTGAGGAGATATTAGATCCTTTAGTGTTCACTTTGAGGGGGGGTTTTCCTTCCCACTGGGTTTTTTCCTCTTTCCTCAATTAGATTTTTTGAGCATTTTTTGGATTATTTTTGTACTGGGTGACCTATGGCCTTTGTTGTCGAGGCCCTTTTATTAGTTTTTATTTACTCCTCCACATGATATTAGCTTAAGGGGAGGTGTTGGAGCATTTTCCAACCACACATCATTTATTTGGGCTTCACAGTCTAATTTTCCAATTATACTAAGTATTTTGACTCAATTATGTGCTTACATCATCAACAAATCATTAGTTTCTATTGAAACAGTTCCGTCGACAGGGGTTCACTTCGCATTGCTGTAAAAAAACATCAACCAAACACCCTTAAGCATTGGCCCAGAAAGGTTTTACCCTTTCCGACAACACTCGCGAAGTGAGTGACGTATCACCTGAGATGGTTAAGGGGGATGTAGGAACCAAGTTTCCTTAGTTGGGGGAGGACATGCACCTATTATCACTCAATCACTACAAAAACCATAGATTTATCTTTTCACCATGCTAATAGTTCAAATACATATTTGACATCCGCACCACCAATATATAATCAACATTCGCATCAACATTCTATGATTGACAGTTGCATCAACTAGAATTATAGATTAATGGACAGAGCAACAAAACCTTAAACACATTGCATCATTGAGATAAAATTCATTCATTAAACAAAATTAGAACACAAAGCAGAGACATAACCGAACATACTCATGCATTAACTCATCCCAAAATATGAGGTACAACCTTCGCAGGAACAGTTCCAAGCAACTTATCAGAAATCCATACAAACAGAAAAAAAAACTTGCTGAAGGCAGAGAAAAACATAGATGCAAGATATCACGGTCTACCATCGATCCTCTTAGGATTACAATCATGGTTCTATTTATAGACAACTAGGGTTATTACAAAACAGTCCAAATGACCCATTTTAACTGACTAAACCATAACTTGTTCTTTCGTTGGCTCCTTGTTCTTCGTGAGTTGTCCTTTCTTTCGCGGATGCTCCTTTCTATCTTTGTCGGCTTCCACACTTTATTTGATCTAACCTCATGCCAATAGGCCCCCAACACAAACTTGTGGCTCTCCCTCGAGCCACCTCAGCTAGACCATGTCGATATTGTTCTCATCCTTCATTGTTATGTACTTATCGAAATGATCCTCTAGTCTCTTGATCGTTGTTATGTACTTCTCGAACTCATCCTCCAGTCTCTTGAAACCTTCATCATCTATCCCTTCTCGGCTATCTGTTGCTGTCGACCCTGGATTTGGAATAGAAAAAATTTCATCAACATCATCGAATTGTGAAAAGGGATGAGCGGTCCGACACATCTGTTTCGCACATTTGATCATCCTTTGCTGGGACAGGCATGCCCTTTCCTTTGGTGCTTCTGCGGTCAAAGGGACCGCTTCTCTTCTAACAACTGAAACTCGCTTAGATATCTCGGGGGAGACCTAACCTATGTTCTTCCTGGTACTTGCCACCTCTGCATCTGTAGATTTCTTGTGAACACTTGTTGTCCTTTCCCTTAGCGCACCTTGGGTGCTTCTGCTGGAAATGAAATGCACCATTGCGACCCTCTAATCTCACTTCCTTATTCTGCAACTTTCTTAGAATCGTGCATTTTGCTCAATGAATCTCACCCGTAATGCGCATAATCCTTAATCTTTCGATCTATCCATCCGATTTGTGTATTTATAGCTTAACTCCCTCATTCTCCTTCTGTCTTGTTGTCTTTGATCAATGATTGTTGATTCATTCATTGAATATTTAACCTCTTTACGAAATTCTATTGTCGAGTGTCTCATCATGAACCTCCGTCATCTTCCGCTGATGCTTAGCTGCAGCAATTATGCTCTGACTTGACTCCCGCATGCTAAATGTCGACACGTGACTCTCCTTCCCATGACTCTTAATAAAAAAATTTTGATGTGCGACTCGTTTTTTAGTTGCTATGCACTTGATTATGGCGATAGGGTTTTATCCGGTTTCCGTTCACTAGACTTGCCAACAATGTCCCATCTAACCTTTGTAACTGCACGACACCTCCATCAGTAATCTAATTTATGATATAGGGACCCAACCAGTGCATCTGCAGCTTACTTGGATGCTTCGCCATGCTGGAAGTGATTTTCTTTGACATGACGATCATGCCAAGCCTTATGTCAATCCGTTTCAACCTTCTGATAGAATCCTGCACTAAATTGATCCTCATTAAGATGTACCAACTGTGCCAATAGTTCTTCGATTGCTCCGTCGTCGCTCATTCCTCTGGCTGCTGGCATGCGTAGACTTGAGACAATATATTCCATTGGCATCACCGCTTCCTTCCCGTAAACTAACTTAAATGGATTCTGTCCTGTCAATCGTTTGTGATTCGTTCTGTATAAGGCCCACAGTATCGCTGGAATCTTCAAGTCCCAGTCATTGTAGTTTGTGTTACACACCTTTGTGAGTGCATGCTCCAATATTTTGTTGAATGCTTCCACTGTGCTATTAGCTTGCGGGTGATATGGGGTACTCTTCCTGTGTTGTATTTGAAACTCCTCTGTCATCGCTCTGATCATTTGATTGAAAAAATGAGTATGTTGGCCGCTCATCAGTATCTTTGGGCACCCAAACCTGGTGACCACATTATCGAAGAGAAATATTGCTGTAGTTGTAGCCGTGTAATCCTTCACTGGTGCGGCTTCTTCCCATCGCGTCAAATAATCTATTGCAATAATTATGTATCGCGACCCTGTTCTTTTTCCTGGTGGGTTGATAGGTCCTACAAGGTTGACCGCCCATTTGTCGAATTCTTGTAGTGTTAGTTGAGGTACTAGCGACATTTCATCCCTTCGTGATGGTTTCCCTATTCTTTGGCATACGTTGTAGCTTTTTGCATAGTGATCCGAATTTTAGGGGGCATATGGTCTAAATTCGGATGTATAAGCCATAAAAGTATTAAATTGAGAGGCCACCCTCTCTCATCCATGGTATTTGGTAGCACATAGTTTTGGCCCATGGTATGGTCTCAAGACACATTGTAATAATGCTATATAAAGGCCTAGCAAGCCTTCTTATAATAACAAGTTACTCATTTGGTTTCTATCCTATTTTCTATTGTTCATTGTGAGATTAATTAGATTTGAGTGACTTATTGGTAATTAGTTTAAGAGGTGGGGCTCCTCTTTGAGCCTCACCTCCCATTCACTTCATATGTTTTTGTTCATGCTTATTCTTATGCAATATTAGGGTTTTCATGTGAATTTTATGACAGAATTGCATGCTTAATCTCCTCCTCTCTCGGCATTCAAGCATTCTGGTTCTCAGCTCCCAAGATCCGGATCAGTGGTATCAGATCGGGTACGCTCTCCATCGGGACAAGATTTTGAAGCATTATGCGGGTTCAACGGAGGTTCCACAACCTCTACAACAACCCATGCTTCTCTACAAACCCTTGGCATCTCTATACTCAACACTCTCACATTAGCAAACTTTGAATAGGTTCCATGGGCTTCATAGGACGTTTTAGAGGCTCTACCATAGCTCATCAGAAAGGTATTTCCGTCAGCTCAAATGGGTATTTCACAGAATTTCCTTTCGTTTCCCGGTTTGTGAGATATGCTTGTTTGAAGTAGCAAGTGTTTGTGCATAATGTGGCCGGACGTACAACAACTTTAAACAAGTGCTACAGACTCCACATAATGTCTCAAAGGCTCTTCCATAGCTCATTGGAAATCTCTTTCCATCATCTAAAATGGGTATTTCACGAAATTTCATTTCATTTTTCGGTTTGTGAGATATGTTTGTTTGAAGTAGTACATATTTGTACACAATGTGGCCAGACGTACAACAACTTTAAACAAGTGCTACAAACTACACAAAATGTCTTTGAGGCTCTACCATAGCTCATTGGAAAGCTCTTTCCATCAGCTAAAATGGGTATTTCATGGTTTTCCATTTGGATTTCTGGTTTGAGAGATATCATTGACTGAAGCAACATATGTCTGCAAAATAGTGTGCGCGCATCTCTTAAACTTCAACAAACATTTTCTCAATCTCTGGGCCACCCCAGAGCAAGTATGTTATATGGATGGAAATTTCTCTTCAAGCTCTCAAATGGGTCTTCAATAGAATTCAATTTCATTACATGCATCAGAAGCTATGAATGGATTTGCAGCAAGACATCAACTGCACCAAAGATCATGAATTTTCGATTTTTTAAAAATCTTAATGTAATCACGGTTATTGGTCAACCACACAAAACCCATGGTTATGGGTTAACCACACAAAACCCATAGTTATGTATTGTAATCATGGTTGTGGGTCAACCACACAAAACCCATAGTTATGTATTGTAATCATGGTTGTGGGTCAACCACACAAAACCCACGGTTATGGGTTAACGACACAAAAACCTTATCTTCAGTGGAAACAAGCTTGTCATTGCCACCATGGTTATGGGTCAACCACATAAAACCCACGGTTATGGGTCAACCACACAAAACCCATGGTTTTGAGTCAACCACACAAAACTCTTCTCTTCATTGGAATCAAGCTTGTCATTGCCATCATGGTTATGGGTCACCCTTAAAAAACCCACGGTTATGGGTCAACCACACAAAACCCTTCCCTTCATTGGTAACTAACACATTGTAATCATGGGTCTCTTTTTAGCATGAAATGATGGGGACCATCATTTTCTAAGGGGGGAGGAATGATCCGAATTTTAGGGGGCATATGGTCTAAATTCGGATGTATAAGCCATAAAAGTATTAAATTGAGAGGCCACCCTCTCTCATCCATGGTATTTGGTAGCACATAGTTTTGGCCCATGGTATGGTCTCAAGACACATTGTAATAATGCTATATAAAGGCCTAGCAAGCCTTCTCATAATAACAAGTTACTCATTTGGTTTCTCTCATATTTTCTATTGTTCATTATGAGATTAATTAGATCTGAGTGACTTATTGGTAATTAGTTTAAGAGGTGGGGCTCCTCTTTGAGCCTCACCTCCCATTCACTTCATATGTTTTTGTTCATGCTTATTCTTATGCAATATTAGGGTTTTCATGTGAATTTTATGACAGATTTGCATGCTTAATCTCCTCCTCTCTCGGCATTCAAGCATTCCGGTTCTTAGCTCCCAAGATCCGGATCACATAGTCTACAACATCTCCATGCATCATCGGCCACCATAGTCCAGCTCGAAGTGTATTTCTAGCAGTGGCACGCCCTCCATAGTGTCCTTGTGCGATCCCATTGTGAGATTCAGCTAAGATCCTTTCTTATTCATGCAGAAGGATGTATCATCGAATTATTTTGTCTGGGACCAATTTTTATATTTGTCCCGCAATCAGTTGGAAATCCACAGCTCTAACAACTAGCTGTTTCGTTTGGTTGGTATTAAATTCCTCTGGTGCTTTTCCTGTCACAAAAAATGGAACAATTTTCTCATAATGGTCGTCGACCATTCTGATCTTAAATAACTGAGTTTCAGGAAAGCCTTCGTCAATGCTCCTTGCTTCTTCTCCTGATTCTATCTGCAACAGATGATGTGGTCCCGCATTCAGTCACCCAGGATTCACAATTATCTCAAATTCAAATTCTTGGAAGAGTAATAGCCATCGACATATTCCCCCCCCACAACACAGGCTTATTCACTAGGTATTTAAGTAGCGAATGATCAATGAACATTTTGAAATGGCCTCGTAACATATAATGTCAAAATTTTTGTAAGCCGTAGACCATCTCAAAACCTTCCATTTCCTTCGTTGTGTAGTTGTTCTCTGCAATGGACAACTTCCTACTTGCAAATGCGATTGGATGGTCGATCGCTCCTTCTCCTGGCTGGGCCAATATTACTCCTAGTGCGACTGGTGATGCATCGACATGGACATGGAATTATTTTGTCCAATAGGGAAACAGTGGTATTGGTGTTGTGACCATCTTTGCTTTCAGTATATCGAGTCTCTTTTGGCATTCTTCATTCCACTCGAACTTGACATCTTTTTTCAACAGTTTTTTCCATTGGTGGCGTGATTGCTACGTATCCTCTGATAAAATTTCTATAGTACCCAATATGTCCCAACGTCAGACTTAGCTGCTTCACTGTTGTTGGTGGTGGCAAGTCAACAATGATTATGATCTTCACAGGGTCAACCAGCATCACTTCCCTGCATCCAATGTGTCCCAATAAAATCCCAAATGGAGCACAGAAGATGCATTTCTTCAAGTTTAGCGAAATTTGGTGTTGTCGACATCTCTCTAGCATCAACCTCAGATTCACAACGTGATCCTTAACCAATCCATATACTATCCAATCATCCATGTATACTGCGAGGAATTTATGAATGAAATACTTGAATGCAACAACAACCAGTGTTGAAAAGATCGTTGGCACATTTTACAGGCCGAATGACATTACTGTGTATTGAAACAACTCCATTCTATTATGAACGTTTTCTTGTGATGATCCTCCTTCGTAATTTTTATCTGGTGGTACCTTGAGAATCCTCCTGGAAATAAGTAGATCTCCTGACCTCCGTAGCCTTCTACTACTTCATTTGTGAATGGTGTAGGGAATAGATAATGCAGACATGTGTTGTTCAGTTTCTTTAAGTCGATGCAAATCCTGATTTCGCCTGTTTTTTATTTTATTTTATCTTGGACCACCATAGGGCTGATCCATTCAGATTCTTCTACCAGTTCTATGATACCTGCATCCAACATTCATTCTATTTCCAGTTTCACGCGCTCCTTGTACCCGGGATTCAATCTGTAAGGGCGCTTCTTTACTTGTTTCGCATCAGGATTTAGTGGGATCTTCATCTCTCCCAGTTCCCTGGAAATGAATTTCATTTTCGAAAATTTTGTTGGGAATAGATCCTAGAATTTGTGCAGTAGATCCGTGACTTTTGCGATTGTCACATCATCCCAATAATCTCCAATGTTTGCGAACTTGGGGTTCTCCTTTGACCCAATATTAACTTTCTTTATTTGCAATGGTTGTTGGAATTTATCGAAGGGCATCTCGGGTGCTTCAACATTCCGGATTCCTTCTAAATCTGGGATATATGTGGCTCATGGATCATCCTCATCGTCAAGTTCTCATGTCATGTTGTAGCATTCCATCAACATTTCTGGTCTCGCAGTCCACTGTAATCCCATTGGTTTTTCTATCAGAACTGCTTGAAGTACCGTCTCCCGAATCTCCTGCAGCATGCTATTAATGAAGGGGTTTTCATTCGAAAAGCTGAAAGTCTAGTTAAAGTTGATGGTTAGCTCTGCCCAAGTAGTCATCCTGTGTCGCAGTTCTGCTAGGACATACCAGCTTTGTGGTACCTCATCTAGTGTATGGATGAACGCCTGGACCCATTGTTGTTGTGGTCTGACTCCCCATGCATTTTGACTCTCATCCAAGTGATCCCTTGGGTCACTCCTTCCACTTTATTTATTTCCACAGTATCCTTCAACTTCACCGAATCTAATTTCCATTAGTTGTCGACATAGTGGCCAGTTTGTTATTGTTGACTTATGCACCTCCCACCAGCATGTTGGCGTAGCCTTCAGTGCTTCCTACAATGCTAGCAGTCTCCGTGGTTCTGCTACCATTTCTTCGAATTCAACGATAAATTCAGTCATATTAGGAAAACCTTCGTATTTTGGCAGTTTTCGTACTTCTGTCACCACCTATCGCAATGACTAGGTGATTCATGCGCACCTTCTGAATGATACTTCATGGAGCCGATTCTGCCAATTCTAAAGCACTTCATCCAAATACGACAATGTCGAACTGACACTCCTCCATCCCAACTCTCCATCTGCGGTGGGATTGATGTAGTCCTCTGATATTTTGTAAACGTTGTCCCACCCTTCAGTTAATTCATCCTTCATCGGCTCGACATACCTCTTCCCTTCTGATGGATCAAGATCAGGTGTGACTACCCTCATATCACGATTCTCAAACGACATGGTTCTTTTCTTAAAGTTGATGACGACCTGATTCTCCATTTCCCAGTCTATCCCTACCAACATTTGACAGGGGATTTTTTTTTTTACTATCTCTATAACACCAAAGTCTACGTATGTTTTGAGTCCTTCTATTTCAACTGGGATATGGCATAATCGACCGATTGGGGTGACCCTGCTTTGATTTGCTAGTTGAAGTTGTATAGGGTACCATGCCAACTGTGGTTTCCCCATTGTCTCCCATGTCTGTTTCGTCAAAATATTGACATTTGATCCCAAGTATAGAATGATGGAATCGACGTAAAATGCTTCAATATGCGTAGTCATCCTCATTTCTCTTCATGTCTTCCCCTTGTGTACTCGATTGACCGTCCGATCCTGTCGTGCATCCCCCTGTCGATGTAACAAGATGGATATTTCTGCTAGTGCATCCTCATCTCTTGCTAGCACCAAACATCTTTCTAGGAAAGTCCTCAACGTGTTTATCCTTCCTGATGGCCTCTGTGGGTTCTTCGTATCAAAAATCGGTGGCATATCGTAGACAAGTTCTCTCTGGCTGATTGGTGGAAGCTTAATTCTTCTCATGGTGTCTTGCACTTCTAAAAAGGTTTCCTTCTCCGCTTCTACATCGAATCGAACCTGTAGGTCAAATGATAGGGTGTGGCTTGTCTTCCCCTATCGAAGCTCCTCCTCAGGTGACTACTCTGAAATTCATAGGTCGACTTCGTACATATGCTGATATCTTCTGTACATTCGGTGGTGGGTTCTGGTCTGATTCTGATTTGGTGGAGGTGGGGGTGGATTTTTAGTTTTCCACTTCGCAATTAGCTGGGAATAGTCCTCGACACCATGGTCTGTTGCGCTGTAGTAATTACATTGCGGAGGTGGATTCGAGAAATCCCTTTGATAATGCCCAGGATGAACGCAATTGTAGCATATGATTGGCCCTCAACCTCATCCAAAAGCTCCTCCTTGACCAACACCTACACCTCGACCTCCGTGGAATCCCCCTCTGAAACCCCCTTACGGTTGACTATATGGATGGTACTGCGGTTGGCCATACTGCTGTTGCTGATACCGTGGTTGACCATACTGTGGTTGACCATACTATGGTTGACCACATTGTGATTGACCATACTGCAGTTGTGGATGAGGTTGATTATAGTGAAGTTGCTGCTAATTGTATTGTTGTTGCTGCTGTACATGCGGTTACTCCTCTCCCTTCATGAAAAACGTATCCGTGGTCCTTTATTAGAGTAGTTCATAGGCTCTACAATCTTTTTCTTCATGGCCAACTTCTATAGGTACACGCATTCTTGTTGTTGTTGTCCTTTCATTTGACAGATGCGATACCATGGCATTCCTCCCTAACTGAGTGGATTCGGTGCACCTGACTGTAAATATTCTCAGAATTCTAGGCACTAATCCTTGTGATGTCCTTCTGCTTTGCATCTACTACACCATATTTATTTGCGGACTTCTATTCCCTTCTTAATGTCTTGTAGCTGGATCGTCAGGTTTTCCAACTGCGCTTGTATCTGGTTCATACCGATGCTTGTTTTGTCGACTAGTGAAGCCTCCATCTTCATTGCAATTTCCCGTGCTTTTGCTTGGGATGCTATTTTCTGTTGCACCAGTGGACCACGACTGTGTGGTACCAATCTTTCGATGAACCACTCTTTATGCTACATGTCACTCATTCCAAAACTTACTCTTTCCATTAGAGTTTTATCTCTTTAGTCGAATTCCCATTCTGATTGATTTGGAAACTGCTTGATTTCTTTAAGCTCTGTGATGTATTGCGACTAAGATTTCAGTTTTCTAAATTCATCAATCAATCCTGCCTTGATTTGTGGCAGTGTTTTATCCGAACTCCCTGTAGGTACCTACATAAATTTCATAGACAGTCCAACGCACAGCCCTTGAAAGTCGTCGCCAGCTGTCCCTTTTTGATGTCGTCATCTTAGACCTGCTTGACTATCCATACTGCTTCGCATAAAAACCAATACTCTTCGGGATCCTCAGTCTCGTTACCCTATAAAATTGGCATTTTTATGTCGTCACCTTCCATTCTTGGTCTCATGTTGGTATTTATAGACCCGCTACTCTTACCACTATTTTGGCACACAGGACAACCCTACGAATAACTTGTATTTCTTCTTACAAAGTTTGGAGTAGTGCGCGGAGTTGAGGGTACGTTGTAGCTTTGGGTCCGTCCTTTTTCGGTTTCAGGGGTATCCTGGTTACTTTCGTCGTCACAATAAGGTCGCTTAGTTCCTTGTGGTCTCGTTTCACAGTTCTCCGTTCCAGTCACCTCAAGAGACTCTCTCTCAATCTTAGTCCTCCTATTCTTCTCTGGCCACCGGAACCTCACCCCACTTCGTAGGGTACCACAACCTTCCTCAACCTCCCTTAGAAATTTGTCGCCACTCATGTCCATCTACCCTGCATCATTCTATCAAACCCGCATTCACGCAGTACCCACAACCTCCGCAACCGATCTCTACTAGTCGGAATTCATGTTCAATATACCCTTTTCGAAGATGAGCATCTTAATCCATAGCTTCAGCGATAGTAGAAACCTCCCTCTGGGTCCTTTGAAATTTTTTCTTTCTACGTCACTCTATGACTTGATTGTGTCGATGAAAAACTTAGTGATATATCCCTCTAGAATATTGTCTACCTAGAACTCGATAACCCTCAATGCCCTATTGTCGACCCGTTTTAGCTGTTGGATCAATTTTGGGGTCCAATGGTTAGCTTCACCTCCCTGGAAGTTTTTCTTCTGGAAAGTCAGCTGTGCCAACCACTCGTGCAGCAATATTAGAAATTCACAGAAGAATACCTCGTGGATGTCACAATAAATATAATTTTGAAACCAGTTGCTTGTCGTCTTCCTAGGGTTCTGATTTTCTCCTTTTGTGAACTCTCTTATATTCTTATCGAACCAGCCCTGAATCTCCAGTTTCATCGGATTCCACAGCATGTCCTCTTCTTTCTTCTTCAGGGTCCTGGCAATGAAACCATTTTTTGACACAATTCCATCGACAAGGGTTCACTTCGCACTACTGTCAACAAACAACAACCAAACACCCTTAAGCATTGGCCAAGAAAGGTTTTACCCTTTCCAACAACACTCGCGAAGTGAGTGAAGTCTCACCCGAGATGAGTAAGGGGGCTGCAAGAACCAATTTTCCACAGTTGGGGGAGGAAATGCACCTGCTATCACTCAATCGCTATAGAAGACAGAGATTTATCTTTGCACCATGCTAACAGTTCAAATACATATTCGACATCCGCACCACCAATATGTAATCAACATTCGCATCAGCATTATATGATTGACAGTCACATCAACTAGCATTATAGATTAATGGACATAGCAAGAAAACCTTAAACACATCGCATCATTGATAACATTCATTCATTAAACACAATTAGAAACAAAGAGCAGAGACATAACCAAACATCCTCATGCATTAACTCATCCCAAAATCTGCGCTACAACCTTCACAGGAACAGTTCTAAGCGACTTATCACGAATCCATACAAACAGAACAAAACTTGCCGAAGGTAGAGAAAAACATAGATGCGAGATATCACGGTCTATCATTGATCCTCTTAGGATTACAATCATGGTTCTATTTATAGACAACTAGGGTTATTACAAAACGGTCCAAATGACCCATTCTAACTAACTAAACCATAACTTACGCTTTCGTCGGCTCCTTGTTCTTCGTGAATAGTTCTTTCTTCGGTGAATGCTCCTTTCTTTCGTTGTCAGCTTCCGCACTTTATGCGCTCTAACCCCGTGCCAATAGTTTCAGTGAAATGGGCCTCCTCCTTCATTCATGGAGTCAACTGGGCCATCAATATGAGTTAACCGGTCCTCCTCCATCATTCGGGGAGCCAACTGGGGTGATTTTCACGACTAAAGCACCCTACTCAGTCCAACTGACAACATTTATTATTATATTCAACCAATTGGAGTCAGAAAGGCTCCCTCCTACTCAGTTTGACTTAATCTGGTGTTATTTCACCTAAAATTTAGTTAACTGAAGTCATAAAGGTGCCCTCCCCTAATTTTGGGCATTTAGTTGAGTTCTGGATTCAGTTAGACTCAGTTTGATAGTTTTAGAGTCTTTTAGAGTCAATTACATGGTAGTTAAGTGATTAACTGATGTGCCGAGTGGTGTTAACTACCAAGTAAGCCACTCTCATCCATTCAATTCGAATGACCTCTCTAGGATTTGAATTGCTTGGCTATTATTTCCATTGTTACACATTGTAATTATTCTTTCGAGTTAATGATAATGCATGAACTGCTGCAAACCTTTTGCACCAATGTTTTGACACACAATTTGCCGCATGCATCTCTAGTAATTGTTGTGCTTGTTTCATAGATCTGCTATGCTTGAATTTTACACTTATCACTGAAAATATGATGCCACTTGATGCAGAGGGACTATGCCTACTTGCAAGTCAAATAGAAAATGAAAATTCTCCAATGATAGTATAACAACAAACAACTCACTTGCATTCATATAGAATGGTAACCATGGTGAACCTATCACAATTTTTTTAAGAAATGACTACTGTCTCTATCTTCTATAGGATCAACGCCACTACATCCACTCTTCACTCTGCTATAGTTAGTCCATACAAAGATTTTCACCTAGCTCCTCTATCCACAACCACAAACTAGAGCTTTTCCTTAGAGGCCAAATATGTCTTCTTCTTTCACGGGTAGATAGTTTTATACACAGCTTTGAAGTTCGATAGTTCCAACGTTTCAATTGCCATTGTTTTCTTTCAAGATGATTAAAACCATGGTGGTGAGATTGTTTCATATTTCCCATAAGTATCTTAGTTTAATAAAAACAATATTTGTCTTCAATAGAGGAAACAAATTATTTATAATACATCATGCTGATAGAAGTAAGTTGATAGAAAAAATGATTCCTAAATCTAAACTAGAGTATTGTCGTTACCTCTTCTACATTCAAATATTTCTTATGTAAACACTTTTATACTGACTTCTAAAAGGTGTGATTAGTTATTCTTTTCCATAACATTGTTGAAGCAACTTTTATTATAACACTTATAAAAGCTTATGTAACACATAAAATATCTCAAATATGATATCAACAACATTTAACCACTGAAAACAAGTTGTAAGATGTGATGGATAAATAGCTGCACCAAGAATACTCTCCATCTAAACCACACACACATATTCTAACTCTTATTGTAAGTTGGTGTATACATACTTAACATCATATAACCTATATATATATATATATTATATATATATTCTAACTCTGGTTGTAAGTTGGTGTATACATGCTTAACATATTATATATATATATATATATTTTTTCTACCTCTCGTTGTAAATTGGTGTATACATACTTGATGACAGTGGAACATTTTATATATATAATATAATATATGTATGAATGATCATAGATTCACATGCATTAAAAATCGCCGAGTTCGGATCATTTGGAGCCTAAAGAGAATTGACAACAATGTTGTGGAACCGTTAGCAAAATACCACCTTGTATGAAAAGCTTATCCTACCTGTATATTGCATAGGTTAAATACCACTTATATATATATATATATATTTCGTAACTAACACTAAAGCAATAAATTTTATATATACAAGTTGAAGTGAATGTCAGATAGTGTAAGATGGACTCCAACAGATATGTACGCTACAATGCAGTTGTATTTCTGATGTGACGACATATAAATCCAGTGAACATGGGATTCTGCTATTTCCTGTGCAAGTTGGCCCCACAATGATCCAGTGGCTCCCTGGCAGCCCAGCTCTGCCAGCCCACTTCACGCTGAGCCGATTGACATTGCCCACCTATGTTGGGAATCTGTGGGCTTCAACTGGTTGGCTGCTTTGGCCCAGAATCTATGGGCTCCAACTGGTTGCTTTTTTGGCCGAAACAAAGCCACGCATGTTCATCCGGTTGCGTCAGAGTGTCTCGTTACATCTTTTCACTAAATGCGTGATTATTGATATATATCTATGGGTTGAATTCAGCAGTCGTGTTTGATGGTTGTTTCGACGGATGCCCAGTTTCGATTTTTATAAGAAAAATATAATATAATATTAAAAAAATGTAAAAAAATAAATTAGAAGCTCTCAAAATAATAATTCATTCCAAGAAAACTACCAATCTGGATATGTTTTCTGATTCATCAATTATGTCTCAATTGAAGTATATGTACATGTACATCATTTTTTGTTACTATCAATCAATTCATGTTTTTACTAATGCATCAACAATATGTAAGCATGGCCCATCAGAACCCTTTTGGTTACCAGTAAAAGCTGTACAAGATGGTAGAATCTTTATTATTATTATTGTATAATCTACTGAATTCAGCTTAATGTTTGGATTATTTTTTCTTAGGGAGATGGATAAAAAAAGTTTAAAAAAAGAAAAATTACATTATCACAATTATTAATGTTTTTATATATTTTAATTTTAATTTATATATATATATATATATAATAGTATTAACCTTAAAAATGTGGTATATACAAAAATCTCTCTAATATGTTGTAAGAATTTCAATTCCATATACAATAAAATATATATATATATATATTTAAATATGTTTTTTTTAATTCTTATATTCTAAAGAAAATTTTAGTCACTAAATTATTATTTTGGTATTTCAAAAAAGAAATTTAAAAAATATTATTATAATGATACTCAATTTCATAAATTTATTGACTAAATTATATTTTGACATTTTATAAAGAAAAGTTAATGTTTTTTTTTAAATTCTTATATTCTAAAGCGAAGTTTATCTATAAAATTATCATTTTAGTATTTCAAAAAATAAATTTAAGAAAAAATTATAATAATGATACTCAATTTCAAAAGTTTATTCACTAAATTATATTTTAGCATTTAAAAAGAAAAGTTAAGAAAAAGTTATAATAATGATACTCAATTTCATATTACTAGTTTCCTATTAACATGGTGGCAATGTCCTCAAGGTGTTATTGGATAAGAAACCTGAGTACTAGTAAAAACATTATAAAAACATGACTATTCATAAATTGAATTATATATGATTGAAGTTTATCGGGGTAGACCAGCTAGGAAAGTCCGTGCAAGCCTTGTAAGAAGTCATTGGTTCAGATAACCGTATGCCATTGTGACCAGCTGGCTAGTTGTACCTAGGGGTATAGTGGTAGCTGAGTACCCCTAATCCCATGTCACAGAGTTAACTAATTCCCCTAGTACCAAAAAAAGAAAAAAAAAAGAATATATATATATATATATAATTAAAATGTCGAAAGTGCTATTGATTAAAAAATGGCTTAGAAAAAAGACAAATGAATTTTCTAAACATTTTTTCAGTGCAATTTGGTAGAGTTTTTTTTTTTAAATATTCAAAGCATGTGAGTTGTAATGATGGAAATAGTAAATACTTATGAGTTGCAAATGACAATCACCATTGTCCTTCGTCTATAATTTTAATAAGAAGTAAATCCATTATATATTTTTAATAAGTAAATACATAATTATTATGTTTTTTCTATATTTTAATATTTATGACGTGCTTCCATGTTTTAACATTTATGATGAAGAAATATAGTTTAGAAATCGAAAATTGCTGAAAGTACAACAAAACATGTGCAAAAGTAATTTTTGACAACAAAATTTATTTATTATATATATTTTAAAATTTATTAAATTTTCTATATATATATATATATTAATTATAAATAAAAATATAAAATAATCAAACATATTTTATTATATTCATTTAAAAAAACATCATAATTATACCTATTAAAATTCATTAAGTGATAAGTGATATAACACAAGACAACTCCATAATTATACCTATTAAAATTCATTAAGTGATAAGTGATATAACACAATGTGGATGTACCAAGAAGATTTAAAAAATCAAGAATAGCCCATATGGAATCGATATAATAATATGAATATGACAAAAGCTAATCATGGAAATCAAAATCTTGCAAATAAGCATAAAATATCAAGAATCAAAGTGGAACAATATATTTCTTTGACAATAACATAACATTGTACAAAGAAATTGATTTCAACCCTTTTGATAGATGGTTTGTCAAAATAAATGAGCATAACCACGGAGTTCATGCTATGTGTACTCTAACCATAAACTACCAATGTAAACAACGGGCTAGTTGCTTGGAAAATAGAATATCGTATGAGCAATGGGCTAGTTGCTTGAAAAATATAATATCGGAAGTTTATTGAACTGAAATTAATTAAGTGCCTTTAAATGATTGATTATCTAAATGTTTAAGTGAAATTAATTGTGTGTCTTTATATTATTGATTATCCAAATGTTTAAGTGAAATTAATTGAGTGCCTCCATATTATTGATTATCCAAATGTTTAAGGGAGAATGTTTATATGCCTTGTCAAGCTTATTTAAGAATATGAGTCAGATATTATGTTGTATTCTTTTGACAATTTATGGCTATAAATTACATTAATATAAAATTAAATAATATTTTTAATAATTATATATATATATAGATATGTAATTTTTAGAATTTCAAAGTAATGTATTTAAAGAAAAATTATTGATGTCAATATTGATAAAAAGAAAGGGAGAGACTAAAAAAATAATGAAGCTAGAAATTGTTTCCTAAATTAGAATGGTAGCACATACATGCATATATGTCTTATATGTCCAAGTGTAAGAAATATCTTTTATGTTTACTCTAAAATTTTCATGGTAACACATACATAAATACCAGATTAGTATGTTTTTTTAAGTCAAGGAAATATTGCTTATAGATAATAGTTGTTGTTTTGGTTAAGGTTCCACATTATTATTGGCTTATTTATGTCATCAAAATCATCTAGAATTTACACTTAGCATTATACACACCCACATAGGAAATTTTTGAAATCGGAGTTTGCAAATAAGACATACCCGATCACCTACTAAATGGTTTGAATTCAAATTTGCAATCAATACAAACCTGATCATCTATTGTTTGCTGCTAAAACACACTCCCATGGACTGAATTAGTGTGTTGGCCTTGGAAATTTTAGCGTAATGGATAAGTTTTGGAAGAAGGGTCAATGGAGAAGTGGCCCACAGAAACACGACTGACTCCAATGTAGAAGCTGAGAAATGCGGAACAAGTGGTGTTTGACTTCGTCAATGGCAGAGTTAGTTGGGAGCAGTTACAGTTTTGTGTCAACTTACATTAATGAATCCATGTAGTGGGAGTGGGAGGGTTGTGAATAAGTCCTATATATAACGGGTTGGGATGTTCTGGGTTGGTTATATTTTGGTAGAATGCCTAGATTTTGGGTCTGAATACTGAAAGAAGTTCGTTTTGGGTATGAAAATACACTGTTATAATGTTTTTTGCGTGAGCAAGTTGCAAGAGGTGGTTGGAGCAACCTGAAAGATTAGTGCGTAGATCTATTGTTATGAGAAAGGGAAGTCTGCAGGTTGTGTGCGCAAACATGAAGTGCTAAATTTGATACGACTCATGAATAATAATAGCGCTTCCCTGGTTTTTCCTGTCTTGGGTTTCCACTAATCCCTGGTGATCTATGTGTGTGCATATAGTTGATATGCACTATTTACTTTTATGTTGCAATGCACTATAATGATTGAATGGTGATGATCTATTAATATAGGATGATTAGTTAAGTCTATTGGAAAGCTAATAAATGTATGTGATGATTCTGATATGTTTGCAATAAATATGGTATTAATTTAGTAAATTCTGCGGAAGATTTGGTCAGGTAAACAAAATCCATGGATACTGCAGTGAAAAGACTAGATTTCGAGCCATTAAAGCGATGGAGGGATTGGGAATTCAGGATCAAAGTGCATTGTACATTGTTGAGAAGCGAGAGAAGAGCAGAGTCGAAGAACACCATACTATGTGAGAGGTTATGCGTTAAAGGACACTTAATGATGCCATTTGAGACTTCATGGTGTCAATATTGCTGAGAGATCAAAGAGATCCATAGGTGGTCCAGGAGCAAGTTCCAGTAGTACCTCTTGGTTCATCAAGGAATACAACAAGGACACATCTTCCAAGTAGTCATGAGGCTACAATATTGGAGTAGTAGAGGGGTGTGTGTGTGATATATATATATATATATATAAAGAGAGAGAGAGAGGGAGGAGGGGGCTTGGGGGAGAGAAGGAGATATGCATCACAGTGGGAAGGGGTAGGAGTTTAGGGAGCATTAGGGCATTTAGAGAGAAGGGAGGGTATAGGTTGGGGGAAGAGATAAAGAGAGGGATATATATATGGGGGGTGGTAAGTGGTAGGGGGAGGGGTATTAGGAGAGACATAGAGAAAGAGGGGGGGTAGAGAGAGAGAGAGAGAGAGAGAGAGAGAGAGCGCAAGTGGTGGAGGGTGTGGTTATGGGTAGGGAGAGTTGTTGATGTATATGTAACTTCGGAATGTATTTCACCCATGTATATTGTATTCCTATAGAGATGTTATTATTCCTCTATACGGAAGTGTCGTCATTTATATCGCAAGTGTTGTAACTTGCCAATGGGTTATTAGACCACCAAGTGTGGGGTTAGCCCGGATTAATGTAACCATGGGTTATTAGGCTAAGTTAGACAAGTCGGCCCCACTGGTTTATTGGGCAGGACAAGACAAGTATAAATATAGATCGGGAGATCTCTATTTGATAATCTCATTACTCACTCTTCCATCACTCGGAAAGTGGCGCACATGTGAGGAGGAGGATCAGCTGCTAGGAGGACTATTTCTTGTACTTTGGTTGTATCATTGCTTTATCTATCTCTGAGAAAGTTGTGGGGTTTTTCACCTTCTTGGTTTTCCTCGGTGAAACTCTGTGTCTCTTGTGTGCTTGCATTATTGTGTCCATGATTGTTATGTTGTAGATATGTTGTAGATATGCTGTACATGTTATTCTCCCAGTTAAGATGTTAGATCAGATTGGAAATTCTGAAAAACTAACAAGAGGATGAGGAGGTTTAGGGAGAGATAGGGGGGTTAGGTGTAGTGAGTGAGATAGAGAGACGTGGAGGGTGTTAGGGGGTTGGGGGAGTGACATAGGGGTGGAAGTTAGGTGTAGGGGAGAGAGAGAAAGAGAGAGTTACAGTGATGGTTAAGGAGGGAGATATAGGGAGGAAGGGATAGGGAAGGAGGGATAGGGAGAGAGAGAGTGAGGGAGGAAAGGAAAGAGGGACAGGGGGGAGGAGAGTTGGGGAGAGAGAGAGAGAGAGAGAGAGAGAGAGAGAGAGAGAGATGGGGATGTAGGGAGGGATGTATGAAAATGTAGGGGTATATAACATCTCTTATAAAATGTGCGCGTGTTTTGTAACTACCAAATATGTACACGTTTTGTAACTGCAAAATGTGTGCATGTTTTGTAACTACAAAATGGGTGTGCATTTTTGTGTGACCATCCTATGTGTCAACTGACCTACCAAGCTCGATATCCTCCAATGCTAGAACCGAGGAACGTGTATGCATTTTTTTTTGAAAAGAGGAAGCATGTTTTGAACATGGGGGCTTCACTCAATAAACGGCTATCATAGCACGTTTGTTCATTACATATGAAAGAATACCCCTAATTTCACTAAATATTGGAAAATACCTTCCAAAATCGATTTTTTTTACCCCCTCCCAATATGCCTTCCCAATTTAAAAAAAACTCTATTTTCACTAGATATTCTATGTATCAAATTTTTCATTAAATTTTTTTATACCCCTTTATATTTAACCTAGTATATTGATATGATACACCTCTTATGACCCCGCATGCAGTCTACAATGCACCTTGCTTCTTTCGATGTATATTGTTGATGCAAATTACTTCACCCACAATGCAATTACTCAACCACATATCATTATGATTTGCAACATCTAATGGTATAATGAAGATATAGGAGATCACTTCTTGTATGTCACTAGAGCCAATGCACATAGTACAACATTTAGATTACATGTTGCAGTTCCCCAATCGCTGACTAATCCTGTTGTGGGCTAGGTATCCAAGCCCCCAGGGCCTGTAACAAGATCTAGGAGGCTGACTAAACCTCCCAAGGCCTATAATAGGAACGAGTGATTAGGTATTCAATCCCCCAAGGCCTATCGAAGGCTTATAACAGTCCCTAGAGGCTTAGATCCTCCAAAGGCTATTGGTAACAACTAGCTGAGTGTTATTGGTAACAATTGGCTGTCAATTACCACTGTCTCTCGACAATGATCGACTGGAAACCCTCTTCACCACGAAACCCCTGGCCTCAAGCATGCCTTAAGACATGATTTCCCTACGTCCTAGTAAGCCCGAGCCTTGCCTCAACCCAATTTCTCATCCGTTCATGATCCCTCCATCTCCATTTGGTGGATATTTGTCATCCCGCCCATATAAAAAAGACCCCAAAGTATTTGTGTATTGTTACATCAAATAAAAAAAACCTTTTCCCCCTTAATATATAAGCAATATAATTTTTAGGTTTTCATGATTATTTAATACCCCAATATGAATGAACGTGATATTATATTGCCTTCTAGTGAAGCCCCTGTGGTTTTGAAGAACTTATATAATAATGTCACTTGATCTTCAATAATAATGTTAGGTCAAAAATAGAACACCCGAAAAAACCCATTACATTTGGGAATGTTGACACTTGATAGTTGTAAACATTCTTTAAAAGAAACATCCACGTATAGAGACATTCTAGGAACAACTCCAGATTGGAAATTAAGATCCTAGTTATGAACTTATTGGGCGATGCCAACCACATAAAATATTTATCATTCTCTTCAATATTGATGATTAATTCATGTGAATCTACCAACAACTTCACTCGATAGCAGCTTCAATAATGATGGAAAAATTGACAAATGAATGCAAGCGTAACATAACAGCAACTGGCGAGAGGGTTGCAAAAATTCCTTCAAGAAACACACCTGCCAAAATCAAAAGGATGTACTAAGATTTGTGTTCTGAAATCATGTCAACTACAATTTAGCATTCATGTAGTATAAACTGTTAAAGATTAATCATAGTTAGTTAGCTTAACATAACTGTTATACGGTTGCATGACAGCTATGGTGTTTTTGTAATATATATGTACATGTTTGTGCATATGCAAGATAGCTTAACAACTCATTAATATAAATCCTTTTCTACCATGTTCGTCTTCATGTCTCTCCTTATCTTTTTCATATATATTTCATGATATGTTGTCTAATAGTGGTATCAGAGCAGAGGGTCTAAAGGCCTGGACATGAAAGGAGGAAGCCCGCTATTAGAGGAGCATAAAAGGATCTGCATATCCATTGGAGAAAGACAGTCTCAAGAGAGGGATTTGCGTGGATTCGCAGTCTGGATTGAAGTCACCGGTGCTGTGAAGAAAGAAATTCATATTTTATTAGAACAACGCCATAGCTAAGCCTACTGTCGGTAAAGGTGAAAATGTTAGAGCCCATTCATTTTAGCAGTTATTATATTGAATTGCTCCTGTGTTATATAGAGCCATTATTTTCTATAACTTCCCCCTACGTGAAGAAAAATGATTTTGTGTGAAGAAAAACCTAAAAGAGATCCACGGTGATGTGAAATCAATCATCAACTTGTGCAAAATACTAGACTTGTGAACAATTTATTTGAAGAAGATGTGATATAATTTATGCAAGTGCTCACACGTAGGTATGTTATGTTTTTTTGTTAAGCGATTTGAATGATTATTTTATGGTATGAAGACATCATTAAAAAAAAAAGGAAATTGATCATCATTTCAAGAAAATATCAATTCAAAATTTTGTAAATCGTGAAGAGAAATGACTGTGGAGTAAATTGTACACAAAGAAAAAAAAGGGGTAACTTTCCAATCCGTTGGGAAGAGGAGTGCTATTGAGGAAGGAATGCGGCTCATCAGAAATCCCATGGTAGAAGATAGAAAAACCTGCGATAGAGCAAGATTTCATGTTGCAGTGATATAATATGCTAGATTGGAGAATGAGATTTAAAAAGGCTCAAAGAATGCCATCTCTAAAGAAACAACATTTATACTTTTAGCAAACGTATAATCATGTGAGTTAGTTTCTTGTGGTAACACCAAATTTGCAACCAAGAACAATTTTTGCAGCATTATTGAGCACAAATTGAAGATATTGCAGCCATTGCCAGAGAAATAAAAAAAACGTTTCAAGCATCTAGATTTAAAAGAACAATTCAACACCTTTTTTCTAAACTTGTGCATGTTCAGATTTTTATGACTTGCATTTTGTGTTTTTGCAAGCTTTCCCGTACTTACTATTGTGTTTGTAAGTATCAAATACTATTGAATTGAAGTATGATTGTAATTGGGTGCATAATTGGTTGAACCCAACACCCTTTTGAGTTTAAATTTTCTATTATTGAGTTGGATTATTATAAATGGGTGAAAGAAGACATGCAACAAAAGAAAAGTGCATATTCTGAACTTGTTTATGTTCAGAAGATTGTGAATGAAGGACTATGTAATTTGAACTTGTTTATGTTCAGAGATTTCAGCAGCCAAATGAAGTTTTCGCTGTTGATAACTTGTCACTAACAGGTGGGATATCAAAGTCATGTTCCAAGTTTGTTTTAAAGCCTGTGAACATATCATCAAATGGGAAACAAGTATGGAGCCTTGTTCCTGAACATACAAATTGATTGATTTGGTTAGCGGTCATCTTAAAACAACCTCTTGGTTAGTGGTAATCCTAAAACCACTTCATTGTTTTTGACATGGTTAGTGGTCATCCTAAAACCATCAATTAAGTAGAAAACATGAGGTTCTACTTGTTTACATTTTCAGAGAACATATACAATTGTTTCTCTCCTGGGATAGTTTAATGGTCAACTTAAAACCATTAGTTTTTGGTCAACTTGAAACCATACAACTTAATAGAAGTATTAATCTTCTACTAGATTTTGTTTCATGGAGACTTTTAGCCATTTGTAGCTCACATTGTTGAGTTTTCCACTGTCTGAATTCGCTTGACACATTGTTGATTGTCAAGTAGAGGTAGTTTTTCAGGCACTAACAAACTTATGATTAAGGGGGTATGTTAAATATTAATCATAGTTAGTTAGCTTAACCTAACTATTATACTGTTGCATGATAGTTATGGTGTTTTTGTAATATATATGTACATCTTTGTGCATATGCAAGATAGCTTAACAACTCATTAATATAAAGACTTTACTGCCATGTTGGTCTTCATGTCTCTCCTTATCTTTTTTCATATATATTTCATGATATGTTGTCTAACATAAACAATAATATAAATAAGGATGCCTGCAGAATCTTTGATTCTGCAAGTATCCATAAATAATAAAGATAGAGACCATAATAAGGATGCCTGCAAAATCTTTGATTCTGCAGGTATCCATAGATAATAAATATAGAGACCATAAATGACACATGCTTACCTTAATAATGGCAAGTACATAGAACCACTGAATATACAAGATAAAAAGGAACAAATTTTGATTGTGAAAGAAACAACATTCAAACTTTGCGTGCATAGCTTTAAGTTTAAGTTTAATAACCTATGTTGCATAAACTTTGTTTTACCTCATCAACATTTGTTTTTCCTAATTAACTCATTCCTTGAAGCCTTGTAATTATCCTTCCTCATTTTCATGGATTTCCATTTATCAACCCAAACAGCCAATTCCACTTTGAGATTAGCAATCTCGTCTCCAATGACACCATTGACCAAATATGCTTCCTTAAATTTGATTTCAGAACAAGGAGCCTGCTTTGTTTTAGCCCCTTTGACAAAGTGTTCAAATGATTTACCATCTTGTCCATGAGTTGAATGGTTTTCTTTGTCAGGATTTTGTTCTACCTCTTTATTAAAATGAGAAGCATCATGAGCGTTTTTGGATCGAGTCTCAGAGGTGGAATCATACAGGAATTTAGGATCGATTTGATCAGTAAAAACTCTATTTTCCTGAATACTTGAGGAATCGATAAGTTCGATGTCACGGTATTTAATATCTTGTAATTCGTTTCTTGCCAAAAGAGCGATCGTCATACTTCTAGTCATCCTATGGGTTGCTCTATCGCTCATTGTTTTATCTGGTCCGACCTTTACCTTCCACCTTAACTCTTTTCAATTTAACCTCGGGATTTTCAGAAGCCACTCCTAGCAATTCCTTGTTTTCATGATGGCAGTGTGCAGGATGTAATTTGGAATCTAAAGCAGCTGACCTAAGATAGGCTAGTGGCTAGTGCCAAGAATCCTTCTGATAGACAAAGTTCAATGTCACTAACCTGAGCTTTAATGTCATCGAATGATAATGTAAATATCTTCCTGGCTTCTATGTTATGACCATTGAACCCCTTGAAAAAGGAATCCCATCTTATTTCTTCGAATCTTCGAGCAAAATCAGGGTTTGCCTGTAAGACTAATTTTTAATTAGTTTTTAATGGCCCACATTAAGAGACACGTGTGGTAGGCAGTTACGATTTTCAAGTGTTTCCATATCCTTTCTTGTCTCGAATGCTAATGGATACAGGGGAATGGTCTCGAAACTCCTACTATGATGGGCAAGTGGAGTATAACCATATTGGGAAACCGGTCCTCTCTCCACCCATAAAAGAACCTTCAGAATACCCATCTTGTGAGTCTGAAAGAACGTATCAGAAAGGGGTAAGAGAAAGAAACTGGATTTTTGCTCTGAAGACTGAAGCAACAATTAGAAAGGGTTTTAATCGTGTCCATATCTCTGCACAAATGGATCTAGGTAATGTATTTAATGACTGTTTAATTTCCACTTTATTTAATACTTGTGAAGAACATGAAAGTTCTAGGTCCTGGAATCTGTAGTAGATGTTGATTACATAACAGTAATTAAACTTTACATGTGGTATCAGAGCATGCATTGAGAACTTTCATGTTTTTCCATAATGATATTTTATCTTTTTTTATTTTCCCAGTAATGCTATGACCATTATGTGTATATATATATATATATATATATATATATATACTTCATGTTTCTGCTAAGAATTCGCTATATATATCCTTGATGTTCGTAGCACAAAAAAATTCATCAACATGGATTTGGGCTGATAAATCTTACTGATATTCATCATGACTGAGCTGAGGACTAATGATCTCAATTATTTATGATTAACCTGAGGAAATTGAATTTGAAAGGTCTTCAACAAGTCTCTTTACTTCAATGTTAATTGATAGATGGTTAATAGCTAGATATTAATACAGAATAGTGTTGTAGAAAGGGTTCAAATTTGTTACAATGTAATTAGAATTCTTTCTTTTATAACAGTAAAAATACTATGTAGTAGATGCATAGTTTACAATTCATTCTTTTCGTATCTTTGATTTGGGGTTTGAACATATTACTGTTGATTTAATATGCAAAGTCATTATATTGATTTAAGGTCTATACTAAGATATGGTTTGGTAGCCACCAAAGTGGTCCAACCGGAATGACACGTAGATATCAAGTCAAATTATCGAAATTTAATACTCGTTTCCCCGGTGTTAAAATAATGACTCTGCAAATCGCAATTATTTAATCACAAGAATATTAGGTTGGCCCAAAGGTGCACCATTTTTGAGAGATTAATTAATTGGAGTAGGATGGTTGGTGGGTATTCACAATTGAGGTTGGTATGGATACTCAAATGTAACAGACTTCTTAGTTGTGAATATTTTATCAATTAGTCCTACTAGGTGAAAGGAAATCACCATAATTGTTAATAATTTACCATAATATTAGCCCAAAGGTAGGTCACGGTAATACTATTTATTATTGTTTAACCATGTGTTTTTAGGTTGCTTAATTGTCAAATTATTTATAACTGTTAGCATTAATGTTGTGAGCGTGAATTTATGACTGCAGCATCAATTCCTATTTTGCTACATTCGCATGCCTCTTCTGTTCCGATCTTGAATGGAATGAATTTCTCAGATTAGAAAGAACAGGTTCAATTTCACCTTGGTGTTCTGGATCTAGATATAGCACTTGAATCTGAGAAACCAGCTGCTATTGCTAGTGACAGCAGTGTAGAAGAAAAATCTATATTCAAAGCATGGGAAAAATCCAACAAACTGAGCCTTAAGTTTATGTGGATGACTGTAGCAAACAACATCAAGTCAACTCTTCCTGTAACTGAAAATGCTAAAGAATTTCTGAAATATGTGGGAGAGCATTTCCAAACTGCAGACAAGTCCCTTGCTGGGACACTGATGGCTAAGCTTACCACCATGAAGTTTGATGGTATGCATGGGATGCATGAGCATGTCCTTGAAATGACAAATTTGGCTTCTCAATTAAAGACTCTTGAGATGAATGTGGATGAGTTCTTTCTTGTGCAATTTATTTTGAACTCCTTGCCTCCTTAGTATGGGCCATTTCATATTCACTATAACACTATTAAGGATAAGTGGAATGTGAATGAGTTGGCCGGTATGCTCAATCAAGAAGAGGAAAGACTTAAGCAAGATGGACAACATTCAGTTCATTCCACAACTCAAGGAGCCGAAAGGAAAGGGAAAAAGCCTAGAAAGGGCATGAAGCGAATACCACCCAAGGCATATGAGCCTAATCATGGTTCTCAAGCTTATAAGAAGGAAAGGAACAGTGATAAATGTCACTTTTGTAGAAAGTCGGGACACTGTCAAAAAGACTGTCCGAAATGTAGGGAATGGTTCGAAAATAAAGGTATGAATTTAATTTCTGTTTGTTTCGAATCAAACCTAACTGAAGTTCTTTCTAATACTTGGTGGATTGACTCTGGGGCTACTACTCATGTTTCAAATACAATGCAGGGATTCCTTACAACCTAGATCATAAATCCAAATGAAAATCTTCTGTTCATGGGAAATTGGGTTAAAGCTCTAGTTGAAGCCATTGGGACATATCGTTTATCTCTAGATTCTGGTTATCATTTGGATTTGTTTCAGACTCTTTATGTTCCTTCTATTTCCAGAAATTTAATTTCCTTGTCTAGAATTGATACCAGTGGTTACTGATCTTTTAATTTTGGAAATAAAAATTTCAGTTTGTATAAAAATACCTCCTTTGTTGGTTCGAGTATTCTTTGTGATGGTTTGTACCAATTAAATCTTGATAATCTATTTGCTGAAACTGTTCTTACCCTGCATCATAATGTTGGTACTAAACGCAGCCTCATGAATGAAAATTCCTCATACTTGTGGCATAAAAGGCTAGGACATATTTCCAGAGAAAGGTTGCCGAGATTAGTAAAATATGGGATTCTCTTAAACCTAGATTTTTCTGATCTTGGGGTGTGTGTGGATTGTATTAAGGGAAAACAAATCAAACACACTAGAAAGAGTGCCATGAGAAGTACTGAACTTCTTGAGATTATCCATACAGACATTTGTGGGCCTTTTGACAATCCATCTTTTGGTGGAGAAAAGTATTTTATCACCTTTATTGATGATTTTCCACGTTATGGTTATGTCTATTTGCTGCATGAAAAATCTCAATTGGTGGATGCCCTTGAGGTGTATATTACTGAGGTTGAAAGGAAATCACACATAAAGGTGAAAATCATCAGATCTGATAGAGGTGGTGAATATTATGGAAAGTATGATGAATCAGGGCAGTGCCCTGGCCCATTTGCTAAAATCCTTGAAAATCGCGGCATATGTGCAAAGTATACTATGCCTGGAACACCACAGCAGAATGGTGTAGCTGAAAGGCGTAATCGTACTTTAATGGATATGGTTAGGAGTATGTTAAGTAATTCCAATTTACCCAAGTCATTGTGGATGCATGCTCTTAAGACCACTATATACTTATAAAATCGGGTTCCTAGTAATTCAGTTCCAAAAACCCCCTTTGAACTGTGGACAGGAAGGAAACCGAGTTTAAGACACCTACATGTTTGGGGTTGTCCAACAGAGGTTAGATTGTATAATCCATGTGAAAAGAAATTGGATTTTAGAACGATCAGTGGTTATTTTATTGGTTATCCTGAAAAATCCAAAGGGTATAGGTTTTATTGTCCTAATCACAGTACGAGAATTGTAGAGACCGGTCATGCCAGATTCATTGAAAATGGTGAAGTCATTGGGAGTGATAAATCACAAAATGAGGTTATCCAATAAGTTAGGGAACAAGTCCCCTGTACCTATGGATTCAAAGGAAATTGTTGTTCCTATCATTATTGAACAACCTGACAACATTGAACAACAAATTAATGAACCACCACTCCATAATGAGACTGTCACCAATGAACCGATGGTCGAAGGACCACAAGAAGTAGTATTAAGGAGATCTCAAAGGGAAAGAAGGTCTGCTATTTCGGATGATTATGTGGTTTGTCTACAAGAATTTGATTTTGATGTAGGGATGTGTAAGGATCCGGTTTCATTTTCACAAGCCATAGAAAGTAATGATTCTGCTAAATGGATTGATGCCATGAATGATGAATTGAAATCAATGGACCAAAATGAAGTCTGGGATCTCGTTTAATTGCCTAAAGGACACAAGAAAGTTAGTTGCAAATGGGTCTTTAAGACCAAACACGACTCTAAGGGTAATATCGAACGACATAAAGCTAGACTTGTGGCCAAAGGTTTCACTCAGAAAGGTGGCATAGATTATAGAGAGACCTTCTCTCCTATGTCCAAGAAGGACTCACTTAGAATCATTATGGCATTGGTAGCTCATTATGATTTGGAATTGCACCAAATGGACATGAAAACTGCTTTTCTGAATGGGAGTTTAGAGGAAGAAGTCTATATGGATCAACCTGAAGGTTTCTCCATTAAAGGAAAAGAACACCTGGCTTGAAAACTTAAGAAATCAATATATGGACTTAAACAAGCTTCCCAACAATGGTATCTTAAGTTTCATAATACCATTACTTCTTTTGGATTTAAGGAAAACAATGTTGATTTGTAATGTACCCACCTGCTGACCCAATGCAAGGAAGGGAACATGGCACTAATAATTTGGGCATTTCATAAAACTCAGCCCACTAATTAAAATCATAAAAATTTAATTATTGGTGTGCAGATACAAATTAGGAAATATGCACAGTGGAATTAAAACTAATCCACACACACGATTAATGCTCATCCAGCATATCAAAATAATCATTAATTGAACATTGCAGAAGTAAATACATAGACATAAAAACACTTATCTTCATTATGCAACTGCCCCAAGCAACTAGCTATGTCGCTGCAACGTTCCACCCAACCATAGGCTCTTCGACAGCTTATATTGAGTCCATCCGAAGGCCACCCTCGAGCTGGGCATGATTCTCACAAGGAAAGGGAACATTCCATCTCACTCGCAGCCCATTAACCATTTCATCTCAGCCAAGCTAGTCCAACTGGGTTTATCAGGCTACACTTGAACCCTGGAGGCTTACACTCAAGCTCAAGCCAAAGCTATGGATACCCATAAACCCTACCCAACATACTCTTCTCTCACATATCATGCACAGACATGGGGCAGGGATACACAATTCAAACAATGGGATTTTACAAATAATATGGCCATGGGTTTTCCCCAAATCGTGGGCACCCCAAAAACGGATTGGGAGAGGGAAATTCAACCATAGGGGAGAGAACGATTTCTTCCACAGATATCATAGCATTCCATGGGCCAAAGAGCCTCTATACACCCCCAAATCGATTTCCTCTGTTTTCCCAACTACTATACAACAAAAAACACCCTTCTCTACTGGGAGAATGAAGGAAAACACAGCCCACATGCCTGGAAAACGCCCAGGTAGCTCTAGACTCGTGAGGGAGAAGGAATGATTATGGATTATGGCTTGGGGGAGAAACACATGGCTCTTTTCTTGCCCCAAGAAGCAAAACGCGAATTCCCATGAAGGGTGGATTTCCCATACCCGAATTTGGACAGCCATACCTCCCTATTCCCCAGGCATTAACTACCCCAACCAACTCTTGGGAGAAATTAATGGTTGGGTACAAAAGTCAACATGGGTAGTTGAGGGTTTGATGGGTTCTCTCATTGACATTTGGCTTGACTCTAGTGGCTCAAGGGTTTGAATGTTTTTCCTCCCAATTCCTTGTGAAATCATGCCCCCATCTCTTTGTTGCATTGCATAGCTAGTTGTAGGTATTTTTATTAAATTTCATATTACATGATATTTGAATTTCCAATGTGCATTGCTAGCACGCAAACCATATGCATCACTAAATCCATGGTGGGGCCTTGGCCTTGAGCTCCTCACCATGATTTCATAACAATATTACATCATTTATAATGTTAATGCCATGGGGTCAAACTGGAGACATTACATTCCCCTCCCCTTGGAATAACACCATCCTCGGTGTTCCAACACTTCAGACTATATACCCACTTTACACATGATTCAAAATTCACAAACTGTGACAGGTCTGTCCTGCATTTCATCCCTTTACTTTGAAATTTCAGGATCAAGTCCTCTAGCTTCCACAAGCTTCTCCTGCTAGCTTTGGTCTTCCAGCTCTACAGGTGGGCATTGCTCCAGAGCAATCCCTTTCCTTTATTCACCTTCTAGCTGATCCACAAGTCTAGAATTTCATGGATGCCATCCTTCTTGTTGTCCCAGCAACTATCTGAGGAAGACTTCAAAACAAATAGCTTTTGGCCTGCTGCCAGGATCAATGTGCACAACTGGCTCTCGCTTTTCTCACTAGCAATCATTTGGCTAGTAACGGTTGCAACAATGGCTTTCAATGTCTCTCCTGTGAGACTTATCATGGCAATTCCTGTTAGGACAAGCATAACACAATAATAAAATTAGTCAATTATTTTCCTAATTGACTTGGAATGTCCATGCTTTACTCATGAGACTTCCACACATTTCATGCTTTCCCACATACACATGAACTCATTCATGTTCATCCTTTCACAAGAAAATAACTATTTCAGCATTCACAATTCATTTCAAGCAATGAAACACAATTTGTTTTCATTTATGACATGCATTCAACAATCCTTTGTTTATAAGATGCATCAATCAAAAGGAAAGAGAAGAGTAAGAGTTTCCCCCTCAGTCTTGTTCTAATCCGGAGCCACACCATCACTGGTGGTTCTATGCTCCTTAGCCTATTTCACTTCAATGTGAATGCTTGACGTGCCATTTCTTGGCTATGACATTTTAGTGTCTAAGGTCTGTCTAATGCTTTTCAACTAGGGAACCCTTCCCTGTTGTTGCTTACAGAACCTTTGGCTGCTAGGACCCACACAGTTCCACTAGCACCATCTTTCATTACTGCTCGTACTGAGCTCTTTAGGACAGTCATATGTCCGCATGCATCCTCCATATGCTCTCATAATCCTTGCTTCCAGCAATACCTACACTCAAACATTGAACCAATTCACATGTTTAGTTCATTTTCATAGGGTTTATCTCTAAACAAGAGTTTAGGAAATCATAACCAAATCATATACACACGTATATTCATAATCAAGAAGTTGCAAGGTAACTGAATACTTATCTGTATTGGATGTCTTTACTTTATTCCATGGGATCCTTCTTTGCTTTACGAGCCTTGGATTTCCCGTGAACACAATAACGAATGTTGGGCCAGCATGTAGGCTACTCCACAATCATCCGGATAGGCAATTCCAGGCCAGTACTCCGACTGGGTTTATCAATCATTTCCTTTAGCAATATGCTAGGCCAGTGCTCCGACTGGTTTTATCAATTATTTAAGGGGTGTTGGGCTAGCGTACACGCTGCTCTACCATATCAAGTAGTTAATGCCCAACTAGTCACTCTCTGGACTTATCAAGGACTTTATAGCGTTCAACCAGCTACTCCCTGGATTTCTTAATAATTTATATCGCCCACTCATTTACTCTCTGGATTTATCAGCAATTTATAGTCTTTCAGGGTCTTGCCTTCCTGCAATGACCAAGGTTTCCAACAAAGAAACAATAGTGTTTCAACTTAGCTGTTAGAAGACTTATACCTGAAATCTTCATTATTCAAAACAAGACATAAATGAAAACGAATACTTATCTGTATTGTGCGTTTGCCCTCTGGTCCACAGGATCCTGCTTCACTTTGCAAGCCTTGGGATTGCCTATGGACTTGGATATAGTTAATGCTTAACCAGTACACCTCCCCATCGGCTGGATTTACCAAGCATTTGGTGGTGCCCAACCAGTCCCATACCTGGTTGGCCCTCTCCAGTGCTGAGCCATCACATTCGTCTGGGTCATCGACCAATGGAAGGCAACTGCGCCACCGACCATTATAGGTCAAGGCTCTACTATGGAGCCTTAGGCATCTCAGGGTTTTCAGTCAGTCCTCAGTGCTCGCCCTCCCACTGCTGTCCCAGTAGAGATTTTATGCCTTTACCAATGCCACTACACCTTCTTGTACCATCTGACCATTACAGGTCAAGGCTCTACTATGGAGCCATAGGCATCTCAGGGTTTTCAGTCAGTCCTCGGTGCCCGCCCTCCCACTGCTGTCCCAGTAGAGATTTTATGCCTTTACCAATGTCACCACACCTTCTTGCACCGTAACCCTTCACACACATCAACTCTTCATTTATACAAGGACGCCACTCCTTCTCTTGTGCAAATCGGTGGTTCCTTTTAGGAACTTTATAGGTGACTTTCTCGACTGCAGGTTAACATGACCCCTACTCACACAAGGATGATACCTTCTCTTATTACACATATCTTAGGGCCTGTCCATCCCTTCTGGTAATATTTCACGTGAGCATAGAAAGGTTTCCAATTCCCATACAGTCCCTTTGCGTACCCTTCTTCACTTTGCCCTTTAATGTGCAGTATCAATCTGCATCTGTGTAGGCTGACAACACAAGAAGGATAAGCAAGCTCATCAATATTGCTGTTCAATTCTTAACCACATTCCATATCATTCACTACCAAGTATTGAAACACCAAGAATGCGTCCATTCCCTTAGGGTGTAGTCAATATTGAAAACCCTACCATGACCCAGCACCAGAAAAGGTGTGCACCCCCTTTCTAATGTGCACCATGTAGGCCCTAATCATACTCAAGCAGTTTGCAATGATATAAATAAGATAGAGCATGCTCTGCATATTAACCCTAATAATTTATATGTGCATGTTCTTGTCTAGGGTCACAGAATACTCGTTCATTTTGCATATGTGTCTCACATGCCTTCTGGGCATAGCTTTACCATCTCACTTTCATGGTTTACCGACATGTGTTTTGGCTGAGACATTATCAATGGCGTTTCACCCGAAACCCATTTCCAGAGCATGGGGTCTTTCCCATCTGGTTTGGATTTTACAGGCCATCACACATGGTCTTCCTGCAATGTGTCATCCTGGCACACTTTATCAATAGCCAAACAATCAACAACATTTAGCAATAAGCTTCAAATATGATTGTTCCATAACCAATCAATAGCATTAATAATTAAATTCAATATGAATTTATAATTCTGTCTCCTACAGAAATGGATTTGCTTAGCAATGAGGCCCTCCTCATATTGTTTGGATCTCGTAAGTGGTATCACTTTGTCCATTATGGTTGCACCCTTGCTACCATACCTGAACATCCACCTACAACATGTCCTCCTGACACAATTCTATATAAGCCAAACAATCATTAGCAATTATAAGCAAATTCTCAAACCTAAAATTTGTAGCTCTGTTTTCCTACAGAAATTAGATTTGCAACTATTCTTACTAACAGAACTTAGAGCTCTCAACCATGAGATTCCTTCCCATAAGCTCTAGATCAAATTTTTCAATCCGTTTCTCACAGAAATTTGATTTGCAATTGTGATATTATTCTCATGAGAATGTTTTCAGATTTGTTTCATGCATACTTTACAACCATGGGAACCTTCTCATAACCTTTGGCTTCTGCATATGGTAGATCCTGGTCTCTATTATGGACTCATCCTCATTGCCATATGTAAGACCTTTCTACCTGAAATTGAAACTTCAATCAGCCAAACATGTTGTGAGTATCTATGCATATAATCATTTCGTTGCCACAACAGTCATTGAAGTGATCTCAGAATTATAACACTAAATCATTCAAACATCTTCAGCTATTAACATTTGAAATGCAACGAAATATATACACTTCTATATATGCATCATTATCACAATAGAATTGCAAGACATAGTCACACTATCCATGCAACTTAAATAAATCGTAAATACTCATTATTTCACAGTCATATCATTCATACAACTCTGTCCTTCCACAGAGCATTCTAGCAGGCCATCGATCATAATTTGGCTCTTCATGTACTTACTATTCTGCATTACCATAATCAGGACCACCAGTCCTCACTTGCTTTGGTTATTAGGCACATAACCAACATACACATGGCATGATATAAATTCATATGAATGCATTGAGATTTCTAAACAATCATAGGGTGTAAGGATCATTTCCTTCACTTACCCACACCTCACCAAGCTTGGTAGGTTAACAGTCCCAATTGGTATTCCATATCACATGCAAACTAACTCAACATAGCTCAAGCATAGTTGAAGAGATCTTTCCAAATTCTCTTTCAACATTCATGCAATTTGGCACCAATAATCATTACCTGCATGGTTACCATTAATGTCGCCTGATGTTACCTGATCAGTTGGCCTCTTACCGAGGCTGCTCAGTCTTTTTGCCAACTTTATGATCATAGATTTGTTGCACCATCCTTTCTGCATAAGGTTGTTGGCTTCATGCAACAACATCCTCAACACATTTAGCCATGATCTTTGTTATCTTTGGTCCTACAACCAATACCAACATCAATAGTGATTATCAACCACAATATTCTCCATTAGTGGTTCATTGCATATGCAGACTTCATTATTCTACCAATATGCAATATCCCATTTATGCACAAGCATTTCCATATGCACTATGCAATGTTTGTTAAGGTGCCATCTAGTGCATATACATCTATGTAATTCCTTACATTTTTAACATTTTTATGCCATATGACAATTTCATAATTATAAGTATGATAACAAATAGGGGTTTAAAGAATTATTCCCTTTTCGATCCCTCATTGTAACATGGAATTCCTCTTCCATATCATGCAATTGTAGAGATTGCCCATATTGACAACAAGATTTGTTTGTCAAAACAGCCGTTGGCACTCTTCTGCACTAAATATCTATGATATATGTAGACCTCATTCAAACTCTGGTCATGCATCATTGTTCCCTGCTGGACAAGCTTTCCAATGTCTGTCTTCATGCTCCATTCCGACATCGGGTGCGGGAACTACATCTCTAAAAAAATGACAACTTTCACTCCAATTCTGCACATTTTACATAGTTGCATTGTGGTCCAGAATGCCAACTTTAGCCACCTGCGGGAGAAAATATATGAGGAATCACAAAAAATTATCTATCGGGCAAAGTTAGTCCATATAACAAGGAACACTCAGCAATTCACGGATTTCAATTCCGATGTACCATTCATCTTCTATGAATTTCTGGGTTTTACTATTTCCCACTTTTCACATTTTTCCAAAATTCCAAATTTTGGGCCAAAAATGGCTATCTCCCAAACGGTGCATTTCTGGGAAATCTTCGTCTAACGGAAACTGTCCGTATTAATGAGAATATGAAATGTCTAGTTCAGTAAATTTTTTGATTCCCACATCTAGGGTCACTTTTACTATCGACCAGGTTTTCAAAATCCCGAAAAAGTGGTCCGGAATAGTGCTTTTTGGCCTTCTTGCTCACCCCGACTTCACATCCCTTGGAGTTTGGCTCCAAGATTCTGAACTTAACATCGTGCCTCCTTCATGGCCGCGCCTGATCAATTTCAGCTCAAACCGACCTTCCGTCAAGCCTCGGGACTCCGTCCTTCAAAAGTCACTATTATCCATTTTCTGTCAAAGCGGAGTGTAATGGGCTCAGGGTCGTCACTGGTTCTTTCATGGCCTTCGTCAATGGCCTCCGATCCGCATAGGAATCATTCCATTCTGAGCCCGGATGTTCCTTCTATCCAAAAATCAAGTTTTGGTCAAAACTTCCCGCCGTTGCGGGGCGGTTCACCGAACGCTTCCGCAATTGCGGAGCAATTCGGCGAATGCTCCCGCAGTTGCGGAACGATTCGGCGAATGCTTCCGCAGTTGCGGAGCGATTCGGCGAATGCTCCCGCAGTTGCGGAGCCATTCGCGGAATGCTTCCGTTGCGGAGCTATTCGACGAATGCTCCCACAGTTGCGGAGCCATTTGCGGAATGATTCCGCAGTTTCGGAAGACATTGGGAAATTCTTTCTGCAGTTTCGGGGAGGTTTGCGAAAGCCTTCCGCAATTGCAGAACGATTCGCCGAAGCCTTCCGCAGTTGTGGAACGATTCGCCGAAGTATTCTGCAGTTTCGGAAGAGAATTCCTTCCACAATTTCGGAAGAGAATTCCTTCCGCAAATTTCGGAAGAGAATTCCTTCCGCAATTTTGGGGTGGTTCGCAGAACTCTTCCGCAAATTTCGGAACGATTTCCCGAACTCTTTCGCGTTGCAAAACGATTCGCGGAATCTTTCCGCAGTTTCGGGACAACTTCCCGAATTCTTCCCGAAACAGACTTAAACAAAATTTTTGAAAACACTTAGGAAAGATTTGAAATCTTTCTTTCTTTCAGGGATGAATGCTGTTCAGTAGGAGGTAACTTTACCTCTGCAAACCATCCAACTTAGCCAGTTTAGGCCTTATGCTGCTATCTGTGGTGATTAAGAAAAGAACCTTCCCATGTGGGTGTGATTGGATTTGGCCCATAGAGGCCCAATGCTGCAACCAGTAGCTCTGATACCAAACTGTAATGTACCCACCTGCTGACCCAATGCAAGGAAGGGAACATGGCACTAATAATCTGGGCATTTCATAAAACTCATCCCACTAATTAAAATCATAAAAATTTAATTATTGGTGTGTAGATACAAATTAGGCAATATGCACAGCGGAATTAAAACTAATCCACACACACGATTAATGCTCATCCAGCATATCAAAATAATCATTAATTGAACATTGCAGAAGTAAATACATAGACATAAAATCACTTATCTTCATTATGCAACTGCCCCAAGCAACTAGATATGTCGCTGCAATGTTCCACCCAACCATAGGCTCTTCGACAGCTTATACTGAGTCCATCCGAAGGCCACCCCCGAGCTGGGCATGATTCTCACAAGGAAAGGGAACATTCCAACTCACACGCAGCCCATTAACCATTTCATCTCAGCCAAGCCAGTCCAACTGGGTTTATCAGGCTACACTTGAACCCTGGAGGCTTACACTCAAGCTCAAGCCAAAGCTATGGATACCCATAACCCCTACCCAACATACTCTTCTCTCACACAGCATGCACAGACATGGGGCAGGGATACACAATTCAAACAATGGGATTTTACAAATAATATGGCCATGGGTTTTCTCCAAATCGTGGGCACCCCAAAAACGGATTGGGAGAGGGAAATTCGACCATAGGGGAGAGAACAATTTCTTCCACAGATATCACAGCATTCCATGGGCCAAAGAGCCTCGATACACCCCCAAATCGATTTCCTCTGTTTTCCCAACTGCTATACAACAAAAAACGCCCTTCTCTACTGGGAGAATGAAGGAAAACACAACCCACATGCCTGGAAAACGCCCAGGTAGCTCTAGACTCATGAGGGAGAAGGAATGATTATGGATTATGGCTTGGGGGAGAAACACATGGCTCTTTTCTTACCGCAAGAAGTAAAACGCGAATTCCCATGAAGGGTGGCTTGCCCATACCCGAATTTGGACAGCCATACCTCCCTATTCCCCAGGCATTAACTACCCCAACCAACTCTTGGGAGAAATTAATGGTTGGGTACAAAAGTCAACATGGGTAGTTGAGGGTTTGATGGGTTCTCTCATTGACATTTGGCTTGACTCTAGTGGCTCAAGGGTTTGAATGTTTTCCCTCCCAATTCCTTGTGAAATCATGCCCCCATCTCTTTGTTGCATTGCATAGCTAGTTGTGGGTATTTTTATTAAAATGCATATTACATGATATTTGAATTTCCAATGTGCATTGCTAGCACGCAAACCATATGCATCACTAAATCGATGGCGGGGCCTTGGCCTTGAGCTCTTCACCATGATTTCATAACAATATGACATCATTTATAATGTTAATGCCATGGGGTCAAACTAGGGACATTACATGATTGGTGTATATATTTGAAGGTTAGTGGGAGTAAATTTATATTTTTGATTTTGTATGTTGATGACATATTGCTTTCCACCAGTGATTTTGGTTTATTACACGAAACCAAAAAGTTTCTCTCCATGAATTTTGAAATGAAAGATATGGGTGAGGAATCTTATGTGATAGGAATTGAAATATTCAGGGATCGATCACGTGGATTGTTAGGATTGTCTCAGAAGGATTAAATCGAAAGAGTTCTAGAGAGATTCAGAATGAAGAAATGTTCAGCTGGTGATGCCCCTATTCAGAAAGGGGATAAATTCAGCCTTATGCAATGTCTGTAGAATGAATGGGAATGAAAACAAATGGAAGGAATTCCTTATGCTTCTGTAGTAGGAAGCCTAGTGTATGTACAGAATTGCACCAGACCAGACATCAATTTTGCAGTTGGTATGTTGGGAAGATACCAAATTAATCCTGGATTGGATCACTGGAAAGCTACAAAGAAAGTGATGAGGTACTTGCCGGGAATAAAGGATTACATGCTCACATATAGGAGGTCTGATAATCTAGAGGTGATTAGATACTCAGATTCATATTTTGCTGGATGCATTAACAGTAAAAAGTCCACTTTTGGTAATTTGTTCCTATTAGCTGGAGGAGCAATATCATGGAAAAGTGCGAAGCAAACTATCACTGATTCATCCACTATGGAAGCTGAATTTGTGGCATGCTTTGAGGCCACAGTTCATGGATTGTGGTTGAAGAATTTTATCTCAGGACTTGGGGTTGTTGACTCTATTGCCAAGCCGCTAAGAATTTATTGTGATAATTCTGCAGTTGTATTTTTCTATAAGAACGACAAGTATTCTAATGGTGCTAAACACATGGAATTGAAATACTTTGCCATCAAGGAAGAAGTTCAGAAACAACGAGTGTCAATTGAACACATAAGCACACTGCTTATGGTTGTAGATCCATTGACAAAAAGATTACCACCAAAGACATTTAAGGAACATGCCAATAGAATGGGTATTGAGCATAACACATAACAGTTGCTACTTTTATGTGATGGATTACATTATGTCATTTGTTTTATTTGACACTTTGAGATCTTAATAAAGGTGTTTTTGTTTGATAAATCCTGTTTTAAATGTGTATGCACATGTATGCAAATAAATGTATGATGACAAGCATAATCTCTGACGAGGGACATTATTGTTGGACCTTATGAATACACTTCTCGTTTATAGACTATATTAAACAGGTTACTAATGTTGTGGTACATGGAAGGGACTATGTTTCCTTATTGACATGGAATCATCATGACTCACATTACTGGGTTGTTTAGTTATAGTATTATGCTGATCAGCTGAAAGTCAAGATGGATATGATTTATGGCGTGCCTAATGTCTACCTTGTTAAAATCTAACGTTAAGTTATCATATGTGCCAAGTGGGAGAATGTAAGACTAATTTTTAATTAGTTTTTAATGGCCCACATGAAGAGACACGTGTGGTAGGTAGTTACGATTTTCAAGGGTTTCCATATCCTTTCTTGTCTCGAATGCTAATGGATACAGGGGAATGGTCTCGAAACTCCTACTATGATGGGAAAGTGGAGTATAACTGTCTTGGGAAACCGGTCCTCTCTCCACCCATAAAAGAACCTTCAGAATACCCATCTTGTGAGTCTGAAAGAATGCATCAGAAAGAGGTAAGAGAAAGAAACCGAATTTCTGCTCTGAAGACTGAAGCATCGATTATAAAGGGTTTTAATCGTGTCCAGATCTCTGCACAAATGGATCGAGGCAATGTATTTAATCACTATTTAATTTCCGCCTTATTTAATACTTGTGAAGAACATGAAAGTTCTAAGTCTTGGAATCTGTAGTAGATGTTGATTACATAATAGTAATTAAACATTACACTGCCTCCAAGATTTCATCCCTGAATAGCTCAAAAAGATTGATGGGAGACATTGGAGAAGATAAGGGTTTGTAACTACGGTAATGAAACAGGAAGAACGTAGAGGGAAAATGGAGAACTGTTCTCATACTTGATTTAAACGTTACTATCCCAAATTTCACTAAAATGACATCCCCTTCCATTATCGATCTGTACTGAAACACTACCAAAACCAAATGATGGGAACTAGCGATTGCAGGTTAGGGTTTCATTGCATAATGAGGGCACCAACATTTATGGTTTGGATAAATTTACGATGCACTAAGTATTCAAGCTGGAACTGACACCCTTTCGTACTTCAATCGAAACTTGTCAATAACCAAAATGATTCAGCTCAACTGTGAATAGACATATGTCTGTTGCATTTAAATGGAGATGATTATCAACAAGGTGCATAGTATTAAGTGAGTTTAATGATCAGAATGGACACCAATAAGACCCACGATGAGCTTAGGGAAATATCACAAGTCAACATTTAAATTAATTGTAATTTAATCCAAACACTTGTGATATTATTTTAAATTGAAAACCGATGTTTTAACAAATTATTATTGCAGGATCATTATAGTGCATGTGTTTGGAATTCATAAAGATAGGGTAAGAATTATATAGGTTTATCTAAGAAATGTAATACCAATACATGTGATTGAGACATGATCAATTATATAACCTAGTTACTAAAACCAATATGACTCCTACCCTTTTTTAATACAAAATTGTCAAAATTTAGAAGCTATAAAATATCAATTATGAATATTGGCTAGATCAATTATAAAAATGTATGATTAAGTTCACAATATTTATGCAAAATTTGAAATAATTAATTATTAGATCTAAGTGTTAAATGAGAATTTAGTAGTTGTAATTTTCTTTGATGTTGTTTAATGATTGAACAAACACATATTTAAGTTTGCTAAAAAAAAATTGATCATCGAAACTCATCAATATTGGTCATGTGCATCCTTTTACCTCAATGAATTCCTCAATTGAGAGTACCTTTAGAATCAAATATTTTGAAGGCACTCCAAAATATATTCTTTTCATATCCAAAAAAGATGATGAATTCAATTCTCGTAATCAAATGATCTGTAACGTTTTTCCTTTTAGAGTCAAAATTTGCATTAAGTAGCGGTTGAACACATAGGGTTGTTGATAGCCAACAAGTAATTATTCTAACACTGATCATCTTTGGTTGGATGAAGATCCCACTCCAAACAATCAGTAAACAATAGATGAACTATAGATTTAGGTGAAAATTTGTTCGGCTTTTAGTTAGTCAATATTTGTAGCACTCAAGACCTTATAATTTCCAACAGACTAAAGAAGTGGAGAAATTCTAGCCAAGTGACTTACATTCATGGATTCGGCAGTAGCGAGGTATATTATGTACAATCGAATATCCCTTGATATAATAGTATGTTAAATCTAGACATTCTTCTTGACCATGAGCTTGACTCAGATCATAGACGTCTAGTTGCAACCCTCAATTTTCCCATGCATAGAGATACTACACAAGACAATTCTCACATTCAAAATCATATGATCTTTTATATAAATAAGGATGATCTTTTCATAAATGATTTAAAAAATGACTAGTGTCCTCTTTCTAATACAAAAAATATAGACCTTTATCATAATTTCACTACAATCCTCTCTTCTTCCACTAAAAAGTTCTCCATCAAAGTGTTGGGTAAAAAGAATAATAGAAAAACCAATGCCCAGTATGATAAAGAATGAAAAACTTCCAGAAGAGCCATCTAGGAAGTGACTATAGAATCTCTAAAAATTTACAAACACCTATTTAAAAGAAAAAAGACACATTATATAAATAAAATGCATGAAAACCTTTTACACTTCTCTAAAGTTTCGTCTCCTAAGAAATTATGGAGACAAATTCTAACAAGTAAAACAAAACAGAATAATTTACATTTCTTTGAAAGATTGGGATTCATATCTTAAGAAGCTCTACTAATCCCCAAATGTCCTTAATAACACTAAAAACCTTTTTACAACTGAATAAGTTTTCTCATTAGAAGACATTGAATTTAGGGTTAAGCGCCTAGAAAATGGGAAAGCTAAAGACATTGAAGGATATCTAGAAAAAATCCTGAAAAATTGGAGGAACTATTCTCATCCCTCACATCCATAAGCTTTTCAATCTAGCAGTCATGCAAGGTTTCCCTATTCCTTGGACTCAAAGCTCATTATTCCTTCTTTAAAAGTGGTGGTAAAAATAACCCCTCTAATTATCAAACCATTATGATTTTCCCTCTCTTAGCCAAGCTCTACGGTATGGTTTGAAAGTGAAAGTAAGCGGGATTAAGGTTACGTGGGGTTCAGAAGACACCACTCTACCATGGACCACCTCAGTAAGTTTAGGATCATTGTGGATTAACGTCGTAATATTAAATCCAATCTCTTTTGTTGCTTTGTGGACATTAGGAAAGCTTTCGATATGGTACCTAGAAATAGCTTGTGGAAAATATTAGAAGAGCTAAATGTTGCTTTAGAATTGAGAGTTGTCGTGATAAGGTTGTACAAGAAATTAATTTCCAAATTTAAGAGAACTAAGGGGTGGTCGAAAGATATTATATGTAATATTGGAGTTAAACAAATATGCCCCCTCTCCCCTTCCCTCTTTGACATGTACATCGATAAGCTAGAAAGTTGTTTAGAAGAAGCAACTTGTGCTGGAACAACCTTAGCTAGAATAGTCGTCATCCTCCTTCTCTATGCTGATGATACTATTCTTATGGTAAAGTGCCCCTTTGAACGATAAAAAAATAATGATTCTCAAGTATTTCTACTCCAACATGGGTATGTCTGTTAACAATGAAAAACTAAATTTATGATTATCAAGCCCAAGAAAGATACTTACACTAATTTTTAATATGACAATACAAGCTTGCTGGAAGTGTCCTCTTACAAATATCTTGGAATTGATATCCATCAGAATCTCGATTGAAACTATAAAATTGAGAAAAGGAATAAAGGATGGTGGAAAACTTATTTTGTCCTAGAAACAAGTTTAAATCAATAAATCTTGTAATGTGGGATAAAAAGAAGTTCCTTTTTGAAACTCTTGTCACTCACTTTATCTTGTATGGTTTTGAAGTTTGTGGTTTCCACAAATATCAAGAATCGTGGGAAAATATTGAGAAAATTCAAAATCATTTTATCACATATAAACTCAAAATTAAGAAAAATACACTTTATCATATTCTCCTTAAGAATCTTGGGGAATTTCTACCTATAACTACACATGATAATGATATATACATATATAAGAAATCATATTTTATGTTAAAATTATTAACTCGTACTTGTCCTATGCTTTAATGTGTGATTCAAAAGTAATTGTTTATTGATGTATTGATCATTGTAATATAGAGTTTTCTATTAAGAAAATACTTATATTCTAAGTTAGAGGAGATTGTTAAATATATTGAATATGAAATATTCTTTAAACTTTAAACTTATTAACTTCTAAGTGGAAAAACTATGTTAAAATAGTATGTTTATTGAGATATTTTTTAACATTTTTTTAATATGTTAAAATAGAATGTTTATCTTAAACCATAGCTTGTATGTATGTAATTGTTTAATGTGAATAAATCATTCAACACAATTTGATATGTGGAATCAATATCTACTAGTTTGTTTATATTATAAATAATTGTTATGATTTGATCTATACATACCTAACATCTCTCAATAATAAAGTAAATAATATTTTGATATTATTGTACTATACATATAAGCCAGAAAACATCAGAATTTGTGCAAATGACACTTTCAAGTTTATTCTGTCTGTATATACCTTATATATATGCCATTCCAATCCTAAAGAGTGATACGTTGATCATGACGGTTATGTGGATATATACATTTATATATAACCATGATGATAGCGTGGCATGCATTATAAGACCAACTAAGTTTACATACACAACATTATGCAGCCATCAACACACCAATAAATAGTTTGTCCACCTGATATGAAAATACTAAAATCCTATAGCATATATACATCATATATATAATAGCAAAGCAATAAGTGTTATATATATTTACATATATACAAGTGGATGCAAGGTACTTTAAAATCCGACATCAATGCTACATGTATTGCTGATCTATATTGAGATATATAGAAGTGGATGCAAGATATTGTAAGATCATATAGCACTTATGCTACAGGTATTACTTTGCAGTGCAGTGGGTATATAATGTTTTCCATGAGAATCCTCTGATCCCCAATCCCACCTATGAGTGTGTATATATGTCCTGATGTGACGAAACATAAATCCATTGAACAACGGATTCGGCAATTCTTTCCCGTGTAAGTTGGATGCACGATGACCCAATGCCTTCCTCCCAGCTCACTTCACAATGAGTGGATCCACACTGTCCACCCGTGTTTGGAATCTGTGGGATCCAAGATGATACATTCTCTGGTCGAAAAAAAGCCATGACATTTCTTTTTCCCGGTTTTTGGTAGTGGGAAAGCTACAAACAACAGCGCAGAATGGCTTGAGTTACTCAAAGGGATGGAATTAGCTACCAGCCTGGGACTGAAGGAATTGGTAATCTTTGAGGACTCCCTCCTTGTAATCAGGGAGGCTAGGAAGATTACCATGAACTACAGTCAACCACCTCTAAGCACCACCACATTTTCAAGAACCTTCTAAGTGAATTTACTGCCATCAAGCTCCTTCATATCCTCCGAGTCATCATGTAGCGGCCATCATGGATAACAAAGGGGTTCTCATTGACTATGGGTTTATTTCTTTTAATGGCAATCATTTGGAAAAATGTTGGATCCCCTAAGTCTCTATCCTCTCCTATTACCCGCCACCCTCTTCTTATGACTTCCATCCTTTATTCATCCCACTTAGACATTAATTCCTTCCCTCCACGTGGCATCCCACTTCTGCCACCTTTCACCTGCCCTAACTTCGCATTAATGGCGCCTTGGTTTACTCCATGTCCTCCCTGGGCTGGCACGCCTTATTACTCCCTTTCCCTCTTGTGCTCTTCATTCCTTCAGCTTAGCTCTAACCTGTCTCATGTCTAGTTCTCTTTGCTTCGGACCCGGGTTCCCTATGTAATGGGCGACTTTACCTCTGCATTTCATTTAGTATCCTCCATGGGTGCTATTCCTGACCACTGTCTCCTCTGTCATACGTCTCTACCTTGAGAGCCTCCTTCCACCTTACAGAATCTTAGCTTATTATCTTTGGAAAACTCCAAGAAAGCCCTATTATCCCACACTCTTAATCTCACTGTGGTTGAGGACAATCTCGAGATGGAAGACATAGAGGAGCATCTTCGACATATCAGGGCCGAAAATGCAGACCTGAAGAAAGCACTAGGAAGGATATACACTCTGCTCTCATCTACCATCAGTGATGTTCGAAATGGGAATACTCTGATGAATGGAAGAATTGGCACCATTTCTGAAACCCTGGATTATATAGTTCTCAGCATTTCAAACATTGACTCCAAGATCGATGACAACAATAGGAACATCATTTATGTTGAAGGAAAAATTGACAAGCTCCGTGAAGAGGCCAGTCGCTACCTCCCAACTATGCAGGATAGTGTAGAATTGGATTTTAGAAAAAAGTAAGACCCATTTGCTGAAAGCGTTCTTGGACCTACAACTCAGCACTATGGACGTTGTTGAGGACTTTCAAGACCCTGGTTTTTTGGAATTTCTGCCTCTTCTTTACAGTTTTCTGGAAATGACTCTTTTTGTTTTCAGTTTAGTCTATAGGGTAGAATCTATTATAGACTTCTTGCCACTCTACATAGTAAAAGAAACACCTCTGCATTCTCAGTATGTTTTGCTTTGTAATCTTCTTACTTGGGCAATATGTAAGGAGCTATAGTCTCCATAGAATAGGACTCTTCAGAAATAACTTTAATTTTGTTAAAGAGAAGCAAGATGACACAGACATTAGCTCTACCAAAGAGCAATCATTCTCTTCTATTTTGTAAAACCTTTTTTTTTAATATAAATGACTCTTAACCGTTCCTGTTAATATATATATATATATATATATATATATATATATATATATATATATATATATATATATATATATCAACATAGATTTATCTCAAACCTGGATCTATCAAGCACCAAGAGGAATCCAATTTATTGAGGTGTAATTGCTTGATAGATCTGCATTTAAGATTGATCTATGATTTTTATTTTATTTTATTTTATAAGCCAACATGGATTTTTTAATAACTTTTTATTTGGTTTTAATTTTTTATTTTATTATCCTACTTTTTATTTGATTTAATTTTTATTTTATTTTATAAGGAGACTTGCGTTTTTTTAATTATTTTTCATATTGTTAGTAACAACATCTCTATCATAATGAGGCTGCTTTTTATTTGGTTTCATTTTTTATTTTATAAGCTGACACAAATTTTTTTAATTATTTTTTTTATTTTGTTAGGAACGTCACAACATCTCTACCATAATGAGCCTACTTTTTATTTGGTTTTAATTTTTATTTTATAAGAAAACATGAAATTTTCAAATTATTTTTTATTTTGTTAGGAAAGTCACACCAAATCTACCATAATGAGCTTACTTTTTATTTGGCTTTATAATTTATTTTATAAGCCGACATGTTTTTTTATTTTGTTAGGAATGTGACAACATCTCTACCATGCTGGGTTGTAGAGAACGTTACTCCATGTGTTTGGAATAGTCGCTTTTCATATGATTAAGGTCCTGTTACTTGTATGGTTTGCTCTCCAAACATAGAGTCTCGGTTGAGTTTTATTTTTTGTTTTATGTGATGGTTTTCTACAGCTAAGACTAAGAACTAGAAGTGCTAACTATTAAAAATAAATTTAGTGAGTGCTAAATTTAAACTACTTTTAACCCTTTTAACTCAATTAACCTAACACACACACTCCCTATCCCGGCGAGGAGAAAATTGGTTGTTATGATGCTATTATGAGCCAAAGCAAATATTTTCAAAGATATGAAATAATCTAAGAGAAAAACGCCAAGACTAAAGCATAGCTTATTCTAAATAATTATAGTTTACACAGTTTATAGATAATAATCAAAATTATGAAAAACTCACATATGTAATCCACAATTTGACATAGATAAATAACAGAAATTAATTATAGCAATCTTGAGGTCTGAATTTGAAACAAATATTTTTCCATGGAATGAATATCTCAAATATACAATTACATGAGAAAAATATTAATGTTTAAATATACAATTATATCTTAATAACAACAGTTCTCAAGATACAAATGGAATCATTAAATTTAAACATAATTCATAAGATTACCCATGCTCAAGCTTCAAAATAGTTCATTTATGCATAGAATGTAGATATATATGCACAAAGAAAATAGATGGAAGGAAATAAAAAATGAGTTTATGTATATCAATGTCTGAGACTGAATTCAAAAGATACCAGCAACAAACTGTTCACAAAGAAGATGTCTGTGGATAACCAGCGACAAATAGCTCTGTTCACAATGATAGTATTCTTGACTCCTCTAGATCTTTTTCCATACCTAGAAACTGAACCCCCATCCCAATGAAAATGTTGGTTTATCGAGCAATATTGAGAGGGGGGATGAATCAATATTTCCTTCTTTTACCCTTTTAAAACAATTAGTATTAAAAAAAAGATAATGAATCAAACAAGTAAGGACACATAATTTTATTGTGGAAACCTCAAAGAGAAAACCACAAAATCAAACTTATTAATAAGATGATTTCTACAAAATTGTTTTTTTGCTACAATAGAAAGGATGCACCAACATCCCAATTTTCTATCTGCACCAACAAATAAGGATGCCACAACATCGCTATTTTCTAGCCACTGCTCAAAGGAGGCTACAACCTCCTTAGCAGGCTTGAACCTACCCCTAGCACCACCCAACCTCCCTTGATATTTTTGACTTCTAGATCCTTTTCTTAATTCATCAAATATGCCTCTGGAAATTCTTCATTTTATGGTCTCTTCCTTTCTTGATGCTTGTTTGATCTGCTCATTAGAGACCCCCTTCTTCCATTTCAAATATCTATTTATATAACATTATGTATCTCATATTTTTACAACCGCATCTCTTCATTCTGAAGTTCGTGCCTTTCCAAAAGAATTAGATCTTTGTTTATTAATTAATGAATAATATATTTTGTTTATCATATCTCTTGCGGGCATGTACAAGGGCATGCAGGAACATGTTAAACCCTGTGAGCACATGAAATATCCTACGGGAATATGCAAGAGATTGCGGGCATATGCAAATCCCTACAGGCATATGCTTCATCAATGCTTCCTCTTCCTTGCGGGCATATATTCCTCTTCCTTATAGGCATATATTGTGACCCTTCTTCCTTGTGGGCATATCTTCCCGCCTTTATGTGGACATATCCTTATGCCTTTATGCGGGCATATTGTAAACCTTCTTATGTGCAAATTGTAATCCTCTTCTTCAGGCATATTTAGATCCTCTTGTGACCCTCTTTTTGGGCACCTTGTTCTTGTTGACATCATCTTCTTTGTTGACATCAATGCCAACACATTATTCAACATTATTCCCCTCTGGCATTGATGGAAACACAAAAATATTCTCCCCCTTTGACAACAATGACAAAGGGATCATTTTTATAGCTCCCCCTGTCAACATGTCTCCCCCTGACAAAATGTATTTTCTCCTTTTTATCTATTGTAGGGGGATTACTATCAGTGACCCCTCTTCTGGATCCTTGCTACTTCAAGTAGTTGTCAAGTCTTGAGAACCATGCCCTTGGAGCTTGTTTGAGACCATGAGAGTGCCCTTTTCAGTTTGCAATCATAATATCTATTTTCTAATAAGAGAAAACCTTCAAGTTGTTCCACATAAACTTCTTCTTCAAGATTTCCATTCATAAATGCAGATTTAACATCCATTTGATATACTTTGAAGTTTTTGTAGCATGCAAAAGCCAAGAACATCCCACTTACTTCAAGCCTTGCTACAGGGGAAAACATTTCTTCAAAGTCAATACCTTCCACTTGAGCATATCCCTTGCATACCAGTCTATCTTTGTTTCTTATTACCTCACCATCTTCATTTAACTTATTCTTGAAGATTCATTTTGTCCCAATAACATTCTTTCGTTTAGGTCTTGGGACAAGTTCCTACGTTTGGTACTTCTCTATTTGGTTAAGCTCATCATTCATAGCTTTGATCCAATCATCACTTTTGCTAGCTTCTGCAAATTTTTTAGGCTCGACTAATGAAAGTAGTGTTGGCACTTTAATTCAGTTGTCATTGATGGTTGGAAAGCATACAAGGTGGGTGACTGAGACCATACCAACTTCAGTTTACTAAAGTTGCGACTGATATTAAAATACAAGAAAAGAATGTTGTTAGACGGCTGCAACTCGAACAGCTGTGACTTAGACGGCTACAACTTAGACGGCTGTGACTCAGACGACTATGACTCAAATAGTTGTGACTTAGAAAAACTGTTACTCAGACGACTGCGACTCAGACGGCTGCGACAAAGATGACTGCGACTCAGACGGTCGTGACTCAGATGGCTGAGACTCAGACGGTCGTGACTCAGACAACTGCGACTCAGATGACTGAGACTTAGATGGTCGTGACTCAAACAGCCGTGACTCAAACAAGCTGCGACTCACAAACATTTATTTATTTATTTAATTAGTCAATTACAGTGTGTAAATTCTAGAATTCAAAGAGACAGTTCAAATATCAGTTACAGCATGTAAATTCTGGAAGTCAAAGAGACAGGTTAATTTTTGAATTGGGAGTTAAAAAGACAGTTTCAATTTTAGAATTGGTATATCTGGAAGTTAAAGAGACTGAGGCATATAACTTCAGCATCTATAAAAAAAAACAATTGATGAGAAAAATGTGTGTGAGAATTGAGAGGATGAAGAGGAGTGCTTGCTAATGAAGCTGTGATTCGAAGAAAATGAGAACAAAAATGTATGGCTCGATTTAATGAAGAACATAATACCCAGAAACTCAAGCTGTAGCAACATAGAACAAAATAAAAAGGGTATGTACTAATATATCTGAACCAGTGTGATATAATTGACTAAAACCTTTCTTATATAGGGTGGTAGGGAGGAGCAAGGGAAGACTGTAAAGTCTTCTTTGCAAGTTGGTGCTTGTACATTTGGGAGTTGTAGCTTCCATTTAGTTGGTGCTGAAGAAACAGAGGTAGCAGCCTCATCTGGGTTGTAGCTTAGATAAAGTAGAATGTAAAGATAAGTTGGAGCTTTCCTTTCATCCTAAGAATTAGAGGTTTTTTCCCTTTATGGGTTTCCTAAGGAAAATCAGTGCCTCTGCATATTTATGTGATTGAACATTGTTTATATGCCTTATATTTAATTCTGTTATAACAATATACCTTCTATAAAGGAATGTGCATAGAACATCTCATATCATATTGATTGTCACACTTCATCAAAGTTAAAAGGGAAAAGGAATGTAAAATTGTTTAAGCACAGTAATAACTGATTCACGCCCCCCCTCTCAGTTATTTGAATACGTTCAACAATTGGTATCAGAGCAGTGTTCCTTTAGTCTAAGGTATATCTGAAAGCTTAAACATGACAAGCCATGAAGGCTCAACCAATAAAGCTCCTATGTTTGATGGAACAAATTTTGCCTTTTGGAAGTTGTAGAAACTGGATATACAAAACCTGTGGTTCTTGCTTCCAAAGATGACAAGATGGAATTCAGTTTTAATTCTAAGGGAATGGATGCAATATTAAGTGGTCTTGCTGAATCTGAGTTTGTGAAAATGATGCATCTTGAATTTGCTAAAGATATGTGGGATAAACTTATTAATAGCTATGAAGGGAATGAGAAAGTAAAAGATGCCAAATTGCAAACATACAGGCTAAAATTTGAACAACTAAAGATGAATGAGAATGAGACTGTTAGTAAATATTTCCGAAGGTTTGAAGAACTTGTGAATGCTATGAAGGGCCTCGGTGAAACAATTGAAGAAGCATCCTTAGTTCAGAAAATTTTAAGATATTTTCCTGATAAATTTAACCCCAAAGTTTCAGCAATAGAAGAGTTAAATGATCTTAAAAATCTGGGTATTGATCAACTCCTAGGAACTCTAACTGCTTATGAAATGAGGATTAGCAAAGATAAAAATACCACTAGAGAAGCCTCCTTTAAAGCAGATAAGAATGTTGATTCTGGAGCAGATGAGATTGAGGCAAAATTTGTAAGAATATTAAAGAAAGGATTAGGTAAATATAGAGACAAGTTGCCTTTTAAATGTTTTAACTATGGTAAGATAGGTCATTTTGCCTCTAAATGTCCTCACAAGAAAGAAAATCAGAATTCCGATGATGAACATAAATACAAATTTAAGAAATACAGTAAAAAGAAAAGTTTGTGTGCAAATGATGATGTCTCCTAAGAGGATATAGATAGCAATTCATCTTGTGAAGATAAAATGAATGATTTTATGCTTATGGACATATAAGATATTTACATTGAATATGCAAAAAGTGACATGAATGATGAAGATGTTGTAGTTGATATGGAAGGTGAGTTGATTAGTGCATTGGAAGAAATTGATAGACTCAGGTTAAAGAAGATGAAACAAAAACAATTGCTGATACAATATGAAAAGAATGACAAAGAACCTAGTATAGACTGTATTTTGGTAAAATAGAACTAGAAGAGGCAAAGAAAATAGAAGACATTCTTAAACAATGACTGGCTGAAAGTAAAACAAGATGTGAAAAGTTAGAGGAAGAAGTGGTGACTGTGAAGAAAGAATTAGAAAAATTCCAAACTTTATATCATTAGAATTGTTTAAGTATTAAAGCCTCAGAAGAGTTAAATAATATCTTGAGTAAGCAAAGATCTCCTTTGATTAAATCTAGTTTAGGCTATGAACAAGGTTCAAGCAGCAGTCACTTTGAGAACAAAGAAATAACTAAGGTGATCAACTTTCAAAGCAGCAAGAAATTAGAATTCACAAAGTATGCAACCTCCATCAAAGCTAAAGAAAATAAAACCAACAGTAATGACAATATACTGAATGATAAAAAGGATATAGCTACAGGAACAATAAACAATACTCTGCAGTCAAGAAAGCATGAAGAATGTATACAATACAGAGTGACAAGGCAATCAATTCCAAGAGGACAGCTAAGATCCAGGTATCAAAATTTCTTTAATGGTTACTGTTATTGTTGTTCTAGCTTTGGTCACAAAGCTGCAATCTATGTATTTAATCCTAGAAACATGCAACAAAGAATATTTAGTAAGAATCAAATGCTGCACCACAGAGTGGAACAATCAGTGAGTAATCAAAACTATCATACTCTATCAACAATCAGAAGAGGAATTCATGATAGAAATGTCAATCCTTTTGATCTTCTGTACAATGAGCCAAAATGCTATGTTTGTCATAACTTTGGACACAAGGATACAAAATGTTATTTGAAGAACTACAAAACAAATTCAAGAGTGAATTATTCAGCTGAAAGAAAAGTGTGGAAGAGAAAAGAAAGCAATCAATGTGATTTAGTGCTTTCTGCTCAAATACAGAAGGACTCATGGTATATTGATAGTGGATGCTCCAAACACATGACTGGGGATAAAAGTAAGTTTTTGTCTCTAAGAGAACACAAATCAGGAAATGTAACTTTTGGAAATGATGCTCCGGGAAAAATCAGAGGCAAAGGAATGGTAAGTCTAAGCAATAGCAAAGGGAAAGCTCAAGATGTATTGTTTGTGGATGGTTTAAAACATAATCTTCTTAGTGTCAGTCAGGTCTGTGATAGGGGATGTGAAGTGGTTTTCACTGCTAAAGATTGTAAGATAAATTCTGTAAACTCAGGTCAATTAGTTTCCAAAGGTATAAGAACATAAAACAATGTTTATGTCTTGAAAGAAGAAAAGGAGGAATGCCATCTAAGCAAGTATGATGAGAGCTGGATATGGCATAGAAGACTTGGACATTTAAATTTTGATCATTTAATCAAACTTAGAAACAATGGAGCAGTGAAAGATTTCCCAGAGATATCAAAACCGTATGATGTTGTCTGTAAACCTTGCCAAATGGGAAAACTAACTAGAACATAGTTCAAATCCAAGAGCTTTCCATCTTCAGATAAACCTCTTCAGTTAGTGCATATGGATTTGTGTGGACCATCAAGGAAGGAAGGTATAGGAAAAGAGAATTACTTTATGTTGGTTATAGATGATTATTCTAGACTTACTTGTGTTGCTTTTCTGAAAGAGAAATCTGAAGCGTTTGAAAAGTTCAAAGTATTTAAAGATCTGACCGAGAATGTAATAGGAACAAGACTGAAAGCAGTAAGGTCAGATAGAGGAGGAGAGCTTAGCTCAAGGCATTTCAAGGAATTTTGTGATGAGCATGGTATCAAAAGAGAGTATACAATTCCAGGCACTCCACAGCAAAATGGAGTGGTTGAGAGACAGAATAGATCAGTTCAGCAAATGGAAAGATCAATGATGAAAGAAAAGAATATATCTGAGGGCTTTTAGGTAGAGGCAATTCATACAGCTATTCATATACTTAACAAAGCTCACTTAAGGCCGAATAGTGATAAAACCCCTTTATGAATTATGGTTTGGGAGACCTGCTACAATCAAGCATTTCAAAGTCTTTGGGAGTAAGTGTTATATCAAGAATAATGATGAACATCTTGGCAAATATGATGATAGGGCTGATGAAGGTGTTTTCCTAGGATATGCTATAAACAGTAAAGGATATAGATGTTACAATAAGAGGTTGCATAAAATGGTTGACTGCATTGATATTAAAGTAAATGAAGGGAGTCATGTAAAAGACACTCAGATAAACAGTGATGAATCATGTACAGAGGATACAGCTGAAGATGAAGAAGATCAGGTCCAAGAATCATAAAAGGAAGAATCTGAATCAGAGACTGAAGATGCAGACTCACAGCAGCAATCAGTAAAACCTCCTTCAAGAATTATTCAGAAAAATCATCCTGAAAGTCAGATCATTAGTGACAAGAATGAAGGTGTGCAGACAAGAAGAAAGTTACTCAAAGATACAGAACAGTCTCACATTGCCTTTTTATCTATAACAAAACCCAAGAATTTTTATGAAGCTAGTGAAGATGAAGATTGGATAAAAGCCACGAATGAAGAGCTTGATCAGATTGAAAAGAATAATACTTGGGAACTTGTTCCTAGACTAGCAAATAAGAATGTGATAGGCACCAAATGGGTATTTAAGAATAAGATGAATGAAAAAGAACAAATTGTGAGAAATAAAGCCAGATTGGTTTGCAAGGGGTATGCACAAGTTGAGCGACAAGATTTTGATGAGACTTTTGCACATGTGGCAAGAATGGAAGCTATAAGAATGTTTCTTGCTTATGCCTGTCACAAACATTTCAAATTTTATCATATGGATGTTAAATCAACTTTTCTAAATGGATATCTAGAAGAAGAAGTGTATATGGAGCAACCTGAAGGTTTTTCACTAACAGACAATCCTGATTGTGTCTGCAAACTGAAGAAGGAACTATATGGATTGAAACAAACACCAAGAGCCTGGTACTATAGATTGGATAAATATTTACAAGAAAAAGAATTCAAGAAAGGCACTGTTGATAGCCATCTGTACATCAAAACTGAAGGTGACGATTTATTAATTATTCTAGTTTATGTTGATGACATTATATTTGGATGTACTAATGCATATTTTGTCCAATGGTTTGCTAATTCCATGCAATATGAGTTTGAAATGTCAATGATTGGAGAATTATCATACTTTCTTGGTCTTCAAATCAATCAGAATTCTGAAGGTCTATTTCTCTCTCAAGAGAAATATCTGAAGGAGATGTTGAAAAAGTTTCAAATGGAGGATTCTTCACCTGTTAGTACCCCTATGATTGTTGGCTGCAAGCTTAGAAAAGATGATATCTCACCAGATGTTGATCAAAGAACATACAAGTCAATGATAGGCAGTCTTCTATATATTACAGCAACTCGTCCTAATATCATGCATGTTGTTGGAATAGTAGGAAGATTTCAGTCTGCTCCCAAACAAAGTCACTTGGTAGCTGTGAAGAGAATTTTCAAATACTTGAAAGGCACAATGACTTATGGTCTCTGGTATCCTAGGAATCAAAACTTTCACTTGATTGCATATTCAGATGTTGACTGGGCAAACTGTTTGGATGAAAGAAAGAGCACTAGTGGAGGTGCATTCTTCTTAGGCGATTCATTGGTAGCATGGATGAGTAAAAAGCAAGGTTCTATCTCTCTATCTACTACTGAGGCTGAATACATAGCTGCTGCAACATGCTGTACACAGGTATTATGGATGATACAAACTCTTGCTGATTTGGAGGTGAAATATACTAAACCTATTCCTATTCATTGTGATAACACAAGTGCCATAAGTGTGTCAAAGAACCCTTTTCTTCATTCCAAGACCAAACACATTCCAATCAAGTATCATTTTTTAAGGGAGCAGTTTACAAACAGAGTTGTCCATTTACATTTCATTCCTTCTAAAGAACATATTTTTGATATCTTTACTAAACCCTTATCCAAAACCCAGTTTGAATATCTACACCAGAAGTTGGGTGTCATATCTTGTTCCAACTAACTTGTTCTCTTTGGCAGGGGGAGTTTGTGCTTATTGCATATCTGATATAATTTTGAGATGATTCCAGAATGTTTTCTTTGCTGATTTTTGAGTTAATATTGATAGGGGGATGTATTGTCAGGTTTTATTTGACATTAATGTCAAAGGCGGAGAAGTTCAGGTAGTTGCAGATAACAAGCAGTCAATGATTACACTTGCAACATCATAAATTTTAGGTTTCCATCAATGCCAAAAGGGGAGATTGTTGGCACTTTAATTCAGTTGTCATTGATGGTTGGAAAGCAGAGAAGGCGAGTGACTCAGACCATACCAACTTCGGTTTACTAAAGCTATGACTGAGATTAAAATACAAGAAAAGAATGTTGTTAGATGACTGCAACTCAGACAACTGTGACTCAGACGGCTGCAACTCAGATGGCTGCGACTCAGACGGCTGTGACTCAGATAGATGCGACTTAGACAAACTGTGACTCAGACGGCTGCAACTCAGATAGTTGCGACTCAGACGGCTGCGACTTAGATGTCCATGACTCAGACGGATGAGACTCAGATAGCCGTGACTCAGACAACTACGACTCGGATGACTGAGACTCAGACAACCGTGACTCAAATAGCCGTGACTCAAACAAGCTGCGACTCACAAAAATTTATTGATTTTTTTAATTAGTCAGTTACAATGTGTAAATTCTGGAATTCAAAGAGACAATTCAAATATCAGTTACAGCATGTAAATTCTGGAAGTCAAAGAGATAGTTCAATTTTCGAATTGGGAGTTAAAAAGAAAGTTTCAGTTTTAGAATTGGTATATCTGAAAGTTAAAGAGACCGAGGCATATAACTTCAGCATCTATAAAAAAAACAATTTATGAGAAAAAATGCGTGTGAGAATTGAGAGGATGAAGAGGAGTGGTTGTTGATGAAGCTGTGATTCGAAGAAAATGAGAACAAAAATGTATGGCTTGATTTATGAAGAATAGAATGCCCAGAAACTCAAGCTGTAGCAGCACAGAACAAAATAAAAGGGGTATGTCCTAATATATCTGAACCAGTGTGATACAATTGATTGAAACTTTTCTTACATAGGGTGGTAGGGAGGAGCAAGGGAAGACTATAAAGTCTTCTTTGCAAGTTGGTGCTTGTACATTTGGGAGTTGTAGCTTCCATTTAGTTGGTGCTGAAGAAACGGAGGTAGTAGCCTCATCTAGGTTGTAGCTCAGATAAAATAGAATGTAAAGAGAAGTTGGAGCTTGCCTTTCATCCTAAGGAGAAGAGGTTTTTTCCCTTTATGGGTTTCCTCAGGAAAATCATTGCCTCTACATATTTATGTGATTGAACATTGTTTATATGCTTTATATTTAATTTTGTTATAACAATATACCTGCTATAAAGGAATGTGCATAGAACATCTCATATCATATTGATTGTCACACTTCATCAAAGTTAAAAGGGAAAAGGAATGTAAAATTGTTTAAGCACAGTAATAACTGATTCACCCCCCCCTCCGAGTTATTTGAATACTTTCAACAAGTAGTGCTTGTTCTTGATCATATAATAATATTATTCTTGTTTTAATTCTAGTAACTATGTCACCAATAACTTGAATTTTAGGATGATCTCTTTGAACTTTTCTTGATGGTGATTTTGTATCAGATCTTGGAGAATCTTCTTTGTCACTTTCTTGAGATTCCTCATCTTTTTTTTTTTTTTTTCCTTCATTTTCTAGGATGTATGCATTGCTTAAATTCCTTACAGCAGCCAAGCTCGACAGAATGTGTGCAGACATCATCAACCTCTCCGCGGAGCTCAATGGAAATGTGGAGCCCATTCACCCGTAGCTTGCTGCATCTTTGTTACTTTGTTTTTTTTTGGTTTATTATGCTATGTCTCAGAACTCTGATGGATCGGATGTATAAGTTTACCGTCTTTTACAATTCTTCTCATATGTTTTGGTGTCGAATGCAACTATGCTATGCACCTTTGTCTTTGTACTAGGTCAGTTTGTAAGGAGCTTCAAGATTCCTAGATTAGGGTCCTTTTTTGAGCAGATTCGAATAGTTGAATCCAAACTTGCAAGCTTGGCTCTTCTACCTTTCAGAGAGTCGCCCTATTGCAACTCTTTTGTAAACTCTATTTCAAATTTTATATAAAAGCCGATTAAACGTTTCTGTTAAAAAAATACCTATACTTAAATATAAATGATAAATTAAAAATATATTTATTATAAAAAATTTAAAAATCATTATTAAAAATATTTTAAAAATTAAACTTGAATAATATTAATTTTAGTTTATATTTTATAAAAGAAAAAAGCAAAATAAAAATTATTGATATTTTAAAATTTTGAAATAATAAAAAAATATCATATAAAATAAATTAGTCTAAAAAAACAAGCTCAAAATTATTTAAACAAGACTTTAAAAACTAATTTTTTTCCTGTTTATTAATACTTAATATAACTAAAAAAAATCATATTAATTTATATATTATAAATGGTTTAAATGCTTTTAAATATAATGATGCTTTTATAATAATTTACACATAAAGAATCTCTCTCTATATAACTAAGTTTATTCCTCATTTATATTATGCTAAAATTATTAGAAGTAATGATCTCTATATAACTAAATTTATGCTAAAATTATTAGAAGTAATGAAAAATGAAGTGGTCATTGGAACTATAATAAGTTATTGTTGAAATTTGATTCTAATAGTTCCTAAGTTGTCTTAGTTATTTTTAGAGATCTAGATTCATCACTCATATAGAGATCCTATAGTGTGTTCTCAAGTAATATATGAATGAGGACTGATGTAGTTGAGAGAGAGTGGTCTTTATAATTGTGTCACCAATAATGTGTTCAATTTTTATTTAAAATTTCCAAAACATGCAATCACATTTTAAGTTAAAATTATTAACTCCTGCTTGTATTATATCTTAATGTGTGATTCATGGTCATATAAAAATGTGTTCAATTTTTATTTAAAATTTCCAAAACATGCAATCACATTTTAAGTTAAAATTATTAACTCCTGCTTGTATTATATCTTAATGTGTGATTCATGATCATATAAAAAGGCACAAATGTTTAATGTATGGGTTATTGTAATGAAGTTGGTTTCTAACGAGTAGTTGGATTTTAAGTTGTACAAGACTTTTAAAACTAGTTAGATATATGTGAGATTCTCTCAAATTTTTATTATTTTATATATCTTCAAAATATTATTTTAAGAATTTATTACTTTTATTTAGATATATGATTGAAATATTCTCCTAACAAAAATTGTTAAAATAGTTGTTTATATTTAAGCATAATTTGATGTATATGTATGTAACATTAAAATCATTCAACACAATTTGGATGTGTATAGAAAGTTGAAACAATATCTACAACTCTGCTTGTCTACCTATCATTGATCTATATATGCTAATTAGATCTCTCACTACTAAGCTAAATAATATTTTGATATTATTATTATATATACATAACCGAGGAATATCAGAATGCGTTACAATAGACACATTCAAGTTTATTCTGTTTGTATATATGTTACAATAAACATATTCAAGTTTATTCTGTTTATATATATATATATATATATATGCCCTCACAGAATGCCAATTCTAAAGAGATACGTTGATCATGACGGTTATGTGGATATATATTTATATATAGCTGTGATGATAGCGTGACATGTATTATAAAAACAATAAGATTATATACTTGTGGATCTTAATGAGAATCGATAACGTTATGCAATCATCAACACAACAATAAATATTGTATATGTTAAATACTGTCTAATATGAAAATACTTCAAGATCCTTTAGCATATATGATATATCTATACATCTCTGAAAACATCTATTATGTAATTAATTGCATAACATTTCTGCTGAAAAAAATTAATTACATAATATATATAACAGCAAAGCAATAAATGAGATATATATATATATTTACATAAATATAACAAGTGGATGTAAGATATTGTAAGATCCTACAGCATATATTCCACATGTATTACTCTGCAGTGCAGTGGGGTATATAATGTTTTTTGCATGAGAATCCTCTCCCCAGTCCTAATGTTTTTATTTTTTTAAGTACATAGTAGCAATATGCTTGGGAGTTATAAAGGATGGATTGTGTGATTCGTAAAAGCTTTACAACAATATGAAAATGGTTCGATAAAATAAATAAAAAATAAAAAACTACATTATTACTTTAAAAAAGAGTTTAGATTGAAGTTAAATAAAGCATGTAAACAATTTTAAATTTTTAAGTATAGCTTTACATCAGTATTGCCCTTTAAATATTAAGGTCATTGTATTCTATTGTTTTCATTTTAAAATAAAGTTACATAATTGTATATTAAAACTTATTAAGTACTAATTTTACTTTAAACAACATAATATTTATAATATTCATGTACTATGAAGACTTGAGAGTAAGAAATGGTCATTATGAAATCAATCAAATAACATGAATATGGTAGAAAACTATCATTGATTATCTAATTGTTGTAAATGAACAAAAAAGAATATTAAGAATAAAAAAGAATTAAATTAAACTATTATACAACTTTACAATAATATATCAATGTCACTATACAATGAAGTTGAATTTCGTTTTAAGTGGATAGATTGTCAAAAGAGGAGCTAATGTTTCTGTGTTATATAATAATGAATAAATATAAATATTCTATGTAAAAATCTATTACTAATTTTTTTTAAAGAGAAAAAGATAAATTTTTTTTAGAATTGAACTTGGTCTACACCTCTGAGGCAATTTTATATTATTTATTACTTAAATGTATAATATTTATTGTCCAAATGTTTGAAGAAAATGTTTATTGTCTTTATCCTATCTTTTTAGGAAGGTTGATTTGTAAAATATTAATCTAAAATAATGAAGAAAAAAATAAAAAAGCATTTTCTTTATCCCATCTCTTTAAGAAGGTTGATTTGTAAAATATTAATCTAAAATAATAAAGAAAAAGATAAAAAACTGTATTGTAATTTTTTGAAAATTCAACTTTATAATTTTAGGTGTAAAATAATTAATTATAATTTTAACAATAATTTTATTTGATATTTATTTTTAATATAATAAAATATAATAATATATTTATATTAATTTAATTTTTATTTGTAAAATTAATGAAATGTAATGAAAGTTCATAGTTTTTTTGATAAAGTTACTTTTTTTAGAATGTAAATGTTAAGAAATAGTTAAAATTCCTTTGCACATTAATAGCTAAATTTTTAAATAGTTTTTTGAAAAAGCTTTATTTTACATCAATTTTATATTTTGTTAAAGAAAATGATCCAACTCTTTGATCATAAATAACTTTTAAAGTTACAAATATTCCTTTGGCCAATGGAGCTTTGTTATATAGATATATGTGTAAAAAAAATAATATGACTATTTAAACATTAATAACTTTAAAAAGAGTTGGCTCTTTATTTTCTTTTATTTTTTTCACTTTTTAATCGACATTATTATAACAAAGTGTGTAATATTTAGAAAATATAATGTGAGTAATGAATGCATGTATCTTATGTTATAACTCAAGTTACTTATAAAGAAATTATTAAAAAAATTGTATTAAAATATTTTTTAATAAATATATATTAAAAATATTATTATATTTAATAAATTTAAGAAAAAATTGAAGTGCCATAAAGAATTAGGAGATAAGACAAAATTAAGATATTATAAGAAAGTGATTAACCATAATTTACAAGGTTAAAAATATTTATTTATTTATTTTAATTAGTGTAAATAAAAAAATCAACATTTTTATAATAATAACAATCTCTAGTAAACTTAAGAATTTTTTTGTTTTTAAATAATAACAATCAGTAATCTAAAAAATTTGTTAAATGCATTGTGCTACTTGCATTAACAAACATATTAGTGTGGTGCAATTACCATTTCCGAGGAAATTCTAGCCATCCTAGATAGCAAACAAATAAATATTCGCTTCATCGTCAACCATTGTTCAAATGTCTCAAAGAAATCCCTATACATACATGTTATTTACAGGACCAAATGAACAAAATTTATTGAAATGGTAAATGACTTATTGTCATTGAAATTAGTGATATTGAAGTTTCAGAACTAGTTGGTGATACCTCACCCTTACTGGGAAAATAAGTTGCATCCATCTTGGGCCTAGTGTGTTGTGCTGGACATGCGTTTCATTTCAGGATATGTTGTTTTAATTTTAAAGAATTTGTGTTGTTTCAATCATCAGTGCTTGCATGGTAGATATGGTTAAATAAATGTGAAAAGGTAGAGAACGTGGAGAAATTTGTGAAGCTTCAACAGTGTTTGATGAGAAACATGTTGGCAAGGGAAGCTAAATAAAATAGAGATCAATTAAGATAGAAATGAAACAATGGAAATCACATAAATTTGACATAGATATTTTATGTGGTAAAACCCTCGAAAGAGAAACATCCACAGAGAAAATAGTATAGGAATTCTTATTGCTCAAAGTTGAAGATTACAACAACCAAAGAACATGCTTATAACCATTCCTCACATTCACTCACAAAATGATGATATTTGTGTCTTTGGGCTTACATGGATTTATAGCACTTCTTACATAGTTACATGAAACTGACCAATTAATTACACATTCTAACTGGACATTATTGGTCTCAACTAAAGGAAACATAATAGGATCTAGAAGATGCCATAATCCAAACTCTTGGGAATTGGTTGCCATATTATCCAACAATCTCCACCTTGAAAATAAGTTACGTAATACCTTTCTCTTGTCTTATTCATTAGGCCTTTCTTGCAAGCCAAGAGAAGCTGAGAACCAACGCAACTTCTCTAACGTAAATGGTTTTGTGAACATGTCTGTACAGTTCTTTTGAGTGTGAACCTTTACAAGAACCACTCCACCTTCCTCAATAACTTGTCTTACAAAATTGTATTTTACACGAATGTGTTTTGTTTTACTGTGATAAGATGGATTTTTATCCAAATGTATAGCACTTTGACTATCACAAAATATTTTTACATTATTTTGAAACCTTCCAAACTCTCCTAGAAAACCTTTCAACCATATTGCCCCTTTGCAAGCATGTGAAGCAGATATACATTATGCTTCTATAGTGGATGAAGCAACAATACTTTGAATCTTTGACATCCAACTAATAGGACCACCTACAAGAGTAAAGACATATCTTGAAGTGGATCTCTTTTTACCCAAATCTCCTGCAAAAATGTGAATCGACATAGCCACAGATTTCATCACAACAACCATTAAAGGTGATACAATAATTACTTGTGCCCTTGAGATATCAAAACACCCATTTCACTGCCGCCCAAAGTTATTTTCCTGGATTTTCCATGAATCTTACTAACAACACCAATTGCATGTGAAATGTATGGTTTAGTACAAACCATCAAATAAATCAAACTACCTACTCCATTAGCATAAGGTACACGATACATATACTCCTTTTCTTCATCATTACTAGGACTCAAACCTAAATAAATATGAAAATGGGAAGACAAACGGATATTAATAGGTTTCACATTATTCATATCGAATCCCTGAAGTATTGTCTCCGCATATGATACAAACCGTTACACCAAAACCTTGAGATGTTAGTGAAGGCCACCCACTAGGATCTTAACATCCCACCACACTCCATAGTCCAGACTCTGGGTTGGATGTGCGCCCGTACGGTGGTGTCCCCTTTTAGCCGTACGAGCCTCGGGCGAACATTGCAATGTCGACGTTGCCACCCGCTCTGTGACTTGAACCTGGGTGGAGGCTCTGATACCAAATGGTACGAACCGTTACACCAAAACCTCGAGATGTTAGTGAAGGCCGCCCACTAGGATCTTAACAGCATACTTCACTTGTGATAACGATAAACTACCACTTTTCCTATCTCTGTGTATTTCCATGCCCAAGATCTGTTTTGTTGCTCCTAGATCCTTCATGTCAAACATCCTAGCCAGTCGAGGCTTCATCCTATTGATTTCAACCATGCTTTTGCTTGATAGAAGCATATCGTCAACATATAACACCAAAATAATGAATATGCCATTTTCCAACTTTTTAAAGTAAACAAAATGATTATACTCACTTCTGGTAAAAATTTGGCTCACCATGAAAGAATAAAACTTCTTGTACCATTTCCTTGAAGATTGTTGTAGCTAGGGTTTTACCCCTAGCTTGTGCAAATGAGCACCTACTAAGGAGAATGGACTCCTTAGTAGCAGTTCAGTAAATGTAAATTATTAAGCTAAAACATAAATGTAAAAACTACTCTAAAGCATGTGCATGAAACATAAACAACAAAATGTAAATAATGGTTTTGTATTGATATTACCTCCAATGTGGAGGTTGATGAAGCTCTTGCAATGTCCAAGAGGGTTGCTCCAAGCTCCAATGTGCTCCTTCTCTTTCTCCAATGGTGGAAATGGGCCAAAAGGGGCTCTCAAGGTGAAAGTGGCTCAATGGTGAGCTAGGGTTTCAAGAGAGATTTTGGCAGAGTAAGGGTGCTTATGATTGTGGATGTGGAATAAGGGATCTCCATCACCTATTTATAGTTTTTTGGTGGTGGAGTGCTGACCCATGGTTTTGGGAACCTTATGGTTTAGGGCAGCTGTATAGGGTTTTTTCCTCCTTTTCCTCATTATTTTATATTTTTTATTCCCTTTTTAGGGGGTTTTTGCTATTTTTAGAGGAATTTTGGATATTTTGGGAGGAAAAAGGGGTTTTTTAGCCTTTTTAAGGCTATTTTGGTGGTTTTGTGGCCTTTTGGAGGCATTTTAAGCCTTTTGGAGGCTTTTTAGTGGGCTTTTTTGGGTTTTTAAGGGAAATATGGTAGGAAAATGGAAAAATGAGCCATATAATGTGGTAGATGAGGGAGTGAACACTTTTTGGGTGTTAATAGATTGCCCCCTGATGTGCGAGGGCAGGATCTCATCGTATGGCCGATGGACATCATAAGTCATGAATGGTTTTCCTAGGATGTGGAGAGAAGAGAAGAAACAAACTGAAGCCCGGAACAACGATCCCGAACAAACTGCAAGAACTAAAAGTACATAACCTCAATAATGGATGAGGAATCATCTGATCATATGGACGAGGTGGGCATTCCCATGCTCGTATCAGAATATAACATAATAACAATGGGGTCCAAAAAATGGGGACCTGAAATATACATGACCTCAAATACTGACTGGATAACCATTGTGTACATCATAAGTGTCTAGAGGGGACACAAAAGCTGGGACATACTGCTAAGCTGATCATGTGGGAACTGAAGAACTGGTGCACTGGAATATCAACAGTGCTGCTGAGTGTGGTACCAGAGGAACTGATGAGCTGCTAGATCAGAATGACTGGGAGCAATAACCTCGATGGTACACAGAGCTGGAACTGAAATGGGTACTCAAGGAAGCATATAGCTGGATGGCTTCCGAATACAATCGCCAACGCAGCCCGGGCCTCCACAGGAACATATAACTGGACGTTCCGAAGTGACTCACCAATGTGCTAGAGTCGGGGGAAATCCGGGGTCTTCGACAAATAATGTAAAGGATGTAACCCTACGCGATTCTCGACGATGCGATCAAGGTGCTGAAGTCGAGCATGTGAGAAACAACCACTCAGAGAGGCAATGATGACTCCTCTCATAATGGTCCGTAGGCACTTACCACAGATGGTGATAAGTCCAAGGTGTAGGGACCTCTGGGCCTATCCTCTGGAATAGAGGTGTTGTCGTCGACAGAGGGAGACCTGCAACTATCATGGAAATGATGTTTCCTTGATAGGAGCACGAGGTGGATAACCGAAATGTGATAGTACTGATGGTAGGACTGACCAAACTGTGGGGGGACAACTGGGCAAGTAGAGTGGGTGGACTCAAACTTCCTTTGTTCAGAGTATGATAATGGGGATGATCTGGCAGCATATGAAACTAACTGTGGGGAAAGGGATCATAGCTGTATTGGATCGGGGAGGGTGACTGGTCTGAAGGAGACTCAAGCTGGTATAAAATGGCAGGAGACTGCAAAATACTCTGAACAAAGGCGACCTGATTGGGGGCGCTGCCGAGATGATCGGTCATAGTGCCAGGAGGCACAGGAGGAGACTTCTTCATGGGTTAAGGAACTAGAAGAAGTGTGTGTAAAATGATACTGTCGTGTGGATTTATACGAGCCCAAGACAGTTCATGCTCGTGGTTGCTTTCAATTTTAAGGAGTCTGAAATCGATAAGAAGACTCTGAAATGATGGAATGGTACTGTCGTGTGGATTTAACGAGTCCAAGACAGTTTATGCTCATGGTTGCTTTCAATTTTAGAGAGTCTGAAAGCAAATAAGAAGACTCCAGGGGGTTGCTTTTTCATAGATTTAGTCTCCAAGGCCCAAAGAAGCATAAAAGGATGCAATGAAGAACTCTTCTAGCCGGTGTGACTAGAGTATTCCTTTTTCGTAATTAGTCTACCAGGTCGGGAAAAGGGTTAAACTTATACTAGATAGACGCCCTTTCAGGTACTTTAACGAGCATGAAAGGAAGCAAGATTGCTCGACGATCTTTTCATTCTTTTAGGAGTTAGAAAAGAGCTTAACGGAAACTCCCTAAGTGCCTTTTTTGTAAAGGACTTGTCCGGCCCGAAAAAGGGATAAAATTATACCGAACAAAAGGAATGGCTAGGCAAGGAGGAAGTGTTCAATCAAGGATCAGTAATGATGACCAAGAACGAGGCTAGGGGGGAACACTGGTGGGCCTCCTTGCGGGGTGAATGGAATGGTGGCAAAATAACGAAACATTTGCAGTATGACAGGAGTGGAGGGCTCATGTAAAAGTGTGGAACAAGCCGATGGCGGCCGATGTGGCATGTAAACCGAGGCAGCAAGGTGGTGGGACACAATGTTGAAATTGTACCAGGTGAGAGCGAGAAATGATATCAAGCATCATTACAGGCTCGGAAAAATGAATCCGGCGATATAAAGAGTGTCAAAAACGGGTAACGGCCAATGTGGCACGTACACCGAGGCGACGGGGGCGTTCTGGAAAAATACCCAAAAAATCAGGGAGTGAGAGCAAGAAATGATCTCAAGCATCATCACCAGCTCGGAAAAATGAATCCGATGATATAAAATATGTGAAAAACGGAGAACGGCCGATGTGGCACGCAAACCGAGGTGACTAGTGACGTCTAAAAAATGGGCAAAAAATGACGGGGCAAAAATAACGCAATGAGGTGACCATCATGATGGTCTCGTCATGCTGATTAGGTAGGTCTGCACGATGTAAGGGCCTTTCCACATGGATTCAAACTTCCCTTTACCGGTTTTGTCGTGGGCTTGGTCATAGGCGAGGACGAGGTCCCCTTCATGGAAAGTTCGAGGGTGAACATGTTTGTCATAACTAGCTTTGGAGCGGTTCTTGGCAGCTTCGATGTTCTGGAGAGTAGCACGACGGTCTTCATCAGCTTGTTCGAGTGTCAGCAAATGCTGCTTGAGGGGGGAGGTGTCGGGGAGAAGCTCAACAGCGATATGTAAGGCAGGAATCTGACACTCGATGGGGAGGACAGACTCGACACCGTGAACTAGATGAAATAGTGTAAAACCAGTGGCGGTTTTGGTGGAAGTACGGTAAGCCCATAAGGCAGGGAACAGCATGTGGTGCCAATTAGACTTATGCTTGTCAACCGTTCGTTGGAGGATGGTTTTGAGGATTTTGTTAACGGCCTCTACTTGACCGTTCCCTTGGGGGTAATAAGGAGAGGAAAATTGGTGTTCAAATTTAAGGAGGGTGGATAACTCACGCCAGACGACATCTTCGAAGTGTGAACCATGGTCTGAGACCAACTGCTTAGGGACCCCGAATCGAGTAATAACATGGTTGAAAAAGAAACGGGCAGCAGTGTCAGCGGTACAATTGAAGGTAGGCATGGCTTCCGCCCATTTGGTGAAGTAATCAACGGAGACAATGATATACTTGTGATCGTTGGCAGACGAGGGTCTGCACTCCATGAAGTCGATGGCCCACTTACAAAAGGGACCAACGGTGACGACTGGGTGTAACGGAGCAGGTGGTGTCCGGGCCTTGGGGGAAAAAAGTTGACAGTTGTGGCAATGCTTGACCGCAGTAATGCAGTCGGTGAAAAGTGTGGGCCAAAAGTATCCAGCGCGGACGACCTTTTGGGTAGTGGCCATCCCTGAGAAATGGTTTTCGCAGGCGCCGCTATGACAGTCGTTAAGGACGTGTTCAGCTTCCGCATGTGTAAGACAACGATGAAGAATGGTGTCAACCCCTCGCCGCTAAAGGACATCGCCTAAGAGGAGATATCGAGAGGCCTGGTGACGGATACGACGACGACCATTACGGGTGACTTTGGGTCTGAACTTCTGCGTGCGCAGGTATAACAAAATATCACCGTACCATGGGTCATCAGATGAGATAGTGAAGAGGTGATTGTCGGGTAACTCATTGGAGATGGGTTTGGCCGGGAGAAGGGAAGGAAGATTAGTAATGAGCTGGGCCAGTGCGAGGGCTTTAGTGCTCTTAGGTGTTTTGAAGGTAAGGTCATATTCCTGGAGGATAATGACCCATTTAGCAACACGACCTTGCAGTAGCTACTGGTTTAGGAGATAGACCATGGGGTTAGAGTCGGTGACGACTATGGTATGACTCATTAAGATGTAGTGTCGCAATTTTTGGACGGAAAAGACCACTGCTAGGGCTAGTCTCTCCTCATATGGGTAACGTAGGGGCGGGCCAGACAAGGTCTGGCTGACGTAGTAAATGACATGCTCATGGTGAGAAGTGTCTTCTTGAACCAATACTCCGGACACGGCATGCTCGGATGCCGAGACGTATAGGATGAAGTCCTGGGAGAAATCCGGAGGGGAGATCAGAGGGCTTGTGTGAGAGCCTTCTTGAGGACTTCGAAAGCAGCTTCTGCTTGCTCATCCCAGACGAAGGGTATGTGGGTACGGAGCAGGCGCAAGAAACCGTGAACGGTAGTGGCGTAATCAGGAACGAAACGTCGAAGGAAATTGGATCGCCCCTGCAGACTTTGGAGCTGCCGAAGCGTGCGAGGAGAGGGTAGGTCTAAGATGTCTTGGACTTTCAGAGGATCAACAATAATTCCTTTCTGGGAAACAATGAAACCCAACAATCGGCCTGCCGAAACGCAAAAGACACACTTGTGTGGGTTAAAGCGGATTTGATATTTGCGACAACGTAGGAAAACTTGCCGAAGGTCGTTAAGGTGGTCTGATCATTTCCAGGAACGAGCTGTAAGGTCATCAAGGTAGACGAGCAGGATATGGACCAAGTCGTGAAAGCAATAGGTCATGGCCCGCTGGAAGGTGGCACCAGCATTTTTGAGGCCAAAAGGCATAACGCGATAGGAAAAGGTGCCCCATGGGGTAGTGAAGGCATTTTTGTACTGGTCTTCCTTATGGATCTGAATCTGGTTGTATCCAAAAAAACCATCCATGAAGGAGAGGACTTCATGCCCCGCACACGCATCGATGAGTTGGTCAATAAATGGCATGGGGAAGTTGTCCTTGGGACAAGCATGGTTTAAATCACGGAAGTCAGTGCATACTCGGATGGTACCTTGCTTTTTGTTAACGGGAATGGGGTTTGAAACCCAAGTGGTATAGGCAATAGGATAAATGAACCCTGCCTTGCGTAGCTTCTCAATATCGGCTTTGACAACTGGGAGATTTGAGGGATGAATGGGGAGCTATTTTTGACGAACGGGGGGTACATCAGGCCATGTGTCAATATGGTGCTCTATAATGGCGGGGTCAAGATCAGGCATTTCGGTATAGGACCAGGCAAAGACATCACAGAATTCTCTGAAAAGGGTTTGGTAGTCTTGAATCTCTTGCTTACTACAGAAGGCTCCTAAAGTGATGAGTTCAGGGGCACGTCCTGGGGCAGCGATATCAATGTGGATGACTGGTGAGATGTTAGCCATGTTACCTTCCTCGAAGGCGTCAGGAGCAGGAATAGGGTCCTTGAACCAGTCGACCTTAGTGGGAAGGAAGTCTTTGGATTCAACTGCAAATTGGGTAGCGGTGCTAGAGGAAGATGCTTCTGGGATGAAGTAGGAACGATGATGCATATCATCCCAGGGATAATCCGAGGCAGTGAGGGCCTCGAGAATCTCCTCATCAGTACGGAAAGTTTGTGTCGTCAAATCGGTTGACGAGGGGGTAGTGGTTGAAGAGATCATGTAAATGGTATTAACCTCTCCTGAAGGGGAAGAGATCGGAGGATAGATCTCCTCAATGGTGGGTGGTGCCGTCTCAAGATCCATATTGTTCATCTCATAGAGAGCCGCTCTGTAATCCAGGAGATCGGGACAATGATGGGAGTAGTGCCCGTAAACACCACATATAGCGCAGGGGTGGTTGGTATGCAAGGATTTGTCCTTGGGCTTGGGAGTGGGGTTTAGTTCAACAACCAAGATGTTGGGGTCATCGTCGAGCATCTGCATGTGTTTCTATAAGGGTGGTAACTGTGGACACTGATGGGTCGCATGGCCTAACTCGTCGCACAACGAGCATTTGGGCAGAGCACGAAACACTGGAGGGTTTTTGACTGTCTTGGGAGGTGGTACAGTAGTGTAAGGTTGTGGCCCTCTGCCCCCAATGGGTTTGGGAGTAGGAGGGGGAGTCGTGGGGGACGAAGGGGTAGAGACACCGAGGGGTGGCTGAGTGGTAGTAGCCATGGGTTGCACCGGTTGGAGGACGACGCTTGGTGTCGCCGGGGGAATGGGAGGCAAAAGGTACCAGACGGGTAATCCCAAGGTTAACCCAGGGAGGCTAAGGGTAGCCATGACTGGGGCACTTACTACTCCCGATGGAGGGACTAGGAAGGGGATTGTATGGATAGGTGTAACACCAATGTGGCTAGGTACCAATGGTGGTTTAGGCAACAAGGGTGGTTGATTGTTAGGTGGTTGGTTATCGTGGGACAAGGTACATAAGTCAGACACTTCAGGCGTAGATGACGGGGGAGGAATGGATTGGAAGGTGGAGGTCATCGGCGCGTCTGAGTAAACCCCAGGTCCCGTAGAGGAAACAAACGAGGTGGTAGCACGAGAAACAGGTTGTTCAACCATGGGGAGAACGTTTTCAGGTGCTGCGGGAGCACTGGGATCATAGTAGGTGAGCTGGTCAACCTTAACCACGCGTCCCTCATGAGGGAACATCATGGTGCGAAAAATGGAAGAGGCAACTGCCTGCATGGCATACATGTAGCTGCGGCCAAGTAAAAGGTTATAATCCAATTGGGCATTGATTACCTCGATGTCGATAAGGACGGTTTTACCACCTAACTGGACGGGGACATTGGGTAGGAGGCCTTGGGGCTGGGCCAACCGACCGTCGTAGGCGCGTAATGCAGTGGTGGACTGCTGAAGAGTAGGGGATCCCAACTTCTGCCATATGAATGTAGACATAACGCATGTGGAGGCACCTTCATCGATGATGCACCGATGGATGACAAGATTCCGAACGGAAACAGAAACTTGGAATGCTAAGGAGGAAGGCAGGTGTGGTTCGGATTGGTCCAAATCAAATGCCATTAAATTCGAATCATGTGGGTCAATCGACCCAATGGCGGATAGTAGAGTCTTGCACTGAGAAGGGCAGTTTTTCAAGACTTCTAATGCAGACATGGCTGCGGGAGATTGGGCTAAGTCATCGACGATGTTGTAGTTTGACACAGCCCACGCATTGGGGTTATTGTTGATACGGCGAAGCGGGAAACGAGGTGCTTGGGAGCGCCCTCTAGTGGAGGCGGGGGTATGCGTAACGCTTGATCAGTGGGATGAGCATTAGGGGTTTTCTCAGCAGGAGGGGCTTTAGTGGTGGAGCCATATTGGTTCCGACGAGTCTGGAGGTTGACGTCAGCGGATGACATCATCAAGAAGTGGTGGGTTCCCGAGTCAAACATGGGTTGATCGGGAGCAGCGTACGTGATCTGTTGTTGGGGTTGCACGTTGGCTTGAGGGGGAGCCAACGGCTGAGCGTTCACTACGCCTTGGGTTGGTAAGGGGTTTTGCAGAACCAAAGGGGGCTGCTGAGGCTGAGGGGGGTTAGGTGGCGCCTGAGGAGCTGCATGCCCTTGGCGATGGGCATCATCAACCCAAAGTTGTCGAGCTCGCTCCAAGTGTGGGCAAGCATGTGTGTAGTGGCCATAGACCCCGCAAATAGAACAAGGATGGTTTGTCTATAGATTGGGGTTTTTAGCCTGCTTGGGTGGGCAATCAGGGTTTTGGTTAGCAGGGGCCGCATTATTATTGTCGGGGGGATTCGTCGGTTGACCAGCTTGGTTTGCAGGTTGGTTATTCCCATGATTACGGCCCTTGCCATGGTTTTGTTGGCCCTGGTTGTTCTGGTTTTGCTGCGGGTTTTGTTGGGCGTAAACTTGCCCTTGGGAAGCAGGTGGGTTCTGAGGTTGCGCAGGTGCTGGGGCAGGCTATAGTGGATGGTATGTAGGTTGAGGCTGAGCAGGTGCAGCAACTTGAGGGGGTTGCTGATATGGCTACGGAGCGGGTTGCGGGTTGGCCGCAGGGGCTGCCTGTGGCGGGTAATAAGCAGGTTGGGCTTGTGAAGGTGCAGGAGCTGGGGTAGACTGCTGGTGGTAGTAGGGCTGAGGTGCGACTGGGGGAGCATAAGCAGGAGTCGCATGACCGAAGCACTGAGGAGGACATGAGGGTCCATGGTGGTGGTGATGTGTCATGGGAGCATACGAGTTGGTTGCTCCAGATTGTGAAGTAGCCCGTGAAAGGTTAGGGCCAGGGGTAGGATGTGCTATGGAAAATGGTTGGGGATGCGAAGAAACACGGCCAATGATGCTGTCGGCAGCGTGGGATTCCCCCGGCGCATCGTGCTGGGAGGACTCACCGTGAGGGGCGTCAGGTATAATGGTATAAAGGTAACCCGACTGGGCGTAAATGAGGTCGAACTGTTGGGCCTTAAGGATGGCCTCTTCTTCAGATTGGGGTCTTTCTGATGCCACATCCTTAGCAATGATAGGTAGAAGGGATTTGAGGAACCAATCTAGGAAGATACGGTCGTCTAGTTTGATCTTGCATAAGCTACGGCGTCGATGCCACTCATGGATGTGGTCCGTGATGTGGGTAGCCGTGTTTTGTCTGCAGGATAGGAGGATCTCAACTCCCGCGTCATAGCGGACAGGCAACTGGAAGAACTGCAGGAAGGTCGAGGCAAGGGAAGCAAAGGTGGCATGGGTGCCATGGGGTTTCTCGATATACCACTTGGCTGCAGAGCCAGTGAAGGTGTGCTGTAAGAGACGGAGGCGAACAGAGTCGTCCACTATGGAGTTAGAGGAACACCATAAGTGGAAAGACATGATATGGTTTTGTGGGTCCTCACCGGCCTTGCCCTCGAACTTAGGGATGTCAGAGGGGAGCTTGGTAGGCATATGAGGCCATGCAGGGTCGTGTCGGATAGGGTCATTGGTCAATCTGGCCAGGTCAGGTAGGTTGAGGCTAGCCATGAATGGCAAACTGGAAGAAGGATGTGACACAGTAGTGGGTTGAACCACGTTGGGGCCAATGCCCCCAAGTGGAGGGACAGGATTTGGGATGGTGCCCCCAAGTGGGGGAACTAAGGTGGTGGAGGATGGTCCGGCACCACCATGGGTAGTGTGAGCCACTGAGGGAGTGGGGATAGGTATTCCCGCTGCGGGAATAGGTGCCGTGAGGGGAACGGTAGATGGGGGCCCCATGGAGGGCATACCCAAAACAGGGGTAGTAACTGGTGTAGTGGTGGATGTGCCACCAATGGTCCCTATAACAAAAGGAGTGGAAGTCGTGCCAGCCATGGGGCTAGTAGGGGCAGTGTAAATAGGGTTCTCAGACTCTTCGTCAGAATCGGAGGTAAAGTAAGGGGCGTCAATATCTGGTGACAGAGTCGTATGTCGCTGACGAGTGGAGTCAAGTGACAAGGCTCTAGATCTGTGATGAGTGGTATCAACGGATGATGATCGGAATCTATGACGACTGGTGTCAAGTGAACCGTGCTGTGGGGGCTCGCCCCTGAGGCACCGAGAATGTCTCGGGGACTCAATGGTGACAGATGGTGTCAAATCTCTATGGGTTGAGGTGAGTAGAAAAACAGCTCAAAAAAAGCCTAATGCAACCGAGTGTGCAGAAGGAGAGCTAAAAAACAAGGCACTCAGGCCAACAACCAACTCAAAACACCCACTGCAATGTTGAATTTAAACCAAATAGACAAGCAAGATCTCTGATAGAAACACAATCACAAGATAAACACACTATATATCCTGGGAAACCCTCATGGGGTAGAAAACCCAGTAAAGCTTTCCTCAATAAGATGATCAACCAAAATACAAGATGTGCTCCTTCCTTCTAAGTCTCCTTAGCAGATCTCCTCAACTAGTGCGCACTCTTCCACAAGTGAGTGAATGATCTAATGAGGAGTTCACCTCCTCTATTTATACTTGATTCTCAACTGACTAAAAGACCTGTTGGGGCCGACCTCACCTGGAGAAGTCTAATAACCCCTAAAACATAACTATAGGGCCGACCCACACATGGTGGGTCTAATAACCCTAGTTGATACTAACCCTCGGAGGAATAAACATCTCCGGATACATAATAGGGTTACCTCGGAGGGATGAAACATCTCCGGAATAATAAAGTACAAATATAATATTCTTTGAAGTTACAATATTTAACACTCCCCCTTAACGAGAAGGATATTATAACAGCATCTGCAGGAGCAAGGAGTCACTACACATGATACATCTATAAATCATCGGAAGCTTTCTTCAAATTGTCTTCATCAGTAACTCAAGTAGTTACTGGTACATCACTGTCAACATCAACATCAACATCACGATCAGTAGCGTCATCATCACTCGATCAGCAGTATCGTCATCACACGATCAGCAGCATCGTCATCACACGATCAGTAGCATCGTCATCACACGATCAGCAGCATCGTCATCACACGATCAGGAGCATCATCATCACACGATCAGCAGCATCGTCATCACACGATCAGCAGCATCGTCATCACACGATCAGCAGCATCGTCATCACACGATCAGCAGCATCGTCATCACACGATCAGCAGTATCGTCATCACACGATCAGCAGCATCGTCATCACACGATCAGCATCATCGTCATCACATGATCAGCAGTATCGTCATCACACGATCAACAGCATCGTCATCACACGATCAGCAGTATCGTCATCACACGATCAGCAGCATCGTCATCACACGATCAGCAGTATCGTCATCACATGATCAGCAGCATCGTCATCACACGATCAGCAGTATCGTCATCACACGATCAGCAGCATCGTCATCACACGATCAGCAGCATCATACATGAACCTTCCTTTCGGAATTACTGGATCAATCTCATCATAATCATATTTAAGACTATCCTTCCTTTCGGAATTACTGGATTTACTGTCTAAGGATGATTAGTCCAACTACAATCATATTTAAGACTATCCCTCCTGGATTTGCTGTCTAAGGATGATTAGTCCAATCACAATCTCATTTAAGACTATCCCTCCTGGATTTGCTGTCTAAGGATGATTAATCCAAACACAATTCATTTAGGACTATCCTTCCTTTCGGAATTACTGGATTTACTGTCCAAGGATGATTTAATCCACTCAATTCATTTAGGACTATCCTTCCTTTCGGAATTACTGGATTTACTGTCCAAGGATGATTTAATCCAACCACAATTCATTTAGGACTATCCTTCCTTTCGGAATTACTGGATTTACTGTCCAAGGATGATTTAATCCAACCACAATTCATTTAGGACTATCCTTCCTTTCGGAATTACTGGATTTACTGTCCAAGGATGATTTAATCCACTCAATTCATTTAGGACTGTCCTTCCTTTCGGAATTATGGGATTTACTGTCCAAGGATGATTTAATCCACTCAATTCATTTAGGACTATCCTTCCTTTCGGAATTACTGGATTTACTGTCCAAGGATGATTTAATCCACTGATTTCATTCTCGAAGACCTCACGTGTACGGCTCTCTTTAGGACTGACAGTCCAGGGATGATCCAATCCCCTCAAGTCCATCAAGGACTTCATTCTCGGAGACCTCACGTCTACGGCTCTCTTTAGGACTGACAGTCCAGGGATGATCCAATCCCCTCAAGTCCATCAAGGACTTCATTCTCGGAGACCTTACGTCTACGGCTCTCTTTAGGACTGAAAGTCCAGGGATGATCCAACCCCCTCAACTGTCCACTAAGGACTTCATTCTCGGAGACCTTACGTCTACGGTTCTCTTTAGGACTGAAAGTCCAGGGATGATCCAATTCCCTCAACTGTCCACTAAGGACTTCATTCTCGGAGACCTTACGTCTACGGCTCTCTTTAGGACTTGAAAGTCCAGGGATGATCCAATCCCCTCAACTGTCCACTAAGGACTTCATTCTCGGAGACCTTACGTCTACGGCTCTCTTTAGGACTTGAAAGTCCAGGGATGATCCAATCCCCTCAACTGTCCACTAAGGACTTCATTCTCGGAGACCTTACGTCTACGGCTCTCTTTAGGACTTGAAAGTCCAGGGATGATCCAATCCCCTCAACTGTATTCTTATCCATATAGGTACAATCATGTATCATATCAAACCATGTATACATCTCATCAAAACATGTGTACATCAAATCATGTATACATCATATCAAAACATGTGCACATCACATCAAAACATATGTACATCAAAACATGTATACATCACTAATCAAAACATGTACACATCACATCAAATCATCAAATCATGTATACATCACTAATCACATCAAAACGTGTGTACATCAAAACATGTATACATCACTAATCAAAGCATATACACATCACATCAAAACATGTGTACATCAAAACATGTATACATCACTAAACAAAACATGTACACATCACATCAAAACATGTGTACATCAAAACATGTATACATCACTAAACAAAACATGTACACATCACATCATCAAATTATGTATACATCTAGCATAAATGATATGTAAGAGTTCTAAATCTAAGTAGCTATCAAAACAGAAAGTAAACGATAGTAATACTATACTACTCCCCCTTTCGAGGAAGGTCCTTCTGGACTAAACCAAGCTTGTCTCGAAAGTACTCAAACTTCACTCGAGACAGAGGTTTAGTCAAGATATCAGCAACCTGATTCTCAGTGCTTATATACTCGAGCTTGATGGCTCCTCTCTGCACCATGTCTCGTATATAGAAGTAACGGATCTCAATGTGTTTTGACTTATCATGGAACACAGGATTTTCAGTCATCTTAATGCAGCTTTGATTATCACACATAATCACAGTGGGATCCATTTCTAAGTCAAAGATTCCAGATAAGAGTTTCCGAAGCCACACCGCTTCACAGCTGGCAGAGCAAGCAGCTATATATTCTGCTTCAGCGGTACTGAGGGCCACACTAGATTGTTTCTTGCTGAACCAGGAGATCATGGCAGATCCAAGACCATAACATCCACCTGAAGTACTTTTTCTGTCTGAGACACTACCTGCCCAATCAGAATCTGAGAAACCATGCAACTTGAGTTCATTGTCTCCAAGATAGTAAAGGCCAAAGTCCACTGTACCTTTTAGGTACCTCATGATATGCTTTGCAGCTATGAGGTGAACCTTTCTAGGTTCTACTTGAAACTGACTGAGAGTATTTACAGCAAAGCATATATCAGGCCTAGTATTTGTCAAGTACATCAATGATCCAATGATTTGTCTATATAGGGTTATGTCCACTAATTCTGACGAATCATTAGCTAGCAGTTTTAAGTTGGAGTCCATGGGAGTGGCCATAGCTTTACACTCCAACATATCAAATCTTTTGAGGATCTCCACAGTATACTTACCTTGATTTAGAAAGATCCCTTTTGGCTCTTGCCACACTTCTAGGCCTAAGAAGTAGTGCATTAGTCCGAGATCTTTCATCTCGAATTCTGAAGAAAGCTTCTTCTTGCTTTCAATGATTTGTTTCTCATTTCCTGTTAGAAATAGATCATCTACATATAATAGCAATATAACAGGTTCATCATTCATTACTTTAAGATAGAGATTGGGGTCAACTTTACTTTTGGTAAAGCCCATGCTTAATAAGAAACTGTCAATTCTTCCGTACCAGGCTCTGGGAGCTTGCTTCAAGCCATATAGTGCCTTTTTCAGTTTGCATACATGGGTCCTTCCGTCTTTGACCTCAAAACCTTGAGGTTGTTCTATATATACTTCTTCTTCAATTACACCATTCAGAAAAGCTGTCTTAACATCCATTTGATGCAATTTCCATTTCATCATGGATGCAAGTGCCATGATAGTTCTAATTGAAGTATACCTAGCAACAGGTGCAAAAGTTTCTTCATAGTCAATTCCCTCCTTCTGAGAGAATCCTCTGGCTACAAATCTTGCCTTGTACTTTTCAATGCTACCATCTGCAGCATGCTTTATCTTAAAAATCCATTTGGAGGAAACCACACTTTTATCTTTTGGTTTGGGAACTATATCCCAAACATCATTTTTCATTATTGACTGATATTCTTCTGTCATTGCTTCTACCCATTCTTTCTTTTGAGCTGCCTCTTCATAGCTGGTAGGTAGTTGATCCACAAGATCACACATCAAAGCCATATAGTTGGTCACTAGTTTTGGTTTCTTCCTTTCTCTAGTGGAACCTTCGGGAGCACCATATCTTTCAGCTCCTTGAATGATATCTCTAGCCCATGCTGGTCTTCTTTTCCTAGATAATTCTGCTACAGGAGGTTCTTGTGGTTCCAGCATGTCATGATCCTTTGGTGTATCCTTTTCAGGGACATGAACAGTCTCTGAGATTCTGGGAGATGAATCTTCTTCATAAACTTCTTCAAGTTGACACTTCCTGGATTTCTTGAGAGCTGCTTCCTCATCAAAGGTTACATCTCTACTTATTTCTATATGATGAAAACCTGGTATGTAGATTCTGAAGGCTTTGGAAGTTTCACAATAACCAACAAACATTCCCTTCTTTCCTGAGGGATCCAACTTGGTTCTCTTTTCTTTTGGAATGTGGATGTACACAGGACACCCAAATATTTTAAGATGACTTACCTCAGGCTTCTTACCTGTAAACACTTCTTCTGGAGTTTTGAATTCAAGAGCACTGTGAGATAATCTATTTTGCACATAAACTGCTGTCTTGGCTGCTTCAGCCCATAGATACATGGGAAGATCCTGGTCATGTATCATAGTCTTCACAGCTTCCATGATGGTTCTATTTTTCCTTTCTGCAACCCCATTTTGTTGGGGATTGTAGGGAGTGGTTAGTTCTCTCTTGATTCCAGCTTCTCTACAAAATTCTTCAAACTCTTTTGAAGTATATTCTCCACCATTATCTGTTCTGAGAATCTTGATTTTCTTTTCTGTGAGATTCTCTATTAGAGCCTTGAATTCTTTGAACTTTCCAAAGACTTCATTCTTACCTTTTAGAAAGTAAATCCAAGTTTTCCTTGAATGATCATCAATGAAAGAAAGGTAGTATTCAAAACCACTTAAAGAGGTGGTGGGCATTGGACCACATACATCTGAGTGTATTAACTCCAAGATACTCTTAGTTTTTGTTTCACTCTTTGGAAAGGGGTTCTTGACATTCTTCCCTTTCTTACATCCTTTACAAGAGCCATTATGATCCACCTTCAAATTTGGTAGTCCTATGACTACCTTGCTTACATAGGGTAAGGCTTTGTAGTTAATGTGAGCCAGTCTTCTATGCCATAGCTCACTGGGACTAGATGTTTCATGAACAAGGGCAGCTTCTGGATGACCCTTGAGTTTATACAAACCTCCTTCTTCTTCACCAATGACAATTGCATCCTTAATGGATTTGCCTTTGGACCACATTAACACTTGTCCATCAATGAATGCAACTCTATAGCCTTTCTTGTCCAAAGCTGATATTGAAAGTAAATTCTTCTTCAACCCTGGAACATACAAAACTTCTTTCATTTTCATGGGGGTTCCAGAATCAAGTTTGTAGTTTGCTTCACCAATTCCCTTAATGGGATACTGATAGTTATCTCCAAGAGATACCTTTAGTGGAGAGGTCTTTTCTTCAAGACTTGATAAAGTCTTCTTTTGTCCTGTCATGTGCTTTGAGGCACCACTATCAATGACCCATGTATCTTCTCCTGGTGTTATAGATCCAGAGAGTGCGGAGAAAAGAACATACTCTTCTGCATCTTCTTCTTCATTTCTTCTAGATCTTCTTTTGGGGAAAGTCCTTTCTTCATCTTCTTCTTCTTTTCTAGATCTTTTCTTGAGAGGCCTTTCTTCTTCAACTTCTTCTTCACTCTCATCTTCTGCAAGATGTGCATGATGTCTTTTGTGGTAAGTACCCTTAATCTTTTTGCTAGGACAGTCTTTGGCAATGTGTCCTAATTTGTGACAAATGAAACACTGGAATGAGGAGTAGTCTCTTCCTTGGAAGGATCCTCTTTTCTTTTGAAATCTCTGTGGAGGATGAGACTCCTTTTGACTATCCTTCTTAAAGTGGGATCGATTCTTTCTTCTCTTGGTATGGGTGGCCAAGGCTTGGTCATCTTCCTTGAGCAATGCCTCTCTGTTGGCAACCCTAGCTTCTTCTTGAACACAATCCTCCCATACTACATCAAACTTCATGCTTTCTTTTCTGGCACACATGGTTTGGATGAAAGATTCCCATGATCTAGTGAGACCATTTAGAGCTGTCATCACAAGTTCATCTTCATCAAGCGTATCACCAATGGAATCTAGTTGCTCTTTGATTAGAGAGACCCTTGAGAAGTAGTCTTGAATGGATTCTCCTTTGTGCATCTTGGTACTCTTCAACTGAGTCCTTAGATTCATTTTTCTGTTGATGTTCTTTCCTTCATACATTCTTCCTAGGGCATCATACATTTCCTTTGGAGTCTTCTTGGAAGACACTTGGGGAATCAAGTGGTCTTTAATGGAATCAGCTATGATTCTCTTTGCCCTAATCATATCCTTCCTGTGTTTTTCCTTGGCTTCATCTTCTTCTGGTTCTGCAACTTCCTCCTTGATATAATGAGCAAGGTCATTCTCTTCAAGAATGAGACCAATTCTGTATTTCCATGCCCGGAAATTCTCTATGCCTTCTAGCTTGTCTTCAAGCTTAGTATTTGGAGCCATCTTCTCTTGGGGGAGTCCAAGAGACAGAGTAGACTTACTTGGAAAGTTATTTTTCACTTTTCCGGAAACTGAAACAGAATTTTATCGCACTTTTGGTAGAATTAGGGTTTGCAATTCCCGGAGTTCTACTTAACCAAAAAGTTCGATCAATAGCTTAAAAGAATGCTCTTGATAAGGGCTATCCAGCCATGCAATCAGAAATCAAAAATTTCAACTTTTTTCTGAAACCAAAATCTGACGTATCGCACTTTTGGTAGAGTTAGGGTTTGCAATTCCCGGAGTTCTACCCAACCAAAAAGTTCGATCTAGAGCTTAAAAGAAAGGTATTGAGGAGGGCTATCCAGCCATGCAACCAAAAATCAATAATACCAACTTTGGGCTAAAACCCTAACTTCACCAAAGAGAGAGAGAGAGAGAATCTTACCTTGTGAAAGATGTCCTATTCAGTCTAGCTCTGATACCATGTTGAATTTAAACCAAATAGACAAGCAAGATCTCTGATAGAAACACAATCACAAGATAAACACACTATATATCCTGGGAAACCCTCATGGGGTAGAAAACCCAGTAAAGCTTTCCTCAATAAGATGATCAACCAAAATACAAGATGTGCTCCTTCCTTCTAAGTCTCCTTAGCAGATCTCCTCAACTAGTGCGCACTCTTCCACAAGTGAGTGAATGATCTAATGAGGAGTTCACCTCCTCTATTTATACTTGATTCTCAACTGACTAAAAGACCCGTTGGGGCCGACCTCACCTGGAGAAGTCTAATAACCCCTAAAACATAACTACAGGGCCGACCCACACATGGTGGGTCTAATAACCCTAGTTGATACTAACCCTCGGAGGAATAAACATCTCCGGATACATAATAGGGTTACCTCGGAGGGATGAAACATCTCCGGAATAATAAAGTACAAATATAATATTCTTTGAAGTTACAATATTTAACATGCAACAGCTGTGCTACAATAGGTGGAGTATCAACAAAGATGGTCAGAATACCAACAAGCAGCAGGTTTCCTAAAAAGAAAAAATGGTGGACTCACTAGACCAAAGGGAGGTAAAGGAGCATGCAAACACCTAACTAAAAGTATTCTGACTCAACTAGACATATCCTCTGCAAGGTGATGAAATCCAAGTTAGACAATATGAATAGGAAAGGCAAGTGGCTATGATATCCCCCTACCGGGAGGGACACCGGGTAGTCAATCCTAGAAGAATGGCAACTAAGATACCCCGTTCATGACACGTCCAGAAAGGTGAATCTGCCGTTTAGTCCGTTTACCGCAATACCCCTATACAGGGATATCTCGCGAACCGCGAAAGGTAGCCCTTCGGTTACTGAATGGAGTGCGGTATTCCAATCAGGCCTCCGGAACCAGTCTCCCGACTTCAACCCTCCTAAGGGAGAGGCCCTCTGATAAATTGGTCGTGACCGTGCCAAAAATTACTAGGGGATTTTGGTTCCCTATTTGGACAACAACTATGTCTCAAGTGTAAGTAACCGAGGGGTGTTATTGGAAGCCTATCCCCTCGATCCTACCTAACTACAAAGATTCTTTTGTGTTCCCCAAGTGGGGTTAGAATATTGGTTGAGTTAGGTACTTTTTAAGGCTCACTTGAATTATGTCACAGAGTGTGTGCTCGTGAGGTGATGAACCCAAAATAGAAGTGCCACAAGGGGGGGCAACTTCTTAACTATCAATAATGCTGAAATTGAAACTTTAACTTACAAAATTTTCTGAATTAAAAATACTGAAATTTTAAAAAGATTCTGTTAAAGGGAACAGAAATTATGTTGCAAAAAGGCTGTAAGGAAGTGGGGCTCCAGGTAGGATAGAGGGCTGTTCAGATGCAGAAAATATTGCAGCAAAAGGGGCTGGGCTCAAAATAGGAAAAAATGCAGAAATCAGACCGCGGGTGTATGGCAAATCAGAACAGGCGGACCGCGGGTTTGAGGGAAACAGACGCGGTCAGGTCGCGGATTTCGGGCCAACAGACGCAGTCGGGACGCAGTAAACAGGGAAAAGGACGCAGTCAGGTCGCGGAAAAAAGGCTAACAGACGTAGTCGGGACGCGGGAAAGAGGCTGAAAGCCGCAATTAGGACGCGGGAAAATGGCCGACAGGCGCAGTCAGATCGCAGCAAACAGGATGATTAGCCGCGGTCGGATTGCAGGTAACAGACTTGAATCTGCTCGCAGGGCATCGAAAACCGTCTGAGAGCCGCGGTCAGGTCGCAGGTAAAGGCCTGAAAGACGTGGTCGGGACGTGACTGCAGAGGGAAAAGACGCGGTGTACGGCGGCCAAAAGGGACAGCCGAAAGGAAATTTTTTTTTTTTTTAAAACGGAAACCAGAAATTCAAAATTTAGTAGAGTCGCCAAAACTGTAGCTAGGGTTTTACCCCTAGCTTGTGCAAATGAGAACCTACTAAGGAGAATGGACTCCTTAGTAGAAGTTCAGTAAATGTAAATTATTAAGCTAAAACAGAAATGTAAAAACTACTCTAAAGCATGTGTATGAAACATAAACAACAAAATGTAAATAATGGTTTTGTGTTGATATTACCTCCAATGTGGAGGTTGATGAAGCTCTTGCAATGTCCAAGAGGGTTGCTCCAAGCTCCAATGTGCTCCTTCTCTTTCTCCAATGGTGGAAATGGGCCAAAAGGGGCTCTCAAGGTGAAAGTGGCTCAATGGTGAGCTAGGGTTTCAAGAGAGATTTTGGCAGAGTAAGGGTGCTTATGATTGTGGATGTGGAATAAGGGATCTCCATCACATATTTATAGTTTTTTGGTGGTGGAGTGCTGACCCATGGTTTTGGGAACCTTATGGTTTAGGGCAGCTGTATAGGGTTTTTCCTCCTTTTCCTCATTATTTTATATTTTTTATTCCCTTTTTAGGGGGTTTTTGCTATTTTTAGAGGAATTTTGGATATTTTTGGAGGAAAAAGGGGTTTTTTAGCTTTTTTAAGTCTATTTTGGCAGTTTTGTGGCATTTTGGAGGCATTTTAAGCCTTTCGGAGGCTTTTTAGTGGGATTTTTTGGGTTTTTAAGAGAAATATGGTAGGAAAATGGACAAATGAGCCATATAATGTGGTAGATGAGGGAGTGAACACTTTTTGGGTGTTAACAATTGTTGTAGGCCATACAATGAATTTCTTGAGCTTGCAAACAAACCTTCCTTTTTTATTCCGAACAAACCCTTTTGGTTGTTCCATGTAAATGTCCTCATCTAAATATCCATGTAGAAAAGTAGTTTTAACATCTAGTTGCTCTAACTCAAGATTAAGTAAAGGAACTAGTGCTAATACTAACTGAATAGAAACAAGCTTAACAACTGTTGATAAAATCTCATGGAAATCGATATGTTCCTTCTAAGAATACCCTTTTGCAACTAGTATTTCCTTGTACTTATCAACCTTATCATCATCACCTTTCTTCGGCTTGTAGACCCACTTGCAACCAACAACTTTTCTGTCCTTTGGAAGTTCCACCAAGTCCCATGTTTTATTCTTTTCCAATGCATCCATTTCTTCTTTCATTGCTAATTTCCATTTAGCATTTTCATATGCCTCCATTGTTTCCTGATAACAACTAGGCTTTCCATCATTAGAAATCAAAGCACTAGATGAAGCATAATCTTCATATGTCTTTGGAAAATTTCTGACCCATGTAGATCTTCGCAAAGTTTGGTGTGGTTGTGACATTTCCTATCTTTAATGGAAATATTCTGTAATGTCATCTACATCTGCAAGAGCTTCTTCATGGACGTCTTCATGATCTTCCGTTCTTGTAGATGGTTGAGTCTCTAATAGAATTTTCGGAATCTACGATTCTTCTCTCGGTTTCATCTCAACATATACTACATCTGATTCCATGCGTGACAATTCATCAAACACAACATCTTTGCTAATGATTATCTTGTGGGGAGTAAGATCTCACAATCTGTGCCCCTTAATTCCATCGCCGTATCCAAGAAAGAATTAATTTTTTTACTTTGGATCTAATTTAGAATGCTGGACATTTAGAATTAAAACATAAGCATCACAACCAAAAATATTAAGATTTGAATAATCATAGGGGTGTCATGTCCATACCTCTTCCGTAATATTATAGTCTATTGCAGTTGATCGTGATCGATTTACCACGTAGCATGTTGTAAGAACTGCTTCTCCCCACAAGTCCTGCTGCAACTTAGCATTACTGAGCATGCACCTTTCCCTATCTAAAAGAGTCATATTCATGCATTCAACAACACCATTTTGATGAGGAGTGTAGACCGTGCTTTTATGCTTTCCGATCCTAGCTTCTTTGAAATAGTTATCAAAATCATTATATGTGAACTCACCTCCATTATTTGTTCTAAGACACTTGATTGACCTGTCAGTGCTCTTTTCAACCAAAGCTCTAAACCGCTTAAAAGAATTAAACACATATTCTTTTCAATAAGTAGATCCAAACCTTTCTAGAGATTCATCTATAAATGTAACAAAATATGATGATCCTCCAAAATAAACCATAGGGCCTGCTCGCCACACATCGGAATAAATGTAAACTAGGATACCTTTACTAATATGCTTCCCTTTTTTAAAATTTTGTCTAGTCTGTTTACCGAACATACAATGCTTGCAGATATCAAAATTCAAATATTTTAAGCTAGGAAGTAACTTACAAGTATCTTCAACCCTTTCTCGCTCATATGACCTAAGCATTGATGCCATAAACGAGTAGGGTCACATGCATCTTTAGACACAACCACTACTTCATGCACATCGGTTCTTCCTTCTAGCTTATAAAGGTTCCCGATCATCCTTTTAGCCTTCATGACAACTGAAACACCCTTTGACACCTTCATCATTCCATCTTGAACTGCAAATTTATAACTAGTAGCATCTAGAAATCCCATAGATATTAGGTTCTTTCTGAGTTCAGGGACATGCCTCACTTCTATTAATGTTCTCATAGTCCCAACATTCATTTTAATATTGATGCTACCAATCCCAATAATTTGACAGGAAAATTCATTTCCCATAAAGACTATACCATCATTAGTTGGTTGGTAGGTAGAGAACCAACTTCTATGAAGACACATATGGTGATAGGCACCAACGTCTAACAACCAATCCAGTTGATAATGTGAAACATTACAAATAGATAGTACCTCATCTATTATACCTGAACTAGTCTTTGTTGTATTTGATTCATCCTTTGAGTGCTCTTTGGAAGAATATTCTTTTTCTTGCCTTTTCCAACAATCCTTTTTTAGATGGCCTCGTTTGTTAAAATATTGGCACTTTAGCTTACCATTCTTAACTCTCAATTTAGATTGGGAATTATTTCTTTAATTCTTCCCTTGTTCTCTCGACCAACCTCTAGTGGCAACTGCAACTGTTGTTGAAATTCCTGAATTGTTTTTCCTACTCAACTCTTCACATAACAAGGCTCCAACAACATTGTCAAATTCAAAATCGTTTGAAATACTGAACCACATAGAGGTGATAAGATGATTCCAGGAATCAAGCAGTGTACAAAGCAAAGTAATTATTTTGTCTTCATCACTGAATGTTTCACCCAAACTAATTAACTGAAAAATCATATCATTAAAAGTATTTAAATGATGAGGGATATTTGTACCTTCATCCATTCGTAGGGCATATAACTTTCTCTTCATAAAGATTCTATTAGTCAAGGACTTTGTCACGTAAAGGCTTTCAAATATATTCCATAATCCAACTCATGTTTCTTCTCCAACAATATTACACAATACTTTATCTTCCAGGAATAGACAAATGGTATTGATGGCGGTATCATCCATATCATCCCAATCTTCGTTTGACATGTCCACAGGATTCTTTGATTTCCCATCAGTGTTTTCTGCACTCCTTATTGCACAAGCAGATCTCTGATTTTGAGTTTCCAAAACTCAAAATCAAACTTGCCATTAAATTTCTCCACCTCAAATTGACATTATGCACATTTGCCATTATCTCAAACAACCGGATCAAAGCTTATAACACCAAACTTTATATATATATATATATAAACCTTTTTAAAAAATCATCCTTATAACTCCCACTCCCACTCCCACTCCCACTCCCACTCCCACGCTCTATAGTTAAGAAAAACTTTAAAAACAAACATGTGATCCACTACTTATACCTCCCACGTGAGCCTCTTTCATGATGTCATAAAACATAACACTTTACCAATAATCCAAAAGATATACCTCCCACGTGATCCACTCCTTATGATGTCATGCTATGATCACATTGTTAAAACAAAACTTTACCATATAATGCAAGGGTTTATTCGAAATAATATGATGTGTCACACCTTTTGATATATGAGAGTTGCACTTTTGTATGTATTAAGGTTGCGAGACTTTGAACCTAGACAATTTTGAAGTTTACCTTATTTTGTTGCACCTTTCAAGAGACCACGGATGCGACACTTTATAATTGTCGCTTTGGTTACGTACGTAGTTAAAATGGAAACCTCATGCTTCTTCAACCTTGAAACTTATGTGCTTTTTCTGGCCTTGATCTCTAGTAACTCGGTTTTGATGGTCCTGACTTCGAGTAACTCGGGTCTGATATAATTTGTTGGTAGTGAAAGCTAAATAAAATGGAGATCAATTATGATAAAATTGAAACAATGGTAATCACATAAATTTGACACAGAAATTTTATGTAGTAAAATCCTCCAAAGAGAATCATCCACAGAACAAATAGTATTTGTATTCTTGTTGCTCAAAGTTGAAGATTACAACAATCAAAATACAGGTTTACAACCATTCCTCACATTCACTCATATAATGATGATATTTGCCTCTACAGGCTTACATGGATTTACAGCACTTCTTGTACAGTTACATGAAAATGATCAATTAATTAGACATTTTGACTTGAGTTGATTGGTCTCAAGTGAAGGCAAAATAGTAGGATCTAGAAGATGTCATAATCCAAACTCATAGGAATTGATTATCTCATTATCCAACACAGCAATGAAGGAAGAGGATCACATTATGGAGCTTGAATGCACTGGTACATACCCATAGATTTAGATTGTGCTTAATTCAGTAAATTGTTTTGGTGCAACATCAATGTCAAATAGTTTATATGGACTACTGATAAATACATTGAAAACACAGAAACACCATGTGTACATTATCACAAGATATATCCCTAGTTATTTTATTTAAAGTGTCACAAGTGTCAATTATCTATGTGTTAGTGTATGACATTTTTTCGTTCACCTCAAATTGTAAAATATAAACTCCCATCAATATAATTATAACTTAATTTACATTATTTTCTATTAGTGTAACATAACCCACCACTAAAGGCTCAGATATTGGAGATATTGGAAGTCAGTGTAATGAGTTGGATTGATGGACGGATTTTAATATGAAATAATACTAGTTCACAATTTGTATATAAAAATAATATTACCATACCTCTTATACATTTGTGTTTGTGTAATATATACCTCTTCTTTCATCTTGTTTTATGGGAGATTTCTCGACTCATCGTGGAGACTCCTTTGATTCTCCTCTTAATGCGATTGTTGTGGCATCAAGGTGGAAATAGACTCCCCCATGGTAAGCACAATCTCACCCCGAGCAAATATTCGAGCTCAACATCTCCTCTCTCTCAATCACATCTGCAATTTTATAGTGAGTCTCTATTTGCATATCATATTTACACATGTATCTGGGGAAAAATATTAGATGCTAGCTTTTGTATTATGTTATCCCTGGTTGTTCTTAGGGGGACACAACCCATGATTATATCATCTGTTCTAATGTGAATTGAGAATGAAATCAACTTACCCACCTCGAGGTGGTGAATTGGGAGAGATATCTTTAGGATAGAACTTTATCATTTATGTTGTAGATAACGTATTTATTGTAGATTTATAATGTGATTTCTTTTATAGTTTAAATAATATCTTATAAATCTATTTAGATAGTTATTCATGTTTCTTTATCATTTATGTTGTATATAACATACTTATTATAGATCTATAATGTGATTTCTCTTAGAGTTCAAATAATATTTGATAGATCTATTTAGATAGCTATTCATGCTTCTTTATAGATATGGTTTGTTCAATATGAGATTCTAATTTTCATTATATCAAGTTTTTTCTTTCAATATCTAACTTGACTAACTCTCCTATTTACATCAATAATTATATACAATTTTAATGTACTACATTTTGTGGCCTAATGCCATATTTGGGATCCATTTACATATACATATACTTTAATGAATTTGTACTAGATATCTTGCCCAATGCAACAATTAAGGATCAAATTAATAATAATAATAATACTTGTACTGGATTGGTTTCCAATGTAGCTGTTAAGGAAACAATTTATAATTCTTCTGTACTAGATATGTTGTCCAATGCAATAGCTAGGATCAAACTCAAAATCAATTTAGTGTACTAGATTATGCTATCCAATGCAACAATTAGGATCAAACACATAATCAATTTAATATACTAGATTTTGTTGTCAAATGTAGTAGTTAGGATCAAACATGAAATCAATTTACTATACTAAATTTAATAGTAAGAGTAAACATATATTCATTCATTTCTAACATGCAATAACATATTTCTTTATGTTTTAGCTTAGTACAGTATATGGAACTTTAATATTTCTCCATTTACAAGTTGTTAAATAGTATAACTATTAATTATATAGTCTAGGGCATGCCAAACATAATATTTTCCCATATCACATATATTATCATAACATTCTTTTATCAATATTTCAATCATTATAAATAAGATAAATGCATATGCATAACCATAGAATCTATATTTAAGAAACCAATAGTACTTACGAATATAAAGAGATCAAGGTTAGAATCGCATTTGTTCATATTACATAGGTCAATTTCCAATTCCCTAATCCACCCAATCGTAGATCTGTAGAAAAAATATAGTCTTTGTTTCCCAGTCACCTTAATTGTCTCTAGGGATTGGTTCTTAGGTTATTTCAGCTTTTAGATTATTTTTAATTGCATATATACATAACCATCCTAGAGATCTTATCTATCCAAGAAATTCTTATACTAGCATCCATGGTTCATCACAAGTAGTCCTCCTGCCAAGAAATCTAGACAATACTTCTGCCAATCCAACAACCAATATTCATGTAAATCAATGGGAAATATTGTTGTTATAGTACTGCGGAAGTCCTCTTGCTAGTTGGTACTCAACACCTACAGTGTTCACACTCTATAGCCATAGATATTTTTCGAACCATGACTAAACTTGGACCTTGATCATATGATCATAGATCTCAAGTGGCTAGTTCTTCTCCCCTTTAGATATTCATTCTTTGAAAGTTACAAATTTTAGATTCTTAATTATTTTCGCTTCCATTCAAAATTTCTATTCTTCCATTCAGATTTTAGTTTCTTCTCCTTTTTTTTCAGTTAGATTTGAATTTGTGTTTTTCTTTGTTCATTCACATTCTTTTAACAACCAAAGGAATTAACATCTTGGAATTATTTTTCCCTTCCTTTTGTAGGGGAGGCATTTACTATTATTAGCCAATCTTTTAAGTGGGGAGACCTGTTCAAGAGTTACATTTTCTAGAGGTGTCTCTTCATATTTCATATTTGTTTATTTCTTTTTATTTTAAATTTTCTATTTAGTCTTATTATTCTTCTTTTTCCCTATAGAGATCAGGACCCCTCATTTATTGGGTTCTACCACATAACCCAAGCAGATTTAGTTTTCAACATAATAATATATCCAAGTATTGAGTACTTGCAAAACATAAGGTTCTAGTGTTAACATAACACTTAGAAAAAATATGAGGGGTAGCATTCTTGGGTATTACATACTTGGAATACATACTTCATTTTCAAAAATACTTTTCTCTTTCTTCTTCAAATTTACCTTTATTATGATCTTGTCCTTTAGTGATTCTCAAGATTCTTTAGATCTTCTTCCAACATCATCTCAAGTTCTTCAATCAATTTCTTTCAAAAAGAAATTTGAGTGGTATTTTTCCACTTTTTTTGTTGTCTTCAAAAGGTAGAATGGACTTCATACCATGGGCTATAAAATCAATCTTTAACATCGAGTTCAAAATATGCAATGTACGAATGTGAGAGACCCACTTGATGTCTCCAACCATACCAATTTATTTAATGCAATCTTCAATATTTTCAATAGCTTCAATATTATTATAACTTCTTAATGCCTTTGGCGCTTTATCATGGCACTCTTAACTTCGGTAAGCTAGTCATTGCTGCTAGCCTTAGCTTCAAATATAACTTCAAAACATTCAATCCCATCTTCATCCGCAACTTCTATTGGTTGATTGCTACTATCAAAACCTTCTTCAATTTATTTATTTGCCTCATCTTTTCTACCTTCTTTCATTTGTTTCTACAACTTTAATTGCTTGACATGCAACTTCTATTGTTGTTCTCACCTCAACTATAATATCCTCTACTTCAACATTCAGACCATCTTCAACACCATTAAATTCATTATCATATCCATCTTCTTCATCCACTTGTGCATCTACAATGTGATTCACTTGTTGCACATTCAATTTATTCATCAATAACTTCATCATCCATGTGTGTATCAACACAGTGGGATTTATTCTTATTTAGCTTCATCAAGTTCTTCAATCTTCTCCTCTACTTCAGTAGGGATTTCTTCAACTTGATCATCACCTACAATCTCACTGCCAACCCTTCTTGATTGAGCTTGATGTTGATTGGTGTTTCTCCCCCTTACATTATAAATGGATTCTAAAATACATGAAGCTTCTATGGAGCTAGTTTCTATTGTAATCTTTGAAAATAACTTTGTGTCCATGGCTTGTTTAATTTCAAATAAATTCATGTCCATGGCTTGTTTAATGAGAAACAATGGCATTGCATCAACCTCCTAGATTCCTATAAGTTAATCCTTTTGATCTTGAGACATGGCCTCATAGGAAGCATGATTTATGGGTTCTTCAAACCCATTCAACACAATATTCCATAAATCATGTATATGTAGTATTTTTCTCATCTTAATGACTCAATACCATAGTTATAATGAATAAAAATAGGTGGTGGAAAATATAAATTGTTCCACAAATCCATGATAATAATAACCATAAAATTTAATTGACTCCTTGTATGCTTATGCAACTAACATGCCATTGCTTATCGCTATGCCGTGTCATTTTTTGGTCAATGACTGAGCTAATGCTTATTTTAAACAATTCCACAAACTTTATTTTTTCTTAAATAACCCAAAATTCAAGTTTATTATGAAAGTAATTATCCATCTTCACACTAGGTTTTACAAAGTGCATGGGTGGAAAGATATCTATTTTTATTATTAATCATTTTTCATGTCATATATAACTCCCATATTAGGCACAATAAATACTTATACATCTCCTTCATATTAAATTGTTGAAAGTATCTCTTAATGCTGAAAAAAATGTATAATCATTAAGATAAAATCAAATTATTTTGAGGATTTCAAAAGATAGCATATATTTATTATTCTAATTAGTTTTTATTGGACAAACCATTAGTTTTTAAAATGTTATTTTGAAATGAAAATATGATTTTAATTGTTTGGTTAACTATAGTCATCGAAGCATACCCATAACTAAGAATGTTGATATGTAACCCTAAACGAAAGGTTTGTCAACCAAATAGATAATCATAAATATGCCTCTCATAAACAAATATTCGAGAGGAAATTTCATGAAACACATTTATAAATATAGGATATAGTCTTAAAAAGAAGTTTCATTAAATAGAAGATATAATGACATTAAACATTCCTTTAGTTTCTTGAAATAATTACTTATTTATGAATTTAACATTGTAATACTTCCAAGTAAGTGGATGAATGAAATTGGTGGATTACAGTGTGTGATTGTTACATGATTTAAAATGTGTAGATGATGTATACAATACTTGTTTGACAAAGTTTGTGTTATTCAGGTTATGATGCATATAAAACTTAAGTGTTACTAGACAAGTTTGCGTTATTAAGTTTATGATATTATCACATTTTTTCTTGTTACATTAGAGTGTTATTTTAATTGAAAAACAAAATGAATTAACAATCATAGATCCATCTTAAATCCGGATCTATCAAGGGCAAAGAGAGATCAAATTTTTTGAGGTGTAATTTTTTGTTTTTTTATCTTAACTTAAGAAATTTGATTCCTCTCTTGCTTGATAGATCCAGGTTTAAGTTTTAATTTTCTATTTTGGACATGGATTTTTTTAATTACTTTTCATAATTTGTTTATTTTATTGGTCGAAATGGATTTTTTATTAGTTTTCAATTTTATTTATTTATTTTGTGAGTCGACCTGAATTTTTTTAATTATAAACATACAAGTTATTGAATCATGTATATTTTATATTTTGTAGTTAGTTTAGAGGTACCTTAAAACATGTTTAGAGTTTAATGATCTTATTTTTATACTCATATTGTTTTCTATATATAAAATAGTATATGCAAAATACTATCATGATGGTAAAGTTTAGCTGTAATTTATACCAACATAGATCCATCTTAAATCCAGATCTATCAAGCACCAACAGAGTGTAATTTTTAAAAAAATTTAAACTCAAGAAATTAATTATTTTTCATAATTTTTTATTTTCTAAGCCAACATGGATTTTGTTTCAATACTTTCCATAATTTTTTATTTTATGAGCCGACATGAAATTTTTTAATTAAATTTATTTATTTTTTTAGGTAGGAACGTTACACACAACAAAATTTGAACACAAAATCCGACGAAATTGACTGTGTCGTCAGATTTCACCTTTAAAATTATGAATTTTGATCAATTTTTTTTAAATTGATACATGACATTGTCGGATATTTGGCGACCGTCGGATATCCAACAACTGTTGTCGGATAACTAACGAAAGTTGTCGGATATTTGACATGTAAATTCTAACGGTAACTATGAGTATTGTAATATCTTCACATATCAAAAGAGCTATAAATTTTAAAAACTATAAATTATGGAAACATTATGACATGTTTTCTATACAAGCGACGGTTTGCAGAAATTATATTCTTTGCATGGACTATTTTCCTTAAAAGAATACAAAATTATTTCAATTGTTTTTGTGATTAAAAATAGTGAAGTGTGGATCTTGATTTTTTAAGATCGATAATCTTCATTCAAACTCTTTATATGAGAAAATGTCAAATAGCAATATTCATTGTCGAGACGAACAAAATTGACAATTGCTTGCTAGATTGTGGGATGGACTGAAAAGGGTGATGGGAAATGTTATTGTCCATGTAGTCAATGCAAGGGCTTTAAAAGGAGAAGAATAAATATCACAACATCCAGAAAACATTGTATGGAGCATGGACACGCTGAGGGGGGACATGAATATTGTCGATTTGTAAGTTTTGCATTATATATGTTTTTATATTGATTGCTTTTGTAAATGTAGGTATTATTTTAATATTTCTTATATTAACTAATATCTATTGATGGTTTCATGTAATTATAAAGGAAAGAAATCCTATGGCATATTGTCCAGAGGACGTGCCTTCAGAACAAGTACAAGAGGAAGATGGATCTATGAATAATGGGGAACAAGTTAATGATCATATTGGAGAAGATGATCATACTGATAAACATAGTTGAAGATGATGGTACAAATACATTGATCCACGATACATTTATTGTTAGAATGGATGATGATGATGATGATGGTCATGAAAATGATGACTTTGATAATGTTCATGAATTACCTCTTCTTGAGAAGGCATACGAACCCCTTTATGAGGGATCCAACACAAATATTCTCTATGCTATATTGTTGATAATCAACTTGAAGGTTATGAATGGTATTTCAAACACATCAGTCACACGAATGTTAAGGTATGCAATATATTACATCACATATATATGATCACGCTAAAGGTTATCACTGTTTGTCTAATAAAATTATTGTTAATTCATAAGTCAAATTAATATGGATGAAATGTGTTTCATTAATATTATTTATATATTATATTAACTAGATTTTGTATTTTTATTTGTTGTAGCTTGATAGATGAATTTTTGTTACAAACGTCAAATATTTTACCTCGCACATATCGATATTTATCTGCCACCATGAAAAAATTGGAATGGAGTTAATGGAGTATGAAGCAATTCATGCATGAATTTGAAACAGAGTATCGGGAATACGTCATATCAGTAGATATCGAACAGATCAAGTAACAAAAAAGGTTCCTCGCAAGGTTCTTCATTATATTCCCATTATTCCATGTTTGCAACGACTGTTCAGGTGCAAAAACATAGCGCAATTTATGGATTACCATGCACAGAACAGAATTCAAGATGACATTATTCGAATGCTTGCAGATGGGTCTGCATTTAGATATATGGAGGAAAAATGGCCTCACTTTAATGAAGAACCTCGTAATCTTAGGATTTATTTGGAATCAGATGGTGTCAATCCATTTGGAGAGATGATATCCATTTACTCGGTGTGGCCTATTTTTGTTATCAACAATAACATTCCTCCACGGTTGTCATTAAATAGGGAGCACATAATGTTGTCGATGATTATTCCAAGTATGTGTCTACAACTTTATTTTTTTAATGTAGTGGAATCTAGTCATTTGTCGTATTTTGTTGCATAATGTCATATATCTATATTTTTATATTTCTCTTGTGCATGGTTTATATATTTAAATGGTTGTAATAATTATATATTGTATATGTTCAAATCAATCAGGTAAGTACCAAGTTAAAGATATGAATGTATATATTGAACCTCTTATTGACGAGCTACTAAAGTTATTGAATGGCATCAATATGTATGACGTATCTAGACCAATACAACAAAGGAAACTTCAATTCAATGCAATGCTTGTATGGACAATACATGATGCCCCAATGTTAACCCATTTTTGCGGTTTGTAATTATAAGTTCCACTATAATTGCATTTATTTTTATGAACTAGTTAATCTATTATGCACGCATGTTTTTTTAAATAATCCATTCATTTTATATATAATTATAATTGACATAGATAATCCATCTCTTTATGTAGGTCTTCATACAAAGGAAAAATTTGCATGTCTAGTTTGTGGTCCTAAGATCAAATCTCGTCGTTCAAAAAGTTTAGGAAAGGAGGTGCTTGATGAGTATAGGCACTTCCTCTCTAAGAATCATAGGTATCTAAGTACTGAAAAAATATGTTCAATGGGAAGCAAGAGACTGCATTAAAACTGCGGAGAATGACACCTCAGCTATGGAAGTTGCAATATAATAGAATTAATCGTCAAGGTACGTATGAATCATAGTATATGAAATGTTATGAATTTTATTTATTGTGTGTTGTCTACTACTGTAATTTCTTTATAAACTATGATTCATGATGGTCGTTGTGATCATTTAGGCATTAATGGGCTTCCATGAGGAATGAAAATTTATCCTAAACAATTCAATAGATTTCCCTACTTTGAGCACCCACAAATTGCTCATTTGTTTGATACAATACATATAAGAAAGAATGTGACTAAAAAATTATGGTGAATATTGGATGGAAGGAGTGAGATAGAAAAAATTGTCAAGACTGAAAAATTAACAAAAGATACCTAATTTATCTGGATTGAGCACTGCATGACAACATTTGACAACCTCAAAGAGAAAACAACAACTGCCCCAGTCCTCCATATCCCTGTCAAAGATGTCCAGAGGATTAGGGGTACGCCAAGCATGGGCGCAACCCTCCGTCTCGGAGAAGAAAGAGGAAAAATCAACCACCCAGTCAGAGGCCAAAAGGAAAATCAAATTAGACATCGATGACAATGAGGTTGTATCCGAGACTTTGGTAAAAATAAAACATTCCAGAGACGGCTCCCATCAGGAACCTATGGGGACATTGTGCAGGTTCACGTGGTAGAGTAGAAGGCTGAGGCAATAGACAAAATCCAAGGAGGATAAGAAAAAAGAGAATAAAAAGGAAAAAAAATAGGAAGAGGAAGAATGGACCATACCCCAAGACCAATCATACTATGAGGATAATGGGGCAGAACAGGGAGAACCTTTTATACCAGAAGAAGAAGATACACCACTCCATAACCTTGCAAATGAATAAATACAAATTAAAAAGGAGATAGGCTAACCAAGGCACTGTCCAAGTTAGAAAAGGTTAGGGAATAGATGAAAACCATGAAGATTGAGTCACAAATCCATAAAGCCTGGACTGCAACATCAGCTGCACCCCAATTTATGAATGAGAAAACATAGATTTTAAAGATGCAACACATAGGCCAATTAAAGAAAGCAGAACAACAAAACCAGGTATTATAAGAAAAATTGAACCAAACCCGAGAATTGTTGGCACAATAGGACCAATGGATCTCACATCTAGAAGCCACCCTGATCACCTTCTCAAAATTATATGAAGATATTGTCGGGACTAGACCTCCATCCCGGATTTATGTGTTATACCTTAAGGAGAAGTGGTTTCATTTCCAGTTATACAGATTGAAGAATCACTTAACCATGGAAATAACCACCCCAAAGCAATTTGTAGTTGCTTCCCTAGAGAGCACATGATTTGATAAGGACTAGTTGTGTGAGTTCTTTCTTCACAACCTGGTCATGCGTAATGCACCCAATTGGTCACCCAATCATTATATGGGTGACTTCCATCTCAGGGCATTGTGTTCGTGGATGAACCATGAGATAGATAGGTCACAAGATGCTCACCTCTACTACATGAAGGAATGGGAAAATGCACTTTGGGTAAGAGCCGAAGCCACACACCCAGAGAAGGTGGTCCACGATCATCATGCCATAACATCAGATGAGGATCTGATCCCCATCCTCCTCAAAAAACAACAAGAAGCCATCGATCATTTTGATAAGACCATACAAGGCACACTCGGTGAAGTACGAGAGGTCATAAGTGATAGATGGAAGAGAATTTCAGGAGACCTAAAGAAACGTGAACCTCACTCGCCCCTCAGACTGGAAGTCGTGATAAGCAGAAAAAGGATGTACAGGGAAGCCATGGTAAAGATCAAACTCAAGTTCATCGGAATGAAGCTGATCCCATTTTTCTTCCTTCCCCTGATAATTAAAGAGGACATTGATGAGGACAAAGAAAGAAGGAATTGGGCTAGGGAGGAACAGAGCCTAGGATATCACAGACAGGTAGGGGCTCCTAGAGTTGTTTCCTGAGACATTGGAGAAGCCATTGTACCTCAGGATGGGTCACCCAAGTATGGGTAACATATTCAAGTTCGGGGGAGATGATGAGTCCATTATATAGGTATTCCATAAAATACTTTATGCCACACATAAGCGACAAAATGATCAGAATGCACCCCTTTTTGTAGGGAAGAATGCACTTTGATTGATAATTAAACAAAGTAATTTAGTAATTAACTTTTCTTATGTTTTAGCATTTTTTATTTTATAATCATGTGAATAAATCCATGTGTGGACAGAGCACAAGTGAACTGGAAGAATAACAATGCGGAGATGCATATTGAAGATCGCAAGAGATGCAATGATCCTATTTTGTCCTAATTTGTAGGAAAGAATCCTGCTATTCAGGATCGTGATTTTCAATGTAAGACTAGGGTAGACGTTTGTAATAAATATAGACACCTGAGTAGCAGGGGGGCTATCGTACATATTTGGAAACAATCTTTGGATTTTTTCTAGTGCAGATACTTAGTTTACGATTTCTATAGTTATGATGGAACTTATGAATTTATAATTAAGAACCTGTGTTATTCTAAATCTGTGAGTTCATAAGTTTTATTCTCCTCCTGTGATGCGCATTGGGGAGGGTCCCCTCAGTGTGTAGCTTAGGATTTCTGTCTCTTTGTTACCATATTTTCATGCATTCTGTTGTTCATTCCAAGTATATGCGTGTGTAGGTTAATTTTGATACTTATTTGATGGTAAAATTCAATGTTGCGCACAAAACATATTTCTTCTATAGTTCATTAATATTGCATTTGTAGTTCCAATACACTGCATCTGTAGTCTTGTAACCACCATCCGTAATCTGTGATTCCCATATTTATATTTCCATTATTTTATACCGACCAGATTAGATCTGTGCTTTTGAATGATGATTTCTCGTTCCAACTTGAAAGATCTCTGGTTCAATTGGGTCAGATTCACATGCTTTTAGAAAATATGTACTTCGGATTTCATAGCTTAAAATTTCCTTCTTTCTTAGATTTAATTTCCTACTTTCTTAGATTTAATTTCTTGCTTTCTTAGATTTAATTTCCTGCTTTCTTAGACTTAGTTTTTATGCTTTGGTAGATTAAAAGTTTCATGTTTTCTTATATTAGGTTTTATGTTTTCCTAGATTAAGTTTCCTGCTTTTATTTCACAATTGATTGTGATAAACCTCTAGTTACTCCATCCTCATTAGAAAAACTCTCTAACATTACTTAAGACATAACAAACACCCAACGATGAAGATCCTCTCAACGTAGTGCACATATAGTGCTTAGCACCTCTGAAGTTTGTATGTTCCCTGGTTGATAATTAAAGTGAACTTCTTAAATGAATGCCCATAAAAAGGTATGCATTTCCGAATCCCACCGATATATAAAACAAAATATTATAACATATTCCATTGTAAAAACTAAAAAAAATATAGAAATATAAAATTTATATTATTTTTAAAAACATAAATTAAAAACATTTGAAATGAAAGAAACCTCACCAAGAGTTACATGCCCCCTACATCAATCCGCTCATTCATGAACCTTGTCTCCTCCGCAACCCCTTTCAAGGTGAAAGCTATGGCCATTTAGCCTGAAACTGTCAAAAGAGATTGACACCACAGTGAAGGAGGCCCAATCTGTCCAAGGATATTGATGTTGCTGCAAAGGAAGCATGCGATCCACAATGACATCAGCAAGTAAAACCGTCCTTCCTCTTATATGTAGAAAACAAAAAGAGAACATCTCTGATTTTGGGGTTTGAATTTGGTAAAAGGATTTTCATTTGGGGTTTGAATATTTCACTGCATTTTTGGAGCAGTTTACCGGTTATTTTCTTGGACATATTGTGTGCTAATTTGTGAAATTTGGACCCGTCGACTTGTTAAATTCATGCATATTGGTCACATGGAGGAAGTCGACTAAGTATCAATTGGATAAGATACAAGTTTCTACTTGGTGTGGGCCAAATTCCCATTGATGGAGCCTTCGATCCGTGAGGGATTTACCCCCCAACCACTTTCACTATCTTGTCTTTTCTCTTCTATATCGAAACTAGGGTTCCATCCATCGGTATTTACCTCTTGGCCAATCCTTGAGTCAGTCAAATTTGTAGTGAAATATTCATCCAACCACTCACTTAATCCTTTTTTTGTGGTTTTACGTATGGACATTCCATGCTTTTTTGAGTAAGTTCCCATGAATGCTGGGGAGTGCAAGGCTTATCCTCCACAATGATACATTGCTCCTTGTTGCAATCACTACCCTAGCCTCAATTTTTGTTTGATGTTGGACAATCTACATTCCACACATTGATTTCCCTATCCAGTTTAACTAATTCTCTAGATACAGGTTGGTATAGAGGTATTTTTCTATCCAAGGGAACAATATTAGTGCCTGTTGGTTTGAACCTCGATGAAGTATCACTTCTTTTGTATCCAAACTGCGAAGAATTGTTCTTAGTTTGTTTCCATATGTAAAACTATGTGTTTTTATCCCATGTATCCTAACCTTACTGTCTAAGGATGGTATATTTCTCCATGTTATTAGTCTGACCAATAAATGGGAAAGTAATTGAATACCATTCTTGTTAGGAGTGTGTGTGTAATGTGTGAAGTTTTCAAAATGAAAAAAGAATAAGTGGACAGATTCTAGGTGTGCATATGAGTGAATAGGAAATGATAGGCCATTTTGGAAACAAAGGGATGAATTTGATTCATAAAAGAGCCAAATCACTAAATGGGCTATCCCTTATCTCAAGCTTACATATATTTATACAACTTGATAGAACACATTGCATCCCAATGCCACTATCACCAACAAAAGCAGCACTAAGCCTCTCCAAACACTTTACATAAGTACTAGACAACCAAAAGGCCTTGTTTTTAAGCATACCACTCAAAGACAAACATTACAAACTTTAACAATAATGAACAATAGCTCCAAACCCTTCATATGGGGGTTTCTTTTTCGCATGATTTATTTTTTGGGAATCCATTATACACAAGCAAAATTGAGTGAGAAGTAAGCATTTTTGTTTCTTGCAATAGTGACCAATGTTGCATTTGTTGTTTCACGATATAAAATCATAGTACAGAGGTGATCCTAGGATAATACCTTAAAGTATTCATAAGTCCTTCCTCTATCATAATGACTTAATCATTAGGTATGATGGAAAAACATGCAATTCCTACAAATGTTTTCAAGTTGAGGAGACGATTTCAAGCCCTTTATCTTAATTTTAATCCAATACATGTAGTTGCTGACAGTTATAAGCCTAATGTGTAGCCAAGATAAAACTAGAATTTGAGATACAACTAGTGAACTTCCTAATAGCTTGGTGGGATATCTTGAGTGGGATAGATTGGTGGGATATCTCCTTGGATTCCCATACAATCCTCTCTTACACCTTACACAGCCCTGCAATTACAAATTGTAGAACTTGTGTGCCCTTCCCTCCATTTGCACACCATACAAAACAGAGATTAGAAGTTTGAATTGTGTTCCAATCCTAATAAAATTGTGTTGGAGTGTGATATCCTTAGATGGGAACAACTATTGGATTATTAACATATTTATTTCATTGTAGATTCAATTTGAGCATGGGCATGTGGTAGCATCTTGTCTGAAGGAAAAGGTTTCTCAAGCTAAAAAGCAGAAAAATAACAAAACCACTTAGTGAAAATACTAAGAGTCAAATCATTCTGGATGGCACAAAAAAGGGTTCCATGGGAATCATAGCTTCTATAAATGACCCTAACCTCCCCACAAAGAAATGTGGTGTATAAATTGATATGGTGATGAGTTAGGAGTCAAACCCTTTACCACTTATCTAATATATAAAGAAGGAATAATGATTATTTACTATGCCATTGATCTAGGCCTCAATTCAAACAATGCAGCACAATTTCAGGCATTAGTATGAGGTTTAGGAGTGGCACTTAGCCTTTTCCTAGAGGGTGATTCCACAATAGTAAATAGTTCAATTAGAAAAGGATCAACCCCTCAATGGTGTCACTGCCATTATTGAGGAGGCATGCAATCTTAAATCTCACTTAGGCAATACTTTGTCCATTCATTGTTTCAAGGAATGTAACAAGGTGGCTAAACATGTGCCAAATAAAGGAGTTGATGTCAATTTGAACATAATATATTGACGACTCTCTAAACAGACCATCTATTTGAGAGCATCTTTCTGATTGTAAAATTTTCAAGTTTATATAAAATATGAATTTTTCCTTTGGAAAAAAAAATAAAAGGTTGGAAATGTTTCGAGCATGCCCCATTCAAGGGATAATTCATTCAAACCATAGAGGGGTCAATATGGAGAGGTCGGTTGTTACTATTACTTGTGGATTTGTTTGGTCCTCATTACGAAGAGAGAATGCCATGGATTTGTTCAAGGTCCTCAAATTGGTGTGGCACCCCTTAACCTTATCATCAACCAACTTCCTCATTTGATACATGCCACCCCTAATAGGATCCTGCAATCATTATAGATATTGGGCGTGCAGCTCTTGGTGAGGTTTGTTTCATTTTGTTTTGAATTTATGTTTTTAAAAATAATATAAATTTTATATTTTTATATTTATTTTTATTTTTTATAATGCAATATGTTATAATATTTTGTTTTACATATATTTTAATATTTTGTTATATATATATATATATATATATTAATAATTTTTTATCTTGTTATTATTACATTATATCTTATATTTATATATTATATTAAATTTCTCAAAACAATACAAAACCCTCTAGAAATTACCTTTGTCCATGAGTGGGATATAAGTACCATTAGAAGGTTCTGCACAAAAGTGATGGGTCTTTGGTCTTTGGACCAAATTGAAACTTCTAGGGAACTTGTCTCTAAACTAGGCCTGAAACCACTAGATAAACCCAGATCATTTCCATTTTGGTGGGATATGAGCATCAAGATAGTTCTTGTTAGGAACCCGTGTCAACCCTTCTCTTTACTATGTTAGTATATTGTTGTTGGACGCATATGCTTTGTAAGTCGTCCTGTAGTATTTGTTGATCCATAGTTTATATTAGCCCATAGTATTGACCCATAGTATTGGACGCATATGCCTTGTAAGTCGTCCTGTAGTATTATATGTGCCATGGTTTTGACCCATAGTATTGGGCGTAGACTTAGTATATAAGTGTGTGTTGAGGTCATTGAAGGCACACTGAAGTTAATTGTATTGAGCTTTCTCAAAGGAGGTTGCCCCCTCGAAGTGGCCCGTGATCAATATAAAAGTGATTCTGAGTTCTATTATTTCTGATATCTCGTGTATTTTCATTAATTAATTATTGGAGGTTTTTCACAGTTCTACATATTGGACATGAGAGTTGGGACCTTAACCATGGTCAATGGAGGAAAATAAGGGTAGTAGGATCTAAATTACTCTTCTAGAGAATATAGTAATGAAACCTTGAACCACTACACAAACCCTCTAGATGGAATATTTGACCTTAAATTTAATGAAGTAAGGGCTCCATTATAAATTTTTAGAGACATGGATGGGTCTATGGACCTTTACCATGGTCATTGGATAAAACAAAGTGTCTTAGGAAGTTAGGACATGAATGCCACTTTTTCCTTTATTTTACTCGATATACTCTATTTCAATATTGTTTAGTTAAGAGGGTATGATTGAGAAATCAATACATTTTCTAGCCATGTGGATGGATTTGTGGAATTTTCCTTCAAGAATTGACCTTACAAGGATCTATTTCATATTTTGACCTTATTTGACCTTAAATCTTTCTGGCAGGTCAAATAAGAGGTAGTTACAAAGAGCTATTTCATATAAAAGGTAGTTACAAGGAGCCATTGCATATATTTGATATTATTTGACCTTCCATCTCTTTGGCATGTCAAATAAGAGGTATTCACAAGGAGATATTGCATATATTTGACCTTATTTGACCTTCCATCTCTTTGGAAGGTCAAAGAAGAGGTGGTTACAAGGAGCTATTGCATGGATGCATGGATGCATGGATGCATGGTTACCCCACATTGTCATGATTTTATATAAAATTGGCATCCAATATGGTAGTTTAGATGTTATATTACTCATACTCTAGATATCGAGTGTGCTTGAGAGACTCAAACCTTGATTCTTTTCCAAATTGTGTGCCAACCATTATGGGAATTAATGTATGAGATTTGTTTGTTTAGTGTCCAACTCATTCCCATGGATGATATACCTCATCACACATATACCTCACAATGACCATATGATCCATATGGACCCTTCTTCATACAGTGATGCTGAAATTTCAGGTTATTTGGAACATTTGTACATTTGAGAGAGAGATGACTGGTTGTACCTTCCCCACCTTGGTTGATTTACTTTTGGTCCTTACACCTTGTTTTTTATTGGTCTTGTGGTACCTTCTCCTTAGCGTGTGGCTAGTAGGGTCATTTCACCCATATTCAATTGTTTGTACCACCCTTTAATGTTTTTGGTCCTTTAGGTACTATGGTTGATTGTCCCCTACATGACCCTAGTACCCACTTATGATTTATGTTATTATTTTTGACACCCTTTTACTTTATTATGTCCCCGAAGGGGATCATAAATGTATCGCCAAGAACCTATTATTTTGTAGCGAGAGGGTATAAATTTTTCCTACTCTCTATAGTTTGGTAATGTGTTATATTATCTAAATGATTTAAAGTTATTTGTTTAAATTTGGATTGGTGTAGGTGGATGACGTGTTTTTCCCTTCCGGGAGGGGGAAGCGGGATGACATCATCACTCACCTGCATTGCATTAAAGCTGGTGCTGTCCAAAGCAGCCAGTGCTTCAAAGTACTAAGTGGAATATCATTTATTCAATAGCTACAATGTAGGTGCACATGCCTCCCTCTCCCTACTGGCCTACCCTAGCTCTTGCATGTTGTACACATACCTCCCTCTGAGTTGCGCTTCATCCATTCCAGGCATACATGCCTCGATATCTTGGAGGGCTCCCTAAAAGAGACTCGTCCACGAGGCTATGAAAGCTAGAGGCCATGAAAGGGGATTTATCACCTCGGTAGTCATATATCAGAGGCTACGATTCTACATAGCAGACTCTACTAAGGTAAAAATATCCATTAACATAACGATTCCATTAGAGGCTATGATAATCATAAATTCTGCGTTCATATGTGAGAGGTTATGATTCTACACAACTCAGTACATCAAGCAATGAACAATATGTTATGTTGCGAAATCATCCATACTGTGAACTGATATTGTTTTCAGACTCTTTTGGACAGTGCTCCCGACATTTTCTGATGCATTTTTTTAGAGACAATTATTTTAAGCTGTGTGGATTCCTAATTTCAGCAATGGAGTTTGCCATCAGACACCAAAATGCTTTCATGCCGGGTTATGAGAGAACAAAAGAAAGAAAATTCATGCACTATTCTAATCTTGAGGGTATATTATTAGTCGGGAAAGATTTTTCGTTTTCTACTGTTCTAGCGAAGGCATTTGGATCTGCATTTAACATAATTTCCATATCTCTGGACAGCAGAGGTCTTAATTTCTTGTTTATGCAGTTTATTTTCGGTTTGATAGATTATAAACCCGTTCAATTTGTTCTCAGAGATGCAGTACGCTGCTCTATTCTTTCTCACATATGGCGATCTCTCTAGAATTTGACTCTCAACAATTGTAAAGGGCTAAGCGATTTGAAAATATTTGTAGTCAACCTCAATTATTTGAATTTGAGAGGGGTTTGGTACATAATTCAGTGTGAGTGAGCTCCCTACAGCTGTAGACCGTCATAGTATATAGTTGTTCCTATATGTCCAGGTTGGAACTTAGTTCTTGCCAGGATGTACATTTGTCGATAATGGAGAATACACAATTTTCAACCATAAAGTTGTTGAAAACATTACTCTTCATTACACCAGTGCCTCATCTATGGCAGTTTTTCCTCCCTCAAAGGACTCTATCTCTAAGGTGAATGTTTTGAGGTTAAGCATTTAACCTTCCATGTTTGAATTATTATTAAGTATCCGGATAGTTATCATTCATATTTTAGTGCATGGTAGGAGACGGGGCAGCAAGACTGATTATCATTAGGGATTATTACTCACAAAGTCATTATGAGCAAGTAAATGTGAGCGGATTGTAAATAACATTATAAGTGTACAGTTTCCCAATGCATGTACCCATCCGCTGCTAGCACTGATTGATTTTTATTTATTATAGGGACCTTAAATCACATGGTCAGGAAATTCCTACCCCAGGCCCCTGGATTTCATTGCGGTTAACACTCTTTGAAACATGTGAATGTTTAATCTTGTTAACTCTTTTCCCCACTAGGACTCTGTAGCAGGCGTAGACTTAGGGTTAACTAGGGTTTTATGTTATGTTATTATTTGCTAGTAATTCTATTCTTCTGGTGTAGCTCTGCCACAAACATGGGGTGATACATAAGGACCTTAAGCCAGAGAATTTCCTGTTTGAGAACAAAAAGGAGAATTTTCCTCTTTAAGGCCATTGATTTTCGATTATATGTATTTAGCACTCAACAAGTTGAGCTAGCCCATCGGGCTAAGAATACCACATTGATACCTAGGTGTTAGTGCTTTTTTTTTTTATGATAAATAATATAAAGTTTAGAACACATAAAAAAATTATAACAATTATAACATCTAACTATTCCAATTAAAAAGTAAGAAATAAAAATTCTTTTCTAATATTTGTAATATTTAATTTAATATATTATTTTTATGAATTTTAATAAATGTTTATTTATTATAAATTAATTAAAAATCATTTAAATTATTTAGTAGTTATCAATTTATATATAATAATATATAAAATAGATTAATATTATTAACAATTTTTAAATGTATATTTGTAACATACCAAGTTTTACTCACTAGGTAAAACCTGATAAATAACAACAAAAGGTTTCCACGATGAAAATTTAATATTTAACTACTTTATTGTTAGAACAATCTCCCAAATAAATTTTTCTTTGACATGCTTCCATAATTAAATGATAATCCAAATATTCAATATGCCCAAAACATAACACCACTCATCTAACTTATTATTCATATTGTCACTCCTTTACTTGATGATATAGACTTGAACTTGTCAATACATCCATCATAAGAACCCGAAAGGAAACAATGATAAGACATTTATATTATGAATAACGCCATCATTTAAAAAAATAACACACTTACGAGATACCAGAATAACATTGAACCTTAATAAAAGCAAGCGATCATCATAAATAACATTGGAACGCAATTAGATGCAACTCACCATATTAATAAAATAATACTCGCAAAAGGGACACATGAAAGAGAGACCTTTTTAACATGGTTCACCCACTCTTGGGCTACGTCCACAAAGGTTGTTTTTATATTATTTTTCGAAGGTAAAAGACTAAAACTTGCAACGCAATTCTTGCGATGTCAAAAAAAAATAGAGGATCTTAAAACAACGAGAGGCTACTCCTTGCCCTAAGAAATAGCTAAACATTTCTAAGGCATAAACTTTAACTCAACCAATAGTTTCATCCTTATCATAAAAATATATAGATAGAGATCTTATAGATGTTAGAGATAAAAGCTAAGTATTCACCTACTTTCTTTATACTCTTATTTAAAAGAACAAGGGTAAAATCCCCTTCACCTTAATACATTGGCCTCATTTACAAAATGTAAGAACCAAGTATTAACATACTTTCTTTAAAACTCTTATTTAACTAAGCATGGTTCTCCTCTTTATTTCTATAATGATCACAAGGATTCAACGTATTTAAATGTCATGGCTATCATACATTTATATTCTATGTAATTCGATCACATCAGATTTAATTTTAATATACTTTTATCTTTACTTAAGGGGTTCATAAATAATCTTAACTATTTCCTCTAAATATCATGTATAACCAATTATTTAGATTTGGGCTAATTTAACCACAAAGGAACATTTTGGAATATGCATGCACCCTCTCTTCCAACTTGAACAGCTACAATGTTTGTATACATATTCAAAATCTAAGGAACATATTTTAATTCGAAATAATTGTAATATAAATATATAATTTGAACTAATCTCTCATGTCCCTTGATCTTAACTATATATATATAATTTACCATTATAGCATATAATTACCATTTATATAGCTCGACTTGAGTCGACTATAATATTAGACAAAATATAAATATTTTGCCCTTAATCATAACTTGAACTTTAATTTCTCGCTAAGCATACACCTTATCGCTTCTCTTCCTAACTATCTAAAGTATGATCATTTTCCACTCTTAGGTATGATATAATTTATAGGGAAAATGGAAAATCATTAAAAGCATAAATTACTAATGCCCGGATTCATGAGATCTCTCTCTAGAGATCGAAGTATTAACTAGAGGGGAGTGGGGACTGTTACGTGTAAATTGGTAGGATAACTACTTAGTTAAACAAGGGGACAAAATGCCCGAGAAAATCTCGCAGGATATTCTCCTCCACATTCTCCATAACGATTTAAATGGGAGAATCCTCAAGGTGTTCTTACGTCTTAAAACTCACAAATAAAATATATTTTCCTCTCATAAATGCCCATCCCGTTTAGGCGATGTGGCGATAACTAAACCAAACCAATCTCCATGAATCGAGGGGAGTTGTCCCCTCTACCATTCACATACCTCTTGTTCTTTAATTTCTTTGAGTGTGCTCCAATATTATATATATATAAATAGTGTAGGGATCAATTTTCCTATGAAGGTATTTAGAAATCTATGGATAGTTGTACAATTATGCTCTTTTTGTTACACCACATAAAGGTGGTATTTTCTCTTATAAATAATTATATAGGATTTTAGCTATAGGGATTATCATCCCTTACTCTTTTATTCCTTATAAATTTAATGTTAGGGAATTCCATGTTTTGAACATATAGATAGATAGATTATAAAAGATATCTTATCATTTATCCATCTTGATAGCTAAACATATCATGACTTTGTAATATAGTTATTATCATTGTTTTAGTAACATATATATGGTATTGGTTTATAAAAACATAACCTTAAGTGTTTCGTGTATCTAATATATAAGTATAGAGTAATATATTCTTATTTCCTTAAGAATTACTCTTTCTTTACTTCTAGAAATCTTCTAGGGTAATAAACATTCTATCTTTAAGGAGCCTACTAAAGCACTATATATATATAGGCATCTCTTTCCTACTATGATTATTTATTATCATACGTACATGTTAGACCTTTATTAGGTTTAGGTTAGGAGCATATTAATTAAATAAGCATATGTTGATCCTACTTAGGTGAACACTATATAGTTCTTTATGAATCCAATGGACGTCATCAGTTTCCTTAATAATAGTTCCTGAGTTGCGAGAATCATCCTGTCCTTAATAAATATATTCCATGGGTTTCATGCCACCAAGTTCTTCCCCATGGATTTAGTTGTCGTCGTTTAGTTGCGTCTCTGCCCTCAACTTCCTAATCTAGCATTACCACTTAGGAACAAATATAAAAACATGTTTACAAGGTTTACTAGTGGGGCCTTGGCCTTGAGCTCCTCACTAGAAACCGTACAATAATCAGTTACACTTATAAAATTTACTATACTTAAAGGAGGGATATTACAATATTAGAAAAATGAGCACTACACTTTAAAAAATAATTACTCTTACTTTATAATTCTTTTGGTTTTTACAATGAATTAACCATTCCACTCAAATACAAACTACAATGTTTTATTGTTGTGGTTGGATTACAACACAATGTTTTTAATGGCATTATAGTGTTTTCCATATTTTACATCTTGATTACAATTTGATTTATTAATAAATTGATTATAATTTGATGATAGGTGTTTGTAATGTTTCTTATATTTGTAATTATATTTAGTAATACAATTTTAATTTAATAAGATAATGTAATAATCAATAAACAAAAGTGGATATTTTATTTTATTAAAAGTTATTATAGTGCTATGTAGTTAAGGTATCCAATGTTACATTGTTTTCATTGCTATGAAATGTAATTTAATTATCTTTAAACTAAAAGTGGTAGAGACTAGCTACCATTTAGCACTTGTTAATTAGAAAGGACGATATAATACAATTTAAATTGTTATGAATTTTCATTGTTTTTTTGTTGTCTAAAATATTAACGAAATGAATAATATTAACTATATTAAAAAATGTAACTAAATTTTCAAGATTGATATTAAAAACTAATAAATTGAAAGAAAGTTTACTTCCTTTTAAGTCTCTATAAGCATACTTGATCTAAGTTGAAGTTGAATCCATACTAAATCCTTACTAAAAAATTATATGCATATGTAGGACATCAAAGTAGATGGCCTCCATGGCATGTGACATTATAGTCTTGCCATTAATGGAGACCATTTGCTTTATATGAGCAACACTTGAACATTATCATGAATAAATTTTTACTTTCATATGGACCATAAAAGTAGATCTTTTGGTTTAGACGTGTAGCATGTGTCTTAAAATGCGGTTTAAAAAAGGCTTTGAATGGTTTTAAAATTTTAAGAATATGTGGTTTACATTTTGATGGGTGTGATTTATACTTTTTATAAGTAAAAAAGAAGTAGTTTATCTATAAATATAGCTCTGAGAAACATGATCAATATATTGTTTTGGAATTGGGTTCAAGGCAAATGTATTTTGGAATTGTTATTGGTAGGAATCCCACAAAGTATACACTTTATCCGAGCAATAGTCTCCATGTTGTCACCAAGGGAGAACATTCTTTCCTTTGATGTTAGAAATAATTTTCTTCATATTATATGTGATTGCATCCAATTGGTACCATGGTTAAACATGTTCCCAATAGTTAGGCTGCATATTTCTGATGTGGATCGCTCAAACATAAATGATAAGAAAATGTAGAAATGCGACTTTTTAACCTTTTCTCATATTTCAAAAAGTTGCATCAAATCACTTCGTTGAGCATTATTTTGTTTTAAGTTGATTTATGATATAGCTAAACACCATGCCATATTATATAAGCATGTTGCAAGGTGCATATGGTATCCATGTCGAAGAAGAAAACGCTAATGAGTCTAATTCATATCATTATGGTATCCATGTCGAAGAAGAAAACACGTTAATTATTGTAATTCATATTTCCAATTTTAACAATAACAATGATGCTACATAATAGTAATATTAGGTCATATAGATGCTTAATTGACAATCTGTTTAGTATTTTTTTTCTTTCCATTTTTTTCCAGCCACCATCTTAGCAAACACATTGTACACTTATCTAGCGCTATTGCAATTACATTTTTTGGAGAGCTAATACCATTATCATGTCAGCAATGGAACATGACAAGATATTCTTACTCCTCCTACAACATTTCCTATCTTGCAGCATCACATGGAAATGGAAATGTCGGCAACATTGCCACCATGTGGCTCTTGTTTGTTATTTTATTATTTTACTTTTAACTTTTAATTTTTAATTTTAATTAGATTTTTTTTGTATTAAGTAGTTAAGACTTGTCCTGTCAGACAAAATTGTTGGTGATAAGATCTGTGTTATTTTGTTAAGCTTTTACTTGCACTAAGAATTTTGTTGTAATCATTCTTTGTTCTTTATTCAAATTCTATTATGAATGTAATTGTATTTGTTTAACTACTATTGCATACAACCTTTCTCTCTCTCTCTCTCTATCGATATATCTATATCTATATATCTATATCTATCTATATCTATCTATCTATATATATATATATATATATATATATATATGGTTTGTACTTACTCTTTAGTAGGGTCAGTGGGTTCCTAGTGTTGGATGACCTCTAAGAGGTACAATTTTGAATGAAAGTAATATTTCTGAGTATAAAACAAGAAGTTTCCACATTACGGTGTAATTATGCTAAGCCTATCTTCTTTACTCATGTTAATGTTGATTAACTATTGTTAGTAATTACATGTTACTGAAGATTAATTTAACACAATGAGCCAACTGGTAGTGTTAATGTGGAAAAATCGAAAGAGATGAAAATTATGTTTTGTTACTGTTGTACTATTTAGTTTCAGTACTTGTTTATTAGATGTAATAAAAGAAAGGATTTTACATACCACCATTCATATCCTAACACCCAAGGGTGTTTGCCTCTATGGATTTTCTAATAATATGACATGACCCATGGCATAATTTTCTCATGCAAGGGAATTAATTCACCTTAGAGCACCATATGATCATCCTCTTTTAGAATTGGGATCACCTTTTCTCTTTTCTTTTATCCAAATCTCAAAGCATATTCCATTACGTTATGTCTACTTTTTTATATCCAAACCTCAAAGCATATTCCATGATGATTTCAAACTATGTCTCACATAGTTTAATGTCATGTCCCAAATTTGGAATTGGGTCACAATGGCCTAATCACATTAGCCATATTCATTAGAGTTTGTAAAATTGATGTTAAGGGTCAAATAATTGCCAAGGAGGAAAATTACTAGTTTCCTAGGTTTGGGGTGGAAGCTTTGGGATTTGGAATAAGGGGGATAATAAATGATGTTTAGACATTAGAAGGGTTCAAGTATTTAATAAATAGAGTGAATAAAGAAATTCAAGAGAAATCCTAAGTGACAAATGGTTTTGGAGACATATGGAGGATGTGGGACCCACACTAGCTTGATTTTTCATAATACATGGTATCTCTCTTTTGCAAATTCGAATTCATGGGAATGTGAACACTCTTGGGTGAGTTGGTAAGTCATAACACATGTCATTGAGCATATTAGGTCGAATTTGGAAGGATTGGTAACCTCCATGGAAGATAAAGAGTCAAAGTGGAAGTTTGTGGACACTTGGGCTAGATTCCCTAGCCCCTATGACACCAATGATGGAGCATCTATGACAACTATGACAAATTGCAGACCTGACCTCTGACATCTGACCACTATGACATGTCAGCCCCAAAAATAGGCTCAAAGAAGGCGAATTTGGGAGTTGGAGAAGCCAAAGAGACTCAAAATCGAATTTGGGAGAAGATGGAAGGTTGGAACTAGGAGACAAGTGGCAAATGTGGAATATTTCCTAAATGAAAATCTATTGAATCTATTGAGAGGATTTCGACCCTTAGAAGGCTAATGTTGGTTATAAAATGTAGAAATGAAGTATGAGAATGGCTTTTGATCATTTGTAGAATTTGCAATTGCATTTGTGAAGAGGGAGAGCTAGTGGATGACTAGTTTCTTGCCTTAGCCAATTTCAAGGGTGAAAGATTCCCATCCAAGTTGGAAATTGGAAAGGCCACTCAGACCTTTCATTTGGAGCTTTAATGGAGTCTTTATTTGCAGGTGTAATCTACAGGGAAGCTCATGGTTTCTTCTATTGCAGTTCGCTCCTTCAACCATTTCCAATTTTGATGGCATATTCTTGATCCTTGAGGGACGACGTTTTTGGTGAGCTATTGTACTCTTTGGGGGAGCTTCTAATGCCCCATTTCTTTTGTAATATGAAGTAAATACTCTTTTCTTCATCTCCAAAAAGTTTCAGGTCGAAATTCCAAGTAGAAATGTATAAATCTCATTTTTAATGGAAGAACAATGCCATTTCCCCACTACCTTGTTGTGAGCCAATGTATTGATGATGATTTCGAATGAATGGATGATTCTCTAATATATTTGTGATAAATATACTGCCATGGATGTCTTATACAAGTTTTATGTACTTTACTTGAGCATTTGAAGCATTTTTACTCAGTTTAATTGCATTGGGAGAAGAAATAGTGCCATTTCCCCAAGGGTCGAATTGGGGATTTTTGCAGTTGAATGGGAGAGGGTGAGAACAGTTGTAATAAACGATTAATGGTGCATATGAGAACTTAATAACATACTTAAAACATTACATACCTCTGTTCATAAATTTGAGTGGGTTTGGAGGCATTTAGGAAGCCATTTTCAGTACTTACTTTAGGGGGATTTGAACCCCAAATTACTAGTAAAATTGCATACTTGGTCCAGAATATTAAGAGAGTTTGAAGAGGTCTTTTGGTGGACATATGTTGTCCCTGAACATCATATTCAATTCATAATATCATTCATAAACCTTCCTTGAAGATTTGAAGGCATTTGGAGTCAATTTGAGACCTAGAGACCAATACTAGTCAAAGGGAAATCACTAGTAAAGTTACCTACATTGACAAGAATTGAAAGAGTATTTGCAGAAGTGTTTTAAAGGTACAAAGGAATCCATGAAACACATATTTATGTTCTAATATCATTCATATACCTTCTCAGAAGATTTGGGATCATTTGGGGCAAATTTGGGATCTAGAGATCGAAACTAGTCAAAGGTTGAACCAAGGAAAAAAGTGGAAAATTGCAATTTTAATAAAATTCCTATCAAGGGACATTAAATTTAACAACACAAAGGCTTGAAATTTTGATGATTCCTTCTTATACGAACTCGAGGCATTCAAAAATTATTTTTGGCCATTTTTTCCAATTTTGAACATGAAAGACAGTTAAAGGAAAAATCCATTACTAATCAGCATATGCATTTTCAAGCTTGGTGGAGGCATGCTAACTATGTATGATGATAGTGGAAAATGCATGCCTTAATGCCTTGTAATTTTCTAATATGAATTATGCATACCCAACAAGCTCCTATTTGAACTTTTTTCCCATGGTGCAGGTAGAACTAAACAGGTATTTGTCAGATCTTTCTTCCTCGAGAGAGGAGATTTTAGTAAGACTAAATGAAAGTGAGACATCTAGTAGGTCTACAAGAGTTATATCAACTAGATGTTAAAAGATCAGAAGAAAGTTCCATAAACACATGGAATGTTTTCTCGCTGAAGGGGGGTTATGTTCCTATGATGATGAGACAATAGGCGACATCAAGCCTCCCTTGAGGTACAAAACTCTAGTGAAACAATGGGTACCCAAGGATCTTCCTCAACTAAACACATATTTTTGTGTGAACGAGAGGATATATCAAATTGCACCATTGTCATTACATGGTTTGGGGTTGTTTTGCATGGATGGCATAAAGGTTGGTTATGACAGATGTAAAAAATTGATGGAGTATGTTGTACCCTATTACAACTACAAATATTGGATGCACCTGGTCCAATATACACGAAGTATGCATGGATATGGATTGCCAGCAAATTATTTACAGCTGAAAGACAAAGATCAAAATAAAGGAGCAACGTTGTACATTGACGGAAGGCCAAAATCTATAGGGAATATTCCATTTTTTATAAACAGTACACAACCAGGGTCTATAATTAAGTAACGCGATTGCATATTTGAGGGGCGTGAAGGAAACCGTGTTTTTGTATGTGCCATTAAATCAATAGATGCAGGGAAAGAGTTGCTTATTAATACAAATTTGAATCGAGTAGATACAAACATGGTTACTATGGGAGTGGTACATCTAACAATTTACCCAACCTTTTATTAATGAATTTAACATATTATGTATTTTTCGTTAGTCTATTGTTATAATTTCGTTAAAATTTTCTATATTTATTTCGTTGGGTAGTGATTGGGGCATCTCTCGGGAAGCTGGTAAGAGGAGTACAACTTCGTCGAGGTAGCAGGTATACATCTTTGTCATAGTACAAATATAATATGAAAAATGAGTTTTTTGTTGTTGTGTCTTTTCATGAGTATATTCATTAGGTTTAATATATAATGTTTTTTATGCTTTGTTTTCTCATGAGTATATTCATTTCGTTTAATATCTATGTTTTTTTATGCAGGGTGCTATAAGGGGAACCTCCCAAGCAGTAGATGATACCGGACCTGCCTCGAGGTAGCAGGTATACATCGACGCAATTGTGCAAATTTAATATGAACAAAAAGTTTTTTGTTGTTTTGTTTTTTCATGAGTATATTCAATTCATTTAGATAATGTTATCTATATACTTGTTGCAGAGTGTTGATCGGGGAAACCACCCGACTGTTTGCAAGACGCCAACAGCCTTGGGGTAATGTGTATACCTGATTGTAATTGTACAATTTAAATACATCAACATGTATTCTTATTAATATTTTTCTGTGAGTATTTTGTTTTCATTTAGATGATTTTTCTATTTTTTCGGTGCAAGGTTCTGATCAGGGAAACTCCCTATTATTAGATCAGGGAAGGTCCCCTATAACCATTGATCTGATGAGTAGACGATCCTCGAGGTAGTAGGTATAATTCATTGGAATTTTTCAAATATAATATGGAGCATAATGTTTTTTTTGTTATGTCGTTTTCTTGTGTATATTGGTTTCATTCTGATAATTTTTTCTACTTCTTTTTGGTAAGGGGATGATCGGGGAAAGTCCCTAGTTGTGGATCAGATGACACAAGCATTGAGGAATTAGGTAAACCTAATTGTAATAATATATTATGATCGATATGTTTTGTTAATATACTTTTTTCCTTTGTCTATTTCTTTCACGTCAGTAATGTTTTATATATTTTTGTTGCAGACTAGTGATTCGGCGTATAAACCAACCTCATAACAATCAATAGATTTTGATGTGGATGAGTTGATGCGCGATGCTGACACTGGTTCTTCTCTAGACCTGATTAATATGATAGATAATGCCTTGAGAAAAATTAATGAGGATATCCTTCGTGTGCTATTCATTCATCCGTAGACATATGAGATTAGAGCCAAGGTTGATGTTTTGGTAAAGAGATCACATTCATTGAAAGTAAGTTGCAGAATCCTGAATCATAATATAAATTCATTTAGTACTTTATAATTTCTACTTGTATGATGGTGAACTTATAAAATATGGTTTGTATTTACAAGATTTTTTGCAACCACACGCTAGTGGTCAAGGTGGTGTTGGCCTTAGTGATGCTCCTGGAGAGTCGTCACATGAGAAAACGACTCCACATACATCTCATGTGCCATTTTTTCGACTGAACAATCGAAAACACATTTTGTGACACCCCTGAGGCCAACTGTGAGTGCATCCACTAGTGACCAGCACACACCAAATTGTGCAGAAGAAGGGGTCGATGCGGAGCCTACTAGTATTGATTTTGCCGAAGCAACATTTCCTGGATCTTCCTGTGTCATTAGTATGGGTACAATATAGATAACATTTTTGGTGGATGAAGAGCTTGTTCCAATAAATATAGAGAAGATCCTAGGTAATTATACATTGTTTAAGTTAGTGTTTATAATTTGATTGTAATATAGCAATAAAACATTATTTTTAAACTAATGATAGCATGATTGTTTTGTAGGAAATTGTGTTTTTTATAAACATCTAAATGATTTGTCCTTGGAGATATTTGGGCCCACCATTCGCACAAGGTGGGATAATGTCACCTACCCAAATTTTGAGACTTATTATTTTTTTTGCAAAAACATTATGTTAAATTATAATTACAACGTTTTGTAATTATGACCAAATTTGGTCAAGGATGATTGTAATGACATATTATTATTATTTAATATATTAAAATAGGAGACAAAAACCAAAGGGAACTATTAAATGAGTGTTCACTGACCCACTAGGAGGAATGGAAGCTGTTAGAAGGCATGGGATAGGTGTCAACATTTGTACTCCACCACTAGCTGTTGGTTATGGGACAATTAACCCTAAATTGTGGCATTATCCCCTAGGTGGGTGGAAGAGAGCTGTTAGCTCATTAATGTCCAGGTTAACCACTAAAAGGCCTAAGTAGCCTAGATAAGGCAATTCGAATTGAGGAGGGAGCTCTAGATTATTTTTTGTATAAATAATTCCTCAAGTATATCAGGTGATCACTGAGAGATTCGAATAGGGAGGCTAAGTGAATGTGCATTGTGAGTCTGCTGAACTTATTCTAAGAAGGAAACCAGAGGTGCTGGTGCAGGTCTCTTTGACTGCTAAGTCTATGTGACTGGATGAACTACTTTGTTGCTGCAAGTGGATGACCTAAAGCTTCTACACATTCTTCTTCCTAGTGGTTCAGTGAATAGGCTCAGGGGTCCTAAGGCAAGTAATTTGGCTGTCTTTAGGAGTAGGTTGGGTGGAATAGGCTCCTTGGGTTGTTTGTTTCTCCTACATTCAATTAGGTTCTACTGTTTTGTCTTATTGTTTACAGTTAAATGATTTTCTGCATTTGTATATTTCGTATTTACAGTTATACAGAAGAAACTGTTTCAATTTTTGACCTAGATATGATTTTGTATAATGATGGTTAAGTAAATGAGATGATTGATTAAACAATCCTTTCTGCATTTTTCCCATATTACTTTCTGTATAGTACTCTAGTACAGAGAAGTAGAATTAATATAGATGAATGATGGGCAGAATGCCAATTGAATGATTAGATTAACACTATAATGTTTCTTTTAAATTCTGAATTCTGAATGATATATGTCTAAACTCATAAAAGGGAACAACATATCATAAAGCAAACATATAGCATTTTCTTTACTTAGTAACAAAAGTAAAACGTTTCATCTCTGCATAGGACTAGGTTTTCAAATTATTATTATCTATTTTTGAAAGCTAATACTATACATTATATTATTACTTTTTTCAACAATAAGGTGTTATATTTCCACCTATTTCAGGCATTATTATTTCTAGGAATTTAACAGCTGCAAATATTCTTTTATACAAAGTTGTTACATATAAACGATAAATAGATACTTATTATTCGCATCACTGAATATCACTATTTCATTTCAGTATCCATATCTCATATTTCGATTTAATTATCAAACTACAACTATTAAATTCAAACACTTTCATCATAGGCAGAACCCCAACAGTCTATCTTTTATTATTTAGCATTCCATTGCATACGATAGACACAGGATCGAAACCCTTAATAAGGGAAAAAAAATATTTTACAATATCATGACAGGATCATAACTAGTTTGACGGTCACATACTTAAACAGCTTATATCAAACTTTCGAATTATAAACACAAGTAAGCTAAAAACCACAGGTTGAACCCTGTACTTGTATCTAAAAGTCGAGGGTTAAGACCCCGATAAACAGGAAATATATTTCATTTACAGTAAAAACCATAGAATATATTTTGAGAGCAGGTCGAGGATTTCATCCTCCCTATGTTGCTTACAGAATAAAAGCATTGCAACATCAATGACTTCCTCAGAAGTTCGAAAGCTCCAACCATTTCAAACACAACCAACAGGTTGCAAAGAGAATCCATAAGGGAAACCACCGAGACTTACCACTACAAGCAGTATTTCCCACCTAAACTGGAGTGTAGAGCCATGGGAGTGATAGTACCTGCAAATATTACAAACGTGGTTAAACATTGCAGACAATTTCATATAAATGAAAAGAAAAATACAGAAGAAACATTACCTTCTTATTAAAAAGGAAACAGAGGCCGAATCCAACAGCTTCTGTAACAGGCTTGAAAACCCAAAGTCGTATACAACTTGTGGAGGGCAGATATTACACTCATAGCAATGGGTTCAATTATTTTAAACACTTATAGTGATATTGAAACTAGAGAAGTGGCATTCCAAGAACTATTTACAAAAGCCAAACCCTTCGACAACCAGCATAATAATTCCTGAGCTTTCCGAATATCAAAAACAAACAGGAAATTCCCATGCCTGAGCTCAGCTCTTACATTATCATCTTGTGACAATAATATTTCCCACGTCATGGGTTCAAATCACTCGAAAAACCCTCAAAAACCAGCTATCAAACCCTAAGTATTCACAGGCTGGTCGGCCTCTTCTAGAATCACTCTCGACACAATGAATGCCAAAGGAAAACAATGACTATGAGGTTTTGGTGGAGGTTTAGGGTTAAGTCCCAAAGCCCAAGAATAGTGTAAGATCAATGGTGGAGATCACGTATCACAACACCACGTATTTCCAAGCAACCACCTTATTTATGACTCCATTGATAACCATCGCCATCGTGGATACCAGCTCGGATCATGTTCAAACTAAAACACATACAGCTCGACCAAGATGGCTAATTCATCACGATGCCTTCATGAGGTAAGTACCACGATGGCAACCACTGAGGATTTCCACTGAGGTGGTAGATAAGAATAATAAATGCCAAGATTGGTTCACTATCGCCTACCAGCACATATCCACTTCAACATCAATGACCAAGACCTTACCTTACATTGATATGAAGTTTGGTAGTAACCCTTTCACATTATATATATATGTCAATATAAGTTATGCCTTAATGATGAACCATTTAGGTACCAAGTGTATGTTTGAAAGCTCACGTTGATACTTATAGATTCCTATTGTTGGTACATAGCAACCAAGCATAAACATTCGGCATATAGTGTAATAATATAGTTAAAGCATGGAAATAACACATAGTTTTCATATTGTGAATTATATTACATAGATTGCATATAGTGGAATACTATAGGATTTGCATATGGTTATTATGATAGGAGATTTCATATAATTTAGACTATATAGTTCACACTACTTGAATAACCATGAAAAATACATATAGTGTATATATTATAGTAATACACAAATACCGCACATTTAGCCTACGCTTATAAGTCATATTGCTCTTGTGCCAAACTTTAGCAACGCATGTTATCCTGTGTCAAATATTTGACACTCTATTTTCACCATTCAAATGATAAACAAAGAGGACGTATGAGTTGTTTAGTTATCAAAACAAACTATAGACGGATCGTTGTATTAGTACCTTAGAAATTTATATGCAGGAACCTTGAAGGCTAACTGAAAGTACTCTTTATGTTTATCTTTGTTTTACTTGAATTGGTGTGCCACCTTACCTGTATCTGTGGAAGAGAAAATCCAAATGCTTTAGCATAAATGCTAAGTAAGCCTCATGGTACTCTTAGGACCCCTTTAATCATCAAAAGAAGAACAACAGTTAGCGCTTGTAAACATTTTTAATTGACAGAACATTGACATAAGTATTATTAAAATATAGATAAACATCCATAGCATCTTAATGTAGATTTCGATTTCATTTCATAATAAGACGATAATCAGTACACTGTATGATAGTCACAAACTTTATTACAGCATTTATATTTATAATCAACACAAGCAAAACTAATGTCGTATTTTGTGTTAAGAAGTATGAATTGTCATTATCATAATTGTTATTAGTTAGGAGGATTATTATTTATTTTCTTTCTGCATTAGTAAATACAACTTTTAACGCTATTTTAAATTTTTTTAATTTTTGTGAATTTTCGGGATGTTACATGTGGTATCAGAGCTCATGTTCGAACTCTCATCCTGAAAAGGTCGAAAGAACACGCAACAAAAATTTTTTTATGACAGCAAAAATATTTACTAATTAAATTATTTTGTATACAGAAAATTGTTTTCTAAATTACAGGAATGGAAGGATTAGCTGAACACATAGAGGACAGATTTCGACCAAACAGTCATACCAACAATAGCACTGGATAGTATTATGAAGAAGAAGTCCATGGTGAATTGAATGACAATTCATCAGAATTGTTACGTGCCTTTCAGGAGTTGAAAGCAGAAATAAGATCTGTTAAACAGGATAATGAGAGAATTTTGAAGGCACAAGAAGAACTGAACCAAGTACTGTTCGATTGGTGTCCAACTAATGAACATGATAGAAGCGTTGAAAATAACTCCAAGATTGAAGACTTACCTCATGGAAACAAGATAAGAAAATGAAAACTGATGATGATAATAATAGTTCAACATCATCAGGAGATGCCATTGAGACACGTAAAAAGAAACGTAATTATTCAAGTGATAGCAGCGAAGGGGATTACAAACCAAAAAGAGAAATCCATAAACAGTATGAGCAGATTTTTGGGGAGTTCAAGAATATCAAACCCCCAACCTTCAATGGTGAAACTGAAAAAGGAGAGACAACTGAAGCATGGTTGTCCGGCATGAAGAAATACTTCCAAATTTATGATTATTCAGAATCATTGAAAGTAAAGATGGCCATATACAACTTGATTGAGAAGGCAGACATTTGGTGGCAGGACATCAAAAGAGTGAAGGCCATTAAGGACAAGGATGTGAATTGGAGCACTTTTAAAAGGTACTTCAAGAAGAAGTTCATATCTGAACAATATTATGAAGAAAAGTCCAAGGAATATTATGATTTAAGACTAGGAACCATGAACATGAAAGAGTTGAACAACAAATTTATGAATTTGCTAAGGTATGTGCCATACCTTGTGGAGGAGAAACCAAAGATTCAGAGGTATCTGAGTTGTCTACCTTTCAACATCAAGGACAGAATAGAGTATGATAATCCAAAGACCTTAGAAGAAGCCATGAGGAAAGCAACTTTCTGCTATGATACGAACCAGAAAAGAGAAGGGATATCTAACTGGAAAAATCATAAACCCAACAAATTTGAGCTAAAGAAGAAAAATTTCAGGTTCAATGGAAATGCAGGTTTTCAAAAGAAAAACTTTCCAAATCGAAATTTCCAAGGAAACAATCCCATAAATAATCAACAACAAAATTTTACAGCTCCGAGAAATACACCTAATGTTACCAGAATAATCTATAAAATGTTTTGAGTCCCAAGGCCCTCATTATGCTTCAAACTATCCCAATAAGAAGTGGACAACCAATATTATTCATTCCATACAAGTTGAACCTACTGTTGGAAATTTGGTAAGAGATATGCCTAGAATTAATGCAGCTCTAGACAACAGGCAAGTAGAGCACACAGGGGCTTCACTCAATAAACCGTTATCATAGCGCGTTCGTTCATGGCATATGAAACAATACCCCTAATTTCACTAAATATTGGAAAATACCTTCCAAAATATTTTTTTAACCCCCTCCCAATATGCCTTTCCAATTAAAAAAAAACCCTTATTTTCACTAGATATTGTATGTATCAATTTTTTCATTAACATTTTTTATACCCCTTTATATTTCGAGCTAGTATATTGATATGATACCCCTCTTATGACCCCACATACATTCTACAATGCACCTTGCTTCTTTCGATGTATATTGTGGATGCACATTACTTCACCCACAATGCAATTACTCAACCACATATCATTATGATTTGCAACACCTAATGGTCTAATGAAGAGATAGGATATCACTTATTGTATGTCACTAGAGCCAATGCACATACTACAACATTTGGATTGCATGTTGCAGTTCCCCAATCGTTGACTAAGCTTGTGTGGGCTAGGTATCCAAGCACCCAGGGCCTGTAACAAGCTCTAGGAGGCTGACTAAACCTCCCAAGGCCTGTAATAGGCATGAGTGGTTGGATATTCAAGCCCCCAAGGCCTATAGAGGTCCTATAACAGGCCCTGAAGGCTTGGAGCCTCCCAAGGCTATTGGTAACATCTAGGTGAGTGTTATTGGTAACAATTGGTTGTCAATGACCACTGTCTCTTAACTATGATCGACTGGAAACCCACTTCAAAACGAAACTCCTGGCCTCAAGCATGCCAGAAGACGTGATTTCCCTACGTACTGGTAAGCCCAAGCCTTGCCTCAACCCGATTTCTCATCCAGTGGTGATCCCACCATCTCCATTTGGCGGATATTTGTCAGCTTGCCCATATAAAAAAGACCTCGAAGTATTTTTGTATTTTTACATTTAAAAAAAAAAACTTTGCCACTTAATATATAAGAAATATAATTTTTAGGTTTTCATGAATATTTAATACCGTAATATGAATGAATGTGATATTATATTGCCTTCTAGTGAAGCCCCCATGGCAGAGGCAAAGCATCAAGTCTGTATGGTAGAGATTGAAGGTATGCTACAAAACCACCTTGTTTCTATTTTGATTGATCTAGGAGCTAGCCTGAGTTATATATATCCAGATATTGCAAAAATTTTAATTTGAAAACAAAAAAATTTAATAAATCCTCGTTAGTTAGACTAGCAACAAGAACAAAAAGAAAAGTATCTGATTTTCTTGAAAGTTGTGTTTTATCTATGAATTAGTTAAAGACACGAACCAAGTTAAATGTGTTACCTTTAGGATTTTATGACATCTTAATTGGAATGGACTGGTTAGAAGCACATCATGTTATTTTGAATTGTTATGAGAAAAGTTTTTCCTGTCTAAATGATGAAGGAGAAACAATAGAAGTGAAGGGTATTCCTAGAAAGACATCACTTAGATAGATTTCAACTATGCAAGTAAAAAGAGCAGTTAGAAAAGGATGTAAGATGTTTGCAGTCAATGTAGTACATGAGGAGTCAATTACAAAAGAGGACAAACTGAAACTAGAAGATATACCTATCCTAAAAGAATTTCTGGATGTTTTTCCAGAAGAGATTCCAGGATTACCCCCTAAGAGAGATCTATATTTTACCATTGAGGTGATACCAGGTGCAGTACCGAACTCCAAAGCTCCATATAGGATGAATATATTGGAATTAAATGAGTTAAAATCACAGTTGAAGGAACTAATTGATAAAAAATATATAAGACCCAGCGTGTCTCCTTGGGGAGCACATGTTATTTTGGTTAAGAAGAAGGATGGCACTTTAAGACTTTGCATAGATTATCACCAACTGAACAAGATGACAATCAAGAATCGATATTCATTGCCCCGCATCGACGATCTATTTGATCAGCTCCGTGCAACAACGATATTTTCAAAGATTGATTTAAGGTTAGGATATGATCAAGTTCGTGTGAAGGATGAAGATATTTTTAAAACAACCTTTAGAACTCGATATGGACATTATGAGTTTGTAGTCATGCCATTTGGGTTGACTAATGCCCCAACAATATTTATGTGTTTAATGAATAATATTTTGCACAAGTACTTGGATAAGTTCGTCATTGTGTTCATAGATGACATTCTGGTATATTCTAAATGTAAGGAAGAACATGAAGAGCATATGCGTATTATTTTACAAGTTCTGAGAGATCATCAGTTATATGCTAAGTTTAGTAAGTGTGACTTTCACAAGGATAAGATTCAGTATTTAGGACACATAATCTATAAGGAAGGAATTTCGGTTGATCTGGATAAGATAAAAAACATTAATGAATGGATGGTTCCTAAGGATGTGTCGGGCGTACGATCGTTTATGGGGAGTACAGGATATTACAGAAAATTCATAGAAGGTTTTTCGAAGATTGCAAACCCCATAAACTCCTTACAGAATAAGGGGAAGAAGTTTGTACGGGATCGAAAGTGTGCAGACAGTTTTAATAAGTTGAAGGAATTACTAACTACAACACCTATTCTGATAATTGCAGATCCTAATAAAGATTTTATAGTATGCACTGACGCATGTAATGACGGATTCAATGGAGTCCTAACACAAGAGGGACATGTTCTTGCATGAATCTCGAAAGATGAAAATACAAGAGAAAAATTACTCTACATATGATCTGGAATTATTAGCAGTAATACATGCCTTAAAAATCTGGCGTCAACATCTTATTGGCAGAAAATTTACTTTGATGACAGATAACATGAGGCTGAAGTATTTACTAGATCAAATGAACTTGAATGCTAGACAAGATAGATGGCCAACCTTTCTAAGTGAATATGACTTTGAAATTCAGCATTGAAAGGGTAAAGAGAACAAGGTTTCTAATGCTTTAAGTCATAATGCAAAGTTAAATTTGATTTCATCCATCAGTACATACAAAATAGATTTAAAAAATCATATTTTCAAAGGGATTAAAATGGATGAAGAATACAGAAATTTACATGAAAAGATAGCAGAAAGTAATTCTAAAAATTCTATGGAATATTTCACGTTAAAAGAAAATGGCTTGCTGCTGTACAAAAACAGATTATATGTGCCCAATGTACCAAAGATAAAAATTTTGATTTTAGATGAGATGCACAAAAGTCATTATGCTAGTCATCCAGGTTATCAGAAAACCATAACTATGTTACGGAAAGATTATTATTGGCCCAAGATGAAGGATGAAGTAGCAAAATATATAGCTAAATGCATTTACTGTCAAAGATTAAAGGTTGAACATCAGCATCCGACAGGACATTTACAACCATTACCTATACCTAGTTGAAAATGGGAGATCATAAGCATAGATTTTATTATTGGATTACCCAAGAATCAGAAACAAAATGATTCCATCATGGTGGTAGTGGACAAACTCAGCAAGGAAGCACATTTTATACCAGTAAAAACTACTTATAAGGCTCCAGATATTGCAGAAATTTTTATGAAACAATTTTTTTCAATTACATGGAATACCAAAGGTGATAGTTTCAGATTGTGATTCTAAGTTTACTGGAAACTTCTGGAGATCTTTGTTTAAAGGGTTGAATACAACCTTAAACTTCAGTACAACATTTCATCCACAAACGGATGGACAGACGGAAAGAGTAAATCAAATATTGGAAGACATGCTAAGGATGTATGTTAAGGACCATCCTGGTAAGTGGGAGGACTGCTTGCATTTAGCAGAATTTGCATATAACAACCATTATCATGCATCAGCCAGGATTAGCCCTTTTGAAATTCTTTATGGTGGGAAATGTAATACACCAGTTTCTTGGAATGACCCAGTTAATAGAGTTATTTTAGGGCCTGATTTGTTGCAAGAAATATAACTAACTGTGCAACAGGTACAAAGAAATCTTAAAGCTGCCCAAGATATGCAAAAGAGTCAAGTAGATCTTAAAAGGATTCATAAAGAGTTCCAAGTTGGTGAGCATGTTTTCATTAAGGTAAGACCGAAGAAGAGCTCATTAATATTGGGAAGCTGTGCCAAACTGACACCGAGGTATTGTGGTCCTTTCAAAATTTTGTCAAGGGTAGGACCCATGGCATATCAACTAGCTTTGCCACCAAATCTAAAAATACATAATTTTTTTCATATTTCAGTTTTAAAGAAATATGTACACGATGCTACTCATGTTATAAATTGGAATGATGTACAGGTGGAACAAGATGACGATTTTCAGGTGGAACTGGATTGTATCCTCGAAAGGATGGAAGCCATACTCCAGAATCGCACCATTGGGCATATAAAGGCACAATGGAAACACCTTATCCCAAAAGAGGCAACCTGGGAGTTGGAGAGTAGTATGCGGGTAGCATACTCAGCTTTGTTTCAGAAACACTCAGAAAATGAATGAACAACATTGAGGACGATGTTGAGACTTAAGGGGGGGTGTATGTCACCTACCCAAATTTTGAGACTTATTATTTTATTTGCAAAAACATTATGTTAAATTATAATTACAAAGTTTTGTAATTATGACCAAATTTGGTCAAGGATGATTGTAATGACATATTATTATTATTTAATAAATTAAAACAGAAGACAAACACCCAAGGGAACTGTTAAATGAGTGTTCACTGACCCACTAGGAGGAATGGAAGTTGTTAGAAGGCATGGGACAGGTGTCATCATTTGCACTCCACCACTAGCTATTGGTTATGGGACAACTACCCCTAAATTGTGGCATTATCCCCCATGTGGGTGGAAGAGAGATGTTAGCTCATTAATGACCATGTTAACTACTAAAAGGCCTAGGAAACCTAGATAAGGCAATTTGAATTAAGCAGGGAGCTCTAGAATATTTTCTGCGTAAATAATTCCTCAAGTGTATCATGTGATCACTAGGAGATTCGAATAGGGAGGCTAAGTGAATGTGCATTGTGAGTCTACTGAATTTATTCTGAGAAGGAAACCAGAGGTGTTGGTGCAGGTATCTTTGACTGCTAAGTCTATGTGACTAGATGAACTACTTTGTTGCTGCAAGTGGATGACCTAAAGATTCTACAGATTCTTCTTCCTATTGGTTCAGTGAACAGGCTCGGGGGTCCTAAGGCAAGTAATTTGGTTGTCTTCAGGAGTAGGTTGGGGGGAATAGGATTCTTGGGTTGTTTGTTTCTCCTACATTCAATCAGGTTCTACTGTTCTGTCTTATTGTTTACAGTTAAATGATTTTCTGCATTTGTAGATTTAGTATTTACAGTTATACAGAAGAAACCGTTTCAATTTCTGACCTAGATATGATTTTGTATAATGATGGTTAAGTAAATGAGATGATTGATTAAAAAATCCTTTCTGCATTTTTACCATACTGCTTTCTGTATAGTACTCTATTACAGAGAAGTAGAATTAATATATATGAATGATGGGTAGAATGCCAATTGAATGATTATATTAACACTGAAGTGTTTCTTTTAAATTCTGAATTTTGAATTATATATGTCTAAACTCAGAAAAGAGAACAGCATATCATAAAACATACATATAGCATTTTCTTTACATAGTAACAAAAGTAAACATTTCATCTCTGCACAGTACTAGGTTTTCAAATTATTACTATCTATTTTTGAAAGCTAATACTATACATTCTATTATTATTTTTTCCAACAATAAGGTGCTATATTTCCACTTATTTCAGGCATTATTATTTCTAGAAATTTAACAGCTGCAAATATTCTTTTATACAGAGTTGTTACATATATACGATAAATAGATACTTATTATTCGCGTCATTGAATATCACTATTTCATTTCAGTATCCATATCTCATATTTCGATTTAATTATCAATCTACATCTATTAAATTAAAACACTTTCATCATAGGAAGAACCCCAACACTCTATCTTTTATTATTTAGCATTCCATTGCATTACGATAGACACAGGATCGAAACCCTTAATAAGGGAAAAAAAATATTTTACAATATCGTGACAGGATCATAACTAGTTCAACGGTCACATACTTAAACAACTTATATCAAACTTTCGAATTATAAACACAAGTTAAAAACCTCACTCCTCAGAGTTACAATTTCTTTTAACCAAAACAAGAAAACGTATATAGTATCCTAAACAACTCTTTGGCCAAACCCTTATATTCTAAATAAGAACTTAGAAATTATGAGTTTTCCAGATAGATCATAGATATTTGTTCATTATCGAAAATTACAATAGCAAAAATATTTAAAATTGGCTGTCAGCCAAAATCCAAAACTGATGAACATTAACACCTTTCCACACAGAGCATTGTTTCAAACACAGTATCAAATCCATAGGTTGAACCCTATACTTGTATCTAAAAGTCGAGGGTTAAGACCCTGATAAACAGGAAATATATTTCATTTACAGTAAAAACCGTATAATACATTTTGAGAGTAGGTCGAGGATTTCATCCTCCCTACATTGCTTACAGAATAAAAGCATTGCAACATCAACGACTTCCTCAAAAGGTCAAAAGCTCCAACCATTTCAAACACAACCAACAGGTTGCCAAGAGAATCCATAAGGGAAACCACCGAGACTTACCATTGCACGCAGTATTTCCCACCTAAACTGGAGCGTAGAGCCATGCGATTGATAGTACTTACAAATATTACAAACATGGTTAAACATAAGTACATCTTGAAACATTGTAGACGATTGCAAATAACAAAAAAAAACTACAAAAGAAACATTACCTTCTTATTAAAAAGGAAACGAAGGCCAAATCCAACAGCTTCTGTAACAGGCTTGAAAACCCATAGTCGTATACAACTTGTGGAGCGCAGATATTACACTCACAGCAACAGGTTCAATTCTTTTAAACACTGATCGTGATATTGAAACTAGAGAAGGAGCATTCCAAGAACTCTTTACAAAAGCCAAACCCTTCGACAACCAGCATGATAATTCTTGAGCTTTCCGAATATAAAAAACAAATAGGAAATTCCCAGGCCCGAGCTCGGCTCTTACATTATCATCTTGTGACAGTAATATTGCTTAGGTCATGGGTTCAAATCACTGGAGAAACCCTTAGAAACCAGCTATCAAACCCTAAGTATTCACAGGCCGGTCAGCCTCTCCCAGAATCACTCTCGACACAATGAATGCCAAAGGAAAACAATAACTATGAGGTTTTGGTGGAGGTTTAGGGTTAATTCCCAAAGCCCAAGAACAGTGTAATATCAACGGTGGAGATCACGTATCACAACACCATGTATTTCCAAGCAACCACCTTATTTATGACTCCATTGATAACCATCGCCACCATGGATACCAGCTCGGATCATGTTCAAACTAAAACACATATAGCTCGACCAAGATGGCTAATTCATCACGATGCCTTCATGAGCTAAGTACCACGATGGAAGCCACTGAGGATTTCCAACAAGCTGGTAGATAAGAATAATAAATGCCAAGATTGGTTCACTATCGCCTACCAGCACATATCCACTTCAACATTAATGACCAAGTCCTTACCTTACGTTGATACGAAGTTTGGTAGTAACCCTGTCACATTATATATATATATATTAATATAAGTTATGCCTTAATGCTGAACCCTTTAGGTAGCAAGTGTATGTTTAAAAGCTCACGTTGATACTTATAGATTCCTATTGTTGGTACATAGGAAGCATGCATAAACACTTAGCATATAGTGTAATAATATAGTTAAAGCATGGAAATAACACATAGTTTTCATACTATGAATTATATTACATAGATTGCATATAGTGCAATACTATAGGATTTGCATATGGTTCTTATGCTAGGAGATTGCATATAATTTACACTATATAGTTCACACTACTTGAATAGCCATGTAAAATACATATAGTGTATACATTATAGTAATACACAAATATCGCACATTTAGCCTATGCTTATAAGTCACATTGATCTTGTTCCAAACTTTAGTAACGCATGTTATCCTGCATCAAAGCTTCGACACTCTATTTTCACCATGAGTTGTTTAGTTATCAAAACAAACTTTAGACGGATCGTTGTATTAGTACCTTAGAAATTTATATGCAGGAACCTTGAAGGCTAACTGAAAGTACTCTTTATTTTTATGTTTGTTTTACTTGAACTGGTGTGCCGCCTTACCTGTATCTGTGGAAGGGAAATTCCAAATGCTTAAGCATAGATGCTAAGTAAGCCTCAGGTTACTCTTAGGACCCCTTTCATCATCAAAAGAAGAACAACAGTTAGCAATTGTAAACATTTATAATTGACAGAACATTGACATACGTATTATTAAAATATAATTGAACATCCATAGCATCTTAATGAAGTTTCGATTTCATTTCATAATATGATGATAATCAGTACACCATATGACAATCACAAACTTTATTACAGCATTTAGATTTATAATTAACACAAGCAAAACTAATGTCGTATTTTCTGTTAAGAAGTATGAATTGTCATTATCATAATTGTTATTAGTTAAGAGGATTAGTATTTATTTTATTTCCGCATTAGTAAATACAGCTTTTAACGTTATTTTAAATTTTTTTAATTTTTGTGAATTTTCGGGATGTTACAGATAAACAAATTAAAAATTTAAAAGATGATCTCACTAATCGGTTGGTTGGCATGTTCGGCAACGAGACCTTCAATCAAACCGCGGTTCTAAAGAAGGCCAGACAACATATGAAGATTTTTCGGGACCAATATAGGGTTCACATAGAAAGGAACCCTAGGTATGAGTGCCCTCCGATGATTCGAGCTAGAGAGTGGAAATCCCTAGTGGAAGATGGAAAGTAGAGGGATCTGAGAAAAGAAGGAAAGCTACCACCAGGCACAGGGAGGTATGCAATGCTTTCCACAATGTAATTCTAAACCTTATTATTATTAATTTATATATCAAATTTGGAACATCTAACGTATTTCATCACTTTCATAGGCTGTCTGACACATCAAAGGACACAAAGGCGACACAAGAAAAAATTGGTTAGTAAAAGCTTGGGCTTGGTGGTTATTTAAATTTGGTGGCACAAATTATAAGTATGGAAAACCAATAATGCATCCAAATAATAAACTGTAAATTATTTTTCATTTTATTGCAGCGCAAAAGGTAAATTGATGATGTTATGCAAATATGCAGGCATATCAATTCAAGTGCCCACTGAGGAAGACTTGAAGCTTGGCTTCCATCACGGCTTTGGAGTTGTGGTTGAACGTCGAAAAAACTTATCTGGGAAAACATATTCTTTTGGTGATCCATCTTGCGCACAGGTATATAAAATCTAAATAGTTTAATGAATATTTATTACTTGTGCAATCTATTCTTCATAAATAATTGACTTAAAATATTGACTCTGTTTTGAGCAAGAAAGCAATAATCCACTAAATGTTGAGGATGGAAAACAACTAATCGAAGATCATGATTCAAATCCAGGTAATGAATTTATTCATATGCTACAATTTTAAATATTGCATTACAGATGGTTAACATTAATTGTACGTTTCCATGTTTCAATTGTAGAGCATGTAGAGGGTCACATTGTATAGGTTGAGCCTAGAAAGGATTATGAAGTACATGATGTGGTCACAACAGGTAAAAAAACACCTTTGTAATGTTTTTTTAAATGAAATACTTGTCATTATAATACGAGAATCTATCAATGTAATATTTTCAAATTATTGCAGCAAATCCAGACCCCTTGCTACAAAATCCACACCGTGAATACTCTACTCAAAAAAAATCACGGCAAGATGATGAACCACTAAGAACTGAACAACAAGTTCTAGAAGATGAGTTTCTTGTTGATTTTGTAAAGAGAAAAAAATAGAAAGAAATGATTGAAGAAATACTATGAACTAATTATTTTTTATAATATAATGTCATGTGTAATTTTTTTCCTACTGAATGAAGGAATGGTTTAATGAATGTTATCTTTTATTGAATTAATGGAAAATGTTTCTTTATGATGAAATCTGCATGTTTGCACATAATTTCTTTTTCAAGTACATGCATTGGGTATAGGGAATTGAGAGTGATGTGAGTGGGGGGAGGGGCCTGTTGATGCCTCGGGTGTGCAAGGTAAGTGCAAAGTGCTGGAATGGGTTCCAAGCCACACAATAGGGGATGAAAACACAGCCAAAGGCTTCAGTTAACCCTACACAAGAGTTACCCTATCCTCGAGCTGTTTGGTGTGGTAATCACCCACAGATATTTGGCCTCCACTGGCACTCTAAGAGTAAAAGGTTTGATCTTCCAAATATTATTCTTCCTATTAAGGAAAATAGAGTGTGATAACTAGTTAACAAAACTAACCTAACCTACCTAAGGGAAGAATCTATCCTAAATCAGATCTAACCTAAAGAGGGAAAGTTTGATATTGTGCAGATCAGGTTTGAAATGTGATTAATAAGTATTAGATACCTTAAACATAAATGTCTTCGGGTTCTTCCACTTGTAGCTTGAAGGATCATCAATCAATAAAAATTAAGAGACAACTCTTCTACGTGCTTTGAGCTTATTCAAACAATTGATCTGTAATCATTGTGTTAATTGAAAAATTAACAATTGATTATAGATATTTAATTGCATCGAATCATTTGCAGAAATATAAATATGAGAACTGTTCAATTAAAGAAATTTAATAGGACAATTCAGGACATGAGTCAAAACATACAGAAAAATCAATATGAAAGACCATGTACATCAATAAGTGACCTGCAATAGATTGAACGCATAACTGATGACAATTTGAAAACATTTAACTCAGCGATTCTCAAAGAAATTTGAAGAACTCAAGAAGGTGGAGAAAAGATAACTTTACTACATATAAAAGTCTTGTACAAAAATTACAATGGCTCGAATAGACAGAGCATCTTCAGTCCATACTCCTGCTGAATCAAAATTCCAAAATTCCCAACCCTTTGCTAAGGGAAACATTCCTCCTTAAATACTAAACTTACATCAGAGTTATAAAAGGACGGATTCTACAAAACAGGGATTACAATATCAGATCTAATTTAAACATCCAGAAAATCCTACCATTTTTCATAAATACCTAACAGCTCATCTATAGTTGGAAAAACAACTGATTCGAGGGACAACTGAGCATTGCATGCATTGTTCTCCATATCATGCTTTGCTAACTTATGCCAAATGCGCAGGTACATAAGAATCCTTCCTTCCATGATGACCAGTTCTTTAATCAAACGATCCACATCTTGGATGCTGATTTGTTCCAAGTCCCGAATCTTCTGTGCGAATTCTTCACATCTGTTGTCAAGTTCTTCAAGTCTGCACTTCGATGGGAGAGCCTCTAGAATAGGATTCATGAGTGGCAAACCTAAGTCATTCAAGATATTATCAGCGGCATACCATCATCTAGTGCAGGTGTCTTGTGACTTAGTAATGATTTCCTCAGCTGATTCATTCAAATCAAGCCACGATTTCAGGGATGCTTTAACTTTCTTCATCTAGAAAGTTTTAAGGATTGGGATGTCCTCTGGAACATTGTTGATATACAATATCCATTGACCAATTTCATGTTCAGCTTTACAATCTTGCAGCCTTTTTTCCTTTTGTTCCTGAAGAGTAGAAGACATCTTAGAAAAATTAACGAAATTTTCACTGATCTCATCTAAGGCAATATATAACTTGTTCAGTGATTCATGCTGACTCTGATTCACTTCAAGAGTTAGATTTTTGAGATCCAAGGGTGTGAACTTGAGAACATTGGAGGAAGTTGCACTTGCAGTTGCATCTTCCATCTGCTTTTCTAAAGAGGCCATCTTTACAAGAACAACATAATGTTGAGACTGCAAAAGGTTAAATTCAGTAAGAAGAGTAGCATTCTTCTGTTCTAGATCCTATACTTTGTCTACCTAGGTTTTCCTGAGGTCAGCCACATCATTGGAATGTTGTTCCCTTATTTTAACTAATTCTTCTTTCAGGTTTCTAATTTCTTCCTCCCTGATGTCAACTTCTTTATCCAAGACCTGGACTGAATCCCAGTTAGCAGTGGCAAAAGCCCTAAGGCTGCTGCTGTTTCAACTGCCTCAATTCTTGGATTATTAGTTCTGGGAGCCCATATCACATGATTTGGCTCATGCGCTTCTAAGCCACCTTGGCCTTGACCCCTTTTCCTGCTTCTTTTAACCACTGCCTTTTCATCTTGACGATAGAAATAATTTCCAAGAGGAAACACATCTGTATATGTATACTCAGTAATGGATAATGTAGGAACAGAAGTGACACCAACCGTGGAAATCAGAGAAGGAGTCTATGTGATAGCAGAAGTAGGGATAGGTAAAGTAACTTGAGCAGAGGCTAGAGATGTAATACTAATTTCAGGAGCTAACGCAACTTTGTCTAGGGAGGGTAATGAGACAGAGATTTCAGAAAGAAGAACCTGAACATGACTACTAACTTCTGGGAATAGAAGTGGACTTTGTTCTTTGCTAGGTGAAGGTGGAGGAGAAGGATTGGAAGATGCATCGATGGATGTTATTGACGAATCAACTGTAGATGACTGTAGAGGGACATCCAAAGGCCAGACTTCTACAATAATAGGGGGTGAAGTGGATAAAGGAACTGAGTACTCTGGCGATGTAGTAGTGATGTTGTTGAGGGTATCATACAAATGGGATAATGGAAATGGAAGTGTTCCTCCTAGAGGCACAGTGGAATTTGGCTTCACAGATGGAAACACAATTGCTGATGATGTGATACTAGGGGCAACATTAAATTCCAACACTGATTGTTCAGGGAAATACTGATCCATATCAATATTGTCCAACAATTCAGTGTCAGTTTTAGCATCTCTAGTAACCTCTTCCACTACTGGTACTGGAGAAGGTGAAGTTATTTCTTCATCATAGTCAATCACATCCACAGTAGAAACTTGTGATGAGGAAGGCATGACCTTCTATCTCTTAGCTGGATTAGCCTTGGTTATGATCAATTCATCATCTTCTGGAGTATCTAGAGTAGGAAGGTGATCATCCAGTGTACCCAGTGGCTGAATTTTGTTCGCAGGCCTTGGAGGTTCTAGCAACTGAGTCTGTAACATTGATGACAGCTGTGCCATTTGTTGTTTGGATTGTTGGGTTGTTTGCAGCATGAGTTTAGCTTCTTCATTAGTTTTCTTTTTAGATAGTTCCCCTTGAATAGATTTACCTTTGTCTTCATCATGACTCGTGACCAAAGGAGGATTGGTAGCCTTCTGAGCTTCTTTCTCTTCCCTATCCTTTCTTGCTTTTTCAATAAGATTCATCTGCGTGGCCCTATATCTTAAGATCCTATCCTTCAGTTGCTTCTGATACTGTAGAATATCATGTTGTCCTTAAGGGTCCTTTACTTTGGCCAAGACTTGAGAAAAAGTGTCTACCCCTTGGTATATGGAATCATCGGGGATTGTTTCATGTGTGTAGTCCATCTTCTTGTGAACTTGTTTTAGGTGTGCATCCAAAAATTTCTTGGGGTCATGTTTCCTTTTCGGGGAAACACCTAATCTTAGAGCAGCTATCTGATCACCAAGAACTGTAGCCCAGGTTGAAGTTGGGATGACCAATTGACCCAGATTCAGTGCAAACTTAGGCCAAATCTTCTTCTTAGGTACCATGAGTTTCTAATACATACCATTAATGACAGTCTGAAAGGAAACCTCCTGTATCACCATCCTGTCTGGGACTATTCTGGGCAAGAAATGAACTGTTTCACTTCCCCATTTTCTGATGTATGTGAAGTACTCGCCCACATACCAATCGCCCATTGTGTTGATAAAAACTTTGGCATCTTCTAAGAATGAAGGTGGCTGCTGCTGGAAGATCTTGAAATAAATGGTACCCACAAAACAATCACAAATTTCATATATCAAAGGTGCAAAATTTCCCTCCCAAAGTGTCGAATGGTAAATATGTACAGGTGGGTTTGAAGGAGTCCAATGCCAACCCAAATTGGGATACTGGAATTCCAAATAGAAAACGTCCAAAACGTATGCTGATAGGAAGAAGGGTGGTTTCTTATGAGTTGGTGCTCTCTGATAATATTGAATGGCGTTTTTTAGTTCCGATGATAGAATATAGGCCCACAGGAAAGATTCACATGTAAGTAACACATGATGTGCTATGGGTGCCCACTCTGCTTTAAAATGAGAACAATTGGGTTGACCAAAAAGCCGGCAAAACATGGATGCAAGTAGAGAATAGGGTTCTTTGAACCAGATAATAGGATAAAGGTTATCCAACTTAGGTACAAAGGCATTGGGTTTGAGCCTCCAAGACTCAATCATCTGCTCAAAATTATTGCGGGTTTTGGACGACTGAATGAAATCAATAGAGAGTGTCTATACATGGGGTTTCAGAGCAAATGCTTGAACAAAAACCTCCGGGCGAAAACTTGTCAATTTGCAACCTTCACTGTCATTAAACGAACGGTCCTTAACGTCCTCATTCTCAATTATCCACTTAACTGCATCTGTGTAGGGTAAGACGGCAGGGCGTGCAGCGATGGCGTGGATTTGGGAAGCCCTAATTCTCTCTTAGATTGGTCTATCATCCTCGATATTGGAAAAGTCATCATTATAAAAAATGGCGTATATCTTGGACCAGTCCATTTGGTACATCTTTGTAACTTCTCCACTGGTGTCAGAAAGAAAACTAAAATTTGGGTCTTTGTTCAGGGGGTCATTGAGTGACATTTTAGACAGTGCATTCTTCGACATAGTGGAGGAATTTTACAATATCTGATCAATGCAAAAAATTAAATAAAATTAATCCCAAAAATAGCAAAAATGCAAGCTAGTAGTGTGAGGATAACAGTAGACTTACCCGAAATAATGAACAGACTGAACAACGGCACCTGACACGCAATCCTCAATAAAACAAAAATGCAACAACGTATTTTCTTCAGCAGTAAAAATGTAAAAGTAAAAAGTAAAAAACCCTATTAAATATATTTAGTGAAATAAAACCAACCGTACGATCATGACAGATGGATGACGCGGAATTAGGTTCAAGTACGCTCATGAAACTCTTTATTCGAAACCCTACAAACCGAAACCCGAAAGTACGGATTTGTGGGTTGCGGGTTGTTGAAAAATGATGAACAATGAAAAGGACTCCCGAAAGCCGACAACCGACCAGGGGTGGTGGATTTCGGGAAGCATAAATGCCAAAGCGAAAATAAGAACTACTCCGAAATCCGCATTCCACAATGCGAATTGCGGGTTGCGGGAGTGCATGCAAAAATAACCATAAAGACACGATCCCGGAAGCCCCATCCCACAATTACGGGTTGCAGAGGCAAACATGAAGTGGACAAGAAAAGACAATCCCGAAAGTCGAATGCTGCCATTGCGGGATTTGGATTTTGCGGTAACTGTTTTCCAATCTTATTACAGAGTGATTCCGTAGTCCGCAACCGTCGGGTTGCGGGTTTCGGAACCATCAAAACCCAAAACTTAAAGACAACAGTCCCGCAAGCCGCAATTGTCAGATTGCGGGTTGGGAGTTCTTCAAACGTCGGGTTTCGAGATGACTTTATCAGTGAATGAAATACTCAAAAAAATTGGCCTTTTGAAACCGAAACACTTTGGAGGAAATAATCAAACGGTTGAAAATAAGTGAGTCAAAGGCATGGGTGAAGAATTCTTTGAAAGTAGAATCAAAATTTTAATATTTATAGTGTAACTCACCTCAAATACCTTTGCATTTATTTATAAATGGGGTTCCCTTGCTTAAGCGAAGCATGGGATCTATTGTTCCCACAACAGGGCCATAAGAGATTCCACCTTCACGTGGTTGGACATGCTCAGTAGAGAATCTTGAATTATTCTTGAAACAAAGAGGATCTTAATTAATGGCTATGGTGGTGCCTATCTACAACCCAATCGTATTTTTTCTAAATTTTGACAATTTCTTGGGGCTTGTTATGAAATTTTTGGCCAAGAAGGATTCTTTTTTTAAGGTCCATACGACACCATCAGTGTTCTTCTTGGCACCATCATGGCCAAAAAAACGTGTTTTAGGGACTCAAAATAGCCCTAGAAGATCAAGATGTAAAAAACTCCCAAGCTAGAAAAATGTGTCTTTCAGCCAATGGACTAGGTGGGAGGCCACCAATGTCTATCTGGATAATCAACCCTTGTTTCTAATGCAATGAGAATAATTTTTTCTTTCCAACAAGATAATTTCTTGAGTGCATAATTCACTAATCCACTACCTCTTTCTTTACATGGCCACCAAATTTATCTTTTTTCAACGCCTTGTTAATTAGATAAGCCCTTTATTCTCCCCATAAAATCATTTTCTTCATATTGAGCATATGCTACCTTGATTACTACTTCCTTATTGTAGTTCTATTTTATTTGATTCACATTCATTACAAGCCCATATGTGGTCACATCTTTGCATCTGACATTATATTGAAATCCACCAAGAACACTAGTTCTAGTTGTTCCTAAACAAAAATATTGAGCACAAGTTATTTTCTCAGTAGGCTATTAAGGGAGGGAGGCAACTAATGCACCACCCTAAGAAAACCACATGAATTGTCCATGTACACCAACCCACATGGCATATGACACCATCCATATTGGTCAATTCATATGCGGAGGTACGAAAAAGTTTACTAGACACTTGATTTCATTGTTTAGCATGCCCCTTCTCGCTATTTCATGAAATCTCTTCTCTCTGCCATTTATGATGTGCACTAATACCTCATCAATATCTCCACCCTAAAACCCTTCAAAATTTTCCCTATAACTATTCATGGTGTCTCTACTAGTGGAACTCCCTCATGTTTTTAATTTCCTATCTACCTTACATTTTTCATGATCTATTGATGGTTCAATTCACATTGACTTTTCTTAAAGCTTTATCCCTTTCCCTTGTGCAATGTTCTATTTCTGATGTTGGAGACCAATTTTGGCCATCCAATAAACTTTTATAGTTGCACAAGAAATTAATCAAAATTTGGAGATGGGATTCGGCATTTTTCCATCCCTTTAAACAAACTAAAGGTAATTTAAATCCATAATGTTGTGATTGCATGTATTTCCTTTGTGTTGTGATTGTTCCTAATGCTCATTTCGTTTTATAGTTATTTTAATAGGGAAACCATGGAGAGTTTGGTTGTGTAGCTACAAAAATGATCTGTATGATGATGACGAAACAAGTAGGGGTGAGAAAAGCTTCTTTGAGTGGTAGGAATTTATTACAATCAAGCCTATAAAATTGTATAAGGTTTTCAAGATAATAGAGGTTTAGTGGAAATATGTTTGGCCTTTATTTTATATATGGTTGTTGTTTCAATTAGGGATTTAACACATTTGTATTTGGTTGTTTAATTTGGATTTAACATATATGGTTGTTCATTTAAGTTACTTTGTTCAAGATGACATATGAATTGTTGGGTCCAAGTCTCTCAAAGCAATAAAATTATTATTCCACCATGATTTCTATAAGTATTCACATGCAACATAAATGTAACTAATAACTATCGATAAATCCAGTGAATTAGGTGAGTATAAGATATATGCATTTTCATTACGCTTATGATTATTTAATGAATATTTTGTAATTTTTTTGTCAGTTTATGTTTTAATTATCTAATTTTTCAATACATGATCTAATGTTATTTGTTATATTTTTGTGTAGGTATGATGCATGGACGGACACTTCTTCCACCTTACATGCTCGTGACTATGGGTAAGGTAGGTTGTTGTTGGAGAGAACTTCCGCAGCATTTAGGAAGCTGCTAATTTTGGGAAGGATAACTAATTTTGGAGAGAAAGTACCAATTTTGGCGGGAAGACAAAGATATCGCCGTAGCGCAAATTCCGGCGGGAATCACGGCGATAGGTATAGAAAAGTCAAGCATGTGGTACAAAGAAGAGGCCGAAGGGAGAGCTCAACCACCGCAATAAAGGCGCCGAAGATGAAGAGAGGGTTCAGCTACCCTCATTAAAGAGAAGGACTACAGTCAGCGTTGCTTGAACCAAGAAGAAGTGACGGGCCGATGCATTAAAGACTAAGGACTGCAGGAAGCGGCGACGAGACAGAAGGCGGCCATGGAAGTACAGCCAGTTGACTGTAAGTGGTTAGGGTTGAGTCACTGTTGGGATAAGGCCCACAGTTTTGTAACTGCGATGAGACCTTCGGGCCATCTATATATAGGAGTCTTTTTATATGATAAGGGGTTGGCCACATAGTGATAGAGACATCAGGTAGAGGCTAGCCAAGCCTTTTGTTGTTGCAGAGTCTGAACATCCCTGAGAATACAAGGGCCAACCTGTTGAGAGATAGTGCAATCCGCAGGGATTGTGAGAGAAAGAGAGTGCATTGTAAAAGAGAGAAGAGAAAAGAGGTCCATAGAGAAGGGCTCCCACTGAGGTGGAGTTTCCCAGAAGACCCTTGTTGTAAAGAGTGGAATGGAACTGTGTTATTCTTCAGAGTTGTAAACAAGAACCACAGTTCCCCTGGGCGTAGTTCTCGCCTTGGGAGTAACAGCGTGCTTATCTAAGTAGCACTATTGTATTGGTGTAGCTGCTGCTCTCATTCACTTGTCTGTGTTATATATGAATGCTTCATTCTGTTATAAGTAATGTACATGGTCGTCAGTTTAACTTCTGAATGATGTATAATAATTGTGATAATCATAGCTACCCGCATAGCAACTAGATAATTGTTGAACAGAGGATAATGTGCGAGTATGAACTGAATGTAAGTCATGAATGGTCTACTTAGACACTGCTCAAAGTAATATTCTACTTAGTTACGTTGTTGCGAGATATCAAGGGTTAAGTTCATTATCAAGGGTTATGCTTGGAGACTGAATGTTGTTGCTAACTGCAGTACCAGGATAAGGATAGCTGAGACCACCTATTAATCCGGGAAGCGGTCAAAGTTCGCTTACCGCAGGAACTAGAAGGGGAAGATATCGCGCCCACGATATCTTAGGTATCGCTAGACGGTTTCACATAGGGGGAAGACTTATCGCATTCCCTGTGTAACGCGATAAGACAGAGGCGTAGCCGGAGTAATAGAATGAGATAGTCGGCTCCTGTGAAAGGGGTTAAGGTGGGTTTAAGCACCCTGGATGCCTCGGAACTTGGCTGAGGACACTTGAGTCTTCTGCCTCCCATTAGAATCACTTCGGGTGAGACTTCAGGTTGCCTCTGCGACCTGTTGCCGAAAGGGCCAGTGAGCTAAGGGTTCTGTTGGTCTAAAAGATTACCGCAAGCCCGGGTCTGCTAGAAAGGAGGAAGAGAGATCAACAAATGGTTCCGTTGCCGGTTTGAACACATTGAGCTGATGTTCTGTTGGCATCCTACCAAACAAGAACTTAACCAGTGGGTTGAGTCAAAAGAAAGAGAGTTTGCTGCAAAAGAAAACAAGAATCCTAGACTGAGCACTGAGGCTTGGCTACAGAAGCACATTTTTACAGATCTCCATGAGATATTCTTCGTAACTTATGCTATTGAGTTATATGGTTGGTTATCAAAGCTTGCTGACAACAGCGGTGTCAAGAAGAATCGAGAAGTTGTCTGGACAGCAGAGCTGAGTCAGACCTTGAAAGGTGTCGATAACCCCATCTCACGCGCAGTAGACTTCTGGCTTGCGAGTCTGCTGGAAGGCTTCATCACAGAGTTCGCGGTTGATCAGAGAAAGAGTTTCAGCGCAGCAGAACGGTACTTCTTCAAGGGTTATCGCGGTAAGTACCTAAATTCTCTAAGTCTGTCCATTAAGCAATTACTATATGAAAAAGGAGTACTGGATATCCTCTCAGATGAATAGTAGCATGATATTGTGATGTCAGTAGACTCTGAAAGTGATTACGAGTATCTTGGACATACACGTAGTGGTAAAAGATATAGAGTCAACGATTCATCTTCTTCTGAAGAAGACAACTCAGATCACCCGAGACAGCAGAGTCAGAACCCTAGGACTCCTCAAAAGCCAGTCGGAACTCAGAATAATCCCGCAGGAACCCCGTCCAGTAGCTCTTACACAGCGAATACTGCCGCTACACCCTTCACACCTACACAGCCGAGTGGTAGTCATACAGCAAATCAGAACCCACCATCTAGAAACAGAATGGGAGATGATATGAAGCTACCAATATTCAAAGGTACAGGGTCGGAGGACCCTGAGCAACACTGGTTCTTATGCGAAGCCATATGGACCATTAAGCAAATACAAGATGATAATGTCAAGCTTGTCCAGCTGGCCACCACATTTAGAGAAAGAGCATTAACTTGGTATATGAAGTATACCACTGGCCATAACAGAACGCTTGCACAGGTTAGAACTGCTATGATTAAAGAGTTTAAAAAACCTAAATCCGAGTCACAATGCATAGCAGAACTTAAAGATATTAAACAATTGCCTACGGAAACGGTTTGGGATTTTGACCAGAGATTCAAGACCCTCATTGATCAGGTAAGCTTTGAGCTTGCGCCTCAACAGCATAAAGAATGGTTTATCGCAGCAATATTACCACACATCAGACTTCCACTAATGCAACAGAAATTAAATACACAAGATGAAGCATTAGAAATGGCAATGAAACTAGAGGCTTCACCTCTAGCAGAAACTAGCACCGGTATCACTAATCTGCAAAATCAGCTAGCTAACCTCACCTTACAGCTACATGAAATTAAGAAAGGAAAGGAGGTTGCGCATGAAATTTGGTGTACTAAGTGTAAAGCGCAGGGACACAGTAAGGATAACTGCCCTGTCTTTGCTGACTATATCGCCAGTGGAGCTCCTAACCCGTTGATGCAGAACCAGGGGCCATGGTGCGAGATTTGTAGAACCAGAGGACACAGTCCTCAGGAATGCCCTCTCCTTCAGAAATATGTGCAGACACCAAAGAACCTATATTGCAACTTCTGTAAATCTGTGGGACATGACGAAAACAACTGTAGAGCTTATGAGTTAATGATAGAAAGGAAGCATGACCTTTACAGAGTTCAGTCAGAAGCATCTGGACCAGCAGTACGTCCACAAACTGATCCGACTCAAGGAGGCCGTGGAGGAAATTTCAGAGGCCGAGGACGCGGAGGAGGCTATGAATCTGGCCGTGGCCGTGGAATTATCACCTGTTATAACTGTGGAGGTACAGGACATTACGCTAGAGACTGTCAGAACCCTACTACAACGTGAAAGTATTGTAAATCTTATGATCACACAATAGAGGAATGTCCCATACTGATAGCTAAGATCAAGGACGCCAAGCCAACAACCAATCAGACTATCCAGTTTATCGCTGCTGAGCAGAACGAAACCGAACCACGGGTCAATATTGTAACTCGCAGTGGTCTCTCCACAAGCAACATATCGCAGGACGTGGAAAAAACGACAGGAACGCAGTGGGTGCGCAAGGCCCCAGGAAAACCTATCCCACTCGATCTACAGAAGAATAAGGAGGCATTTCAACAAACTAAGACTTCCTTTGCTGAACAGACACAGTCCGGATCACTAGTATTACCATCTCAGGGTATACCACGGAAACCACCGCAGGATGTTAGTACTGCGCAGATACCACAGGCTAGCACATCTGGAAGATGCGACGAAGAGGAATTGACCGGGAGTGTACAGTCCTTCTTGCAGAGTTGTTTGAAACTTCTAAGAAATGGGAAAGCTGTAGAGGAACTTCAGAAAGTTATTGACCAATGTCAACAGAGCCCTTCTGTGAGCAATACACAGCGCACCATTCACCATATAATGGGCCATACAAGGACAGGAAGAGAGATGAGGCTCACAGCGCAGATCGGACTATTTGAAATGGATGAGGTTATCCTAGACTTAGGATCAGAAGTAAATGTCTTGACTAAGCAGACATGGGAACAGATGGGAAGTCCAAAACTAAGCAGATCCCCTATCCATCTTAGACTAGCTAATCAGCAGAGAATATCACCGATGGGTCGTCTATCGCATGTCCCAGTGGACATCGACAGAGTTCACACATATGCCGATTTTGAGATCATAGAAATTATTGGTGACACCAAACCCTATCCAGCTCTATTAGGTATTGATTGGGCTTTTGATAACAAGGCTGTTATCAACTTAAAGAAAAGGCAGATGACATTTGAAGATGCTCAAGTCCGGGTTATCGCACCACTAGACCCTTTACAGGGTCCTCGCTACATTGAGCCAATCAAAGCAGAAGAGGAGGTGCATAACATGGAAAATTTGTACCAAATGAATTCTAATCAGACAGATTACATTGATCCTACAGCTGATGGACATATTAGCTGGAGATATGATAGCTCCTGCACATCAGATTCAGATGTTGGCTTAGAGAATTGGCAAAATAGACTCCACGAAGTCTCCATTCGCAGATGCGCATTCATGACTAAATCACTGCGATGGATTGGGACAGAAAACAGGTATATTCCAACTTTTGATGGATTAGCAGACGTCAATGATTTTTTGCAGCAGTTTGAACAAGAGATTCCTCAAGAGCAGAGGATGGAGGTTTTTGACCTTGCAGTTCGAGCCACACCTGCAAGATGGTGGTACACACACAAGGAACATATCGCATCATGGTATGATTGTAAGAGATTGATGCGCATTAGATTCTCTAAGGAAAGAGACTGTACACAGCGGAAATACACGGGGGAGAGTGATCCCAGAACACACATTATGAACTGTGAACAGAGTTGGCTAGAAATTCCAGCAGAAGAATGGGTTCATTTGTTTATCCACACACTGGATACAGTTCCACGGAACTGGTATACAGAAGCAGAGCTAAGAAAAGGAACTATCTCATGGCCTATTATGATTAAAAAATTTTTGGTCACATTCAGTTTCGAATCTGAGCATCCAAGCATTGATCGGGCCTTGAAGATCATAAAGACTAAAATATTTGAGGATTGCCCATTACCAGCGGATTCGCAACCCGAGTGGGCTATTCAGATGGAACATGCACTGGAATGTTACAACTGCGCACAAGACTCAAGCAATGAGGATGAAGATCCTCGCAGTATCAATATCGCAGAAACAGAAGGTACGCGTGAAGTTGAAGGTCCACACTTAGAAATCCCAGCTGTAACAGAACCAATCAAGATTAGAAAAAGCAATATTGGCACAGAAACAGACCCTAAGTTTGCCTCTATTGGAGATTATTGGGATGATGAGACAATTGGCCAAATCACAGACCTATTACACGAGTATCAGGACCTATTTCCTACCAACTTTACAGAAATGAAGGGAATAGTGGGTGACCTCGGAGTCATGAGAATACCGCTTAAGGAGGACGCTAAGCCGGTTAAGCAACGCCCATACAGGTTGAATCCGCGGTATAAAGCAAAAGTAAAAGATGAAATAGATAAGATGCTAGCAGCAGGCATCATTGAACCTGTTGAAGAAAGTGAGTGGGTTAGTCCCATGGTAGTACAAGAAAAGAAAACAAAAGGAGACATCAGGATCTGTGTCGACTTGCGCAAACTGAATGATGCATCGCTGCATGACCCATTTCCGACACCATTCACTGATGAAGTCTTAGACAATGTTGGAGGACAAGAAATCTATTCATTTACTGATGGCTTTTCAGGCTATCACCAGATAAGAATCCATCCAGACGACAGGCACAAGACCACATTTGCGACAGAATGGGGCTCCTTTCAGTATACGGTAATGCCCTTTGGTCTTAAGAATGCCCCAGCAATTTTTTCTAGAGTAGTTGTTGCTGTCTTTAAGGAATACATCCATCAATTTCTAGAAGTTTATTTTGATGATTGGACTGTATTTGGACTAGTCAAGAAGCACATAGGAAACCTGCGGTTAATGTTTGAAAAATGTAGACAGCACCAGATTTCCCTTAACTTAAAAAAATGTATATTTTGTGTGCCTTTTGGTACGTTGTTGGGTCACATTGTGTGCAGACAAGGCTTGATGGTAGATCCTGCGAAGATCGCCATCATTGTCAATTTACCAGCACCTAACTCAGTAAAGCAGCTGAGAACTACACTTGGTCATACCGGGTATTACAGAAAGTTTATTAAAGGTTATGCCAAGATTACCGCACCAATGGAGAAATTATTGAAGAAGGATATCAAATTTCAGTGGAATGAGGAATGTCAGAAGAGTCTTGACGCTCTAAAAGAAAAAATGGTTACAGCACCTATTCTGGTATTTCCAGATTGGAACAAGCCTTTTCATGTTCATGTGGATGCATCTGGCATCACACTGGGCATTATTCTCACACAACCAGGCGAAGGGGGTATTGACCACCCTATCGCATATTCGAGCAGGAGACTATCGACAGCTGAGAAGAATTACACCACCACAGAGAGAGAAGGGTTAGCAATGGTGTATGCTTTACAGAAATTTCGGCACTACCTGTTGGGTGCCCCGTTCAAGATGTTCACCGACCATTCTGCATTAAAGTACTTGGTCAATAAGCCAGTGTTAGGGGGAAGAATATGCAGATGGCTATTGTTGTTCCAGGAATATGATTTCGAAATCATTGTTAAGCCAGGAAGACTAAACGCAGGACCTGATCACCTGTCAAGGCTAGACTCAGGTGAAGAACCGAGTAATTTAGAGGACAACTTGCCTGATGCGCAATTGTTCTCCATTCAGGTCGCAGACGAATATTATGGAGACATAATTCAATTTCTCACTACAGGGTGGGCACCACCTGAGTTTACCAAGCAACGAAAGAAATAATTAGTGGTGAAAGCAGCAGACTTCACCCTGATTGCAGGACACCTCTATAAGTTAGGACCAGATGAAATCTTGCGCCGATGCGTTATGCCCCACGAGAAACAGACCATTCTTAAGGAAGCACATTCGGGCATCGCAGGAGGCCATTTCGCAGGGAAGCCTACCGCTCAGAAGATCCTAGCAGCCGGATTATGGTGGCCTACATTACATAAAGACAGCAAAGAGTTTTGCAGATCATGCGATATCTGCCAAAGGACAGGAAAGCCCTCCAGAAGAGATGAAATGTCGTTGCGACCACAGATCACGCTACGCGCATTCGATAAATGGGCCATAGACTTCGTGGGTCCTATTAACCCCCCAGGAAAATGAACTGGTGCGAGATATATAATTACAGCAACAGAATACCTCACCAGGTGGGCTGAGGCAAAACCAGTCAGGAATTGTGATGCTGCTACAGCAGCACAATTTATTTTTGAAAACATCATCACTAGATTTGGATGCCCAGTGACTTTGATGAGTGATCAAGGCACACATTTTTTGAATAGCACCATAGAAGCCTTGACAGAGGAATTTGAAATACAGCACCATAAGAGTACACCTTACCACCCTCAAGCAAATGGTACGGTGGAGGCTTTCAATAAGATATTAGAACATGCTCTTACAAAGATTTGTAACAGTCAAAGGGATGATTGGGACCTCAGAGTTAATGCTGTATTATGGGCTTACAGGACCACGTGTAAGAAACTAACAGGGCACACACCTTTCAGCCTGGTATATGGACAAGAGGCTGTTATGCCTATGGAATACATCTTACCCAGTCTAAGGATTGCTCAGCTTACAGAGATGGCTGATTCTGATACTTTAGAGGAGAGATTGGCACAGCTGCTCAATCTGGAGGAAGACAGATTTATCGCAGGATTCCATCAAAAAGTGCAGAAAGCACGAGAAAAAGCTTGGCATGATAGGCATATCAAGAACAAAACCTTTCAGCTTGGAGACTTGGTACTCCTTTATGATAGTAAGTTTATAAAGTTCCCGGGAAAATTCAAAACTCATTGGTTAGGACCATATCAAATCCAGCAAATAACAGATGGAGGTGCTATACAGCTTCGTACTATGAGTGGGGAGTTTCTTCCTACTCTGATCAATGGCAGTCGGCTTAAGCTGTATCGCGAAGGCCATGCCACCTCCTAGCCCTAACCCAGAAAGGAAGCAAATGGTGCAGATGTTCAGTGTAGTTGAAATGAAGCATCGCACCCTAAGGAGTCTACACCGGGAAATACTTTAGGTAAGAATTCGCAGCCAGCTTTCCTGGTGGTTGCGATAATTTTGATATGAGGCGAGTTTTTGGCACTTTCCAATTCCAGACGATGCGATATCTTATCGCAGAGGACAGAAAACAGATTGATGCGATATCAAATTTTGAATTGATCAGAGGGCTAGTCACTTCGCCATCTGACAAGCATTAACTGCACGGCTGACAAGTATCTGTTGTACTAAGATTTGGCAGCAGTACGACGATTCTTCTAGATTTGGAAAATCCGATGCGACACCACTCCGGCGCACAGTTTCCCAGTGAAATTTCAAACGGTGTTTGCAATTAATGGGCGCGGGGTGCTGTCTTGTCTATGCATTAAATGCCGCCAACGGGTCCAGTTACTGGTCCGTTGCCATTTGAAATTCCGCCCTATGATAAATACACGTTCTATTCAAAGCACGGGGCTACTTGGTCATTTTCACCAAAAGAGTTGAGCGCAGTTGAGCCGAGCCAAGCGTATTCTTAGCAGAGTTCTGAGCAGGGAAACCAAAAACAGTTGCAGACTCTGATTTGCATTAAGATTAGCAATCATAGGAAGTCCAGAGTACCACAGGGGAAGGCTCCTCGCGCCAGACGAGCCTCTCGAAGACGTGTTGCAGAGATTCCAAAGGGGTGGAATCGAGTGCGCTATGACTTCGGTTGTGGCGAAGAAAGGAAAGAAAATTGCTGCTGATTCTCCGTCTACACGCCAGTCACCAAGAACCTTAGCTAACATGGAGCGTAGCGAGACCCTGAATAGCACAGAGTCAGAAGAACCGGAGCAGGAACTTCCGGAAGAAGTTACAGTCACTACCATATACTTCCCACCAAGAATAGAAAATGCACCAGCCATTGTTCTTCCAAGAGACTTTAAATATGAACTCATACTCCCACCGCTGGATAACCGAGTGAAGGAAGAAGGTAACTTGTGGGGGAATATGCATGCTGTTAAGTTTGCTGATTATAATCTGAGAGATTATACGCTGTACCCACAATTCCGCCGCGATCGTTATATGACGATTCAGAGGAACCCAAGGACACAGCGCGATGAGTTCGTCCCCATGGACCATGTAAGCCATTTAGCACCGTCGGGACTGCTCAACCTCCTGGAGATTCCACACTTTGGACGGGGCCCGGAGGTCAATGCTGTGGTGCGGACGCTACTTTCATGTGTGCATGGTGGTTACTTATGGTTGGGTACCCGAATAGATGTTAATGTTGACCTCATTCACCGCATTACCGGTCTGTCGAAGACTGGTTTCGACCCACAGATAAATATTGATGGCGCCACAAAGGATACCAGGCTCTCAACCAAGCAGGTTGCGGAGTATAAGCTGCAAAGAGGAGGTCGCGCCTACGGTGTCAATTCAATACAGGATGACGCCTTGCGGTTTACTGTTAGTCTGTTGGCCGGAAAACTCCTCCTCAAGGTGAGGCCGAAGGAGGTCACAGGCTCAGTTATCCGCCTAGCGATCGAAGTCATAAACGGTAAACCTTACAACTGGAGTTTATTTTTGCTGCATAGTTTCTTTCAAGACTGTGCGCAGGCGCAGCAGGATCCACTTCACAGCTTCCACTTCTCGTGGCTGCTGATCCTTATGGCTTTCATTGGATGGAAAGAGCCGCCCAATTCGCAGTTTCCACAACTGGCACCAGGGGCGTGCAGAGGGTCGAGGTACTCAAATCTTTGGGCGAGTAGTCACCCAGAGAAGCACAAGAATAACGCAATGGTATTCCATGAATATTATACGCTATTGCTTGAATCCGTCGTAACGATTCGGCGTGTCGACTCGCCGGTCATTGATCTTTATCAGTCCAAGCTGGAATTTAAAGTCGACAGGGATAAAACCTACATCAGACCCAAAGGATTCAGGAAACATAACGAATGGGCCCCCGGCCCATATCGCATGGAAATCCAGCAGGTTGAAGATACCATTAAGAATTGTTTTGATGAGGACATGAAACAAGCGTATGATGATCTATCCTCTGGCCTAGTTCCAGTTGATCCCCTAGCTGAGGATCCAGAAGATGTTCAGGAGGTAGACCCTAAAGACAAAGAGAAAGAACCAATAGGTTCTAAGAGAAAGGCTACTGAAGGCCCTTCTCCACTGCAAGCAAAGAAGAAGAGAACAAAGACGGTTACTTCCGACGAACCGCAGGCACCAATCATGACAGAGGATGAGTATGATCTCATCGCCAGCCGAATACAGGAGAAGATGCGGGATAAATTCGCTGCGATTCAGTCATCGCAGGATCTTATGCGCATCAGCCTTGACAAGAAATTGCGAGAGTTAAAGGCAATAACTGAGAAGACTGCTTCCATGCAAATTCAGCCAGCTCCAACTGCAGTCGCAGAAAGTTCGCAGCCCCCTCCACAGAGCAGAGAAGAAAGTATTGCAAGGGACCGCACGAACATTGTTCGTATACCGCCGGGAAGCATTAAGTTCCCTGTACCTATGGAAGTGCAGATGGTTCATCCTCTTGAGGTGAACCTACCAGAAGTACCTGTGGATCAGTTGTATGAAATTTTCCAGCAGATAGGCACGGAGCTGAGGCACAGAGAACAAGTCACGTATGAGCAAAATGTTTTGCTGTCTAACGACAATGTGCAGCTCATTGCACAGCATGAGGCAGAGAGTGCCCAGTTGACGCAATATGTTCAGCGAGAGCAGGATGTCTCTCTTGTTTTAAAGAATATCGCAGCAGAACTTCCGCAGTGCGATATCAGGCCTGAGTTAGAAATAACTCAAAAGATCAGAAAAATAGCGGAAAGAGCAAAGGCTCTAGATGAAGAGAAGAAAAAGATGGAGGAAGAATACGAAGCAAGGATTGCTGCACTTGAAGCAAATAAGCCACCTACTCCAGAGGAAATCCAAGAAGCACGAGTGCAAGCTTTCAGAATTGTACAGACACAGATGCACTGTCGGGTGGAAGCAGCAGAGGCTATCCTGGAAGATGCATCAAAAACATGGCTGGAGCTAGAGGAGCTCCCACAGAAAGCCGAGCTCGATCAACACATTAAGCACTGTGAAGATGCGATAGCAAGAGCTGAAGAAGAGTACAAGGGCTTGAGTGCTCTTGCGAAGATAAGAAAGAAAGGAGAAATCACACAAATTCAGCAGCAGGTGCAGAAATACAAAGCACAGCAGATCAACCTGGCTAACGAAGTTAGCCCGCATGAAAGCAAAGTCGCACATCTGGTTGACGAACTAGAGCAAAAGGTGAAAAGCTTCACCTCAAGTAAAGGAGTCATTGAGGGCACAGAGGACTCCTTGGTAACTGCTGAGCTGCTCAGCGCAGCGCAGGAAGAAGTAACACACATGGATGAAAGTATTAAAGCGCTTAAGGCACAATTCGCAGCAATCTCACGAGCAGCAAAGGATAAGCTTAGGCAGATGAATCAGGCTGTTGTTGCGAGTGGCTCGGGGACGCGCCACAAGTAAGTGTTAGGGGAGTTGTTGGAGAGAACTTCCGCAGCATTTAGGAAGCTGCTAATTTTGGGAAGGATAACTAATTTTGGAGAGAAAGTACCAATTTTGGCGGGAAGACAAAGATATCGCCGTAGCGCAAATTCCGGCGGGAATCACGGCGATAGGTACAGAAAAGTCAAGCATGTGGTACAAAGAAGAGGCCGAAGGGAGAGCTCAACCACCGCAATAAAGGCGCCGAAGATGAAGAGAGGGTTCAGCTACCCTCATTAAAGAGAAGGACTACAGTCAGCGTTGCTTGAACCAAGAAGAAGTGACGGGCCGATGCATTAAAGACTAAGGACTGCAGGAAGCGGCGACGAGACATAAGGCGGCCATGGAAGTACAGCCAGTTGACTGTAAGTGGTTAGGGTTGAGTCACTGTTGGGATAAGGCCCACAGTTTTGTAACTGCGATGAGACCTTCGGGCCATCTATATATAGGAGTCTTTTTATATGATAAGGGGTTGGCCACATAGTGATAGAGACATCAGGTAGAGGCTAGCCAAGCCTTTTGTTGTTGCAGAGTCTGAACATCCCTGAGAATACAAGGGCCAACCTGTTGAGAGATAGTGCAATCCGCAGGGATTGTGAGAGAAAGAGAGTGCATTGTAAAAGAGAGAAGAGAAAAGAGGTCTATAGAGAAGGGCTCCCACTGAGGTGGAGTTTCCCAGAAGACCCTTGTTGTAAAGAGTGGAACGGAACTGTGTTATTCTTCAGAGTTGTAAACAAGAACCACAGTTCCCCTGGGCGTAGTTCTCGCCCTGGGAGTAACAGCGTGCTTATCTAAGTAGCACTATTGTATTGGTGTAGCTGCTGCTCTCATTCACTTGTCTGTGTTATATATGAATGCTTCATTCTGTTATAAGTAATGTACATGGTCGTCAGTTTAACTTCTGAATGATGTATAATAATTGTGATAATCATAGCTACCCGCATAGCAACTAGATAATTGTTGAACAGAGGATAATGTGCGAGTATGAACTGAATGTAAGTCATGAATGGTCTACTTTGACACTGCTCAAAGTAATATTCTACTTAGTTACGTTGTTGCGAGATATCAAGGGTTAAGTTCATTAGCAAGGGTTATGCTTGGAGACTGAATGTTGTTGCTAACTGCAGTACCAGGATAAGGATAGCTGAGACCACCTATTAATCCAGGAAGCGGTCAAAGTTCGCTTACTGCAGGAACTAGAAGGGGAAGATATCGCGCCCACGATATCTTAGGTATCGCTAGACGGTTTCACATAGGGGGAAGACTTATCGCATTCCCTGTGTAACGCGATAAGACAGAGGCATAGCCGGAGTAATAGAATGAGATAGTCGGCTCCTGTGAAAGGGGTTAAGGTGGGTTTAAGCACCCTGGATGCCTCGGAACTTGGCTGAGGACACTTGAGTCTTCTTCCTCCCATTAGAATCACTTCGGGTGAGACTTCAGGTTGCCTCTGCGACCTGTTGCCGAAAGGGCCAGTGAGCTAAGGGTTCTGTTGGTCTAAAAGATTACCGCAAGCCCGGGTCTGCTAGAAAGGAGGAAGAGAGATCAACAGTTGTACTACTATTTTTAGATTTAAAAGGGTAAAATTATTTAAGTTATGAAACCAATAAATTATTTTCCATGTTGAATGTATAATGTTGGCATTTCACTACCTCATGGTATCTTATAATTAGTCTACATGAATGACCCCTCAAACCCACGTAGCCTCATCTCATACCTAATTATTTATGTAAATGAGCTATGAATTGTACTTGGGTGCATTGGTTGAATTGTATAACTTCAAAACGTGAGACCCTATATCCACCCATCTCGATGGATCCAACCAAATTGAGAATCCATCTAAAGTATGATTTAATCATGGGTAGGGTATGATAAGGAATTAATATTCTATCATGGAGAGCATAAGGTCCAAAATCCACCTACTTTGATAGACCCCAAAACATGATAGAATCCAGTTTAGAATCCTAGTGGGGTCCTTGGAAGATCTTGGAACTATCCAAAACATGAAGGACTCAAAATTCCTTGGACTCTTGGATCCCCTAGTAGAGGGTTGTGAACTCTTGAAAAATTGTAATTTGCAAAATATGTATTCTAAACATTAATATATGTGCAGACCATTTCCCCAAGATCATGGGATGGTTCTATGATTGATTGTATGCTTATTATGATATATTTATCTTCATGTGACCATAGAATTGCAATTCACTACACCATAGAATTGTATGGCATTGGGATGCCATACAAATAGTTAAGGGAAACCTACTTTCCACTAGTTATAAACTTTAGAGAAACTATCAACTTCAACTTTTGATATCACTAGAAAACTACAAGAAGAGTTCATTTTTATGGACTCTAGTCAAGAGGGGAATTTTCCATCTAGAGAAGTATCTTTGCACATTTATAGAGTGCTCCCAACTTAAAAGGGTAAATTTTGGCTTATTTATTGTTTAAAAAGAATATTGGACGATGTTGTTGATGCAATGAACACAAATGGTGACAAAATCCTTGAATAAATATAGGTGATATCATAATGGGTGAGCGCACAAAGTTGCTCCCCAAAAGTGTTGCAATGGGGACGCGCTAGTGGGGAAAAAACGAACCCACACACGCACCTAAGGTAGTGCACACACGTCACTAGGTTCGGTATCGAACCGAGGCACATGCGCACTGCTACATATGCACGTTTTTGCCCATACACGCTCAAATGCATGCACGTGCCCCTGTTAAGATTAAAAAAAATAGGGTAGAGTCTTTGTAATTCTCTCCCTTGCGGCCGACCGTGAATCAACCTTGGCGTGCATGGCATTACACACCACCAATTTGACCATTTCAACTCAAAAACTCTCTCAATCCAACCACCAAGTGGATTGGATAGGTAAGTTCCATGTGTTTTGTCATTTTATTCATTTTTGCTTGTTTAATAAATTTGTAATAATTCCCAAATTTGTAAAATAATAGAGATTTTTTCAATTGCGGAGTGTAAACCTACACAATGAATGAACCAAATGTTAACATGGAGTCTGGTGGAACACAAGAAAATAGAAATATTGGAACCAATGAGAACCCTCAAGAAAATTCAAATGCCCAAGAAAATAAAAAACCCCAACAAAATTTTGACCAAGACGACTTGAACCATTATGTAAATGAAATGAGTGCATGCTCGAGAACTAAGAAACACAGGGGAACCATCTTGAGTGTCCCTTTCCACCTTAATTGAGAGATCAATTGACTCCCTCATCCATGCACATCACCAATTGACTGATATGACTGAATATAAAGCTAGGATGCAGAAGTAATATTCCACATGCATTTCCAAGGAGGAAATAAAAGGTTTGAATATTACAAAGGCCCAATTGTACAGTATGTTCATCGATCGAAGAACAAAACAACCACCGGAAATTAGAAATCCACATGTCTACATGGATTGGTGTCATTTCCAACCATGGAGGGACATTTGGATGCATAGGTGGTTCAGGTTTACGATAAACCTCCCTGCAATAATAGGGAGGTTCCACAGTACTTCCTTCGGCAATTATGGGTTGAGTATGCGCTTGGTTTACATGTCATCTATTTTGACATAATCGAGTTCCAGGGTGTTGGGCATGGCTCTGCCCAAGATCGACCTTCTGCCAGGAGGAACCCACTGAGAGGGCCACCAACTCCTAGGTGTGATCCCAACCCCTCTCCCAAGACACCTCAGTTACCCAAAAAACTTGATCAGATCGAGGGCGCGATGAGGATTGTTTGACATGGACTGATTAGACACACTTCCTTAGTTGCAGCTACTACAATGGAGAGACAAGATGACCCTGATAGTGTTGGTTGTGGAGCCAGATCTTCTAGTCTCATAGATGATATTGTATCAGCCGTGTTTGTACCCCAGTTCTATATGATATGTAGGTGGACTGTACACTCACCCCAGCGGGGGGGTGTGGGGGGGCATCGCCCCCCCACGGGGTTCCAGGGGGGACCATCCCCCCTGGCTGGGGGGTCCGGGGGCCAGCGGTCCCCCGAAGGAAATTTTTGGGGCTATTTTCGCCAGCTGTTTTGCGGTCCCATGGTTTTGGGTATCCCGTGGTATTTTCCCATTGTATTTCCCTTATAAAAGAAGGACATTGTAATACGGCTAGGGTTGATGTATTAGGTTTTATGCATTGTAAAGATCTTTGAGATCTGGAGAGAGACTGTGAAACAGAGAAGAGGAAGTGCAGCAGTTGTGCTGCAGGTTGTATCCCTTCATCTTGCTGGACGGTAATAATAATAAGGACTGGCAAATTCAGTGTGGACGTAGCCCAAGTTGGGTGAACCACGATATATCTGTGTCTCTCTTGTAATGTGTATGTGTGATTATATTTGTATTTCTGTTTATTGTTATTACTCTGCGATCCTGTTTTTCTAACAATTGGTATCAGAGCCAAAGGTCTATTTGGCAGTTAAACCCGCAGGAAGCTAGGGTTTCTGGTTCGAGTGGGAGCAATGGTAGAAGAAGGAAAGTTTAAGGTCGAGAAGTTTAACGGCCAAAACTTCGGGTTATGGAAGATGCAAATGGAGGACTATCTGTACCAGAAGGATCTATTCTTACCGTTGGGAGGAAAAGCAAAGCAGCCGACGACTATGAAGGACGAAGAATGGGTGGTTCTTGACAGAAAGGCTCTGGGAACAATACGGTTGAGCCTGGCTTCGTCGGTGGATTTCAATATCTCAAAAGAAACGACAACAGAGGGTTTGATGAAAGCATTGGGTAAGCTGTATGAAAAACCCTCGGCTTCCAACAAGGTATTTCTAATGAAGCGTTTATTTAATATGAAGATGTCTGAAGGTGGATCTGTTACTGATCATTTAAATGAGTTTAATACGGTTACAAATCAGTTAAGTTCTGTAAGTGTGAACTTTGATGATGAGGTTAGGGCTCTTCTAATCTTGTGTTCATTGCCAGAAAGCTGGAATAGCTTGGTCATGGCTGTAAGTAACTCTGTCTCTGGTTCAAACACCTTGAAGTTTGATGATGTTATTGCTGTTATTCTTAGCGAGGAAATGCGAAGAAAAAGCACAGGTGAGACATCAGGTAATGCGTTGACCATGGAAAGCAGAGGAAGACAAAAGGAGAGAGGAAAGAGCCAAGGTAATCGTGGAAAGTCTAAAATGGGCAGATCCAAGTCCAGACTGGGAAAGATAGAGTGCTGGAACTGTGGAAAGAAAGGACATCTGAAGAAAGACTGCAAATCTCTAAAGAAGAAAGGAGATGCACAGAAGGAGACTACCCAGGAAGCAAATGTAGCAGGTGATGTGTTACAAGATGCTTTGATTCTTGCATTAGATAATACTAGTGATTATTGGGTAGTAGATTCAGGAGCTTCATGTCATGCTACACCCCATAGGAAATACTTTCATGAGTATGTTCCTGGCGATTTTGGACATGTTTTATTGGGTGATGATGAGCCATGTAAAATTGTTGGAATGGGTAAGGTATGGATAAAAGTTAAGAATGGAACTGATTGGTTGTTGAAAGATGTTAGGCATATTCCTGCTATGAAAAGAAATCTGATCTCAACAGGGCAGTTGGGAGATGGCGGCTGTCTATCTACGTTTGGAGAAAAGTGGTGGAAGATCACTAAAGGATCAATGGTGATAGCAAAAGGAGACAGAGTAGGTACGTTGTATTTATGTCCTCATAATACTGACCATTCTATCTCTTTAGCTTCCATAGGAACAGATACAGCATTGTGGCATCATAGGCTTGGCCACATGAGTGAGAAGGGGATGCAGATTCTCCACTCAAGGAAGTTGCTGCCGGATTTGAAGCAGGTAAGTTTGGAATTCTGTGAAAACTGTGTTTATGGAAAACAGAAGAGAGTCAGATTTCTCAGGGTTGGGAAACATAAGAAGAATGAAAAATTAGAGCTTGTGCATACAGATGTATGGGGACCGGCTCAGGTACAATCTCTTGGTGGCTCTCATTATTATGTTACATTTATTGATGATGCAACTAGAAAAACTTGGGTTTATTGCATTAGACAGAAATCTGATGTGTTTGCTACTTTTAAGAAGTGGAAAGCTTTGGTTGAGAATGAGACAGGAAAAAGATTGAAGTGTCTCAGATCTGATAATGGAGGTGAGTACTGCGGCAAGGAATTTGATAGTTACTGTTCATACCATGGGATTCGTAGAGAGAATACAGTCCCAGGAACACCACAGGAAAATGGTGTGTCAGAAAGGATGAACAGAACGATCATGGAGCGTGCAAGGTGTATGAGACTGCATGCAGGGTTGCCCTTACAGTTTTGGGCGGATGCTGTAAATACTGTTGTTTATTTAATAAACAGAGGACCTTCAAGTGCTTTGGATGGTGGTATTCCAGAGGAAGCATGGACAGATAAAAAGGTAAACTACTCATTTCTGAGAACGTTTGGTTGTGAAGCATTTGTCCATATTGATAAGGAAAATAGAACAAAGCTTGAAGCTAAATCCAAGAAATGTACCTTTATTGGATATGGGGTTGATGAATTTGGTTATCGTTTATGGGATTATGAAAATAACAAAATCATCAGGAGCAGAGATGTGATATTCAATGAAAAGGTCATGTATAAAGATCAGTTGCAGGGAAAGAAACAGGAAAAGGAAAGCACAGAGTACATAGTGCTTGATGAAGTTAAAGAAAATGAAGTTCCGAAGGTGCCAGAAAATCAAGAGCAGCAGCAAGTACCTGAAACTCCTGCAACTATAAGAAGATCTACCAGGTTAAGTAGACTCCCTGAACGATACTCTCCTTCAATGTATTATTTATTGATGACTGATTCTGGTGAACCAGAATGTTATGAAGAAGCAATGCAGGTGGAAACTAGAAAGAAGTGGGAGCAAGGCATGAATGAGGAGATGGACTCATTGGTAGGAAACCAGACTTGGGATTTGGTTAAGTTGCCTGCTGGTAAAAGAGCATTGCAAAACAAATGGATTTACAGGTTGAAGGAAGAAGAAGGAGGTAAGAAGCGGTACAAGGCCAGATTTGTTGTAAAGGGGTTTGCACAGAAGAAAGGTATAGATTTTGATGAAATATTTTCTCCTGTTGTAAAGATGACTTCAATTAGGACTATCTTAAGTCTAGTGGCGGTAGAAGATTTGCATCTTGAACAATTAGATGTAAAAACAGCTTTCCTCCATGGGGATTTGGAGGAAGAAATATATATGCAGCAGCCACAAGGGTATGAGGTCAAAGGTAAGGAGGATCTGGTATGCAGGTTGAAAAAGAGCTTGTATGGCTTGAAGCAAGCTCCAAGGCAGTGGTATCTAAAGTTTGACAGGTTTATGACAGAACAAGGTTATAGTAGATGTCATTCTGATCACTGTGTTTATTTCAAGAAGCTAGACAATGGAAGATATATTATCTTGTTATTGTATGTGGATGACATGCTTGTTGCAGGGTCTGACATGCAGGATATAAATGTACTCAAAAGGAAGCTAGCTAATTCATTTGCGATGAAGGATTTGGGTGCTGCAAAGCAAATCCTTGGTATGAGAATAATGAGAGACAGGAAAAATCGCAAATTGACATTGTCTCAAAGTGAGTACATACAAAAGGTGTTGGAGAGGTTCAGAATGCAGAATGCAAAACTTGTAAGTACACCTTTGGCTAGCCATTTCAGTCTAAGTAAGGAAATGTGTCCCAAGACACAAGAAGAGACAGATTACATGTCCAAGGTTCCCTATCAATCAGCAGTTGGCAGCTTGATGTATGCCATGGTGTGCACAAGACCAGATATTGCACATGCAGTGGGAGTTGTGAGCAGATATATGAACAATCCAGGTAAAGAACATTGGAAGGCAGTACAGTGGATTCTCAGGTATTTGAGAGGTACTACCACTGAGGCATTATGTTTTGGAGGTTCAGACACTGTTCTACAGGGATATGTTGATGCAGATATGGCAGGTGACAAGGATAGCAGGAGGAGTACCACAGGGTATGTGTTTACTATAGGTGGAACAGCAGTAAGCTGGATTTCGAAACTACAGAAGGTTGTTGCACTTTCAACAACAGAAGCAGAGTATGTTGCCATTACAGAGGCTAGTAAAGAGATGATTTGGTTGCAGAGGTTTATGGAGGAAGTGGGTAAGAAGCAGAAGGATAGCAGACTGTATAGTGACAGCCAGAGTGCCATTCACCTTGCAAAGAACTCAGCATTCCATTCCAGGACTAAACATATACAGCTCAAGTACCATTTCATACGCTATGTTCTGGAAGATGAACTGTTAAAGTTGGAAAAGATACATACTAGCCAGAATCCTGCAGACATGTTCACAAAGGTAGTGACCAGAGAGAAACTGAGTTCGTGCTCGGTTTCAGTTGGCATTCTAGCATGAAGGTGAAGAGGAGAAATTTGCCAAGTCCAAGTCCAGCAAGTGCAGCAGCGGTGGAGTTGTTGTGATCAGTCTCCAAGTGGGAGATTGTTGGTTGTGGAGCCAGATCTTCTAGTCTCATAGATGATATTGTATCAGCCGTGTTTGTACCCCAGTTCTATATGATATGTAGGTGGACTGTACATTCACCCCAGCGGGGGGGTGTGGGGGGGCATCGCCCCCCCACGGGGTTCCAGGGGGGACCATCCCCCCTGGCTGGGGGGTCCGGGGGCCAGCGGTCCCTCGAGAAATGGGGGTTCGGGGGCAACGCCCCTGAAGGAAATTTTTGGGGCTGTTTTCGCCAGCTGTTTTGCGGGCCCATGGTTTTGGGTATCCCGTGGTATTTTCCCATTGTATTTCCCTTATAAAAGAAGGACATTGTAATATGGCTAGGGTTGATGTATTAGGTTTTATGCATTGTAAAGATCTTTGAGATCTGGAGAGAGACTGTGAAACAGAGAAGAGGAAGTGCAGCAGTTGTGCTACAGGTTGTATCCCTTCATCTTGCTGGACGGTAATAATAATAAGGACTGGCAAATTCAGTGTGGACGTAGCCCAAGTTGGGTGAACCACGATATATCTGTGTCTCTCTTGTAATGTGTATGTGTGATTATATTTGTATTTCTGTTTATTGTTATTGCTCTGCGATCCTGTTTTTCTAACAGATAGAGACCTAGGTGCAGGGCCTTCATGACAGAGTCAGGATAGACCTGTGACCGGTAGTATCCATGTTGGGCCTTCTGGTTCGACGGGGACAATGCCACATCTTTGTCCCCATTGCAGGCACACTTTCCTTGGCCCGATCGAGGGCTACTATATTGAGCAGGTTAGCACTTTTCTTAATGTGTTTTCAATCATCACTTGATAATTTGTAAAGTATTTTTAAAGTATATTTTTTACTTAAACTAATATTTCAATGTACAACTATTTAGATCCGAGACGTCGTCATCGGAGAACGTAGCATCTCCCAACCTGGATGCAACAATGGCAGGTGCAACTGAAATTGTAGCACCTCACACGGAGGTATTTTCAGTACCTCACACAATAGTATTATTATTACTTATGGCATTTCTATTTTTATGTATTTATATTTATGACATACATGATGATAGTTCGTACAATGTCTTTTAATATTTTGATTGACCGAATAATTACTTGTTTAATATGTTCATAACGTGCATGCGTTTTGGTGTCCATAGGTATACATAGACTACGATGATCAACCATCTCCTCCAGTGATCGACAAATCACCATATACATAGGTACAATGTGTAGTTAAAAGTACGCTTTTAATTTGAAATGTTACGACATACTATTGTTTAATTTGATCTTTGTTTACTAAACTATGTTATTACAAATTTGTATGCAGGGGCCTCCAATAGTTGCAGGACACTTTGGTCCCATGTTTCTACCCTCTCCCATGAGTCTCCCACTCGCTTCCATACAGAACCCTCCCTCCATCCACCCCCTCCCTTCCATCCACCCTCCCCTCTCCGTCCATTCTCCCCCCTCTATCTATCCTCCCTCATTCGTCCATGCCCCCCATCTATAGATCCTCCCCCATTCATCCACACCCCCCTTCTATCCATCCTCCCCCATTCGTCCATGGCCCTCCTTCCATATAGCTTCCCCCCTTCGTCCACAACCTCCCTTATATCCATCCTCCTCCCTCCATCCAGGACCGCTCTCCCATTTGCCATACCTCAACATCCCCCCAATCCCTTTTGGGTCGATACCTCCTATTGTAGAGCCGGTAGGGATTAATCTTCCACAACACCCTCCTCCACCCCATACCACCATGTCATCTTCCACCATATCATCTCCAGTTCCTGCCACTATTGTGGAAACTACTATTCCATTATATTCCCATGTATGTACAATGGTTACACCCATAGTTGTTGCTGTTAATTTTTCGATAATTTCATTCAAACATTATCTATGATCCTACTAAGAGAATAACATGCACAACATAACAATCATGAACACAAGAGACATAGAGTTTCCTTCGAGAAAACCAAGAAGGTGAAAAACCCTGAAACTTCCTTAGAGATAGAATAAGCCCCAATACAAAGATCACAAAGATCAATCCCCAACAAATAGATGACTCCAGCAGGTTCTCCTCCTCCACTTGTGTGCACTCCTCTCTCTCAACTATGTGAGTTGGATGAGTGAGTGAATGAATAGAATGAGAGACACACACTCTCTATTTATACACAACTTAACCTGCCTTTAACCCTAACAAGGATGACTTCCTAAGGAAGCCTGATAACCCATCCACATGACTCATACAGGGCCAACCCCACACTGGTGGTCTAATAACCCATCAAATATAAGTCGCGACACTTGCGACACTTACAAATACAAATGATTACACTTCTAATTGGAGGAATAATACATCTCCATCATGAATATAATAAAGTACAAGTGTAATACATAGAAGAATATCTTCCGAAGTTACAAATACATCAACACTCCCTCTTAACTAGGAAGGTATTCTCTTGACACAGGTCATCAATAAATATTCGCAAAAGTCTTCAATTCTGGAGCTGGATCATCGTCACTGGATCACAGAGCATCATCGCCACTGTTGTTGTACTCGTCATCTTGATCACTGGGCTATCTCTCAATTCTTCTCATCATAGGAAGTTCTACAGAGCATCCCAGGACTGATTACGAGCTTATTGCTCAACCTATAGGATCTCCCAAGGAGCTATTACATGTGACCACCACAAAACCTTAAAAGAGTGTCCCAGGAATGTTTATGTGCATAGCATGATCGGTAAGAACTCTAAAGAGCATCCCAGGACTTTTACGTGCCTAGAACAACCTATTGGATCTCCAGGACTGATTACATCTGGTCTAGAAAAACCTCGAAAGAGCATCCCAGGACTGATTACAAGCTTACTACTCAACCTATCGGATCTCCCAACGAAATATTATATGCCAAGGAAAAAACCTCGAAAGAGAATTTGCTAGATCTCCCAGGGAGCTATTATATGCCATAGGAAAAACCTCATAAGAGTATTTGCAGATACCCCAGGGAAAGATTTTATGTCCTCCCAAGAAAAACCTCGAAAGAGCATTTGCCAGATATCCCAGGGAGCTATTATATGCCATAGCGAAAACCTCGCAAGAGTATCTGCAAATCTCCTAGGGAAAGATTATATGCTTATCACACAACCTGTCCATGGCCACGGAGTATCATCCTGATACTCATGATCAACCTGATCATCCTCGCATGGAGCATCATCCTGATGCTCATGATCATATTGATCATGATCATACAATACATCATCCTGATGCACATAATTATCACATGATCATCCTGATCATCGTCATAGCATTGTCCTGATGCATATCATCATCGCATGATCATCCTGATCATCGTCATAGCATCATCCGTATGCATATCATCATCACATGATCATCTTGGTCATCATCATAGCATTGTCCTAATGCTCATCACACAGCGCTTACATCCATAGCCATGGGAAGGATCATCCTACCACCATGCTTGGAATGGCTACTGTAAATGTGTCCCATCACTTCCTCCTCAAAGTATCTTCTATCAAAAGAACACCAAGCCTCTCTCTCAAGTACTCAAAATTCACTCTGGCTAGTGGTTTGGTCAACACATTTGCAATCTTCTCATCTGTTGCAACATACTGGAGCTTCACTACTCCTCTTTCCACCATATCCTTGATATAGTGATATTTGATCTCGATATGCTTCGACCTGTCATGGAACACTGGGTTCTCAGACAACTTCACACAACTCTGTTTGACACAGAAGATACAGGTAGCATCCAACTGGAGATCAAATAAATCATACAGTAGCTTCCTTATCCATACTGCCTCACAACTAGCTGAACAAGCTGCGATATACTCTGCTTTGGCTGTACTCAGTGCTACACAAGATTGCTTCCTGCTAAACCAAGAGATCACACCTGATCCCATACTGAAGAAGCACCCCGAAGTGGTCTTCCTATCTGCAGCACTACCTTCCAAATCTGAATCAACATAACCCTCGAGGTTAAACTTTTGATTCGCATTATACTTGATCCCATAATCAATTGTACCCTTCCGTTACCTAAGAATATGCTTTACAGCAATCAAGTAAACATGTCTAGGATATGTTAGAAACTGGCTCAAGGTGTTCACCGCAAAGAAAATATTTGGTCTCGTGTCCGTCAAGTACATCAAGGACCCAATCATCTGACGATACATTGTCGAATCAACCAACTCTGATGAAGCATCACTCAATAGCTTCAGGTTCGATGCCATAGGTGTGTCCATTGTAACAACCCTCATATACGAATATAGGGAATATTTAATATAATGAATATAATGTAATATAATATAAGGTAAAGAATCAAAAGAAACATAAAAAATAAGTAATGGAAAACAAATTTTGCATAAAGAAAGAAATTAAATAAGAAATTAATAAATTGGGAGAAGGAAGGGATAAAAGGAGGAGAAGAAGTGAAGAGAGGGGTCTTTTTTTGTCTTTGGCCATCTTGGAAGAGGAGCTCTGGAGGAGACGAAATCAAGATAGCACTGGCATAGGGTTAATTGTTGGGGGCTTGGGGGCCTCATCCTTTGGCTGGGGATTGGTTGGGTGGAGAGTCATCCCCCCACCTTCAGTTGCACTATTGGATCCATCAAGGTAATGGTAGTTGCTAGGTCATCTATCCAAGTATGGCTCCTTAATTTTCTTAGCATATTTTCTTATATTGTTGATTATATACATTCTTTTGTTACAGATATTTTATTGCATGATGCTTCTTGTTGTATACTGTTTTTTATAAATTTACAGGATATCAAATCCATTGTATTTATTAGATCTTTTATTGCATGCTGGTCATTTGTTTGTTTTGTTATTTTTATGAGTTTACAGTTCATACATTTGCTATCAGAGCAGGGTTCAAACCCTCAAGACCTATGGGATTTCCAGGTTAATCTTAAGGTGAAATGTTATAGTGGCTCAAACTGGTAAAATCTATGGGTGTACCTTCAGATCTAGTGCTTATGTCAAATCTAGAACTCTTTTAGTATCTGCAGGTCTGCATGTTAAATCTGCTAGCTTGTACACAATAAATAAATAAATTTTGAGTTGAGACCTAGAATTGGGTAAATTACCAAAAAACAAAACCCTAAATCTCTGTAAAGTTTAAAGATTCAGGTTAATGGGTGCTGGGATTTGAACCCATATCTCCTGGCACAAAAGGAACCCTCACAACTAGCTGAACAAGTTGCGATATACTTTGCTTTGGCTGTACTCAGTGCTACGCAGGATTGTTTCCTGTTAAACCAAAAGATCACACCTGATCCCATACTAAAGAAGCACCTCGAAGTGGTCTTCCTATCTACAGCACTACCTGCCCAATCTGAATCAAAATAACCCTCTAGGTTAAACTTTTGATTCGCATCATACTTGATCCCATAATCAATTTTACCCTTTAGGTACCTCAGAGTATGCTTTACAGCAATCAAGTAAACATGTCTAGGATATGTCAGAAACTAGCTCAAGGTGTTCATCGCAAAGCAAATATTTGGTCTCGTGTTCGTCAAGTACATCAAGGACCCAATCATCTGACAATACATTGTCGAATCAACCGACTCTGATGAAGCATCACTCAATAGATTTAGGTTCGATGCCATAGGTGTGTCCATGGCCTTGCAGTCCATCATTTCGAACCGCTTCAGGATCTCTACTGCATACTTCCCTTGTCCAAGGAGGATTCCATCTACACTCTGCCACACCTCCATACCTAGAAAGTAATGCATCATACATACCCAAGTCCTTCATCTCGAACTCAGCAGCAAGATTCCTCTTCATGTCGACAATCAATCTATCCTCTCCTGTCACAAACAGGTCATCCACATACAATAGGAGTATCACTGGATTTCCTTCCTCAACCTTGTAGTAAAGGTTAGAATCCATTTTACTCTTGGTAAAGCCCTTAATTGGAGAGGAAGTTTTCTATCCTACTGTACCATGTCCTAGGTGCTTGCTTCAATCCATACAAGGCTTTCTTCACTCTCCACACATATGACTCCCTGTCACATGTCTCAAAACCGAGTGGCTTCTCCACATACACCTCTTCTTCGACTACACCATTTAGGAAAGTTGTCTTGACATCCATCTGGTGTATCTTCCACTTCATTACTGTAGCTAGAGCAAGTACTAGAAGCGTATCTGGCTACAGGTGCAAAAGTCTCTTCATAATCTATCCCCTCTTTCTGGGAGAAGCCACGAGCCACAAACCTTGCCTTGTATTTCTCTATGTTGCATCTGTAGCATGCTTGATTTTGTAGATCCACTTGGAAGACACAACAAACTTCCCTTCTGGTCTTGGGCCCACATCCCAAACATCATTCTTCATGATCGACTGGTATTCCCTAGACCATGGCATCCTTCCATTCTTTCTTTTCCGCTGCTTCTTCATAACTAGAAGGTTCTTTGTTCATAATGTCACAGAGTAAGGCAACATAGCTGGTGTGTGATCTTGTCCTATTTCTTTCTCTGTGTTCCTCCTCTGGAATACCATACCTTTCTGCATCTTGGATGAGCTCTCTAGGCCATGAAGGTTTCCTCTTGTGAGAGTTCTTCTCACAGGGTGGATCTACAGGTTCTTGTGGATCTTCTATTTCATGATCCACTTCTGGTATTGCTTCATTCATGGTGGTGTCTTGTGTTCTGGGTATCCTTGGTTCTTCATAGTCTTCAATAGGTGTCTTCCTTGATTTGATGTATGCTGAGTCTTTATTAAAAGTCACGTCACTGCTTATGTCAATCTTCTTGAACCATGGAAAGTAGATTATGTATGCCTTCGATCTTTCACTGTACCCCAAAAATATACCCTTTTTTCCTGAAGGATCTAATTTTGTCCTCTTTTCTTTTGTAAAATGTGTATATACTAGACAACCAAATATTCTGATATGGCTAACTTCTAGTCTCTTACTAGAGAAAACTTCTTATGGTGTCTTGTTGTCAAGTATCTTGTGTGGTGTTCTGTTTTGTACATATATAACTTTCCTTGCTGCTTCTGCCTAGAGGTGCATGGGTAGATCTTGGTCATGAAACATTGCTCGTGCTGCTTCCATGATTGTTCTATTCTTCCTCTCTGCAACCCCATTCTGTTGTGGATTGTAGGGAGAAGTCAACTCCCTCTTAATCCCTGAATCATTGCATAACTTCTTGAAGTCTCCTGAAATGAATTCTCCACCATTGTCGGATCTAAAGGTCTTGATCTTCTTATTAGTTTGATTTTCTATCAAGGCTTTGAATTCCTTGAACTTATCAAAGACTTCATCTTTGTTCTTGAAGAAATAAACCCAAGTCTTCCTAGAGAAATCATCAATGAAAGAAACATAATATACATACCCACTCAGAGAACTGGATGACATTGGTCCGCATACATCGGAGTGGACAATCTCCAAGATTCCTTTTTATTTGCTTTCACTACTTGGAAATGCCTTCTTTGTGTTTTTTCCTTTTGCACATCCTTTGCAAACACCTTCATGCTTTGAATGGATTTCAGGAAGACCTACTACTACTTTTCTTGCAATTGGTAGTGCCCTATAGTGCACATGAGAAATCCTTCTATGCCAAAGTTCACTTGGTTCCATGGATTCATGTACCATGGGATGTTCAGGTTGTCCCTTCAATTTTTACAATCCTCCCTCTTGCTCTCCAATCACTACTGCATCATCTATGGTCTTACCTTTTGGCCATCCACAAATACAACTCTCATCCCTTTTTCATCCAAAGATGATATGAAGAGAAGATTCTTCTTGAGTCCAAGTACATATAGAACATCTTGCATCTTTAAAGACTTCCTAGAGTCTAACTTGTAGAATGCTTCACCACTTCCTTTTATAGGGTATTGATAGTCATCCCCAAGTTTCACCTTATGAGGTGACTCATGTTCCGATAGGTCCATAAGAGATTCTTTGAATCCCGTCATATGTTTAGAAGCCCCACTATCAATAAGCCAATCATTACACCCATGTGTAACAGTACCTGTGAGAGCAGATATTAGAACATATTCATCGTCACATGAAGAGTCTTCACTTTCTACCTTAGTCTTCTTCCTAGGAGGTTCATCATCCTCAACAGCATGAGCATGATATCTCTTCTTGTTGCTCTTCTTGTTGTTTTTGTTGTTGGAGTTCCTTTTGTTCTTGGGACATTCTGAGGCAAAGTGTCCCTTATCATTACAAGTGAAGCATCTCAAATCTTTCTTCTCTCTTTGATGATGGTGGTGTGACGATCCCTTGTGAAAATATTGCTCCCTCTTGGGCTTACTTTTCTTGGTGTGTGCTATGAGAGATTGATATTCATTTCCCATCTTTTCTTCTAGGGCCACAAGCCTAGCTTCTTCTTGTGAATATTCCTCCCATAGCCTACTGAAGGAGATCAACTTCTTTCTTGCACATATACCTTGGATGAAGGACTCCCATGCCCTAGGTAGGCCATTCAATGTGGTCATGACAATTTCTCCATTATCCACTACTTCATCCACAGCTTTAACTTGTTCTTTGATTTGAGAGACCTTAGTAAAGTAGGATTGGATGGTCTCTCCATTATGGAACTTTACCCCTTTCAATTGATTTCGTAGAGTCATCTTCCGATTTATATTCTTTCCTTCAAACAACTTGGTCAATGAGTCAAACATTTCCTTAGGTGTCTTTAGAGAAGACACGTGGGGTATGAGATGGTATTTTATAGAATCAACAATGATTCTCTTGGCTTTGACCAAGTTCTTCTTGTGTAAGGCCTTATCCTCATCTCGCTCTGGAACTGGAACCTCTTGTCTTATGTAGGTGTCCAACTCATTCTCTTGTATGATTAACCCAATCCTATACTACCATGCTCGGAAGTTGTCAGCTCCTTCAAGATTATCCTCAAGCTTGGTGTGGTGAGACATCTTAATGAGAAACTCAAATGGAAATAAAATATTTACGTCTTACCACTTGATTTGTTGAAACTGGATCTGGAGCTGGATTAGGGTTTGTTAGAGAAACCCTAAAAATTCAAACATTGAATTCCAAACTTCTGAATGGATGGAAAGATGCGCCTTACTGAGCTGATCAAGCTGGTATACTTCAATTTTAAAATCTACAAAATTTGACCCTTCAAAATTGCCTTTGAAACTTTCGGATCTGCAATTTCTGGTTTTTTGGTCAAAATTCCTAACTAGGGTTTGATAATGCCCGGGGTTCTTCCCAGCCAAAAAATTTGATTTTGGTCTCTAAACTTCGATTTTTCTGTGGAGCATCCAGCTGTGGTCTCAGATTTCAAAAATTCTGACTTTGCAGAAACTATAATTTTCCACCTTTCCTATAAAAATCCCAAACTAGGGTTTGATGGAGCCTGGGGTTCTGCCCAACCAAAAAGTTCGATATTGGTCAATTTCAATTTTCTTGAGGAGCATCCAGGCGTGGTCGCAGATTCCAAAAATTCCAACTTTCTCCGAAACCCTAATTTCCCGTAGCAGTGATGGGCCAAAAACTGAAAAATGCTCAGAATTGAATTCTATTTCAACAAAAAGATGATCCCTTGCAAGGAGAGTAAGCCTAGCCTCCCGTCTTTGATGATCTGTGGAGAGAAACCCAAAAATTAAGAAGCCCTAGCTTCCACAGCTGCACGGTGTCTTCTTCTTAGCACCGCTCTGATACCATGTTAATTTTTCGATAATTTCATTCAAACATTATCTAGGATCCTACTAAGAGAATAACATGCACAGCTTAACAATCATGAACACAAGAGACACAAAGTTTCCTCGGGGAAAACCAAGAAGGTGAAAAACCCCGCAACTTCATCAAAGATAGAATAAGCCCCAATAAAAAGATCACAAAGATCAATCCCCAAAAGATAGATGACTCTAGCAACTACTCCTCCTCCACTTGTGCACACTCCTCTCTCTCAACTATGCAATTTGGATGAGTGAGTGAATGAATAGACTGAGAGACACACAATCTCTATTTATACACAACTTAACCTGCCTTTAACCCTAACAGGGCCAACTTCCTAAGGAAGCCTAATAACCCATCCACATGACTCATATAGGTCCGACCCCACACTGGTGGTCTAATAACCCATCAAATATTAGTTGCGACACTTACAATAATACTTGTGACACTTACGACACTTACAAATATAAATGACGACACTCCTGTTGGAGGAAGAATACCTATCCATCAGGAATATAATAAAGTACAAGTGTAATACATAGAAGAATATCTTCTGAAGTTACAAATACATCAACAACGGCATCTACATCTGCGCCCCCCCCCCCCCCATGACTGCATCAGAGCAGGTTGTCTAGCCAACTGCTCCACCTGCTAGCCCATAAGCCTAGCCCTGTCCATTGTTGGGTGTGTTCACGGTGAGAATAAAGTTAATTTATGAAAATGTTTTGATGCATTAACCAAAATTAATTTAAGCAATTATTATTTTTCAATGAAATGATTGTCGTAAATGTTATAGGGTGGAATTGCTGATAGACTCAGCAGATCCAGGACACCTGCTTCTCGTCTCCCACGCACATCAACGGTGAGTTATTTAAGATTTTAATTTTACATTCATTTTATAAATGTGGTAAATGTTACAAATGCTCGAAAATGATGGTATCTTATATCATTTGTTTCAGATCCCGGAGAGATGGTCTACTCCTAGACAGAAGAAGACCTAAGATACCAGTAGCTCCAAGGACAGGAACATCGATTTTGGATATGCTCCTAGGAGTGACCGGGGTGGTCACAATGCTTGACAAACCATGTTATGTACATTAGCCACGATGTGGCACCTTTGGGAACCAGTTGCCATGTACTTTGTATATACGGCATGGGTTGCCATGTATTTTAGATCTACGGCACGAGTTGTCGGATTTTGTATAGGGCGCAAATTGTCATGTATTTTGGATCTATGACATGAGTTGTCATATTTTATATAGGGAACGAGTTTCAATCGCATGTACATTGGGAACCAAATTCCACTATTTTCCTGAAAATTTATATATTGGTTTGAGTTTTGTTCTACTATGGTTTTATCTCATGGATTTATATATAGTTTTGTTCTATATATGTGTATAATGATTTGTATTCAAATGTATGCACATGAATATATATGTACAATGAAAATGATTTAATTTTTATATTTATTATAATTTAGGCAAGGGATTAGGCTACATAATAGGGTTTCATTGTGATTATAATACAAACTAGGGTTTACGCTACCAACTAGGGTTTTTAAGATAGGCTCTCGTGTTTCTAGGATAGGCTCCAAGCTCTAGCATTACCAGCTTAATGTTGAACTCCACTATCATGACAACATTGTGAACAACACCATGCCCACTACCACAATCACCATCAAGCCTTGTCATCCTCTTGCTCGTGGTGCTACCATCCTCATCCCCATAAATCATCCGTCATCCACCATCAACCTAATGCACTTTGTCTCATTGTCACCATCACCATATCTATCCTCACGCCCATTATCACCATTGTCCTCATTGTGCTCATTGTCACCATTGTCTCCATCATGCTCATTGGAGTCTAGGCCATTTAGCCTCTTTGTTTATGTATTTTGGGTCAAATATGGATTGCACTTGATTTGTTTTTAGTTGTATGCACCCTTTCTATATACATTTCATAAACTTTGGATTTAAAACTAGAATTTTTAGGCTAGGCTCTAGGTTTCTAGGGTTTTCCCATAGACACTTGATAGAGACACTTTCAACTAGGAGTGTCTCTATCAAGTGTTTATGGGAAAACCCTAGAACGAACATGGAGTTGGGAAAAAGGAGTCAATCTGGGTCGAGAACTTATGGAGTTCCCCTCTATGTTTCGACTCAGTGAGACAACGTGGGGTTCTATTTTGCAACTTTCCAAGATGGTAGGCATGAGGTAATCGCTATATATATATAAGAAATAAAATATAAATTAAATAGTAATAATAATATCTAATTTTTGTTGAGATTTGGTCTTGTGAATGAAAGGAAACAAACCAAGATTGCGAACCAAACTAGAATATGGACAAGGAGTTGGGTCTTCTAAGCTCTTTAAGATCTCTTGAAATTTATCCAAACTTTCCTTATTAGCAATCATTTCCCGAACAGGTCTGGGTTCACATATATAACAAGAGTTCTTGTTGGATAATATATGATTGGATATTACTTTACGAGGGTGATAGGATCCTCTTTTTTCCTTTCCAAGGTTTAATTTTTAAAAAATCCTTCCATATATTGCAATGCATTCATGCCTCTTACATGAAAATGCCCCACTTCTTTACGAAAAAGGAATGTTTTATTCTATATAAATCGCCTAAAATGCATTTCATCTAATATAAATCTCTACCTTACATACTCCATTGCAAATATTCTAGAAGTGAGGAAAATTGGAAGCTTCTAAGATTCTTCTTGAAATCCATATACTCTAATCACTATATAATATTCATACAAGAACCTATCTCCAACAGTCATGTCTGGAGTGAACTGTAGATTCTTCTAGTTCTCTAGGAACATTCTATGAGGTGAAGAGTAAATAATCAAGCTATAAGCGATGCTCATTACCTTATTTGTAAACTATGCATAGTTTGAATTGTCTGCTCTTCTCAATACTAACTCATTCCATTCATATACTGGGGTCTTCATGCTATGCTCATCTGCTATCTTCAGGTCCAGGTGCTTGTAGTGTTCATAGTTCTGATAGAGAAACACATAAAACAAGAAGGAAGGATACATAAAACATTCTATGCCTATAAGATGCTCTAATTTTTCATGGATAGTTTTTGCCAAGTTCAAACTTATGAGGGTTGAGCTCAAGGTTTGTGATCACGTTCTCTAGGGTACCTAAAATCATATCATGAAATATTTTGTCATCTTCAAGGCCTATGATGGTCATATGATTGAGATGTCCTTCTTATATGTATTTTCATATCATACTAATGTACTGAAAGGAGGTTGAATTGTGGCAGCATCGTTTCCTTCCTCAAGGTGTTTCCAGAAAAAATGATGTTTATGAAAAGGTTTTAGGGTTTGGTGGGAATTGGAGAGGCCTTTTTCATTTAAGAGTTGAACCGATAGACACTCATAATTTATGTTTCTAGGTAGATCCACATGTAAAGAAAGGATATAATGACTTGCTTCACACATTCTAAATAGATTTTAATTAATATATGGTTTCAATGTATAGGAAAACAACTACAGGGCTCTCACAATAATGATTAAAACCGCAACAAAAAAATCCACAATTTTAGCCTCAAAAACTTGCAGTATTCACAATTTCCACTAGAAGTTCAATATACCTATCAGTAAAAAAATAGATTATGGATAAAAAAATAATATGGTTTACCTAGAGTGAAAGTCAGCCTCAAAGAACTACAAGTAATTGTTTCTATATAAGTATGTGTATAGTCTACACAAAGAAACAATCCAAATACTATAGTCCATTGTCATAAGGAGAACGCCTAATGGTGCTCACTAAGCCAACACCACATGTTAAATATGCATATATTCCCACTAAGTAGATCAAATTTCTAGGGTTTTCCCATAGACACTTGATAGAGACACTTTCAACCAGCTCAAAGATACCTCTAGTCTACCTTCAATCTACTTATCCTACATTTCCATATGCCATATAAAAATGGGGAAATCTAGTTGGTACCAGTTTTTAACACCCAAAAAGTGCTCACTACCTCATCTCCCTCATTACATGACTCATTTGTCCATATTTCCTACCATATTTGCCTCCAAAACCTTTAAAAACCATTAAAAAGCCTCCAAAAGGCTAAGAAAACATTAAAAAAGCCTCGAAAAGGCCAAAACCACCATTTTTTCCCCAAAATAATCCAATATTCCTCCAAAATAGCAAAAACCCTCTAAAAAGGGAATAAAAAATATGAAAAAGAGGAAAAAGAGGGAAAAAAGGAAGCCAAAACCCTATACAGCTGACCTAAACCATATGGTGCCCAAAACCATGGGTCAACACTCCACCACTAAAAACCTATAAATAGGTGATGGAGGCTCCCCATTTCACATCCCCAAAATTTCTCCATCCTTATGCTGCCAAAAATTCTCTTGAAACCCTAGCTCTCCACTTGGAGCTAATTTCCAGCTTGAGAACCCCTTTGGCCCATATCCAAAACACCTTGGAAGAAGGAGAAGGAACAACACTGGAGTATTGGAGCAGCCCCTAGACTACTGCAAAGGCTCCACCAACCTCATATTGGAGGTATAATCAATACAAAAAAACCATTTTTAATATCTTTTTGTTGTCTCATGCACATGTTAGTTTAAATTTATTGTTTTGATTTACTGTCTTGTTTTTACCATTTTTACTGAACTGCTACTAAGGAGTCCCTTCTCCTTAGTAGGTTCCCATTTGCACAAGCTAGGGTGAAAACCCTAGCTACAGTTTTGGCGACTCCACTAGTGTTTCTTTGAATTTCTGGTTATAGTTTTTAAAAAGTTTTGTTTTCTGCAAATATTTTTCCTGTTTTCCCCTTTCGGCTGTCCCTTTCGACAGTTGGGTTTGCTGCTGTAAATTGCATCTTTTTTCCCCACAGTTGCGATCCGACCGCGGCTTCCAAACTGTTACCTACAATCCGACTGCGGCTCTCAGACTGTTTCCTGCAATCTCCTCGTGGCTTTTAGTTTGTTTCCTGCGATCTGACTGCGACTCTCAGCCTCTTTCCTGCGATCCGAACCCGACTATTAACCTGTTCCCTACTATCCGCCCGCGGCTTACAGCCATTTTCCTACGATCCACCCTTGGCCATTAGCCATTTTCCCGCGATCCGCCCGCGTCCTTTAGCCTTTTTCCTGTGATCATCCTGTGGCTGTCAGCCTATTTCCCACGATCCGACCACGCAGTTTCACTGCAGACCCGCGATCTGTTTTCTGCACTTTTTCCCTGTTTGAACCCAACACTTTACTGCAATATTTTATGCACTTTTTCCCTGTTTGAACCCAACACTTTACTGCAATATTTTCTGCACCTGCATAGCTACTTGTCCTGTCTGCAGCCATACTTACCTACAACCTTGTTTCTGCAATTTGCTTTCTGTTCCATTTACAGAATTTTTTAAAGTTTAAGCATTTCAATTGAAAAAGAGAAAATTTTGCATTTCAAAGTTTAATTTCTGCATTGTCATCATTAGTTAGAAAGTTTCCCACCCCGTGGCACTTTTACTTGGGTTCATTATCTCACATGCACACACTCTGTCACCTAATTCAAGTGATCCCTAAAATACTACTTAACACAACCAACATTCTAACCCCACTTGGGGAACACATAAGAATATTGTATTTAGGTAGGGTCGGGGGGATAGGAATCCAAATAACACCCCTCGGTCGCTTGCACTTGAGACATAGTTGTTGTCCATTAGGGAACCAAAATCCCCTAGTATTTTTTGGCAAGGTCACAACCAGTTTATCAGAGGGCCTCTCCCCTAGGAGGGTTGAAGTAGCCCGATTGGTTCTGGAGGCCTAAGTGGAATACTGCAATCCATTCAGTAACCGAAGGATACCTTTCGTAGTTCTCGGTGTACCACCCGTATGGGGGTACAACGACAATAGAACCAAACTACAGATTCACCTTTTCTGGACGTGTCATGAATGGGGTATCTTAGTTGCCTTTCATATAGGATTGTCTATACGGTGTCCCTCCCAGTAGGGGGATATATTTAGCCACTTGGCTCTACTATCCATGTTGTCGAACTTGGATTTCATCACCTTGCGGAGGATATGTCTGGTTGAGTCAGAATACTATTTAGCTAGGTGTTTGCATGCTCCCTTAACCTCCGTTTAGTCTAGTGAGTCCAGTATTTTTATTTTTTAGGAAACCTGCTGCTTGTTGGTATTCTGACCATTGTTGTTGACGCTCCACTTATTGTAGCACAGTTGTTACAGTGAGTGTTTTGAGTCGGTTGTTGGCTTGAGTGCCATATTTTTTGTGCTCTCCTTCTGCACACTTGGATGCATTAGGGTTTTTGAACTGTTTTTCACCCAACACAACCCCCAGATACTTGACATCATTTGTCACCATTGAGTCCTCGAGACATTCTCGGCACCTCTGGGGTGAGCCCCTGCAGTACAATTCGCTTGACATCACCCGTCATAGACATAGATCTTCATCACTCAACTCCACTCGTCGACAACGCATAGCTCCGTCCCCCGGCACTAACACCCCCTATTTTACCTCTGATTCTGAGGCAGAGTCCGAGAACCCCACTTATACTACACAAACCAGCCCCATGGCTAGCATGACTTCCAACCATTGGTGGAGCATCCACCACCACTCCAGCTACCACACCCACTTTGGGTATGCCCTCAATGGGGCCCACATCCACCATTACGATCACTGTACCCATTCCAGTGACTAGCATACCCATCCCAACTCCACCAGTGACTCACACTACCCTTGGCGGTGCAGGATCGTCCCATACACCTTCGTTCCTCCACCTGGGGGCAATGTACCCAACCGAAACCCAGTCCCTCCACTTGGGGGCATTGGCCCCAACGTGGTCACAACCACCAGTATGTCACATCCTTCTACTAGTTTGCCATTCATGGCTAGTATCAACCTTCCTGACCTGGCCAAACTGACTAATGATCCCATCAGACACGACCCTGCATGGCCTCACATGCCCACCAAGCTCCCATCAGACATCCCTAAGTTTGAGGGCAAGGCAGGTAAAGACCCCCAGAACCATATCATGTCCTTCCATCTATGGTGTTCCTCCAACTCCATAGTGGACGACTCCGTCTGTTACAACACACCCTCACTGTCTCTATAGCTAAGTGGTACATCGAGCAGCCCCATGGGACCCATGCCACCTTTGCCTCCCTCGCCTCGACCTTCCTGCAGTTCTTTCATTGACTTGTCCACTATGATGCATGAGTTGAGATCCTAATGTCTTGCAGACAGAACACAGGCACCCACATCACTGACCACATTCATGAGTGGCACCAACGCCGAAGCCTCTACAAAATCAAGTTAGATGACCGTATCTTCTTAGATTGGTTTCTCAAATCTCTCCTTCCTGTCATTGCCAAGGATGTGGCATCTGAGCGACCCTAGTTCAAAGAAGAGGCCATCCTTAAAACCCAACAATTTAACCTTATTTACGCCCAGCCTGGTTACCTATATTCAATCATCCCTGATGGCCCCCGTGGCGATTCCTCCCAACACAATGCACCGTGGGCATCCCATGCAGTAGATGGCATCATTGGCCGCATTGCCTCACATAACCAGCCCTTTTCCATAGCACGTCCTAGCCCTGGCCCCGACCTTTTGCGGGCTACATATCATTCTGAAGCAACCAATTCGTATGCTCCCATGACACATCATCACCATTTCCACGGACCCTCATTTCCACCTCAGTGCTTTGGTCATGCATCCCCCGCTTACGCCCCCCCGGTCGCACCTCAGCCATATTACCACCCGCAGGCTGCACAAACTCATGTATCCTCTCAAGCCCCCCCTACTTATTATCCATCATATTCAGCACCTACGGCAAACCCCCAACCCGTCACACAGACGTATCAGCAACCCCCACAAGGTTCAACACCTGCACCGCCTCCACCTACTTATTTCGAAATGAAAGATTTGGGAATGATGCATTATTTCCTAGGTATGGAGGTGTGGCAGAGTGCAGGTGGGATCTTCCTTGGTAAAGGGAAGTACACAGTAGATATCCTGAAGAGATTTGGGATGATGGATTGCAAGGCCATGGCCACACCTATGGCATCGAATCTGAAGCTTCTATGTGATGCTTCATCCGAGCCGGTTGATGTCTCTATGTATCATCAGATGATTGGGTCCTTGATATACCTGACGAACACAAGAACAGATATTTGCTTTGCCGTGAACACATTGAGTCAGTTCTTGACAGATCCGAGGAGTGTTCTTCTGGTTGTTGTAAAGCATGTTCTAAGGTACCTGAAGGGTACAGTGGATTATGGGCTCAAGTATGAGGTGAATCAAAAGTTTAACCTGCAGGGTTATGTTGATTCAGATTGGGCTGGTGGTGTTGCAGATAGGAAGAGCACATTTGGATGTTGCTTCAGTATGGGATCAGACGTGATCTCTTGGTTTAGCAGGAAGCAGTCTTGTGTAGCACTGAGTACAGCTGAGGCAGAGTATGATGCAGCCTGTTCAGCTAGTTGTGAGGCAGTATGGCTACGGAAGCTACTTTCTGAATTATTTGATCTCCCGTTGGATGCTACTGGTATCTTCTGTGATAACCAGAGTTGTGTGAAGCTATCTGAGAACCCAGTGTTTCATGACAGGTCGAAACACATAGAGATCAAATATCACTATATCAGGGATATGGTGCAGAGAGGAGCTGCGAAGCTCCTGTATGTTGCGAAGGACGAGCAGATTGCAGATGTGTTGACGAAGCCACTAGCCAGGGTGAATTTCGAGTACTTCAGGGAGAGGCTTGGCATTCTTCAGATTGATGACACTTCGAGGAAGAAGTGATGGACACATTTTCTGAAGCCATTCCAAGCATGTTGGAAGGAGGATCCTTCACATGGCTATGGATGTAAGCGCTGGATGATGAGCATCAGGATGATGTTCTGGTATGATCAGTTGGAACATTTATATGTATATGTATGTACGCATCATGTTGGATGCTGGATATGATCAGTTGGATCATTTATATGTATGTATGCATCATGTTGGATGTTGGATATGATCAGTTGGATAATTTATATGTATGTACGCATCATGTTGGATGCTGGATATGATCGGTAGGATCATTTGTATGTATTTTGTATATGCATCATGTTGGATTCTTGGACCATGTATCTGTATATGTATCAGGTGGATACATTGTATGATCTGGTGGATCATGTATGGTGATATGTATCATATATTTGTATTTGTATTAGGTGCATACACTATACGATTAGGTGGATCATGTATGATGATATGTATCAGGTAGATACTTGGTATGCATCAGGTAGATGCATTGTATGATCAGGATGATCATGGATGACGAGCTTCAGGATGTTGCTCCAAATGACATGCAGCAGGATGTTGCAGTGATGATGATCAGGATGATCATGTGTACATCAGGATGATGTATGGTGAGTATCAAGTTGATACTCTATTTCCATGGAACAGGTTGTGCAGATAAGCATGTAATTTGTGCCCTGGGAGATTTGCAGATAGTCTTTCGAGGTTTTGCCTATGGCATGTAATTTGTACCCTGGGATATCTAGAAAATGCTCTTTCGAGGTTTTGCTTGGGAGGACATATAATTTGTGCCCTGGGAGATCTGCAGATAGTCTTTCGAGGTTTTGTCGATGGCTTCTAATCTATGCCTTGGGATATCTGGCAGATGCTCTTTCGAGGTTTTGTCCTATGGCATGTAATTTGTGCCCTTGGAGATCCAATAGGTTGAGCCGTGTGCTCGTAATCAGTCCTAGGATGATTTTTCAAGGTTTTTCCATGAACACATGTAATTTGTGCCCTGGGAGATCCGATAGGTTGGGTCTTGTGCTCATAATCAGTCCTGGGATGCTCTTTCGCGTTTTTGTGGTGACCACATGTAATTTGTGCCGTGGGAGATCCGATAGGTTGAGCCTTGTGCTCGTAATCAGTCCTCGGATTCTCTTTCGAGGTTTTGTGGTGGGCTCACATGTAATAAGTCCTGGAGATCTGGATAGGATGAAAAAGGCCTCAGATGCTCTTTAGGGTTCTTGCTAGTCAAGAGACTCTTTTAAGGTTTTGTGACGCACGTAATAAGTCCTGAGATTTCCACAATATGGACAGTGATGATGAAGACCTGCAGGTGGTGGGCCTACATCCAGTATGAAAAAGGACTGGCTCTGTAGAACTTCCTATGACAAGTAGAGTCAGAGATTGGTTGAGATAGCAGCAACAGTGATGATGATGATGACGATGACGATGATCCCGAGAAGAAGATTTGTCTAGCAGATCTGTGTCGAGAAATACCTTCCTAGTTAAGAGGGAGTGTTGATGTATGTGTAACTTTGGAATGTATTTCATATATATTTATTGTACCCTTATTAGAGATGTGTTATTCCTCTATAAGGAAGTGTCGTCATGTGGATTGACAAGTGTCGCAAGTGTGTGTACTTGCCGATGGGTTATTAGACCACCATGTGTGGGGTCAGCCCTGAAATATATATTATATTTTGGATGTACCTAGCTAGACAAGTCGGCCCCATAAGGTCACTGGGCAAACAGGTTAGTATAAATAGAGATCAGGAGATCTCTATTTAGATCATTCAGAAAGTCATATCTCTCTCACTCAGAAAGTGGCACACTAGTGAGGAGGAGGATCATCTGCTTCTAGGAGACTATCTCAAGTGTATTTTGGTTGTACTTTGGTTGAGCCATTGCTCTCTCTATCTCTGAGGAAGTTGTGGGGTTTTTCACCTTAGGGTTTTCCCCACGGAAACTCTGTGTCTCTTGTCTCTGATGCTTTTAATTATTGTGATGCTTGTCATGCTTATTGTGATTGTTATGCATTGATATACTGTATATGTTACTCTCTCAGTGAAGATCCTAGAGTATTGTGAATTAATGCTCAAAATTTAACACACATTAGCATTCCAAGTTTCTGTATCCGTTCGGAATCTTGTCATCCATTGGTGCATCATACATGAGGGTGCCTCTACATGCGTTATGTCCACATTCGTTTGGCAGAAGTTGGGATCCCCTACTCTCTAGCAGTCCACTACTGTGTTGCGAGCCTACGACGGCCATTCGACTCAACCCCAAGGTCTCTTAGCTAATGTCCCCATCCAGTTATCTGGTAAAACCATGCTCATTGACAAAGAGGTCATCAATGCCCAACTTGATTATAACCTCTTACTTGGCCGTAGTTACATGTATGCCATGTGGGCGGTTTCCTCATTCATTTTTTGTACCATGATGTTTCCCCATGACGGACGCGTGTTCAAGGTTGAGCAACTCACCTATTACGATCCCAATGCCCCCCCTGCACCCAAGAATGTTCTCCCCATGGTTGAACAACCTGTTTGTGGTGCCGCTACCTCGTTGGTTTCCTCAATCGGATCCGGAGTCTACTCAGATATGCCGATGACTTCAACATTCCAAGCCATTCCACCCCCATCACCAGCGACTGAAATATCTGACTTATGTACCATTTCACACAATACACCAACACCCAACCATAAACCACCCTTGCTACCCGAGCCACCATTGGTACCTAGTCATGTTGGTGTTACACCCATCCATACAATCCCCTTCCTCTTCCCCCCTTTGGGAGTAGTAAGAGCCCCAGTTATGGATACTATCAGCCTCCCCGGTTTAACTTTAGGATTAGCTGTATGGTACATCACGACTCTCGTTACCCCTTCGACAGCAAATGTCATCCTACAACTGGTGCAACCCATCACCACTACTAGTCAACCACCTCTTGGTGTCACTAATCCTTCCTCATCCACTAATCCATCCCCTCTTATCAAGCACACTGGGGGCAGAGGCCCACAACCATACACTGCTTTACCCCCGCCCAAAATGGTTAAAAAACCCCCCATGTTTCATGCTCCTCCCAAATGCTCGTTGTGTGATGAGCTGGGCCATCCTACCCACCAATGTCCACAATTACCTGCATTACAAGAGCACATGCAAATGCTTGACGATGACCCCAACATCCCGGTTGTCCAACTTGACCCAACCCCTAAGCCTCGTGATAAATCACTGCGTACCTGTGATGCACCTGCAACAATTAATTAATACGAATATGCGAAATAGCAGAAATGACAGAACTCAGAATCACTTTTATATTGATCACAGGCCACTTCGAGGGGGAAACCTCCTATGAGCAAGCTCAATACAAATAACTTCACGGTGCCTTCATAGGTCTCAACACACACTTATATACTAAGTCTAGGCGCCAATACTATGGGTAAAAACCATGGGCCACTACAAACTATGGATCAACAATACTACGGGCGACTTACAAAGCATATGCGCCAACAACAATAACACAAAATATTGATCAACAAATACTATGGGACGACTTACAAAGCATATGCGTCCAACAACAACATACTAACAAAGTAAAGACATGGGTTCCTAACATCCCTTCCCCCTTAAAAAAAGCTTTGTCCTCAAAGCTTTAGATGTGGAAATTGTTGTTGAATCTGAAGGAGTGGTTCCCATGTAGCATCCTCTGGCTGCATGCCGTGCCACTGAATTAAGACCTTTGTGATAGAGTGAGAGTGAAGCTGACACGTGCGCCAATTGAGGATGGCCTCTGGATCCAAAAGGATGGATTCTTCATTATCCAGTTCGGGTAAAATCATTTGTCCACTGATGTTGTTGCCAAGAAATTTCTTCAGACAAGAGACATGAAAGACTGGATGAATGCGAGAAGAAGGAGGAAGTTCCAATTTATAACCAACGGACCGAATCTTCTAAAGAATCCGATATGGCCCATAGAACTTTGGAGCGAGCTTATGACACCCTTGGAGTTTCAAGGAGGATTGTTTGTACAGCTGGAGACGAAGAAAAACCATATCGCCGACTTGAAAAGTGCGCTCAGAACGGTGCTGATCAACTTGTTGCTTCATGCGATTTCTTGCCATGTGAAGATTGTCCCGCAAAATGCGAAGAACCTAATCGTGGTTTCGAAGGACCGTGTCAACTTCCTGAACTGGTGAACTGGTGGGGGTGTAATGAAGAAGAGCTGGAGGTGCCTGACCATAGACTGCTTCATATGGGGTCATTTTAGAGGCAGTGTGGTAAGAGGTATTGTGCCACCATTCAGCGAGAGGGAGCCACTTTTCCCACTGATGTTGTTGTTCCGAGGTGAAGCAACGGAGATAAGTTTCCAAGCATTTATTGATAATTTCAGTCTGACCATCTGTTTGTGGGTGATACCCTGAACTCATCTTCAGTTTGGTGCCAGTGTGGAGAAATAGTTCTGTCCAAAAATGACTAGTGAAAGTCGCATCACGATCCGAGACAATGGAAGAAGGGATGCCATGAAGACGAAAGATCTGGTCCAGGAAAATTTGAGCGACGGAGGAGGCTGTATAGGAATGGCTGAGAGTAAAAAAATGACTATATTTGGAGAGGCGATCAACCACAATGAGAATCACTGTCTTCCCGCTAGATTTAGGGAGCCCTTCAATGAAATCCATATAAATATCTATCCAAATCCGTGTAGGTATGGGCAAGGGTTCAAGCAATCTTGGACGGAGTGTTGTTTCACCCTTATTGCGCTGGCAGGTATCACATTCGGCCACCATCTATTGAATTGTCCTATTCATGCCCTGCCAAAAGAAGTTACACCGTGCTCGTTCATACGTTTTGAGGAACCCAGAGTGCCCTGCTGATGGAGAAGCATGGAGTTCATAGAAGACAGCCTGTTGAAGATCTTTGCTCTGGGGAAGTACTAGATGACCCTTGTATCGCAGAGAAGCACCATCCCAAGAGTAATGTGGTACAGTAGAAGGGTTGTTTGTCAAGCGTTGGATGATTTGAGATAAGGAAGAGTCATTGACATAACCCTGTTGAACAGATTGCAACCAATTTGGAACAGGCATAGAAATAGCTGAAAGAGAACCTTGGGCATCAAATGTGCGAGAAAGAGCATTTGCCACAATATTGTCTTTACCCTTCTTGTAAGTGATCTCATAGTCATAACCCATGATTTTGCTAACCCATTTCTATTGTGCCGGGGAGGAGACATGCTATTCCAAGCAATATTTCAGACTCTGGCGATCAATCTTGATGCAGAAATGATTCCCTAATAGGTATGGGTGCCACTTCTGTACTGCGTGCAAAATAGCCATCATTTCCTTCTCATAGGTAGAGGCAGCTAAATTCTTACCTGAAAGGGATTTGCTGGTGAACACAATAGGGTGTTCATCTTGAAGGAGAACAGCACCAAGTCCATTGCCGCAAGCATCACTCTCAATAGTGAAGGGCTTGGAAAAATTGGGCATAGCTAGCACAGGTGTAGTACACATAGCTTGTTTTAGTTTGTCAAATGCACACTGAGCAGCAGGTGTCGATGTAAAAGCATCCTTTTTCAATAGAGCAGTTAATGGAGCTGCAATCTTCCCATAATCCTTGACAAACTTGCGGTAGTAGCCAGTCAACCCCAAAAAACCACGAAGGCTCTTGAGTGTCTGAGGATGCGGCCAATTGTTCATGGCATCGATTTTGGCAGGATCCACGCGAACCCCTTGTGCTAAGATAATGTGCCCAAGATACTCGACTTAGTTCTGTCCAAAAACACATTTAGACTGCTTGGCATGGAGATGATGGTCAGAGAAAAGTTGCATGACAAGATCCAGATGCTGGAGATGTTCATACCATGTTTTACTGTAGATGAGGATATCATCAAAGAATACCAGAATGAATTTCCGCAAGTAGGGTCGAAATATTTTATTCATTAAGGCTTGGAATGTGGAAGGAGCATTAGTAAGGCCAAAGGGCATGACCAAAAACTCATAATGGCCATCATGTGTGCGGAAAGCTGTTTTAGGGATATCATCCTCATGAACCCGAATTTGATGATACCCAGAATGAAGATCCAACTTGGAGAAAAAGTGAGCCCCATGAAGCTCATCAAGAAGCTCATCAACAACAGGAATTAGAAACTTATCCTTGATGGTGAGGTGATTAAGTGCTTGGAAGTCAATGCAGAGGCGCCATGACCCATCTTTTTTGTGGACAAGAATAACTAGAGAAGAAAAGGAACTAGTGCTTGGGCAAATAATACCTTGCTTCAATAAGTCCCGAACGAGCATTTCAATCTCCCGTTTTTGGTGAAATGGCTAGCAATAGGGCCTAATGTTGGGAGGAACGCTGCCAGGAAGGAGCTGAATACAATGGTCTTCTAGCTTGGAAGGTGGCAATCCCATGGGTTCAACAAAGACACCTGTATATCGATCCAGATTTTGTTGTAGATCCAAAGGAGTAGTGGATACCGCTGATGGTTGCATCTGAATGGAATGGATCTGAGCGATGACACCATGTGAATTCTTCTTGAGGAGTTTTTCCATGTGATGCAAACTGATGATGCTGAGAGAACCTGGTTGTAATCCTGTCAATGTGTGTTTTTGTCCATTGAGGGAAAACTACATCCAAAGTTTAGCAAAATCCCATAAGATAAGGCCAAGTGTGCATAGCCATTGAGCACCCAAAACCACATCACATCTGCCTAAGGGAAAGGAAAACATGTCAGAGCGCAAGGTATAATATCCCATAGAGATACGCACATTTCAACACTTCCCTTTGCAAGGTAAGGTGCCCCCATTGGCAACCATGACTTCAAAGTTGGAGCAAGTATGGATAAAACGATCAGCTTGTTTGGAGATATGAGGGTCAATGAAATTATGAGTGCTACCAGAATCAATGAGTATTGTAAGAGGAAGCTTCTTGAAGTAACCCCTGACTTGCATTGTTTGGGGGGTGGTGATTCCAGCTAAAACATGGGGAGATATCTCTGGCTGGTCATCCTGAGACGGAGGGTCAATAGGCGGTTCCTGAATGTCGACCGGAGCATCGAGTGTTTCTGGATCTTTGTCACCAATTTCAGAGGTAGGCGGAGACTCCACATCCAAGAGATAGAGATTTTGCTGAACACATCTATGTCCCCGAGTGAATTTCTCATCACAGTTGTAGCAAAGCCCCTTTTATCTGCGTGCTTGCATCTCTGTTTCAGACAAATGCTTGATAGGAGTCGGTCGAGGAGCCTGCGGTATAGGTGGTCGTTGAGAACCCATATTTCGGAAGGGAACAAAAGTGGGCTTGGAGCGTTGTTGGGCTGCAATCTTGTCTTCTGCCAACTTAGCCAACCCTAGGGCTTCCATCATTGTGGTGGGATAGAACATTTTGACCTCAGAGCGGATGGCATCCTTTAGACCACTAATAAAACAAATCCGGTAAAATTCATCAGACAATCCTTCCGTGTGGTTGGCTAGGTTCTCAAATTCGGTTTGATACTCTCTCATAGTGCCAATTTGGCGAAGTTTAGTGAGGGCTCCGGTGAATTCATCAAAAGCACTAGGACCAAATCGTTGTAAAAGGAGATGGAAAAAGTCTGACCATTTGGGCTCTGGATGAGGCTTGATGTACCAACGGTACCATTGAAGAGCTTCCTGTTCCAAGTGAAAGGATGCCAGTGGAACTTTGTTGACATCAAAAGTATTATGTAGACTGAAATAATGTTCTGCCCGATAGATCCATCCAATTGGATCAGTACCATTGAAGCGAGGAAAATCAAGCTTCAGACCATGGAAATTGCTGGAAGAAGAGAACCCATTGTCTGATGAAGACTCGGACTGTCGTTTGTTGTTCATAGCTGAATGTTCAAGATGGAGGCCGAGAAATTTTTCATCTAGATCCTGGAGTTTGGCTTGGATGGATGCAAGTGCTTCTTCGATGATTTTTGCTCCTGCATGGGTGACAACCATAACCAGGAGTTTTTTTTTTTTTCACTGGGTAGGAAAACAAAAACAGAAACTACTTCAGTAAGGGAGAATCTGGACTTGGGAAAAAATCTGAAGGGTAATTGGGGTTTGACTAGGTGTTGAACACTGTCGACTAGACAGGGAAGCAAAAATGAGGATTTTAGAAGCGGGGTGAAAGAATGGGAAAATTTGGCAGAGGGGGGCAAAGAAGCAGAATTCAGAAAGGAACTCTGTGGTAAAATTTGAAGGTGATTGGGTAAAATCTGAGGAAGTTATGGCAAACCCTAAAAATAGACAAATGTGGGCTTTCGGTCTTTCAGAAGGGGAATTGGGGATAGGGTCCTCAAGAATGAAATATCCAGAATGGGATGACAGGGGTTCCCCGAAAATTTCAAGGGAAACAAAGTGAAAACAAGGGAGATATGGACAAAAAACTGATTTTTTTTTTTTTCCAGACTGGAGCGGCTACGGCTCGGAAGGGATCTGGAACAATGCCGAATGGATTTAAAACAGCTGGATCTGGAACGTCTTGCAAAATGGATCTGAAACGGCACAGTAGTGCTCGACAATAGTTCAGCTGAAAGTAGATATGGACCCCAGGTATGTGCGGCTTCCTAACAGTTTAGGGGTTTCACTCGACCACCAATGCTGTCTAACGGCTTGCGTATTGGGGCAGTACCCCTCACTCCATGGCTTAGGTAAGACTGATAACTGCTTTGCCACAAACGACAGCTCTTGGTTTACCTCACGGGTGGGAACTAGTTAATCAGGTAGGGGTCGTTGCCCTTTTCGCTGGCAGGTCCTCTCAATGGGCCAGCTAGTTCGGGGTTCCTGTGGTACTCCTCACAGTGAGTTTTAGGGCTTATTCCCAAGTACTTCCCACAGTTAAGCGGAGAGGGATTATTCCCAAATCTGAACCTGCAATAGATGCGAAAAAAATTGGCATAAATTTCACCCAGCGAGCCCAAGAAAGTGCTCTGATACCATATGTGATGCACCTGCAACAATTAATTAATACGAATATGCGAAATAACAAAAATGACAGAACTTAGAATCACTTTTATATTGATCACAGGCCACTTCGAGGGGGCAACCTCCTATGAGCAAGCTCAATACAAATAACTTCACGGTGCCTTCATCGGTCTCAACACACACTTATATACTAAGTCTAGGCACCAATACTATGGGTCAAAACCATGGGCCACTACAAACTATGGATCAACAATACTACGGGCGACTTACAAAGCATATGCACCAACAATAATAACACAAACTATTGATCAACAAATACTACGTGATGAATTACAAAGCATATGCGTCCAACAACAACATACTAACAAAGTAAAGACATGGGTTCCTAACAGTACCAACCACCATTGTGCAATATCTGGTATTTACGGCCATTACTCACATCACTGCCCAGATCTCCCATATTACAAAGTAGCTTGCTACGAGATGAATAATTTGGACCTCGAGACGGCTCCCCCCACCATTGAAGAGATACACCCCCCAACATCCCCGCCAACCGGAGAGATTAATACCATTTATATGATCTCTTCTACTAGCACTCCCTCATCAACCGATTTGACAACCCAAAGTTTCCACAATGATGAGGAGATTCTTGAGGCTCTTACTGCACCTGATTACCCCTGGGAAGATATGCACCATCGTTCCTATTTCCTCCCAGAAGAGTCCTCCTCCACCATAGCCACCCAATTTTTGTTTGAGTCAAAAGATTTCCTCCCCACCAAAGTCTACTTGTTTAAGGATCCCATTCTTGGACCCGACGCCTTCGAGGAAGGTAACATGGGAAATATCTCACCCATAATACACATTGATATCTCTGCCCCAGCCAGTGATCCTGAAATCATTATGTTAGGAGCCTCCTGCACTAAGTATGAGATCAGAGAGTACAAAAAAATTTTCCAGGAGTTTCGCGATGTCTTCGCCTGGTCCTATACCGAAATGCCTGGTCTTGACCCCGCTATCATAGAGCACCACATTGATATGTGGAAAGATGTACCCCCCATTCGCCAGAAACACCACCTAAGCTCTGGCCCACTATGACCTCCTGTCAAAGTCAACAGTCCAACTGACACTTGTCATGTTGGGCCCACTTACTATTTATAGCCCGTTGATTTTTTCTTGTTTTGACCATTCTGAATCCATACAGAGTCCATTCTCCTAACTGTTTCCACCACTGGAATCAGCACAACGAGACCGTCATGATGGTCGACTTGTTTTCTTATTTTTTCTGCACCGTTTTTTGAGCATTTTTTCTAGACACCCCTCGTCGCCTCGGTTTGCATGCCACATCGGCCGTAGCCCATTTTTGATATACTTTATATCATCGGATTCATTTTTCCGAGCCAATGATGATGCTAGAGATCATTTCTCACTCTCACCCCCAGATGTTTTGGGTATTTTTCCCAAAATGCCCCCCGTCGCCTCGGTTTGCATGCCACTTCGGCCGTTATCTATTTTTGACACTTTTTATATCACCGTATTCAATTTTCTGAGCTTGTGATGATGGTTGAGATCATTTCTTGCTCTCACCAGGTACAATTTCAACATTGTGTCCTGACACCTTACTGCCTCGGTTTGCACACCACATCGGCCACCATCAGATTGTTCCACTTTTTTACATGAGCCATTCACTCCATTCATATTGCAATTATTTCGTTATTTTTCCACCATTCATCATCCTGCAAGGAGGCCCACCAGTGTTCCCCCCCACCTTCGTTCTTGGTTCTCATCGATGTTCCTTGATTGAGCACTTCCTCCTTGCCTAGCCATTTCTTTTATTCAGTATAATTTTATCACTTTTTCGGGCCGGACAAGTCCTTTATGAAAAAGGCACTTAGGGAGTTTCTGTTAAGCTCTTTTATGACTCCTAAAAGAATGAAAAGATCACCGAGCAATCTTGCTTCCTTTCATGCTCGTTAAAGTACCTGAAAGGGCGTCTATCTGGTATAAGTTTACCCATTTTCCGGACCTAGTAGACTAATTACAAGAAAGGAATACTCTAGTCACACCGGCTAGAAGAGTTCTTCATTGCATCCTTTTATGCTTCTTCGAGCCTTGGAGACTAACAGAGGAAAAAACACCCCCCCTGGAGTCTTCTTCTTGCTTTCAGACTCTCTAAAAATGAAATGAACCACGAGCATGCACCGTCCTGGGCTCGTACAAATCCACATGACGGTACCATTCCATTATTTTAGAGTCTTCTTATTGCTTTCAGACTCCTTAAAATTGAAAGCAATCACGAGCATGAATTGTCCTGGGCTAGTATAAATCCACACGACAGTATCGATTGAACACACTTCTTCCAGTTCCTTAACCCATGAAGAAGTCCCCCCAATGCCTCTTAGCACCATGATCGATCATCTCAGCAGCACCCCCACTAAGGTCACCTTTTTTCAGAGTATTCTGCAGTCTCCTGCCATATTACACCAACTTGAGTATCACTCATCCCAGTAACCATCCCTGATCCATTAAATTTATGATCCCTTTCCTACAAGTCAGTTTCATATGCTGCCCGATCATCCCCGCCATCATAATCTGAACAAAGGAAGTTTGAGTCCACCCACTCTACTTGCCCAGTTATCCCCCACCCCCCAAGTATGTCAGTCCTACCGTCAGTACTCTCACACTTCGATTCTCCACCTCGTGCTCCTATCAAGGAAACATCATTGCCTTGCTAGTTGCAGGTCTCCCTCTGTCGACGCCAGCCCATCTATTCCAGAGGATAGACCTAGAGGTCCCTGCGCCTTGGACTTATCACCATCTATGGTGAGTGACTATGGACGATTTTGAGCGGAGTCATCAGTGCCTCTCTGAGTGGTTGTTTCACACATGCTCGACTTCAACACCTTGATCGCATCATTGAGAATCGCGTAGGGTATATATCCCTTTAGTTATTGGTCAAAGACCCCCGATTTCCCCTAACTCTAGCACATTGGTGAGTCACTTCGGAACACAAAGTTATATGTTCCTGTGGACGTCCGGGTTGCGTTGGTGATTGTATTCGGAAACCATCTAGTTCTATGCTTCCTTGAGTATCCAGTTTAGTTCCAGTTCAGTGTAACATTGAGGGTATGACTCCCCGTCACTATGATCCAATAGCTCATCAGTTCCTATGGTATTATACTCAACACCACTATTGATATTCCAATGTATCAGTTCTTTAGCTCAGACATGGTCAGCCCAGTAATATCTCCCAAATTATGTGTCCCCTCTGGACCCTTATGATGTACACAGTGGTTCTCCATGTATCCATTTAGGTCCCCATTTTTGGGCCTCATTGTTATTTTTTATATATATCTTGATATGAGCATGGGTATGCCCACCTCGTCCATATATTGAGATTCTTCCTCATTCATTATTGAGGTCATGTATATTTCAGGTCCCCATTTTTTGGACCTCCTTGTTATTGTTATAGATCTTGCTACGAGCATGAGAATGCTCGCCTCGTCCATATGTTGAGATTATCCCTCATTCATTATTAATGTCATGTACTTTCAGTTTTTGCAGTTTGTTTGGGACCGTTGTTCTGGGCTCTAGTTTGTTTATTCTCCTCTTCACATCCTAGGAAAACCATAAAAGACTTATGATGTATATCGGCCATACGATGAGCTCCTACCCTCACACATCAGGGGGCAATATGTTAACACCCAAAAAGTGCTCACTACCTCATCTCCCTCATTACATGATTCATTTGTCCATATTTCCTACCATATTTGCCTCCAAAACCTTAAAAAACCATTAAAAAGCCTCCAAAAGGCCAAAAAACCATTAAAAAAGACTCCAAAATGCCAAAAAACCATTAAAAAGCCTCTAAAAGGCCCAAAACCCCATGTTTTCCCCAAAATAATCCAAAATTCCTCCAAAATAGCAAAAACCCTCTAAAAAGGGAATTAAAAATACGAAAAAGAGGAAAAAGAGGGAAAAAAGGGAGCAAAAACCCTATACAGCTGACCTAAACCATATGGTGCTCAAAACCATGGGTCAACACTCCACCACTAAAAACCTATAAATAGGTGATGGAGGCTCCCCATTTCACATCCCCAAAATTTCTCCATCCTTATGCTGCAAAAAATTCTCTTGAAACCCTAGCTATCCACTTGGAGCTAATTTCCAACTTGAGAACCCCTTTGGCCCATATCCAAAACACCTTGGAAGAAGGAGAAGGAACAACACTGGAGCATTGGAGCAGCCCCTAGACTACTAGAAAGGCTCCACCAACCTCATATTGGAGGTATAATCAATACAAAAAACCATTTTTAATATCTTTTTATTGTCTCATGCACATGCTAGTTTAAATTTACTATTTTTATTTACTGTCTTGTTTTTACCATTTTTACTGAACTGCTACTAAGGAGTCATTTCTCCTTAGTAGGTGCCCATTTGCACAGGCTAGGGTGAAAACCCTAGCTACACTAGTGTTATGGCATATCCTCTCTAATTGACTTAGGGTAAAACACTTTCTTATGTGTTTACATAACATTAGGAGGTCAAAGGTGTTACTCTATAATGGCTCACATATTTTCAATATTGTCTCAATATCTTAGGGAGCATCACAATGTGGTTATCAGTGTATGACCTCTTGTGTGAGGTGTTCCCTTAGGGATTTAAGCAAGCACAACCCTCATTTCATCTCATTAGCAACATTTACCATGCCATTTTTCATATGTATTAACACTTGGGAGCCAAACAACCCTAATAAATGTCCTATATGGTAGTTTGAAAGCTCCTTCATGCACGGGTGGGAGCTGAAGGAACCTCGTTCCGCTTGCCGGTTTGGGTTTAGTGACCCCAGAGAAAATCCTCAAAGTGTCCCTGAATGGCCATGGGGTGCCCGACCAAAATTATCGTAGCACCACAGTCATGACTCCAATCATGAATCCGTCGATTCCAATGGATCCAGGACACCGGGTTTCAGCTAGCCCCCCCCCCCACACCTTGCCTCGAAGTCTCGGAAATGGTTTTATTGTGCCATGGAAATCTTGCTAAAGCGGGTCATTTACGATCCGAAGGCTCCCGAGCATGCGTGTCCATCATGAACACATACACAATGGCCACGTGCACGTGAAAGAGCTGACAGAACCCAAGTCCGCTTGTCGGTTTGGGTTCTGTGCCCCTAGAGAAATTCCTCAAAGTGTCCCTGAATGGCCCAAGGGTGTCGGACCAGAATGCCCAGAGAAGAAAAATAGTGACTCTGATCGCAAATCCATTGATTCCGATGGATTCAGAATGTCAAGTTTCAGCTAGGGGTCCCCCCACACCATGCCTCGAAGTCTTGGAAACAATGCTATTGTTCCATCTTCGGAGCTAGGGTTTTGCTCAATGAAGGGCATTCCAATATTTCTCAAGGGGGTCATTTACGATTCGAAGGCTCTCGGGCATGTGTGGCCATCATGAAAACATCCAAAATGGACACTTGCACGTGCGAGAGCTGACAAAACCAAACTCCGCTCGCAAGTTTGGGTTCTATGACCCCGGATCAAATACTCAAAGTGTCCCTAAATTGTTGATGTATATGTAACTTCAGAATGTATTTCATCCATGTATTTCATTTATATATTATTGTACTCCTATAGAGTTGTGTCATTCCTCTATACGGAAGTGTCGTCATGTTTATTGACAAGTGCCGCAAGTGTGTTAACTTTCCAATGGGTTATTAGACCACCATGTGTGGGGTCGGCCCTAATTTATGTAATATATGGTTGATGTACCTAGCTAGACAATCCGGCCCCATAAGGTCACTGGGAAAACAAAACAAGTATAAATAGAGATCGAGAGATCTCTATTTGGATCACTCAGAAACTCATTATTCCTTCACTCGAAAAGTGGCGCACATGTGAGGAGGAGAATCATCGGCTACTAGGAGACTATCTCTATGTGTTTGGTTGTACTTTGGTTGAGCTATTGCTCTCTCTATCTTTGATGAAGTTGTGGGGTTTTTCACCTTAGGGTTTTTCCCCACGGAAACTCTGTGTGTCTATTGTCTCTCATGCTTTTGATTCTTGTGATGATTGACATGCTTGTTATGATTGATATGCATTGATATACTGTACATGTTGTTCTCTCAGTAAAGATCCTAGAGTATTGTGAATTAATGCTCAAAATTTAACATGGTATCAGAGCTAACCTGAGAAGAAGACCTTGTGCAGTGACAGAAACTAGGGTTTCTTGTTTATTGGGTTTCTCTCCACAAATTTTGGAAAAGCAGTATAGTAAATTGACTCTACTCATAAAGGAAAATCTATCTGTCCAATGAGAGTTCAATTCTGAGCATTTTCAGATTTGGCCCTAAAAATTAGGGTTTCCACAAAAATAGGAATTTCTGAAATCTGAAGACATAGCTGGAAGCGCTTTGGAAAATTGAAGTTTAGAGCTTTGGATCGAGATTTTTGGCTGAGTAAATCTCCGAGAAACTCAAACCCTAATTCAGGGTCCTTCTTAGTGAATCCGGGAAGACTAGAAGGCACTTCTAAAGGGTGAAACTTTGCAAAAATCAAATTTTGAGTATACCAGGCTCATCAACTCATCAAGGCACATCTTTCTATCCTTTCAAAAAGTTAAAATTCACATTTTGAATTTTTAGGGTTTTTCTGACAAACTCTGATCCGGGACCAGATGCAGTTTTCAACAAATTAAGTGGTAAGACCTAAATCTTTTCTATTTCCATTTGAAGTACTCTTTAAAAATATCTCACCACACCAAGCTTGAGGAGAAGCTTGAAGGGGCTGACAACTTCCGAGTGTGGAAGTATAGGATTGGGTTAATCCTGGAAGAAAATGAATTGGATTCTTACATCAGCTTTGAGGTCCCTATCCTAGAGGATGAAGAGGCTAAGATATTACATAAGAAGAACTTGGTCAAGGCAAAGAGAATCACTGTTGATTCTATTAAAGACCATCTTATACCACATGTGTCATCTCTAAAGACACCCAATGAGATGTTTGACTCCCTGACCAAGTTATTTGAAGGGAAGAACATAAATCAGAAGATGACTCTGCGGAATCAATTGAAAGGAGTCAAGATGTTGAATGGAGAGACCATTCAATATTACTTCTCCAAGGTCTCTCAGATCAAGGAACAACTTGAAGCTGTGGATGAAGTAGTGGAAAATGGTGAAGTTGTTATGACCACTCTGAATGGCCTACCTAGGTTATGGGACTCCTTTATTCAAGGAATCTGTGTAAGAAAGAACTTGATCTCTTTCAGTAGACTGTGGGATGAATGATCTCAAGAAGAAGCTAGGCTTATGGAACAAGAAGAAAAGTTGGGTAATGAAGATCAAGCTCTCGCAGCTCACACCAAAAGAAGAAAGCCTAAGAGGGATCACTCTCATCATAAGAGATCCACTCACTATAACCAAAAGAATAAGGACTTAAGGTGCTTCACATGCAATGAGAAGGGTCACTTTGCTTCAAAATGTCCCAAGAACAAAAGGGATAACTATAACAACAACAACTCCAGCAAGAAGAAGAAGGGCAGTAAAAGAAAGTTCCATGCTCATGCTGCTGAAGATGATGAACCTTCAAAGAAGAAGGCTAGGGAAGAAAGTGATGATGACTCGTCAAGTGAAGAAGAGTATGTTCTAGTATTTTCTCTCACAGGTACTATCTCTCATGGTTGTAATGATTGGCTTATTGACAGTGGGGCTTCCAAACACATGATTGGGTTTAAAGAATCTTTTGTAAATCTATTTGAACATGAATCACCCCATAAAGTGAAACTTGGGGATGACTATCAATACCCCATCAAAGGAAGTGGTGAAGCCTCCTACAACCTAGATTCTAGAAAATATTTGAAGATGAAAGAAGTCCTTTATGTACCTAGGATCAAGAAGAACCTACTCTCCATATATGCATTGGATGCGAAGGGTATGAGGGTTGCATTTGTGGATGGCCAAGTTCTAATCTCGCCAAAAGGTAAAACTATCGATGATGTAGTAGTGATTGGAGAGCAAGAGGGAGGCTTGTATAAATTGAAGGGACAACCTGAACATGCCACGGTGCATGATTCCATGGAGCCAAGTGAACTTTGGCATAGAAGACTTGCACATATGCACTACAGAGCATTACCAATTGCAATTAAGGATGTAGAAGGTCTTCTTGAAATTAAGACCAAGCATGAAGGTGTTTGGAAAGGATGTGCAAAAGGAAAGAACATTAAGAAGGCATTTCCAAGCAGTGAAAGCAAGGCAAAAGGTATCTTGAAAATCATCCACTCCGATGTTTTTGGTCCTATGTCATCCAGTTCTTTGAGTGGGTATGTTTACTATGGCTTTTTCATTGATGAATTCTCCAGGAAGACTTGGGTTTACTTCTTGAAGAACAAAGATGAAGTATTTGATAAATTCAAGGAATTCAAAAGCTTGATGGAGAACCAAATTGATAAGAAGATCAAAACATTCATGTCTGACAATGGTGGAGAATTCACCTCAGGTGACTTCAAGAATCTATGCAGTGATTCAGGGATTAAGAGGGAGTTGACTGCTCCTTACAATCCACAACAGAATGGAATTGCGGAAAGAAAGAATAGAACAATCATGGAAGCAGCAAGGGAAATGCTGCATGACCAGGATCTACCTATGCATCTATGGGAAGAAGCAGCTAGAACAGTTGTATATGTGCAGAACAGAACACCCCACAAGATATTGGACAACAAGACACCAGAAGAGGTCTTCTATGGTAAGAAAGCTGAATTCAGCCATCTGAGAATATTTGGTTGTCCAGTATACACTCATGTCCCAAAGGAAAAGAGGACCAAGTTAGATCCTTTAGGAAAGAAGGGTATCTCTGTGGGTTACAGTGAAAGCTCGAAGGCTTACAAAATATACTTTCCAGGGTTCAAGAAGATTGATGTCAGCAGGGATGTGACATTTGATGAAAATTCAGCATTCATCAAATCAAGAAAGACACCTATTGAAGATTATGAAGAACCTAAGGAAACTAGATTTCAAGACACTACCATGACTAAAGCACTTCCAAATGTTGATCGTGAAATTGAAGATCCACAACAACCTGTAGATCCACCATGTGAGAAACAACTCTCACAAAAGGAAACCTGCATGGGCTAGAGAGCTCATTCAAGATGCAGAAAGATTTGGCATTCCAGAAGAAGAACACAAAGCAAAGAAGAGAACTAGATCTCATACCAGCTATGTTGCTTTACTTTGTGATATCATGAACAAAGAACCTTCCAATTATGAAGAAACAGTGGAAAAGAAAGAATGGAAAGATGCCATGGTCGAGGAATACCAATCAATAATGAAGAATGATGTTTGGGATGTTGTCGCAAGACCTAAAGGGAAATCTGTTGTGACTTCCAAATGGATCTACAAGATCAAGCATGCTGCAGATGGCAGCATAGAAAAATACAAAGTAAGATTTGTAGCTCGTGGCTTCTCTCAGAAAGAGGGAATAGACTATGAAGAAACTTTTGCTCCTATAGCTAGGTACACTTCCATCAGATCAATACTTTCCCTGGCTGCAGCGATGAAATGGAAGATACACCAAATGGATGTTAAGACTGCCTTCTTGAATGGTGTAGTCGAAGAGGAAGTGTATGTAGAGCATCCACTCGATTTTGAAACACATGACAGGGAGTCACATGTGTGCAGATTGAAGAAAGCCTTGTATGGCTTGAAGCAAGCTCACAGAACTTGGTATGGTAGGATGGGCAATTTTCTATCTAGTTTGGGATTTACCAAGAGTAAGGCAGATTCCAACCTTTACTACAAAGTTGAGGAAGGAAATCCTATGATTCTACTCCTGTATGTAGATGACCTGTTTGTAACAAGAGATGATAGATTGGTTGCCGATACAAAGAGGAAGCTTGCTGTTGAGTTCGATATGAAGGACTTGGGAATGATGCACTATTTCCTAGGTATGGAGATGTGGCAGAGTGCAGATGGGATCTTCCTTGGACAATGGAAGTATACTACAGATATCTTAAAGAGGTTCAGGATGATGGATTGCAAGGCCATTGCCACACCTATGGCATCAAATCTGAAGCTTCTATGTGATGCTTCATCTGAGCCAGTTGATGTCTCTATGTATCGTCAGATGATTGGGTCGTTGATGTACCTAACAAACACGAGACCATATATTTCCTTTGCAGTGAACACATTGAGCTAGTTCCTGACGGATCTGAGGAGTGTTCACCTGGTTGCTGTAAAGCATATTCTGAGGTACGTGAAGGGTACAGCTGATTATGCACTGAGGTATGAAGCAAATCAAAAGTTTAACCTGCGGGGTTATGTTGATTGTGATTGGGCAGGAAGTGTTGTAGATAGGAAGAGCACATCTGGGTGCTACTTCAGTATGGGATCAGGTGTGATCTCTTGGTTTAGTAGGACACAGTCATACGTAGCACTGAGTACAGCCGAGGAAAAGTATGTTGCATCCTGTTCGGATAGTTGTGAGGCAGTATGGCTTCGGAAGCTATTGTCAGAATTATTTGGTCTCCCACTGGAGACTACTGGTATCTTTTGTGACAACCAGAGTTGTGTGAAGCTGTATGAGAACCTGGTGTTCCACGACAGGTCGAAACATATAGAGATCAAATACCACTATATCAGGGATATGGTGCAGAGAGGAGCAGTGAAGCTCCTGTATGTTGCAATGGATGAGCAGATTGCAGATGTGCTGACGAAACCACTAGTTAGAGTGAAGATTGAGTACTTCAGAGAGAGGCTTGGTGTTCTTCAGATTGATGACACTTCGAGGAAGAAGTGATGGACACATTTGCAGAAGCCATTCCAAGCATGTTGGAAGGAGGATCCTTCACATGGCTATGGATGTAAGCACTGGATGATGAGAATCAAGATGATGCTCCAGTTACTGCTCTGTATATGTATGTACGCATCATGTTGGATGCTGGATATGATGACTTGAATCATTTATGTATGTACGCATCATGTTGGATGCTGGATATGATCAGTTGGATCATTGATGTATGTATGCATCATGTGGGATGCTGGATATGATCAGTTGGATCATTTATGTATGTACGCATCATGTTGGATGCTGGATATGATCAGTTGGATCATTTATGTATGTATGCATCATGTTGGATGCTTGGACCTTGTATCTGTATATGTATCAGGTGGATACGATGTATGATCAGGTAGGTCATGTATATTGATATGTATTAGGTAGATAGAGTGTGTATCTAGGTATTAGGTGGATACAGTGTATGATCAGGTGGATCATGATGATATGTATCAGGTAGATACTTGGTATGCATCAGATGGATGCAGTGTATGATCAGGATGATCATGGATGATGAGCTTTAGGATGTTGCTCCAGATGATTTGCATCAGGACGATGCTGTGATGATGATCAAGATGATCATGTGTACATCAGGATGATGCATGATGAGTATCAGGATGATACTTTGTGGCCGTGGATCAGGTTGTGCAGATGATCATGTCTGGGAGATCCTATAGGTCGGAGTTGTGTACCCGTAACAGCCTGGGATGCTCTTTCGAGACATTTCTCTGGGAGGACATGTAATTTGTGCCCTGGGAGATCCTTCAGGTTGGAATTGTGTACTCGTAACAACTTGGGATGCTCTTGCGAGGTTTTGTCCTATGGCATGTAATTTGGGCCCTGGGAGATCCTTTAGGTCGGATTTGTGTACCCATAACATCCTAGGATGCTCTTTCGAGGTTTTGCCATGACCACATGTAATTTATGCCCTGGGAGATCCTTCAGGTCGGAGTTGTGTACCCGTAACATCCTGGGATGCTCTTGCAAGGTTTTGTGGTGACCACATGTAATTTGTGCCTTGGGAGATCCTACAAGTCGGATTTGTGTACCGGTAACATCCTGGGATGCTCTTTCAAGGTTTTATGGTGGGGTCACATGTAATAGTGCTCTAGGAGATCCTACAGGTCGGAGTTGTGTACCTGTAACATCCTGGGATGCTCTTTCGAGGTTTTGTGATGTATGTAATAAGTCCTAAGGTCCATAGTATGGCTAGTGATGATGAAGACCTGCAGGTGGTGGACCTACATCCAGTATGAAAAAGGACTGGCTCTGTAGAACTTCCTATGACAAGTAGAGTCAGAGATTTGTAACGTACCCACCCATCCATCCAAGGAAAGGGAGAGAACATGATGCCATTCTAAGGGGATCTTCATAAAACTCAACCAATTCATTAGATGCATACAGTTAAAAACAAATATGTGCAGATGTAAATTAAACAAACATGCACAGTGGAAATGAACTCATCCACACACATGTTACACGACTGTTATTCAATTTAACACAGCCAACAAATTAATACATTTGCAGAAGTGATTACATAATAAAATACTCATCTTGATGTAATGTTGTCCCAACAACTAGCTATGTCGCTGCAATGTTCCTCCCAACTGTAGGTCTCTGCCCAGCCTGTATTATTTCAGCACTCAGAGACTACCCCCGAGCTGGGCATGATATCTATAAGGAACTTGGGACTCTCAAACCATGCACAGCCAAAGCAATGGATACCCAACTCAACCCAAACATTCTCTTGCACATCAAACTTAGATATGGATCTGGAACACACTTTCAACAGTGAGACTTAGGAAATAGATGGACAGGGGTTTTCCCAAAACGTAGGCACACCAAAATGGATTGTGGGAAGAGGAATCCTACCCCAGGGAAGAAAACCGATTTCTCCCACAGATGTATGAGCATACAGTGGGCCAAATGGCCTCAATAAAACCCCAAATCGTTTCCTCTTCTTCCCTACTATTAGCCACAACAAAAACGCCCTTCCCAGCTAGAAAAATGAATGTAAACACAGTAAAACCAGTGAGGAAAACGCCCAGGTAGCTCCAAGCTCGTGAGAGGGCAAAGTGGGTTGATGGGTAATGGCTTGGGGAGCAATTCATGGTTCTTTTCTTTCCTAAGAAGCCAAACACGAATTTCCATGTAGGGTGGATTGCCCATACCCGAATTTGGACAACCATACCTCCCATTCCCCAAGGCATTAACTACCTCAACGAACTCTTGGGAGAAATCAATGATTGGGTACAAAAGTCAACATGGGTAGTTGAGGGTTCATGGGTTCTCTCAGTGACACTTGGCTTGACTCAATTGGCTCAAAGGGATTGAATATTTCCCTCCCAATTCCTTGCAATATCATGCCCCCATCTCTTGTTGCATTGCATAGCTAGCTGTGGGCATTTATATTAAGATGCATATTTACAATTACCATGGTTCACTAGCACATGGGTAGCATAATTTCAAATACCTTCCTCTTCAATATTGAGCATTCACTAGCGGGGCCTTGGCCTTGAGCTCCACGCTAGGAATGATAAATAATATGCATACAATATTTACATTACAACCCAAATGTTACAAGGGTCAAAATGGGGTACGTGACAGATTGGTTGAGATAGCAGCAGCAGTGACGATGACGATGACGATGCATCGATGACGATGATCCAGAGAAGAAGACTTGTGCTAGCAGATCTATGTCGAGAAATACCTTCCTAGTTAAGAGGGAGTGTTGATGTATATGTAACTTCGGAATGTATTTCATCCATGTATTTCATTTATATATTATTGTACTCCTATAGAGATGTGTCATTTCTCTATACGGAAGTGTCGTCATGTGTATTGACAAGTGTTGCAAGTGTGCTAACTTGCCGATGGGTTATTAGACCACCATGTGTGGGGTCGGCCCTGATTTTTGTAATATATGGTTGATGTACCTAGCTAGACAAGTCGGCCCCATAAGGTCACTGGGCGGAACAAGTATAAATAGAGATCCGAAGATCTCTATTTGGATAACTTAGAAACTCATTCTTCCTTCACTCGGAAAGTGGTGCACATGTGAGGAGGAGGATCATCTGCTACTAGGAGACTATCTCTATGTATTTGGTTGTACTTTGCTTGAGCTATTGCTCTCGCCATCTCTGAGGAAGTTGTGGGGTTTTTCACCTTAGGGTTTTTCCCCACAGAATCTCTGTGTGTCTATTGTCTCTCATGCTTGTTGTGATTGATATGCATTGGTATACTGTACATGTTGTTCTCTCAGTAAAGATCCTACAGTATTGTGAATTAATGCTCAAAATTTAACATAAATGGCCATGGGGTGCCCAACCAAAATTCTAGTAGCAGCAAAACCGTTACTCTGATTGTGAATCTGTTGATTCTGATGGATCCAATAAACCAGGTTTCAACTATGGGACCCCCCACCCTATTCCTTGAATCCTCAGAAACGGTGATATCATGCCATCTCTGGAGCTAGGGTTTTGCTCAGTGAAGGCCATGCCAATGTTTCTCAAGGGGGTATCATTTACGATCTAAAGGCTCTCGAGCGAGCATGGCCATCATGAACACTCCCAAAATGGCCACATGCATGTGCAGGTGCTAGATGAAACCAAGTTCGCTCGCCGGTTTGGGTTCCATGACCCCGAAGCAAGATTGGCATGGCCTTCACTAAGAAAAACCCTAGCTTTGGAGATGGAACAATAGCACCGTTTCCGAGAAAGACCTCTTTTGAGAAAACCATATTTTTCTCCAGGTTCAAGAGAGATCATTCTCATAGTGTTTTTTCATGTAGCTTCCATTGTTCTTCAATGATATCATTTATCTGAGTTTTACATTGCAACTCCTTTCAAAATTATTTACGAATCTTCTTTTCCATTACTAGTTCCTATGAACTATTTTTCACAAATTCCTTTCATATATTTTAATTGCTTGGTTTCCAATACTCTCGAGATTCTCATCGGTTGATTTTTACTTAGCAGATAGGTAATTAAAATACAAGCAACAATTCGTTCTTAGGTCCATGATTTAGATTCATTTATAACTCCATCCCATTACATCATCCCCAAAATCTTCTTCTTCATCATCTCTATAAACAAAAGGCTATGTTTCATTATGCATCTTATGTATTACATGATCTGTAAAATTGGATCTAGGAAGAATTTCATCCTTGACCCGTGATCATGTGCCTTATTCTAGTGACGGTCTATTGTTTGAACTTTGAATTATTTACTAGTCTTGATAATGCTAATCTTCTCTTGCAAACCCAAATTTTGTAAAATTTCACTTGCAAGATGTTAAATGGATATTTTCCCCAAACCTTTTCAAAAGTGAGGTGGACATGAAATTTCTCTAAATCCAATTTGTTTTTTCCCACCAATTTGTTTGAACTTTGAATTATTTACTAGTCTTGATAATGCTAATCTTCTCTTGCAAACCCAAATTTTGTAAAATTTCACTTGCAAGATGTTAAATGCATTTTTTCCCCAAACCTTTTCAAAAGTGAGGTGGACATGAAATTTCTCTAAATCCAATTTGTTTGATTACTTAATATTTTAGCCTATATGTTGGTATTTAATTAAATGTATTTTTGCTTCAACTAACCTTTTGCATGAACTTATTAATACTTTTCATTATGATTTTAATGTGATGTAGTGATACTTTTGGTTCTTAGTTTCGTGTTGGGGGAGACTCTTAAAATTCAAAGTACATGAAATGCTTGAGAGTTTTCCATCTATTTAGTGCAGAAAGGTGTCCATCTATTATCATAGTGAGTTTTGCTAGTAAAATATTCCAGAAAGGTGTCCATCTATTTATTTCTCAATGCCTATGGTACTTTTTGAATCTACATGTATATCAAAGTGCATTAATATTGCAAAATAGTATATCCAAAGAACAACTCTCTCATCTACATTGAAATGTTCATGATAAACTTTATGAGGAAATGGTTGGGGTGTCTCTATTAAAACTAAAACAAATTTGAGATACTCGGTTATTTTCTAGTCTAGTGTGAAATATTTTTATGGCCAGAAGTTGCATCTGTGAGAGACTAAGAAACCTACAAGATGCTCTTTGTTGTATAAGTTTTCTAAAGGTGGACCCATGAAGCATTGTAGTCTCTCAACAATTCAAGTCTATATCTTCGGAAAAATAAGATTGAAATTTCAAAGCTCGGTACAAAGAAATGTTAAACAGGGCTTCTACAATTGGAGGTTGATAAGAAAATGAATGGAACCTACCTACATTAGGAAGAAGAATCACGACACTTCCTTTTGATTTTCAGTTGTCAAGAGCCACAAGTCATGGGATTGACTCCATTTTACACCGGTATTTTCTATTTTCTATTCCCACCTATTTGGTTAAGGTCCCCTAGCAATGCCACATGATCAACAATCTCCATGGAGATACCTCCTTTTATCCCTCACTACTACTTGTGAATTTGATTTGTATTCAAGTGGATAGGTTGAAACTTCCTGATGTATCTACACTAAGGATATAAGTCAAAAAATAATGAAACTACTATGGTTATGATCTATGGTTTAATTACTTCTTTCTAATGGACAACATTAAACAAAAACAATCAATCAAACAGTAAAACCAAACACACACAAATTACATATAGTGCATAGAAAAATTGATAATGGAGAGACAATTGTGGGTTGACAACTCTGATCTTATTCAGGGTTTGCAGGGAACATGATGATGCATGAAACTATACTCTCTTCCCTATGTATTTTGGTGTTTGAAACACCTGTATTTTGGAGTGTGAAACTCCTACAACACCTCTCTTACAATATATTTATTAATAGATAATGGTATTAATATGTATGATACATATCATCCACCCAAGTACATTAATAATACACAGCTGTCATCTCAAGTTTGAAATATAAATATAGACTAGATTGATGAAGATCAGTCTTCGAAAAAGGAAAATGAGAGACATCATCATGCAATGGCCCTTGCGGGTGGAAACGTTTTAGAGGTTTGTTTCAGTTATTCTTCCATTGCAAATGTAATATTTGTGTCGATTATTGTAACCATGCTTTCTTATTTCAATTGAATTTATGTTTCCAGGATGAAAATATTATATTATATAGTACATGCCTGCATAGTAGAAAGCATGAATGATTCCTAGCTCAATTAAATGACAATGATAAAGAATGGATGCCCAAGTATTAATTTGTCAATACCTTTAGTCTTTTATCTTATTTCCTAAATCTTAAACTCAAATATATTCTTATTCAAATTATTTTCTAGGAAGTTGATTTTAAGCTCATTGCCACTTCAAGCTCAAATTGTATATGCCAATGTTAAGATTATGAAATCATCATGGACACTTACCATAGAATTTTGGAAATATTGTTCATGTTTCTTGTGCACATGTTTCTATACTAATAATTTTTTAAAAAGGCATTTTTTGCGAGGACAGTGACTTGTTTATGTTTTTTTATAACAAAGGAACGTGTGGGAGTTGACGAAACCCAAGTCCGCTTGTCGGTTTGGGTTCTGTGACCCTGGAGAAATTCCTCAAAGTGTACCTGAATGGCCCCAGGGTGCCGAACCAAAATGCCCGGAGCAACAAAACCATGACTCTGATCACGAATCCATCGATTCCAATGGATACAGGATGTCGGGTTTCATCTAGGGGACCCCCCACACTATGCCTCGAAGTCTCGGAAACGGTAATATTATGCCATCTCTAGAGCTAGGGTTTTGGTCAGTGAAGGCCATTCCAATATTGCTCAAGGGGGTCGTTTCTGATCCTAAGGCTCTAGAGCATGCGTGGTCATCGTGAAAGTGTACACAATGGCCACATGCACATTTTGGAGCTGACGAAACCCATGTCTGCTCACCGGTTTTGGTTTCGTGACCCCGGAGAAATTCCTCAAAGTGTCCTTGAATTGCCACAGGGTGCCCAACAAAAATGACCGCAGCAGAAAAATCGTGACTTTGATCGTGCATCTGTCAATTCTAATGGATCTGATATGCTAGTTTTCAGCTAGGGCCGTTTTCAGCTAGGGCCCTCCCCAAACCATTGCTCGAAGTCTCGGAAACGGTGTTATTCTGCCATATCTAGAGCTAGGGTTTTGCTCAGTGAAGGCCATGCCAATATTGCTCAAGGGGGTCATTTATCACCCAAAGGATCATGGGCGTGCGTGGCCATCGTGTACATGTTTACAATGGACACATGCACCTGTGGGAGCTGATAGAACTCCATTCTGCTTGTCGGTTTGGGTTCCGCGACCTCGAAGCAATTCCTTAAAGTGTCCCTGAATGGCCCCGGGGTGACAGAACAAAATGCCTGTAGCAGCAAAACCGTGACTCTAATCACAAATCCATTGATTCATATGGATTCGGGGCACAAGGTTTCATCTAGGGGACCCCCCATGCCATGCCTCGAAGTCTTGGAAATGGTGCTATTTTGCCATCTTCAGAGCTAGGGTTTTGCTCAGTGAATGCCATGCCAATCTTGCTCAAGGGGGTCATTTCTCATATGAATGCTCCCAAGCGTATGTGGCCATTGTGAACACATCCAAAATGGCCACATCAACGTGCAGGAGCTAATGGAACCCAAGTCCACTCACCGGTTTGGCTTACGTGCTCCTAGAGCAATTCCTCAAAGTGTCCCTAAATGGCCCCGAGGTGCCGGAACAAAATGCCCCTAGCAGCAAAACAGTGACTCCAATCGCGAATTCATCGATTTTGATGGATTTGGGATGTTGGGTTTCATCTATGGGACCCCGTACACCATGCCTTGATGTCTCCGAAATGGTTTTACTGTGCCATTTCCGGAGCTACGATTTTTCCTAGTGAAGGTCATTCCAATATTGCTCAAGGGGATCATTGTAACGTCCCCTTCCATCAATACTATGCAAGGAAGGAAACGTGACCAACCTACCGGGCCTATTGGAAATCTCAGCCCCGTTCATTACTAAGAAAATCATAAAATTAAAAACTTATGTGTGCAAATACATAATCAATATATACATAGCGGAAATAGATGCAATCAATCTACAAACTGAAATGCATTAGCATATTTATCTCAAGCAAATTATAAATCCACAGGCAAAGAATCCACCCCATTCTCATGCTATGCACAGGCAGAGAATCCACCCCAAACTCATGCCATGCACAGGCTTCATATCAATTCCATTAACATGAACAATTATCATTCTGAATTAACACAGTGCAAGAAACAGAATGCATATAACTTAACTCACAAAGATTTTCACACACACAAATAGCAATGCATAACATATATATCACAGCAGAGGATAAATTCAACATCTAGAGACTCAATCTCGTTCCAATGCCATGCATAGATCCCATATTAGGATAATCATTTCATTTCATAAAACATGGACAATTAACATATTGCAGAACACAAAATGCATATAATTTAAATCACAGAGATAAAAGTTATCTTGAAGATGAAGCAGTCCAAAAAAATGGCTATGTGAGAGCAACATTCCACCCAACCGTAGACCTCTGTCCAGCTTGTATTCTTTTAGCTGAGAGATCACCCCCGAAATGGGTTGTGTATCCATTAAGGAGGAACTAGATGGGCTCACTCACAGTCATGGTTTCACTCAAGAGCTATGCTAAGCCAACACACAGTTGCGTTTATCAAGCATACAAAAGACAAATGAGGAGGATGCTAAGCCAGTTAGCTCAACCACATAGCTACAGACATCTGAAGCTAAATTCAAGCAATCCAACCCTCTGTTCACACATCCACACTTGGATTTCTCACCAACCTATCAATGAATAACTCAATCCTATCACTGGTTTTCTGGGCTGCAAAAACTGGGTTTTCCTATGGATTTAGGGGTAGCCAATACTCCCAATTTTCCCCCAAGGTTCATATCTATGGATCCCCCATTGGTTTTCACTATCCAATACCAAATTTCGGCATTTTTGGCTCTTCAAAACGTGGGTTCTTGGAGAGTTTCGATTTCTGGTTTTTCTCCCTGTTGGCAATTCATTTTTGGGTGAAAAATGATGTTGGTGACTTCCACAATGGACTGGGGATGAGGAATAAGCAATCCCCATGAGGTAGAGTGATTTGTGGTACAAGAAAACAGAGCGCATACCTGCAAATACGAATTTCTGGGCTGCCCATGCTCCATTAAAGCCATGGATTGTTTTCTTCAACCACTTCCTTACAACAGAATTAAATGTCAGCAAGGAAAGTCAAATGGGTTCTCAAGGTGACATATGGCAGCCTATGGTTCAATCCCACAGCCCCCTCACCACTCCCTAGTGGATACACATGGCCCCTTCTCATTCGTTGCCTTCATAGCCAGTTTTGGTATTTTATTGCATGATGTTTATTTACATCATTTTTACAATGTTCCATGGCTAAATAGCACATGGGTAACATAATGTCTAGTACTTTCCTTTTAATAAAATTTGGGCTTCCACCAGTGGGGCCTTGGCCTTGATCCCCATGCTAAGAAAACATACCTCACATGTATACAATATTTACACTAAAAGCTAATATATCCTAAGGGTCAAAATGGGGTATTACAGTCATTTATGATATGAAGGCTCCTGGCATGCATGGCCATTGTCCCCAATGGCCACATGCACGTGCGCGAGTGAACGGAACCCAATTCCGCTTGCTAGTTTGGGTTCTGTGCCCCCAGAGCAATTCCTCAAAGTGTCCATGAATGGCCCTGGGGTGTTAGACCAAAATTCCCGTAGCAGAAAAACCATGACTCCGATCGTGAATATTTCGATTTCAATGGATTCATAACGTTGGATTTCAGTTAGGGGTCCCCCCACACTATGCCTCGAAGTATCGGAAATGGTGCTATTGTGCCATCTTTGGAGCTAGGGTTTTTTTTAGTGAAGTCCATTCCAATATTTCTCAAGAGGGTCATTTACGATCCAAAGGATGCCAGGCATGCGTAGCCAACATGAACATGTCCATAATGGCCACGTGCACTTGTGGGAGCTTACGGAAACCAAGTATGCTCGGCGGTTTAGGTTCTGTGCCCTAGAGCAATTCCTCAAAGTCTTAGTGAAGGGCCATGGGGTGACCGACGAAAATGCTCGTAGTAGCAAAACCATGACTTCGATCACGAATCTTTCAATTCCAATGGATATGAGGCACCGGGTTTTATCTAGGGTCCCCCCCATACCATGGCACGGAGTCTCGAAAACAGTGCTATTGTGCCATCTCTGGAGCTATGGTTTTGCTCAGTGAAGGGCATTCCAATATTGCTCAAGGTGTTCATTTAAGATCTGAATGCTCTCAGGTGTGCATGGCCATCATGAACACATCCACAATGGCCACGTGCACATGTGGGAGCTGACGGAACCCAAGTCTGCTCATTGGTTTGGTTTCCCTGCCCCCGGAGCAATTCCTCAAAGTGTCCCTGAATGGCCCCAGGGTACTGGACCAAAATGCCCGTAGTAGCAAAACCGTGACTCCTATTGAGAATCCGTCGATTCTGATGGATTTAGAATGTTGGGTTTCATCTCGCCCCCCCCCCACACCGTGCCTAGAAGTATAACAAACAGTGTTATTGTGCCATCTTTGGAGCTAGGGTTTTGCTTAGTGAAGGCCATTCCAATACTGCTCAAGGGGGTCATTTATGGGATGAAGGCTCCTAGGTGTGCGTGGCCATCGTGAACACATCCACAATGGCCATGTTCATGTGCAGGAGCTAAAAGAACCCCATTCTACTCGTCATTTTGGGGTCCGTGCCCCAAGAGCAATTCCTCAAAGTCTCCCTGAATGGCCCTAGGGTCGTGGACCAAAATGCCCGTATCAAAACAACTGTGACTCTGATCATGAATATGTTGATTCCGATGGATTTGAGATGTTGGGTTTCAGCTAGGGGCCCCCACACAGTGCCTCAAAGTCTTGGAAACGGTGTTATGGTGCCTTCTCTAGAGGTAGGGTTTTGCTTAGTGAAGGCCATTCCAATATTGCTCAAGGGTGTCATTTATGATCCGAAGGTTCCTAAGCATGTGAGGCCATCATGAACACATCCAAAATGGCCACATGCACATGCAAGAGCTGACAGAACCCGATTCCTCTCATAGGTTTGGGTTTCGTGCCCCCGAAGCAATTCCTCAAAGTGTTCGTGAATGGCCCCGGGGTGTCGGACCAAAATGCCCGTAGTATCAAAACCATGACTCTGATTGCGAATCCGTCGATTCCGATGGATCCAGGACACTAGGTTTCAGCTAGGCCCCCCCACACACCATGCCTTGAAGTATTGAAATCAGTTTTATTGTTCCATCTCAGTTACGAGGGTTTTGCTCACTAGAGAGCATGCCAATCTTGCTCAAGGGGGTCATTTCTAATCCGAAGGCTCTCGGGTATGCATGGCCATCGTGAAAACATCCACAATGGCTATGTGCACATTCTTAGTGATTTGTTCATGATGGCCATGCATGCCTGGGATCCTTCGGATCATAAATGACGCCCTTGAGCAATATTGGAATGGCCTTCACTAAGCAAAACCCTAGTTACTGAGATGGCACAATAACAACACTTCTGAGACTTCAAGGCATGGTGTGGGGGGGACTTACCTAAAAATCAGCATCCTGGATCCATCAAAATCAACGGATTCATGATCGGAGCCACGGTTTTGCTGCTATGGGAATTTTGGTCCGTCACCACGGGGCCATTCGAGGACACTTCGAGGAATTGCTCTGGGGGCAAGGAACCCAAACTGGCGAGCGGACTTGGGTTCCGTCAGCTCTCGCACATGCATGTGGCCATTTTGGATGTGTTCATGATGGCCATGCACACTTGGGAGCCTTCAGATGAGAAATGACCCCCTGAGCAAGATTTGCATGGCCTTCACTAAGCAAAACCCTAGCTATGGAGATGGCACAATAGAACCATTTCCAATACTTCGAGGCATGTTGTGGGGGGGCACCTAGGTGAAATCAGGCATCCAGGATCCATCGAAATTGATGATTCACAATTGGAGTCACGGTTTTGCTGCTGCGGGCATTTTCATCGGGCACCCCGTCGCAGTTCAGGGACACTTTGAGGAATTGCTCTGGGGTCACGAAATCCAAACCAGTGAGAGGACTTGGGTTTCGACAGCTCTCACACGTGCATGTGGAAATTTGTGACATTTTCATGATGGCCACATATGCCTGGGAGCCTTCAGATGAGAAATGACCCCCTTGAGCAAGATTGGCATGACCTTCACTGAGAAAAAACCTAGCTCCAAAGATAACACAATATCACCATTTTCGACACTTTGAGGCACGGTGTGGGAGGTACCCTAGATTAAGCCCGCCATACCAGATCCATCGGAATCGACGTATTCGTGATCGGAGTCATGGTTTTGTTGCTACGGGCATTTTGGTCTGGCACCCCGGGGCCATTTAGGGACACTTTGAGGAATTGCTCTAGGGGCACGGAACCCAAACCGACGAGCGAAATTGGGTTCCATCATCTCCCCCACATGCACATGGCCATTGTGGATGTGTTCATGATGGCCATGCATGCCCAAGATCCTTCGGATCATAAATGAACCCCTTTAGTAATATTGGAATGGCCTTCACTAAGAAAAAACCTAGTTCCAAAGATGGCACAATAACAACGTTTCCAAGACTTCGAGGCACGGTTTGGGGGGTCCCCTAACTGCAACCTTGCGTTCTATATCCATCGGAATCGACGAATTCACGATTGGAATCACAGTTTTTCTTCTACAAGCATTTTTGTCTAGCACCCTGGGGACATTTGGGGACACTTTGAGGAATTGCTCTGGGGGAATGGAACCCAAACCAGTGAGCGTACTTGGGTTCCATCAGCTCCACCACATGCATGTGACCTTTGTGGAAATTTTCACGATGGCCACGCATGGTTGGGAGCCTTCGGATGAGAAATGACCCCCTTGAGCAAGATTGACATGACCTTAAGCAAAACCCTAGCTCCGTAGATGGCACAATATCATCATTTTTGAGACTTTCAGGCATGGTGTGGTGGGTCCCCTACCTAAAACCCAACGCCTTGGATCCATCTAAATCGATGGATTCACTATCGAAGTCACGGTTTTGATTCTACGGGCATTTTGGTCGGGCACATCGGGGCCATTCATGGACACTTTGAGGAATTGCTCTGGGGTCACGAAACCCAAATGAGTGACTTCGGATCATAAATGACCCCCTTGAGCAATATTGGAATGTCCTTCACTGAGCAAAACCATAGATCCAAAGATGGAACAATAACACCATTTTCGAGACTTCGAGGCACGGTGTGGGGGGGGGCCTGGCTAAAACCCGGCGTCCCGGATCCATCGAAATCGATGGATTCGTGATCGGAGTCATGGTTTTTTTGCTACTGGCATTTTGGTCTGGCACCCTAGGGTCATTCAGGGACACTTTGAGGAATTGCTTTGGGGGCACGGAACCCAAACCGGTGAGCAGAACATGTTCAATGGAGGAAAGATATGCCTTATTCCCTAAACATGGCTTCTATGCATTTAGGACCAAGAATAATGTGTCAAATCACAAGACATCTAGAATCGAGGGTTATTTGGCCTCCATATGAGCATATTCAAATGGCTGTGAATATTTGTCTTATTAGTGAGGATATGGACACTATTTGGAGGTTTTGAACAAGAGCAATAAAGGAGCTTTCAAAACAGCAAATAGGACATGTCTTAGGGTTCTTTGGCTTCCAAGTGTTGATACATACTTCATTAGGATATTTTGAGAACCATTTATGGATATGAGGGCCTTGTACATGTTTGGGAGGAGGCATGCAAACCTTAATAAAAATACAGCTTAGATAATGGAAGGGAAACTTGAAGTTTTGAACTTACAGTTGTATTAATTACATAAGTTCACAACAATGAAAGAGGCCTCAAATGACAAGAATATGTTTAGTCTCCAATAAATGAGATGGGTGAAACTAGGAGTATTTTAGCACTCATTATGGGTTTTATGGCACATAACATGGTCAAATGATGAAACCTTGACCTTAGTCTCTAAAGGAAGTTTCCAAGGATATGGAAAATGTGAAGCCTTAACCGACCACATAAGATTGGTCTAGTATAACTTAAATATTTGAATGCCAATATGGAAACCATTAGTATTTTTTGAAATTTATGGGTGGACCTCAAATCCATAAAACATGATTCGAAGAGGGATACCAAAATATCAAGGCTAGAAATATATATTTATGGCTTGGGACCAACGATCAATTTGATGTGTCATTTTTAACGCTTCAGGGCATCATTCATGAACCTTGGTCCCTAGAAGGTGCCTTTAGAGCCTAATGCATAATTCAAAATTCAAAATATTTGAAAGTGATATTTAGGTGTGTAATTGTGTTTGAAAATATGATGTTGTGTGTTATTTTATACTAATATTTGTTCGGTTTTCTTTGTGCAAGTGTGTATGTAAATATTTTCCTATGTGTGTTTTTTCTAACATGTAAATTTTTGTATGTGTCAATAGATATTTGCATGTGTGCATGTATTTTTCGTATGTTTATGTATAAATATTTTTATGTGTGTAGGTTTTTATAGTGTAAATATACATGGATGTGTACATATTTAATATGTGTGTAAATATAATTATGTGCACGTAACTTGTGTGTGTAAATGACTATGGGTGGTAGGTACACAAGGGGGGTTTCTAGGGCCAATGCCTATCAAATTTCAATGCATCTATGTGTCTCATTGTGATTTGTGAATGACAAATGTGTACTCATTCAAGTGTATTGATTCTAATTTCTATTGAATATTAGGAAATGTTATAATATAAGATGATTTTTTAATCTTGTTGATGCATGTGAAGTTTTCCTACATAGATGGAAACTTGAATTGGAGTGGTTGGTGTAAAACATCAATGTATTGTAATAGTAACTTAATCATAGCTCAAACATAAAAAAACGATATAAGATAAAGATATCAAATAAAATATCTAACATGAATAACATTAAACATGCATGAATAAAAAATCACATGAATATACTATGTACCTCAATCAAATAGGCCTTTTGGATCCTCTCGATTTTTTATTGTCTCAAACAACCTCTCGTACTCTATATGAGGTAGTAAGTAGCATGCCTTGTTTGATGACTTCATTGAAATTGTTTGTTGTTGGATGTTTGTACCAACGATCAAGTGCATAAAGTGATACACCCACAAACCTGGTCTATAATCCGTGTATGTGTAGCCATTGCTCTTTGGTCTCTTTCCATCTACTGTAAGATATTCACCCTGAACAACCATCAAGCTAGTCGGAAAGGTAATGCCTTCACCACCAGTTAATGATGCGAGGAGGGTTTTCTTCCCCTAGATGCATCGTGCCAACCAATAATTCATCTCAATTGCACTGTCTGTCGGGGCGACAACTACATGGATGTGTCCTGCAAAAATGCATTTTACAGTCATATTCCAACAAGTACTGGTTTGATAACTTGGATAAATACAAAAACAAGGAGGGAACTGGGATACGCATGCAGAAATGTTTGCATGGCTGCACAATATCATATATATGATCATATTCATTCGAAATAGACGATTGGCCTTCCTCTAACCGGATTGTTTCAACAACTGCACGTGGGTCCACTACAAGAGATACATGATCCCATTCATCAACCCAATCCATTGATTCACACTAATCCCACTCACAACTGCTTCAAGGCCCACAAAAGCAAGCAAGTCTCTGCCTCCATATTTCAAATAAGGGGTTTTTTGAGCTTCGAACCAAATGAAATACAAAAGTTCCTTGCACAGTACTACAACTATAAAAATGTGATCGATCTATATCAACCACATGCAAGAAATTGCTGACAACATGTCCTCTACCTGTTGGTTTGTGATGCTCCATTGTTCGATCTGATATTTTTGCAGAGCACCATTGAACTATGGATTATGCATCCCTATATGAGGGTTTGTCATTCCCCCCATCTTCTCCCTTTGTAGGGAATTTTTGAGACATGCTCCAGCTCCTTCATGCTCTCCATTTCCATGCCCAGTCTCAAAATAGTTCCATAAATGCATCACATCATAAGTCTTGTGCAAAATACTCAACCACTGGAACACACGTGCATTTTTGAACTGGCCTGCGAAACCATCTAACATATCCAATGCCGATCCATCTGTATACCTCTCTCCTTCAGCTGATCATAGAAAATTATGAATCAATGTTGCACATAATGCAGGTTGTGGCACCTATTGTCAGTGATGTAGAAGTTGGACTCTTTCAATATTATTCTCATGTCATTGCTGCTCTCTAGCGTGTTCCTATACGTGATATGGACCATTATGCTAACTTGGTCTGAATGGTAGTATTGAATTTGAATCTCATTATATGGATGCAGGGTGTAGTTTTCAGCAAAGTCCACAACCGACAATATTGTGCCATTGGGAAAGGTGTCCCTACATTGTCTGTACTGTTCATCCTGCCATTGTGCTACATGGACATGTTGTACATACTTCTTGGTCTTTTGGTAGAATTCCTTCATGAAATCACAAATTTGTACTTGGTTCCACAAAACCAAGGGCATTAATACAATGTGACATTTTCAATCTGAATATATATGTACAAATTCAACATGTATAGTATGAAAGTATGCAAACTTAGATTACCTGTGACTTCACCAATGCAATTTTTTTTCTTTCCTTCGCACTATCTAGTTGACATGTTATGTAATTGAATTTATTCATTTCTACTGACATCCTCCCAAATTTTTGCTCCTCGGTTTCATGGATGCAGTGTCTCAATAATGCAAACCCACTACACTTGGAACATGTCCCATATAAACATGATATTTTATAATATTTTTGTCCTTTAGGTCTTGGAGACATTATGCTATGTATAAATTCTCTGGATGTATTCGGTGGTTGTAGTGATGAGCAGTCCTGCACAATGTTAGTATGCAAATCACAAAATATATGTCTATATGTATCATAATAGTAATCAAATTCTACACGGTATCTACAACAACATGTGTTGCAATCAATGCAAATTCTAACATACCGGGGTTTGCATTTTTCAAAGGACCTTTGGCCCAAGTTCAATTGTGTGTGCTCACTCTTGAACCTCTCATAGAGTTTCATTTGTGTCATGTCAAGGAATTTCTTGACATGGGGTTCACACCCCTTAACACCTTTTCTCAACTTTAACACATCTCTTTGATTCGATGATGGTCTAGTGTTATCATGCCAAAATGTTTGTGCTAGTTCTTTAATAGCATAAATAAGCTTCATGTTTGAATGAGGTAACCTACCAACAAAGGCCCAACAATCGTTTTGGCTTGGGATCTCAAGTTTTTCTCTAATAGCAGAATACTTTTGAAGAGTCTTTCTATCTACTTCAAATATTTTGCATGTGTGTGATAGCAGGCGATGTTGCCTTGTGGATTTGTCTACAATCAATTCCGATAATACACGACAGGCCGCATTAAAATATTTTGTACGAGAAGTTTTTCCAATGAAATTAAACGAAAACTGTATATTTATAACAACATGATTGTTGGCCTTTGAACTTCTAACTACCTTTATGCCCAAAATTCTCCTAACATGAGCTAGACAATGTGATTTTAATAAAGCCAGAAACAATTGGTATTTTGTTGCATTGGTTTTGATTTCAAAAAATTCTTTCATTATCCTATTACAATGGAAATCAATAGTGCGTTTGGGAAACTTACCTTCAAGTCTTGAAAATGAACTTTCATCGACATGAATACGTATGTGAGTTCATCATCATCCGCTTGATAGTCGAGGCAAGGGAGTCAGAAAGGATGTACAAGTCTCGTCACTGGTTTGTTGTGGCCCTTCATTCACAATTTGGTCCTGCAAGGGAGTGTGTTCGACATGTTTGTGCTCTTCTTGAGGAGGTTTCCAATTAAGAACTTGTTCAACATCCATCCCTTCATACTCGATATCAAGCAACATTTCGTTGAATTCAACCACTTCGTCATTGCTTGTTGTTGGATCTAAGGCACTAACATTTTTATATTTACAGTTTTCCATGTACAACCTAGCCTTTTCTCTTATCTCATGGGCCTTTTCAGGGAGCCACTCCTTCCTTCTAGAATTTCTTTTATTATTATGCCTATTTCCCATATTCAATACGATTTTTAACAAAACAAAAATATCACCCCTGCAAGAATGAACAACAAATAAGATATTAAAACTCGATGTGCATGATTATTAAAACTCAATGTAGCAATTGATTATGTACAACAACATATAGTGAGAATGTTTTCATATAATCTTAAAATCGATTGAGAATGCCCTAGATATAACAACAACATCACCTCTAGGAACTCAATTGCATCGTGATATGGGATGTTAGGAGGAGCACATTCCCTACAAAAGGAGAAGCTCCTACTGACTTCATTTTCATGTTTTGGATGAAGGAAAATAGCCCCAAAATATTAAGAGTTTTCAATTCTTTAGGTGTTTTTGTGAGTTGTTGTAGTGAAATCATAAGGAATTCAACAAATGTTTGTGTACTAGATGGAGTTATGTGATTATGAAAGGTATTAGTTGTGACGCAAGTAAGTATTTTTTATTATCTTTGTTGGCTTGGTTTTGCAACCAAGCTTTGTGCAATGGGCCCCTATCAACAATGTGATAGTAGTTTCAATGTTGAAAGCAAAAAACAAGTATAAACTAAATCTAAATCTAAACTAGCATGTGCATATAACAATAAACTTGAAAAGATTTAAGAACAAGAACCAGAAACAAAATAAAAAATGACTTTTGTATTATAATACCTCAAATGGCTAGGATGTTTGGTGTTGAGCAGCTCCAAGGTTGAGATGCTCCAGGTTCCAATGGTCTCTTCTCCAATATTGCTACAATGGTCAAATAACTCAAGAGAGATTTTGACAGCATGAGGATAGGATGATGGATGGAAGGAAAGTGAGGAGCCCCTATCACCTTGTTATAGTTTTTGGTGGTGGGGAATACCATTATGGTTTTGAGGAAACCAATGGTATTGACCAACATGGTTTAGGTACCTTTTCCCTCCTCTTTCCTTTTTTGAATATTTTGAATATTTTTATCCCCTTTTTAATATTTTTGGGAATTCTAGACCTTTTTTTAGGGTTTTTTATGCTTTTTGAGGAAAAATATTCATTTTGAGGGGAAAAAGGGGTGTATTATGGTATTTTGGTGACCTTTTGATGGCTTTAGAGGCTCAAATGGTGGAAAAGTGGACAAATGGGTCATGCGAATAAGGAAATGAGCTAGTGAGCACTTTTTGGGTGTTAACAAATTGCCCCCTGATGTGTGAGAGTAGGAGCTCATCGTATGGCCGATAGACATCATAGTTCTTTTGTCTTTTTCCTGGGGTTTGCGGAAGAGAAAAGACCAGTTGGAGACTGGATCAATGGCCCTTGGAAGCTGCAAAAACAAAAAATATTACATGGCCTCAATATGAATGAGGAATAATCTCTGATAATGGACGAGGAGGGCATACCCATGCTTGTATCAAGACATTTACATAACAATTAGTCCCAAGAAGGGGGACCTAAATAAGACATAAAAAATCTGTTGGTACATCATAATGGTCCGAAGGGGACACTATTTTGGGATTTACTCATGATCATAACATGACTGATCTCAATAATTGATACGCTGGAATAAAGCGACAACCGTTCTGAATAAGGTCTCAGAAGGGTTGATGAACTGCTGAAATTGAAGGTGTCCAACATCTGTAGGGACTCAATGACTGTGAGTCATCTCTGAGAAGTACATGTAACTGTATACTCGAGGGAGTATAAAATTGGGGTACATTGGAATACTATCGCCATGCGCAACCTGGATATCTATAGAAAAAATGTAACTAGTTGTTTCCATAGGTAGACTCTCAAATGTGGAAGAGTCGGGTCGTATCCGGGGTCTTCAACAAATAACTGAACGGACCAATACCCTGTGCGAGTCTCAACGATGCGATCAAGGTGTTGAAGTCGAGCATGTGAGAAACAACCATTTGGAGAGGCACTGAGAAATCTTCTCGAAATGATTCATAGGCACTCATCATAAATGGTGATGAGTCCAAGACACAGGGACCTCTAGGTCTATCCTCTAGAATAAATTTGGGTGTCGTTGACAGAGGGAGACCAACAACTAACAAGGCAATGATGTTTCCTTAATAGGAGCATGAGGTGTAGAAATGAAGTGTGGTAGTGCTGGATGGTAGGACTGACATACTTATGGGGATGGGAAGTAATGGGGGTCATAGCATGGGTAGACTCAAACTTCCTTTGTTCACAGCATGATGACATGGTTGACCTGGCAATGTAGGGGACTGATTTGTAGATGTAGACGTAGGGGACTGCAGAATACTCTGAACAAAGGCGACCAAAATGGGGAAGCTGCCATATGAGTAGATGTGATCTGTTGTGGCGCCGAGAAGCACCATTGGATCCTTCTTCGTAGTTTTAATGAGCTCCAAGAAGGGATAAAAATGTGCTCTGAAATGGTACTGTCCTGTGGATTTTGTGAGCCTAGGATTGTTCATGCTCATGGGTGCTTTCATTTTTAAGGAGTCTAAAAATGATAAGAAGACTCTGCAGTAGTTATGGGTTTTTACGAGCCTAGGATGGTGATTGCGTATGGTCACTTTCATGTTTAGAGAGTCTGAAAGCGGTAAGTGGACTCCATTGGTGTTCTTTTTCGTAAGTTAGTCTCCAAGGCCTGAAAAAGCATAAAATGATGCAAATGGAGAACTCTTCTAGCCGATGTGACTAGAGTATTAATTTTTCGTAATTAGTCTATAAGGTCCAGAAAATGGGTAAATTTATACCATGTAGATGCCCTTTTAGATACGTTTAGCAAGCATGAAAGGAAGCAAGGTTGCTCGACGATCTTTTCATTGTTTTAGGAGTCAGAAAAGAGCTTAACAGAAACTCCCTAAGTGCCTTTTTCGTAAAAGGGATTGCTCGGCCCGAAAAAGGGGTAAAACTATACCGAACAAAAAGGGATTGATGAGAGCGAGAAAAGGTCTCAAGTATCATCATGAATGCGGAATACTGAATCTGGTGACATAAAGATTGTCAAAAAGGGGCAACGACCAATGTGGCACACAAACTGAGGTGATGAGTGGCATTTTGAAAAAATGCCTGAAAATTATGGGGTGAGAGCGAGAAATAATCTCAAGCATCATCACGAGCGCGGAAAACTGAATCCGATGATATCAAACTTGTCAAAAACGGACGACGGTCGATGTGGCACGCAAATCGAGGTGACGAGGGGGCATGGGAAAAATGCCCAAAAAATTTGGGCGTGAGAGCGAGAAATGGTCTCAAGTGTCATCACAAGCGCGAAAAACTAAATCAGGCGATATAAGACTTGTTAAAAATGGAGAGTGGCCGATGTGGCACGCAAACCGAGGCAACGAAGGGTAATGGGAAAAATGCCCAAAAAATCTAGGCATGAGAGTGAGAAATGATTTTAAGCGTCATCACAGAAAACTGAATCCAATGATATAAGACTCGTAAAAAATGGAGAACTATTGATGTGGAACGCAAACCGAGGCAACGAGGGGGCATGGGAAAAATGACCGAGAAATCTAGGCGTGAGAGCAAGAAATGATCTCAAGCATCATCATGAGCGCGGAAAACTAAATCTGGTGATATAAGACACGTAAAAAATGGAGAACGGTTGATGTGGCATGCAAACCGAGGCAACGAAGGGGCATGGGAAAAATGGTCAAAAAATGGACCTGGTGAAAATAGGAAAAGGAAAGGACTATCATGAAGTTCTCGCTGTGCTGATTCCAACGGTACCAACAGTTTGAGGAACAGACGTCCTATGATACCGTAATGGTTGTTTGAAAAATGGTGAAATTTCTATAAATAAGGTGTGGGGCCCATATGACGTGTCATTGTTACGTGTGAGTTTGGCAAAGCAATCATAGCTCTTTCTTGATTTTCGGGAGATTTGACCATTGGTTTTCGATTTCGCGAGTTTCAGGTAACCCTATTCACCTTAGCATTTTTAATTATGTCTTTTTTGGTTAGCGGCGGGCCCCCGAAAGCCGCGAAATTCCATGTTGGCCTTCTAATGTGGAATATCATGGGTTTCGCGTCTTTTGCCGCGATGAACATCGTAGGTTCGGGGCTGACAGTCGTGATGTTCATCGCTGCTGTCGGGCTGAAAGTCGTGATGTTCATCATGACTATGGGGTTGATAGTCGCGATGTTCATCGCGACTGTGTGGTCAATACCCACGATGTTCATCACGGGTTCTTGGATGAAAACCGCGATGATCATTGTGGCTTTTAATGGAAAAGCTGCGATGGAATTTTTTGAAAATTTTTATCTGGTTCTAAAAAATTTATTTATTTTTTGGCAGGATGTTGAGGAGACCATTGGTGTCATGGAGAGAGCGAGAGATGGAGGAGGATTTGATGATTCGGATTCGGACCAATCAGGGGGTCCAGCAGGCTCTGGCTGTGAGTGGGCTCCTGAAGTTCACTCAGATTCCACCGATGCATTCAGTAGGACAACTATTGAACAAATTGGTGAGTCTTTGGGTTCCTGTAGAGGGAGCTTTTATTGTTTTGGGTGAGAGGTTAGAGATCACCCTTACTGATGTATACTTTCTTACCGGGTTACCTCGCTTAGGGGAGGTGGGGGATCTTCTGTCTAGGATCACGGTGGGTGTGGATATCGAGGATCTCCTGGAGACCTTCTGTGTTGCTGGGATGGGGTCTTTGAACCAATCAACCTTAGTTGGTAGGAAATATTTCGATTCGACTGATAGCTGGTTTTCTACGGTGGATGTAGACACCTCAGGGAGGAAGTATGAGTGATGATGCATATCGTCCCAAGGGTAGTCCGGTGCAGTGAGTGTTTCTAGAATTTTCTCATCAGTATGAAAGTAATCAGACCATAAATCAACGGGTTCTGGTTTGTATGTGGTTGAAATCATATAGATGGTATTGATTTCTTCCGAAGAAGATGATTTCGAAGGGTAGATCTCCTCGATGAGGGGAGGAGATATCTCTAAGTTAGCATCGTTCATCTCGTACAAGGCTGCTCTATAATCTGGGAGATCAGGGTAGTGGTGTGAATAATGGCCATAAATGCCGCATATCGCACAAGGGTGGTTAGTGCGGAGCGTTTTGTAACGAGGTTGAGGAGGTGGCTCAAGTATTACCACTGGAATTTCGGTGTCGTCATCCAACATATTCATGTGTTCTTGGAGTGCAAGTAATTGTGGACATTGATGAGTGGCATGGCCTACGTCGTCACACAACGAGCACTTAGAGGGAATGCGAATAGTTGGGGGGTTTTTAGCTACCTTGGGGGTTGCTGGGGGGGTGCGAGTTATGCGTCCAATGTTATAAGTTGGTGGGCCTCTACCCCCTGTGTTCTGTAACAGAGGTGGGGCATTTCTAGATGTTGATGCCATAGTCACTATTGGGGGTGGTCTATTTTGCAGATGAGTGAGCGGAGGGGGTGGGTGGTTGGTAGTAGTGATAGGTTGTATCGGTTGTAAAATAACGGTCGGAGTCATCGGGGGGCTTGGAGCAGGTAAGTACCATACAGGTATCCCTAATGTTAAGCCAAGAAGGTTGAGTGCAGCCATTACTGGTGAACTGACAACTCCAGAAAATGGGAACAAGAATGGGATAGTATGAATTGGCGTTGTGCCAATATGAGTAGGCACTGTGGGTGTTTGTGGTAGTGACGAATGCTGCTGTGTGGTGTGCGACAGGGTGGACAAATCCGATGTTTTTGTTATCGGTAAAGGTGGTGAGATCGATGGAAATGTAGAAGTCATGGGTGACTTGGTGTAGATTCCAGGACCAATTGACGGCACAAATGATGTTGGTGTGGTTTGAATGGTTTGTTCAATCATTGGTAGCACATTTTGAGGAGCTGCGGGGGCGTTAGGATCATAATATGTGAGTTGATCAATCTTGATAACATGTCCTTCATGTGGGAAAATCATGAGGTGAAAAACAGATGAAGCCACTGCTTTCATTTTGTACATATAGCTACATCCAAGAAGGAGGTTGTAGTCGAGCTGGGCATTGATCACTTCCATGTCGATAAGAACTAATTTGCCACCTAGTTCTACAGGTACGTTCGCTAAGAGGCCTTGTGGTTGAGTTGAGCATCCGTTGTAAGCTCGTAATGCCGTGGTGGATGGTTGTAAAGCGGGGGAGCCAAGTTTCTGCCACACAAGGGTGGACATAACGCATGTTGAAGCTCCTTCATCGATGATGCATCGATGCACAACAAGGTTTCGAATGTTTACTGATACTTGGAAAGCCAAATTTGATGGCAATTGAGGTTCAGCTTGGTCTAAGTCGAAAGCCATCATGTGTGTGTTGTCAGGGTCTACTCCTCCGATGGCGAATAGTAGTAGTTTTCGTTGTGCAGGGCATGTTTTCAGTACCTCTAAAGTAGACATAGCAGCGGGGGATTGTACTAGGTCTTCCACTATGTTATAATTGGATGTTGCGCGAGCATTAGGATTGTTGTTGATCCTTAGCAAAGGGATGCGAGGGATTTTAGGTCCTCCGTCCAACGGCATATTTGGTATGCGTAGTGGTTGATTTGGTGGAAGGGAGGTGGATGCGTCAATGGGAGGAGTTTCTGGGGGAGGGCCATACTGATTCCTGCGAGTTTGGAGGTTAATGTCATTGGATGACATCATTAATAAATGGTGTGTGCCTGGATCTGTGTGCTGATAATCAGTGGTGGCATAGGTGATTTGCTGCTAGGGTGTAGTAGATCCTTGTGGGGGATCCATAGGGTGAGTATTTACTACTCCATGGTTTGGAAATGGGTTTTGTAATATCATGGGTTGTGGTTGATTAAGTGGAGCTTGCTGTCCAGCGTGGCCCTGGCGTTGGGCATCGTCAGCCCAAAGTTTACGTGCTTTCTCTAAATGGGGGCAGCTATGAGTGTAGTGTCCATAGACTCCACATATAGAACATCGATGGTTTGTTCTCAGGTTGTTTTTTGGTTGCTTAGGATGATGATCAGGATTCTGGTTGGGAGGAGTAGCATTGTTATTATTTGGAGGATTGGGAGGTGGTGGACCTTGATTATGTTGTTGGTTGTTGCCGCGGTTATGTCCTTTTCCATGGTTTTGTTGTCCACCCTGGTTGCGTTGGTTGTTTTGATGTCGGGGATGATTGTGTTGTGTGTACACTTGCCCTTGAGTAGTGGGAGGATTTTGGGGTGCCGTAGGTGTGGGAGTAGGTTGCGATGGATAATAAACTGGTGGGGCTGGAGGTGGTCCAGTTGCCTGCTGGGGTTGTTGGTAACCCTGAGCTATTGGATGTGTTGGGTTAGCTGGTGTACCTTGCTATGGGTAATACATTGGTTGTGCCGGTAAATGAATTGGGTTCTGGGTGGCTGGTTGGTTATAGTATGTGGGTGGTACATATGTCAATGGCGCTTGCCCGCAGCAATGTTGTGGACAAGAGGGTCCATGAGTGTGATGAGTCTGATTCATTGGAGCATACGAAGTTGTCTCTCTAGAATCAGATGTATCCCTAGAGAGGTCTGGGGAATTTATGGTGCTCACCATGCTAAAAGGTTTATTTTGTGCCGTGACTTGGCCGATAATACCATCAGCGGCATGGGATGCCCCCGGAGTGTTACTGTCTGAAGAATTGCCTCGTGGGGCGTCTGGTATGATGGTGTAGAGATAGCCTGACTGGGCATAAATCAGGTTGAATTTCTGAGCTTTTAAGATAGCTTCTTCCTCTAACTGGGGTCATTCGGAAGCTATGTCTTTGGCTATGAGGGATAGGAGTGATTTAAGAAACCAGTCCAAAAATATACGGTCATCCAGTTTTATCTTACAGAGGCTACGACATTTGCGCCACTCATGGATATGGTCGGTGATGTGGGTAGCTGTGTTTTGTTTGCAAGACAACAATATTTCAACTCCTGCATCATAGCGTACAGGTAGCTGAAAAAAATGAAGGAAAGTGGAGGTGAGAGACGTAAATGTATGGTGGGTACCATGTGGTTGTTCGATGTACCACTTGGATGCAGAGCCAGTGAACATTCGTTGCAACAGTCTTAGTCTAATGGAGTCATCCACTATGGAGTTAGATGAACACCATAGGTGAAATGACATTATGTGGTTTTGGGGATCCTCCCTAGGTTTTCCTTCAAACTTGTGGATGTCTGAGCAGAGCTTTGTAGGCATGGGTGGCCATGTAGGGTTGTGCCTGATAGGATCATTGGTTAGCCTGGATAGGTCTGGTAAGTTCAGACTAGCCATGTAAGGTAAAATAGCAGATGGGTGTGGCGTAGTGACTGGGACATAACTATTAATGGTGGCATTATGTAGTGGTCCAGTAGCCCCTAAGGGTATGCTAGGTATTGAAGGTATGTGTCCTCCAACCATTGTGGTTTGGTATGGGCCAGCGTTTCCAAGTGCAACATGGGTTACACCGGGGTTAGGAATAGTGCCAGGAATTCCTCGGATCTAGGTTGTGGTAATGAGAGGTGGTGTGATTCCTATGTTTGGCATACCCATAATAGGAGGTAGTCCTGTGTTGGGCATACCTAAAGGTGGAGTGTACCCTATATTAGGAATGCCTAAAGGGGTTGTTGTTACCATAGATGGCACAGTAGTAGAAGGGTTTGTGGATGTATCTCCAATAGTACTGGTGAAAAGTGGGTCATATTGTGATCCAACCATGAGGTTGATTGGCGATATTTCAGTAGGGTTTTCGGATTCAGCCTCAGAATCAGATGTGAAGTGAGGCATGTCAGAATCAGATGACTGTGTGTTTGGATGATGACGTGTTAAGTCAAGGGATAAGGCTCTACATCGATGACGTGTAGAGCCAAGTACATCGAACTGAGGGGGTTCACCCTGAAGATGACGAGATCGTCTTAAATTCTCAAGGGTGAGAATTTTTTTTTTTTTAAAATTTCAGTGTAAGGTGGTGATATAAAAAACTCGAAACCCTAATGCAACAATGAGTGCAAAAGGGGAGTGAAAAAATAAATTCTCTCAGGCCAACAATCAACCTCAAAAAGCACTTATTATAGCAGATGTGCTATAATAAGTGGAGGGATGTAACAAAATTTGTCAGAATACCAAAAGTCAAACAGTTTCTAGAAAAAAGGGGTGTTACTAGACCAAAGGTGGTTAATGTATCATGAAAACACCTAACTAGAAGTATTGTGAGTCAACAAATGATATCCTCTGCAAGGTGATGAAATCCAAGTTAGACAATATAGAGTGTTGAATCATCTGCTAGATATCCCCCTGCCGGGAGGGATACCGGGTAGAAAATCCTAAAGAGTGGCAACTAGGATACCCCATTCATGACACGTTCGGTTGGGTGAATCTGCAGTTTGGTTCTATCACCGCTGTACACCCTCTTGGGTGTACACTGAGAACTTCGAAAGGTATCTTTCAGTTACTGAATGGATTGCGGTATTCCACTCAGACTTCTGGAACCAATCTGGCTACTTCAACACTCCTAAGGGAGAGGACTTCCCGATAAATTGGTTGATAACCATGTCAAAATTATAAGGGATTTTGGTACCATCGAGGACAACCACTATGTCTCAAATATAATAATTGAGGGGTGTTATTGGAACACCTATCCCCTGAATTCTACCTAACTACAAAATTATTTTAAGTGCTCCCCAAGTGGGGTTAAAAGTTTGTTGAGTTTAAGATAAATTTTAAGGCTCAGTTTAAATTATGTGGCAAAGTGGGTGCAAGTGTGGTATTTAAACTGAAATTGATTTGCCTTGCTTGGGCAATTGATTAGAAATGAAAGAAAAGACGCTTCTAGTTTTGTAAAAAATAAAGGCGTTTTTGAAATGTAAATGCTTGAAAAAACTATTCAAAAATAATGGATCTTTGAAATAATTTGAAGGAAAGAAAATAACATAAATATTTCAAGAAATAAATGGATATCTTAAAAGTTGCTTGGGCAAAGTATCGAGCAAATAAACAATAAAACCTTGATCTAAATAAAATGCAGAAAATCTGTCTTTCAATTACTGAAAGTTTTTAAAAAGACTTTTAATGGAGCATTCTAAATAGTAAAAGATTTAATATGGTTGTAAAAATGCACAAAAATTAATGCTATAAAATATGCTGAATGGGAAGAAAATACAGCAACAATTATTTTCAAAAAATTGGCCAAATTAAAAAAAAATTGCATCACGGGTTTTGAGAAAATAGCCGCAATGTGCAGCGCGGGTTTCAGCTACGCAGTCGTGATGTGCAGCGCGGGTTTCGACCGTGAAGCCACGATGTGCAGCGCGGGTTTCGACCGTGAAGCCACGATGTGCAGCGCGGGTATCAGTCACACAGTCGTGATGTGTAGCGCAGAAAATGGCCGCGAAGCCGCGATGTGTAGCACGTAAAATGGCTGCGAAGGCGCGGTGTGTTGGTTGTGGAGCCAGATCTTCCAGTCTCATAGATGATATTGTATCAGCCGTGTTTGTACCCCAGTTCTATATTATATGTAGGTGGACTGTACACTCATCCCAGCGGGGGGGTGTGGGGGGGCATCGCCCCCCCACGGGGTCCCAGGGGGGTCCGGGGGCAACGCCACCGAAGAAAATTTTTGGGGCTGTTTTCGCCAGCTGTTTTGCGGGCCCATGGTTTTGGGTATCCCGTGGTATTTTCCCATTGTATTTCCCTTATAAAAGAAAGACATTGTAATACGGCTAGGGTTGTTGATGTATTAGGTTTTATGCATTGTAAAGATCTTTGAGATCTAGAGAGAGACTGTAAAACAGAGAAGAGGAAGTGCAGCGGTTGTGCTGCAGGTTGTATCCCTTCATCCTGCTGGACGGTAATAATAATAAGGACTGGAAAATTCAGTGTGGACGTAGCCCAAGTTGGGTGAACCACGATATATCTGTGTCTCTCTTGTAATGTGTATGTGTGATTATATTTGCATTTCTGTTTATTGTTATTGCTCTGCGATCCTGTTTTTTCTAACAATTGGTATCAGAGCCAAAGGTCTATTTGGCAGTTAAACCCGCAGGAAGCTAGGGTTTCTGGTTCGAGTGGGAGCAATGGCAGAAGAAGGAAAGTTTAAGGTCGAAAAGTTTAACGGCCAAAACTTCGGGTTATGGAAGATGCAAATGGAGGACTATCTGTACCAGAAGGATCTATACCTACCGTTGGGAGGAAAAGCAAAGCAGCCGACGACTATGAAGGACGAAGAATGGGTGGTTCTTGACAGAAAGGCTCTGGGAACAATACGGTTGAGCCTGGCTTCGTCGGTGGCTTTCAATATCTCAAAAGAAACGACAACAGAGGGTTTGATGAAAGCATTGGGTAAGCTGTATGAAAAACCCTCGGCTTCCAACAAGGTATTTCTAATGAAGCGTTTATTTAATATGAAGATGTCTGAAGGTGGATCTGTTACTGATCATTTAAATGAGTTTAATACGGTTACAAATCAGCTAAGTTCTGTAAGTGTGACCTTTGATGATGAGGTTAGGGCTCTTCTAATCTTGTGTTCATTGCCAGAAAGCTGGAATAGCTTGGTCATGGCTGTAAGTAACTCTGTCTCTGGTTCAAACACCTTGAAATTTGATGATGTTATTGGTGTTATTCTTAGTGAGGAAATGCGAAGAAAAAGCACAGGTGAGACATCAGGTAATGCGTTGACCATGGAAAGCAGAGGAAGACAAAAGGAGAGAGGAAAGAGCCAAGGTAATCGTGGAAAGTCTAAAACGGGCAGATCCAAGTCCAGACTGGGAAAGATAGAGTGCTGGAACTGTGGAAAGAAAGGACATCTGAAGAAAGACTGCAAATCTCTAAAGAAGAAAGGAGATGCACAGAAGGAAACTACCCAGGAAGCAAATGTAGCAGGTGATGTGTTACAAGATGCTTTGATTCTTGCATTAGATAATACTAGTGATTATTGGGTAGTAGATTCAGGAGCTTCATGTCATGCTACACCCCATAGGAAATACTTTCATGAGTATGTTCCTGGCGATTTTGGACATGTTTTATTGGGTGATGATGAGCCATGTAAAATTGTTGGAATGGGTAAGGTATGGATAAAAGTTAAGAATGGAACTGATTGGTTGTTGAAAGATGTTAGGCATATTCCTGCTATGAAAAGAAATCTGATCTCAACAGGGCAGTTGGGAGATGGCGGCTGTCTATCTACGTTCGGAGAAAAGTGGTGGAAGATCACTAAAGGATCAATGGTGATAGCAAAAGGAGACAGAGTAGGTACGTTGTATTTATGTCCTCATAATACTGACCATTCTATCTCTTTAGCTTCCACAGGAACATATACAGAATTGTGGCATCATAGGCTTGGCCACATGAGTGAGAAGGGGATGCAGATTCTCCACTCAAGAAAGTTGCTGCCGGATTTGAAGCAGGTAAGTTTGGAATTCTGTGAAAACTGTGTTTATGGAAAACAGAAGAGAGTCAGATTTCTCAGGGTTGGGAAACAGAAGAAGAATGAAAAATTAGAGCTTGTGCATACAGATGTATGGGGACCGGCTCAAGTACAATCTCTTGGTGGCTCTCATTATTATGTTACATTTATTGATGATGCAACTAGAAAAACTTGGGTTTATTGCATTAGACAGAAATCTGATGTGTTTGCTACTTTTAAGAAGTGGAAAGCTTTGGTTGAGAATGAGACAGGAAAAAGGTTGAAGTTTCTCAGATCTGATAATGGAGGTGAGTACTGCGGCAAGGAGTTTGATAGTTACTGTTCATACCATGGGATTCGTAGAGAGAAGACAGTCCCAGGAACACCACAGGAAAATGGTGTGTCAGAAAGGATGAACAGAACGATCATGGAGCGTGCAAGGTGTATGCGACTACATGCAGGGTTTCCCTTACAGTTTTGGGCGGATGCTGTAAATACTGCTGTTTATTTAATAAACAGAGGACCTTCAAGTGCTTTGGATGGTGGTATTCCAGAGGAAGCATGGACAGATAAAAAGGTAAACTACTCATTTCTGAGAACGTTTGGTTGTGAAGCATTTGTCCATATTGATAAAGAAAATAGAACAAAGCTTGAAGCTAAATCCAAGAAATGTACCTTTATTGGATATGGGGTTGATGAATTTGGTTATCGTTTATGGGATTATGAAAATAACAAAATCATCAGGAGTAGAGATGTGATATTCAATGAAAAGGTCATGTATAAAGATCAGTTGCAGGGAAAGAAACAGGAAAAGGAAAGCACAGAGTACATAGTGCTTGATGAAGTTAAAGAAAATGAAGTTCCGAAGGTGCCAGAAAATCAAGAGCAGCAGCAAGTACCTGAAACTCCTGCAACTGTAAGAAGATCTACCAGGTTAAGTAGACTCCCTGAACGATACTCTCCTTCAATGTATTATTTATTGATGACTGATTCTGGTGAACCAGAATGTTATGAAGAAGCAATGCAGGTGGAAACTAGAAAGAAGTGGGAGCAAGGCATGAATGAGGAGATGGACTCATTGGTAGGAAACCAGACTTGGGATTTGGTTAAGTTTCCTGCTGGTAAAAGAGCATTGCAAAACAAATGGATTTACAGGTTGAAGGAAGAAGAAGGAGGTAAGAAGCGGTACAAGGCCAGACTTGTTGTAAAGGGGTTTGCACAGAAGAAAGGTATAGATTTTGATGAAATATTTTCTCTTGTTGTAAAGATGACTTCAATTAGGACTATCTTAAGTCTAGTGGCGGTAGAAGATTTGCATCTTGAACAGTTAGATGTAAAAACAGCCTTCCTCCATGGGGATTTGGAGGAAGAAATATATATGCAGCAGCCACAAGGGTATGAGGTCAAAGGTAAGGAGGATCTGGTATGCAGGTTGAAAAAGAGCTTGTATGGCTTGAAGCAAGCTCCAAGGCAGTGGTATCTAAAGTTTGACAAGTTTATGACAAAACAAGGTTATAGTAGATGTCATTCTGACCACTGTGTTTATTTCAAGAAGCTAGACAATGGAAGATATATTATCTTGTTATTGTATGTGGATGACATGCTTGTTGCAGGGTCTGACATGCAGGATATAAATGTACTCAAAAGGAAGCTAGCTAATTCATTTGCGATGAAGGATTTGGGTGCTGCAAAGCAAATCCTTGGTATGAGAATAACAAGAGACAGGAAAAATCGCAAATTGACATTGTCTCAAAGTGAGTACATACAAAAGGTGTTGGAGAGGTTCAGAATGCAGAATGCAAAACCTGTAAGTACACCTTTGGCTAGCCATTTCAGTCTAAGTAAGGAAATGTGTCCCAAGACACAAGAAGAGATAGATTACATGTCCAAGGTTCCCTATCAATCAGCAGTTGGTAGCTTGATGTATGCCATGGTGTGCACAAGACCAGATATTGCACATGCAGTGGGAGTTGTGAGCAGATATATGAACAATCCAGGTAAAGAACATTGGAAGGCAGTACAGTGGATTCTCAGATATTTGAGAGGTACTACCACTGAGGCATTATGTTTTGGAGGTTCAGACACTCTTCTACAGGGATATGTTGATGCAGATATGGCAGGTGACAAGGATAGCAGGAGGAGTACCACAGGGTATGTGTTTACTGTAGGTGGAACAGCAGTAAGCTGGATTTCGAAACTACAGAAGGTTGTTGCACTTTCAACAACAGAAGCAGAGTATGTTGCCATTACAGAGGCTAGTAAAGAGATGATTTGGTTGCAGAGGTTTATGGAGGAAGTGGGTAAGAAGCAGAAGGATAGCAGATTGTATAGTGACAGCCAGAGTGCCATTCACCTTGCAAAGAACTCAGCATTCCATTCCAGGACTAAACATATACAGCTCAAGTACCATTTCATACGCTATGTTTTGGAAGATGAACTGTTGAAGCTGGAAAAGATACATACTAGCCAGAATCCTGCAGACATGTTCACAAAGGTAGTGACCAGAGAGAAACTGAGTTCGTGCTCGGTTTCAGTTGGCCTTCTAGCATGAAGGTGAAGAGGAGAAATTTGCCAAGTCCAAGTCCAGCAAGTGCAGCAGCGGTGGAGTTGCTGTGATCAGTCTCCAAGTGGGAGATTGTTGGTTGTGGAGCCAGATCTTCCAGTCTCATAGATGATATTGTATCAGCCGTGTTTGTACCCCAGTTCTATATGATATGTAGGTGGACTGTACACTCATCCCAGCGGGGGGGCATCGCCCCCCCACGGGGTTCCAGGGGGGACCATCCCCCCTGGCTGGGGGGCCCGGGGGCCAGCGGTCCCCCGGCGGGGGTTCGGGGGCAACGCCACCGAAGAAAATTTTTGGGGCTGTTTTCGCCAGCTGTTTTGCGGGCCCATGGTTTTGGGTATCCCGTGGTATTTTCCCATTGTATTTCCCTTATAAAAGAAAGACATTGTAATACGGCTAGGGTTGTTGATGTATTAGGTTTTATGCATTGTAAAGATCTTTGAGATCTGGAGAGAGACTGTAAAACAGAGAAGAGGAAGTGCAGCGGTTGTGCTGCAGGTTGTATCCCTTCATCCTGCTGGACGGTAATAATAATAAGGACTGGCAAATTCAGTGTGGACGTAGCCCAAGTTGGGTGAACCACGATATATCTGTGTCTCTCTTGTAATGTGTATGTGTGATTATATTTGCATTTCTGTTTATTGTTATTGCTCTGCGATCCTGTTTTTTCTAACACGGTGTTCCGCGCGAAAAAAAGCCGCAAGGTCACGATGAGCCGCGCGATTGTCGCGCAAAAAACCGCGAGGCAAAAGCTGAAAAACGGACGCTGAAAACGAACCCGAAAATGGAAATTTCAGGTTGTTAATGGAAATAGAAGGGGTCAATATCTAGAACAACAATGGATCTGCTGTCTAGGATGGCAGATCTATGAATAAAAATGATTAAAACTAAGAAAAACTAAGATCTAAAGCAAAAAACTGAGATCTAAGAATTCGAAGCCAGCGGAGTCGCCAAAAACTATTGGCTTGGTTTTGCAACCAAGCTTTGTGCAATGGGCCCCTATCAGCAATGTGATAGCAGTTTCAATGTTGAAAGCAAAAAACAACTATAAACTATATCTAAACTAGCATGTGCATATAACATTAAACTTGAAAATATTTAAGAACAAGAACGAGAAACAAAATAAAAAATGACTTTTGTATTATAATACCTCAAATGGTGAGGATGTTTGGTGTTGAGCAGCTCCAAGGTTGAGATGCTCCAGGCTCCAATGGTCTCTTCTCCAAGATTTCTACAATGGTCAAAGAACTCAAGAGAGATTTTGACAGCATGAGGATAGGATGATGGATGGATGGAAAGTGAGGAGCCCCTACCACCTTTTTATAGTTTTTGGTGGTGGGGAATACCATTATGGTTTTGAGGAAACCAATGGTATTGACCAACATGGTTTAGGTACCTTTTCCCTCCTTTTTCCTTTTTTGAATATTTTGAATATTTTTATTCCCTTTTTAATATTTTTGGGAATTTTGGACCCTTTTTTAGGGTTTTTTATGCTTTTTGAGGAAAAATATTCATTTTGAGGGGAAAAAGGGGTGTATTATGGTATTTTGGTGACCTTTTGATGGCTTTAGAGGCTCAAATGGTGGAAAAGTGGACAAATGGGTCATGTGAATAAGGAAATGAGCTAGTGAGCACGTTTTGGGTGTTAACAATCTTCATGAAATGTTAAAAGCATTGCTTGGTGCATGTTTGTCACCTACCCAAATTTTGAGACTATTTATTTTATTTGCAAAAACATTATGTTAAATTATAATTACAAGGTTTTGTAATTATGACCAAATCTGGTCAAGGATGATTGTAATGACATATTATTATTTTTTAATAAATTAAAATATGATACAAACACCCAAGGGAACTGTTAAATGAGTGTTCCCTGACCTACTAGGAGGAATGGAAGCTGATAGAAGGCATGGGACAGGTGTTAGCATTTACACTCCACCAATAGCTATTGGTTATGGGTCAACTACCCCTAAAATTGTGGCATTATCCCCTAGGTGGGTGGAGCAAAGCTGTTAGCTCATTAATGATCAGGTTAACCACTAAAAAGGCCTAGGCAGCGTAGAGAAAACAATTTGAATTAAGCAGGGAGCTCCATCATTATTTTCTGCAAAAATAATTCCTTAAGTGTATCAGGTGATCACTGAGAGATTCGAATAGGGAGGCTAAGTGAAAGTGCATTGTGAGTCTGCTGAAAATTATTATGAGAAGGAAACCAGAGGTGCTGGTGCAGGTCTCTTTGATTGCTAAGTCTATATGACTGAATGATGTACATTGTTGTTGCAAGTTGAGGACTTAAAACTTCTACAGATTCTTCTTCCTAGTGGTTCAGTGAATAGACTCGGGGGTCCTAAGGCAAGTAATTTGGATGCCTTCAGGAGTAGGTTGGTTGGAACAGGCTCCTTGGGTTGTTTGTTTCTCCTACATTCATCAAGTTCTACTGTTCTATCTTGTTTATTTTCAGTTGAAAGAATGAAGGTCTTTTATTAAACCTCTAACCCTTTTTGCTGGTTCGATAATGAAGACTTATTGACTGAAATGTTTCGCTGAATTGTTTATTCTATTAAGTTAGGATACAGAATAGCAATTCATAATACATGCATTTTAATATTTCTTTTATCTGCTTCCAGAAAATAAATATTCCAGTTCTATAAAAAAATCTAGGGTTTCTACTTTAGATCATCTACTTCGTTTCAAAGTACACATGCATTTTTATTCTCATTTCATTTATTTCATCCAACATTCAGGGATTGAACTTAGCATTTTTCCCATTCTTTAAAACAATCTGCTATATTCCAAAATTTGTAGAAAAAGATTATCCTAGGTTTTATTTCCAAAAGTTTTCCATCTAGTTTTATAAGAAAAAATACTTATCATTAGCAAAAGAAGTTACAAGATTAAATTTCAACTATACAAAGTCTTCAAACACCTGCAGGTTCATTTTTTTTAAAACCCTAAGGCCATTCTATAGCCAGCTTAGAGTCGAACACTTGAAAATGTAAACCTAATTTAGTTATATCAAATTTCCAAAACCAAACGCATTACTATTGTTCAATAATCACATTACGATAGCTATATATTTGTACAAAGCAAAAACTCAGACAAGAGTATTATTTCTATCAATCGTAATATATTTAAATGGTGGTTCAAATACCAAAAACTGAGTCTCATCACCATTCCAAACTTTAACTTAAACAACACGAACACAGGGTTTCACTTTTGAGAAACAGGTTAGCCATGGTTCTCGGCCAGAATTCACACAATATTTTCTTGTCAAAATAACAATTTATATACACATGGAAATCGCTCAGAAAACTATTTTTTTAAAGTTATGTTTCAATGCAAACTCAGTCTCACACCACCATTCAAACAAAAGAATAAACATTGTAGCACAAGATCATTCTTTTTCGCAGAAACAATTTACCTCTTAGGTTCTCGACTTTTATTTAAAACATTGTATTCCCATTAAAATGAAGAGGTTTATCCTTTTAACAATTACAACTTAAACAAGTTTACTTCTTCAACAAAAATTGTAGTGAAACACTGCAAAGAAGAGTAACAAGACAAGCCAAGGATCTCATCCTCTGGCACTTTGTCTTTTGGTTCCCAAAACATAATATCGGCCAAAAACCTTGCCAAGAACCATTACGAAAATCTCGTCAAACATCAAGCTTCAGCCACAACAGGCCAGGAGAACCTGCGAGGGAAAGAACCACCGAGGCTTACCGGTTGGTCTAGCAACATTCTTCCACTGAGCTTCAAGGCTAGTAACCCTTCGACAAAGTAAAACCTGCCATAAGAACCCACTAGAGGTTAAACGAGAAATTGCTGAGATAATTATAAACACATCAAATAGCATTAACACTTCCAATTCGAGACATTACCTGTGTAATGCATATCCGAGAGTAGAGACACCTGTAGAAAACGACGACGAAGCCATCTATCAAATGCAGCAAAAAGGGAAATCAATTTTGTGAACCATTCCTAAAATGCTTTGAGAATCAATCATGGTTCAACTCCACTCTCAAATCCCAGTAGAAAAACCCTGAGAGCTACTTCCTAAACCCTCATCAAAGGATGCATGGTGGCTCGGCTCTATAGGAGAAACAAAACTTGGAACTATTAAGCTTTTCCATAGATCGAGGGATCGAACTCGAGGAAGGAGTCCTCCAAACCATAACTACAAAACCCTACATTGTAGCAGGTGGTCGGCCTCTCCACCTTACCACCACCATATCAAAATGAAGGACAAGAAACCAACTCGATTGAACTCATAACAATGGACTAGGGTTTCATTCCGAAGCCCAAGAACATGTGAGATCAACGATGGAGAAGATGCCAACCAGGCACGTCAAAGTTTGGGCAACAACCTCATTGAATGCCATTTTAATTATTTCATCCACTGCGAATTCCAACTCATAAGACCTTACATTAATCATGGCACAGCTCAGCTTCATGGTGGTATTTTGTGAACTCATTCACGTGACCTATAGCCATGAAGGCATCCACCTAATACTTCCACTACACATAGCAGGTAGACGACTTAAATGCTAAGACCGGTTTCGATAGTCTGCCAGCACGTAACACCATTCCATTCAATACTCTGTGATATCACATGTTAGTGCCAAGACTTAGGGTTACAACGTATGGTTCATTTCATTTCCAAAGTATTAGTCATCGAATGCATGGTTTATATATATATATATATATATTGTATATTGTTTCTCAAATGACAAAGGTCACATTTTATAGAAGGCTTTCGATACTTAGTGTATTGTTTAGAATTCATTATTATGAATATCGTGATGTTTTTTCATATTTCCACCTCTTTTCACAAGGTGTAGCTAGGGTTTTCATCCTAGCTTGTGCAAATGAGCACCTACTAAGGAGAAGGGACTCCTTAGTAGCAGTTCAGAAAATACAATAAATAAAACAGTAAACTACTCTAAGCATGTGCATAAACAGAAAAGACAAGATAATAAAAATGGTTTTTGTATTGATTATACCTCCAATGTGAAGGTTGATGAAGCCTTTGCAGCAGTCCAAGAGGGTTGCTTCCAAGCTCCAGTGTTGTTCCTTCCTCTTTCTCCAAAGGGTTTTGGAAATGGGCCAAAGGGGCACTCAAATGTGAAAGTAGGTCAAGGGTGAGCCAGGGTTTTAGGAGTGATTTTGGCAGAGTAAGGGTGTGGTTGATTGTGGATATGAAATGAGGGGCCTCCATCACCTATTTATAGGTTTTTTAGTGGTGGAGTGTTGGCCCATGGTTTTGGGTACCATATGGTTTAGGTCAGCTGTATAGGGTTTTTGCTTCCTTTTTCCCTCTTTTTCCTCGCTTTTGTATTTTTATTCCATTTTTAGAGGGTTTTTGCTATTTTGGAGGAATTTTGGATTATTTTTGGGGAAAAAGGGGTTTTTTTGGCCTTTTGGAGGTTTTTTTAAGGGTTTTTTTGGCCTTTTTGGAGGCTTTTTTGGCCTTTTGGAGGCTTTTTAATGGGTTTTTAAGGTTTTGGAGGCAAAAATAGTAGGAAATATGGATAAATGAGTCATGTAATGGGGTAGATGAGGTAGTGAGCACTTTTTGAGTGTTGGCAATTCCTAAATGGCTTATCTGAGGACCAGATCAAGACAACAGGTGTAACAGATAGGGTTTCCATCATCATTGGAGCCAAAAAAGAGATGCACAAGCACCAGCAGGTAAAGGCTAATCAAGCTAGAATATATGTCATGGAAAAACAGATCAAGTTTTTCAAAGACATGTTTGACCCTTCATTCAAGAAAGGGTTACCTCTCTTTTGGGAGGAGGATGGAACAATGCTCACAGAAGAAGAATATCATAAGAAATTGGAAGGATATAAAGTGCATTTCAATGATTTTGCAGGTATGGATCAGTTGCTATTAGGGAAGACAGTGGTGGAGAAAATGGCAAAGTATTTTGAGTTAAGCATGATGTTAAAGGAGGCTAGTGCACATCTGGGAAGCTACTCTTATAGGGACCACACTGAGATCCGAGTCTTAATGAAGGAGTTTTCCACCTCAGAGCTTCCAGCTGCTGAGCTATGGAAGCTCGTTGAGAAATATGGGAAGGGAAAACTGATATTGAACCGCTGAAGATTTGATGATCGTGGGATAGCAGCATGGAGGAAATATTCTTTTTTTTTTTTCAAAGAAAAAAAAGCGTAATTTTATTTCAAGCCGAAGCGATACAAAATTACATTTGGTATGTGCATACGCACATCTAGGAGAAGACCATAGGTCCATAAAAAAAGAAAAAAAAAAAAAAGATGTTACATATATTTTCTAGGAGCTAGGAATTTTATAAAAATCCTCTAGCTTCCCTTTCTTCCCTTTCTTACTTGATTTCACTTCTGTCCATCCCCCCTGCTGGGGTGCAACTACAATCAGCTCTTTGTTCATCTGCTCCACAGGTGGCTGTACATAGTTTTTTTCTTTATCAGAATCTGAGTTTTCTGATTCATGCGCACGCTTAGACCCGGTTATGGAATGATCCATTAGTTGCATGTTGTCCGTAAGTGTTTCCTGACCGGGATTTTTTGGATCTGAGTGTTGTTTCTCCCCTGCTTCAGCTTGCTGCACTATTTCCTCATTCGCCTTCTCCTCTTTTTTTTCTTCTGATTTTTCTGCTGGTACGCTTTGCTCATCCTCGGAATCCTCATCAAGAGAAGGGGCATATTCTGCCTGCCATGTTTTCCTTTTTGCCTTCACCCCCTGTATCTTCTTGGGGTACCTTTTTGCCAGGGGGAACGTATCCTGTAAATGTCCCGTTAGATGGCAAAATCTGCACCTAAAGGCAGTATTTTCATAGTCCAGTGACTGTAGCCATTTGTGTTTTTCATATATCAGCTGGATTCTATCTAGAAGACCTTTGCTAAGGTCTATCTCCACACAGATTCGTGCATAGGTAAAAAGCCCCTGCTCATGTCGCTCTGTATCATTTTTAATATGCTTCCCAAGCATATTTCCGATGTCTTCGAGAACTAAATGATGCCAGAAAGGAAGGGGCAGATTTGGCAGCCGCACCCATACCGGCATTTTGGTTACCACCAGCATGGAGGAAATATTCGCTGAAGCATTTTGTTTATTTTGTTAGAGTTTGTTGTATTTCGGTAAAAATGCTCAGTAATTTTGTAAAAGGCAATTGAGCAAGTTTTACCAGCATTGTCATTTTGTTGTAACTAATTCCTAAGGGTGGCGAACCTTTTTGAATAGGTGTTACCTACATTGTAACAACTTCCTGTTCAGGCAGCTCGAGCCGGAAGGCTCTGAGCAACTATGTAAGCAATGTAATAGAAGGAGAAAGGGTTGGAAACTTTTGTTGGACTCATGAATTCCCTGTGTTATTAAGCACTCTGAGATATATTTTAATAAAATCTGGCTAGGCCAAGCAAGGTTTTCTATCAGAGATTCCTGTGTTATTCGTCTTACAATCTGTTTACTTCTTCTCTTATGTGAATGTTTCTCTCATTGTTTAATGTTAAATTTTCTGAATTTACTTCAATCTGATCTAGGATCTTAACTGAGAGAACAACATGTACAGCATATCTACAACATATCAATCATGGAGACAATAATGCAAGCACACAAGAGACACAAGGATTTACTTGGGGAAAACCATAAAGGTGAAAAACCCCAATAACTTCCTCAGAGATAGATAGAGCAATGATACAACCAACCAAGAGAGATAGCCATAACCTAGCAGCAGATCCTCCTCCTCCATAAGTGCGCCACTCCTCCTTGAGTGCATGTGTGAGAAGTGAGTGAGTAAATAGAGTGCCTCCCGCACTCTATTTATACTTGACTTGACTTGCCTTTTTACCTAACTCATGTAGGCTCGAACTTTACCACATAACATAATGCTGAGTGGGCCGACCCCCAATAGGGTGGTCTAATAACCCTTTGACCCACATGGCCGACCCCCAATAGGGTGGTATAATAACCCTTTGACCCACATGGCCTATACAGGGCCGACCCCAAATAAGGTGGTCTAATAACCCATCAAGTATAAGTTACGACACTCACAATATAAATGACGACACTTCCTTATAGAGGAATAATACCATCTCTATAGGAATACAATATACATATACATGTGAAATACATTCCGAAGTTACATATTCATCAACACTCCCTCTTAACTAGGAAGGTATTTCTCAGCACAGTTCTTCTAGCACAAGTCATCTTCTCTGGATCATCGTCACTGGATAATCGTCATCGAGTCATCATCATCGTCACTGCTGCTGCTATCTCAATCAATATCTGAATCTACTCGTCATAGGAAGTTCTACAGAGCCAGTCCTTTTTCATACTGGATGTAGGCCCACCACCTGCAGGTCTTCGTCATCACTGGCCATACTGTGGAATCCTCAGGACTTATTACGTGCGTCACAAAACCTCGAAAGAGCATCCCAGGATGTTACGGGTACACAACTCCGACCTATAGGATCTCCCAGGGCGCTATTACATGTGACCCCACCACAAAACCTCGAAAGAGCATCTCAGGATGTTACGGGTACACAACTCCGACCTGAAATCTCCCAGGGAACAAATTACATGTGGTCCACCACAAAACCTAGCAAGAGCATCTCAGGATGTTACGGGTACACAACTCCGACCTGAAATCTCCCAGGGCACAAATTACATGTGGTCATGGCAAAACCTCGCAAGAGCATCTCAGGATGTTATGGGTACACAACTCCGACCTGAAATCTCCCAGGGCCCAAATTACATGCCATAGGACAAAACCTCGCAAGAGCATCTCAGGATGTTACGGGTACACAACTCCGACCTGAGATCTCCCAGGGCACAAATTACATGTCCTCCCAGAGCAATGTCTCGAAAGAGCATCCCAGGCTGTTACGGGTACACAACTCCGACCTATAGGATCTCCCAGACATGCTCATCTGCACAACCTGATCCACGGCCACAGAGTATCAACCTGATACTCACCATACATCATCCTGATGTACTCATGATCGTCCTGATCATCATCATTGCAACGTCCTGCTGCATGTCATCTGGAGCAACATCCTGAAGCTCATCATCCATTGCAACATCCTGCTGCATGATCCACCTGATCATCAATGCATCCACCTGATGCATACCAAGTATCTACCTGATACATATCATCATACATGATCCTCCTGATCATACAATGTATCCACCTGATACATGATACATATCACCATACATGATCCACCTGATCATAGAATGTATCCACCTGATACATATACAGATACATGGTCCAAGCATCCAACATGATGCATATACAAAATACATACACATGATCCAACTGATCATATCCAGCATCCAACATGATGCATCCATACATAAATGATCCACCTGATCATATCCAGCATCCAACATGATGCGTACATACATAAAAATGATCCAACTGATCATATCCAGCATCCAACATGATGCGTACATACATACATAAAAATGATCCAACTGATCATATCCAGCATCCAACATGATGCGTATATACATACATAAAAATGATCCAACTGATCATATCAAGCAGAAACCAGAACATCATCCTGATGCTCATCATCCAGCGCTTACATCCACAGCCATGTGAAGGATCCTCCTTCCAACATGCTTGGAATGGCTTCAGCAAATGTGTCCATCACTTCTTCCTTGAAGTGTCCTCGATCTGAAGAACGCCAAGCCTCTCTCTGAAGTACTCGAACTTCACTCTGGCTAGTGGCTTCGTCAACACATCTGCAATCTGCTCATCTGTCGCAACATATAGGAGCTTCACAGCTCCTCTCTCCACCATATCCCTGATATAGTGATATTTGATCTCTATGTGTTTCGACCTGTCATGAAACACTGGGTTCTCGGATAGCTTCACACAACTCTGGTTATCATAGAAGATACCAGTAGCATCCAGTGGGAGATCAAATAACTCAGACAGTAGCTTCCGTAGCCATACTGCCTCACAACTAGCTGAACAGGATGCAACATACTCTGCCTCAGTTGTACTCAATGCTACGCAGGACTGCTTCCTGCTAAACCAAGAGATCACACCTGATCCCATACTGAAGCAACACCCAGATGTGCTCTTCCTATCTGCAGCACTGCCAGCCCAATCTGAATCAACATAACCCTGTAGGTTAAACTTTTGGTTTGCTTCATACTTGAGCCCATAATCCACTGTACCCTTCAGGTACCTCAGAACATGCTTTACAGCAACTAGGTGAACACTCCTCGGATCCGTCAGGAACTGGCTCAATGTGTTCACAGCAAAGCAAATATCTGGTCTTGTGTTCGTCAGGTACATCAAGGACCCAATCATCTGACGATACATAGTGATATCAACTGGCTCAGATGAAGCATCACATAGAAGCTTCAGATTCGATACCATAGGTGTGGCCATGGCCTTGCAATCCATCATCCCAAATCTCTTCAGGATATCTACTGTGTACTTCCCTTGACCAAGGAAGATTCCTTCTGCACTCTGCCACACCTCCATGCCAAAAAACAAATAGTGCATCATCCCCAAGTTCTTCATCTCGAACTCGGTAGTAAGCTTCCGCTGCGTGTCGACAATCAATCTATCTTCACCATACCAAGTTCTGCACATATATGATTTCCTATCATGTGTCTCAGAACCAAGTGGCTGCTCCACATACACTTCTTCTTCAACTACACCATTCAAGAAAGTTGTCTTGAATCCATCTGGTGTATCTTCTGTTTCGTCACTTTTATATTTCTCTATGCTGCCATCTGCAACATGCTTGATCTAATAGTTCCATATGGAAGTCATAACAAACTTCCCTTCAGGTCTTGGGATTACATCCCAAACATCATTCTTCATGATCGACGGATCATGGCATTCCATTTCTTCATCCCAGATCCTGGGATCTTCAATATCTTTAATAGATATCTTTGTTGCTGGAACAAATGTTATAGCTTTTGTAGGTGAAGATATACGATCTTTCCTACAAAACAGGTTAAATTGCATGATTAGAAACATCTCATAATTTTCAGAGCAAATTCTTACACATAAAGAAATATGTCATACAATCATGCAATTATCTTAGCCAATGCTTCAATACAGCATTTATCCATATCCCGTAACTTTCTAGATGCCTTCCAATCTCTACCAGAACATTGTTAAGAGTGTGCACAACTCCCAACATGTCAGCAAAGAGGTTTCATTCTAGATAAGTAGCAATGGAATGTTGTACAGTGCCATAGGCCACTTACCCATGTATATTAGTAGTATACTATTCATCAATGCAACTATTCTAATATGCACAATACATATCCTAAGTCTAGGAACATGAGCATATACATCATTGAACAATTTTATATAAACAAACAAATATGCATGAAATGATAAAAATACTTATCTTTGTTTGTTCGTTGGGTGGACTCCCTCTAAGTCTTTGCTTCCTTGCAGGAGCTGCTGGAGTCCTAATCTGAAGTAGATTCTTTTACACCTTTCTATTGTGGAGTGTAGAGAGATAGTCAACTCCCTCTGAATATCTGCATCCTTGCAGAAACTACTGAAGTGTGCTCCTTTGCTTTATTGCAGGAACAACTGGAGTGTGCTCCCTCTTGATCTTTGCTTCCTGCATTACCTGTCTTTGAACTTATACTCATTCTTGATCCATATGCATGCTTGTTAGTATCATCATTGTGTTATCCCCAAGGTCTCATACATAATAAAAAATTCATTAGAATAATCTTAATATTATCAAAAAACACAATAATCTAAAGCATGTATAGTCATGATCATTTCAAACAGAAATAATAAGCATTAGCTTTCAAGGTTTATGTAGGATTCTTATGGTTAGTCAAATCATAAGAAACATAACATGTCTAAACCTGTAATTACTCAAACCTATGACTCTTCGGGTTAGTTGAGTTATCAATCAAGATAAGAGATATAATATGCATAAAACCTATTATTATTCAAAGATATACCTTCATGATTCTTCTGGTTAGTCATATCATCAATTATGGTAAGAAACATAATATGCATACCACCATGATTATTCAAACCTATGACTCTTCGTGAATAATCATTATCAGCAACACAATAGTATAAGATCCTAACACAAGGTAGGATTCTAGCTTGATATAGGAAAAACATACCTGGATTAGCATGCTAGCTATTTATGTCTAACATACCCGCATAATGTCTTCTGGTTCTCTTCAATGACTTGTGCTAGTAACCTGCATGTCTCATAAGTTAACCATTGTAGAAACAAGTTATACATACCTCGAAAGTAGATCTTCTATGTAATCCATGACAATGGATGAATCCTTGTCTTCATGTCACCATGATCATACGTTCTTGAAGTAGAACATGATTTGTCTTTCTTGGTGTACCTTTTATGTTAGCAGACAACATAAACCTCATACAACACCACAATCATAAGTGTCAACACCTTAATCAATGAATATTTTCTATCGTGCATTCATAGTTTTATTAAGGTGATATGACAAGTCTAAAATCAAGATTGTACTAACCGTAATAACATGAAGACAAACATACCATAAACTTAATCATGAACAAATATCGAGACATACCTTGATGAGTCATACCTGTCGAGATCGCTTGTAATCTTCTTATGTAAGGCCTTAGCCTCATCTCCCTCTGAGACAGGAACTTCTTCACTTATGCAGGTGATCAATCCATTTTCTTCTAGGATTAACCCAATCCACTTGATTTGCAAGAACTGGACCTTGAGCTGGATATGGGTTTGTCAGAGAAACCCCAAAAATTCAAACTTTGAATTTCAAACTTCTGATAGGATAGAAATATGTGCCTTGATGAGCTGATCAAGTTGGTATATTCAGAATTTGAAAACTGCAAAGTTTCACTCCTCAATTTTGCTTTTGAAACTTCTGGATTCACTGGACGTGACCCTGAACTGGGGTTTGATGAAGCCCACTCTTCTTCCCAATCAAAATGTTTGATCCAAATCTCTAAGCTTCTATTTTTCTGAGGAGCTTCCAGCCGTGGTCACAGATTTCAAAAATTCCCATTTTTACAGAAGCCCTAATTTTCCACTTTTCTGATCAAAGTCCCGAACTAGGGTCTAATCAAGCCCGGCCTTCTGCCCAACCAAAAATTCTGATCTTGGTATCTAAATTTCTATTTTGATGAGTATCATCCAGCCGTGGTCTCTGATTACAAAAATTCCAACTTTCTCCAAAGCCCTAAATTCCGGAAGCCATGAATGAAGGTACCAAAAAATAATTCTGTTTTGACAGAAATATGTACCTGATTGTTTCTGATGTAACTCCGACATTTTTGATCTACAGGGTCTGAAAAAATTTTCTGAGATAGCCTGACCTGTTAGCTTTCCATCCTGACAGGTCTGACCTCAATTGGATGTTCTGAGAGAGAGTTATGCCAAATGTCGCAATGTGACCTGTTTTGGGAAAATACAGGAGAGCGAACTTGTACGGCGTGCCACGTGTCACTGTTTGACCTTCGGCCTCTGAAAACGTTTTTTGAGATAGTACAGTCTGTTTACTACCTGTCACTTTTCACGAAATTTCATTTGGAGCTTCCTATCCCAAGTTATGACCTTTTTCCCAAGGTCACCTGATTTTGACTCAGATCTGGAAGAGGCAGAAACCCTATATTGCACAGATCATAAATCACAAAGTACAACGAATTAGAGGTTGTCCTTTGGACACAAGGTACCTGGAGATCTTAGCTTCGGCCTGTAACAATTTCAGATCCGAAAACTTCTCCAAAACGGATTTATAGCGAAAGTGCTACGATGACTGGTTTTTGCTATATCAAGCCCTAGCATCGTAAGTGCAACAAGTATCATACATGCCATATCATGCCTTCTTTCAGGCTAGCTCTGATACCATGTTAAATTTTCTGAATTTACTTCAATCTGATCTAGGATCTTAACTGAGAGAACAACATGTACAGCATATCTACAGCATATCAATTATGGAGACAATAATGCAAGCACACAAGAGACACAAGGATTTACTTGGGGAAAACCATAAAGGTGAAAAACCCCAATAACTTCCTCAGAGATAGATAGAGCAATGATACAACCAACCAAGAGAGATAGCCATAACCTAGCAACAAATCCTCCTCCTCCATAAGTGCGCCACTCCTCCTTGAGTGCATGTGTGAGAAGTGAGTGAGTAAATAGAGTGCCTCCCGCACTCTATTTATACTTGACTTGACTTGCCTTTTTTACCTAACTCATGTAGGCTCGAACTTTACCACATAACATAATGCTGAGTGGGCCGACCCCCAATAGGGTGGTCTAATAACCCTTTGAACCACATGGCCGACCCCCAATAGGGTGGTCTAATAACCCTTTGACCCACATGGCCTATACAGGGCCGACCCCAAATAAGGTGGTCTAATAACCCATCAAGTATAAGTTACGACACTCACAATATAAATGACGACACTTCCTTATAGAGGAATAATACCATCTCTATAGGAATACAATATACATATACATGTGAAATACATTCCGAAGTTACATATTCATCAACATTTAATTCACACTATTATTCTTTTTAATTCTTGGATAAGTGTTGTATTGGGACAGAAGTCATAAATATTATGCTCCATTGCTTTCATTTCAAGCATCCACTACCATTTTCTGCTAAAGTCGGTATCGAATTCATTATCATAAGCTCTATATTGATGGGTTGTTTATATCTTCTTCTTTTAAATCACCAAACAAAATCTCTTTAATCAACTATCCTTCCTTTGATTAGTTTTCTTTGCATAGCACTGTCATGTTTAATCATATCCTACCTCCTGCATCTGATTAGTTTGATCTACAGTTTGGATTTATCTTTACTCATGATTTGTGTGTGTTTTATGTTTTAAGTGAATTTATTTAATTAGAAGATTTATCTATTTCTACAAATGATTAACATAAATTAATAAATTCATGTTAATTTTTCAATTAGCATTCCAGCTACAGGGTAATCTTGCATGTGCCTAATCCTCAAAACTACTGAGTGAATTTTCATTTCTTGATTGTGTTGTGGTTAAACCGGCATTAGTAACTTTGCTATACTCAATGTGCCAAATAAAATAAAAAATAGTAACCTCCCTATACTCAGTGTGCCAAATCAAATATGCCATGTGTCACAATGTGATAATTCCACGTGTCACCCTAGGATACTAGATATCAACATTTTAACAACAAAATTTATAGACATTTTGCTTTAAAGACTTTGCTGGCAAGTGGAAATCTTCCCAGAGAAAGAGTGGCTGCTCTTTCTCCAAGGTGTTCTATTGTTACAATTCCATCCTAAAAGAAGGGTCGGCCGACCCTTATTATTCCAAATATTCTTTTCATAATAGTTCGATACTCCAAGAAGGGTCGGTCGATCCTTATTGTATTATCCATTATGGCTATAGCTGAATTCTTGGATAAAGGTTTTGACAATTAACAACAAAAAGAAGGGGCGACCGATCCTTCTTGTCGTAAAATGGAAGTCAGGACAAACCATTTTTATAAGATAAAAATTCCAAGGTGTTCTATTTTTACAATTCCCTCGTAATTGAAGGGTCGCCCGACCCTTGTTATTCCCCATATTATTTTCATAATAGTTGGACACTGCAAGAAGTGTCCATCGACCCTTATTACAAATATTATTTTCATAATATTTTGACACTGCAAGAAGGGTCGGTCGATCCTTCTTGTGTTCTCCATTATGGATATAGCTAAATTGTTGGATTATACAGGTTTTCATAATTAACTACAAAAAGAAAGGGCGGCCGATCCTTGTTGTCGAAAAATGGAAGTTGGGAAAAAGTATTTTTATATGTTATAGCTTTTCACCTTAAAATTTTGAACAATTACAAATGAAAATTGCAATTTTGAACACTTTTCAAATCAGAAATTGCATTTTTTTATTTTAAATTCACATTTGAAGGTTATAGATTCATACCTCCCTCTAGCATGAAGGGATTTAATCAACAAATAATAATAACTAACAACACTTTTCATTCTTTTTATGAGATTTCATTCTATTTAGAAAAACAAAAAAGGAAATAATGCTTTGATTTAAAAAAAGTAAAGTAAAGAATGTTTCTATTTGAAAAAAAGAATGTTTCTATTAAGAAAAAGAATGTTTCTATCGAAAAAAGAAAAGAAAGAATAGAATAGCTTTCGTATAATGATACTATGATGATACTAATGTAAATGTGAAAAGTTATTTATTTACAATTATTTCCACAAGCAAACTTTAGTTCGAGGAGCATTATCCCTCGGCTACGAATGTCAGCATGATCTATGGGGCCATCCCCCCAGCACATGGAAAGCACGAGGGGAGGGATCCTAATCTAAGCTAGAATCTATTCTAAGGAAGACTTGTTGTTGTGCAGATTGGTCTTGATGTGAAAGGAACAAGCATGTTTGCCAACTCCAACAGAAATGTAAAAGATGCATTTTACTTATTTACTTAAATCATCACCAATTAATGAAAATTAAAAGAGAATAATTCAAGTCATTTAAACCTATTCAAGAACAATCTGTGAATATTGTTTCAATTGAAAAATTAACATTGATCAAATAGCATGTGAATCATTTGCAGAAATCAATAAAGAAAAATATCTTAATTAAAGAAATTCAACAAGATATTTTATACATAGATTAGCCATAAGAGAAATTAGTACAACAAACCTGTGCATTAATTCATACATGCAAAAGGGATCACATATTGTAGATGACAATTTGAGATACGAAATCAGGCGTTGTCAAAGAAACTTGAACAATAAACATGAAAAGATTCAATGAGATTACTTTACTGTATTAATGAGTTCTGCAAACAAAATTACAAAGCTCTAGTAAGGCAGAGAATCCCCAGTCGTCTCCTACTGATTCCCAATCCCAAAATTATCCACCCCTTTTCAAAAGAGGCATCTATCCAACAAGAACTACAACAGGGTACACAAATGGAGAACCAAAAAAAATAAGGATTACAAAATAAAAAATAACCTAATGTCCTAGGACATCTTGCCATTTTCCCCAAATCTCTAGCAACTCATCTATCATAGGATTTGACTTGAGTCCCAACTGGGCATTGCATTCGAACATCTCCATCTCATTCTTTACCATCTTATTCCATATACGGATGTAGACTTGGATCTTATGTTCCAAGGAAACTGGCTTCCTAATCAACTGCTCCACATCATCAACCTTGACTTCTTCTAGAAGTTGAATTTACTACTGAACTTCATCAAACTTACGCTCAACTTCCTCAATATTCAATTTAGGTGGACAGGCATGTTCGATGAGTTCCATGGCAGACAACTGGAGAGCCAACACAACATTATCTACTACATACCATCGCCTTCTACAGATGGATCGGGATTTTTTAAGAATATCTTCAACTGATTCGTTTATTTCCAACCAAGTATTCAACGCACCTCAGATCTTCTTAAATTGAAAAATGCTAAGCATGGGAAATCCTTTTGGAATGTCTTTGTTCTACTTCTGCCATTCAACAATGTTATTATATGCCTTGGAAGCCTCTAGCCTTTTACCTTCCTACCTTTCAAAGGCATGAAGCATCTTGACAAAAGTGATATGAGTTTCTCTAATTTCATCCAATGTGAAAAACAACTTTTCCAGGTATTCATGATACTCTTTATTGACTTGAGAAGCCAAGTCCTTGAATTCCTGAGATGTCATCTTGAAGAAAGTATAAGAGGTTGCACTTGCAGCTGCATCCTCACAGTGTTTTTGCAAAAAAGCAATTTGCTGAACCTTGGCAAAATTCTCAGCTTGTAACCTTTGAAGTTCAACCTGGAAAGATTAGCTCTTGCACTCCTCATCTCCCAACTTATCTTCCCAAATCCTTCTAAGATCATCAACATAAATTTTATGTTCCTCTTTCGCCTTTGTCAGCTCTTCTTGAAGCTTCTCCATTTCTTCCCTCTTATTATCAATTTCTCTGTTGAGAACTTGTATTGAATCAAGGTTTGCTCCTGCAAATGCCCCTAGGGTTGTAGCTTCCTCAATTGCCCCTATCTGAGGGTTACTGGCTTGTTGAGCCCAGACTATCTGGTTAGGAACAAAAACTTCTAACCCTTTTTTATCAATGCTTCTCTTCTTACCCCTCTTTACCACTACCTTATTATCCTTATTGTAGAAGTAATGTCTAAGAGGGACTATTTCATCATCCTCCCATTCAGTTATTACTTCAGAAGTGACTGAAATAACATTTTCTGTTGAAACCAATGAGGGAGTTTGAGTGGCCATGGCATCGGGCATAGGAATGGTAACTTGAGGAACAATCATAGGGGTAGAAACAATTTGAGGAATTGATGAGAGAATAGTAGGAGAAGGGATTGAAGTGATAGCTTCATAAAGGAGAACTTGGTCACCATTAACAACTAATGGTAATGAATAAGTAGTTGTGACTGAATCTCTATCAGTGGGTAATGATGAAGTAGATGTGGGTAATTGCAGGAAGACAGTCGAAGACTAGGCTTTTGCAAGTATAGACGAAGGAATGGAAAAAGAAACTGAGTTACTAGGAAAAGGGGTGGCCCTATGAGTCAAAGTGTAAAAAAAATGTGAAATAGAGAGTGGTGGGATTTCCCCTGCATTGGATAGCTGAATTTCCTTTTGTTCTCTGCTCCTTCTAACCTGTTTAGTGATATTCAACTCCAAGGTTCTTTGCCCATAAACCTGATATTTTATTTCTTTTTGAAATGCCATAATCTGTCGCTGCTCATCCAAGCTCTTGGCTCTTGCTAACACTTTAGCGAAGGTGTTCACCCCTCGATAGATAGAGTCATCTGGCAAATCTTCATGGACATAGTCCATTTTCCTGTGATATTGCTTGAAGTGTGTACCCAAGAATTTCTTGGGATCATGCTTTCTTTTGGGTGCTTTTCCCAACTTCAAAGGATCCAACTAATCACCAAGTACAACAGCCCAGGTTGAAGTAGGAATAACTAGTGGGCCAAGATTTAGAGAGAACTTAGGCCAGCCTCTCTCTTTAGGACCAGTAAGTTTCTTATAGACTCGAGTAGTGACAGTCTGATAGGAAACTTCTTGAATAACCAATCTGTCAGGTACAATTCCGGGCAATAGGTGAACAGTGTCAATTCCCCAAACTCTAATATATGCAAAAGACTCATAAACATAACAGTCCCCAATGGTGTTGATGAAGGTTCTGGCATCTGTTGATATGGTAGGAGCTTCTTGGTGAAATAATTTAAAATAAACGGTACCCATGAAGTGGTCACAAATTTCATAAAGCAAGGGTAGACAATTGCTTTCCCATAATGCAGAATGATATATATGAACTATTGGAGCCTCAGGGGTCCAATTCCACCCCAATTTAGGATATTGAAAATCAGCGCAAAAGACATCAAGGATGTAGGCTGATAGATAAAAATGTGGCTTCTTTGAGGCGGGTGCCTTTTGATAGTTTTGAATTTGTGTCTTAATTTCTATTGACAGGATGGATGCCCAGGGAAAGGATTCACTTGTTGTTAACAAATGATGGGCTATGGGAGCCCATTCAGCCTTGAAAACTGAACAATTGGGGAGACCAAAAAGCCTGCAAAGCATGGATACAAGTAAAGAGTAAGGTTCCTTGAACCAAATAATAGGATAGAGATCATCCACCTTGGGCATGAAACTATTAGGTTTCATCATCCAACATTTCATCATCTCGACAAAATTATTTATGGTCTTGGAGGATTGAATAAAGTCAGAACTCAGGGTTTGTATAGCTGGCTTGAGAGCGAAAGCTCTGATAAAAACCTCAGGGCGAAAGGTAGTCAATTGGAAACCTACACAATCATTGAATGACCGGTCTTTGGTATTGGCATTTTCAACAATCCATTTTACAGGGTCTGTATAAGGTAAGATGGAAGGGTGAGCAGCAATGGCATGAATTTGGGAAGCCCTAATTTTTTCATAGGCTAGCCGGTCTTGTTTGATTCCTAAAAGGTCATGGTGGTCAAAGATTGAATAAATTTTCGCCCAATCCATTTGATAATCCTCAGTCACCCTCTCACTGGTGTTTGAGAAAATGCTGAAATTGGGATCCTTGGTCAGTGAATCCCTATATAGTGCCTTGGACCAGGTAGCTCGAGACATTCTAATGAAGGTTTCGGTAAATTATGATAAATAAACAAACGAGAGTCAAAATCAACCCGTAAACAGTAAAAGCACGAAAAGAAGATGCAAAATTCATGATAAACCAACCTGATTTCAGCTGAAAACCGTGCAGGTGACCCTGGTAAAAACTCCACAGTAAAATCCACGTAGGAGCGTAAAAATGATAGTGAAAAATAAGAAAAAATCGTTTATTTAAGGTTTTTCAACTGGATGAGATATGGACCATAGACCTAGGAAGAAACGAACGGCCGATATTACTCCTACGGGATGCAGGATTCGGGGTAAAGTTTCAAAATATTGCTTTATTCAACATTCCCGAAATCCACAATCCAAAAATGTGGGTTGCGGGTTTTAGGTTCTCAGAACTTTACCAAATAAGCAATCAATAATCTACACTCTCTATGAACATTGTTTAATTTTTGCAATCAACAATCCACACTATTTATCAACACTATTTAATTTTTGCAATCAATAATCCATACATTGATCTACAGTTTGGATTTGTCTTTACTAATGATTTGTGTGTCTTTTATGTTTGAAGTGAATTTATTTAATTAAAACATTTATCTATTTCTGCAAATGATTAACATAAATTAATAAATTCATGTTAATTTTTCAATTAGCATTTCCAACTACGAGGTAATCTTGCATGTGCCTAATCCTTAAAACTACTATCAATGAATTTTCATTTCCAGATTGTGTTGTGGTTAAACCAACATTAGTAACCTCACTATACTCAATGTGCCAAATCAAATATGCCACGTGTCTCAATAAGATCGTTTCACATGTCACCCTAGGATAACAGATATCAGCATTTTAACAACAACATTTATACAATTTTTGCTTTAAAGACTTTGCTGGCAAGTAGAAATATTCTCAGAGAAAGAGCGGCCGCTCTTTCTCCAAGGTTTTCTATGGTTACAATTCACTCCTAAATGAAGCATCGGCCGACCCTTCTTATTCACAATATTTGTTTCATAATAGTTCGACACTGCAAGAAGGGTCAGTTGATCCTTCTTGCATTCTCCATTATGGCTATAACTGAATTGTTGGATAAAGGTTTTCACAATTAACTACGAAAAGAAGGGGCGACCGATCCTTCTTGTCATAAAACGGAAGTCTGGAAAAACCATTTTTATATGATATAACTTCGAAGGTGTTCTATTTTTACAATTACCTCGTAATTGAAGGGTCAGCCGACCCTTCTTATTCCCGATATTATTTTCACAATAGTTCGACACTGCAAGAAGGGTCGGTTGACCCTTCTTATTCCCAATATTATTTCCATAATATTTTGACATTGCAAGAAGGGTTGGTCGATATTTCTTGTGTTCTCCATTATCCATATAGCTGAATTGCTGGATAAATCTTTTCACAATTAACTATGAAAAGAAGGGGTGGCCGATCCTTGCTGTCAAAAAAAATAAGTCGGGACAAACAATTTTATATGTTATAACTTCCAAGGTGTTCTATTTTTACAATTCCCTCGAAATTGAATGCTCGGACGACCCTTCTTATACCCAATATTGTTTTCATAATAGTTCGACACTGCAAGAAGGGTCGGTCGATCCTTCTTGTGTTGTCCATTATAGATATAGTTGAATTGCTGGATAGAGGTTTTCACAATTAACTATGAAAAGAAGGGGCGACCGATCCTTCTTGTCGAAAAACAAAGATTGAAGACAAAAGTCGTCAGAAACCATTTTTATATGTTATAACTTATAAGGTGTTCTATTTTTACAATTCCCTCGTAATTGAAGGGTCGACCGCCCCATCTTATTCCCAATATTATTTTTATAATAGTTCAACACTCTCAAAAGGGTCGACTGACCCTTCTTATTCCGAATATTATTTTCATATTAGTTTGAAACTACAAGAAAGGTCACTCGATCCTTCTTGTGTTATCCATTATGGATATAGCTGAATTGTTGGATAAATGTTTTCACAACTAACTACTAAAAGAAGGGGTGGCCGATCATTATTGTCAGAAAATGAAAGTTGGGACAACCATTTTTATAACTTTTCACCTTACATTTTGAGCATTTACAAATTCAAATTGCAATTTTCAAATAAAAATTTGAATTTTCTTATTTGAAATCCACACATTTCAGATCAGAAATTGCATTTTTTAATTTTAAATTCACAGTTTCCAAATGAAAATTGTCATTTCTTTATTTGAAATTCACCCTTTTCAAATCAAATTTTGCATTTTTTTATTTGAAATTCACACTTTTCAAATCAAAATTTGCATTTTTTGATTTGAAATTCACACTTTCTAAATTGAAATTCATAGTTTTTTAACAAAAAACTGTAATTTTAAGGTTCATAGGTAGTCGAAAAACACACTATTTGAATTGAAAAACACACTTTTCAAAGACAATATTGCCACTTTCAGAACCTGTTTTTGCACTTTAGAAAGGTTCATATTGACACTTTCAAAGGCTAAAGTTGCTCAATGTTTTTGATTGTCCTTGTCAGTCGCTGAACGTTGGTGGCATCTTTTATTTAGACAGATGCAGGCTCATTTGAAGCGACAGTAGTGGAGCTGCCGCATTTAATACTCTACATCTCAATGCTTAGCTTTCGCCGTCTACACCTCTATTAACCATCATGACAGTACTATTTGGACAGATGGAGGCTGGTTTGAAGGGACGGTAGTGGAGGATGATGTTAGGCTGAAATATTGTCATTTAATTCCATTCTAGTACTTACGCAACCATTTAATTTTTCAATCCGAGCTTCCTAGGCTTACAAAGCACATGCAAAGTATATGCAGGACTGAAGTGAAATTAATCTAGTCTAACCCCCCCTTGCTAATTGGTAATTGCTAATCTAATTCCCCCTTAAGCTGAAACACACAACTGCTAATCTAATGCTAGAAGCTGAAACACACCACATGACTGAAAGTAAATTGCATAAAATAAAGACAACATATGAAGAGCAACCAAACAACACATGTGAGCTCACATTAACAATAAATAAAACTTAATTTACATCACAAGAATCAATGGAAAATCATGAAATCATCAAAACTAATATTATGAAAAAAAGATGAGAATCCCTTCCTCCATATTACAAAACCAAAACTAAGTTCTACAATGTGAGACTAATCTCCTCCTAATCTATGATTAACCTCCATATCGACCAAAATGAAGAGAGAGCACTCTCTTTTATACATGAATTTATTTGAGAAGGAGATAACCATCTCATAATGATAGATCCACTATTCTCTCAACCACTCTCAACTAATTTGCTATTATTACAAAATATGATCCATTCAAATCCTCCACATGTCTCTCACAAATTCTCCACATGTTTCTCATATATCCTAAATAAGATATGCCAACCAAATTTCCATGATCTTCTCCTTGGAATATTCTTTGAATAACTATCTCCTTGAAATGGGAGGAGATAAACAAGGAGTCTTTCTTTGAATTGATCCTTCCATATTCCTACACATTACAAAGCTCATCCATACTTGAGATATTAGTGAAAAACATGTTATTTTCCAATATTTAACCATAAATTCACTTATAATACTAAAATGAATAAAGTGGAAAATAATAAGATGAAACTCAAGTATATGTATGGAAATGGTATGATGAAAGGTTAATGGGACGATGAAATGTGAAGAATAGCGAAAGGTAAAGTGGATGAAAATATGACATTTCTGAGTCCCAACATACTCCCTAATTGAACTTGTTGCATGTCCTCATGCAACCGTGCATGGATCTTCTTAAGAACTTTTGGCATCTGAATTTTGGCTTTGATTGATGATGTCTTTTAAATGATTCCAGGATGTGCATCACATGAGTAACAGCTGGAATTTTCTTTGTGTAACAACCATAAAGAATGTTGGTTCTTTTGTTAACAAAATTTATTTCATGATACGAAATGTATGAGTAACAGTTGTCATTTTCTTATGAATGCAATGAGTGGAGTAACATCTGATATTTTCTTTTAAATGCAAGGAATGTTGGTTCTTTTGTAAACAGCATTCATTCCGTCATCTGTTTCCTCGCTACAATAATTAAACCATATGCTCACTGGAAATAATAAGTCACCAACTATGTATAAGAAAGTGTCACTATGCATAAGAAATCCTTTTCTTTATGAATCATGCCAATATGTGTATCAATGTGTATGAAGGAAAGTGCAACAGAGGAGTTGTCGAAAAAGAAATATTGGTGAATGGTAAATGAGTGGAATGATAGTAGCAAAATGATGATAGTGAACATAGTTCAGAGTTGCAGCTGTGAAATGGAAGGTTTGGAGGAGTATCAGCTTCGAAATGGAAGGTTTGGAGGAATATTAGCTACGAAATAACAGTTGCTGGAGTAACAGCTGCGGAAGTAGGCAAATCTGGTGGAGTATCAGCTATTGTGCAACAACATTCCCGAGCTAATATCTCACAAACTACGATCTGGGTTTGGCTGAAATTTGGCAAGAAAGTTTCTATGAGTCCAATGCATCCCCACACCAAATTTCAGAAAAACCCACATCATGGATTTCGAGAAAAATGCAAATTGGTTCTAGGTGATGATGAAAAGTTTGGCATAGTCACAGTTGGTGTTGCAAAGAACTTCCTAAGCTAATATCTCACAAACTACGATCTGCGTTTGGATGAAATTTGGCAAGCAAGTTTCTATAAGTCCAATGCATCTCCATACCAAAAATCATAAAAACCCACATCATGAATTTCGAAAAAATTGCAAATTGGCTGTAGATGATGATGGCTGTTTTTTCGAAATCCATGCATTGGATTGAGCTAAAACTTGCCAATTTTGTTCATTATAATATTATCCACTCCCTGTCCAAAAATCATAAGGATCCAATGTATAGTTTGTGATATATACTCAATTGAAATTCTGCATTTTATATGAGGAATAGTATGCATATGAATAAACTATCAGAAAAGATTTCCTGTCCTCTGAAAATATGATTGCATTTGAGATCCTATAGAGTGTTCAACAACCTCTATCTCATCCTCCCCAACTAAACTCATTGCATGTCCTCGTGCAAATCGGCATGGGTTATGAAAGTGAAAAATGAAATGGAGCGTGGTGAGGGAGTTTTCCAAATTATTTATTGCTTACATGTAAGGAATTGCATGATTATAATTTAGAAAACAACATACCTCCACTTACCCAAGAATGATGATGAACTATGTAATAGAAATGTGGTTGGTGATGTTGCTAGTGCAACTGTTGTAATTGTTGGATCAGAGAAGATGTCACTACTGTAGGATCATAAAAATGTAATTGAAATTGCTACTGCTGAATCATGGAGCATGTGACTGTTGTGACTGGATTGTGGAAGATGTCATTGCTGCAGGATCATGAAAATGTAACTGTCAATGCTGCTACAGCTGTAACTAGATCATGGGAAATGTCGAAGGAAGAAAGTGGAATAGTGGTACTCTCATATAGCTGAAGTCATGCTGCTGTAACTGCTGAGGGAGTCATGAAAAAGTGTATAGTATTCACCTGCTACAAAACCTGATGGTACAATTCTAGTCATGCGAATAAATGTGTCGATGTCGAGCATGAAAAGAAGTCATTGGATTACTGGCCATTGATGAATGTCGTTAACCAATGCGAGGCAAACTCACCATTGATGTCAATGAGTGCCAAGATACCTGAGTACATCTTGCAAAGTGAGAATAGATGTGCTAATGTTGAGCCATTTGCAAGATATGACGATCAAAAGACATTGATGTATTCCCATGATTGTCATAAAGAGAACTTGCCATTAAGGCATGCAAGCTTCCAGGTACTAAAAAAGGAACTCTAGTCTATATCCGAGATAAGGTGCTGAGGTCGATGGGGCAAGACTTGTTGAAAGGTAGGCCTTAAGGAATCCTAAATCAATCAATGCGAGTTTTTACAAAAAGATTGGTAGGACTATAGGAAAGATCTTAGTAGCAACAGTGCTTATGGCAAGGGAATGTAATTATGGAGAGGGAACTGGATGTTCTTATTCAGAAGGCAAACTGAAATGGAGAAAAATGAACTAAAAAAGATAAAGGGATATGTGCAACTCAGAAAGATAGGCCTATGTGAAGTCATGATAGACAAGGCAATGGAAAATGGACTTCACATGGATGACTGATGTGCTTTGAAGGAGAGATGTGGGTAAACATTCATGACACAAATGGGTTTATGAATGGTTTCTGTGTAACGGCAATGTCATGATGTTTCTGATGAGTAACAACTCCTTCAAGCTGTCTTATCAAAGCATGTTTCTCAAAAACAAATTCTGTGATTCTTGAAAAATCATTTCAGCAGCAGAATTCAATCGTCTCTAAAACCTGTGAAATGTGAGTACTAATCCTGCAATCGAAAATCTGTGAGAGCGTCATAAAATGTGAAATGCAGGAATAAGTATCAATGCGAGAAAATAAAATGCAGTTGTACTTGTTGCCTGTGTTGGTTTCGTCATTAATTGTTGTCAAAGTGACTTGAGAAAAACAAGTGAGCGTTAAGCATAAAAGAATGTGTTGATTACTATTTCCAGGAATTTATTCAAATGTCCATTTGCAAAAAAAAATAAATTATTTTTATAATTTTTATTTTTAAAGCTTTTCATGGTTTTATAATTTTATGGTTTTTCTGTTGTTTTGATAATACACACCGAAAGAAAAATGCAAAAATTATGCTAAAGGAAAACAACAAACAATCTTATTGTGTCGGCTTCATCAAATTTTCTCATGTGCATGAGTAACAGTTTGCTGATACCTGTCACTAAAGTTCTGGAATTCAAGCTGTGAAAATTGTGCCAAGTATGATCCTCATCAATTGCTGCATTGATTTCAAATGTTTTTCTTGCATGATCAGTCTTGTATATTGTCAAATTCATATCATACATCTCTAGTGCAAGAAATAACAATTCGGGAGCAATTACATTCAATCTGGGTATATGCATACATCACACACAAAACAGAGCATTCTATTTGGCGAAACAACTGTCCATTGGAGATTTCATTATTTCCCTAACCCCTTCTCTGAGTCCATGATTTCAATAAAAGAGCTTGCCAAAAACACACTCAGACCACAAGTTCTATTACGTGCCCTTCTAAAATTAATATGACAGTGAGGAAATTTCAAAGCGGTCCTCGTAATCTAGTGAAGATCGTATATTAGCTTGTAGTGCCAAAATTTCAAGGCTTCAACCTTGTGGAACTCCAGTATCAATTCCATCAAACAAAAGACAATAATTGAAACAATAAATAAGCCTCTTTTATTTTTGACGGAAATAAATAGGCTGGGGAAAAATTGCGCAGGTAAAATATCCACGCTTGGCATCACATATCAACTGGATTAAAATTTAGACCTGGTGATAGACTCTCTTGTCAATTTCACTATCAATTTTATTATAATTATGGCAACAATAGTTTTAGATAAAGGTGGTAAAGAATAGTTGTGAATCTTGGAGCATAGAATTCTCTGCAACAAATAGCAATATGGAAATAAACACCAACGTCGATCCTGAATAGAAAAACTTATTGCCTGCAAAAAAAACATCGATCATAGATGCCAAGAGCATAAATATGTCATGAAAATTTTATTATTTCTGCCCTCCAAATTGTTCATTCTGCTACCAAAAGTTGACACAGGATAAATGGTATTGCTGAATGACTGCACCACTCCATAATAAATGATTACATAAATTTCTCTAAGGAGAATGAGAAATCAAGCCCCCAACTTGTGATCTGTAACAGCTGTGTTCAGCTATAACTGCTAACAAATTTGATAATGTGAAACACGGTCGTAACTGTAGATCTGGAAATTACATGTTTAGAGAACCGGTTGTATATCTCAAACTGTTGCTTTGTTTGGCGATTGCCTCATGAGTCAGGAAATTGAGGCTGTTGAGGACAAAACCCATGTTCTGGATGTTTGAGATTCGTTTCCCGCTGCCCGTAAATTGAGACGTGAATCAAGGTGTTCTTATGTGGCACGCATTTTTGGTTAATGTCGTTTTGATCATGCACTGGAGGCTACCATCAATGCTCCTACTGTTAATAAACCATCATCATAAATATAGTGGAGAAATCAATGCCTTCCTCCCACAAAACATTATTGAGATTGTTGTAGGATTATTCGATTCCCTTCCATTTTGATGAAGCTATAACCAACTCACTTAACTACCCAGGTTTAGTAATGATTGATTTTCTTGTTGGGTGTCTTTCTCCATGATTGAGATTTTTCTTCAACTATCAACGACATGAGCGTGTCACCATTTGGTCGAGATGCTTGCCGAGTTGGCCGAGAGAGCTAATTGTTCCCTTTCTTTATTCCAGAGAAGGAAAGATTAGAAGCATGCAATCTTGAAGCTTGGGAGTCGAGTGATTAAATTATTTCATGCTGCCGTGTTTTGTTTGCAGGTTTAGGTATAAATTTAGGCATTTCATTCAACTTCCAATTTCTTTTATTCAGATTATGCCACTAACAGTTCCTATGTGCATGTCAAAGGATAAAAATGAAGAGCCATAACAGATCAAAGGATAAATGCACCACTAGGTTTAAATTGAGGTTTGAAGGATATAGGCAAGTCAAGGCTACTCTAACAAAAAAAATAAACCAAATCGAAATAGAGTTCAAGTGGCTGAAACAGCCAGATAAAGTCGCATGCAAATGGACGAGAAGCTTATCGGCATGAAACTGTTTCAGCTGCTGTTTCGGTGTTGTTCCAGCTTGGAGTTGCAGCTATTAAAATTTCATCATTTTATTTTATTTTATTTTTAGCGAATGGAGATCAAATTTGCAAAATAAAGATAAAATTGATTAGGTATGTTGCAAACATTAATTATTCATTCCTGAAAACATTAGAAAACATCCTATTTTCTGATCCTCCGATCGCATGAAGCACGGAGGAGAGCATACTTATTGAAAACTAAAAACTGAAAATAAAATCCTACATACACTACACTAATTAAAATTCAGAAAGAAGTTACGTGTAGTTAAATATCCAATGTAGCCATTCACGTAACAACAATAAAATATGTTCAATGTTAATTCTGCAAATAAAAAATGAGGATAAACAGAAATGTGTGAAATTCGTTGTTGTTATTGTGAATTAACTAGAACAAAAGAAAAACTAAATCGTTCTAACCGTGTACTTGCTTGAAACCATCATTCGATAGGGCTTTCGTAGGCATAGTTGTCCTCACTCAAATCTTGCTACAACTCCTTGTTGTCCTCCTTGAGCTCCTGCTCGTATAATTGTTCGTTATCTAATGTGCAAGATTCTTTGTATGTTAATTCTTCATCTATTTCTGGAGGAGTAATTAAGCTCTCGGCTGCTTTCAAGATCTCCTCTTCATGAGAAGAGGAGATCCCTACTTTTGCAAGGATCTGAGTGAGCTATTCCAAGCTTAAACTCATTGTTAAATCATTTTGACGAAGGGATTCTTACAGCACCCAAATCTAAATGGAAAAAAAAAACATTACTCTTCACAACTACAAAAAGCACACTTGCAGGAATTGAAATTTACACTACCACACTTGCAGGAATTGAAATCTACACTACCACACTTGTAGGAATTGAAATTTACACTACAACACTTGCAGGAATTGAAATCTAGTGTACGCTTGCAGAAAATCAAACTAAGCTTCAATCCATCATGCTTCCCTGGCAACGGTGCCAAAATGTTAGGATGAAATATTGTCGTTTAATTCCATTGTAGTACTTGCACAACCATTTAATTTTTCAATCTGAGGTTTGTAGGCTTACGAAGCACATGAAAAGTATATGCAGGACTGAAGTGAAATTAATCTAGTCTAACCCCCCCTTGCTAATTGCTAATTGCTAATCTAATTCCCCCTGAAGTTGAAACACACAACTGCTAATCTAATGCTAGAAGCTGAAACACACCACACGGCTGAAAGTAAATTGCATAAAAGAAAGACAATATATGAAGAGCAACCAAACAACACATGTGAGCTCACATTAACAATAAAGAAAACTTAATTTACATCACAAGAATCAATGGCAAATCATGAAAGCATCGAAACTAATATTATGAACAAAAGCTGAGAATCCCCTCCTCCATATTACAAAACCAAAACTAACTTCTACAATGTGACACTAATCTCCTCCTAATCTATGATTAACCTCCATATCCCCCGAAATGAAGAGAGAGCACTCTCTTTTATACATGAATTTATTTGAGAAGGAGATAACCATCTCATAATGATAGATCCACTATTCTCTCAACCACTCTCAACTAATTTGCTATTGTTACAAAATATGATCCATTGAAATCCTCCACATGTCTCTCACAAATTTTCCACATGTTTATCATATATCCTAAATAAGATATGCCAACCAAATTTCCATGATCTTCTCCTTGGAATATTCTTTGAATAACTATCTCCTTGAAATGGGAGGAGATAAACGAGGAGTCTTTCTTTGAATTGATCCTTCCATATTCCTACACATTACAAAGCTCATCCATACTTGAGATGTTAGTGAAAAACATGTTATTTTCCAATATTTAATCATAAATTCACTTATCATACTAAAATGAATAAAGTGGAAAATAATAAGATGAAACTCAAGTATATGTATGGAAATGGTATGATGAAAGGTTAATGGGACCATGAAATGTGAAGAATAGCGAAAGGTAAAGTGGATGAAAATCGACATTTCTAAGTCCCAACAGATGACACGGGGCAGGGGTCATCCAAACGCCCTGTAACGTCATGCCTCCAATAAATTACGCTCTCAATCATTATGCTAATGCTGGTTTACACAATTCGTTTCTATCATTGCTTCCTTACGCATAACTGCCTCTGTGTTGAAGGAAGTAATTCTAGTTGTACTGCGCTGCCGAGCAAGTATTGCAAATTGATTTTCAATTGTACGAGATGACCTTTTACATGGATTTTGAGTCATTCAATCTCTATAAAACCATTAATGGAAATCCTCTCGTATGTGTGGGATTCTGTGAAAATCTGTAGGAGTCAAGTCGGCTCTCCGCCCTGCTTTCCATAGAAATTCCTATAAATATTTTCAATGGAGTAGGTGACCTCCATTCGAGAGACCTGCAATTTAAAGCTTGGCTAAGCTTTTGGGTGGATTTCTGGTGGTTCAGTTTTTTGAATTGGTATATCATGGCTTCCCGTATGAGGGCGTGTAGATGTAGGGGATCCAGCAGGGGTGTAGGGTCTTCACGACTTGGGGGGGAAAGTTGCTCTCAGGGCGAAGGCTCATCTGAACAACACACCATGGGGATGGAAGAGTCTGCCCCACAGACCTTCAATTAGGGGGCTCAGTATCTAGTAGAGACGCTTGCTCCGATAGAGGCGCAGATAGCACACCACAAATTATCCCTTCTCTGGGAATACGAAACCCATTTGGGCAGGAAATTAATCTCCAACCCCTACTGGGTGGTGAGGATCTTGTTCGCTTGTGAAATTGAAGCGAGGAACCACTTGGCTCATGGCCTCCGTGAGGCCCTCCAAATTATAAAAGGCAGCCAACAAACTCATTCGCCCGTTGTTCGCTTGCTCAAGTCTGCTCTAAAAGATTACATGGATAGTACCTCGAGGGACTTCCCTCATGAAGAACAAGTTTCCCCATGGGGGGAGCACCCTCCTCCTTGATTGGTCTTCCTGGTCTGTGTTCGTGCCAATCTTGGTGGTTAGCAGCTGGCTCGCTGTTTTTTCTATGGATTTTTCGCTGGTGGCTCACTGTTTTTTCTGTGTATTTTTCCATGTCATTGGAAGTTCAGTCTCAGTGCAGACTCTAGATGTTAGCGTGGTTTTATTATGGGGGCTGCTCGGTCAATATTCAATTGTTAGAATTGGTCAATATGGACCATTGAATAGCATATAAATAGAAGTGGACTGTAAGCCTAAGGGAATATTAGAAGAGAGAGAGATAGTGGAGAAATCCTCTTCTCGGTCTAATTTGGATCCAGAACATTATGTTTTGACTGTTCCTGCAACGGGTTTACCGCAGAGTTTAATGAATGCATGAAGATGTCCGATTATTGTTCTAATTCTGTGTCTATGTGGTGGTGAATGTTGCATTATGTCTATTATGCTGTGGATTGAATGATAGTGGTTCATGCGATTAAGTAGAATGGATATGTTATTGTGAATGTTTACTTTATGTTGAATCTATGAATTTCTTGCATAATATGCGAATGATTAGTAAATAGTATGCTGTCAAGTTAATGATATATGGTTAACTTTCTGCAATAAGAGATTTGTGGGTAAAGCATATTCTCAACACCACTGCGGAAACTTGGTTCCTGCAGCACCCTCCGCAGGTGTTGCTAGGAAGGGTAACTCCTTTCGAAGCTAGTGTATAAGGGATTGTTGACGATAGTGAGAACCCCTGTCGAGAAGAGTTGAGTCAACACGGTTTATATCTGTAGTTAGCCTGGTTGTATGCTCCTCAGTTTGATCTACTCTGGATTTTTGACCATACTCAGTATGGCATGAGCTGCTGGGCACTCGTTTGTAATTGTATTCAGTAATTGTGTCTTCCATTTTGATTATAGGCGCTCCTTTGTAATTGTATTCAGTAATTAAAATTTAAGCAGGATACTGTGTTGGAAAAGGACATTCCTTGACGACAATGCAGATAGTGATGCGATTAGTTGGAATGATTATGACTGCGATTAACCAGACATAAATATTCTTTCTTTTTGTTTTTTTTTAAATAGAAACAATACACTTTTGGGTCTACTCAAAGTTCCTTATCAAATGTGCCACGTGTCACAATATGATCATTCCACGTGTCACCCTAAGATACCATATATCAAAATTTTAACAACAAAATTTATATAATTTTTGCTTTAAAGACTTTGCTGGCAAGTGGAAATATTCGTAGAGAAAGAGCGACCGATCTTTCTCCAAGGTTTTCTATTGTTACAATTCCCTCCTAAATGAAGGGTCAGCCAACCCTTCTTATTCCCAATATTTGTTTCATAATAGTTTGACAGTGCAAGAAGGGTTGGCCGATCCTTCTTGTATTCTCCGTTATGGCTATAGCTGAATTGTTGGATAAATCTTTTCACAATTAACTATGAAAGAAGAGGCGACCAATCCTTCTTTTCGGAAAATGGAAGTCGGGACAAATAGTTTTTATATGTTATAACTTTTCACCTTAAAACTTTGAACATTTAGAAATGGAAATTGCAATTTACAAATAAAAAATTCCCCTTATTATTTTCATAATATTTTGACATTGCAAGAAGGGTTAGTCGAACCTTCTTAATACCAATATTATTTTCATAATATTTCAACAATGTAAGAAGGTTCGGTCGATCGTTCTTGTGTTCTCCATTATGGATATAACTGAATTGTTGGATAAAGGTTTTCACAGTTAACTACAAAAAGAAGGGGCGGCTGATCCTTCTTGTCGGAAAACAGAAGTTGGGACAAACTATTTTTATATGTTCGACCGACCTTGGTTATTCCTAGTATTGTTTTCATAATAGTTGAACATTGCAAGAAGGGTCAGTCGATCCTTTTTGTGTTCTCCATTAATATTGAGCATTGGTCATAAATGAATCCAATATCAATTTTAGCATAAGATTGGTGAATACTTAGATGCGGTAAACTAGAGCATAACCATATGAATTCTGATTTAATATTACTTTCATCCAAGCATGAAGAATAGCACAATGGAAAATATCTACTGGAAATAACAATTAACAGAGAAAGGAAGGAAATTTACAGACACACATAATTTACTGTAAATAACAATTAACAAAGAAAGGAAGGAAATTTATAGACTGTCACTGTGGGAAATAAAAATTAGCAGAGAAAGGAAGGAAATTTACAGACTTTCATTACTGAATAGTTTTTTCATCAGTGGTACAATTATATTCAACACATTCCATGTATAATTTTAAAAACAAGCAACTCATGCATGCCTTCCCAGACACACTATAATGATAATTACAATGTAACATTGATCGACACGACGGTTTGACATGTTCTCTGAAGTGGTCAAACGGAGGACCTAGTCGGGCAGCCGACCTAATATCCTCCAACATCTCCCCCATGAACAATCTATTTCTTCATCCCGAAGAAATCAGAAAATAACTAGAGTTGAATGAACAGAACATTGTTGACTATGAAAGAACAGTCCTTCTACCTTCTACTTGGCACAGTAAGAAGAAGTTGAAAACATGGTATGGTACTAAAACAACATTTGATGACTGCTGCAACTGTTGATGACTGCATGTGACGATGGCTCCATCCCATCTACATTCATCTATCGCAGATCTATCTCACCGGTCATAGTTTCAGGTCGAATTATTACGCGTCATCACATGTATTGTTCCATAGTTGCATATTCTTGCTGGATTTAAGTGATTATAAGTTTTGCGGGCAAATTCAGATCCTCTGTTAGAAAATGATAGCTCCATTTCGTCCATATATCCATCAATGGCAGACCTACCAATCTCTTCCGGTCATGTTGTCAAATGGCTAACATTCCAAGATCAACATTTCTGTGTACAAATGATGGTTCTTAATAGAGATGAAATGGGTTGCTTCACAGCTACGTTAAGCTTTTCGTTTAATGACAAATCCATGTATTCGGACTTGGCTCGAAATGCCCATATATCAACTATGGGCAATAAAATAAACAAAAAGCTTAACGTAGTTGTGAAGCAACTTGCATCTCTGTTAGGAACCATCATTTGTACACAGAACTGCTCATCTTGGAATGTTAGGCATCTGACAACATGACCGAAAGAGATTGGTAGGTATTCCCATTGATGGATATATGGACAGAATGGAGCCTTTGTTTTCTAACAGAGGTCTGACAAATGCTCCATTGTTCGCAGGAAAAAGTTATAATCAACTACGGGAAATAAGAACAATACATGTGACCAATACATGTGATGACGCGCACTAATTCGACCTGACAACGTGACCAGTGATATAGATCTGCGATAGATGGATGTAAGGATGGGATGGAGCCGTCATCACATGCGGTCATCAACAGTTGCAACAGTCATCGAGATAGATAATTAAACGAAATGCTCCATCATTTGCAGGAAAAAATTACAATCAACTACGGGCAATAATTAAACGAAAAGGTTCGCGAGAAAAACTTATGATCAACTACAAGCAATAATTAAACGAAAAGGTTGGCGGTAAAAATTAATATATCATGAGGAGAACTGGGGAGCGATCATAAGACTCAAGCATTTCTCATAAAACAACAGAGGAAGTAAAAGAAAATTCCATGGCTTCCTGGACGATTTCAGTTTGCTGTGATATGGGGCATGGTTAGCCTATCTATAGTGAGTGGCCATTGTGTTCATGGATTAACAATATTTCACTGGATTAATTGTACATGTATCACTCTAATCGATTCCTTGAAAATTCAATGGCCAACATGCCTGCTGCCAGCGCATTAAATGGCCTACAGCAGGCTCCTACATCAGGATGAATAATATTCACCGTAAGTTTTAGCCTATGTGAATCAAGTATACCATATATGTTAAATTATTCAATTAATTCCCATGATTGTTTTTAAGAAACGAAATTGTTTATGTGAATCAAGTATACCATATATTAACCTTGGATGTAGACCTCACCATTATACAAAGGGCCACATGTCGGACATAAGGAGGGAACATGGGGGAGGAGCCTCGACCCAAGCACTCATAACATGGAATGCGTGCCCCATGCAATATACCACCTCCCTTGCTTCCACTTACCTTCCCTCACATGTGTGGCTTTATGGATCCTTCTTGATTCTTCGCTCACAAGACCCTTCACCATCTAGCTGGCTGCAACTTTGGTACCTTGGCCCTCTACGCATTCAAAGCATCCCTCACCTTGGGGCAGCTCCATTTCTACTGGGGATATGCCCCATTCTCTCTGCTCTATCTACAAAAGAGCTTCCCCATTATATTTTCTCTATCTACTGGGGAGTTACCCCATTCTTGAGGAATAATGGGGCAACTCAACTATTTTCAGTTTAAAATTGATTTGGAGTGTATCAGTTTTAAACTTCGTTAAGGAACTTCTACTGATTTGGAGTGTATCAATTTTAAACTTCGTTAAGGAACTTCTACTTATTTGGAGTTGCCCCATAAATTCCTTACACCATCTTCATCTCCAACTACTTTTCATTTCTCCACAAACTGCAAGCTATACTTCTCATTTGGACCCCGGTCATATAACATCCTCATTGTTGGTTTAGAAAATGTAGGAGCTTAAAACAGTCCCCAAACATTAAATGGTACCAATAATTTCCTTAATATTTGTTTAAACAATCTTTAAACTAATTTTAAAAATCAAATATGCCACGTGTCACAATATAAGCGTTCCACGTGTCACAAAATTTATAGAATTTTTGCTTTAAAGACTTTGCTAGCAAGTAGAAATATTTTCAGAGACAGAACGGCCACTCTTTCTCCAAGGTGTTCTATTGCTAAATTCCGTCCTAAATGAAGGGTCAACCGACCCTTCTTATTCCAAATATTCTTTTCATAATAGTTCGACACTGCAAGAAGGGTCGGTCGATCCTTCTTGTATTATCCATTATGGCTATAGTTGAATTGATGGATAAATGTTTTGACATATATACAAAAAAAAGGGGCGGCCGATCCTTCTTGTCGTAAAATGGAAGTTGGGACAAACCATTTTTATATGATATAACTTTCGAGGTGTTCTATTTTTACAACTCCCTCATAATTGAAGGGTCAGTCGACCCTTCTTATTCCCCATATTATTTTCATAATAGTTCGACACTGAAATAAGAGTTGGCCGACCCTTCTTATTATCAATATTCTCTTCATAATATTTCAACACTGCAAGAAGGGTCGGCCGATCGTTCTTGTGTTCTCTATTATGGATATAACTGAATTCTTGGATAAAGTTTTTCACAATTATCTACGAAAAGAAGGGGCGACCAATCCTTCTTGTCGGAAAATAGAAGTCAGGACAAACTATTTTTAGATGTTAGAAATTCCAAGGTGTTCTAGTTTAACAATTCCCTCAAAATTGAAAGGTCGACCGACCCTTCTTATTCCCAATATGATTTTCATAATAGCTTGACACTGCAAGAAGGATTAGTCGATCCTTCTTGTGTTCTCCATTATGGATATAGTTGAATTGCTGGATAAATGTTTTCACAATTAACTATGAATAGAAGGGGCAGACGATCCTTCTTGTCGGAAAATAGAAAATGGGACAAACTATTTGTATATGTTATAACTTAGTGGATTGACTTGTTATTGTAACAATGACTGGATATTTTAGACATTGAATTTTTCACATTAAAATTTTTCACATTTACAAATGAAAATTGCAGTTTTTTTATTTGAAATTCACACTTTTCAAATCCGAAATTCATTTTTTTTATTTTAAATTCACACTTTTGAAATCAAAATTGGAATTTTTTGATTTGAAATTCACACTTTTCAAATCAAAGTTTGCATTTTTTGATTTGAAATTCACTTATTTTGAATTGAAATTCATAGTTTCATAACAAAAAAAATGCAATTTTAAGGTTCATAAGTAGTCAAAAAACACACTATTCGAATGGAAAAACACACTTTTCAAATCAAATATTGCCACTTTCAAAACCCATTTTTTCACTTCCGAAAAGTTGATATTGACACTTTCAGAGTCTAAATTCACACATTCTTAGTCCAAAATTTGCCTAATTTGTCCAAATTTAATGAAATAAGCGTTGTAAGCAAAATAAGTCGTAAAAAATATTGGAAATATTTCTATTTGATTTTTAAAGGAGACATCACAGAAAACTTCTTCCCCACCCCACACCCCTTGTTTCTTGTCCCATAAACATTGCAAGACATAAATAGGGATAAAATGCCCTAAAAACATTCACATTTTCCATCCATAAACACCATGAATGATGCAACTCCCAGGGAAAAAAGAAATAAAAGAAATTAAAAAGAATAACCCTGAAAGGTTTGTAATTCAAAGATGACTTGTTTGTGGGTAAATAAACTCTAAAACGGAAAATAGAAAAACATTAAAATTCCAGAAAAAAACATAAAAGCACAAAGTCGGGGGTGCTCCCACACATCATAGCTCCAAAAGGATATAATTCCCCTAATTCAATGAAGGAATGGAAAACCTTGCTTGAAAGAGAAGCAAGCCTAGTTGATAGGGTCTTGGATCCCATCTAGTACTCTTGGAAACATTAAAGAGTTCCTATTCTCAAACCATGTTTATAGGCCACTAGTGAATGTCACTACTTTTTTTCACTTATTGTTTCAATGTTCACATGCACTCAAGATAGCTCCTTACAAGAAAAGAACATGGAAGAGGGTTGGATCTTCCAATGTGGTGCAACATCACCACCAATACACCTGTTTGTTATTACTTCTAGATTGTTTGTTGAAACCAGGTATCCTTGTATCTATTGGAATACTTGGATAGTTCACGCATAGAACCTTATTTCAAATTGGAATCAGTTTAAAAATGATACTCCTTTGATAGAAAACTTATTGAGCAATTAATTCAATTGTAAAATTCATAACTACTATGTCTCAACCTATTTTTCAATGATACTGTAAATTAGAGTTGTTGAAAAGAGTTTAGACAAGATATACCCCCCATTTCACTATGATGAAGTGTCTTGTAGATATCAAACAACCATTGTTGAACATGGTTGTCAATGAAATTTGGGCAGCTTGGCAGAAATCCAATACAGATCAAGCAAAATTACTTCGAGACTTTGTCATTAATAATAAGTGGTGGAGCAAAGATTTGTTTGTAATGATTTTCACAAAACCTATGTTCATTTGATCAGAAAAGCAGACATAGAGAGGCATTTCTTGTGAGAAATATTTGGGTTCCATGGACATGAAATATGTGGGTTCCTAGGCTTCTAATAAGTCCATTTTGGTAAGCATTTATAGACATATCTTATAGACAGATATAGACAACGATACCATGTTTGTTCTAGGACGGATATGCATAAATCCCCTCAAATGTTCCATAGACAATTTTTTTTTTGCTATTGGATATTTGATTCTTGATAAGATGCCATGCTGAGAGGAACACAATAGGAAAGTGGTGTTTATCACCCAGACTGAGGTTTGAGGAATGATGACCAAAGAAGGCCAAAATCTACTGCAATGCTGATTTGGGAAAACAAAAAGGTTAAAAGAGATGTTTTAATGGACCTGGGCTTGCTGCAAAAAGGGTATTTAGGGTGACGAATACTCATGTAGATATGGTGTTGACCAACAATCGGGCTGCCCAAAATAAGAGACCATTTGTGTGGGTTGTTGGTCCATAGTCTATCCATTAGACCAGGCTATGAAACCCAGTCCCTAGTGGATGAAAGGTATCCAGGATGATTATAAGTTCTAACCCCTTGTTTGAATATCCTTGAAGCCAAAAACCATGGTGGCACAACCAGAGGCTTTTCATCATGCAAAAGCAATTGAGACTACCAGATAGAATGCTTATTAAATGATAATCTTGATGGAAAAATTCATGCATTTCATTTCTGGAATCAGCCACCAGTGTCATCCTATTCCTTTCTGAATTATGTAAGGTCTTTTTTAATCACCTTGGAAGATTCTTGTCATAGATGCCTTTGATTAGGTTGTGTTGTTTTATTTTGAACCTTCCAAAATTCTATCTATCATTAAATTACACATTAGTCTATCTATTTGTGAAAAAGAAACTACATTGGGAATGAAAAAGGAATTGAGTCATTGGTGTCTCATTGTTGTGTGGGAATTTGATAAGTTGCATCCATACATGGCTCTCACTTTTCACACTAATTCTATTTTTCATTCACTGAGCATTTTGTAAGGTGCATCGCTACTTACATCGCTTTCACACTATTCTTGAAATTGATTTTGTATCTTTAACTATTTTGTTGAAAACAAAGCCCCAAATCACATCTTTCTCATTGATTGGACATTTGGTAAATGTGCATCCCTACCTACATTGCTCTCCTACTATTCATTAAATTTATTTTGTTCTTTAACTAATTTGTTTTTCTTACCAAAATGGTTAATTTTGTATTAAAAAATGTTCCATCCGTACTGTTCCTATTTAGTAGTCATAAGTTCAAAATAATATCTTCCAAAATTTTGCAAGTAGTGACTATTCTGCTACCTATAACATGAACATAACATGGAAATTTGCAAGAATAAATCGTATGGAACTGCCCTACTATAAAAATAGTTTTGCAAAACATAACTGAACCTGGAGTTAACTGATGGCAAGACCACTGTGCTTCATCCTGATCCTCCAGGAGAGGATTTTCCTATTGATATATTGTCTCCATAACTACATCCTCTAGCTCTTATTGCACTAACTCCTCTTTGGCTTCACAAGGAACTGAGCCAATTTATAATTTTTGCTGAGATATCCAAGATTGACTGCTTTTTGCTAAGGTCATTACCATTTGTCTCAGCATATTTCCTTCTTCCTCAAGGGTTTCTATGTCTTTTGTTGGAAAACTATTTCCAGGATTTATGTATGGCCTATATTCTAAGCTTCCTCCTGTGAATGGAGGTGGTTTGAATGAATGGTTAATGAAGCTTGATTTCCCAAGATAATGTTGATGTATTTGTAACTTCGGAAGATATTCACTTGTATCTTGTATGTATTACATTTGTACTTTATTGTATCCCCAACAGAGATGTACTATTCCTCTGATTGGAAGTGTCGTCAGTTGTACTTACAAGTGTCGCAAGTTATATTGTAAGTGTCACAACTTGTATTTGATGGGTTATTAGACCACCGGTGTAGGGTTGGCCCTATATGAGTCATGTGGGTTAAAGGGTTATTACACCACCCTAGTGGGGTCATCCCAGTCAACTTTATCTTAAGTGGTTAAGTTGGGGCCGACCTAGTTGAGTAAAAGTCAAGTGAAAGTAAAAGTAAAAATAGAGAGCGCGACTCTCTCATTTGATTCATTCTCTCATTCACTCACTTCGCATTAGTGAGAGAGAGGAGGAGTGCACACAAGTGGAGGAGGAGTATGCTAATGAATATATCTATCTCTTGGGTTTGATCATTGTGATCCTTGTATTGGTGCTTATTCTCTCTCTGAGGAAGTTGCGGGGTTTTTCACCTTCTTAGTTTTCCCCGATGAAATGTTTTGTGTCTTGTCTCTTGTCTCTTATGCTTGATATGCTGTACATGTTATTCTTTCAGTTGAGATTCTAGATCTATTGAATTAAATGATGAAAAACTAACATGGTATCAGATCTAGCATGAAGGAAGGCATTGTATGGCATTTATGACATTTTTTGCACTTACGACAAATTTGAAGCTAGGGCTTGATATAGAAAAAACCAGTCATCGTAGCACTTTCGCTATAAATCCATTTTGGAGAAGGTTCAGGATCTAAAACGTTTATAGGTCGAAGATAATATCTCCATGTACCTTGTGTCTAAAGCACAACATCTAATTTGCTGTATTTTCTTTTTTGTGATCCGTACAATATAGGGTTTCTGCCTCCTCTAGATCTCAATCATAAATAGGTGACCTAGGAACAAAGGTCACAACTTGTAATACCCCATTTTGATCCTTATGATATATTAGCTTTAATATAAATAGTGTATACATGTGATATATGTTTTCCCAGCGTGGAGTTCAGGGCCAAGGCCCTGCTAGTGGATGCTCGAATTTTAGTTAAAAGGCAAGTATTAGATATTATGTTACCCATGTGCTATTAAGCCATGGAGCATTGCAAAAATGATGTAAATAAGCATCATGCAATAAAATACCATAACTAACTATGGGAGCAATGAATGAGAAGGGGCTATGTGTATCCACTAGGGAGTGGTGAGGGGGTTGTGGGATTGAACCATAGCCTTCCAAATGTCATCTTGTGAACCAATTTAACTTTCTTTACTAGCATTTATTTCTGTTGTAAGGAAGTGGTTGAATAATTCAGTCCATGGCTTCAATGGAGCATGGGAAGCCCATAAATTCATATGGTAGGGTATGGGCTCTATTTTATTATAGCACAAGTCACTCTACCTCATGGGGATGCATTATTCCTCATTCCCACTCCATTGTTGATGATCCAGCATTAGTGGCAGCCAAAAACGAATGCCAAACAATGAGAAAAACCAGAAATCGCGACTTTGAAAGAACCCATGCTTTGAAGAGCCATAAATGTCTAGAATTGGTATTTGACAGTGAAATCCAATGGGGTATCGATAGGTATGAACCTTAGGGCGAAATTGAGAGTATTAGATACCCCAAAATCCATTGGAAAACCCAGTTTTAATAGCCCTAAAACCCAGTGACGAGATTGAGTTATTTGTTGACAGAATTATGAGAAATCCAAGTGTGAATGTTGGAACAGAGGATTGGATTGCTTGGATTTGGCCTGAGATGTCTGTAGCTCTGTGGTGGAGCTCACTGGCTTAGCACCCTCCTCCTCTGCTATTCGCATGCTTGATAAACCCAATTGTGTGTTGGCTTAGCACGACCGTTTGAGTGAAACCATGGCTGTGAGTGAGCCTATATAGTTCTTCCTTAGTGGATACACATCCCAGCTTGGGGGTGATCTCTCAGCTGAAAGAATATAGGCTAGATAGAGATCTATGGTTGGGTGGAACGTTGCTCTCACGTAGCCAATTGTTTGACTGTTTACATTCGAGATAAGTATTCTCGGTGGTTTAATTTATAGGCATTCTGTTTTGTGCAATGTGTTAATTCTGAATGATAATTGTTCATGTTAATGAAATGAAATGAATATCTTAATATGGCTGATATGAAGCTTCTGCATAGCATGAGAATGCGATTGAATTCTCTACGTGTGGAACCATCATATGCCTGTGATAGATATGCTAATGCATTACTGTTTATGTGTGTGCAAATATGATTTAAGTCCGCTATGTATATTAGTTTGAACCTGCACACACGAATTTTTATTTATTATGAATTTCTGAGTAATATATGGGGCTGAGATTGTCAAATAAGCCCAGTATGTTGGTCACATTTCCTTGCATGGGATTGATGGAAGGGGATGTTACACAACTTGGGATAGGAAGCTCCAAATGAAATTTTGTAAAAAGTGACAGTAAGAACACGGATTGTAGTTTCACAGGTCCCGATTTCAGAGGCCTAAGTTGAACCAGTTACACGTGGTACTCCATACAAGTTTGCTATCCTGTTTTATCCCATAAACAGGTCACATTGCGACATTTGGCATAACTCTCTCTCAGAGAATCCAATTGAGCTCAAACCTATGGGGTTGGAAAGATGACAGGTCAGGATACCACAGGATGAAGTTTTAGACCCTATGGATTCGTAATTTCAGAGATGCACCATAAACAATAAGGCACATATTTCTGTGAAATACAATTGGATTCTAAGCATTCTCATTTTTGGCTTATCACTGCTACAGGAAATTAGGGCTTTTGACAGAAGTGGAATTTTTGAGTGGTATTAGCATAGGATTTCTCTCCTCAGAAAAATCAAAAGGTAGAGACCAAGATCAAATTTTTTGGTTGGTTAGAACCCCGAGATCTATCAAACCCTAGTTCGGGATTTTGATTAGTAAGGTGGAAAATTAGGGTTTCTACAAAAGTTGAATTTTTTGGAATCTGAGACCTTGGCTGGAAGCTCCTTAGAAAAATCGAAGTTTAGAGTACAATATCGAACTTTTTGGTTGGGCAGAAGACTGGGCTTTATCAAACCCTTGATCGGGATCCTATCGTTTCAAAGGCAATTTTAAGGGGTCAAATTTTGTAGTTTTCAAAATTGAAGTATACCAGCTTGATCAACTCAGCAAGGCACATCTTTTCATCCAATTGGAAGTTTGAAATTCAAAGTTTGAATTTTTAGGGTTTCTCTCACAAACCCTAATCCAGCTCCAGATCCAATCTCAGCAAATCAAAGTGGATTGGGTTAATTCTAGAAGAGAATGAATTGGACACCTGCATAACTGAAGAAGTTATAGTTCTAGAGGGAGATAAGGCTAAGGCCCTACATAAGAGGACTACAAGCAATTCCGACAGAAAAGATTGTGTACAATCACCTACAAAAGAAGGATAACAATATTTTTTCCAGCAACGAAGTTCAAGAAAACTATCTATTGAATATATTGAAGAATCTAAAGTTCCTAGGATCTAGGACGTAGTAATGGAAGGATGCCATGATCGAGGAGTACCAGTCGATCATGAAGAATGATGTTTGGCATGTGGTCTCAAGACTAGAAGAGAAGTCTATTCTAACTTCCAAGTGGATCTATAAGATCAAGCATGTTGCAGATGGTAGCATAGAGAAATACAAGGCGGGGTTTGTAGCTCATGGATTCTCCTAGAAAGAAGGAATAGACTATGAAGAGAATTTTTCTCCTGTAGCCAGATACACTTCCATCAGAACAATACTTGCTTTAGTTGCAGTGATGAAGTGGAAGATACACCAGATTGATGTCAAGACAACTTTCTTGAATGGTGTAGTTGAAGGAAGTGTATGTGGAGCAACCACTCGATTTTGAGACACATGATAGGGAGTCATATGTGTGCAGGTTGAAGAAAGCCCTGTATGGCTTGAAGCAAGCTCCTAGGACTTGGAATGGTAGGATAGATAACTTCCTATCCAGTTTGGGCTTTACCAAGAGTACAGTGGATTCCAACCTCTACTACAAGGTCGAGGAAGGCAATCCAGTGATACTACTATTTTATGTGGATTACTTGTTTGCTACAGGTGAGGATAGATTGATTGTCCACACGAAAATGAATCTTGCTGCCAAGTTCGAGATGAAGGAATTGGGTATGATGCATTACTTTCCAGGCATGGAGGTGTGGCAGAGTGTAGATGGGATCTTCCTTGGACAAGGGAAGTATGCAGTAGAGATCCTGAAGTGGTTCGGGGTGATGGACTGCAAGGCCATGGCCACACCTATGGCATCAAACCTGAAGCTTCTGTGTGATGCTTCATCTAAGACGGTTGATGTCATGGTGTATCATCAGATGATTGGGTCCTTGATGTTCCTAATGAACACGAGATCAGATATTTTCTTTTCTATGAACACATTGAGCCAGTTCTTGACGGATCTTAGACATGTCACCTGATTACTGTAAAACATATTCTGAGGTACCTAAAGGGTACAGTTGATTATGGGCTCAAGTATGATTTGAATCAAATATTTAACCTAGAGGGTTATGTTGATTTAGATTGGGCAGGTAGTGTGGCAGATAGGAAGAGCATTTTGGGGTGCTTCTTCAGTATGGGATCAGGTGTGATCTCCTTGTTTAGCAGGAAGCAATCCTGTGTAGTACTGAGTATAGCCGAAGCGGAGTATGTCATAGCTTGTTCAGCTAGTTGTGAGGCAACATAGATTAGGAAGCTACTGTCTGAGCTATTTGATCTCCCGTTGGATGCTACCTATATCTTCTATGACAACCAGAGTTGTGTGAAGTTGTTTGAGAACCCGATGTTCCATGTCAGGTCAAAGCATATTGAGATCAAATATCACTATATCAGGGATATGGTGAAGAGAGGAGTAATGAAGCTTCTGGATAATATTCTGGATGATGATGATCAGGATGATCATGTGTGATGATATGCATCAGGTGGATGCTTTGTATGATCAGTTTGATTATACAATGATGATGAGTATCAGGACGATGTTCCAGATGATATGCATCAGGACGATGCTATGATAATGATCAGGATGATCATATGCAACGAGTATTAGGATGATGCTATAGATGACATGCATCAGGACGATGCTATGATGATGATCAGGATGATCATATGTGATGAGTATCAAGACGATGATCCAGATGACATGCATCAGGATGATGTTGTGACAATGATCAGGATTATCATGCGATGATGATATGCATCAGGATGATGTACTATATCATGATGATCAGTATGACCATGAGTATCAGGTTGATACTCCATGGCCATGGATAGGTTGTGCATGTAGCAAAGAAAAGATCCTGGGAGATCCTATAGTCTAAGCTAGGATGCTCTTTTGAGGTTTTTCTACTAGAGGCATGTAATCAGCCCTGGAGATCCTATAGTCTGTGCTATGCTGCTCTTTAGAGTTCTTGCAGGATGCAAGACACTCTTTTAATCTTTTTCCTGACCACACAGAAAAGATCCTAGTAGATCCTATAGTCATAGCTAGGATGCGCTTTCAAGGTTTTATTGTGGGAGTCACATGTAATCAGCCCTGGAGATCCTATAGTTTGTGCTAGGATGCTCTTTAGAGTTCTTGTAGGTTGCAGGACACTCTTTTAAGGTTTTGTGACAATCACATGTAATAACCCGGGAGATCCTATAGTCTGTGCTAGGATTCTCTTTAGAGTTCTTGCAGGTTGCAGGACACCCTTTTATGGTATTGTGGCAGTCAACATGTAAAATATCCTTGGAGATCCTATAGTCTGAGCTAGCATACTCTTTCAAGGTTTTGTTGATGCATGTAATAAGTCCTAAGGATTCCACAATATCGCCAGAGATGATGAAGACCTACAGGAGGCTAAGCCTACAACCAGCATGAAAAAGGGATGGCTCTGTAGAAATTCCTATGATGAGAAGACTTATGAGATAACACCATTGATTGAGATGACGAGTACAACAATAGTGATGATGATGCTTCATGATCTAGTGATGATGATCCAACTCCAGAATTGAAGACTTGTGTCAAGAGAATACCTTCCTAGTTAAGCGGGAGTGTTGATGTATTTGTAACTTCGGAAGATATTCACTTGTATATTGTATGTATTACATTTGTACTTTATTGTATCCCCAACGGAGATGTATTATTCCTCCGATTGGAAGTGTCATCAGTTGTACTTGCAAGTGTCGCAAGTTATATTGTAAGTGTTGCAACTTGTATTTGATGGGTTATTAGACCACCTGTGTTGGGTCGGCCCTATATGAGTCATGTGGGTTAAAGCATTATTAGACCACCTTAGTGGGGTCAGCTTAGTGAGCTTTATGTTAAGCGGTTAAGTTGGGGCCGACCAAGTTGAGTAAATGTCAAGTGAAAGTAAAAGTATAAATAGAGAGTGTGACTCTCTCATTTGATTCATTCTCTCATTCACTCACTTCGCATTAGTGAGAGAGAGGAGGAGTGCAAACAAGTGGAGGAGGAGTATGCTGCTAAAGATATCTATCTCTTGGGTTTGATCGTTGTGATCCTTGTATTGGTGCTTATTCTATCTTTGAGGAAGTTGCGGGGTTTTTCACCTTCTTGGTTTTCCCCGGTGAAATGTTTGTTTCTCTTGTCTCTTGTCTCTTATGCTTGATATGCTGTACATGTAATTCTTTCAGTTAAGATCGTATATCTATTGAATTAAATGATGAAAAAATAACAGATAAGACTTTCATGGTGCCTCAAAACTCACTGAATACCTCCTGTGAATAGAGGTGGTTTGAATGGCAGGTTAATGAAGCTTGATTTTCCAAGGTAAGGATTTCATGGTGCTTAAGAATTCAATGAATACCAATTAATTCACAAAGAGCACAATGTCCCTCGTTATTGGTCCTCCATGTCCCAAAGAGGCTCACTCCCACCAACCAATATCAAACAGATAGGGTCACCAACTTCTACCAATTTCACCACAGTACCATTCACAGTTCATGGGGCAGCATATTTGAAATTTGTGAAGCTACAAGATAGAGATAGAAATCATAGGGCTGAGCCAAAGTTTATGAAACTGCAAGCCACAGGGTCGAATTTCACATAATTCTCAGAATATCCAACAATGGATTGCTCAATTGGCCATAGATTTACCTTGCTATCAGTGTGTCCATTGATCTCCACCCCCTGACTCAGGAATCCTATCACAAACACTAGTGACTAACCAGGATGAGCCCCAGAAAGATCTCAGCTGCATTCCCTATGTTGACATTGGAATGCTCAAGAGCGAGCCTCAACTTCATTAAGTAAGTATGTGTAGGTATTGTTGGAGGCAAAGGATTTAATTCCTATCTTGTTGGATTAATGCCATTTAAACTCATGGCTTTGCATGTGATCCTTGATGTTGACCTTCATTAGGCAAAGTTGACTTGATATAAAATATTGACATAATCACTATGGCGTAGTGGTGATAGATATCCCTCATTTTGTTTGAAGTTTTAGATCCAGCAAGAATCGAAATGTGATAGAATTCTGTTGTTGCTAGCCTCCTTTTTTCTTGATTTATCCTAATCATGATACATGCCAAATGACAATCTATTGTGATAGAAGAGTTTCTGATATGCCTTACTATGAGAAGGAATTTCCTATTACAATCAAATATTTGATTGGATTGGTGTATTATCTTGAGTTCTTGATAAAGAGTTAGGGCTTCAGCTTGATTGTTTGTTGCTTTTCCTAGACCCTGTTCATAGTTCACTTCCTCTTGTACCTTGGGATAAAATATCATCTTTCCTGCACCTGCCAACCCTGATCTCTAGCTAATTTTCTATAGAGAGTCTATATGACATCTTTCTCATTCTCTCCATGGAAGAATTATGACGAAAAGTTCAGTATCACTTTTCTTTTTCCATTTTTATTTCATTCAATTTAAGATGACATTTTTATTGTTTCTTCTCTCAGTGAACTCTATCAGGCCCAATTGTTAAATTGCAGTACTGAAAGTATCTTCCAACCATTGCACACTTTTCATTCTCCACATTATACTTCCCCTTTCTTATAGTAATATCCGTTTATGGACAACAACCGCTATGCATTCAGAAACCTGAATCTCTACTCTACTTTCCGTATAGATGCTTTTCTTTTACTAATGTTCACAAAATCCCCCTCCTTCCCACCAAAAACAAAAATCTCAAATCTTCTTCAGTGTTTTTGGGATAAAAGCTTTGTCAGCATTTCTCTTTGTTTCTTTGCCATAGTCTTCTTTAATCCTAAAGTTTGGCTGATTGGAACCTTAAAAAACTATTTCCATCTCTACAGTCCTTGAACTTGTTATTTCTTTTATTCTGGGCCCTTTTTGTATGGTAATGGAAATGTATTCATCTTTGTGTTATCCAAATATTTGGACTGATGGTCTGGAGCCAAAGTCATGGCTAGATCTTTACTGTAAGTTTTTTGGAGTTGGTAATGTCCTTGTCTACTTTTTGACTCAAGCATAAAATTTAGTTTGTAGGTAATCTTTCACTATTTTATCTAATTAATGTTGTTCTCACTAATTAACTAAAAACATTAGTCATGCTTGTAAATACATATCATTTGGAAAAAATATTTCCTTCCAATGTTCTCTTTGTCCATATCATTCTATTCATAAATATCAATTTTGACATCTGTTTGTGTAGCCATGCCTAATAATCTCTCTGGCACAATGGTGTTAGAGGGGGTATTATGATGCCAATTATTTACACCCTGGTTTATTGGGTATTTTTGTGCAATCCTCTTTATATATGGGATCTATCTAAAAGACTTATTTATTATTTAGGCTCAACAATTCCCACTTCCAAAATCTTGTCAACCATTAACTCAACCCTTTGCTTTGTCCTTTCAGGTGGTTGCTTGAGCTCCCCTTCTACCATAATGCATGTTCTTGTTGCCGTGAGATGAATATTAGAAGCAACCGAACAGTCCACCTACACCTGCACCCACCACACAATCATAGGAATAGATGATGACACAATTCTTACCACTTGCTTGTAGAAGCAATCTCATCTTACTTAGATACTTTTCCAATTAAAAAAGAAAAAGTCCCAAAACTAACTGTCCAAAATCACAAATTCTAAACAGTTACCCAGGAATATAATATGGATATGAAAAGGAAGTGACCATAACATAAAATCCAGTGAATTTCTAACAAAATAAACTCCTACTCTAATTTAGTGGAATTTGCCGGAATACTTTGTTGCTTCAAGACTGTCAATTTAGTCATAAATTTGAGTTGCACATGAATATCTCTGTAAGAATGAAGTCAGGAACCATATTGGTTTAGATTTGTGGTTTGTAGCTGTACTTGGTGCTCTCAGAAATGAAAGCAGTTAATTCTAATAATAAACTCCTTTTTATGGCCCAAAGGCATTGGCTCCACAAGTGAGGAATGAGAAATTTTTCACCGGTGACCAAGGTTAGGTTTCGATGGGGGCTCTTGGAGTCAGTGGTTGGACATGTAAAGCTTGCATTGCACTCCCTGCACACACATAAATGGATCAAATCCCACCCTTTTGTCATCCTTAAGACCATACAATAACCATTACATCTACAACCACAATGTTAGGGGTGGTAGGTGCAGGGGAGTTTCTATTTGATCCCAAAGGAGAAGTAGTAACTTCATTCACTAGGGTATTGGGAAATAACCAAGAAAAATAATTTTGGTTCTTTGGCAAGGGCTCTTGGTAGCAAAAAAATTGAGCATCAAGGAGTTCAGTGTTTAGTGGCTACACTATTTTTATTTAGCATATGGTCATGAATTCTATTCCTCACAATTCCGAACTCAAAATAATTGTAGCAAGGACACAATGTTTTCAACAAAACTTCTCTTCATTAGATTTTCATCAACTTCCAAGAAAATTGAACAGTGTCACTGATAAAGGGTCTAATAAAGGTTGTTTGTTGATCCCTTTGGGATATCGACAAATGGGAGGATGGGGCAACTACTGTATCCATATTTCCAACTCATGGATTTAATAAACACATCAGTGAATCCAACCACCTGCATGAACAAGTGGGGGTCTCCTCTTCGCATGCATAGCACAGTTATTTCACATCCCAGCTTCTATGCCCCTTGATTGATGTCCCACCACCCCAACATAATGAATGTTTAGCTGATGGGATTTTGCATGTAGTCATAACTTAGCCCACCTCCACCTTGATCTAGTCTTTGTTTTGTATCTTGCAGATCAATCATTTCAAGGAGGAAATCAAGGCCAAGTGGTAATGCAATTTGGATTCTCTCAGACCCATGTGGTCTCTTTTTGCCACGATTTTGGTTTCTTGAGTCCTATCCAGGAGAACAAAGGATCTTGGTCACTCAGTCATTTTCAAGCATGCAATGGTATTCTGTTTGGTTTTTGGTTCAGTTTATTCTTGTTCTTATCCTCAGGAAGGTGAATTTACCCTCAGTGAATTGGGGATTCAACACAGCCAGTGCCAGTCCTAGAATTCATTAGGATTGTGGTCTGTGGGGATCAGTTTTATCAAAACCAGTCCATCCAGTTCCATACTGCACCATACAGCTGCGGTTGTGGGCCCCAAAAATTCAAGTTTAAAAAGAAAACAAAAAAAACTTACTATAATAGCAAAAAAGTTAAAACCTAACCTAATCTAAACAAGTGAGTACAACATTACCTTGAACATGCAATGTTTGGAAATAAATGAAGGTAAGCCTTAATAATCATCAGTAACATTAAATGGTAATATTAAATTCTTAAAGTAAAAGTGGCAATCTCCTTATCTTTCATTTCTATCCATTCTCCTTATACTTTTTGCATAAAGTACGATGAGGTTGGAACCACTATCAAACATCCTGAAAACATAAATGGTAATGTTAAACATTAAGTAGAATTTTAAATCTCATTCAGAATTCAAGAGACTTAACAGTCTTCAGGGTTTCATGATTTCAACATTTCCACTGGATTCAATCATGTATGAGGGTAGGGGATTGGCATTTAATCAAGTGCATCAACCCCTCTATGTACCTCAATGTTGGTGGTGCTGATTGTTTAACTCCTTTGTCATGGCGTTAGTAAAAATGTACCCTTCACTCAAGTAAAATTACTTATTAGGCATGCAAAGTTTTTTCTACCCATTTTTTAATACTTGGATTAGGAGGTTTCATCAAAATTGTAGGGTTTTGACTAATGTCCTTGGAGGATCAACTTTGAGATTCGAGATAGAGGCAAGGGCACAGGGTGCTATTGACGAATAGGTGTCAACTAACCTCTTTGTTTATGTATCTTGGATCAGATATGGATTGCACTTGATGCAATTTTAGTTGTATGCACCATTACTTTCTATATAAATGAGAAAATTTTCATATTTGTGTATAATGGTTTGTATTCTTATGCATGCACATGAATATAAATGTTTTTTTACAAAAAATGAATATTTTGTATTTTTTGGTCTAGGAGTTTTTCGGTCTGCTTTTTTTTTGTTCTGGTCCGGTTCAGGTTTGGGGGCTTGACCAGATCAATGACTAGTCTAGTTCTAAAAACATAGGTGGGGAGTTCAATCCCACACTACTAGTATTGACATTTCTTTCGTTTTTGAAGTTTTTGTCTTGCTCTTGATCCAGATTGTCCCTATTGTTGTTGCAGAAAGTGAAGAGAATGGTTGCATCTCACAGCCATCCCAAATGCTGGTCTCTCTGTGAGCACGCTGACTTAAAATGAACCATAAGAAGGTGTGAACATCATTGTGATGAATGTCAGGACAACATATCCTCCATCACGAGGAAAAGGGAGACTAGGAAATAAATTAGGAGAGTTAAAAGCCAGGAAGGAAATTGACACTCCAAAATGCACAGACTATCCTGGAAAGACCCACATTAGTATAATTGGTGCTAGAGGCCACACTAGTGTATTGGAATTCACCTATCTACATGCCTATGGGGATTCAAAAGAAGATAAGAAAGTTCCTGATTCAATTTCCCTAAAGTGGGAAGGAGGAAAAGAATGCCATTCTCTTACTAAAGTGAAAAAGTAAATCCAAAGTTACCAAAGATATTTTGAGGATGGAGACTTACAAAAATTCAGATATTTGGAAAATTACCAGCAGCCCAGAGCATTTGGAGACTTGGAACAAGTACAGGTTTATGGCCTCAAGTTATGAGATAGAAATATATCAACCCTGTGCCACAGGAATATTGGATTAGGAAATATCAAAGCTATAAAAAAAGCATTTATTAACTGGAAGGAAATAGTCATCTCTTTTCCTATTGTAGTTTCATCATTGGCTTCGTAAGTGGTTGATGGTGGCAGGCTAAGAGTTGGATTGGATCACTGGATTGGTTGCAAAACACTCATACAGACTTTCTACTCATCTCTTGGAACATCTGTAGTTTCTAAACATATCTGTTTATCTGATATATCTGCAAAAGTACAAAGTGTGGGATTGGCAAGAGGACTGGAAGACTCCAGAGGATTTAGAACATATTGTTGGACAAATAGGGGAATGGCAGAAACACAAGCCATATGGGAACCAACAACAACAGGCTCCATCTAGGATATGGAAAATTGGTATCGTCCTTGAATTCTGTGGATGGTTCCTATACCATCATGTTGGGTTATACTTCTCTTTTTTCTCAAGATCAACAGCTACGCCAAGAGAAGTGGTGGAAAAGAATATGGAATTTACAAGTAACCATGAAAACTAAACTACTCTCCGGGATGGCAGTTTCAAACAAAGTTATAATCTGGGAAGTATTGCAAATAAGGGCTGAAAAGGGTCCAGCTTTCTTTTACACCGCAGGGAGAATAGGAAAATAATACATCATCTTCTTGTTGACTATCATTTTAATTTAGAAGTATGGGATGTTGTTAAAACATTAATTAAATATGTTAGTTGGAATGGCCAATCCTTGTATGATACTCTAGAAGGTTGGTTGGAAGATCTATAGTTGAAGAGTAAATCTATTTCCTAGTTGGTAAGTTGGGCCATCTGCCTGTAAAGGAATGAAGCTATTTTTCAAGATTGCAATTTAAATTCTTTGCAGGTTTTGCATGAAGTTAAATATATCTTTGAAGATTTCAAGGTGCCCGCTTATTAAAAACTGCCAGGCAAATTGGCGAGTTGAACATTGATGATACTTGATACGGATTCCCAAGGGAACCTAGGTGAATGCATTTCCGGTAGGGTCATTTTCCTACATGCTTCTCATTCTTTTTCCTTTTCCGTTGGGTTTGGTAGAGGTACCAACAACTGAGCAGAATTCAGTGCTCTTGCTGCCCAGCTTTGAAATGCAATTGATCTGGGTATCATTGTGAATAGGTTACAAACACTTGGAGATCCTAATGACTGGTCAAAACGGATTTCAGAGCATGGCTCTTCAGAGATTGATGGATCAGAGTTGTTATTCGGGAAGGAGAATTATTTTTACCCCCTTTAAGCATGTTTTTCATGAACAAAACACTATTGCGGACTAGGAAAACAAAATCTGGAGTGTCCGTTAAACCTGGCCTTTTAATATGTTAGAAGAAAAGGAAAACTTTGCTTCAGACAACCCATTAAATCCTTTTTGTGAGCGGGAAACTGGGTTCCTAATATTTTTACTGTCCTGTTGTTTTGCTCTAAACTGAACTATTGATGTAAAAACAGAGCTGATATAGCCTATAGGTAGTGCATTTTTTACTTGTATATGCTTCTCCTTAGGAGATTCTGATGTGTCCCTGACACTTTCTACATGTAACATTATATTTTCTATCTAAGAAATAAAATATTACGATTTTTCCCAAAATAACAGTATATAAGAAGGCCTCAATGCAATCATAGGCATTTTATTTGATGTATTCAAACATACCTGAAGATTTGTAGGGAAAGAACCATCATTGATCTCAAGCAATAAAAAAGTATGTTTTCCCTTCTCTCTACCAGCATTGACCCATCCTCCCACAACAACCCTCTGTCCAACCAATCCTTGGCCGCCATCAGGGCTCCCTACAATCTTGTTTATGAGAACCCTCTTTGAATATTTCTCCCATTCAACCCCCATCGTGTCTTCCATTTGAGTGGCCAACGATTCCTCCTATGTACCCATTTCAATTTCAATCCCCCCTCCTATTATTCAATAGGATAAAACTAACATGATCTTCTGTCCCTAGAAGAAACAACTTCACAGAGCTTCTACTTATTTTCTTTCCTTTGGTAAAATCATAAGAATTGGATTTAAATATTTCAAAAACGCCTTTGCTTGGCAGTCATGCAGACTACGTGGTTTTTCAAAGCCCTAGAAATACCTGAATTCAATTCTTAATCTACTCATCTGAACCGATATCCAATTCTTCGTGTTACTTCCTTAGAGTCAATCTCAGAGGGATACAATCTAGTGGACATAGAAACCTCCTATCCTTAAAATATATGGGTTGTTAGTGCCCACTTACTAATTCACTTCTTGGCTTTCCTTTGGAAAAAAATTCACTTCTTGGCATTGAAGCAAATGGAGAAATCATCATTTTTTTAATTGTTTAATTGGAACGAAATGCTCAAAGATCACCTTTAAGACCCCCACACTTTCTGGAAAGAGTAGGATTTAGGACTTATGAAACCCTTGTGTTGTACGAAGACGTCGAGGCTCTCCAAGTAGGGTTTACAAGCATGTGGTGGGTACACATTAGAAGATTCCCCAATTAGGGTTTAGAAGCATGTATGTGGCGAGAGTCCACATTCACTATGAAATCCCTTACTATATAGAATTCATTTATATAAAAGTATTCAAAGATTAAGAGATAATCAAAATATGCAAATATTAAGAGATAATCAATTAATATTGTGTTTGAGTAAGAGGTAATCAATTAATATTGTCCTTGAGTTTTAATTGAATAGTTCATGAGTCACAATACTTGTTAGGTTTTGCAAATGGATAACAAGCTGAGTGGGCTTAACTACGAGAAAAAATTGCATGGTCAAGCGGCTTTTAACCACAAGAATCTTTGTTGGGTGACTTTCTCTAGAAGTATCAGTTATTGAGGTGCAAGCCCCAAAGATGATTATTTATATTGCTATGTTATTCACCTTTCTAGTTTCAATCCCACTTCTTCACCCCCATGATCATCATTTGACAGAATGAGTGCTAGTTGGACTATTCAAAATCATGAGAAATTGGTCAACTGTGACTAATGTTGATGGGATATAAGTACTGGATCATTGACTTACTCTACACAAATAATCTAAAAAATTATATCTCATATGTTGGATTATGAAAACCCCTTGATGCTTAAATAAAAGAATCAAGGGAACCCTAACTTAATAGTTCATAAGGCATGATACTTGAAGGTGCCTTTTTTCGACGACAAAGTGCCTTGATGGGGAAAGGAATGTAATTTACGACAAGCTAAATGGAGTGACACTAACTTTAGGACATGACAATTCCAAAAGGGAAAGACAAAAAATATCAACTAATAGTCGACTCAACCACATGTACAAGAACTCATCTATCACTTGATAAACTATATGAAATACATGTCGATGTATTATCTAGATATCAACTCAGCACACCCAAGGCACTAGTTAGTAGAGAAACCCCTAAATGAGCATCTCAATGATTCTCCTATCATCTAACACAATAGGCATCAGGATGGACTCAAATAAATGATCCCTTAGAAAACATGTATTGAAAAATAATCCAAGTTGTGTACTATTAATGTTACAATTTACTAAATTTTAACACTGTAGATGGATTGAATCCATATGCAGTGTTAAAATTTAGTAAATTGTACAAATTGATTATCAAAATTATAATTTTGAATTGCCAGAATGACACAACAAAAAATGACCACATAAATGACCAATTGTTATGTGGTCATTTTTAGTTTAGTTCTTATCTCGTGACCAAATTGGTCATTTATCTTGGTCATTTTTAGTTTAGTTCTTATCCCGTGACCAAATTGGTCATTTAGCTTGGCCATTTTTAGTTAGTTCACTTAAAATTTCTCAATTTCGGTCATTTATGCTTTGAAAAAGTTGTGGTCACCAATTGTTTTGGTCACTTGGTCACTTATATCTCATTTTGTACTAGTGGATAGTCCTACTTCGCTAGGCCCTTAGTGATCAAAAGTGAAGAAAATTCTAAGTTTCAAGTGCAGTTGAAATTAGACACTAAGAATGATAGAATAAAGAGTCCACATACAATTTTGGTGAAATACAAAGTTTCATGAAATGTGAACTGTGCAGTGCACGAAGGAAGTTGGATGTGAGGTGCACGTTGGAAGTGCATTTGCAAAGTGTACACCGAAAGATGCGATATGAAGAACCAAGAAGAAGCGCAGCTGTGAAGTTAAATATGAAGGATCACAAGTACGAAGAGGAACCACGCAAAAATATTGTGTCGGAGCCATGAGCGCAGTTCGAAGAAACTAGCCGTTAAAATGTTGATTGGAAAATTAGTCATTATACAATGTTTTTTCTGATGCTCGCTTGTGCATTTAACACAAATTTAGCCATTATGATGCATTCAATGAATGAAAGGACCAAGATCCTCAGTTAATTTAGCCAATGGTCATGACATTTAATGTTCATATATCTATTTATGGACGTGGATCAAGCCCAACTATGCCTACAAATACCGCTAAGACCAGACTCGCGGGTTTTACTGTAAGTTTCCATTTTTCCCGCAAAGAACAGTTTCAGTGTTTAATAGTGAGTGACATGCAATCTCCAGGGAATAGAGAGCAATTTCCATGAGAATGTATGAGCAATCCTCAGCCGAGCAGGCTGTGAGGGACTTTAAACACTCTGGCTTTGAGGGGTTGATGAAAACGCCCGTTAAAAAGTCTGTTTCGGAGAAAGGTTCCACGTCAATAAGATCACCACAAAACACAACCAATATGCAGCGAAGGGATAAGCGACCCCTTCAAAAACCTGAGAAGCTGAAGGCACCAAGAAAATAAAAGCCTGGACCGCCATTGCTACCAGGGGACAACCCCATTTACCTAACACATGTATATATCCCACCAAGAAAGCTCGACACACGAACAGTTACCCTGTTCAAGAATGCGCAATATGACATTCTGGTACAACCAATTTTCGGTGACGTGGAAATCCAAGGGAACCTACTCGCCAAAGTAGATGATGTGAGTTCGTAGGTCACTATATCCTAGAAGCAAAAGACCCAAGAGAGCCAAAGTTTCCTCATTTTCAAGATGACCAGTACATGTGTCGAAGGGAGGATGCAAAATGTTGAGATATTGTAACTTCAAAGAATACTATATTTGTACTTTATTATTTCGGAGATGTTTCATTCCTTCGTGAAGATCTTATTCTATATCTGGAGATGTTTATTCCTCCGTCGGAATGTGGTAACTTGGGTTATTAGACTTCCCTAGTGGGGGTCGGCCCTGTATGTGTCATGTGGGTCAAAGGGTTATTAGACCACCCTAGAGGGGTCGGCCCAATCAGTTGTAGTGGGGTATTTAACCCATTGGTTAAATACGAGCCTACGTGTACTTGTGTAAAAGATATGTCAGAGTAGTGTATAAATAGAGGAGGTGTGTTCCTCATTTGACACACACTCACTTGAGAGAGAGGCGCACTTGTGGAGGAGAGGTCTGCTATGGTGGAGGAGGAGATCATGTCTTTGGTTTGCATCTTTGTATATTGCTGGTCATCTATATTGAGGAAGCTTTACTGGGTTTTCTACCCCACGAGGGTTTCCCAGGATAAATCTGTGTCTCTTGTGTTTATGCTATGCTTGTTGTTTCTTCAGTGATCCTGTATATGCTATTATTGTGAAATGGAATGTAATGCTTCTATTTTCTGTCTTAGCATATTAAATCTTAACATGGTATCAGAGCTAACCTGAAGGAAGGCAAGGTATGGCACTTACGACACTTGCTTTACTTACGACAATTTGAAGGTTAGGGTTTTACATAGCAAAAACCAGTCATCGTGGAACTTTTGCTATAACTCCATTTCTGCGAAGTTTCAGGGTCTGAAAAGTTTACAGGTCGAAGATAACATCCCCAGGTACCTTGTGTCCAAAGGGAACCCTCAGATTCGTTGTACTTTATGAGTTATGATCAGTACAAGTTAGGGTTTCGGCCTCTTCCAGATCTCAGTCAAAATCAGGTAACCTTGGAAAAAAGGTCATAACTTGGGCTAGGAAGCTCCAAATGAAATTTTGTCAAAAAGTGACAGGTAGTACACAGACTGTACTATCTCAAAAAACTTTTTTAGAGGCCGAAGGTGAACCAGTGACACGTGGCACATCGTACAAGTTCGCTCTCCTGTTTGATCCCATAAACAGGTCACGTTGCGACACTTGGCATAACTCTCTCTCAGAGAGTCGAATTGAGATCAAACCTATCAGGATAGAAATATAACAGGGCAAGCTATCTCAAGAAAAGTTTTCAGAGGCCGAAGTTCAAACAGTGACACGTGGCATTCCGTACAAGTTCGCTCTCCTGTTTTATCCCATAAACAGGTCACGTTGCGACACTTGGCATAACTCTCTCTTAGAAAATCCAATTGAGGTCAGACCTATCAGGATGGAAAGATGACAAGTCAGGCTACTGCAAAAAAAGCTTTCAGACCCTGTGGAGCAAAAATTTCAGAGTTATAGCAGAAACAATCAGGTGCATATTTCTGTCAAAACAGAATTATTTTTGGAGCACCTTTATTCATGGCTTCCGGAATTTAGGGTTTTGGAGAAAGTTAGAATTTTTGGAATCGGAGTCCATGGCTGAATGCTACTCAGGAAAATCAAAATTTAGAGACCAAGATCGAATTTTTTGGTTGGGTAGAAGACCGGGCTTGATCAAACCCTAGTTCGGGATTTTGATCAGAAAGATGGAAAATTAGGGCTTCAACAAAAGTTGAAATTTTTGAAGTCTGTAACCACGACTGGAAGCTCCTCAGAAAAATAAGAGTTTAGAGCCTTGGATCGAACCTTTTGATTGGATAGAAGGGTGGGATTCATCAAACCCTAGTTCGGGTTCCTGTCCAGAAGATCCAAGAGTTTCGAAGGCAATTTTGAGGGGTCAAATTTTGGAGATTTCAAAAGTGAAGTTTGCTAGTTTGATCAGCTCAGCAAGACACATCCTTCCATCCATTCAGAAGCATGAATGTCAAAGATTGAATTTTTAGGGTTTCTCTAGCAAGCCCTAATCAAGCTCCAAATCAAGTTTCAGGGGGAGTTGAGGCTAAGGCCTTACATAAGAAGACTACAAGAAGTCTCGACAGGTATGACTTAAGGAGGTTCATGTATGTCTTGAAATATGATTCTTGATTAAGTTCATAATGTGTTTGTCTTCATATTATTTATTAGTACAATCTTGATTATTGTTAGAATTGTCTTATCACCCTAGTAACAGTATGAATGCATGTGAATGATCGAAGACATTCATCGATTAGGGCTATATGATTGTACTAATGCATTATGGTGTTGTGTGAGGTTGATGTTGTCTGCTAACACGATACAGGTACATCACAAAAGACAAATCAAGTTCCATGACCATGACAACATGAAGACAAAGACTCATCCATAATATTTGTTCTACTTACGAGGTATGTATGACTTTGTTATATTATGCTTAACCTATGAGACATGCAAGTTCTAGCTCAGGATCTCTAAATCATTGAAGAGATTGTTTAGGTATGTTGTACATAACTAATCCAGATATGTTTTCTTATAGAATCTTACCTTGTGTTAGGATCCCTTATATAAGTATACTTGGTATGATTGGTTATGCTTATTCATAAAGTTAGTAATCAAGGGTTTATGCATATTATGTCTCTTGTCTTGATGATTTAATTAACCAGAAGAGTACTATGATCAAACAAGAATATGCATGAGTAAAAGAAGACTTCCTTGAAACCCTGAATACTAATGATCATGACTATACATATTCAAGATTATTTAGAATTAGAATGTTTGGAGAATATACTAATGAACGTATGTTTGTGTATGAGATCATGAGGATGACACTAGTGCACACTTGAGCATGCACAGTGGTACAGAATGAATACAAGTTCAAAAGACATAAAGAAGATCAAGCGGGAGGCAACCACACAAACATAAAAGATAAGTATTTGAGTTGTTATTTGAAATAGTAAATGATATTGCTTGTATGCATGTTTGTATTCCTAGAATATATCATGCTGAGTGTAAACATTCATAGAGCATTGAACAGTATACTACTAATATGCATATGATTGGTAAGTTGGACAAACATTCCGTTGTTGCTTGTCTAGAATGAAACCTCTTTGCTGACAGGCTGAGAGCTGTGCACACTCTCGATAGTATGTTCTGGTAGAGATGGAAGGCATCTAGATAGCCATTGTATGCATACAAGATATGGGAAAGTGTTGTGCCAAAGTATTGGTCAAAATAGTTGCATAACTATGTAAATGATATCTGTATGCATAATAGGTTATCATGTCAATATGATTTGATGATTATGAAGTATTACTAATCATGTACCTAATTTTGATTTGTAGGAAAGATCATGATGAATGATGAACACTGAACAAGCGATGGATGTTAAACAAAAAAAAAGATTTTCAAATCAAACACACTATAGAAGGCTTGTGGCTAGAAGATTCTCGTAGAAAGAAGAAGAGAATCATGATGAGATGTTTGCTCCAAGTGGCTAGATAAGACCATTCTCTTAATGGTGTAATTAAAGAAGAAGTGTGAATCAGGTTCTGTATGGGTTCCCAGGATCAATAGTAATTGATGAGAATACATGTGAGGATTGCATCATCCTTGAACACTTCTTCTGAAGAGAGCCATAGATGTATGCCTTCGAAAATGAAGTCCTTGGTGGACATGAGAGGATTGGATCATCCCTGGACTTCAGTCCGAAAGAAGAGCTGTAGACGTATGTCTTTGAGAATGAAGTTCTTGGTGAACATGTGAGGGGATTGGATCATCCCTGGACTTCAGTCCGAAAGAAGAGCCGTAGACGTATGTCTTCGAGAATGAAGTTCTTGGTGAACATGTGAGGGGATTGGATCATCCCTGGACTTCAGTCTGAAAGAAGAGCCGTAGACGTATGTCTTCGTGAATGAAGTTCTTGGTGAACATGTCAGGGGATTGGATCATCCCTGGACTTCAGTCCGAAAGAAGAGCCGTAGACGTATGTCTTCGTGAATGAAGTTCTTGGTGAACATGTGAGTGTAAAATTAGTCACAGCAGATCTAATGAACAAGTAAATCAATCACAACAGATGAACATAGAAAATATGGTGCAAAACTGTGCAAAACATGCAGCAGTGCTCTCTATCCCAGAAAGGGTGAATGAATTACAATACAATCCAATGTCAGTCAATGAGAAATTCGAATTGACTAAGTAGGCCATTCGAATCACTGAATGGAGTAGCTTGACTCTGTCTAGGAGTCCTCATAAATCATCGGTGGTACTCATCAATCACAACAACCAGTCATCCAGGTGTCAATCTGAGTCTAACTGAGCATAATAAATGTAACTGAAGTGTGTAGCACTGATATAGGATCTGGAGGCTCAGTGGGGGCGCATGGGAGGCTAACTGGAGTCAGAACAAGTCACCTAATCAAACTGGAGGTCCAACGGAAGTGATACAGTCAGTCGGGAGTGAAACTAGCCTCAAATCAGGGAGAATCGGAGCTAACTGAATGTAACTGAAGTAGAACTGCAGTGGTAGGTGAACAAGTGCGCCCTTCTCTGGCAGTAGGTGAGAAGTGGGCGCCTTTCAGCTTAGGAGGGCTAAAACTCTGTGGTAGGTGGCTCCCAGGTGCTAGAATGAAGTGGATAAGGTGCTGGAGGCATCAAACTGGTGACTGGGCTGCATGCCAGTGCATGCAGGTGCATGCAAACCCTAGATTCTGCATGCAAACCCTAATTTGCATGCAAGATCCTGAAAAAGATGATGTGGATATCCGAACAGCCCCCCTCAAGCTAGACTATGATGTGCGAAAAATAATGTAGGGCCCTGGTAACTAAGACCAAAGGTCACCCCAATACAAATAATAATCCAAACTAATAACAGTAAATAAACCGAGGAAATGGGGAAAACCTCATGGGAAAAATACCCCCCCTCAAAATGAACTGTAACACACCAAAAGATTTAACTGCTCCAAACTCAAATAGATATGTCTGGAGGTATCTTAGTCTTGGGAGTAAATGGATTATGCTCCAAAAACATGTGCTTGAATTCTCCATCAGTGGATGCAAGCGAATGTGGAGACTTTATGAACTTGCTCTTCATACCGAAAATGGTGAGAACAAATCTGAAAATATGAGGATGATCCTGGAACCTATGATTCGAACCAAGTGAGGTAGGAATAGCTCCAATTGGATCAAATAGATCTTGAAACTTGAACTTCTTATCAATAGAAGTTAAATCAGCTCCAAAAATAGATGAATGGTTTCTTGAGATCTCCTTTGAACCAACAAGGGTGAGATCAAAACCAAAATCAGCAAAAAGTGCATGAGAATTGAACTCAAGCGAATGGTAGTGCTCTTCATCTTCATTAAAAATATGAGAAACTTTGCAAATGATAGAACATAAGTCTATAGAAGGCATGCAATCAAGGAGGGCGAATGCTTCACCTCCAAAATCAGTTTTTACCTCCAAAACATCAAGTAGATCATTATTCTGCATGCCGACAAACTCATGTGAAGGAGAGGATTCAAGAACCTCTTCGGAATCTAGAGTATGAGCTGATTTATCTTGCTAAGAATTCGAAATAGAATACTTTGAAAGAATGATTTTTGAATCTACAGTTTCTTCTTCATCTTGAACAATTGTTGAGGCCAAGACATGATCGGAAAGAACACATAAGGAGATCTCACTGGGCTTGTTCTCCAAAAGGCTAGCATGATCCTCTTCTTCCTGCTTTCCAAATTCTCTTTCAAGTTGGACCCATAGATCACTTGGATTTTCAGCAGCCTTACTGAGGTAGCGCATACAAGGAGACATAGCAAGACATATTGCTCCAAAATCTCTGTCGCAATCATTGAGCCAATCATTCTCCTCTTCATCGGAATCAAAAACTCTTGTATTACCAATGCACATATCAAAAAGACATTGTCTCTTCAAGAATGCAATTATCTTTGGTTTCCATTCATCATAGTTGAATGGAGTAAGAATATTTTGTGAAGAATAAGTCTCCATCCTTGCATTAGCGAATGCACATGGAGGAAGTAAGAAACCTGCAAATCACACACAAACAAACACTATGTTTTCAGCCTTGCATGCACATGAGCGAATGCACATGAGATTTTGCATGCCGCTGTTGATATATAATGGTGAGCAATTCACTCAATCTTCATGTAGAACACCTGCAGAAAAGAGATCTTGTCCCTGCCATGGCTCTGATACCATGTAAAATTAGTCACAACAGATCTAATGAACAAGTAAATCAATCACAACAGATGAACATAGAAAATATGGTGCAAAACTGTGCAAAACATGCAGCAGTGCTCTCTATCCCAGAAAGGGTGAATGAATTACAATACAATCCAATGTCAGTCAATGAGAAATTCGAATTGACTAAGTAGGCCATTCGAATCACTGAATGGAGTAGCTTGACTCTGTCTAGGAGTCCTCATAAATCATCGGTGGTACTCATCAATCACAACAACCAGTCATCCAGGTGTCAATCTGAGTCTAACTGAGCATAATAAATGTAACTGAAGTGTGTAGCACTGATATAGGATCTGGAGGCTCAGTGGGGGCGCATGGGAGGCTAACTGGAGTCAGAACAAGTCACCTAATCAAACTGGAGGTCCAACGGAAGTGATACAGTCAGTCGGGAGTGAAACTAGCCTCAAATCAGGGAGAATCGGAGCTAACTGAATGTAACTGAAGTGGAACTGCAGTGGTAGGTGAACAAGTGCGCCCTTCTCTGGCAGTAGGTGAGAAGTGGGCGCCTTTCAGCTTAGGAGGGCTAAAACTCTGTGGTAGGTGGCTCCCAGGTGCTAGAATGAAGTGGATAAGGTGCTGGAGGCATCAAACTGGTGACTGGGCTACATGCCAGTGCATGCAGGTGCATGCAAACCCTAGATTCTGCATGCAAACCCTAATTTGCATGCAAGATCCTGAAAAAGATGATGTGGATATCCGAACAGTGAGGGGATTGGATCATCCCTGGACTTCAGTCCGAAAGAAGAGACATAGATGTATGTCTTCGAGAATGAAGTCCTTGGTGGATGGTTGAGGATTAAGTCATCCTTGGATGTAGTCCTAAATGTACGGTGGAGGATTAAATCATCCTTGGACAGTAAATCCAGTAATTCCGAAAGGAAGGATAGTCCTAAATGAATTGAGTGGATTAAATCATCCTTGGACAGTAAATCCAGTAATTCCGAAAGGAAGGATAATCCTAAATGAATTGAGTGGATTAAATCATCCTTGGACAGTAAATCCAGTAATTCCGAAAGGAAGGATAGTCCTAAATGAATTGAGTGGATTAAATCATCCTTGGACAGTAAATCCGGTAATTCCGAAAGGAAGGATAGTCCTAAATGAATTGAATGGATTAAATCATCCTTGGACAGTAAATCTAGTAATTCCGAAAGGAAGGATAGTCCTAAATGAATTGAGTGGATTAAATCATCCTTGGACAGTAAATCCAGTAATTCTGAAAGGAAGGATAGTCCTAAATGAATTGAATGGATTAAATCATCCTTGGACAGTAAATCCAGTAATTCTGAAAGGAAGGATAGTCCTAAATGAATTGAATGGATTAAATCATCCTTAGACAGTAAATCTAGTAATTCCGAAAGGAAGGATAGTCCTAAATGAATTGAGTGGATTAAATCATCCTTGGACAGTAAATCCAGTAATTCTTAAAGGAAGGATAGTCCTAAATGAATTGAATGGATTAAATCATCCTTGGACAGTAAATCCAGTAATTCGAAAGGAAGGATAGTCCTAAATGAGATTGAGTGGACTAATCATCCTGTAAATAGATTGGGATTGCCTCGTCCCTAGACATGGTGAGATGTCTTAAAGTGATAAGGACTAATCATCCTGTAAATAGATTGGGATTGCCTCATCCCTAGACATGGTGAGATGTCTTAAAGTGATAAGGACTAATCATCCTGTAAATAGATTGGGATTGCCTCGTCCCTAGACATGGTGAGATGTCTTAAAGTGATAAGGACTAATCATCCTGTAAATAGATTGGGATTGCCTCGTCCCTAGACATGGTGAGATGTATTAAAGTGATAAGGACTAATCATGTTGTAAATAGATTGGGATTGCCTCGTCCCTAGACATGGTGAGCTGTCTTAAAGTGATAAGGACTAATCATCCTGTAAATAGATTGGGATTGCCTCGTCCCTAGACATGGTGAGGTGTCTTAAAGTGATAAGGATTGATCATCCTGTAAGTTGATCTCGATTGCATCATCCATAGACATGAGAGTTGTCTTAAACCGAGAGGGACTGATCATCCCGTAAGCGGATTAGGATTGTATCATCCTTGGACCTATGTCCTAAAGTGAGAGGGATTGATCATCCCGTAATTGGATCTTGTGTGTTGCAGGGTATGCTGTTATTGTGTAATCTTGTATTGATGAGGATACTTGTATTGATGATGTGTATACTTGTATTGATGAGGATACTTGTATTGATGATGTGTATACTTGTATTGATGAGGATACTTGTATTGATGATGTGTATACTTGTATTGATGAGGATACTTGTATTAATGATATTTATACTTGTATTGATGATGTTGTTGATCGTGATGATCTAGATGATGATGTTGTTGATCGTGATGATCTAGATGACGATGCTATTGATCGTGATGATCTAGATGACGATGCTGCTGATCGTGATGATCTAGATGACGATGCTGCTGATCGTGATGATCTAGATGACGATGCTGCTGATCTAGATGACGATGCTGATGATCGTGTGATGACGATACTGATGATCGTGTGATGACGATGCTGATGATCGTGTGATGATCGTAATGCTGATGACGATGCTGATGATCGTGTGATGATGATGCTGATGATCGTGAGATGATGATGCTGATGATCGTGAGGATCCAGATGTTGATGTTGCTGTAGTTGTTCGAGTGCTGCAGAAGATAAAGACTCAGTACTGAAGATGTTGATGTTCCAGTATTGAAGATGTTCCAGTAACTGCTTGAGTTACTGATGATGTTGAAAAAGCTTCCAATGATTTATAGATGTATCATGTATGATGTTGATGACTCCTTGCTCGTGCAGATGCTGTTATAATATCCTTCTCGTTAAGGGGGAGTGATGAGATATTGTAACTTCAAAGAATATTATATTTGTACTTTATTATTCCGGAGATGTTTCATTCCTCCGTGAAGATCTTATTCTATATCCGGAGATGTTTATTCTTCCGTCAGAATGTGGTAACTCGGGTTATTAGACTTCCCTAGTGGGGGTCAGCCCTGTATGTGTCATGTGGGTCAAAGGGTTATTAGACCACCTTAAAGGGGTCGACCCAATCAGTTGTAGTGGGGTATTTAACCCATTGGTTAAATACGAGCCTACGTGTACTTGTGTAAAAGATATGTCAGAGTAGTGTATAAATAGAGGAGGTGTGTTCCTCATTTGACACACACTCACTTGAGAGAGAGGCGCACTTGTGGAGGAGAGGTCTGCTATGGTGGAGGAGGAGATCATGTCTTTGGTTTGCATCTTTGTATATTGCTGGTCATCTATATTGAGGAAGCTTTACTGGGTTTTCTACCCCATGAGGGTTTCCCAGGATAAATCTGTGTCTCTTGTGTTTATGCTATGCTTGTTGTTTCTTCAGTGATCCTGTATATGCTATTATTGTGAAATGGAATGTAATGCTTCTATTTTCTGTCTTAGCATATTAAATCTTAACACAAAATTAGGAAAACCTTTGGTCATTTCATAGGACTCAGCTAAGCAGTTGGTGCCCTCCGGCTTGCTGAATATCCTGCGTATACCCCACTTTTAGCGTAGTCCCGAATGTACCCGGTGGTGCGCATTCTGATAGCATGCATGCACCAAGGATTCCTATGGATTCACAGTAAGATTAACATCAATGTTGACCTCATATACAGCATTACTCATCTTAGTAAGCGAGGCGATGATGTTGCAGGGGAGTTCATGGGAAAAACAAAGGATAAAGAGCTTGTAAAGGAAATGAAAGATGATTACAAAATAGTAAAGGGGAAATGAGGTTTTATCACAGATGGAATTGAAGACAAAGCCATGGAGTTCACTGTCCAGCTGCTCGCAGGAAGGATTTTGCAGAAGTGTAGACCGACAGAAGTGCGCCCGGAGTAGTTCTTCTCGCTGCGAAGGCCACAGATGGGCACCCATACAATTGGGCTAGTTAGCTGTTCAATGAATTTTTGGAAGATGTCCGCGAAACCTAGGAGATGGGAAATGCATTCCACTACACATGGATGATGATATTGATTGCTTTGATAGGATAGAAGGAAGCACTATATCAGCACAACCTTCCAATGATAATGGGAGATTTCCAAGCCGCGAAGTATGCCAATATGTGGAAAAACCCGTAGCTGGACTGCAAACATGTAAATAATGAGCAATTCCAAACTTACTTTGGAAAATTGTGGGATGTAATATTATGCACTCCATGCATTTCAAAAGATACAGCAACAATGTTTCTTCCGAAGATGTTATTTAAGGCTGATTTGCACTCTGTTTACATTTAGCCAAAGGCCAAAAAGTAAAACCCAGTATGGTTCCCTATGGATTACAAGTTAGATGAGCCAAGGATTGAGCTAGTCATAGAAGACTAGCCACCAGAGTGGAAGGTAGATGTGCCCCTAGAAATACACAACACATCAGAAGAAATCTCACAAAAACCTACACAAGTTGTTGAGGAGATATAAATAGACACCACTGAAGTGCAGAAAGGCAAGAAGAGAAAGGATCCTGAAGGTGCGGGGCCAAAAAAAGGACCAAGGAACAAGATGAAGGTAACCAAGACCAACCCAAAAGCATAGTTGCACGAAGACGACTACGACTGCATTGCTCTGTGTGTAAACGAGTATCTAGAGGGAGAGATCACTACAAAATATAGTAAGAACGAAGAGGCGCAAGTGCAGTTGAACAAGAACCTCTTAGAGCTCAAGCTTATGGTTGCGAGGATAGAACAAGTCCAGCAGGACTTCGTTCGAGAATCTGATTCAGAAGGTAAGATAGGGGAATCTAGTAAATGAAGGATAAGGCCACCGACCATGATAATGAAGCCCCACCTAGTCAGAATGCATCTAGTCAACATCGTTTTCCCGAACGAGGAGATGGATGAAGGTGTGAAGCAGGTAGAGCACCTTGACCTTAACATTGGCATGCTACCTCCTGAGGGGTTGCACGATCTGCATCTGTAGGTTGTCGAGGAGATAAGAGATAGAGGAATCATCCCTTACAACCAGAATGTACACCTAGAGGAGAGATACAAACAACTAGCAGAGGAATGTGTGCTAAAGACCATAGAACTAACCAAGGCATAGGGAAAACGAAGAAGGATGGAAAAGACAGTTGCTACTATCTGTGTATAGATACTTGAATGCGAAGTGTAGTCGAAGATAGAAGATATGATAGTACATATTGGCAAGGTAGTAAGCGATCTAAAAGAAGAGATGGCGGATATGGAGATCACCCATAAGGAAGAGGTTGCTAACCTCGCAACCCAACAACTACTTACTACACCACACGATATGGGAGAAGGAAGAGTAGTAGTACGAAAATATTCAACAAAGACTATTTGTGCCGAAATAGCAAAGTGTCAAGATTTGTTGGAAGAGGATACGAAGGTATGGGCTACGCTGTAGGAGGATCCTGCCCTACAATAGATTCAGGATGACTTGCATCAACACTAGGTAGAGTTGGACGCTGTGAATGCTGCCATGAAGACCTTGACACTTAGGGAGAAAATCAAAAAGTTTGCGCAAGTCAAGAACTTAACAAAAGAACTGAAAGTTTTGAGGGATAAGGAGAGTGTGACATCAATGATACTACAACTAGTGCAAGTAGAGGCGCTTGCCCTCACTGATGAAATCATGGAAAAAATCCAGGAACTCCGCACCACGGTTAAGATAGTCTAGGAGTTTTTTTAGGAAGAAGTATTTGAGGACATGTTGGAGACTGTTAAGGACTTATAGCAAGAAAAAAGGAAGCAATTGCGAAGCTGAGTGCAACTCTTCAGGGCTTCACTGAAAAATTGAGCCCTCCAGAGGAAAAAGAGCAAGAGCTAAGTGGATCAGAGACGATCCACAAGTAATTGTTAGGGGCCTATTGGGCATGGCCCAAGTTGTAACAATTTTGATGAAGCATAGTTTTGGAAGTACCGTAGTTCGAACTATGAAGTTCAAGTGGCACAGTTTTTCAATAGCGCAGTTCGGATTGTGAAGTCCAATTGTCGCAGTGGGGAATGCGAAGTATAAGAACAACACAGTTTTGCGGATGAGTAGCGCCAGTGCGGTAGGTAATTTTGGGCAAAGAATATAAGAAAAGGTCGATCAGATGAAAACGACATGTTTTGGGTAAGTGACTCCATGATTCCCGAGAGTTGGGTAAGGAGCAGAGAGGAAGCGGTTGAAAGCGACTTGGCAGTTAGAGAAGCAAAATCCGTTAGAAGAAAAGCCATGGGTTGACAGTGACAGAAAAGACAGAGGGGCGAAAAGTGACACGCCACTATATAGTTAGAGCCATTCTAGGAGGACTGCGGCTATTAGAAGGGCGTCAGAACCAGGAGTGGTCCAGCAAAGTGGCCAGAGGCGAGTGGAGTAGTTGTCGAATACAACAGGCCAAGTTGGTGGGGTAACCACACAATGTTTTGTTACTCTAAGGTTTTTGGTCCATATGCATTGTAAATACGTGACCTAAGGGAACAATCTATAAAAGGGGCATTTTTGTAAGGGAAAGGGTTGATTTTTGGGGGATCTCTAAGTTGTTTTGTTGATCTCTATTGAGAGACTAAGCACTGAAAAGAGGCTTTGCAGCTATGTGTGCAAAGACCTATTGTAGAGAGAAGAGCATGCAGCTGAGTGCATAGTCTAGAACTATTGAACCCTTCCCATTAATATAATCAACAATTCCTATGGACGTAGCTCCCATCCGAGGGGTGAACACCGTAAATATAGTGTTGTGTGATTGAATATGTGTGTTTGATTTTGTTTATGGTTAAGTTCATGCTTATAGTTGTGTGTATCTTCTTGTTTATATGTATTTTCCACATGAATGATTGCTGAGAATAATATGTTAAGTCTCGAACATATATGCTTGAATGTTGATTCTGCAAGTAATTCTGAATATGATGAATGCATGAGTTATTTGGGTAACACTAGTCAGTGAAGTCTATGTTAAGTGCAATCCCTTGAAAGCGTAGCACTGGAAGTGCATGGTTGCATTTCATTTCACCGTATTGTACGAGTTTTTGAAGTGCAAAGCCCCGTATGTTGAAATCATAATTACACTAAGTCAGCAAAGGCTTAAGGTGTGTGGTTGTTAATAAGTAGCACATCCTGGAGTTGTGCTGTCCTATTGTTTAAGTGGTCATTTCGAAGCACACAGTCCCAGTGTGCACTATAGTATAAGTGATAGATACGAAGTAGGTGAAACTTCATGCAATCCCCCATTCTGTTAATCACACATCACTTGATTGCATAAACTTGATCCTGTAATCCCCCATAAACTTTGCCTTGGGTGAGACCTCAACGTTTTCGTAGGTTGTTGCCGAAAGGGCTAGTGAAGAAGGGTTTTGTTGGACCACAACTGCGCAGAAGCTGGGTCAATATAAGAAATTTAAAGAATAAGGTTATTGAAGCCCAACATTCCCCTCAAATCCTGACTCCCAAATTTTGTGGGGCCCCACATCGGTAGTCTAATTCACCTGTTTAATTTCATATTTTACCACACGCCCCAAATATTTTGAAATTTGTGCTGATCAATGAAGTTAATTTTTGATTCAAACTTAACCGTCGATCTTACCAACCCACTACTGCAATCAATTCATAATTAACTATAACTTAATTCAATCTCTACTTCATCAAAATTTCAATTTTCGGCCATTATAACACAATAGCTTATTACTCAAGCATACTATTCCTTCTGCATTCGGAAATCAATCTATACTAAATTTACTTGATTTTCTCTTTGATTTCATAGGTATGGTGTTTGGTATGAAAATTTTGATAAGTTTTCTTCATTTTCCAGTTACTTATGTTAGTTTCGATGCATGTAGGGGAATTTTTCTCAATATGGCCAAAAGGACAAGGTCCAAAGGTGAAATGGAGGAACTGAAGTTCAAAGACCCCAATTTTTTGTTTTATTCATATACTAACGCTAGAGTTTCCGATACTTTGTGCTTATACTGGTCCAAAATTTACAACATATTTGACATGATTTTTCATAATTTAAGGAGGACGCTCTAATCTACGAAAAAATCAGTAGCTCTCAGCTACATGCAATTGATGTGCATCCTCCTGTGATGCCATTCACAGACTTGGTGAAGTGGATGATCAACAATGGTGATATCTCAATGAGTACCTTCAGGGATCGGAACCATGTTGTCTATGCTTCATTTAAGAGGAACATTTTTGCAAGGATATATGGCCTTAAGACCCCTAAGTTGTTGCTTATGCAATATGTTATCAGGGCATTTGAGACCAAGTATGGACCTCATTCTCTTGAAGTCCTGGATGGCTAATGTTGATTTATATGTAACTTCGGAATGTATTTCACATATATGCATATTGTATTCCTATAGAGATGTTATTATTCCTCTATACGGAAGTGTCGTCATTTATATTGTAAGTGTCGTAACTTATACTTGATGGGTTATTAGACCACCTTGTTGGGGTCGGCCCTATATAAGTCATGTGGTTCAAAGGGTTATTAGACCACCCTAGTGGGGGTCGTCCCAGTCAGAATTATGTTAAGTGGTTAAGCTGAGGCCGACCTAGTTGAGTAAAGGTCAAGTCAAGTTAGTGTATAAATAGAGAGTGTGTCTCTCTCATTTTACACATTCTATTCTCTCACTCACACTTTGGAGAGTGGCGCACTTGTGGAGGAGGAGGCTCTGCTGCTAGGAGAAGAATATCTCTTGTATTCTGGTTATATCATTGCTCTATCTATCTCTGAGGAAGTTATTGGGGTTTTTCACCTTTATGGTTTTCCCCAAGTAAACTCTGTGTCTCTTGTGTGCTTGCATTATTGTGTCCATGATTGATATGCTGTAGATTTGTTGTACATGCTGCTCTCTCAGTTAAGATCCTAGATCAGATTGAAGTAAATTCTGAAAATTTAACATGGTATTAGAGCTAGCCTGAAAGAAGGCATGATATGGCATGTATGACACTTGTTGCACTTACGATGCTAGGGCTTGATATAGCAAAAACTAGTCATCGTAGCACTTTCGCTATTAATCCGTTTTCGCAAAGTTTTCGGATCTGAAAATTTTACAGGGAGAAGATTCGATCCCCATGTACCTTGTGTCCAAACTAAAACCTCTAATTCGTTGTACTTTGTGGTTTATGATCTGTACAATATAGGGTTTCTGCCTTTTCCAGATCTGAGTCAAAATCAGGTGACCTTGGGAAAAAGGTCATAACTTGGGATAGGAAGATCCAAATGAAATTTCGTAAAATGTGACAGGTAGCACACAAACTGTACTATCACAAGAAACATTTTCACAGGCCAAAGTTGAACCAGTGACACCTGGCACACCGTACAAGTTCGCTATTCTATATTATCCCATAAACCGGTCACGTTGCGACATGTGGCATAACTCTCTCTCAGAGAATCCAATTGAGCTCAGACATATAGGAATGGAAATATAACAGGTTGGGATATCTCAAGAAAATGTTTTAGACCTTGTGGATCGAAAAGTTAGTAGTTACATCAGAAATAATCAGGTACATATTTCTGTTAAAACAGAATTATTTTTTAGTACCTTCATTCATGGCTTCCGAAATTTGGCTTTCGGAATTTAGGGCTTCAGAGAAAGTTGGAATTTTTGGAATCGGAGACGACGGCTGGATGCTACTCATCAAAATCGAAATTTAGAGACCAAGATCAGATTTTTTGGTTGGGCAGAAGGTCAGGCTTGATCAAACCCCAATTCAGGACTTTGATCGGAAAGATGGAAAATTAGGGCTTCTGCAAAAATTTTAATTTTGGAAATCTGTGACCACGACTAGAAGCTCCTTGGAAAAATCGAATCTTAGAGTTTTGAATCAAATATTTTGGTTGGGTGAAGCTCTGGGAAATTCAAACCCTAATTCAGGGTCCTCCCTAGTAAATCCGGAAATCTAAAAGGCAATTTCGAGGGGTGAAACTTTGCAGTTTTCAAATTCTGAATATACCAACTTGATCAGCTCATCAAGGCACATATTTCTATCCTTTCGAAAGTTTGAATTTTTGGGGTTTCTTTGACAAACCCTAATCCAGCTCCAGGACCAGTTCTTACCAATCAAGTGGATTGGCTTAATCCTAGAAGAAGATGGATTGGTCACCTGCATAAGTGAAGAAGTTCATGTCTCAGAGGGAGATGAGGCTAAGGCCTTCCATAAGAAGATTACAAGCAATCTTGACAGGTATAGCTTACAGGTATGTTTCATGGTTAAGTTTATCATATGTTTGTCTTCATATCATTACAGTACAATCTTGATTAATTACTGGACTTGTCATATCACCTTAATAGAAGATATTCATTGATTAATGTTTTGACACTTATGATTGTACTAATGCATTGTGATGTTGTATGAGGTTTATGTTGTTTGATAACACAAAAGGTACACCAAGAAATTCAAATCATGTTCTACTTCAAGAACATATGCTCATGGTGACATGAAGACAAAGATTCATCCATTGTCATGGATCACATAGAAGATCTACTTTCGAGGTATGTATAACTTGGTTCTACAATGGTTAACTTATGAGACATGCAGGTTACTAGCACAAGTCACTAAAGAGAACCAGAAGACATTATGCGGGTATGTTAGACATAACTAGCTAGCATGCTAATCCAAGTATGCTTTTCCTATATCAAGCTAGAATCCTACCTTGTGTTAGGATCTTATACTGTTGTGTTGTTGATAATGATTATTCATGAAGTCATAGGTTTGAATAATCATGGTTGTATGCATATTATGTTTCTTACCATAATTGATGATATGAATAACCAGAAGAATCATGAAGGTATAGGTTTGAATAATCATGGGTTTTATGCATATTATATCTCTTATCTTGATTGATGATTCAACTAACCTGAAGAGTCCTACAATCAAATAAGATTATGTATGAGACCTCAAGGATAACACAATGATGTACTAATAAGCATTCATAGTGATTAAGGATGGATGTAAGTTCAAGGACAGGTAATCCAGGAAGCAAAGATCAAGAGGGAGCACACTCGAGTTGTTCCTGCAAGAAAGCAAAGGAGCACACTTCAGTAGTTTCTACAAGGATGCAGATATTCAGCGGGAGTTGACCACTTCTCACAATCCACATAAGAATAGAGTTGCAAAAAAGAAGCAAAGACTGAGAGGGAGTCAACCCAACAAACAAACAAAGATAAGTATTTGAATTGTCATTGCTTGTATATTTTATTGTTTAAATAATATTGTTCAATAATGTATATACTGATGTTCCTAGAATTAGGTTGTGTATTATGCATATTAGAATAGTTGCATTGATGAACAATATACTACTAATATGCATGGGTAAGTGGCCTATGGCACTGTACAACATTCCATTGCTACTTATCTAGAATGAAACCTCTTTGCTGACATGTTGGGAGTTGTGCACACTCTTAACAATGTTCTGGTAGAGATTGGAAGGCATCTAGAAAGTTACGGGATATGGATAAATGTTGTAATGAAGCATTGGCTAAGATAATTGCATGACTGTATGACATATTTCTTTATGTGTAAGAATTTGTTCTGAAAACTATGAGATGTTTTCTAATCATGCAATTTAACTTGTTGTGTAGGAAAGATCGTATGCCATCACCTACAAAAGAAGAACTACAACATTTGTTCAGCAACAAAATTATCTATTGAAGATATTGAAGTTCCCAGGATATGGGAAGAATGCCATGATACGCCGATCATGAAGAATGATGTTTGGGATGTAGTCCCAAGACCTGAAGGGAAGTTTGTTATGAATTCCATATGGATCTATCAAGATCAAGCATGTTGCAGATGGCAGCATAAAGAAATATAAAAGTGATGAAATAGAAGATACACCAGATGGATTTCAAGAAAACTTTCTTGAATGGTGTAGTTGAAGAAGAAGTGTATGTGGAGCAGCCACTTGGTTCTGAGACACATGATAGGGAGTCATATATGTGCAGAACTTGGGTTTGATGCACCACTTTCTAGGTATGGAGGTGTGGCAGAGTGAAGACGGAATCTTTCTTGGACAAGGGAAGTATGTAGTAGAGATCCTAAAGAGGTTCGGGATGATGAACTGCGAGGCTATGGCATCGAACCTGAAGCTTCTGTGTGATGCTTCATCTGGACCTGTTGATGTCACTATGTATCGTCAAATGATTGGGTCCTTGATGTACCTAACGAACATGAGACCCGATATTTGCTTTGCGGTGAACACATTGAGCCAGTTCCTGACAGATCCGAGGAGTGTTCACCTGGTTGCTGTAAAGCATATTCTAAGGTACCTGAAGGGTACAGTTGATTATGGGCTCAAATATGATGCGAATCAAAAGTTTAACCTGCAGGTTTATGTTGATTCATATTGGGCTGGCAATGCTACAGATAGGAAGAGCACATCTGTATGTTGCTTCAGTATGGGATCGGGTGTGATCTCTTGGTTTACCAGGAAGCAGTCTTGCGTAGCACTGAGTATAGCTGAGGCAGAGTATGTTGCAGCCTGTTTATCTAGTTGTGAGGTAGTATGGCTATGGAAGCTACTGTCTGAGTTATTTGATCTCCCGTTGGATGCTATTGGTATATTTTGTGATAACTAGAGTTGTGTGAAGCTGTCCGAGAACCCAGTGTTTCATGACAGGTCGAAACACATAGAGATCAAATATCACTATATCAAGGATATGGTGCAAGGAGGAGATGTGAAGCTCCTGTACATTGCGACGAACGAGCAGATTGCAGATGTGCTGACGAAGTTACTAGCCAGGGTGAAGTTTGAGTACTTTAGGGAGAGGCTTGGTGTTCTTCAGATTGATGACACTTCGAGGAAGAAGTGATGGACACATTTGCAGAAGCCATTCCAAGCATGTTGGAAGGAGGATCCTTCACATGGTTGTGGATGTAAGCACTGGATGATGAGCATCAGGACGATGCTCCAATTACTGCTCTGTATACACATCATGTTGGATGTTGGATATGATCAGTTGGATCATTTATATATGTACGCATCATGTTGGATGTTGGATATGATCGGTTGGATCATTTGTATGTATTTTGTATATGCATCATGTTGGATGCTTGGACCATGTATCTGTATATGTATCAGGTGGATACATTGTATGATCAAGTGGATCATGTATGGTGATATGTATCATGTATTTGTATTTGTATCAGGTGGATACACTATATGATTAGGTGTATCATGTATGATGATATGTATAAGGTAGATACTTGATATGCATCAGGTAGATGCATTGTATGATCAGGTGGATCATGTATGGTGATATGTATCATGTATTTGTATTTGTATCAGGTGGATACACTGTATGATTAGGTGGATCGTGTATGATGATATGTATCAGGTAGATACTTGGTATGCATAAGGTAGATGCATTGTACGATCAGGATGATCATGGATGACGATCTTCAGGATGTTGCTCCAGATTACATGCAGCAGGATGTTGCAATGATGATGATCAGGATGATCATGTGTACATCAGGATGATGTATGGTGAGTATCAGGTTGATACTCTGTGGTCGTGGAACAGGTTGTGCAGATAAGCATGTAATTTGTGCACTGGGAGATTTGCAGATAGTCTTTCGAGGTTTTTCCTATGGCATGTAATTTGTACCCTATGATATCTGGCAAATGCTCTTTCGAGGTTTTGCTTGGGAGGACATATAATTTGTGCCCTGGGAGATATGCAGATAGTCTTTAGAGGTTTTGCCTATGGCATGTAATTTGTGCCTTGGGATATCTAGTAGATGCTCTTTCAAGGTTTTGTCCTATGGCATGTAATTTTTGCCCTAGGAGATCCGATAGGTTGAGCCGTGTGCTCGTAATCAGTCCTGGGATGCTCTTTCGAGGTTTTGCCATGACCACATGTAATTTGTGCCCTCGGAGATCCGATAGGTTGAGCCTTGTGCTCGTAATCAGTCTTGGGATGCTTTTTCGAGGTTTTGTGGTGACCACATGTAATTTGTGCCCTGGGAGATCTGATAGGTTGAGCCTTGTGCTCGTAATCATTCCTTGGATTCTCTTTCAAGGTTTTGTGGTGGGGTCACATGTAATAAGTCCTGGAGATCTGGACAGGATGAAAAAGGCCTCAGATGCTCTTTAGGGTTCTTTCTAGTCAAGAGACTATTTTAAGGTTTTGTGATGCATGTAATAAGTCCAGAGATTTCTACAGTATGGCCAGTGATGACGAAGACCTGCAGGTGGTGGGCCTACATCCAGTATGAAAAAGGATTGGCTCTGTAGAACTTCCTATGATGAGTAGATTTAGAGATTGATTGAGATAGCAGCAGCAGTGACGATGATCCAGAGAAGATGACTTGTGCTAGAAGACCTGTGTCGAGAAATACCTTCCTAGTTAAGAGGAAGTGTTGATGTATATGTAACTTTGGAATGTATTTCACATATATGCATATTGTATTCCTATAGAGATGTTATTATTCCTCTATACGGAAGTGTCATCATTTATATTGTAAGTGTCGTAACTTATACTTGATGGGTTATTAGACCACCTTGTTGGGGTCGGCCCTGTATAAGTCATGTGGGTCAAAGGGTTATTAGACCACCCTAGTGGGGGTCGGCCCAGTCAGCATTATGTTAAGTGGTTAAGTTGAGGCTGACCTAGTTGAGTAAAGGTCAAGTCAAGTTAGTGTATAAATAGAGAGTGTGTCTCTCTCATTTTACACATTCTATTCTCTCACTCACACTTTGGAGAGTGGCGCACTTGTGGAGGAGGAGGCTCTGCTGCTAGGAGAAGACTATCTCTTGTATTCTGGTTGTATCATTGCTCTATCTATCTTTGAGGAAGTTATTGGGGTTTTTCGCCTTTATGGTTTTCCCCAAGTAAACTCCGTGTCTCTTGTGTGCTTGCATTATTGTGTCCATGATTGATATGCTGTAGATTTGCTGTACATGTTGTTCTCTTAGTTAAGATCCTAGATCAGATTGAAGTAAATTCTGAAAATTTAACAGGTAACCCAGACGATCTTTTTCTCATAGCCAATAGGAAATACCCCATTTCCCTTCTCAGGGAGCCATACAAGTTTCTTGTTGCCATACTGTGCCAATTTTATGGAACTAAAACCTATCAGTACTTCAACCTAGAATGGGCCCCTTTGGCTCATTATATCACTGTTACAAGTAAAATCTTCAAGTAGGATCATATATTTTCGATTACTTTTTGGGATGCCATCCGAGTATTTCAAAGAACCTAGGCTATTAAGAAACCTAGATTTTTTATGTCGACGTACATGAAAGACATTGCATGTACCTCTTTTTCCTATACGACGATGAACTGGAACTGGACCAGGGAGAAACCCCACATTCACATTTACTACTCAATTTTATGGGAGGATAACTATGCCCCTCACATCTATGATATCTGCGACAATTTTACTAATACAATATATTTTGCAATCTTTAAAAAGAATTCTCCCAAAATCTCATAGGATGACATCTCCTTAATTTCAACCATGGGAGATTCGTATGTTGGATAATACTGCAAGGGAAGCCTTGGAACCTACTAACAAGGCTATATTATTGAGCTCATCTACATCCTAGTCTAGCACATATCAAGTGTTGGATAAAAAGCATGGCAAGTAGCCTATGATATAGGGTCCTTCTACTACTACTATTCAAAATTTGAATATGTTTTTACAAAAGACCCAATCCCTCCAAAGTAAGTCATCCATTCATACTCATTTTGTTTATCATGCTTCCTATGTTCCTAAGATACTTTTTGATATCCCTATCAAAATTGAGAATTCAGCCAAATAAATAACCAATCCTCCTATGCATACGTATACTAGTTAAATCATTGATTTAGAAAAAGACCATCCTGCAGAGGTAATTAATCCTACACTAGTCACTTAGGAACCTCCACAACCATTTGTGAGTACCTCCACCCAAATTGTCAATGGTAATATCCCTCACCATCTCATGATAGTGGTCTATCAGATGTACACATTGTAGATGACCCCATGTAACAAAATACATCTAGTTCACCTCATGACCCATCACATAAACTCAACCCTTCCGACACAACCACATGATCTTATGATCCACCTACTTCCACTACATTAGACACTTCAGTTCATCGTACCACTTTCAACACCCTACAATTTCTCAGTCCGGTCTTCCACCAGTCCAAAATGTCATTTATTCACAATCTCAAGATGATACTCAAACTATTACGCCTCCTAATGTTTCCTTATCCACAATTAGTCCTTCCTCTCAACTTGATCCATTGTCATCCCAGAACCCTTCTCTGTCCATGGAGGCCACAGTAAACCAAGCTTTAAATGTTTTTCAATCTACTGGGCTATTATACTATATAGTAGAGGACACAACATATTTTGGTGAGTATGTTTTGGTGGTTTTCAAAGACTACTATTTCAATAAGAGAAGGAAGGCAATACTAAAAAAATCACCAAGAAGCACCACTTCGGAACAAGTCCAAGTTCGAACAGCTCCAAATCAAGTTATTTGGAAGAAAGCTACATATGATCCTCAAAGAAAAGAAATTGAGGTTGTTGCTGCTATGGGAGCTTTTGTTTGAGCCAATTTCGACTCTGTAACTACTATGAATGCTACACTAGAAGTGGAAAAGGTTAAAAATGTGACACTACAAGCAGAGAAGGCTTCCCTTCAGCAAATCTTGGCTAAGCAAGTTGAAGACTTGAAAGTTGAACATAATGCTACCTTACCGAATCTTCATAATCAAATCTAGCAGCTTACACAATAGAAGCATATCGATGAAGAAAAGGTGATCGAAAAGACACTATTTTGGTTGATCTTAAGGTTCAGCTAGAACAAATAAAAGGACATAGTTATTTTTCTGAGTTTTTCAAGCTGTCTATTCAATCATTCGAAGAAAGATCTATTTCCTGTAATAGTAAAATCAAACAAAATCATACTCGGTGCTTTCTACGCCTTAATGGAATTCAAGATGATTTTAATGCCAATGAAAACCTAATAGACATTCTAGATGACCGTGTTGATATAAGGAAGAAAGGAAATTCAACTTATGAACAACTATGTCAAAGGTAAAAACACTTAGAAAATATTCCACGGGTCCTTCCTTGTCTTAATCAAGTGAAATTAATTATAACCAAGATTTCAATCAAGTATTGGGGACTTGTATGTGATGAATTGCTCAGATGATTGAAAAAGGGATGAAAATATGTGTTAGGAAATGAATGCTGACAGATAATCATATGGAAAGCAAGGAGATGTATTTTTTTGTTGAATTGGAAGACTTGGTACTAACTAAGATAAGGCTCACTGAGGTAGATGATCACAGGGAACAAATTTCCCATTCTTTTCATGATGCTCTCCTGCTAGATATTTCTCTTTTTAGGTCTTTCATTATGGCTCCTAATCAGTGGGAGTTTATGTTGCAGAGTTTTCTATATTCTTGGTCTAGGATCTGTAATAAAGAAATCAAATCTTGTCTATGCAAATCCCAGCTACAACTTGAGCATGCTGATTATCCTAATGATACTTAAATGTTGGATGTATATGTTTCATGGAAAGATCACTTGACTAACCCAAATCATGGAAACTAGATTTGTATGCCTTATATTTAGGACAATTGGACTTATTTTGTGGGCCCATGGCCATACTTGTAATTGTATTTATTTTGATTTAGAGGAAGGAGATAGGGGTTACAAGGGAACACACTCTGGAAGCTCTGATGTAATTTATTGTATCAGCTATGTTGGAAAAGTCTGTCTCTCAAAGACTTGGCTGTAATTTTTTGCAAACTTGTTAATAAAAGATGGATCTAGCCTACATTTCGTTTCTACATGGATCAAGATAAAGTTTTACTTTTTATGATGCCGTTCCTTTGTATTCATTCAATTTGTTTAATCTCAAATGTTAAATATTATGAGTTCAATTTGAATGTTTTCACTATTGATGTTTGGTGATTGGAGGGTAATTAGAATGTTTTCTGATTATCTATGTTAGTCACATGATCTCTTTTGGAATAATAGCATTTTGAGATGTTGGCTTAAAGTTAATTAGTTTCTTGACTTTGTTAGTTTTTTTAGATGCTTTGTTTCTGTAATGATAAACTGATTTGGTCATTTGATGTTTTAATTTGGATTTTTTTAGTGAGAGTTTTATAAAATATTGGGGATTTATATTTCTGTTTTATCCATTTGTAATTCATTATAAGTTACAAAACTCAATTATTTAGCCAATTTCTCTCAGACAGTTGTCTATGTCTGAGTTTTAACAACAACCACTTCAACTCTTATTAAATTTGATAGTATTACTTTTTTTCATTTCAAGTATCCTTTGAGGAGAAAAAAACTTAACGAAGCCAATACAGGTTCAAATTTGTTGAAAGCGGTCATTTTCAATGACTAGGGATTAGGGGAATCCTTGCGTAGAGTTATCTGAAGTTGTTGGATTGGATCACTATACTTAATGTTGACATCCAACCCATTCTATCCCAACCCGGGCATCAACAAATGGCACTAGAAGGACGACCATCAAGAGTTTAATGGATAAATGCAATTAGACTAGACCTCCTCCAACCCATTCTCCAATCACTACATGCATCCATACCAACCCACCGGTCACATCCACTCATATCACTTCTTTGCAACCTGAGAACATTCCCACACCATTCCCAAAGTTGAGTCAACCTAAGATCATCACTGTTATTCTCACTCCTTTCCCTCCTAATCCCAAACTCAGAGAATAGATTGAAGATTCACGACAAATATTAGATAGGTCACAATGTAGGCCTTCCAGGAGCCATGAACTACAAGAAAAATTAGTTCGATGCTTGCAAATTGATTCAACCAATAATACTGATCTTGAGACCGATACAGTATCAAAAGGAGTTTTGTGGTTGGAACACCCAAACCAATGACTTCATTATATCCTAACAGGACAAGATAATCCAGATCCTACTTCGGGACCAGATGATGCTTTGTTCCAATCCGACTATCAAGTTTCATCCCCCGATCACCACAGGTTGATCCCTAGGATAGGTGGATCTAGGGTACCACCCTCTCCCTGTTATAGGTCAAATCTACACTTATCCGTCCGTGATCACCTTGAGCTGTCAATCACACAAAAGGACAACTTGGATTGAAGAGAATGATCACCTTGGATGATACCTTGACCTGAATTACCCTTCTACAAACTAGCAAAACCTTGAAAAACCTCATGTTTTGAGTTGTGCAATACTCTACTTCATCATACTAGAGCTCATGCCCTACTCCACGGACTCAATAGTAGCGCACATCTCCTACTGTGCGCTACTCTACTTCAGTAAACTAGCGCACACCCTAAAAAAAAAGTTGCAAACGCTAGTTGTTAAACACTGAAGTTGCATACTGTGCACTACTCCACTATGAAAAACTCACGTGCACCTTAAAATATGATCACAAATATATTAATTTGATGAATTGGGATTAGTTGTAGTTGGTTCTACAACTTCCCCAACTTCCATTACAACCACCTCTCGATCTAAACTGCCTTCCTTGTCCTATAAATACAAGAAGGATTGAGGAGAGGGGTTAGACATTGTCGTGACTCTCTTTCACAAGAAGAGAAAATTGTATGAAGGGTTGTTATGCTGGAAGATTTCAAGTCAGAGAAGAGCAGGAGCCCAGAATCCAGTTGCACAAGCATGCTGCATTAATCAGGTATAACTTGTAATCATTATATGCTTTTGACAATAAAGGTTGAAACATTCCTTCCTGTCCCAAATATAATGCCTAATGGATTGTGTATTTAGTTGGTTAAATGCTTGATTATTCTTGATGTTTGAATTGCATTTCAAGTTTATCATCTTTATATCAGTTAAGATACGTTGAGGAAGGTATCTTTATGTTGCAGGTCTATTAAAGTTGAAGATTGAGCATGAGATCGAGCAAACTAGGATCAAATGTCAGTAATAAGGTACGTCTTCAAGATCTTTGATCTATTTCCATTTATAGATGTTTCTGTAGCATAATCATTGTGTTTACCTATCTCCGCCTAAGTTGATAGTGTCCCTTTCCTCACTATAAGGTAGATTTCCTGAACAATAGACTGGCGACCATACTGGGGAGCCGATTGTTTTTCTGCTCTAGGAAACCCATTTTGTTGTCTTTCAAGTACTTTTTGATCCCTTTAATCCTCTGAGGGGCCTTGTAGGTCATCCCTACCTGCTGTCTTTTGTCTAACTCAGCCTTTTAGACCTCTGCAAAGCTTGATTTCTGACCTTTCCTAACATGTGCGCTACTCTATTGTACATACAGTAGCGCATACCTAAGATTGTGCGCTAGTTTATCTACTGCAAAATGGCGCACACCTTCCAGAGTGCACTAGTTTGCCTACTGCACAGTATAACACATTCCTGTAGCTCTCTGTTTGATGTAAGGTTTGGTTTTCCACCTATTTTGGTTTGGTTTCTAACTTTGTTATTGGCCTTCTTAAATGGTCTTTGAGGTCTGTAATCTGTCTTTGAGTCTCTTTAGCCTTTTTTGAGTCCCTTAGGTCATCTTTTGGTCACTTGATTACTTTTGAAGTGTCTTGTTCGTTTGTGACTCTTTTTGGAGACCATGCATTATTCCTTAGTGAACATAGCTACTCGTCCATACCCTAGTAGTGTGTTGCAAGTATACAAACCTTTGTGTTTAGCATTTGTTGTTTGTTACGACACTTGTATACTCTTTGGGTGTCTCATCCTTTGATTTAGGGTTTTGACTCATTTTGTAGAGCCTTTGGGGTGTCTTCCAAATCTTTTTGAGTCCCAACATTTCTTGACCTCGCTGTCATTTCCAGTATTAAGTGAGTTTGAAGTACTTTAGTTTGATTCACCTTTGAGCCTTTGTGTTAGTAAGGTTGTTTTTAGTTCGCTTTCCTACCTACTACTTGGCTTAGTGTTCTTGTTTAGGGTTTGGTGCTTTGGAGCATTCTTCTAAGTTTGATTTCTAGTTGTAAGCATCTTTCATCCTTGTTTTCTCCCCACTTTGCTTCCAATTTGAAGAGCTTTTTCCTTTGAAAAAAATTGTAGGACAAGTCTTTGTCGGATCATTGATTCGATTGTTGTGAACTTTAGAGTCATTTTGCCATACTTGCAAATATTTTGTATGTCTTACTTGCTTCCGCTTTCTAGTTATTTTTCGTTCATATATAACAGAAAATGAAAAATAAGTTTGGTAGCTTAGAGTAGTGAGGCTCATAATCTTTGTAGAGTAGCATAGTTTACTTTGTTTAGAATTTGAAAAGAAAACAAAAAGAAAGCTTTGTTTAGGTTTGCTTACTCTTCATTTTGGAAAGAATATAAAACGAAAAATAAAAAGTCTTTTTGTTGTTGAAAGTTGTTTCATTTCGTGTACTTTACTTTTTGTTGCAACCACGCCACAAAACTCACTACCCGTTGAGTAAAAATTAACCTAAAAAAGAATCTTAATAAAATCAATTAGAAATGATTTTCTTTCTAGGGATACACGACACCAACTAGTCTAGGGTATAGTTTTGAGCTTAAAACACCATAAACTACTCAAAGCTTGTTTCATTACTCAAAAATCGTAGTGCGACTGTCATATAGGTAAACCCATCTGTATCAAATATTCCTGGGCAACTCTACTAAAAAGAGAGCTAAGCACGAGGCCGTAGAAGATCGGATTTGTTGAGGATATCCCCTCACTTTCCCTTCAACCATAAACCAGGGTCAATTCGCGTACGGGGGTCCATCTGGACTTCGGACTTTGCTACCCTGCCCACGCATTTTGGTCAGGCTGACGACTGTCCCCCTAGGATATTTCATGCTTATGGTAGCCTTAGTATCAGACCTATAGGATCATACATAGGTGACAGCAAAGGATTATAGTTGTTGTACCTAGGATAGATGTGGGAGGAAATCTCTTGTAGGTCTTTGGGAGGGCAGTTGGATGATTCCAGTGCTTGCACCCTTAGTCATTGTATTGTGGACCCTGGGTAATTGTTCTTCTTCCTTCGTTGATCTATTCTGGGCCCTCATCATCCGAGACTCTTCTTCGGAAGGCATCTTGCTTGCCTAGTTTGCATACTTAGGATTTTTTTAGTGGAATGTTGTTTGCCCCTTTAGTCTTAGTGGCCACTAGGTTTTTAGTTTGTTTTATTTTTATAAATAATCATGGAAGACCAACAACTTCATAGGTATCGAAGGTTGCAAAACATTCTCCCACTTAGAGTGGAACCACTACTACCACCAAGACGATAGAGGATAGACTCCAGTGGTCCTTTTGAAACTACTAGTGAAATAGAGGTTCCTGAGGAACCATAACCTGGGAATCTAGATCAGCAAGCTTTTAATACAGTTGAGATTGAGGATCTCACTTCTAGTGAGTTTAATACTCCTTTTAATCCTCCTCTGACTGATTTTAACAATCCGCTTCTGATACCTGTTGGTTTCCAGCAACCTAATTATAGTGCATATTTATTCACACCTGGGTATATTATGACTAATCCAGGAGGCGAATAGGAAGTTCCACAGACTCCCAAAATAGGTATGAACACAAATACTATAAATCCGCCTTCCACTGTTATACTGAGTTTGACTTAGTCAATTGTTGTTTCAACTCTGTCCTTCAGTTTTAATACTGGTACGTTAGGCATGCCAAGCTCAATAGCTTTGACATCCACCTCTACCCCTACTTTTGGACCTAGTAATATAGTAAATATCGGTCCACCTCCTGCAACTCAACAGTCATACCATATACCTAGTACTTGGATTTCCACATGCAATGTAGGGCCAAACACCTCTACAACCATGCCTATCATGAGTACCATGACTGCGCCATCCACCTTGAATACCCCTGGTTTTAACACCTTTGCAGGTTACAACATGAATCAAAAAAATGTACCTGCAGGAAACACCCATTTTTATCTATTTTCGGGAGGAGGGGGGTAACATCCTTAATCAACAATATGGTGGAGATAGCACCTAGCCTTAGTGGACAAATGTTCAGAGTACCAACCCACTTTCATTTGGATGGGGGAATTTCAACAACACTTTCACACGACAACAGATGGCAGGGAGAAACCCCTACCAACAGATGGCTGGGGGCAACCTTTACTAGCAGATGTCTGGGGGAAACCCCAACCAGTAGTTCATGGGTCAGACTATGGGTGGTTCCCCCTTTATGACCCCAGCTTATCAAATGCCATCTTATAGACCTCGTTTACTATTTCTGGCAACTCTGAATTTTCCAGATCTTTCCAAGTTAACGAATGATCTGGTGTACCATAACGCAACGTGGCCACCAGTTCCTACTAAGTTACCTTCAGATATTCCAAAATTCAAAGGAAAAACTGGTGAGGACCCTAGGGATCATGTCACCAGTTTCCATTTATGGTGTTCTTCGAACTCGTTGAACGTAGATTCCGTTAGGTTGAGACTTTTCCAAAGAACCTTAACCGCCGCTGCAACCAAATGGTACATTGAATTACCTACAGCTATGTTTTTTTAATTTTCGGGATCTCGTGACAGTTTTTATGAACCAATTCCAGCTTCCTATTTGGTACGATGTCGGGATAGATCTTTTGTCTACATTTAGATAGAATAATCCCACTCACTTATCTGATTACATTCAAGAGTGGCGAAGACGGAAGAGGCTCATTAAAGCCAATATACCTCCAGAATTTCTTCTTGAGTGGTATCTGAAATCACTCCTTCCTTACATTTCTAAGGAACTAGCTACTTCTGGAGTGTCCTCAGAGGAAGAAGTCATTTTACGGACCCAGTAGCTAGACCTTGTTTATGCATAGTCTGGGCTACTTTATGAGATTATACCAGATGCACCATGATCAAACATTGATCTTGGCAGACCTAAACCTGGACCACATGCTGACAACATAGTGGGTTCAGTGGATTCTGCAGCTTTTGAAGCATTGACTAAGCAGGTTCATGCCTTATCCGTTAAACAATCAACTGCAGAAGTGACCTCTGTCACAACCTCTCCTTTTACTTCTGAATCTATAAACTAGGTTCAGAACAATCAAAAGGGCCCTCGGCAGCCCAACAACAAAAAGAAGGGAAAGAAAGGAGAGGGGAATCAACAAAATCCCAAGAACAAATAGAATGCCAAGGAGGGTAACAAGCAAAATAAGAAGGTTAAGTTCCCTTGTAAGCTTTGCAAGCAGGATCACCTCACTCACCAATCCCCTCTACTCAAAGAAGCCCAGAAGCTGCTTCAAGAAAAGAAACCTGCCGTACTTAAAGATCCATTTCCTAAGTGTCAGGGTTAAGCTTCTGGTACCTCCAAAGCTAGGGGCACTACTCATGCTTCAGTTGATCAAGCTTTCATTAATATGGTTAGCGCGGATGCACTTTTCCAAATGCGAGCAAGAAATTATACCCCGGATGTGCAGAACAAGGATAAAGAGATTCCTGAATCTTCCACTCATCTCTACATTCCAGTGGATTCGTTGCCCAAGATCTCGAAAGGTGTCTTGAAACGGGCCTCGCACAATACCAATGCTCGAGCTGCTTCCAACTACAATGTGGTTGAAGATCTATCCCAGACCCCTTGTGCTATGTCCACCTTAGAAGTTTTGCAAAGTTTTCCATTACAAGGAAATGCACTTCTGGCAGAGATTGGAAGCATGGAATCATCCAACATGACTGTGTTCTTTGATATGTCTGATATCAAATATAGGTTTCCGTACCACGTTTCCCTATAGATAGAAGTGGTTCATGGTGCTATGAACATTAGACGGGCTGTCATAGATGAGGACGTGTCGACGTGCATGATGTCCATTTCTTGCTAGAAAGCTTTAGGCTCTCCCGAGTTAGCCCCCTCTAACATGCTACTTACTGCCTTCGATGGCAGGACTTTCCATCCACATGGACTTCTACCATCGTTTGAAATTACACTTGCCAGTAAGGCAGTTGTTGTAGAGATTGAAGTTCTAGATGCTCCGCTTGATTACAATATGTTGTTAGGCAGGAGCTGGACATATGCCATGTGAGCCATTGCATCGGCGGTTTTCTGAGTTGTTATGTTACCCCACGAAGGCAAGATCGTCACGGTTGATAAACTTTTGTTCTCTCAGAAAAACAAGAAGACTTCATCGGATTCCACTATTCCTTTAGTTGATCAATCTGCCCCAGTAAGCGAGAGTTTAGGAGCAAGGATTTACGGGTCATTGATAGGCACTTTTGACCTACCCTCTCCTGTTCTTTTTATATGTTCTGATGTGGGTACATCTACCGAGACTTTCAGAGTTGGTTTAAGGATTGATCTGTGGATCCTTCCTACTATATCAGAACCATCAGTGCCTTTAACCATTGTAGAAGTAGCATACATAAAAGCACAAAACACTGCAATGGAACATATTGTGACTCCACCTGTCTCTGCTCAGTCGGATATGGACTATGCTCATGCATGGTCTATGGATTCTATCCACTCTTTTGATTGTTTAGACACGGTTTTACCTTCTGATGAAGCCATTTTGGAAGCCATGATGGGCCTAGACCATCCATGGGAACATATGCATCACAGGTCTTACCTGCTTCCAAGTCTAGATAGGATAGAGAGAGGAGAATTCTCTATGATACCCTGTGGATTTGTTGATTTGTCATCCTTTCCTTCTACTTTGAGAGCTATTTACGCTGAAGGGAATATGGCTAATATATCGAGAACCATCTCGATTAACATTTTCACCAAACCCAGGGTCGTGCAAAACATTTTTATTGGAGCATACTGTTCTCCATAAGAGATCGCTCTGTATACGAAGCCTTTTAAAGAATTCCGCGACATTTTTGCCTGGTCTTATGATAAGAAGCTAGATATCGATCTAGCCATCGTTGAGCATGTCATCACAACATACCCGAATGCAAAACCTATGAGACAGAAGCTCCGTCCTGTGAATCCTCGAAAAGCAGCTGCCATTAAGGCGGAAGTTGAAAAATTGCTTAGAGCCGGATTTATCTACCTGATTGACATGATGGAATGGATTTCAAACCCTATTCCGGTTGATAAAAAGCAAGGTACCATCTGAGTTTGTACCGACTTTTGGGATTTAAACAAAGCTTGTCCGAAATATAACTATCCCACACCGTTTATTGACCAAATCATAGATGCATGTGTGGGACACCAGATGTTTTCTTTCATGGATGGGTTTTCGGGATATAATCAAATTCAAATCAAACCCGAAGATCAACACAAGACAACTTTCATTTTCCCGTGGGGAACCTTTGCTTATCAGAAGATGTCGTTTGGCTTAAAGAATGTTGGAGCTACTTTCCAGCGAGCAATGAATTTCACTTTTCATGATATCAAGCACATAGTTGAACCTTACTTAGATGACATCCCGGTGCGATCTAGAAAGAGACGGGATCATCCAGCTCATTTGAGACTTGTTTTTGAACGATGTAGAAAATATAAGATTCGATGGAATCCTAATAAGTGCATATTCTGCGTCGAATCGGGACATTTACTGGGTTTTATTGTATCCAGTTGTGGCATAATGGTTGACCCATTAAAAGTTGAGGCGATTGTAAATCTGCCTCCTCCTTGCACCTTGTGACAACTTCAAAGTCTGCAAGGCATGTCTAACTTCTTGCGACGCTTTATCATAAACTATTCTAAGATTACGAAAGGTTTTATGAGACTGCTTAAACAAGATACCTACTTCTTGTGGAATGAGGCTGCTCAAGCATCGTTTGAGGCCTTCAAAAAGGCACTACTTTAAGCCCCCTTATTGAGCCCGCTAAATTATGCAAGAGATTTTATTTTATATATGGCGGCATCGGTTAATACAATTGGCATAGTATTAGTTTAGGAGGACGACACGTTCCAAGAACATGTTGTTTACTATCTCTCTCGTGCATTGATAGCTCCTAAGATCAAATATTCGCATGTTGAGAAGTTAGCACTAGCTTCGGTCTATGCAGTACAGAGACTTCGTCACTACATCCTTCTATGAACAACTACTGTGATGGCAGAAGTCAAACCTTTTCAGTATGTTCTCACTCGACACATCATCGGTGGGAAGTATAATAAATGGATTGTAATCTTACAAGAGTTCGATTTGGTCTTTCAATCGGCCAAGTCAAAGAAATCACTAGTGTTCATTGAGTTAATCTCAGAGTTATCGAGTGACTTAGAGAATGTCAAGGAAGAATCATAATTCCCGGATGAACATATCTTCCTTATTGCTTTCTCTGATCCATGGTACGGGGATATTTTAGTGTATCTTCAGACTTTGAGGTGTCCTACCACTTTTTCAAGAGAAGAATGACGCAAACTGAAAAGTCATGCGAAAAACTATCTCATCATCTCTGATACTTTGTATAGAAGTGGGATAGATTCCATCTTACGACGTTGTTTGACTTTAGAAGAAGTAGAATCAGTATTAAATGATGCTCACAGTGGAGCTTGTGGGGGTCATCTTTCTGGGTTGGCAACAGCTCAAAAGATTCTGCGTGCCAGGTATTTTTGCCCCACAATCTTTAAAGATTGTGTGGAAGCTGTGAAACACTGCTGTCCATGTCATTTTTTCACCAAGAAAATGAGAGCACATCTAGCTCCTCTTCATCCTGTGATTACAGCAGGTCCCTTCACAAGATGGGGGGTTGATTACATGAATTTCAATCCATTTTCGGCTGGAGGACATCATTATATCATCATTTCCGTCGACTACTTCACCAAGTGGGTGGAGGCAATGCCTACAGTTAAGGAAGATGGAGAAACTGCCGCTTATTTTGTATTTAATCATATTATTGCAAGGTTCGGCATACCCAAAGAAATTGTGATTGACCATGGCAGTCATTTTCAGAATAGCATGATGACCAATTTATATACAATGTTAGGTTTTCAGCAAGAACATTCGTCTTCATATTATCCACGGGAGAATGGACAAGTCGAAGCAGTTAACAAAAATTTAAAGGTAATACTGCAAAGGACTGTTAATGCCAGTCGAAATAACTGGCACATCATGCTATACCCTGCTCTTTGGGCTTCTCAAGCGAATGTAAAGACTGCTACCGGGTTCTCTCCCTTCCAACTTGTGCATGGGATAGAAGCAGTCGTTCCGATTGAATGCGAGATTCCTTCGCTAAAACTGGTTGTTCAATTACTGCCGGATACTTTAGCACTAGAAGAACGTTTGTTGCATTTAGAGCATCTAGATGAGTAGCGCCGAAACGTGCTCACAACAAACGAAGTTCATAAGAAATGAGTCAAAGGACAATATGACAAGTCTGTCAGACCTAGGGTATTCCTTGAAGGAGATCTTGTTCTACTTTGGGATCAGGACAAGGAACCTCTAGGACCTGGTAGGTTCAAGTCCATGTGGCTCGGGCATTACATAATTTCTAAAGTACTAAATAAGGGTGCTTACGAGCTAGTAGAATACGAGGATAATAATCTTCCTGAGCCTAGAAATGGGCTCTACTTGAAGAAGTACTACGCTTAGGTAGTGGTGCTTTTTCTTGTAACATAGTTGTATATTCTATAGAGCTAGTTTTTTGCTTGTGTTTGTTAGTTAATCTTATGTGTGTCTTCTTTTCATGTATTAGATGTCGACTAAACATTTCTTAGGATTTGCTGATGGTGCCAGTCGCCACACCAGACAGTTGGCTTTAGCAACTCGGGTCATTTATTCACCAGCTGGCCAATTGTTCTCTTTTGGGGGGGTTTGTTTGGGTCCCACTATGAACAATATGGATGAGTACAGTGTGGTTATAGAACTTCTCCGAGATGCTCTTAGTCATGGCATTTCACATTTGGAGGTAAGACTTGATTCGCAACTAGTTGTATTTCAGTTAACGGGTATTTACCAGATTAGAGATCCTGTGTTGCTACGACAGTTTTTGTGAGTTAGATTATTGGAAAGCCAGTTTGATTCCATTATATATCAACACATTCCAAGAAATTTAAATGCATTAGTTGATTCATTTGCAAATTATGTTTTAGATTGTCATTTGTATCATACATTTCCATAAATAGCATTTCACACATAAAGTTAAACACACACACATGTACATAACCGATACTGTATCAAAAAATATAGTATGAGTTTTGGATCATAAGTCTATCACAAGTCATGTCATAAGGTACAAAACTGGGCTTGGTGGCCTCAAAAAGATACACATAAAGTATCCATCTCCTAAGGAGAAGGAGGGGCCTCATCAGCATCTACTGCTTCCCGATAACATATGACCAACCTATCTATCTTCTGCAACACCCTAAGCCATGCTAGGGGCACACCAACTACATCTTCCTGCATATCAATAGGTATCTACTCCATGTGGCATGCAGGAACATCATGAGTCAACCGACTCACTTTCCGCTATATGGTCCCTAACATAGCATCAACTGCACCCACATCTGCTGGCCTCACGAAGATAGTAGGATGTCCCTCAGGACGAACAGGTCCAATATCTGCATATGAATTTTGTTTAGTACTTCAAAATGCATTCATAGAAATCATATACTTAAAAATTTAGAAAAATTAAATCATTCTCAAAACAAAAACATACCAATGTCTCCCCAGGTACCGCCTGGAGGAAGTACCAGCTCTGGATCATGGCAGAAGTCTAATCCATCATACAGAAACTGCTTGAACGCCGCCACTTGTCTCTCCCACCACCCCTATAAATCATCAGTATGATAGAAAAAGTGACTTTCACCACCACCCTGGCGGAGAAAAATGTCACCCCAATGGCCCAATCTCGGCTCACGAGGATTGGCTAGAGGTAGAGGCATGCCCAAGCTAAGAGCAGGTACCCTCCCAAAGAAGAAGGTACATAAAATGTTTCTGTATCAAAATTTCTTCATACTCCCGGACTTACAACCCGTGAGTTGAAGCTTCATATTTTCCAATAAACTAGTGCACCAATCGTACACATGAACTTTCAAGCATCTGACATCGATATGCATGGAATGCCTCAAGGCTAAGTGTTGTGTGGCACTTCCTGACATTCGGTTTAACATACTCACAATAACCTTTAGAGGGAGGCTTTCAATGGTAGAAATTAGGATTTGACTTCCTGATTTCTCGGCTCCTGCCACACAGTATGCATTCAAATATTCTTGCACCAACATGGCACCCACATTGCGAGAATATCCTTTCAAACTTACCACATCTCCCCTCCTAGAGAGTCTGGTAATGAAGTATATGTCGTCGACAGTTAGGTCCAGGGTTTGTCCCCGGATATCAAATGCGTTGGCATCTACATCCCAGTATTGAACGAGTCTTTGAAGCAATCGATTGAGTGCCCTCATGTTCATGGTTCGGTAAAACTTTAACAAACCACATCTTCAGAATGCATGGAGAGTGGTCGGGTCTTGCATTTCCACCCTATCCATCTCCTCATGTTCTCTCTCCCTCCAAACAAGTACCATCCTGCCACAAAAAGGTCAACTTTTAGAGTCTCGACACTTTTTTCTTCATCTTCAGGGGTGTGCGCTACTCTATTTCCAGACAGTCACACATGGGCGCTACTGCGCATAAGCAATAGTAGCGCATACCTCCTGTATGCCCTACTTTTCCTATTGCAGAGTAGCGCACACGCTTTGAGCATGGCCTTAAATTTGATTTTGAGCTCAAAAAATGACAAATAAACTATGGAAATGCAAGTTAAGATGAAATTAACTTACTTGGTGGAGGCAAAATGTCGATTAGTTGCTTGAGTTGATCACCACGAAGGATTGAAATCCAAGGTTTTGCTCCCAATTTTTGCCCTACAATGCCAAAATGAAATTTGAGTTTTTAATTTGAAATTACATAGATGAGTTTGATTTTAAATTTTTACCCACTTTGGTAAAATCTCTATAGTTTCAAATTCTATCAAATTGTGCTATTTAATAAATGAATAGCTACATATGGTACTAAGGTAATTTTCAACCAATGGTTCTCAAATTTTCACTAAAATTTTGTAGTATCAATCTTTTAAGACTAAATTTCTTGATGATAGACCTTTTCAACTAGCTCATGGTTAAAATTACATATCATTTAAGATTTTTGGTCACGATTACTAACATGTTTGTTGAAGTCCTAGTTTTGGCAAATCATGAGTCATGATCCTAGAAGCTGTCATTTAAGTCATTTTAAGCTCTTGTTTGGACTATTGAAACCTAAACAAGATTGCCGAGCAAATTTGTCCTCTTCAAGCTCGTTAAAGGAACTGAAGGCTCATCCACTTAGGTATAGAATTACCCCTTTTCCGGGCCTTGGTGGATCATTTACAAAAAAGGTATACACTAGGTATACTCTTGTATATGCTAGAAGAGTTCTTCTTCCATTATTTTACACTTTTACGGGGGAGGAGACTAACTTTACGAAAAAGGACCTTTTGGAGCCTTCTTTAGGGTTTTCAGGCTCTCTAAACATGAAAACACCAAGCGAGCATTCACCTACTCAGGCTCGATGTGAAATCGACGAGAGAGTAAAAAGAGGATTGTTTAAGTTTTTCAGACTCTATAAACAGGAAAACACCGGTGAGCATTAACCTACTTGGGCTCGATATTAAAATCGACAAGTAGGTGTATAGAGGATTTTTTAATTTTTTCAGACTCTATAAAAAAGAAAACACCAGTGAGCATTAACCTACTTGGGCTCGATATTAAAATCCACGAGTAGGTGTATGGAGTTATTGTTTAAGTTTTTTCAGACTCCTTAAAATTGAAAAACACCGGCGAGCAAGAACTGATCTCGACTCGATACTAAAATTCAGAGATCAGTAATATAGAGTAATCTCCTATCTCTTCTTTGAACTCTGTAAACAATGAAGAAGGTCCTGAGTCTTCCTCCCATGGGCTTGTTACACTTTTTACATGGTTGGATCTACTGAGTTTTCATTCTTTCTTGGACTCATTAAAATAACAAGAAAGGTATTCTTTTATCTAAAAAGAATAAGGGATAAGAAGGATGTATCATATCTTCAGTTTCAAAGGAAATTCAGTCAATCCCATCCTTGAACACAGCACCTACTTGAGTCTATCATGTCGGTTGGGTTTAGTTTTTGACCTTAGGGTGAACCTGATCTCCGATTTGTTTACTCCCCCGATTGGTTATTCTTCCAACCATATGCAGCGCCTGCTAATGTCTCCTACGTTACAGGTTTATATCATTTTCCCCATTATGTTGAAAACTGCCTAAGTCACTTTGTGTCGTGCTTACTGTTCAACGTTATAGCCCGTGTCGGCCATTCTGCAGTTTACCTTGACCTCATGTGTCGGCCATCCTAGTGTCATTCTTGTTACATATATTACTCCATACCAGCTCATACCAGTTGAGTGTCCCTTGTGTTGGATGATGGAGGATGCCTCATGGCCTCCCTTCCAACGGACTTCTTCCCATCGACATCAACTCATTTTGCTCTGGGATTGAAGTTTAGAGTTTCGGTTAGTACCTTGGAGATTGCAATCACCAGTGGCAATTTTCCTCGTTGTTGAATGATGAGAATATATCAATGTCTCTTATTTGATAGGATCCTCAAGTTTTTGACTCCAAGTCTACTTATTCACACTTGTTGGATCGTACTAGGTACCTTGGGCCCCATCATCATTATCAGTGGAAGCCCTTTCATTTGTAAATGGTATACATCAAGGACCAGTAATCAAACGATACCCCCCATGTTCGACTATCAGCTCATCTATTCACATGGTTAGGGTTTGTACCTTGGGTTGTTTTGGATGAAGACCTTGGGATGTTGATGACATCACCTCACTATGATATCTCCCAAGTTGCACAAGACTGAGCCTCACTTATATCCGGCTCTCCATGACATAGATCAATTTTGTTGTTATGTCTATGATCTCTCAGTTTGACATGGATCCACGCTTGTATTTCAAGTGCCCATGCTTTATATACATCTCCTCGTTATGTATCGAAGATCATGTTGTATCACACTATACATCTATATGATTTCAAGATTGTAATTGCTCGCTGACCTTGATCTGTGTTTTAGATGTTTCTGTGACTTGGTTCTACAGTTTCATGCTCCTCCTTTGACTTGGAATTATAATGTATTTCGGCCATCGTTTCCCTCTGACCTCACACATTAGGGGGCATCTATTATAGGTCAAATCTGCACTTCTCCATCCGTGATCACCTTGAGTTGTCGATCACACAAAAGGAAAACTTGGATTGAAGAGCATGATGAACTTGGATGATACCTTGACCTCACTTACCCTTCTGCAAGCTAGCAAAACCCTAAAAAACCTCATGTTTTGAGCTGTGCACTACTCTACTTCAGCATACTAGTGCTCATGCCCTACTTCACAGGCTCAATAGTAGCGCACATCTCCTGCTATGCGCTACTCCACTTCAGTAAACTAGCGCACACGCTCAAAACAAAGTTGCAAATGCTGGTTGTTAAACATTGAAGTTGCATACTGTGCGCTACTCCACTATGAAAAACTCGCGCACACCTTAAAATATGATCACAAATATATTAATTTGATGAATTGGGATTAGTTGTAGTTGGTTCTGCAACTTCCCCAACTTCCATTACAACTACCTCTCGATCTAAACTACCTTCCTTGTCCTATAAATACAAGGAGGATTGAGGAGAGGGGTTAGACATTGTTGTGACTCTCATTCACAAGAAGAGAAATTTGTATGAAGGGTTGTTATGCTGGAAGATTTCAAGTCAGAGAAGAGCAGGAGCCCATAATCTGGTTGCACAAGCATGCTACATTGATTAGGTATAACTTGTAATCATTATATGCTTTTGACAATAAAGGTTGAAACATTCCTTCTTGTCCCAAATATAATGCCTAATGGATTGTGTATTTATTTGATTAAATGCTTGATTGTTCTTGATGTTTGAATTGCATTTCAATTTTATCATCTTTATATCAGTCAAGATATGCTAAGGAAGGTATCGTTATGTTGCAGGTCTATTGAAGTGGAAGAACAAGTTGAATATTGAGTGCGAGATCGAGCAAAGCTAGGATCAAACATTAGTAATAAGGTACGTCTTCAAGATCTTTGATCTATTTCCATTTATAGATGTTTCTGTAGCATAATCATTGTGTTTACCTGTCTCCCCCTAAGTTGATAGTGTCCCTTTCCTCACTATAAGGTAGATTTCCTGAACAACACTCCCCCTGATCTTCCCTCCAACTCACCTCACGATGACAGTTCACACAAGAGTTCTTCCAACCATTATTCTAGTGAGTTCATCCAACCATCATCACTCTAGTCTTCAAATCCTGATAATGGATAGGAATTGAATGATGGAACATGATATTTTTCGATTTGTCGTTGCACTTTTGTTTTCATTTTGATAAATATATTTACTAATTTATAAATGTATTTTATGGTGTAGGTTTAAAATGGAAGACAGATCATGAAAATGAATACGATGAGGAACAAAAAGAGACATTCTGTGGAAATTTTTATGCAAAATATCATTGATCTCAACCAGAAATCAAGGAAGATCTAAGTAGATGTGTTAAATTTTTTCGAAAGAGGATATCATATACCAATTCAATGAAGGATGCATCGCTGCTCTCATTTTAGTAAGGATAAAATCATGAAATTTAGATACATGGATTACCCTATTCCGCAAGACCTGAATTATTAGTTCATGGTCTCCTTCAAAATTCGATGAGCCTATATTACTGACATGTTCTTATAGATATTAGCATAGGTTATCAAAGCATGGATCATTGTATGCCAGCACAACATCATTGAAAAGGAGATTTTCATCACGCTTAGGTCGCAAGGAGAATATCTCGTGACAATTCAAATCATGAGTTACCAGACATAATTGTTTTGAAGGAGAAAACCAATAGATTCATCTTGACTTAAAACCTTGTTTCTTAGAGATCCGAAAGACACAACAACGCATAGAGGATGTACATTGTAATACATGGCCTCCAACATTAGGGCGGAAGAAGACTACATTTATTGGTAACCAAACCCTGTAAATCATTATACTCTCCATTACTGTAGCCCCATGTAGTGATTTCTCCAGTTATAATCATGTGATACATTAATCTTGTGGATTGATTTATTCTTCTGTTACACTTGCATTGTTCTTGCAAGGGATTTTTTCAGTCCGTAGAAGAGTTGTTTGCTCAGATATATTTGGTTGTAGCAACTTTTAATAGAAAAGACAAATGTCACAATATTTTTTCAAAAAAAACACGGTTTTTCCTACAGTTATTCTATTTATTATGTATGGAAATAACATTCAATTTTGCAACGTCTTGATTTATAATCCTTGTTAAAACCATTTTCTTTTTCGCTGCATAAAACAAATCTAACAAACCCATTGATCTTGATAAGAAGAAAGTCTTATTATGTAAGAGCATAGATACGTTGAATTAAGTTTTTTTTGTTCTCTGATATGAATTGTGTTGAATTTTATTAACTCAAAATAATATAAAGAGTAATATCACTTTTTTAAAAAGGCTCATTTGATAACAATGGAAGGTATAGGAAGTAATAGAATGATTCAGTGGATGTGGTAATAGAATGATTCAGAAAGTGAGTTGCGGAGATATTTTAGTCATCTATGGATGGATCTATATCTTTGAGGACCCTGCCATTTTGACAATGAAATCAGAACAAACTGTAAACATGAAATGCTAGGGAAAAGCACAAGAATTCAGATTCTTAAATGGAAAATTGTAAAAAGATTTAAAAAAAAGGAAAATGTTTGCTTTCAGAACGAGTTATAAATAATTCTATAGGAATTTCAAAAGCAAATAACATTATTTCCAGTGCACGGGCTCAGAAAATCAATGGCATTGACAAGGTCATCATCTTTGAATGCATTGCATCCCTATTGAAACATAGTATCTGCATTGTATAGGGATTTAGGCAAGAGTAAGGGCTATTGCTCGCTAGGCTGCAACTTCTCCATTCATGAGAATACCCACAACTAGGGAATATTGGAAAGTTATGTCACCATCCTCTTTGGCTTCATTAACTTCACTGGACTTGGCTCCAGCTTTCGAGTAATCAAGGGTTCCAAGTTCCACGGCACTAGTAGTATTATTATCAATGGGGAGAGCATATTCACGTTCATTATCGTCCTTAGTACTAGCCAAACTCTCAACCATGTTGGGATTCTCTGGAATGGAATTTTTCATAGAGTCTGCAAATGGTGAAGACAGGCTAAGTGATCAATCACATAGATCTAGAATTAGTTTGTGGGTAGCGAGGAAAATGGGGGAGATGAAGGAGTGAAAGATTGAAAAACAAAGGAATAGAGGGAAATATTGGGCTCAATATTTTTTTAGGAAAGTTGTGGAAGAAAGGATAAATTTGTTAATATTAAGAAAATATTATAGCTGAGTATCATCCAAAGGAAGGAAACTACAAAGTAGAGAAATATTCAAGAATAAATGGGCACATAAGCAATAAACTCAAGAATACATAGGAGATAGGCATGAAAGCACACTCTATATTTCTTCATTCCCCCCTTTTAGGAACAATGTGAGGAGATGAGAGTCTCATGGTGTTGCAACTAGACACAAAACACATGACTACTCTATGTCATGCATATCTCATGTTTTCAGAATACATGCATATTCAAATCAGGTGGCATCTCTGAATCCGGTGGCTGTCCAAACTCATTGTTGGTCAGACTCACTTGATATGACTTACTTGAGGAAGGTTGTAACTAGTTGTTGTCAGAAGGACAAGGCTTCAAAACTTGAAGCCTGAAATTATGTTCCCCTTTGTCAGGTACAAAGTAAGAAGCAGTACAATAATTTGCTGCAAGTTTCAATCTTGAAGGTTTCTTCAGCTTCACATATCGATCTGAAGAATTGTTGTGCTTCCCACAATGTCGAGAAGGATGAAGATAAAAACACTGATATTTCACATGGCCAACTCTGTCACACTGTTGGCATCTAAAACTCTGAACAAGTAGTACATCTAACATGATTTCTTTATTTTCTGGCATCTTATAGGAATCATCTTCAAACAAGGGGTTATTTTGAACAAGCACTAGTTCATAATGTTGATTCCTATGATGTGCATCTTCCTCAATGCCTTTCAAATTCTACAATTCGGATGAATGATAATTTGTAGTGTGTCTTTGCTGATTGTGATTGAGACATCTGCAGCTGAATGTACTAGAGTGTTCAACAAATCTAATGTTTCTTATGTATTAGACATAGTGAAGACAACCTGAGGCCTACTTGTGTAGGTAGGACCAAATACAAGGACTCAATCAGATAGAGGGCTTATTGCACATCCACCCTTTACAAGCAAGACTCAACAAATTCAAATTTAAAATGTGAGGGGTGTCGGTCTCAGCCGGAAATGCACCGCATACAATCTACAGTTCAACTTGAATTCAGTTTGGTACTATACACAAAGCACAAATGCAAGTACCAAAGAATGATCTAGAACTTACAAACAAAGCACACTTTGCAAGTTACACCCATGACTGTTGAATTGCAGAATCTGCTATACCTGAATAATGTAGAAATTCTTCTTTTGGAGCAGATATAGCAACTGCAAACTTGCTTGGATTCTTCAAGCAAGAATACCAAACTGCTCTTGAGTATTCTACATTGAATTCACAACAAAAAATAGGTTTTGATGAGGTCATATGTTAGGGTTAAGCTTCAATCGGGAATGAGTCAAAGTTGGTTAGGTCCAACACATGTTTTGGGAACATGGTTTGTTTTAGCCCATGGTATTGGCCCAAGGCATTACATGTAATAAAGCCTATAAAAAGCTTGAGGAGGCTCCATTGTAAAGTGGCCTAGAGGTGAGTGGTGGCTAGCTCAGTTGGCCTAGATGGCGAGTTTGTCCATGTATTGAATATCTTCATTGGGTGTTGGTTTTCCCCGCATGGCGTTTCTAGGGTAAATTATGTATCTCTATTATGTGACTGCTTGTTTCTCTTTTTTTATCTGGAAGGTTAAATTATGTATGCTCGTGTAATTCCTAAGAAGATGTATTTGAGCCATGGTTTGGCATATTGGTATTATTATTTCTCGTTGAATGGTAAGTGTGCAGAGTTGAGCCATCTATGGAAGAAGAGACCGTCTTGTTTGCAGTGGTTGGGTGATGGTTGCACGTGATGGTGGAAGGCCACAAGAGACACATTGGTGTCCTGTGTGTGGCTACTTCTGAGATCCATTTTTAAGTGATTGGATCTGCGTAGAGGAGGATCTGCGTAGAGAAGAAATCCTAGCATGAAACGTTGTGTGGAGGAAAAGTCCTCCTAAAAAATGAATTTAAGCTCACGTGTGAGGGTTTCCTGGTCACATTGAAAGATCATATGCGGATCTAGTCAGAATTGGTTGCAGATACGAGTTAGAGGATGAGAGGAGCCATGAATTCAAAGAAGACACCAGATCTAGGAAATCTATGGATCAAACAAGCAAAGATGAAATGATTACTTAATAATCAGTTTGAATGGTGTAGTTGTTAGTTTTCATTGAAAACCCGTGATAGAGATCCATCAATTGCTGGTGTTGAGGTTTGCAGAACACGTGAAGGAGGCATATAAAGATTCCCAAGAGAGACGACATTATTGGCACCATGGAGATCCAACGTTTTCCCAGCTTACTTCTATTCAAAAAACATGAGCATGCAAGTCTCCTTGATGTAGATGATGCTGTCGGTGATCATGGAATTGATCTCATGTGAATCTGTTGAAGAGATCCATGAAGAGAAGTCAAATCCATGAAGTAAAGGTAAAAACGACTATAAAAATAGTTTTTTAAAGGAAGGATACATGCCATTCACATCATTTTTTAAAAGGGGGTCATTTCTTAAGTTATGAAATGTTTTGAATCAAAAGTTAAGTGGATGGTGGATGATTAAATTAACATTCTAAACTTATACATGAGCTTTGAGCTTGGTTAATGCCTTTGGAATATGTGTATGGAATATTATTTAAGTTTTGGGTATATGAAATGATGGTTAATGGTTTTAGTTCATGGTTAAGAATGTGGGGCATGGCATATGATAAGCATGGCAAGCATATAGGTGTAAAGTGGTGATATGAAAATTCTAGACATGAGAAGTATGCTAAGCATTTTATATTCTTTGTACTTGAGTTTTAATATTGTATTACGGGGTGCATGATTAATGGTACCCAACACCCCAACATTTATGGTTCTTGGTTAGAATGTAATAATTTCTCTCGGTGCTAGAAGCACAAGGTGTCCCTCTTATGCGCAGAGAAGGGATGTTTCGTCAAGTATGGAATGAACCACTCGGTAGGTACGAAGGTGGTAGGTGTAATCGTAGGATAACTTGATGTGGAATTAGAGAAGGTGAATATTCGATTGTAAAGGGGGGAATTTGAGATGCTTTGATCTTAGTGTTGGGACCAAGATTGATGAACCATGTATGCAAAGAGAATTCCTATAGAAATGGTGGTTACAGTGGCTGAGGACCCATGTAATCTCGTAGATGGATTCTTCTTTATATGGACATCAATGACATGATTGGATATAGGTACAAAAGGCTAATGGCAAAAAACGAGCATGCAAAAGAGAGAGAATGAAGCAATAGATGGTTATTGTGTAGTCACCATGAAGACACATGAAAAAAAAAAAAATTAATGGAGCAATTTGCATGTAATAGGGCATATGGCTGTAAGACCTGGTAAGGTATGCATACCCCTCCTAACTCACCCTTAAAGTCGGGAGAAAGACCTAGGTGATAGGGGGTGTATGTGAGATTCCTCGGTTAAAATTTTGATGGGGGTTGGTGATTACTCCAAGTTAAGTTTAACAGGGGGATTGTTAGGGTTAACCTTGACTGAGGAATGACTTAAAGTTGGTTAGGTCCAACACATGTTTTGGGAACGTGGTTTGTTGTAGCCCATGGTATTGGCCCAAGGTATTGCATGTAATAAAGCCTATAAAAAGCTTGAGGAGGCTATATTGTAAAGTGGCCTAGAGGTGAGTGATGGCTAGCTCACTTGGTTTGCTATTATGTGATTGCTTGTTTCTGTTTATTTCTATGGAAGGTTAAATTATGTATACTCGTGTAATTCCTAATCGTCATAATCTCAAACTAGGTCGCAACAAACTTCACTTATCAACAACAATATTCATGGTCTCAGCTTCAATATACGGATGGAGGAGTGTAGCACTAGTATTCACTTACTTAGAAGAGAAGTCATGATACATTCAATAACAACAATCTAGAACCAGCTTCATGTGGATTCCCAACCTTCAATATTTGGATTCATGGCCTCTGAATGACAATTGAAATATCAAAATTTCCCCACAGCCCGAATATGGGTCTCTAAATTGAATAACGTGGCACTAAGATACATCACCATGTACATACATAAAACGCAGTGAGAGAACGATACAATCTTTCTATGGAAAACCATGCAAGATCTGATACTCCTGCAATATGGAGATCATACGCATTAAAATAATTATACTCATCATCATAAGCCCAACATATCTTACAACTCCAAGTTCACGGGTTCACAACTTTCATCTTTTACACATGCTCTATAAATAGTTTCTTGTAATCATTCGAGATGGAGGTGGCCAACAATTGGTGCTACAAGAGAAAGGGCTCCACGTTCATCGCTCCAGCAATATGCACAGAACCTCAGGTCGTCGATTCTACCACAACAATTCTAGCAAAGATCTCTAAATTAAATTGATAGGAAACAAAGGAGGACACAACTCCTCTACTGGTAACCTCCATGCTCAGGTTGTAGTATAAAGACACCAAGCACAAATTCAAATGCAGAAGAGATAAATGAGTATCAACTACACAACAGTGAAGTGAGATGTTGAGGAGTCTTCACATGTTCTTTCTTTCTGTCTAGAATCCGTAGCAATATGCAACGGAAAACTCCTAAGAACTCAACATATCCACACAATTAAAAAAATACCATTTTGATCTCATGCGCTCCAAATCCAACGCAATATCAAGCATCTTTAATGTAATATGAATTATGTTATTAGTGTTTCACTTCACGTTGGAGGATGATCATGGCTCCATGCATCTCTATGGATCAATACCACAAACAGAATTCAATGTTGCATCCATAATGTTGCACACATAGAGTTCTGTATCAATGCCATTCTAAATTCCAACTGACAAGAGATCCTCATCATCCAATCTTCTTGAGCTTCAAGATCTATGGATGAGATTAATGGAGCGTTCAAAATCCATCGATGCATCATTTTCCAGCTCATTAGGGTTTTGTGACTTTATAGCTCCACAAATCACACAAACTTCTTTCACGCAGTATTCACAAAGATATCCAGGATACCAGAACTTAAAATTTGTGTAGATAACCCTTCATAACTCCTTTGTGCACAGGCTAAGATGAATTTTCAAATTTATTTTACACAAATATTATCCTTCACTTTTGGATTAGAAAAGGATCTCTGAAAACATAATCTTATTCTTCACTTGTTTTTGCAGATGGGTTACGCCTCAGACCGTTGTCATTTTCAGTTGAGAGATACCAAGTCACTGGAGATAAAATGAAAACAATGTAAGTTCACCATTGAGATCCTCCATAGGTTTTACGCATAGTACATACGTACCACAAATAGTATCCATCAAACTCAGACATAGATGATGCATCATCAAAATTGATGAATGGAACCTTCAAGGTAGTGAAGAAGCCTCCAACAATATGCTTGAAATACAGCCGTGAGCATACAGCCGTGAGCATAGAGTATCACAGAGTCAAAGCTTCACAACTTTGGCGTTGAAATGGATAGGGTATCCCTCCTCGCTACCAGAATTGCTCTTCGTCTCCTCAATATGTTCAGTGAAATGACATCGGCCAACACTAGTCTCGTATACTTATACAATAAAATGAGCTCTCATGCGCAGGAGTTCACGCAAATTCTAAGATGAGAGGCTACGTGCATAGTGACTAATATGACTCACGGGAAAAGAGGTTGTGTAGGGAAACTACACACGAGTGAAGTGAGATATTTTGGGCTACATTCAATTTCTAACAATCACTTTCCAAATGTCCAGGTTGATCACAGTTCTAACAGACAATTGACCTCTACCTCGTCCTTGGCGAGTATTATTTCATCTTCCTCTCAATCCACCACGTCCTTTGTATGTACCCTGATCATAGTATTATTTCATCTTCCTCTCAATCCACCAGGTCCTTTGTATGTACCTTGATCATATTGTGCATTGTCATTGTTCTTTTATATTTCTCTTTGGACATTGTAGACATCATGCTTTGTTTCTATCATAAGGCCGTATGCCCTAAAGTTAGTGTCATAATGGCCAACTCACTTACAAAATGTGCAGGATCTTTGTTGTCTGTACATACTTTTGGAGTAGGTAACAGTCCTATGGTCGATGTCCTATACATTGAAAAATCTCACACCATGGTCCTTGAGGTTGAGTTAATGGGTTTGGTGCCCCACTGCCGAGGTAATATCGTAATACACGACAATGTTCCTTGGAGTGTCTTTCCCCTTTACATTTAGTACATCAAACCTCTTCCCTTACTTCTTTTCCTTTTTGTATATCATGTAGCTGTAATATAAGGTTTGCTAGTTGTGTCTTTATTTGTACCATACTTGCACTCGTTTTCCTTGCGGGAGAAGCTTTTAGATTCAAAGCAATTTCCAATGCTTGTATTTGCGAAGCAACCTTCTCTTGCATCAATGGTAATATAATGTGGGGCAACAATGCAACTATCATTAAAGGAAATTTGAGGTCTAAAATGGGTCTCCTAAGGAAATTAATAAAGCAATAGTTAAAATAATGAAATAATAATTATTAATTTTGCAAGAAGAAATTAAAAAACTACTTTTTTTCTTCGTATTTTCAACATATCTCCCTATGTTTTTACTCAAATTCCTAGTGGGAGTGCTTGTTGCATGCAGAATACTCCCACTTGAAATTTGAGTAAAAACACAGGGAGATATGTTGAAATACAGACAAAAAATGTAGTTTCTTTTATGACAAATATCTCAAGTAAACCATTATGGTTGACTCATTTTATTGAAATTCTATTCGTTCTTGAATTCCAACTCATCAATAAATTATGGTTTGCTCGTTTTCTTATATGATGGCTCGTTTTCTTATAAGGCCCATTTTAGACCTCAAATTTCCTACAATGAAACCAGTCTTGGTGTTGTTGCGGTGCAATGTCAAAGCTAACTTGATCCAACAAGGCTTTGAACTTCTAATCAAATTCCCACATGGTCTCATTAGGTTTCTGTTTTATCTCTTTTAACTTTGTAATGCATTGAGACTCTGATTTAGGCTTCTTAAATTCTATAATCAATGCATCTCTGATATCGGCTAGTGTTCTGTTTTGTACAACAAAATATTTCATGAACCATGTTAAATATCTATCTATGAATGTAGTGACTAGGTGGGATTGCTATTTATCATTGTCTTGTACTTTTTTAACATTCGAGACAACATCACAAAGAAACTAATGTTGCTCTGGATCTTTTAGACTAGTTCCTTTAAAAACATGTAGTTTTTTATCATCTACCATCCTTCTTCTATGAGGTGTAGGGTTCTAAAATGCTACATTACTGCCTAAGGAGTAAAATGGTGGAGGTATACCACCACTCAGCTAATTATTTGTACTTGTTGCTGAAGTATTACTGCTACTAGTGTTCCGTGAATTAGTAATATTTCTTTCCACAACTACAGGTTTCTGTGGAGTGATAGGATGATAGCCAATATGTCTAGGTTCTGTTTCAATATCAGACTCATCTTGAGATGAGTTTATATCACTCTATAATTCAGTTTATAGGAATGTGCAAGGTTCAACTTCACGTGACCTCTTTCTAGTGCTAAGTTTATATCGTTTTTCACTATGGAAAATGCTAGTGACTTCGTCTGTGTCACTATCTTTGTTTCCTAACATTACAGATTCAAACCCTAGGAATCTCACTTCATTATTAACACACCATTTTCATCTAATAACATTTTAATGCATAAACTCAGGTTTTTTCAAGTACTTGCCTCTAAATCCCTTGAAAAAGAATCTTTCAACTGCATTGCAAGAATTCAAAGTGTCCACAACCAGTTTTGGTAATGTATCCTTCCAACAAGCTATCTAGCCAAAAGTCTACTGCTCTTGAAATCTGGTTATTAATCCCTTCAAGCCTCTAAAGCAACTCTATATTCCAAACTATAGGTTCTCCACCCTGAAAAGAGTTATTTCATTATGTTACCCTATATATCAACTCATGGAAATCATTAGCAAAAGATGTGAACGAAACTTCATGCAGCTTGGTAAATATGTATCTATGTCGCCATTATTTTGTAGTAAGGAGGGGATGTTTGTTTCCTTTCTTCGCAAACTAACATTTTGTCTGACTCACCCAATTTTGTATTTCATTCTTCTATGGATTCCACATCAACATGAAACGTCACCAGAATGTGAGTACAAAGTCGGCAACAGAACCATTTGTTGGTTGCCCTGGGCAGACCTAGGTTCGAAGAAGTTAAAGCAACAACAACAAATCCCCTTTCACTACCCCTTTTGGCATCACCCTATAAACAGACTGAAGTCTCACCCAAATCGAATATGGGGGTTACAGAATCAATATTTTGTAACCGTGGAGATGAGAAAATGTGGTAAACAACCTCGCTAAAAGCCTTACTTAACATCCACTGACATGATAGAATAAACAGATGACTTCGCACTTCGCAGCTATCAACATTATACAGAACTACGCTGAATCTCTACTGCATTCACGAGTTAGCTATGCATTCATCATTCTAAGTGTTTCTCCATAGAATTCATACACATTTATTCCATTTACTCATCATACAATTACTATTCACATACATATGAAAGCAAATACATAAACACACCATAAACTCGTATACAAAACACGTCATAAGCTCATATATATAAACACATTGATGTACATGGTTCACTCCTAGGTGGGAGCTACGTCAACATTTACCTTCCCACAATCATCACTCCCGCAATTACTGATCTAAGGAAAATTAAGCTAGACTTACTTTTGTAAGAAGTTAAATCCTAAAAGATATCAGACTATAATGCATAAACTAGAATCTTTCTAAGATTATCTAATCTAGGAAATTATAAATGACAGTAAGAAATCAAACCAATTGCAATCATAATCTGACTAATGCAATAAACTTCAAGAAAGATTAAATAACATAAATGAAGTAGAGTTTCAGCTTTCCTGCAACAACTAACTAGCACACTTGCATAAAATACCTAACCTACACAGTCAACTGTCACACTACACAATTACAGCTATTCAGAATGCAATGTATAACTACCAAAGGAAATGCAATTATCACTGTTGCAACTTATCTATAAAACACATCTACTGTAAATCCACACCACACAATGGAAAGTAAATTAAACTAACTACTTAACTCAACAATCTCTGTGAGAAGGTGGGCCTTGGCCTTCTAACAGAGATGCCGTGAACTACCACAAATTAAAACACATAAATATGAAGAACTATGCTCCTTGTATTAAATATGGTACTTCACAGTCTCAACTCTCTATTACAGCCTGTACAAAATAATAATCAACCAACCCCAGACTCTGAAATCCTTCCCATATTTATACATGCATAATACGAATCGTGATCCACTAATTTCGTGCAGTAATGAAGATCTCTGATCTTCAGGCTGCTGAGTCACAACATAACTGTTACAGCCGTAATGAGGCTATTGGACATGAGGGACATTGTTTCTCTAGCTAACAATGGATCAACGGATTAACTGATTGGGAAGCGTTCTCTCTGTTGCAACAATGCTCTATTGCAGCGAAGTCCTGTTACAACTACCACATGGAGAGATGCATTTTTCCTATTAATGTGTGGAAATGAAGTGAAGAGTAACATCTGGCACCATGTGTGATTCTTTCCCAAGGCTTAGCAGCTGATACACATGTGTCTCTCAATGCTTTGAGCTTGACTTAATGAAATCAACACAAGTTAGCATAAACCAAATGCTAGAATTCATAACCATAACAATCTTAGGGATTAAATAATTGAAACAATAATGATTTATACCTGTCAAGATTCATGATCAATCTAGAAGAAAGATATATATTTGGTTTGTTGAAATAAGGTGTAACAGGGAAAAAAGAGGTAATAAGTGTGGTAAAAAAGGGACAATTCCACGACCCAACATCTTCCTCCAACTATCCAATTGTGTGTTCTCATGCAACAACATCCACTATTATGAATATGAATATGAATCTAGATCCATACTCTGTCTGTGGAGATTGGTGATGTTGAAGGCCAATTCAGGTGCTTCTCCCCACTTTACAAATCCATTACAATCAGTCCACTTATCCCAACACTGTTTCTATTCCTTCTTAGTCAAAACATAATGGCTTATGTATGGGCTCACAGGTAGCCATATGAGAGGAAATCTAAATCTTAGTCCTAGCCACCATGGTCCACATGTTTCGATGCACCTAACATACCTCGACACTCTAAGAAGAGCTTGTTTAAAATTCTTCAAACAATATGGATCATTTTCCTTTAAATCTAGGGAAGAAGCCAACCATCTGTCCTCACAACCTTCCAAGCCATACTGCTACTGGTTAGAGATTGTCCTTATATAGATAGTAATGATTGTGTTGGGTCTTTTCAAGAAATTTGAAAAACCTTGCATGCTTTGCAATGAGGGCTCTTGGAAGTCGAGGTTCATTTTCGGTCTAAAGAGTAGAATTATCCTCGTTTTTCTTGATAGTTTGAAGAGAATCCCACAATTGCATGTGATTGGTGACAAAAGAAGTGAATTCTCTCAGCTAAACATCCCCCAAATAAGGCACATGATTAGAATGGAAATCAGTATACCCTGCTCTATCGTGCAAATATAATTCACACAACAAATTTTGATCCCCAAATCCCTTTCCATGAAAGTCTCTAAGAACTAGGGGGCAGTGATCAACTTACATAGTCTTCCTTCTTTCAAGGCTTTCAACTTAAATAAAGTTGTTTGTTCATAAAGAAATATAGGGTAAGAAGGATATGGGGCCCTACAACTCAACAATTCCCAAGAAATAATATACATTTGGTCTTTTTCTTGTTGCATGGACTTGAATTTCTTCAATTCTTCTAATTCTTTTTTAACACTGTCCCACTCGGATTTCTAGAAAACCAATTCCTCAGCCCATTTCTCTCTCAGATCCCTGATAGTATTTCTATGCTCATAGAGAGGGACCATCCCTTCCTTGCATTGATCAATATTCCTTTTCCATTTATCTAGCTTCAGATTTAATAAAGAAAGTTATTTTTCCAACTGTTGAATCCTTCTATCCTCTACATCTTTCTCATCATCAGAGTCAATCCCAATGACCTTTTGAGCCCCCACCTCTTATGTTTCACGCATCATTGTTAAAGCTTGACTTGGGGCCATGTGATCTTGTGTCTCAACACGCTTGTATTGAGTCATCAGATTGACAACTTCTTCTTCCTTTGTCCCAGCAGCTTCAACTTGTGTGGCTGCATCAACAAGCCAAATTGGAAATGTTGGTTCTTGTGTAACAACATCCCTTGTTTCAATTACCTATGTTTGTGTTGCAGCCTCCATAACCAAGTCGAGGGATTCTAGTACTTGTGTAACAACATCCTCTCCTTGTGTTCCAATCCCATTCTCCTCCGTTTGAGTTGCAGCCTCCACAATTAGTTTTGAAGATCTTGGTTCTTGTATAACAACATCCACATTATGAGAATTGGTTCGATTGTCTATTGTTTGAGCTGATGTTCTAGTAACAAGATCTTGGGATGTAGGTTCTTGTGTAACAACCCCCTGTTCTTCAATTTCCTTAAACTGTTGAGGTTTCCCTTGGGTCACTTCAATTCCTGCTGAAGAATGAAACTACATCTCTTCATCTTCTCCCAACTCCAGATCAGGGATTATATCTATTTCAAGCTCATCATTTCCGATTAATCCATTGTAGATACTTCCTCCATTTCTTCATGTCCTTCATCCTCCAAAACAGGTGGTGAATTTTCCAACTGGTCTGCAGCCTCCACCAATGTATTCAAGCTGCTTTCTGATTTCTTCCTACATGTTTCTTTCCATTTCTCTAATTCACCATGAAGCATTTGGACTTCCTCTTTTAAAAGCTCATTTTCATAAAGAATACTTTCGATTTGGGGTTCTTTTGCAGCAGGTTCTTGTGTAAGAGTAGGTGATTTAGGATTTAAGATGGGGATTTCAATGTGTGCCCCAATTTCACATACTGCTTCTACTACTGTAAAAGACCTAGTTATTCTTTTCTTTTCAACCCCAGATCGCTGCCCTTCATTGCGCACAACTACTGCTACAGTAACATCTATGGTTCTTCTCTTTTTCGCCGTAGTGGATGTTTGGCCCTTCTTTTATGAAATCTTCCTTCTTTTCTATGACACAATGGTCTTCAAATTTTCAGCCAAAGGAATGAATTCCCCCTCTTCAATTATGGTACCTGTTGGGCCTCACCCAAGTGGGGCACTTTTGTGCAAGTCAAGTTTTGGAACTGTGAAGTTGAGCATAGCTCAATGAAAGACTTTTTGTGCAAGTCAAGTTTTGGGAGCTGCGACGTTGAGCGTAGCACAACATCGGAAGAGCTGCGAAGTACAACGTTGCGAGGAGCTAGTGCTGTGAAGATACCGATCTATGGAGATCCAGCGAGATAGAGTTTGGAAGGAAACCGATAGACATTCCGGTAAGACCATCGGTGGTCTATTTTTGGTAAATATGCTCCATGATTACCAAACAGTGGGTAAGGATTAATGCGGAAGGAAAGGGACTGGTCGCACAAGCAAGGAAGCACTACATGAACCAGCTGCAGAAAGTCATTAGAGAATAATGACAGAGTGAAAGAGACTTGTTGGCGTGCATGCGGTAGGGGGGATGAAAGTGACGTGACCACACACAAAGGATTGCCACGATGGAGGAGTCGCTATCACATCCTAACAGTCTGGTTAGCTGAAAACTACAACAGTTTCGGAAAACCTTAGGGTTTTTTCCCATGTATTGTAAAGACATGACCTACGGGCATGATCTATTAAAGGGGCATATTTTGTAAGGGAAACGGTTGAATCTTCTAAGTGTAAGGATTGAATGCTTGAATAGATCTTTGTTGAGAGACATTTTTTAAAGGCTCTGCATGCTGCGTACGCAGAGGCCTATCGAGAGAGAAGAGAGTCTACAGCTGAGTGCGCAGACTGGAATTGTTGTACCCTTCCCAAAAACTAATATAACAACATTTCCTGTGGACGTAGCTCCCATCCCGGGGGTGAACCATGTTAAATACTCTGTTCTGTGATTATTTATGTGTTTGCATATGTATATTTGCTTACAATGAATGCTTAAGATATTGCTTATCAGTTTATGTGTTTTACTTTTATATGTATTCACCACAAGGAATGGGATGGGAATAATATGTTAAGTATCGCATATGTGGATGAATGTTAGATGCATGAGTGTTTCTAGGTCTGTGAATGCATAAGTCGGTTGGATAAACATTTAAGTAAGAGGATTCCGCGTCGTGCGACTCCCTCAAAGCGTAGCACTGGATGTATGCAGTTTGTTGTGTTTCGTTACATCACATAAGTCATAATATTAATCACCTAAGGAAATAGATAAATGGATAGAACACACCAAGTGAAGTCATTGAAGTGTTTAAGTCCGCAAAGGAAGTGCAGTTATCAGTGGCGATGTCCTATTGTTAGATAATCTCTAAACTGCGTAGTCCTTGGATGCGCAGGTTGTGCAAGCGCCCTAGCTTGCAGGATTCTTAGTCGTGAAGAAGGTGAACTTTGCGCAGTCCTCAGTCTGCAGCACGAGCCCCACAACACGTTGTTCATCAATCTATCTGTTAAGGCAGCTCATCAAGTGGTTGTGGAAACTTGATTCCGCAGCCCCCCCATTACTTCGCCTCGGGTGAGACCTTAGTCTGTTTGTAGATTGTTTCCAAAAGGGCCAGTGAAAAGAGGTTTTGTTGGTTCCTTGAACTGCAAAGAACCTGGGTCTAGATTGGAAACCTCTAGAACAGTATGTTAAGCCAACAAATGGTTCCTTTGTAGTGCTAAGAATCCATGATGAGTTATCGTGCTTGAAATAGTGATGTGCGACGAAGAGAAGATTCTGTTGAGTGTTGAAAATTGGTATCCAAGTAAGAAAGAGATTTGGGATTGGTTTGATAAGAAAGAAAGAGACTTCACAAAGAAGGAGAATCGAAATCAACATCTCTCTGACGTGGAGTGGTTGAACAAATAAATGTGGAAATATATTCATGATATTTTCTAGGCATCTTTTGGACATGAGTTGCATAAGTGGATATCGCGGCTCGTAGAGCGAAAGAACTGTTTCCAGCAGGAAGTACCCATCGAGTGAACTCCAGAGCTTACTGAGAGGATCAAAGCGATAGATAGTCCACTTTCACGAGCAGTCGACTTCTGGGTTGACAGCATATTAGAAGGCTTCATCACAGAGTTTGTTGTGGACATGTTGAAATCCTACAGCACAGCCGAAGCATAGTTATTCAAAGGGTTCAGAGGTAAGTAACTGAACAATCTCAGTTTATACATTAAAATGCTTTTAGCTGTGAAAGGAGTTTTAAGAATGCTCTGTCATGGTAGATAGCATATATAGTGGCTCTGACGAGGAAACACATAATTTTAAAAGTGGAAAGAGATACAAGTACACCACTGAGAAAAATACTAGAATGCATGGACTCTGCATAGATACCAAGATACCATGTGAGCTTAATAATTAGACCGCACCTCTGTCAGCTACTTGTCATCCTATTACTCTGCAGAATCTGTCGGTTGTGAATACCGTGCCTCCACTTTCTCAGAATCCATCAGTTCAAAACCCCCCGATTGCTCATATTCCTAATCCTTAGAGAATTAATACCAGTAATATCATAGGAGTGAGTACTCAGCCCATTCTATCTCAGACTATCCCGCTTCAGAACATCCAACCTCAGAGCATTCTACAGAGTACTATCCCTAGCACTACTCAGAATACTGCGCAACCAAGAAGAAGAATGACCGACAACATAAAGCTGTCGATATTTAAGGGAACAGGTTTGGAAGACCCTAAGCAAAACTGCGTTCTATGTGAAGCCGTGTGGAGTGTTAAGCAAGTTCAAGATGACACTGTGAAGCAAGCGTAGCTCATCACCATGTTTAGAGACAGAGCTTTGAACTGGTTCATGAAATAATCTCGAGGACATAATAGAACCTTAGAAGATATTAAGGCTACATTATTGAGTGAATTTAAGAAACCGAAGTCAGAATCGCAGTGTATCACAGAGTTAATAAAGATTAAGTAGAAACCTAATGAAACAGTCTGGGAATTTGACCAAAAATTTAAGACACTGCTAGACCAAGTTTTGTTATAGCTTTGCAATAGCACCAGGAGTGGTTTATCGCTGCACTGTTTCCCCATATCAAACTACCGTTGATGCAACAAAAGGTTGATACGCAAGCTGAAGCCCTAGAAATTGCGATGATGTTAGAGGCTTCGCTGATAGGTGAGACTAGCAGTGGAATGTCTCAGATCCAGATATATGTAGCTACCCTGACACTACAACTGCAGGATATGAAGAAGGGAAAACAAGAGAGACAAGAGATCTAGTGTACAGGATGCAAAGGAGAAGGCCACACCAGAGAACACTTCCCTTTATTTTAGGAATACCTTAACAGTGGAGCACCGAACCCACTAAATCAGAACCAGGCACCATAGTGTGAAATCTATAGAACTAGAGGACATCATCCTGAAGACTATTACTTAATTTAGAAGTATGTGTGCACTCCTAAGAATCTATACTGCAACTTCTGTAAATCAGTTGGACATGATGAATCCAACTGTAGGGCATATGAGCTCATGTAGGAAAGAAAGCGAGACATGGAGCATATGCGCGATAGTGGAGTATATAGAGTCCAAGAAGAAACTCTGCAGAAGCAAGATAATGCACAGTATGATCTAGGTGCATATAGAGGTCGTGGTAGAGGATACTGCAGAAGAGGAAGAAATGTTGGCCCGGAACAAGGAAGAGGCCAAGGTCACATAATCTATTATAACTGTGGCCAACCAGGTCATGTATCTAGAGATTGTACCAATGCATGTACCACTTTTAATTATTGTAAATATTTTGATCATGTCATTGAGCCATGCCCAGTATTAGCTGCAGAAATGTAGAAAAGAAAGAAAGAACCATGGAACTTGAACATTCAGTTGATCGCAACAGAGAAAACGGCTACAGATCCAAGTATTAATCTGGTGACACGAAGTGGCGCTGCCACAGGAAGAGATAGAGGAGAAGAAGCTTTGACTTATGGGATGTTTGATACTAAGAAGACGCCTATTGAAACAATCTGTGTCAGAAAAGCTACTTGGAAAGCACCTACTTTCATTTTGGAGAAAATCAAAGAAGTCTTCGAAGAAGCACGAGAAATTTTCAAATAACTCCCACCTACTTCACCAAGAATCCCGTTGTGCAGTGAAATACCGCATATACAAGATATGCCAACGGCATATGACAAGACATTTTCCACAACAGAGCTGGTCACTTTTGTTGTGCAGTTCCTACAAAGCTGCATGAATCTATTGAAGAGCGTAGATGCTGTAGAAGAATTAGAAAAACTATTAAACCAATATGAGCCACGCAGCGAGAAGGAGACTGCCGAGAGTGCAATTCATCACATTAAGAGACACAAAAGAATAGGAAGAGAAATAAGGATCAGTGCGCAGATTGGAGACTATGAGATGGATGAAATCATTCTTGACCTAGGGTCAGAAGTAAATGTCTTGACTAAGCAGACATGGCAGCATATTGGGATACCAAAGTTATCATGGTCACTCATACAGTTGAGATTGGCCAATCAACAAAAATTCATACCTTTTGGAAGGCTAGCGAATGTTATTGCTGACATCGATGGAGTGCAAAGTCATACAAACTTTGAGGTTATCGAAATTGTGGATGATAGTCAGCCTTATCTAGCATTGTTGGGTATCGACTGGGTGATGGATAACCTCGCCATCATAAATATGAAAACTAAGAAGATGATATTTTAAGGACACGAGATAAGGGTCATCGCACGTTTGGACCCTTCACAAGGTGAAAGATACATTGAGCCGATTCAGGAAGAATCTAGAGCTCAAGACCTAGACCACATCTACAAGATGACTATGAATGATGCTGACTACATTAATCCTACTGTGGATGGAACACTTAGTTGTGATGTGATATCTCTTGCATATGAGACTCCGATGCTAGACTCAAGAACTGGCAGAACCAAATGCATGAATTATCTCCTAGAAGATGCGTGCAGATTACAAAGTCACTGCGATGGATTGGAAGAGAGGTAAGTCCAATTCCCACCTATGATGGTTCATCTAATGTTTATTCATTTATCCAAGAATATACTGTATCAGTTGTAGCTGAACATCACTTACCAGCACTAGACATGGCACTCCGTTAGACACCTGCCAGATGGTGGGTTGCAGATAAGCAGGCATTAACAACATGGGATCAGTGAAGACAAATGACACAGATCAGATTTACAGAGAAGGTTCGGTTAAAATTTGAAAAATATAATGGACAGTTGGATCCACGGGATCACATTCAGATCTGTTCGCAAGCATGGGAAATGAGACCACAAATAGACTGGGTACATTTTTTTTACATACATTGGAGGAGAAGACTCCAAAGAACTGGTACCTGGATATGGAGTTGCGCATAGGAACTGCAGAATGGCCTGTCGTAACTGCGAACTTCCAGAAGACCTTCAGTTTTGAATATGAAAGCCCGAGTATAAACAAAGCTTTGCAAGTTATGAAGGAAAGAATATTCAAAGAAGAATTCCCAAGCATAAACGAGGCATTGGAGGAACTCAGAGAGAAGGCCTTTAAGGATGTAAACGTACCACTAAACCTACAACCAGAATGGACGAGAGAGATAGAGCATTCCCTTGGATGTTAAAATATAGTTGAAGAGTTCAAAGATAAAGAAGAAAGCGATGAGGAGGACCTGCGCAACAGCAATATACTTGAGTCAGAGGGAGAGCGCGATCTAGAGGGACCTCCACTGGAAATTCGAGACATTAGTGGACTTGTTAAAATGAGAAAAGTGGACATTGGCACCAGCAAAGAGCCAAAGTTCGCATCTATGGGAGGTTATTGGGATAAAGAGATGGTCACGAAGATCGCAGCCCTCCTACATGAATATTAGGATTTATTCCCAAGAAAGTTCATAGAAATGAAAGGTATTCTAGGTGACTTAGGGGTTATGAAAATATGTCTTAATCTAGGCGCAAATCCTGTTAAGCAAAGGCCCTATAGACTGAATCCTCGATAGAAAGAAAGAGTGAAGGTAAAAATTGACAAGATGCTCGATGCAAGAATCATGGAGTCGCTTGAAGAGTCGGAATAGATAAGCCCGATGGATATCCAAGACAAGAGGATGAAAGGGGAGATCAAGATCTGCTTGGATCTCAGAAAACTTAATGATGCTTTGATGCATGACCCATTTCTTACCCCTTTCACAGATGAAGTTTTAGACAATGTTGGAGGAAATGAGGCATATTCTTTCACTGATGGTTTTTATGGATATCATCAGATTAGGATTGATCCAACAGATAGGCATAAGATAACTTTTTCTATAGAATGGGGCTCATTCCAATATACAGTAATGCCCTTTGGTTTGAAGAATGCGCCTGCCATATTTTCTAGAGTTATGGTAGCAGCATTTAAAGATTTCATGCATAATTTTTTAGAAGCATATTTTGATGATTAGACTGTCTTTGTTTTGCTAAAGAACCACTGTGCAAACCTCAGAATGATGCTATAAAAGTGCAGACAACATCATATTTCCTTGAATTTGAAGAAGTGTGTTTTTGGTGTGCCTTATGGTATTTTGTTGGGACACATACTATGTAGACAAGGCCTGATTGCTCATCCTATGAAGATTGCAGTTATTGTGAATTTGCCAGCACCAAATTTAGTGAAACAACTTCGCACCACATTGGGGAATATGGGTTACTACCGGAAGTTTATAAAGGGTTATGCGCATATAACTGCGCCGTTGGAGAAGTTGTTGAAGAAATACGCACAGTTCATCTGGAACGCAAAATGTGAACAAGGCTTAGACACATTATAAGATAAAATCGTATCTGTGCCGATCTTAATTTTTCCATACGGGGAGAATCCATTCCATGTCCATGTTGATGCTTCATGTATAGCATTGGGCCTTGCACTAGCTCATCCATGAGAGGGAGTTATTGACCATCCCATTTCATTTTTGAGCAGGAATCTCTCATCTGCTGAAAAGAATTATACGACCACTCAAAGAGAGGGTCTAGCTATGGTTTACGCACTGCAGAAATTCAGGCACTATTTGCTGGGTGTGCACTTCTCCATGTACACTGACCATTCATCTTTGAAATACTTGGTCAACAAGCAGTGTTAGGGGGGATAATCTACAGATTATTATTACTCTTCCAGGAGTATGATTTCAAAATTGTGGTTAAACTAGGAAGATTGAACTTAGGACCCGACCATCTCTCAAGGATCGAGTCGGGCGAAGAACCTACGAAACTTGAAGATAATTTTCCTGATACACAGTTGTTTTCTATTCATATTTTTGATGACTACTATAAGGATATCATAGAATTTTTTACTACTGAGTTGGCACCCATAGAGTTTACTATGCAACAGAAGAAGCAGCTGGTAGTCAGAGAAAAAAACTTCACCATAATTCCAGGACAGTTATACAAATTGGGAACAGATGAAGTACTGCGCAGATGTGTGTTAGAGCACGAAAAGCCATTTATATTGGCTGATGAACATTCAGAAGTAGCAGGAGGCCACTACACAGGAAGAGCCACTACATAGAAGATATTGCGAGGAGTACTATGGTGGCCTACTATTTGCAAGGATTCAAAGGAACATTGCCAGAGTTGCAATGTCTGTCAGAGGACAAGAAGGCCATTGCGAAGGGTCGAAATGCCATTGAATCCACAATTAACACTTCAAGCATTTGAGAAATGGGACATTGATTTTGTGGGACCGATCAACCCACCGGGAAAACGAACTGGTGCGAGATACATCATACTGCTACTGATTATCTCACCAGATGGGCAGAAGCAAAGCTAGTGAAGGACTGTAGCGCAGTTACTACTGTGCAGTTCATTTTTGAGAACATCCTTACAAAGTTTGGATGTCTAAATATTTTGATGAGTGATCAAGGCACTCATTTTATGAACAGAACTATTGAGGCACTGAGTGAAGAGTTCCACATTTATCTTAGAGGAGTACGCCATATCATCTGCAGGCCAATGGAACTGTGGAAGATTTCAATAAGGTACTTGAGAATGCACTGACAAAAGTATGCAATGTCAATTGGGATGATTGGGATCTGCGCATTCCAGTTGTTTTGTGGGCATACAGGGCTACATGCAAGAAATTGACTGGTGATACACCTTTTAGGTTGTCCTATGGACATGATGCAGTAATGCCTATGGAGTACATTGTTCCCATCTTGAGAATAGCTACTTTTACATGCACGACAGATCGAGAAGCAATAGAAGAAAGGCTTCTACACTTGGTTGGTTTGGAGGAAGATCGCTTCATTGTAGGCTTTCACCAGCTAGTGCAGAAAGAAAGAGAAAAAGCATGGCATGATCATGATATCAAAAACAAGACCTTTCAGGTAGGTGATCTAGTTCTTCTGTATGATAGCAATTTTATGAAGTTTCTTGGAAATTTTAAAATGCATTGGCTTGGCCCATATACTGTTTTGCATGTTACTAACGGTGGCGCAGTTCAGTTAGCCACGTTAGTGGGAGATACATTACCAGGCTTAGTGAATGGAAGCAGACTAAAACCCTATTGAGATAGTCCTGCTTCGCAGAACCCTCAATGATCAAGACAAAAGGAAATTTCTAAGTGTCAAGTACATTTGAAATTGGGCACTATAAATGGAAAAGATTCTGTATGTGAAGCCCATTGAAAGAGATGCATCGTGTAGTAGAAGTGAAGCTGCATGGATTTTAAAAAAAAGAAAAAAGAAAAAGGAAGATAATAAAAGTAGAATAGCGCAGTTGCGAAGCTCAAAATGCAACCGCAAAGATAAAAAAGGAATGGGGAAAAGGCAAGGTTCAGAACCAATAAATCGGGCACCGCAAACTAACCGCGCCGGGGGGAGTGACGACCTATCACGTAGTTTGACGCAACACTCCAAAAAACTAGCCATTAGAATGTCGGTCAGAAAACTAGTCGTTATACAGTGATTTTGTCGACGACCGCTTGAGCATTTAACGTGGAAGTAGTCGTTCTGAACGAGTTAATGAAGGAAAGGACCAAAATATTCATTGGATTTGGCCAACAGTCATGAAATTTAATGCTTATCTAGCCATTTAGGGTTGCGGCTGAGCCATGCTGTGCCTATAAATACCGTTGTATTTGGACTCGCGGGAGTTACCGAGACTCTTGAATTTTCTTGAGAGCCATACTTAGAAACTATTGCAGTGAGTGCTCAGTAAGCTCGAGTTCTATTAGGAAGAACCAATGAATGTATGAAAATTCCACGATTGAGCAAGAATTCATAGTTCAGCAGACTGTGAGGATATTTAAATATAGAGGAATTGAAGGGTTGATGAAAACCCCCACCAAGAAGGTTATTACAGAGCAAGGTCAGGGTTCCCGAAGATCACCAAGACAATCTATAGTTCTGGAAGACAAAGGAAAAGAATTACCAATGCAGATGATGAAGCCAAAGGTGCTAAGCTCCACAGTGCCAGAATTCCCACTTGGAGATAAGGAAATACCATTGAAGTTGACCCCTCAGTACATCTCCCCACGTGTCGAAGATGCACCAGCTATTAAGCTGTTAAAGAATGCGAAGTATGAGATTCCACTTCCACCTATGTTGAATCATGTGAAAGTGAAAGGGAACCTACTGGGGACGATCCTAGAATGTAAGTGGGAGGACTACGACCTGCTTCAGATGCAGAAGGACCCCGCCGAACCAAAGTACCAAAAATTTCAGCCAGATAAGTACATGTGCTGGAAGAAGGACGTAAAAGGAAATTCTGTGCTTGTCATGTAGGATTGGTTATCCGGAGTAGTCGAATCGGGTTTGCTCAATGTATTGAGACTCCTACACTTTGACCACACACCAGAATTGAATGCGGTCATGTATGCCGCACATTCAACAAGGATATCTTTGGCTTGATCGTAATGTCGATCTAAATATTGACTTGATCCACTGGATTACTGGGTTAATCAAGAGAGGTGAGGACCCAAAACAATTCTTTCAAGGGAAGAGCAGGGATAAGGAGTTTGCCGCGAAGATGAAGAAAACGTAAACTATCGTCAGAGGAAAGAGAGGATTTGTCACAGACGACATAGATGACGATGCTATGCGATTCGTAACACAACTACTAGTAGGAAAAATTCTGAGAAACGCACGACCGTTGGAAGTACCCCATGGGTGCAGTGCCCCTTGGGGAAAAGGCCACGACGGGAGGAAGATTCAATTGGTGTCAGTACCTGTTGAATGAATTCTTAGAGGATTTGAACGATACGTAGATACATGGTAGTAATTTTCACTATAACTGGTTGATAGTGTTGATTGCATTTGTAGGGTGGAAGGACCGAAAACATTATGCTGGCGTAATTACTGACAAAAATGATTGCAGAGGAGCCCGTTATGCAAACCTCTGGGCGAACCTGCTGCCAGAAAGACAGCGTGCATTAGCTGAATTTTTCCACACATACTACGAGCTGTTGCATGACGTAATTATTCACACACCATGGATATCAAAACAGGTAACAGCTAAATATATTTGCACCATCAATTTTTGCACTGTATTCTATTCACATTTCATCCAAGGCTCAGAAGAAGAACCCAAAATGTTTCCAGGGGAGCTATGATATGGATGAGGAAGACATCCACACCATTATGAAGGAATGGATACCTGAGTATAAATTCAAAGAATCTGTGGATATTGAAAGTGACCCCACAGAAAGCAACCCCATACCTACGCCTATTGTTGAAGAGTCACCGTCATGAAAAAGAAAGGAAACTGGGAGTTCTACATAGGAGAATCCAGAGAAAAATAAGCAGAAGGCTACAAAGACCCCATCAGAAGCAAGGCTCCATGATGACGATTTTGAAATGATCGCATCTACGGTCATAGCGCAGATGGAAGATCTATTGGCCGATAAAGAGAAAAAGGATGAGGCGATCCACGCAAGCTTACAGAAGAATATCACCACGCTGCAAGGCATAACATAGAAATTTGAGCAAGTCTAGTGAAACTTTCCCTTGCCGCAAGACTTAGATTCCAAAGGAAGGTCAGGGGACACTTCGTAGCCGAAGAAGATGCCACCTCTATCCCTGGCCTTGCCACCAAAGTCGCGCATAGTCCAACTTGACTCGTTGAGCATAAGGTTACCGTGCGAACAGTTAGCTTCGGGCGCGCAGGACATAGAGCATGTGGACGTCGATATTGTGATGTTTCCACTGGAGGGCCTACACAATCTGCACTTGCAGGTTGTCGAAGAGCTCCATGATCGAAGTACGGTCGGGCTGACCCAATACCATTAGCTCTAAGAAAATTTTAAGCAGTTGGAGGAAGCAAGTTTGAAGAAAACCATGGCACTTCAAGGAAAACAGGACTGACGAAGGAGACTAGACCATACTATCACTTCGGTAGTTGCGAAGATACTAGAATGCGACGAGAAGCCAGAACCTGCCGATACTATACTTAAGATGGACTTGGTGGTTAGCGATATTAAGGCAGAGATGAAAGATATGCAAACTAAATTTCAGGTGAAGATTGCTTCCTTGGAAGTTCAGAATCAGCCAAAGACACAACCAAACCAGGCAGAGCTCAGAGAAGAGGAAGTGAAAGCCACAGCAGAGAGTATAGCGAGTGAAGTGGCTAGGCACCAACACTTATTGGATGAGGCGAAGAGAAATTTCACCGCACTCGAACAAGACCCACAATTGGCAGAAATCAAGACTTCTTTGAAGGATAAGCAGAAAACATTAGAACTCCTGGATGCGGAAGTCAAGACCCCAAAGGAAAGAGAGAGACTCCATAGGTATCTAGATGTCAGGGAGCTGAAAAAAACAACTTCAAATGTTACGAGAAAGAGAGATTGAAGTGGGAGACAAATTGCATCCCTTACAAGAGGAAGCCCATGAAATATCACAAAAGATCGAGGAGAAGTCGAAAGAGCTGAAATAAGGTCAAGAATCTGTGCAAGAGCAGACGGAGGACAACATAGAACCAAAAGTGTTAGAAACCGTGAAGCAGATGGAGCAGGATACTAAGGAAATGGTTGCAAAGGTGATTGCAACCTATCAAGAGTTCGCTGCGAAGTTAGCTCCGCAGGAGGATGAGTAGCTCAGAGAAGTAGAAGTTGAAAGTGGCTCGGGGACGAGCCACATGTAAGTGTTAGGGGCCTATTGGGTGTGCCCCAAGTGGGTCATTTTTGTGCAAGTCAAGTTTTGGAATTGCGACGTTGAGCCGAGCTCAGTGAAGCACTTTTTGTGCAAGTCAGTTTTTGGGAGCTGTGATGTTGAGCACAACGCAGCATCGGAAGAGCTGTGAAGTACACCGTTGCGAGGAGACGGCGTTGTGAAGAGCCTGATCTACAAAGATCCGGTGAGATAGATTTTGGAAGGAAACTGGTAGACATTCCTGCTGGGTGTCTGAGCTGTCTTAAAGAATCACCAAATATTTAATTATCAACCGAGGTTGGTAATATTAGAGTTATGGCAAAGTATATGCTCAGGTAGAAGGTACCTAAGTTATCGGCTTGTCAAACCTTCGAAATGTTTAATAAAGAAAAGATCGAAAGATCTTTCAAAATGAAAAACCGAGTCAAAATTTAAGTATACAACTACTGAACTGATTAAACCTAACTAAACCAATAGACCAGAGTAGTGTCAATTCATACTACTCTATTCTATGGACAATAACTAGAAAGATAAGAACAACAATATTATTCTAGGAAGCAAAACGCAATAAAAAACATAACTACTTTGATGAATTTGAAAGCTACCTATAAAAATCTAATCTAGGAATTAGAAAACAACTATAAATGAGTTTAAAGACCTATCTATGAGGTGATTAAACTGACAACGAACTCTAGAACAGGAAACTATATTAATTTTAAGCAAAACTACAAACTATTTAATCAATTCAAAACTATTCATGCATTCAACATACTAAACTACCTAATTCCATTCTCCTTGAGGATTATGAGGAGATGGGTCAAAGGTAATAGGAACAGGAGAGAATGTATCAAAATGACTTTCAAATGTAACAACGAAACAAAATGTAAGCAAATCTAGTTTAACTTCTACAAATAAATGTAAACTAAAGAGTGTCCAATTACAACTAACTTTAAACATTATGATCTATTTTCTACCCATAAGCAAGACTAAACTAAGAATGAGATTGATAAATTCTATAACAGTAAAGTATTTAAGGAATTAAACATAAGTAGGACATCATTTGAAAAGCAACTAAAGCAAAGTCAAGGAAATGGAATGAAAACTAAAAACGAATATGAAACTTAATTAAAACTCCATGTAGTGTAAAACAAGACTATAATTACATAGATAAATTCTAACGAATTACAAGAAAGATTACAATTCAAAGACCTAAGAAATTAAATTATAAACAAGCATAAAAATAATGCAGAAAATATTAAAGTCGGTATGACGATCCGGATGACAGTCTGAAAGACCGTCCGAATGACAGTCCGGATCAAGGAAAACGATTTAAACTAAGGAAAGAAGCAAATTAAATGATCTTAACGCCAATTGGTTGATGCATATGAACCTACGGTGCAAGGAAAGTAGTTCAAATTGACTATTTAAAGTTTGAATGACAAGAAGCAACCTATATTAATCATTATATAAGGAAACAAACTATTTTGATTGCATGATAAAACGAGGCTGAAATGCAAATAAAACTAACCAAACAGCTACAGGAAAAACTAGTAGAACTAATTCTAACTATGAATTAAACTCTGAAACAGTAACTAATTAACTCTATCTAATTGCAAATGAAAAAACATAAAGCAAACTAAGAAAACTATGCTTGACCGGTCATTAACTTCTAGAAATGTAAATTGAACTAGCAGCAAGATATAAATTACAGGAAATAAAGAACTGACATGTACACGAAACAAGTTAAATAATGGAAATCAAAACTATTAACTTGCATAAAAGAAATGCAGAATATATACAGTAAAACCTCTAGTTGTTGAGCGGCCCTTCCCAACAATCAGAGATGGAAGCTTAACTCAAATTCTTCACCAACAACAGAACATCAATAGCTAAGAAACTAGAACTTCCATTGACTGATGAAAATTACACGGCATCTACATAAAAATTACTGCTATTGTCTATGTGCTATTTGCTACTATATCATATTACATGATGTTGCGATCTCCACAATAGACATCTTTATATAAGTTTACAACAAGAGAGAAGGTCGACATAGTCGACCTCTCTAAAAATAGAGGTCTTAATGGTTTACAAATGGCTGCAGGGTGGTTTACCACAGTGCACAGGCCATCTGCCTAAGTCCACGGGCGTTGCTCTTCCTTCACGTGGGCCGCTAGGTGTTGGTTCCCTTCATCGTGGGTAGGTGATGCGGTGTCGAGCCAAGCATGGGAGGACGAGGAAATTCTGGAACATTGACGTGGGAAGAGAATGTACTATCGAGATAAGCGAACAAGAGGATGGATCTTCTAGAATGAAGGCTCACCAACAATGAGCAACACGTCCCAAACAGAGCCCACATCATCATTTTTAACTTTAATGCCCCGAAATATCTCAACCAATGATTCCGTGGGTATGAATGGAGAGCTGAATGGCAAGCTGAATGTGGCTAGATGTTTGCAGCGTGAACGTGTGGCTGAACACTAAATACTATGTTGTGTGACTGTTTATGTGTTTGCATCTGTATATTTGCTTACAATGAATGCTTAATATCTTGCTTATCAGTTTATGTGTTTTACTTTTATATGTATTCGCCACAAGGAATGAGATGGGAATAATATGTTAAGTATCACATATGTGGACGAATTTTAGATGCATGAGTATTTCTAAGTGTGTGAGTGCATAAGTCGGTTGGATAAACACTTAAATAAGAGGAGTCTGTGCCATGCAACTCCCTCAAAGAGCAACACCGGAAGTGCGTAGTATGTTGTGTTTCGTTACATCGCATAAGTCATAAGATTAATCACCTAAGGAAATAGATAAATGGATAGAACACACTAAGTGAAGTCATTGAAGTTGTTAAGTCTAAGAAGGAAGCGCAGTTATCAGTGGCACTGTCCTGTTGTTAGATAATCTCTGAACCGTGTAGTCCTTGGATCTGTGGGTTGTGCAAGCACCCGAGTTTGGAGGATTGTTAGCCGTGAAGAAGGTGAACTTCGCGCAATCCTTAGTCTGCAACACGATCCCCACAACATGTTTTTCACCAATCTGTCTGTTAATGTAGCTCATCATGCGGTTGTGGAAACCTTATTCCGCATCCCCCCCATTACTTCGCCTCGGGTGAGACCTCTGTCTGTTCATAGATTGTTGCCGAAAGAGTCGGTGAAAAGGGGTTTTGTTGGTTCCTTGAACCGCAAAGAACCTAGTCTACATTGGAAACCTATAGATCAATATGATAAGTGAACAGTACCCCTTATTTCGGGGGAGGATTCAACATTCAGAAACTCCATGTCTCCTTCTCCTACTGCCTCTGTTTCATGTTTTTCTTCTCCCATTGTAGCTTCCACTGTCGCAGCTTGTACAGCTACTCCAGTCTCAGCTTCCCCTACTGCAGCTGCTAATGATACCAACTCTACTACTTTAGCTGCCACCATGACTGTTGTTTCTATAAGGTCTGTAACTTCTTCTATAGGGTCTCCAGCTGTTGCAGATTCTAGTATTACCGCCTCATCTACCATGGCTTCCCTCACCACCTCCTCTGTACTAAGGGTTCGTTGTTGTCGAAGCTTCCCCCATATCTACTTCTTCTTCATCCTATGATTGGTTTCCTACTACTCCATCCTCCCCCCCAGCTAAATTTGAGGGACTTTGGTCCCCTTCTCCTACTCCAATACCCCGTAATTCTAATGCAGGTTCCCTAATTATCCCAGGCCCAGCTAGAAATTGTGCCCAAGTCTGATTTTGCTGTGTGAGTGACCTTAAAATTAATAATTTAACTAAGCCATGATTGGTAAGGGAAGAGACTGGATGTCGGGTTGTTCTCACATAACCAACCATATTTGGTAGGTTTTTTAAAAGATAAAATGACATGTTCAATATAAGTATATTTAAGTTTATTCGCATCATCATCCGGCTCAGAAAATAGGGGTCATTAGAACCCTAGTAGTTAGGGCTAAACAACATATTTATGACAAAGACCATTTGGAACAAGACCTTGAACACTTGGTAAAAGTTTTTAAAAAGAATGGCTACAAAGAAGGATTAATCCGCAAAATGGTAAAGAAATCTAGGAAGGAAAAAGTAACAAATGATAGAAATAGATGTGAGAACAATGATCTCAAATCTATTAGTTTACCTTACATACAAGGGACCACTGAAAAAATATCTCATATATTAAGAAAAAGCAGATTAGGGTGACCTTCTCTTCGCCAAACACACTCGGTAAACTTTTAGATCATGCTAAAGACTAGAAAGACCCCAAAAAGGGAAAAGGGGTATATTCTATCCCCTGCCACTGCGGCATGGTCTATATTGGGGATACTTGTTGCTCTATCTACACAAGACTAAAGGAGCATAGTGCAAACATCATTCACGGGAGGACTAAGAAATCTGCACTAGCTGAACACTCTCTAGCATCCAAACACCACATATGCATAGAAAACACCAAATTTTTAGGTAACATAGCCCACTATACTAAAAGACGGGTTCGGGAGGCCATTGAAATAGAGAAAAATCCTAATAACGTGAACGGGGATGATGGTTGGAACCTTAGTCGATATTAAGCTCTCATTATTAGGCAAGGAAGAGAAGATACAACTAGACAAACAAGGGTAAGGCAATATTATTTGAATAAAGGTTAGTTAAAATTAATTTATTTAAAATATAATTATTAAAAAAAATTATAACATAAGAAGACTTGTACATAAATAATTATTAACATATGGTTATGGATAATTGATATGAATTAACATTAAAATTAAAATAAAATTTAATATCAATTAATGTTAAACACTTAAATTACAATATATCAATATTCAATTTAAGATTATGAACAAAAAAAAATGAATAAATGTACTTAAGGGCATAAGGATACTATTAAAATCCTTTTTCATAACTTTTATAAAAATAATAATTTGTTCGTATTCCCTTTTATGTTTTGATTATTAGTTAAACAATGATCTATAAAGTGAACACACTTAAAAATTAATATTTAACCTTATACATTAATGATTATTTTATAAATATACCTTATGCATAAATTAAAAAAATAAAATCAAACCAATGTTAATATATTTAAAAAATTAGGTTTTGATACTCTAGGTCAAAAATAGATTAATTAAAAAAAATAAAAAATTATTTCTTAAAACTTCTTTAAGTCAACTTAAACAAATATAGTAAGGCCTTGCTTGTCTAGCTTAGATATTAATAAGCCTATAGTGAGTATATTTTCTCAAGAGTTTCTTGGACCTTCTTCTAATGATGGGCTACACTATTTAGCCCAAAACATCGATTTAAACAACCTTACAGAGGGTTCAGTTCCACATTAATAGTTAAATCTATTGATGTTTTACATGAAAGTTTGTTTCCAACACTAGTTTTGGTTAACATCTTGGCGAGGCTATATAATTGTTTGGTCAATGGATACATTCATCAACTACTATGGCAATGCTTTTATCTCTTACAGTTTCATGTGATAGGCATAGGGCAAAACATGTTGATGCCTAACAACACAAACCTGAGCAGTGAACTAGTCAAACTATTACAAACTATTACTATGTGTTAACAAAAAAAAATCAGGCACTTTGTTTCAGCCTCAAATTGATGATTAAAATGGATACAGAGACCTGAGCAGTGAACTAGTCAAACTATTACTATGTGTTAACAAAAAAAAAATCAGGCACTTTGTGTCAGCCTCAAATTGATGATTAAAATGGATACACTTTGGTGTTATTTATGTTATAAACTATTTTACATACATGTTATTATTTCCTAACTTGCTTTGTCTTTTATTTTATGATATTTCAATTGATGCGAAACTATAATTATAATCATGTTCCAATATTCTATCAATTGTTGCAAATTATTGGTGGACTTATTGCTTATTCTTTACTATTTGTATTTTCCTTCGTTCTTTTCTCTTTTCTAGTCCTGTGACATTATTTTTTGCATTATGCATTTCCGTTTGATATGCATTGAAACTAACATATTTTTCCTATTGAACTATGGTTTTCATCAACAACAATTGCTTTCTTCGATAATTAGATCCTTATGTTGTAGCATTTCTTAAACATGGAATTCCAAAATACATGCAAAGCTATCCTGGGCGCTTTCACAAAACCAAGGAAAAACAACACAAATTTAGACAAACTTGAATTTATTTGCTACTTCAGACCTGTAAGTCTAGGCTCTAGCCTATTCGATGATATATATCTATGGAAAATGTTTTTTTTTTCAGGCATAAAATCCTTTGAAATACATTGGCAAGGATGCAACCATGCATAGAAGAAAACATATTCTCTCTTGCAGCAAAGTCCTGTAAATTTGTTCTCGGTTGTAATCTGCAGAGCTCCTATTTTGGTTCTAGTTCCTTTTGCAAAGTTCAAAATATCATACAAGCATGTACATGGAGAATTTCATTTCATCGGAGAAAATTACAAAGTCTTAGACATTGATCACTACTGAGTTGTTGTATAAAATATTTCTTAGTAGAGCTGCTGCTTTTGGAGAATAACTTTGCATAATAATTTCCTTTTCAAATTTTAAATTTTAAATAGAATTTAAGAGCTCCATGCCATTTTAAATAATAGATAGAGTATGAAAAATGTGACTACTAGTGTATTTCTTAAATTTTTTACTCTTTTGAAATAATCCTATATGTTTCTCCCTAGTTGTTGCACTTGTTTGTAAAATAATTTCCTTAACAAACTTTTACTCAAGATAGGAAAAAATTTGAACATGCTGATATTTGCAAACTTGCTCCTCATATTTCAAAGCTTGCATGTTATATCATGCGCAATTGCCACTATCTTCTCTTCATATTTGTTCATGATTAAATCTTTCCATAGAGACATTACATCCATGCTGCTCTTGTATTTTATTAGTGTTTAATTTTTAAAACTTATTTCACTCTTTCCTTTGTGAAATACTACCACTTTGTGAAATACTACAATTTTCTTTTATATAATATTATAATTGATTTTTTTCAATGAAATATTTTGGATTCCATCATGGCATATTTTTGGATTTGTTGTTAGAGTTGTGGACCCTTTTGTTGAAAAGTCCTCATATCTTAAATTTCATCTAATTGATTTTTTTCTTTCAAATATTTTTGGATTTTATTACGGTATTTTTTTTTATAAAAGTCTTTTTTTCTTTAAATTTAAATTTGGTAAGGTAATTATAAAAACTTTATGTTTTTTTACATGATTTTGGATTTTTTTTTGCTGTTATGTCTATTATTACAATGTATATTATTATAATGTGAATTATGACTTACAATATATGGAATATGATATATTACCAATATAGATTCATTTTAAATCTTAGTATATCATTTGTTGAGGGGATCATATCTCTCAAAGTGAAAACTATTTTTAAAATATAAAAGTTTAGAAGAAAGTCTTGCATCAATAGAAGTTTTATTCTTCTCGGACTATAATTCATTCAAAGTTAAAATGAATTTACATATTTTACTTTTTTATATTTTTGGATTTTTTTTATGTATTGTATTCCTAATCACATTCATTATATTTGCATTGAATTATATTAAATATTTTGGCATTATGTTTCTAATACTTGTATTTGTATTTTATTGCATGTCATTAGATTTTCTCAATATGTAATGTAATTCAATGTAACGTTTGGCATACCAATATTAAAATGCTTAATGGAATAGCTGTAAAATACTAATATTAAAATGCTTTGATTTCATGGAATGATGCGACTTGTTTGTCTTTAAGTGTGCTATCATTAAGTTTGATGCACTATATCACTAAAAAGCGATCAAATTAAATTTTATTGTACAATTGAAATCAATGTACTAATCATTTTACAGTCCATTACGGTCGACAATGAAATTTGTTTTTAGTATGTTTTTCAATGCGGAGTATAATTTAAATGTTGATTATGGTAAGAGAAACATTAGTTTATCAAACCTTGAGAAAAGTAAGGAATTACTTGGTTTTATTTTAAAAAGATATTTTTGTCCTCGAAAAGATTTAAGAGAATCATTCCTAAATAAGGCATAGTTTTGGTGAGTTGAAAAGTTAGGAAGCTTGGTATTGTAAAATATTTTGGAAATTCAATCTAATGTGAGCATATGCATGGAATTCTAACACAAAGTGATTTTCATTTTCAACCCTCTTAATGTCACAATGATAAAAGAAATATTTAGACCCATGATGTAGGGGAATCTCGACCAAAGAGAGCGAGCCACAGTTGAACGACTAAAGTCACCTGTAATATAGTTGAGGACATCGAGAGGCGAAAGTGAAGAGTTAATGGGAGAATGGAAGTTGTGCGAATTATGACTAGCTATGGTTGATAACAAACGAAGGGATAGAGTAGTGAAGTCACAAGTAGGGTAATCAACGAATAGTCACATAAGACAACTGGAGAGTTGAGGATGTTGAGGATGATACCAACTAAAGGATCGAAGTTAGTCATGATTCATCCAACGATGATGGAAAAGGTGACCGACAAAGAAGCCAAAATCCGGAGAAACATAGCGATTGGAGTAGTTGGAATATTTGCAAGGTAGTTATGGCACTTGTTACAGAAGGCCAGGTGGCAGAGGCTGCTCACATGGGGCACATGGAGTATTTAATAAATATTGATGATTCCTGGAAGAAAGTAAAACTTCTAGAGGAATATTTGAATAGGACTTGAGTCCAAAGGATGTCGATAAGTGACAAGATTGTGTATTAAATATTGGGGTTAGACGGGGAGAGCAAGGAGCCTGAGAGAGAGAGTCCTAGAAAGTGATAAGTGGAAGAGATAAATGTGTTGAGGATGAATAATTCCCTAACATTTGTGTTTTCAAGTGTTGAACGTTATAAGCACATCCCGACTATCATAGAATTGAACTTTGATGGTAATTCCTCTTGTAGAGAGATTGTGTTAATTTAATTGAAAGCCATAATTCTTGTCAACTATTCATGTGTGTGTGTTTATGTTCGTTTCCATTGTGTACACTGATCCACAGCCGACCCAGGCTATGTCTTCATCAGTTTGTATCAGAGAAAGAAGTCATCATGTGTGAATTTCCAGTTGCGATTGGACATGGACTATAACTCCAACAACGGTTGGGTAGATTTATAGAGGACATGTAGACTTATTCATTCGAGTAAGAGAAATGGATCAAAGAGTCATAAATATATGTGGTAGAGGACGAAGGTCGTGCAATGGCATAGGGGTCACCATTGAGTGTGAAATGTTTGAGGAATGCATTTAGACCATGAGGAGTTTGAAGAGTGATTTAGGTGCAATGAAGGAAGACAAGAAAAGTGGCCTAGGTAGTGAAACCCATGACCATAGTGATGAAGAGGTTGAGGATGAAGGGTAAGAAGACCTAGGGGATAAATTTGCCAAAACAATTGCATGATATGAAAGGTAGGTCTAATATGGAAGTATCTACCTACTGACGGATCTTAAACCCTAAATAGTTGATAGAATGGATTAGAGGGATGGAGAAACACTTCAACATGGAGAAAATAGATGATCGCAAAAGGGTAAAAATTTATTGTTTGAATATGAAGGTTCATGCCTCATTGTGGTGGGACAATGTCAAGGCTGATAGAGTGAAGGAAGGGAAAGAAAGAGTGAAGACATGGGATCAGATGGTTTCCAATTTGAAGGATAAGTTCCTTCCCACAGACTACATGATTTATCTGTTCAAGAAACTACAAAATCTGTGGTAGAATGAGTTGACTATTAAGGAATTCTATCGATTGTCTATCAGGTTGGGGTAGATCGATGAGGGAGAAGAGGTAGTTGTAAGGTATCTGAATGGTCTGAAGGACACCATTCAGGATGCATTGAGCCTATCAAGGTTCAGGACAGTCAGGGAATCCTATTATCTTTCCTTAAAGGTAGAGAAACAATTTTCGCAAAAGACCGTGAAAAGAGAAAAGTTGACTACTCGAAGCCATAATTTTGTCTCCTCTAGAGGTTAGACTAGTGGGGTGAGGAAAGAGGAAATTTGTGATGAGCGATGAGAGGAAGGTACGATCAAAGGAAGTGCACCAAAGTTCCGACTAGGAGGAGATAAATCTAGGAGTTTAGACACAAATCGTCGCAAAGGAAGCACAAAAAATATGGTTTCAATAGAGGTGATTGACAAGTTGGGTTTGAAGTGTTGACCACACCCAAATGCTTAAAGGGTGTTATGGTTGTAGAAAGGTCATCATGTGATGGTGATGTGACAGTGTCTAATGAACTTCAAGATTGATGAATTACACTATAGCATGCTTTGAGACATGATTATGATGGATGCATGCCACCTATTGTTGGGATGACCATGGAAATACGATGTGCACATGGTGTAAATTGTTGAATATTGTAACTTCTAAGAATATTATATTTGTACTTTATTATTCCGAAGATGTTTCATCCCTCCAAGGTAATTCTATTATGTATCCGGAGATGTCTATTCCCCCGATGAATTGTGGTAATCGGGGTTATTAGACCCACCATGTGGGGGTCGGCCTAAGTTTAGTATTTAGGGGTTATTAGACTTCACTAGGAGAGGTCGACCCCATTAGGGATTTTGGTCAGTCGGGAATCAGTATAAGTAGAGGAGGAGAGCTCCTCATTTGACACACTTGCTCAACTCAGAAAGTGGCTCACTTGTGTTTGAGAAGTCTGCATAGGAGGTAGAGAAGAAGGAGGTCAAGTTTTGGAGCACATCTTGTATTTTGGTTGATCATCTTATTGAGGAAAGCTTTGTTGGGTTTTCTACCCCATGAGGGTTTCCGAGGGTAATATCTTTGTCTATCTTGTGATTGTGTTTCTTTCAGTGATCTTGCTAGTCAAACTAGTTTAAACTTAACATGGTATCAGAGCTAGTCTGAATAGAACATCTTTCACAAGGAGAATTTATATTCCTCTCTTTCTCCCAAATTTATGGTTTCTGCAACAGTTAGTATTTTTGGTTTCTAGTTGCATGGCTGAATAACTCTTCTAAATATCTATCTTTTGAGCCTTGGATCGAGGTTTTTGCTTAGGTAAAACTCCAGGAAAGTCAAACCCTAGTTTTACCAAAAGTGCAATAAACTAAAAATTCTGTTGCAGATCTGAAAAAGTAAAATGTTAAAGTTTCTAGGTAAGTACTACTCTATCTCTTATCTCTTGGACTCCCCCAAGAGAAGATGGTTCCAAGCACTAAGCTTAAAGACAAACTAGAAGGTATAGAGAATTTTCGGGCATGGAAATATAGAATTGGTCTCATTCTTGAAGAGAATGATCTTGGTCATTATATCAAGGATGAAGTTGCAGAACCTGAAGGAGATGAAGCCAAAGAGAAGCATAGGGAGGATTTGATTAGGGAAAAGAGAATCATAGTTGATTCTATTAAAGACCACTTGATTCCCCAAGTGGCTTCCAAGAAGACTCCAAAGGAAATGTGTGATGCCCTAGGAAGAATGTATGAAGGAAAGAACATCAATAGGAAGATGAACCTAAGAACCCAATTGAAGAGTACCAAGTTGCACAAAGGAGAATCCATTCAAGACTACTTCTCAAGGGTCTCCCAAATAGAGGAGCAACTAGATGCCATTGGTGATACTCTTGATGAAGATGAACTTGTAATGACTGCTCTAAATGGTCTCACTAGACCTTAGGAGTCATTTATACAAACTATGTGTGCCAGAAAAGAAAGTATGATGGTTGATGTAGTTTGGGAGGATTGTGTACAAGAAGAGGCTAGGGTTGCAAACAGAGAAGCCTTGCTCAAAGAAGATAACCGATCCTTGGCCACCTACACCAAGAGAAGAAGGAATCAATCCTACTCCAAAAGGGATAGTCACAAGGAGTCTCATTATCCACATAGATTTCAAAAGAAAAGAGGAACTAATAAAAGAAGAGATTACTCCTCATTCCAATTTTTTTCTTGTCACAAAATAGGACACCTTGCTAGAGATTGTCCTCTAAAGAAGAAAAAGGGTTCTCATTAAAAAAGACATCAAGCACATCTTGCAGAAGATGATAGTGAAGAAGAAGTAGAAGAGGAAGAAAGGCCTCATAAGAAAAGACCTAGAAGTGAAGAATAAGAAAAAGAAAGGACCTTCTTCAAGAGAAGATCTAGGAGAAATGAAGAAGAAGATGCAGAACAATATGTTCTATTCTCCGCACTCTCTGGATCTATAACACCTGGAGAAGATACATGGCTTATTGATAGCGGTGCTTCAAAGCACATGACAAGTTAGAAAAAGACTCTCTCAAGACTTGAAGAAAAGACCTCTCCACAAAAGGTATCTATAGGAGATGACTATCAATATCCCATCAAGGGAATTGGTGAAGCAAGCTACAAGCTTGATTCTGGTACCCCCATGAAAATGAAAGAAATATTATATGTACTAGGATTGAAGAAGAACTTGTTATCCATCTCAGCATTGGATAAGAAAGGCTATAGGGTTGCATTCATTAATGGACAAGTATTAATGTGCTCCAAAAAAAAATCTATCAAGGATGCAATTATCATTGGTGAAGAAGAAGGAGGTTTGTACAAGCTTAAGGGCCATCCAAAACCTGCCCTTGTACATGAAGCCATTAGCCCAAATGAGCTATGGCATAGGAGACTTGCTCACATTAACTACAAGGCACTACCTTATGTAAGAAAGGTAGTTATAGGTTTTCCAGACTTAAAGATTGATCATGATGGCACATGCAAAGGATGTGCAAAAGGGAAGAGTATCAAGAACCCATTTCCTAGGAGTGAAACAAAGACTAAAAGTACCTTGGAGTTAATACACTCTGATGTATGTGGACCAATGCCCTCCACATCTTTGAGTGGATATGAATACTATGCCACATTTATTGATGACTATTCAAGGAAGACTTGGATATACTTTCTAAAAGGAAAGAATGAAGTCTTTGGAAAGTTCAAGGAGTTCAAAGCCCTAATAGAGAATCACTTAGAAAAGAAAATCAAGATTCTCAGAACAGATAATGGCGGAGAGTATACTTCAAAGGGCTTTGAATAATTTTGTAAAGAAGCTGGAATCAAGAGGGAACTAACCACTCCCTATAATCCCCAACAAAATGGGGTTGCTGAAAGAAAGAATAGGACCATCATGGAAGTTGTAAAGACTATGATACATGACCAAGATCTACCCATGTATCTATGGGCTGAAGCAGCTAGGACAACAGTCTATGTACAAAATAGACTTTCCCATAGTGCTCTTCAATTCAAGACTCCATAAGAAGTGTTCACAGGAAAGAAGCCTGAGGTAAGTCATCTCAAAATATTTGGATGTCCAATGTACATTCACATTCCAAAAGAAAAGAGAACCAAGTTGGATTCTTCTGGTAAGAAGGGAATATTTGTCGGATATTGTGAATCATCCAAAGATTTCAGAATTTACATACCAGGTTTTCATCATATGGAAATAAGTAGAGATGTAACATTTGATGAAGAAGCAGCTCTCAAGAAATCTAGGAAGTTCCAACTTGAAGAAGTCTATGAAGAAGAGATACCTCCTACAGTCACAGAAGCTGTGCCCATCCCTGAAGATGATACTCTAGAAGATCATGACATGTTGGAACGACAAGAACCCCCTATTACAAACTTATCTAGGAAACGAAGGCCAGCATGGGCTAGAGACATTATTCTAGGAGCAGAAAGATATGGAGCTCCTGAAGGCTCCACTAGAGAAAGAAAGAAACCAAAGCTAATATCCAACTATGTGGCCTTGATGTGTGATCTGGTAGATCAATAGCCTACTAGCTATGAAGAGGTAGCTCATAAGAAAGAGTGGGTAGAAGCAATGATAGAAGAATATCAGTCGATAATGAAAAATGATGTTTGGGATATAGTTTCCAAACCAAAAGATAAAAGTGTGGTTTATTCCAAATGGATATTCAAGATAAAACATGCTGCAGATGGTAGCATTGAAAAATACAAGGCAAGATTTGTAGCCAGAGGATTCTCTCAGAAAGAGGGAATTGACTATGAAGAAAAATTTGCACCAGTTGCTAGATACACTTCAATTATAACTATCATGGCACTTGCATCTATGATGAAGTGGAAATTACACCAGATGGATGTTAAGACAGCCTTCCTGAATGGTGTAATTGAAGAAGAAGTGTACATAGAACAACCACAAGGATTTGAGGTTAAAGATAGAAGAACTCATGTATGCAAACTGAAAAAGGCTTTGTATGGATCAAAGCAAGCTCCCAGAGCTTGGTACGGAAGGATTGACAGTTTTTTAACAAGCATGGGCTTTACCAAAAGAAAAGATGATCCAAATCTTTACCTCAAAGTCATCGATGATGAACCTATTATATTACTGTTATATGTAGATGATCTATTTCTAAACGGAAATGAGAATCAAATTATCGAATGCAAGAAGCTTTCTTCAGAATTTGAGATGAAGGATCTCGGATTAATGCACTACTTATTAGGTCTAGAAGTATGGCAAGAACTAAAAGGAATCTTTCTAAATCAAGGTAAGTATGCTGTAGAGATTCTGAAAAGATTCTATATGTTGGAGTGTAAATCCATGGCCACTCCCATGGACTCCAACTTGAAGTTATTAGTTAATGACTCATCAGAATTAGTGGATATAACTCTATATAGATAAATCATTGGGTCATTGATGTATTTAACAAATACCAGACCATATATATGCTTTGTTGTAAATACCCTGAGTCAATATCTAGTAGAACCTAGAAAGGTTCACTTAATAGCTGCAAAGCATGTAATGAGGTATCAAAAGGGTATATTAGATTTTGGTCTATATTATCTTGGAAATCATGAACTCAGATTACATGGTTACTTAGATTCTGATTGGGCAGGAAGTGTCTCAGACAGAAAAAGTACATCAAATGGATGCTATGGTCTTGGATCTACCATGATCTCATGGTTCAGCAAGAAACAATCTAGTGTGGCTCTCAGTACTACTGAAGCAGAATATATAGCTGCCTGCTCTGCCAGTTGTGAAGCAGTGTGGCTTCGGAAGTTATTATCTGGAGTGTTTGACTTAGAATTGGATCCCACTGTGATCATGTGTGACAATCAAAGTTGTATCAAGATGACAAAAAATCCAGTGTTCCATGATAAGTCAAAACACATAGAGATCCGATATTTCTACATACGAGATATGGTGCAAAGAGGAGCTATTAAGCTCGATTATGTGAGCACTGAAGAACAAATTGTTTATATATTGACCAAACCTCTGTCTAAGGTGAAATTTGAATATTTCTGAGACAAGCTTGGTATAGTTCAAAGGGACACTTCTCGAAAAGGGGAGTGATCCAGTCACTAATAATGAGATTTCCCTCATCGACAGCAAGGTCAATGATGAGGATACCTGTTTATTAAACTTAGATATTTATATATGCTTAGATTTAGGATTCTTATACTTAGAATACTTAAATTACTTATCTCTTTATGTATTGATGAGGATACATGTTTCATTGATGTATTGATGATGATACATGTTTTATTGATGTATTGATGAGGATACATGTTTTGTTGATGCATTGATAAGGATACATGTTTTATTGATGTATTGATGAGGATACATGTTTCATTGATGTATTGATGAGGATACTTGTATGTACTTGTACTAGTGATTTACTAATGATATCTATATTGATAAGGATACAGTTGGGGATTGTATCATCCCTGGAGTTCAGTCCCTTGAATTGATCCGTAGACATATGGTCTCCGAGAATGAAGTCCTTAGTGGACAAGTGGGGATTGTATCATCCCTAGACTTCGGTCCCTTGAATTGATCCGTAGACGTATGGTCTCCGAGAATGAATTCCTTAGTGGACAGGTGGGGATTGTATCATCCCGAGACTTTGGTCCCTTGAATTGATCCGCAGACATATGGTCTCCGAGAATGAAGTCCTTAGTGGACAGGTGGGGATTGTATCATCCCCTGACTTCGGTCCCTTCAATTGATTCATAGACGTATGGTCTCCGAGAATGAAGTCCTTAGTGGATAGGTGGGGATTGTATCATCCCCATACTTCGGTCCCTTGAATTGATCCGTAGACGTATGGTCTCCGTGAATGAAGTCCTTAGTAAACTAATGGGGATTGCATCATCCCGGAACCACTAGTTCAAAATGTATGTGCTGGGGATTGCATCATCCCGGAACCACTAGTTCAAAATGTACGTGATGGGGATTGCATCATCCCGGAACCACTAGTTCAAAATGTACGTGATGGGGATTGCATCATCCTAGAACCACTAGTTCAAAATGTATGTGATGGGGATTGTATCATCCTCGAACTTCAGTTCCTGAATTGACCCGTAGACAAATGTCTCCAAGAAGTGGTCCCTAGTGGATGAGAGGGGATTGTATCATCCTCGGACTTCGGTCCTAGAATTGATTTGTAGACATATGTCTCTGAGAAAGTGGTCCTTAGATTTTGTCTAAGTTGATGAGTGGACTGTATCATCCCTAGACATGTTATGGTGTCTTAAATGAATCATGTATATTGCATGGTATGCTGCTACGATGCTGATGATCATGTGATGATGATGTTGATGATCGTGTGATGATGATGTTGTTGATCATGTGATAACGATGCTGATGATCGTATGATGACGATGCTGATGATCGTGTGATGACGATGCTGATGATCGTGTGATGACGATGCTGATGATCGTGTGATGATGATGTTGATGATCGTGTGATGACGATACTAATGATCGTGTGATGCTGGTGATCGTGTGATGACGATGTTGATGATCGTGTGATGACGATGCTGATGATCATGTGATGACAATGTTGACGATCGTGCGATGACGATGCTAATGATCGTGCGATGACGACGATGATGATGTTGGTGTTCGAGTAACTGGTTAAGTTACTGATGATGATGTATTAAAGAAAGCTTTCGATGATTTACAGATGTATCTTGTATGATGTAGTTGATTACTCCTTGCTCCTGCAGATGTTGTTATAATATCCTTCTCGTTAAGGGGGAGTGTTGAATATTGTAACTTCTAAGAATATTATATTTGTACTCTATTATTACAAAGATGTCTCATCCCTCTGAGGTAATTCTATTATGTATCCAGAGATGTCTATTCCTCCAATGAATTGCGGTAACTGGGGTTATTAGACCCACCATGTGGGGATCGGCCCTGAGTTTAGTATTTAGGGGTTATTAGACTTCACTAGGAGAGGTCGGCCCCATTAGGGATTTTGGTCAGTCGGAAATCAGTATAGGTAGAGGAGGAGAGCTCCTCATTTAACACACCTGATCAGCTCAGAAAGTGGTGCACTTGTGTTTGAGAAGTCTGCATAGGAGGTAGAGAAGAAGGAGGTCAAGTTTTGGAGCACATCTTGTATTTTGGTTGATCATCTTATTGAGGAAATATTTGCTAGGTTTTCTACCCCATGAGGGTTTCCTAGGGTAATATCTTTGTCTATATTGTGATTGTGTTTCTTTTAGTGATCTTGCTAGTCAAACTAGTTTAAAGTTAACATAAATTACGGTGGCAAGAATGTTATTACAATCGAGAAGAAAGGTAGTAGTTTCCGACTGATTATTTTAGTTGAATGCTAGAGTTGTCAAGGAAAAGAGAATGGTTATCGGAAAAAGAGATTGTTTATGTGTTCTTAAAAAAACATCGTGTAGGAAGAAAAGAACCAACAACTCTGCTTCCCAGTGATTCCCAAAGGTCTAGGAAATGATAAGTTGATGGAGGAAATAGCGACTGAAGTTAGAGATATATTTTTAGAGTTCAAAGTAATAATGGTCTATGAGATGCCGACAAGTTTTCCACCGAAAAGGATAATATTGCACCAAATAGATTTGGTCCCATGGTAGATTCTACCAAACAAAGCGCTGCACAAAATTTCTCCAACTGAGAATGTTGAGCATAACTGACAAGTACAAAAGTTATTAGATAGAGTATTTATCAAAGAAATCAAGAGTCCATGTGTTGTACAACCTATACTAGCACCTTAAAAAGGACGAGAGTGGAGGATTTGCCCCAGTTCAAGGGCCATCAATAGGATCACCATCAAGTACAGGTTCCCATTACAAAGGATGGATGACTTGATCAACTTTTTGAGTGGAGTGACTTACTTCACTAAGATCAACCTGAAGAGTGGATATCACTAGATTAGGATTAAAGGGAAGGTGATGAGTGGAAGAAATCCTTCAAGACAAAGGAGGGGCTATATGAGTGGTTGGTTATTCTAGTTGGGTTAACTATAGCACCAAGTACATTCATGAGGCTGATGAATGAAGTGCTGAAGCCATTCATAGGGAAGTTCTTCATTGTGTAGCTCGACAACATTTTGATCTTTATTAGGTAGAAGGAAGAGCACTTGCTACACCTACGACAAGTCCTATAGAGGTTAAGCTAAGAGAAGTTGTTGGTAAACCTACAAAAGTGTTCCTTCATGTAGAAGGAGTTAGTGTATCTAGGATTCATAATTTCCATACAAGGGTTGAAGATGGATCTAGAGAAGGTGAAGGAAATAGTGGAGTGGCCTTAACCTATGAGTGCAGCAAAAGTGAGATTTTTTCATGGACTTTTTATTTTAAGGTAAGAGAGAGTAAAATTTCTTATAATAAAAAGGTACAGAGAGTAAAAAAATATTACAAAAGTCCATTAAAGGACCAGAACCAGCCAGAGACCCATCCCAGAGGGGAGGATGGAGACAAACCAAGTTTTCCACATCATCAAATGGGAGAAACCAGCATAATAGAAATAAGCAAGGAAGTCCTCAAAACCTCGAAAGGTTGATCATCAACACAAAGCTAACCAGGATAACAAAAAGGACCTAGATACACAGACTTGAATCAGGCCCCTCTAAAGAGCCGACGAAGTGTTGATGTATATGTAACTTCGGAATGTATTTCACATATATGTATATTGTATTCCTATAGAGATGGTATTATTCCTCTATACGGAAGTGTCGTCATTTATATTGTAAGTGTCGTAACTTATACTTGATGGGTTATTAGACCACCTTGTTGGGGTCGGCCCTGTATAAGTCATGTGGGTCGAAGGGTTATTAGACCACCCTATTGGGGGTCGGCCATGTGGGTCAAAGGGTTATTAGACCACCCTATTGGGGGTCGAACCAGTCAGCATTATATTATGTGGTTAAGTTCGAGCCTACATGAGTTAGGTAAAAAGGCAAGTCAAGTCAAGTATAAATAGAGTGCGGGAGGCACTCTATTTACTCACTCACTTCTCACACATGCTCTTAAGGAGGAGAGGCGCACTTATGGAGGAGGAGGATTGCTGCTAGGTTATGGCTATCTCTATTGGTTGGTTGTATCATTGCTCTATCTATCTTTGAGGAAGTTATTGGGGTTTTTCACCTTTATGGTTTTCCCCAAGTAAATCTTTGTGTCTCTTGTGTGCTTGCATTATTGTCTCCATGATTGATATGCTGTAGATATGCTGTACATGTTGTTCTCTCAGTTAAGATCCTAGATCATATTGAAGTAAATTCAGAAAATTTAACATGGTATCAGAGCTAGCCTGAAAGAAGGCATGATATGGCATGTATGTGACACTTGTTGCACTTACGATGTTAGGGCTTGATATAGCAAAAACCAGTCATCGTAGCACTTTCGCTATAAATCTGTTTTGGCGAAGTTTTCGGATCTGAAATTGTTACAGGCCGAAGCTAAGATCTCCAGGTATCTTGTGTCCAAAGGACAACCTCTAATTCGTTGTACTTTGTGATTTATGATCTGTACAATATAGGGTTTCTGCCTCTTCCAGATCTGAGTCAAAATCAGGTGACCTTGGGAAAAAGGTCATATATTGGGCTAGGAAGCTCCAAATGAAATTTCGTAAAAAGATACAGGTAGAACACAGTATTTAATATCTCAGAAAACTTTTTCAGAGGCCGAAGATGAACCAGTGACACGTGGCACGCCGTACAAGTTCGCTCTCCTGTATTATCCCATAAACAGGTCACGTTACGACATTTGGCATAACTCTCTATAGGAGAGTCCAATTGAGGTCAGACCTGTCAGGATGGAAAGCTAACAGGCCGAGCTATCTCAGAAAACGTTTTCAGAGGCCGAAGTTAAAACAGTGACACGTGGCACGCCGTACAAGTTCGCTCTCCTGTTTTATCCCAAAACAGGTCACGTTGCGACATTTGGCATAACTCTCTCTCACAGAATCCAATTGAGGTCAGACCTGTCAGGATGGAAAGATAACAGGTCAGGCTATCTCAGGAAACTTTTTCAGACCCTGTGGATCAAAAATTTCGGAGTTACACTAGAAACAATCAGGTACATATTTCTGTCAAAACAGAATTATTTTTTGGTACCTTCATTCATGGCTTCCGGAATTTAGGGCTTTGGAGAAAGTTGGAATTTTTGTAATCGGAGACCACGGCTGGATGCTACTCATCAAAATAGAAATTTAGAGACCAAGATCAGAATTTTTGGTTGGGCAGAAGGCCGGGCTTGATTAGACCCTAGTTCGGGACTTTGATCAGAAAAGTGGAAAATTAGGGCTTCTGTAAAAATGGGAAATTTTGAAATCTGTGACCACGGCTGGAAGCTCCTCAGAAAAATAGAAGCTTAGAGCTTTGGATCAAAAATTTTGATTGGGAAAAAGAGTGGGCTTCATCAAACCCCAGTTCAGGGTCACGTCCAGTGAATCCGGAAGTTTCAAAGGCAAAATTGAGGAGTGAAACTTTGCAGTTTTCAAATTTTGAATATACCAGTTTGATCAGCTCATCAAGGTGCATATTTCTATCCTTTCGAAAGTTTGAAATTCAAAGTTTGAATTTTTGGGGTTTCTCTGACAAACCCATATCCAGCTCCAGGTCCAGTTCTTGCAAATCAAGTGGAATGGGTTAATCCTAGAAGAAGATGGATTGATCATCTGCATGAGTAAAGAAGTTCCTGTCTCAGAGGGAGATGAGGATAAGGCCTTACATAAGAAGATTACAAGCGATCTCGACAGGTATGACTCATCGAGGTATGTTTCGATATTTGTCCATGATTAATTTTATGGTATGTTTGTCTTCATGTTATTACGGTTAGTACAATTTTGATTTTAGATTTGTCGTATCACCTTAACAAAATTATGAATGCATGATAGAAGATATTCATTGGTTAGGGTGCTGAAACTTATGATTGTACTAATGCATTATGGTGTTGTATGAGGTTTATGTTGTCTACTAACATGAAAGGTACACCAAGAAAGACAAATCATGTTCTGGTCCAAGAACATATGATCATGATAACATGAGGACAAAGATTCATCCATTGTCATGGATCTCATAGAAGATCCATTTACGAGGTATGTATAACTTGGTTTTGTAATAGTTAACCTATGAGATTTACAGGTTACTAGCACAAGTCATTGAAGAAGAACAAGAAGACATCATGTGAGTATGTTAGACATAAATAGCTAGCATGCTAATCCAGGTATGTTTTTCCTATATCAAGATAGAATCCTACCTTGTGTTAGGATCTTATAATGTTGTTGATAATGATTATTCATGAAGTCATAGGTTTGAATAATCATGATTATATGCATATTATGTTGATATGACTAACCAGAAGAATCATGATGGTATAGGTTTGAATAATCACAAGTTTTATGCATTTTATATCTCTTATCTTGATTGATGATTCAACTAACCTGAAGAGTCATAGGTTTGAGTAATTACAGGTTTAGACATGTTATGTTTCTTATGATTTGACTAACCATAAGATCCTACATAGACCTTGAATGCTAATGCTTATTATTTCTGTTTGAAATGATCATGACTATACATGCTTGAGATTATTGTGTTTTAATAGTATACTAATGAATGTATGATTTTATATGAGATCACAAGGATAACACATTCATGATACTAATAAGCATGCATAGGGACCAAGGATGAATATGAGATTCAAGAACAGGTAATCCAGGAAGCAAAGATCAAGAGGGAGTACACTCCAGTGGTTTATGCAAGGATGCAGATATTCAGAGGGAGTTGACCATCTCTCTACATCCCACAACAGAAAGGTGTAGAAGAAGCTACTTCAGATTAGGACTCCAGCAGCTCCTGCAAGGAAGCGAAGACTCAGAGGGAGTCCACCCAACGAACAAACACAGATAAGTATTTGAATTGTCATTTCTTAAAATAATACTGTTCAATAATGTATATACTGATGTTCCTAGAATTAGGTTGTGTATTATGCATATTAGAATAATTGCATTGATGAACAGTAAACTCCTAATATGCATGGGTAAGTGGCCTATGGAATTGTACAACATTCCATTGCTACTTATCTAGAATGAAACCTCTTTGCTGACATGTTGGGAGTTGTGCACACTCTTAACAATGTTCTGGTAGAGATTGGAAGGCATCTAGAAAGTTACAGAATATGGATAAATGTTGTATTGAAGCATTGGCTAAGATAATTGCATGACTGTATGGCATATTTCTTTATGTGTAAGAATTTGTTCTGAAAACTATGAGATGTTTTCTAATCATGCAATTTAACTTGTTGTGTAGGAAAGATCGTATGCCATCTCCTACAAAAGAAGAACTACAACATTTGTTCAGCAATAAAGATATCTATTGAAGTTCCCAGGATCTGGGATGAAGAAATGGAATGCCATGATCCATCGATCATGAAGAATGATTTTTGGGTTGCAGTCCCAAGATGTAAAGGGAAGTTTGTTATGACTTCCAAATGGTACTATCAGATCAAGCATGTTGCAGATGGCAGCGTTGAGAAATACAAAAGTGATGAAATAGAAGATGCACCAGATAGATTTCAAGACAGCATGGTGTAGTCATATATGTGTGCAGAACTTGGTATGGTAGGATAGACAGCTTTCTATCCAGTTTGGACTTTACCAAGAGTAAAGCGGATTCCAACATTTACCACAAGGTTGAGGAAGGCAATCCAGTGATACTACTTTTGTATGCGGATAACCTGTTTGTTACAGGTGAAAATAGATTGATTACCGACATGCAGCGGAAGCTTACTGCCGAGTTGAAGATGAAGAACTTGGGGATGATGCACTATTTGTTTTTTTTGGCATGGAGGTGTGGCAGAATGATGGAATCTTCCTTGGACAAGGGAAGTATGCAGTAGAGATCCTGAAGAAGTTCAGGATGATGGACTACAAGGCTATGGCCACACCTATGGCATCGAACCTGAAGCGCCTGTGTGATGCTTCATCTGAGCCAGTTGATGTTTCTATGTATCGTCAGATGATTGGGTCCTTGATGTACCTGACGAACACGAGACCAGACATTTGCTTTGCTGTGAACACATTGAGCCAGTTCCTGACGGATCCGAGGAGTCACCTAGTTGCTGTAAAGCATGTTCTGAGGTACCTGAAGGGTACAGTGGATTATGGGCTTAGATATGAGGTGAATCAAAAGTTTAACCTACAGGGTTATGTTGATTCAGATTGGGCTGGCAGTGCTGCAGATAGGAAGAGCACATCTGGGTGTTGCTTCAGTATGGGATCAGGTGTGATCTCTTGGTTTAGCAGGAAGCAGTCCTGCGTAGCACTGAGTACAGCTGAGGCAGAGTATGTTGCATCCTGTTCAGCTAGTTGTGAGGCAGTATGGCTACGGAAGCTACTGTCTGAGTTATTTGATCTCCCGTTGGAGGCTACTGGTATCTTCTGTGATAACCAGAGTTGTGTGAAGCTGTCCGAGAACCCAATGTTTCATGACAGGTCGAAACACATAGAGATCAAATATCACTATATCAGGGATATGGTGCAGAGAGGAGCTGTGAAGCTCCTATATGTTGCGACGGACGAGCAGATTGCAGATGTGCTGACGAAGCCACTAGCCAGGGTGAAGTTCGAGTACTTCAGAGAGAGGCTTGGCGTTCTTCAGATCAAGGACACTTCGAGGAAGAAGTGATGGACACATTTGCTGAATCCATTCCAAGCATGTTGGAAGGAGGATCCTTCACATGGCTGTGGATGTAAGCGCTGGATGATGAGCATCAGGATGATGTTCTGGTTTCTGCTGGATATGATCAGTTGGATCATTTTATGTATGTATGTACGCATCATGTGGATGCTGGATATGATCAGTTGGATCATTTTTGTTTGTATGTACGCATCATGTGGATGCTGGATATGATCAGTTGGATCATTTTATGTATGTATGTATGCATCATGTTGGATGCTTGGACCATGTATCTATATATGTATCAGGTGGATACATTGTATGATCAGGTGGATCATGTATGGTGATATGTATCATGTATTTGTATTTGTATCAGGTGGATACATTGATGATCAGGAGGATCATGTATGATACTTGGTATGCATCAGGAAGATGCATTGATGATCAGGTGGATCATGCAGCAGGATGTTGCAGTGATGATCAGGATGATCATAGATGACGAGCTTCAGGATGTTGCTCCAGATGACATGCAGCAGGATGTTGTAGTGATGATCAGGATGATCATAGATGACGAGCTTCAGGATGTTCCTCCAGATGACATGCAGCAGGATGTTGCAGTGATGATCAAGATGATCATAGATGACGAGCTTCAGGATGTTGCTCCAGATGACATGCAGCAGGACGTTGCAGTGATGATGATCAGGATGATCATGGATACATCAGGATGATGTATGGTGAGTATCAGGTTGATACTTTGTGGCCGTGGATCAGGTTGTGCAGATGAGCATGTAATTCGGTGCCCTGGGAGATTTGCAGATGGTCTTTCGAGGTTTTTCCTATGGCATGTAATTCGGTGCCCTGGGACATCTGGCAAATGCTCTTTCGAGGTTTTGCTCTGGGAGGACATGTAATTCGGTGCCCTGGGAGATCTGCAGATAGTCTTTCGAGGTTTTGCCTATGGCATGTAATTCGGTTCCCTGGGATATCTGGCAGATGCTCTTTCGAGGTTTTGTCCTATGGCATGTAATTCGGTACCCTGGGAGATCTGCAGATAGTCTTTCGAGGTTTTGCCTATGGCATGTAATTCGTTGCCCTGGGATATCTGGCAGATGCTCTTGCGAGGTTTTGCCATGACCACATGTAATTCGTTGCCCTGGGAGATCCTATAGGTAGAGCTGTGTGCTCGTAACAGCCTGGGATGCTCTTGCGAGGTTTTGTGGTGAGGTCACATGTAATTCGTTGCCTTGGGAGATCCTATAGGTAGAGCTGTGTGCTCGTAACAGCCTGGGATGCTCTTGCGAGGTTTTGTGACGCACGTAAAAGTCCTGAGGATTCCACAGTATGGCCAGTGATGACGAAGACCTGCAGGTGGTGGGCCTACATCCAGTATGAAAAAGGACTGGCTCTGTAGAACTTCCTATGACGAGTAGATTCAGAGATTGATTGAGATAGCAGCAGTAGTGACGATGATGATGACTCGATGATGATTATCTAGTGACGATGATCCATAGAAGATGACTTGTGCTAGAAGAACTGTGCTAAGAAATACCTTCCTAGTTAAGAGGGAGTGTTGATGTATATGTAACTTCGGAATGTATTTCACATATATGTATATTGTATTCCTATAGAGATGGTATTATTCCTCTATACAGAAGTGTCGTCATTTATATTGTAAGTGTCGTAACTTATACTTGATGGGTTATTAGACCACCTTGTTGGGGTCGGCCCTGTATAAGTCATGTGGGTCGAAGGGTTATTAGACCACCCTATTGGGGGTCGGCCATGTGGGTCAAAGGGTTATTAGACCACCCTATTGGGGGTCGGACCAGTCAGCATTATATTATGTGGTTAAGTTCGAGCCTACATGAGTTAGGTGAAAAGGCAAGTCAAGTCAAGTATAAATAGAGTGCGGGAGGCACTCTATTTACTCACTCACTTCTCACACATGCTCTTAAGGAGGAGAGGCACACTTATGGAGGAGGAGGATTGCTGCTAGGTTATGGCTATCTCTATTGGTTGGTTGTATCATTGCTCTATCTATCTCTGAGGAAGTTATTGGGGTTTTTCACCTTTATGGTTTTCCCCAAGTAAATCTTTGTGTCTCTTGTGTGCTTGCATTATTGTATCCATGATTGATATGCTGTAGATATGCTGTACATGTTGTTCTCTCAGTTAAGATCCTAGATCATATTGAAGTAAATTCAGAAAATTTAACACGAAGAACTAACCAGCGAGCCACACCGGACCAAAACAAAAACTAATAGGACTTAGTGAAAGAAAAAAAACCAAAACAGTCAATCCAGACTGACCTACTTCTCTGAGCTTGAAGTATCAGAAACTCCAGGACTGGCTTCCTGCGGAGGATGGATGCTGAGGTCCTCCATCAATGTTTCCAGAGTGCTAGTGTTCTCTATTTTGGTTTTTTGGTTCTCCTTCATACCTGCAATGATCTCTTGCATGTTACGTGTAATGTTCTCCCTGATATGTAATTCACGAGAAAGAAGAATCCTACATGCCTAAAAGGGGCTAGCCAGAATCTGATAACCCAGCCGAGATTCAATCTCTTCCAGCAAAGCAATTTCCAGGTATGTTATCTGGTTACCAATGGCTGACAACGTTTCCTCCAGATAGAAATGAGCCCATTCGAAACGTTGTGGGTTGGCATTCTCCTAAGGTTGGGATTGACAGGAAGAACCTTCACCAGTATGTCTCCCCCTACCCCCAGGATTTCTACCAGTCCCACGGTGACTTCTCATCCTGATACGGGGATGCATAATTCGCAAGAAAATGGACCCGAACGTCGTCGAGAGACCACCTTTAATATGAAGCTGATTAATCCACAAGTTAAAATCAAAACGCATGCCAGGAGGCAAGGATAAGAAATCGATATGCGAATTGAAACTCTTGATCTTGTTGCCCTCAGTAATTAATTTATAATCCTAGTTCCTGTAATGGGAGTTGGGGAAAGCACCCTTCCATAAACTCTCACGAGTGCTCGACTTAACCATTCTGTACTGATCCATGATCTCACCTGCTCGGAATATGATAAGACTGCAACAGTTACTGCTTTCATTCCCTTCGCCATAACTAGGGTCATAAATACTTATGATGGTATAATTACTCAAATAATTCAGACGCTTGGGTGAAATATCATGAAAAGACCCGATAAGCCAATGATATTAAACCCAACGATCAACAACCTTAACTTCCTTAAGGTGAAAGCACAACAACTATATACGTTGCATCATGAGGGATAATCAGACTTGACACGCATCAGATTACCTGCAGCATGTGTCCTTTCGGGCTGGATGCCATGTGATTCACGATGCTCCGGGCAGGTGGTGTTCGAATTAGGGCTGAGATCAACGACTACGATCAATTCACACTGGTGACTGGCCACATGATCATCGATCTCATGTAAGGTGCCAGCTTTGAATGCTACACTTGCCTTAACCCCTATTTTGGCCAATTCATCGGCTAACTTGTTGCCTTTTCTTCGAACATGAATGAAGTTGATAGACATAGAGGTGCTAAGAATTTCTTGAAGCTGCATCAACTTGCCTTCCCATCTCCAATTCACAGATACCTTCAGAACTGCCGCACCTCTTTGAATATGACACGCAATGGAGATCAAAATGTTGGAGTCCCCCTCGAAAATTAGAGGTACCCAGTTTTTTCCCATCTCCAAACTGATGCCATTAACCATTCCTTCAAGTTTTGCGATGTTATTCATTGTTTCCCCTAAGTTACCCCAGAAAACTCCTACAACGAGGCCATGGGAATTTCTGATGGCTCCTCCAAATCCTGCAGGCCCCGGGTTACCTTTTTCTACACCGTCAAAATTGAGCTTCATAGTATCAGCTGGAGGAGGTTGCTGAAAATTGGGACTGGTGGAGATTGCTCTGCACTACAACACTTAAGTATTTCCCTTCGGTGAGTTATAAATACCCCAGTTGTTCAACATTAATTTTTCTGCAGGATCTATATTTCCATTTTCCATGGATGGAATTTTGGAGTATAATGTTTCCTTGATGTGCTTTTCCATACCCATCCAAATTGTCTCTGTGTTTCTTTGTTTCTCCTCAAAAATTCATTGGTTTCTCTCCTTCCATATTTCCCAAACCACAAAACTCGGAAACAATTCCCAGATTTTGTTAAGAAGTTCTTTTTTAAAGGGTTTAGTCTATGAGTTGGCCAGTGTCAGGTCCGGTCGGCCCAAAACTCTAGTCGTTTTTATGAATCTTTCTTCCCCCCTGTTCCAGAAGAAGGAGGCCAGAGGGCACTCATCAATAAGGTGATTAATGGTTTCGCTCACATTAGTACAGATGCTACAATGGGAAGGTCCAAAGAAACCCCTCTTAAGAAAGTTTTCCCAATTCAAAATTCATCGATGAATCAGTAGCTAGCTGAAAGTGGCAATTTTGGGCCATTGGTTCATCTCCCATACTTTTTTCCATTTGTCATTCTTGGGCACCCTGTCATGGCCATTCAAGTGGCCTACCTCTTCTACAATGTTGAAGTTCCCCGTGTTATAATAACCCCATCGGATTTTGTCTGGCCTAGTGGCCCAAGGTATTTTCTGTTTTGTAATTTCACCATAGAAATTGTCTAGATTTTCTTCGGGGGTTAAGGTCTTCCACCATTGATTTTATTTCCACTGTCTAAACTGTAGTTCCTCAGGTCCTATTTCCCAAAAGTCCTTGAATTTCTCCCATGGGCTACTCTATAAGTATAAAAATAGCTCCTGATTGTCCTTCCCATTAGAGAGTCTTGGGAGTTCCTGCCAAGCATCATGCAGAAAGGAGGCAGAATTTCCATCTCTTACCTCCCACAAGCTATGAATTTTAACTAAATCACAATTCTCCTGGGAAAGCTTCCAAATACTGGATCCTGGTTGTTCTTCACCAAATCTGATAAGGTCCTGTTTGGGCCATCTTGGGGTGTATTTCTAGTGCCAAAGACGTGCCCATGGTTCCTCTTTGTGGGTAACCCATCTCCACCATATTTTAGCTCCTAAGACTTTGTTAATACACACTGGGTCCTGCAAACCTAGGCCCCCCAGTAATTTAGGAGTGCATAGAGTGTTCCATTTCACCAAGTCCCATTTCCTCTAATCGGGGGTGCCTCCCCACAAGAAGTTCCTCTGCAGATTACAGATCTTTTTCAGAACAGCTTTGGGTGTTGCCATCACTAAGAACAAGTAAATTGGCAAATCCTGTAACACTGACTTGACCAAAATGAGGCGGCTCGAAAAATTTAGGGCTCGAAACGTCCATAATTCCAATTTGGTTTTGAATTTATCCAGAAGATCTTTCCAAGAGATTTGTCGGATGGTAGATTTCAACAAGGGTGCCCCTAGATATTTCGACGGAAGGAGTCCTTCAGAGAATTCCAAATTTCAGAGGATATTTCTGCGATGAATTCTGGGAGTGTTGAAGAAATACGCCTTCGATTTTTCTTTATTTATTTCTAGACCACTACCCTTAAGGAAGGTGTTAAGAATATCCTCAATATTTCTGGCCTCTTGAACCGAGGAAGGTCCCATCATCATAGTATGATCAACAAATTGTTGGTGGATTTAAGGGATTAGTCCCTCCCCCAGGTCCAAGCCCTGAATAATATTGTTCTCTTGGGCCACTCATATCATTCTTCCTAAACCTTCAACCATGATAATGAAGAGGATTGGGGATAAGGGGTCCCCCTGCCGAATTCCATGGGTCACGGGGAAAGGTTGTGAGGGAGTGCCATTGACCAAGATTGAAAAGAAAGGGGATTAAACCAAACTCATGATCCATTCCATCCATATGTTACTGAAACCAAAGGCTGTTAACATTTCTGCCATGAACGTCTAGTTTAGTTTATCATAGGCTTTTGATAAGTCCGGTTTTAGGAGCATACCTCGGATTTTCTCTCATTTGAGCGAATGAATTGCTTCATCAACTAGAATAATTCCATCCATAATTTGACGTACTTCCATGAACCCAGCCTTCTCCGGAGAAATAATTAAAGGAAGAAGAGGCCACAGCCGATTTGCTATAACCTTGGTAATAATTTTATAGATCACATTGCAGAGAGCTATGGGTCTAAACTTTCCAGGATCCTCAGTTCCCGTTTCCTTGGGGATAAGCGTGAGAAAGGTAGCATTAAGAGCTTTTAGAATATTCCTGGTTCATCGATAATCTTCCACAATGGCCAGGACCGCCCCCTTCATCCAATCCCAGCAAGAGTGGAAGAAGTTTGTAGTGAATCCATTTGGTCCAAATGCTTCGTCGTCCTTCGTTTGTTTGATGGCTTCATCAAGTTCCTCCATGAGGACAGTCCCCATAAGGAGTTTGTTGTGGGCCTCCATGACCAATCTTGGGATGTGGCTGAGAACCTTCTCTCTTTTTGCTTGTCTATTAATATTTGGCTCATTCAGAAGGTCTTCGAAGTGATATTTTAAGGTATGCTCTAATTCATCTTGCATTTCCACTACTATGCCATCTTCCTTCTTGAGCCTAACCACCCTGTTCCCATGACAATGTTGGATGGTGGCTTTGTGAAAGAACTTGGTATTACGCTCACCATCGTTTAGCCAACGACTTCGGGATTTTTGCTTCCATAGGAGTTCCTCCTGATGTTCTTTGAGAGTGAGTTCCTGCAAAAGCTTTTTCTCCTGGGTTTTCAACTCTGTAGTATACCCCTGTGCCATGGCCTCCTTTTGAATTTCCTAAAGTTTAAGGTCAAGGATCTTCTTATCTTGGAAAATATTTCCAAAGATGTCTTTATTCCACCTCTTTATTTTTCCTTTGAGGTATTTTAATTTTTGTTGGAATTGATACAACTTAGTTCCCATAATCGGGTCACAAGTCTGCCACCACTGATGCAATTGATCAGAAAAATCAGGGTGCAGAAGCTAGAATTGTTCAAACCTAAACAGTCGATGGAGGTTTTCTCCTATCCTATGCCATTCCAGACAAACCGACCAATGATCTGAGCCACCGAAGGAAACACTACCGCAGTCAGATCCCCACCTCCCATCATGATGGATTCAAAGACCAGAAACCTATCTAGTCTACAAGCAATGCTTCTGTCTCCTCCTCTTTTATTATTCCATGTATACATGCCATTGGATGTTTTGACATCAATCATCGCCAGATTTTCGATTACCTCTAAAAATTCCTCGTTAGTGGGATGAAGACAATGTCCACCTCCACATTTTTCTTCAAGATTTATGATTAGATTGAAATCTCCCCCTATTATCCAAGGTCTGTCACCAGTCTCTTTTTTAAGATTCCTAATGAAATGCAAGAAGGAACTCTTTTGGTTCACCAAAGAAGGTCCATATACATTGGACATAAAACATCTGACTTTGGTTCCTAAAATATGAAAAGCAGCCGATAAGATAAACTTTGAATCCATCCAATCAGATAGACTTACTTCTTCAGGGTTCCAGAAAATTCCAACTCCCCCGGCCGCACCAGTGGCATCCATTTCCACCACATTGCAGTTCTTCCATACTTTCTGCCCGATGGCATGGAGCTCAATTTCTGAACACTTAGTTTCTTGGAGAAAAATAATAACAGGTTTCTCTAGTTCAATTTTCCATCGTAAGAGGTGGATTTTTAGGATACACTTGCATCCTCTAATGTTCCAAGATGTAATCTACATTTTATAACCGTTGAGGTTGGATGATGCTAGAGCCATGTCAATGGTTGGATACTGGCCTGAGGCCACCAGGTTCCTTCATATCATCTGAATTCTTTACATATTACTTCGCCTGCCTCTTTTCTCCCCTCTGGTTATCTTTTTCCCATCGTTCTCTTTGAGAGATTCAGAAATTACCCCTTAGGGTTTGTGGTTCTTGGACTTAATAATTGCTTTCTCCATAAGTGAGACCTGATGAGGTGTTATGGGAATATGATTTTCAACTTTACATGCCACCTCCAGATATTCCAAATCCATTTCATCTCTGCCTTCCTCTTGCAAGGATCCTGCATAGCCTTGAGTCTCAGCCTCAATTGAATGAATATTGTGGTTATCATTTGGTTCTTTATTTGATTCTTCGATCTTTTTGTGTGTAGAGATAAATTCCTCTTCTTTTTCTTCCTCTCCTAATAGCAGGACCTCATACCTATTGTGGATCATGGTATTCTTTTGTATTTCAGGGACCCTGACCTTCCTGGCTTGCATTTTCTTGCTAGTAACTCTCCTAAATCCTTCTTGGTCTTTTCCTTCAGAGTCGATTTTTCCTGCTAGTTGTTTGTTAAGCGAGCAATCCCTGAAAATATGCCCATGTTCATGGCATCGCCGGCATCGAAATGGGATTTGTTCATAATCAATAGCCTGGAACCAATCTTAATCCTCCCAGGTAAAATCTATTCCTACCGACAAGTCTTGGGAGATATCTAGATAGAGGCATATGAGGGCATAAGATGTATACCGCATCTTCTTGGTTTGTTCTGAGACATTTACGAACACCCCCAGCTCATTACCAATCTCTGTTAGTATTTCGTCCTTCCATTATTAAGAAGGAAAGGAGTAGAGACATATCCAAACTGGGGCAATGGTTAAATTTTCTTTGTCTGGGTTAAACCATTCATTCCAGGGGCGAAGATACAGTCCCGCAGAATTGAAAAAGTATGGCCCATTGTCAAAAATCCTAGTGCGGTCTTCTTCATTGAATAAAATCACGGTAAAGAAACCCAATTGGAGATCGTAATGTCCCTGAGGTTTCCAGGTTGTATTGATCCACCACACCAGCACTTTCTCAGCTGGCCAGATCCCAACAAATTTTCCAATGAGTGCATGTTCTTTCATGTGGTGGATATCATTTCTGATCCTTTCCGATTTTATCAAGAGTTTAGGAATTTTGAGCGCATTTGGCAGACATCACCCAGGATTTCTTGATTCTATCATTGCTTGCATCAAGGTGACCACACCACTGGTTCCTGCCTCAGTGACCCCAGTCCCGCTTCTAGGGGCAGGATCTTGGTTTGTCTGCTTTCCTTTTTCCATGTTCCCAACAAAGTCCAAGGCCACACCGTCAGTGGCAGTACCCATGTCCTTCCCAGCCCGCATACCAAGGATGCCCCAACAAAGACCCCACAACATTACCAAACACAAACAAACTTCAAATCACCATAAAACCATTTTCCTTTCTTAGCTCCATCCTATGTAAGTTATGTTAGAATTTTTCATGGACTTGCTAGCTTTTACCAAAAGTTAATTAGATATTTTAGTCAGATATGTGCACTTCTGATGACATGCATGAAGAAGGGAGAGTTCAATTAGATTGAGGTTGTCTGACAAGATTTTGATATGTTGAAGCAAAAGGATATAGAGAGCCCAGTATTAGCTCTCCCAGACTTCGACAAAGTAATTGAATTTTTCCACAGTCTTCTTGATTTTCACTACATAATAGACTTGAATCATATTAAAGTAATTGAAGTCGATGGCAATGTGAGTGCATTAGAAATTGGAGCTATGTTGATCCAAGAAGGATGACCAATTGCATTCTTCAATGAGAAACTAGATGATGCAAAGAAGAAATAATTGGTATATAAGCAAGAGTTTTATTCCATTGTATAGGCATTGAAGAAATGGAGGCACTACTTGTTTCCCAATGAATTTTTGTTGTTCACACATCATCAAGCTTTTAGGTATTTGAACACTCAGAAAAAGTTGAACCAGCGACACTTGAAGCAGGTGGAGTTCTTTCAAAGCTACACTTTTGTGTTGAAAAATAAGTTGGGGAAGACCAAAAAAGTCACCAACACATTGATTCAAAGAGTCACACTTCTAGGGATGACGATAATTCAGTCGACAGGGTTAGAGTTGATAAAGGCCAACTATAAAGTTGATGAGGATTTTTCCAAGGCATGGAAAGTGTCAATGTAAACATGGAGTGGTGACATAACACCATACTTGTATTAATTCATCCAATAGGGTTACATGTTCAAAGGACATATGTTATGCATCCCTAGAGGATCAGCGAGGGAGAATCTGACTAGAGAGTTACATAGTGGATGATTAGCCAAAAACTTTAGCATCGACAAGACCATGTTGTTTGTCGAAGGGAAGTATTGCTGCCAAGGATTGGTGACAGATATGAAGAAGTGGGTTCGATAGTGTCGGACATGCCAACATGCCAAATGAAAAACTAATAATACGAGACTATATGCACCTTTACCAGTCTTGATTTTCCTATGGGAAGACATTAGTAAGGATTTTGTGCTGGGATTTACAAAGACACAACAAGGTAACGACTCCATCTTTGTGGTAGTGGAAAAATTCTCGAAGATGGAATTATTTGTTTCATGTAAGAAGACAAGTGACACCATGAGTATTGTTGTTCTATTTTTCATGGAAATTGTGAGGTTGAATGGGTTCTTGAAGATTATAACTTCATAGAGGGATACCAATTTCATGGGTCATTTCTGGAGAACCCTGAAGAATCTTAACACAAGGTTGCAGTTCATTTTTGCATACCATCCGTAAATTGATGGGTAGACTGAACTCATGAACAAGATCTTAGGGAATTAGTTGAGATGTTTGATGATTGAACAACCAAGGTAGTGGGATAATGTGTTGGAATATGTGGAATCCATTTACAACAATTATGTAAATAGGTCGACAAGGATGATTCCAATCCATATCATGCAAGGGAGAAGTCCACATGGAGTAGTCGATTTAGAAGAACTGTCGATCGAGATGCGGAAAACTACATACATCGAATCGTTTGATAATCATATGAAAGAAGTGTATGATAAGGTGAAGAAACATCTTCAGAAGAGAAATACCACATACAAGTTATGAGCTAACAAGAAAACATACTACATTAATTTGAAGAAGGCGACTTAGTATACGTGCACTTAAGAAAGGAAAGGTTTATGTGAGGAACATACAACAAGTAGAAATTGAAAAAGATTAGTCTGTGTAAAATCATGAAGAATATTTTGGATAATGCATATATGTTGGAGTTTCCAAAGGAATTGGGCATATCGCCAATGTTCAATGTTTCTTACCTTTACAAGTATAAAGAATGGTCAATGAGGGGTAATAAAATGACTGTGGATTGGAAAGAGAAGATATCAATGCAACCCACAGAAGAGATTTCACAAGTGATCGACGAGTGAGAGATCAGGAGGAAGAGGAGACAAAAGAGGAAGGAATCTTTGATCTAGTTGAGGGATAATATTTTGGAAGAAGCGACCTATATTCCCAAAGAAAGGATCGAGGATCTATAGAACTATGGGTTTAGTGATTTTCAACCCAGGGAGGTTGATGCAAGGGATTCTTGGCCTGAGAGAGTCATTTCCAATTGAATGACTAAATTGGTAAGGAGGATAGTCGATGAACTCTAGAGGTGAAATTGAAGACTCGATAGGAGAACGGAAGTTGTGGGAATTTCTGTTGATGTATATGTAACTTCAGAATGTATTTCATATATGTATATTGTACTCCTATAGAGATGGTATTATTCCTCTATACGGAATTGTTTGTATTACTATAGAGATGTTATTATTCCTCCATACGGAAGTGTCGTCATTTATATTGTAAGTGTCGTAACTTATACTTGATGGGTTATTAGACCACCTTGTTGGGTTCGGCCCTGTATAAGTCATGTGGGTCGAAGGGTTATTAGACCACCCTATTGGGGGGTTGGCCATGTGGGTCAAAGGGTTATTAGACCACCCTATTGGGTGTCGGCCCAGTGAACATTATGTTATGTGGTTAAGTTAAGACCGACCTAGTAAAGGTTATTAGGCAAGTCAAGTCAAGTATAAATAGAGTGCGGGAGGCACTCTATTTGATCATTATATTCTCACATACACTCTTTGGAGAGTGGTGCACTTGTGGAGGAGGAGAAGCTGCTGCTAGGGGATGTCTGTCTGTTATGCTTGGGTTGTATCATTGCTCTATCTATCTCTGAGGAAGTTATTGGGGTTTTTCACCTTTATGGTTTTCCCCAAGTAAACTCATTGTCTCTTGTGTGCTTGCATTAGTGTGTCCATGATTGATATGCTGTAGATATGTTGTACATGTTGTTCTCTCAGTTAAGATCCTATATCAGATTGAAGTAAATTATGAAAAACTAACAATTTCGGCCAACTATGATCTATGACAAACGACGAGATAGAGTAATGAAGTCAGAAGTAGGGAAATCGACCACTAGTCGCATAGGAAGACTGTAGAGATGAGGATGTCAGGGATGATACCGACCAAAGGATAAAAGGTAGTCGCGATTTAGCCGATGACAATAGAAAAGGTGATTGACGTAGAATCCAAAATTTTGAGAAGCGGAGCCGTTGGAGAAGTTGGAAAAATTGCAGAGAAGTTATGTTGGTTGTTGCAGAAGGCCAGATGGAGGAGCTTGTTGAGATGGGGCACATGAAGTATTTAAAGAATATTGATGGTGCCTAGAAGAAAGTGAAAATTATGGAGGAATATTTGAAAGGGATTTGATTCTAAAGGATGCATATAAATATGAGGTTGTGCATTAAAGATGGGGGTTGCTAGGGGTGAGCAAGCATCCTGAGAGAGAGAGTCATGGAAAGTGTTGATTGGAGGAGGTAAACATGTCAAGGACGAAGAATTCCCTCACATTTGTGTTTCTAAGTGTTGAAGAGTCGACACGCGTCTTGACTGTAATGGAACTGAACTTTGATGGTAATTCCTCTTGTAAAAAATTTGTGTTAATTTAATTGAAAGGCATAATGCTTGGAAAATATTTATGTTTGTGTGTTTGTGCTTGTTTCTGTTGTGTACAATTATTTGCAGCTGACTCAGGTTGTGTCTACATCAACCTACCACATTTTAGGAATTGTCTACAACCTAGTTTCAATATGGTGATCATGAGAGTTTGTTATGAATCCCCAAATTGATAATGCATTAATAATAAAGTTTTAAATGCACATGTTAAGTGTATGTAAAGAATTATATATATACAATCAATTATTTTATGTACATATATGAACTTCACATAATACTAAAATATTTTATTTATAGTTAACATTGAAATCTTATATTTTTATTATTAATAATATGTTGAATGTCATGTATCAAATTCAAGTTTATCATGAAAGTAATTATACATCTTCATACTAGGTTTTAGAAAGTGTATGCCGTGAAAAGATTTTTATTTTTATTATTAATTATTTTTCATGTCATATATAACTCCCATATTAGGGATAACAAATGCTTATACATTTCCTTCATACTAAATTGTTGAAAGTATCTCTCAATGCTTAAAAAAAGCGTGTATAATCATTATTTAATAAAAACAAATTATTTTGAGGATTCCAAAAAATAACATATATTTATTATTTTACTTAATTTTTATTGGATAAACCATTAATTTTAAAATTTTATTTTGAAATGAAAAAATGATTCCAAGTGTTTGGTTAACTGTAGTCATCCAAGCATACCAATAACTAAGAATGTTGATATGTAACCCTAAATGAAAGGTTTTTCAACCAAATAGATAATCATAAATATGCATCTCATAAACAAATCTTCGAGAGGAGGTTTCATGAAACAAATTTTAAGAAGAAGTTACATTAAATAGCAGATATAATGACATTAAACATTCCTTTAGTTTCTTGAAATAATTACTTATTTATGAATTTAGCATAGTAGTACTTCCACGTGGGTGGGTGAATGAAATTGCGTTAGTTAGTGTGGATGTATACAAAAACTGGTTTGACAAAGGTTGCATTATTGACGTTATGATGTATTTAAAACTTAAGTGTTATTAGACAAGTTTATTAGACAAGTTTATGATATTATTAGATTTTTTAATTTTTTTTATCTTAACTTAATAAATTTGATTCCTCTCTTGTTTGATAGATCTAGGTATAAGTTTTAATTTTCTATTTTGGAGATGGATTTTTTTAATTACTTTCCATAATTTTTTATTTTATGGATCAATTTTTTATTTTTTTTTATTTTGTGAGCCGACATGATTTTTTTTAATTATGGTAACATTATTACAACATGTACAACGCCGTAGAGCATCTAGTTCCTCTAGGTGCAATAAATATACAAGTTATTGAATCATGTATATTTTATATTTTTGTAATTAGTTTAGAGATACCTTAAACATATTTAGAGTTTAATAATGATTTTTTTATATTCATATTATTTCCTATATATGAAAGAGAGTATACACAAAATATTATCATGATGGTAAAGTTTAGCTATAATTTATATTACAGTTTAGTAAGCTTAATAAACTTTAAAAAGTGAAATGGAAATAAAAAATATTTTTCAATTGAAGTGAATATAAATGATTTTTAATTTTTAAAAAAAAATCATGATGGATATATATGAAAGGGAAAAAAAAAACAAGTAAAATTTATATATTAATTATAAAAATACAATATTTATAATAAATAATAATAAATATTTATAAAAATTGAAAGGCCTTCAAGCGGAATTAGTTTCGACACTATGTTTGCTAACAGGTCTGCATCGAAATTTTGTGATCTAAAAACTGATTTAATATTGAATGCTAAAAATGAGTTGGTTAAATCCCTTACCATCTTTTGATAATTAGCCAAATGCGGAGATAAGCAGTGTATCTTATTTCTGACTTGCTTGACTATAATTTCGGAATCTCCATAGCACTCTATTGCTAGCACAGTGAAATCAATAGCCTTATTGAGCCCCTGTACCAGAGCCTCATACTGAGCTACATTATTAATGCAATAAAGTTCTAGCCTACAAGCAATCATAATTTTCAGTCCCTTGGGATCAATAAGGACACAATCTGCTCTAGCTCCATCCTTGGACTTGGAACCATCAAAAAATAAGGTTCATGAGATAGGGTCTATTCTAAAATTTGTATTTACATTATACACATTATGCACAATTTCATGATAAAAAGGTATAGAAGTTACATGAGTAATATGTGATTCGTTTTGAATGCTTTCTTCTGGTGAGGCATCAGCTGGGAATTCACCAAAAAAGGTATCAAATGTAAAATGCTCTATGCGAGAGGTGAGATAACCAGCAGGTTCGCTTGAGTCATTAAGATCAGTGACCATATGTTTCATAAAAGTTTATCTACTGATCTTAATTGTATTCAGTTGACCATTGTAAGGAAACCATAAATGGGACCAGTCGGTGGAAAAGTAACCCTTAAGTTTCTCTGACCAGTACTTGCTTAACCACATCCCATAGGCTTCTGGGATGTCAGCTATCATGATGTCAGATGTCTAGTGGATCCTGGGATCAACTGACAGTGTAAGCAAAACATTTCTCAACTTACCTACCACTCTAACTTTGCATCTGTCAAGTTGCACAATCTGAGTTGGGTAGGGTTCCCATGTTGCATTCAATTTCTTGCAAACAGAGAGGGGCATCACATTTGAAGATGCTCCTGAATCTATCATGCAGTTGTGTACATTTAGGTTGAAAATATCAAACGTAAGCAAGAAAGGAGGAGTCCTCTTGCTTGCTGGTTTCTGATCATCAGTTTTAGTAATAGAGTCTAGGCTGTTACTTTGTGACTCTCTAGGCTTTTTGACTATCATGTTTTTAGGTAAGGAATCCCTCATAGCAGGGATCTTAAGTAGCTCAAACAGAGAGATGTTTGCTTTGACTCTTTTTAAATCTTCAACTAGATTGTACTCCATTTCAGGGAGGACTGTATCCTTTTGAGGAACAGTCTTGTTTTTGGTGGGGACTGGAGCAGAAGATGAAGGTTCTTGAGGTGGCTGTCGTCTTGAACTTGTATTATAAGGGTGTTGTGTTTTAAACACCACCTCAGGTTCTTCTTCTTCTTCACACATAGGAAGTTCTGAAAAACAACTCACAGTATCGACCTGTGGATCACCTTCTTCTTCTTCTTCTACAGGTAATTGGGGATCTGGGATGGTCTAATCGTTGAAAGTGTTAGGGGTTACTTGAGATTCTGCTGCCAAGGCTCTAAAAATAGAATAGAGTTTGTCGTTTGTGAGTCCTTGTATCGGATTCGGTGGTGGTGGATTTTGTGGAGGCTGGTAAGGTCTCTTAAATGGTGGCCTTACAAAAAATATGTTTTGGTTCTGATTATCATCAGTGTTCTTCTTCAAATCCACCATCTCATTTGACATTTTTTGAATGAATTTCTTCATGTCCACCATATCAAATGGATCCTTGTTCTGAATAGTGGGTTTGGGGACGTTCTCGGTTCTTTTCCTAGAAGTAGAAGGCTTCTCTTCTGAAGTTTCAGGGCTTTCTTTCAGACGAAATATGTCCTTCTTAACTTGTATTGCCTCATCATATGCCTCTAGTAGAGTAGCCTTGTGTGCCCTTTTGACACACATTGCAATAGGGACAAGCAGACCTTTTTCATAATAAGCTACCAACAATTCTTCAGCAGGAAGAAGATTGGTAGGAATTTTGTTTTTGAGATATGAAAACCTTTGGTTAAAGTCTTTTACCCTTTCTTTTCCTTTGATTTTCATAGAGGATAATTCTAAGAGAAGATCCTGCGGTGTTTTATCATCCCTGAATTTCTAGGTGAAATGTTTCTCGAATTCATCCTAGGATGTTATAGATTGGGCTAGTAAGGAAAAATACCAGGTGGCTGCCCTACCCTCAAAAGTGTAAGGAAAGAGTCTGCATACTACATCCTCATGTACCACATTTCTAAGTCTGATTGCCTACATGAAAGTTTTTATATGATCCAATGCGAGTGTCTTATCCTCAGGGTTGAATTTAGGAAGCCATTTCTCAGGATTCTTTGGTAATCTATGTTGATCTCCGAATATGAAAACTGCACCTTGGTCAAGCCAAGGTCTGTTTTGACCTTCTCCAGCCAGTGAAGGTTCTTCTTCTTCTTCTTCCAAAGATGAGCTAGAAGAATTTTCATCGTCTGAGGAAGATGATGAAGATGAAGGAGGGGATGGCGATGGACCACCAGCTCCAAGATTTGGTTGACCTTGTGTTCCTATGACAGTGGTTTGACGGTTATATTCAGGAGAATCTAGTTGATCAATCAGCTCTTGGTTTTTAGGTTGTTGATCAACTGTATGTTGATCCTCTATATTTAGATCAGTGGTATGTTGAATATGTGGGTCACTGGCCTGTGAAGCAGAAACTTGCTGATCTTCCTGACCACTAGTCTGCAGAATATCTTCTAAATTTAACGATTCCAGACCGCGTCTTCTTTGATCGGCAAGTCGTTGTTTTGCTCTTAAGACCCGATCAACAGATGTTTTCAATATCTACTCTAACGAGATGGGTCCCCTTGTGGGTGATGTGAAAATGATATCCCCTCTGTTCTCCTGTTGTATCACAGGTGTGACAGGTATAACTGTAGGTTGGGTAGACGTGACAGGGAGAACTGTAGGTTGTGAATTAGTTGTTTGTTCAGATGTCAAATCCCTAGACTGGCTTCGGGTTTGAACCGTTGAAGTACTTGCTAGAGGGGGTTTCTTAGCGGTTTGCTTAGGCATGTTATACTAATGGCCCTCCTTCCAGCATCATTTCTTGATGCCTCGAATGTGCAGGTTACTGTGAGGTGTTGGAAAGGGTTCCAAGGCACACAACAGGAGATGAAAACCCAGCCAAAGTCTTTGAAAGACCCTACGCAAGGGAAATTCTATCCTTGAACTGTTTTGTATGGTAATCACCCATGGATATTCGGCCTCCACTGCCACTCTATGAGTAAGTGGTTTGATCTATCAGATTAGTTTCCCAATTAAGGAAAACAAATATATGGAAACCAATAAACAATTCTAACTTGACCTATTCAGAAATAAGGATCTAATCTTAAGTCAGACCTATTCTAAGATGAAAAGCTTGTTGTTTATGTAGATCAACCTTGAGGTGTAAAGAACAAATAGTTTATCACCCTTAACAGAAATGCCTTCAGATGAGATATTTGCTAACTTAAATTATGATTACTTAATGAAAATCAAACAGTAATAATTCAAGCTTAAGGACCATCAAGATATAACCTATTATCTCTTTGTTGATTGAAAAATCAATAATGGTTGAATGTATTTATGATCAATTGTAGAAATCGATAAAGAAAGTATTTAATTAAAGAAATTCAATCAAATATTTTAACACATACATCAGCTATACAGAAAAATCAGTACAACAGATTTATGCATTCATTAGATATCTAACAAGAGATCATTGTTATATAGCGGATGATAATCTAGAATATAAAATCAGAAATTCTCAAAGAAATTTGAGTAACAACTAGAATATGGATCCAAAGATAACATTACTATATTAAGATGTCTTGTACCAAAAGTACAATGAATCTAGACACAAAGTATCCCCAGTCTTATCTTCTGTGGAATTACAATTCCAAAAATTCCAACCCCTTTCTAAGAGAGGTATTCCTCCTTTAATACTAAATTACAACAGAGTACAATGAGAGAATCCTATGAGGCACCTGCAACAATTAATTAATACGAATATGTGAAATAGCAGAAATGATAGAACTCAGAATCACTGTTATATTGATCACAGGCCACTTTGAGGGGGCAACCTCCTATGAGCAAGCTCAATACAAATAACTTCACGGTTCCTTCATAGGTCTCAACACACACTTATATACTAATTCTAGGCGTCAATACTATGGGTCGAAACCATGGACCATTACAAACTATGGATCAACAATACTACGGGCGACTTACAAAGCATATGCGCCAACAACAATAACATAAACTATTGATCAACAAATACTACGGGACGACTTACAAAGCATATGCGTCCAACAACAACATACTAACAAAGTAAAGACATGGGTTCCTAACATCCCCTCCCCCTTAAAAAAAGCTTTGTCCTCAAATCTTTAGATGTGGAAATTGTTGTTGAATCTGAAGGAGTGGTTCCCATGTAGCATCCTCTGGTTGCATGCCGTGCCACTGAATTAAGACCTCTGTGATAGAGTGAGAGTGAAGCTAACACATGCACCGATTGAGGATGGCCTCTGGCTCCAAAAGGATGGATCCTTCATTATCTAGTTTGGGTAAAATCATTTGTCCACTGATGTTGGTGCCAAGAACTTTCTTCAGACAAGAGACATGAAAGACTGGATGAATGCGGGAAGAAGGAGGAAGTTCCAATTTATAAGCAGCGGACCCAATCCTCTAAAGAATCTGATATGGCCCATAGAACTTTGGAACGAGCTTATGATGCCCTTTGAGTTTCAAGGATGATTGTTTGTACGGCTGGAGACAAAGAAAAACCATATCGCCGACTTGAAAAGTGCGCTTGGAACGGTGCTGATCAGCTTGTTGCTTCATGCGATTTCTTGCCATGTGAAGATTGTCCCGCAAAAAGCGAAGAATCTGATCGCGGTTTCGAAGGACCGTGTCAACTTCCTGAACTGGTGAACTGGTGGGGGTGTATGAAAGAAGAGCTGGAGGTGCCTGACCATAGACTACTTCATATGGGGTCATTTTAGAGACAGTGTGGTAAGAGGTATTGTACCACCATTCAGCGAGAGGGAGCCATTTTGCCCACTGATGTTGTTGTTCTGAGGTGAAGCAATGAAGATAAGTTTCCAAGAATTTATTGACAATTTCAGTCTAACCATCTATTTGTGGGTGATACCCTGAACTCATCTTCAGTTTGGTACCAGTGTGGCGAAATAGTTTTGTCGAAAAATGACTGGTGAAAGTCGCATCACGATTCGAGACAATGGAAGAAGGGATGCCATGAAGATGAAAGATCTGGTCCTGAAAAATTTGAGCGATGGAGGAGACTGTATAGGGATGGCTGAGAGCACAAAAATGACTATATTTGGAGAGGCAATCGACCACAACGAGAATCACTGTCTTCCCGCCAGATTTAGGGATCCCTTCAATGAAATCCATAGAAATATCTATCCAAATCCGTGTAGGTATGGGCAAGGGTTCAAGCAATCCTGGAAGGAGTGTTGTTTCACCCTTATTGCGCTGGCAGGTATCACATTCGGCCACCATCTATTGAACTGTCCTTTTCATGCCCTACCAAAAGAAGTTACGCCATGCTCGTTCATATGTTTTGAGGAACCGAGAGTGCCCTGTCGATGGAGAAGCATGGAGTTCATAGAAGATAGCCTGTTGAAGATCTGTGCTCTGGGGAAGCACCAGACGACCCTTGTATCGCAGCGAAGCACCATCCCAAGAGTAATGTGGTACAACAGAAGGGTTGTTGGTCAAGCGTTGGATGATTTGAGATAAGGAGGAGTCAGTGACATAACCCTGTTGAACAGATTGCAACCAATTTGGAACAGGCATAGAAATAGCTGAAAGAGAACCTTGGGCCTCAAATGTGCGAGAAAGAGCATCTGCCACAATATTGTCTTTACCCTTCTTGTAAGTGATCTCATAGTCATAACCCATGAGTTTGCTAACCCATTTCTGTTGTGCTGGGGAGGAGACACGCTGTTCTAAGAAATATTTCAGACTCTGGTGATCAGTCTTGATGCAGAAATGATTCCTTAATAGGTATGGGCGCCACTTCTGTACTGCATGCAAAATAGCCATCATTTCCTTCTCATAGGTAGAGGCAGCTAGATTCTTACCTGAAAGGGATTTGCTGGTGAACGCAATGGGGTGTTCATCTTGAAGGAGAACAACACCAAGTCCATTGCCACAAGCATCACTGTCAATTGTGAAGGGCTTGGAAAAATCGGGCATAGCTAGCACAAGTGTAGTACACATACCTTGTTTTAGTTTGTCAAATGCACACTGAGCAGCAGGTGTCCATGTGAAGGCATCCTTTTTCAATAGAGCAGTTAATGGAGCTGCAATCTTCCCATAATTCTTGACAAACTTGCGGTAGTAGCCAGTCAAGCCCAAAAAACCACGAAGGCTCTTGAGTGTCTGAGGCTGCGGCCAATTGTTCATGGCATCGATTTTGGCAGGATCCACGTGAACCCCTTGTGCTGAGATAATGTTCCTGAGATACTCAACTTCCTTCTGTCCAAAAACACATTTAGACTGATTGGCGTGGAGATGATGGTCAGAGAAAAGTTGCATGACAAGATCCAAATGTTGGAGATGTTCATCCCATGTTTTACTGTAGATGAGGATATCATCAAAGAATACCAGAATGAATTTACGCAAGTAGGGTTGAAATATTTTATTCATTAAGGCCTGGAATGTGGAAGGAGCATTAGTGAGGCCAAAGGGCATGACCAAAAACTCATAATGGCCATCATGTGTGCGAAAAGATGTTTTAGGGATATCATCCGCATGAACCCGAATTTGATGATACCCAGAACGAAGATCCAACTTGGAGAAAAAGTGAGCCCCATGAAGCTCATCAAGAAGCTCATCAACAATAGGAATTGGAAACTTATCCTTGATGGTGAGGTGATTAAGTGCTCGGAAGTCAATGCAGAGGCGCCATGACTCATCTTTTTTGCGGACAAGAATAACTGGAGAAGAAAAGGAACTAGTGCTTGGGCGAATAATACCTTGCTTCAATAAGTCCCGAACGAGCATTTCAATCTCCGTTTTTTGGTGAAATGGGTAGCGATAGGGCCTGATGTTGGGAGGAACACTGCCAGGAAGGAGCTGAATACGATGGTCTTCTGGCCTGGAAGGTGGCAATCCCACTGGTTCAGAAAAGACTCCTGTATATCGATCCAGAATTTGTTGTAGATCCAAAGGAGTAGTGGCGACTGTTGATGGTTGCATCTGGATGGAATGGATCTGAGCGATGACACCATGTGAATTCTTCTTAAGGAGTTTTTCCATGCGATGTGAACTAATGATGCTGAGAGAACCTGGTTGTAATCCTGTCAATGTGTGTTTGTGTCCATTGAGGGAAAACTGCATCCAAATTTCTGCAAAATCCCATAAGATAGGGCCAAGTGTGCGTAGCCATTGAGCGCCCAAAACCACATCACATCCACCTAAGGGCAAGGAAAACATGTCAGAGTGCAAGGTATAATCTCCCATAGAGATACGCACATTTCGACACTTCCCTTTGCAAGGTAAGGTTCCCCCATTGGCAATCATGACTTCAAAGTTGGAGCAAGGATGGATAAAACAATCAACTTGTTTCGCGATCCGAGGGTTAATGAAATTATGAATGCTACCAGAATCAATGAGTATTGTAAGAGGAAGCTTCTTGAAGTAACCCCTGACCCGCATTGTTTGGGGGGTGGTGATTCCCGCTAAAGCATGGAGAGATATCTCTGGCTGGTCATCCTGAGACGGAGGGTCAATAGGCAGTTCCTGAATGTCGACTGGAGCATCTAGTGTTTCTGGATCTTCGTCACCAATTTCAAAGGCAGGCGGAGACTCCACATCCAAGAGATAGAGCTTTTGCTGAACACATCTATGTCCTTGAGTGAATTTCTCATCACAATTATAGCAAAGCCCCTTTTCCCTGCATGCTTGCATCTCTGTTTCAGACAAACGCTTGATAGGAGTCGGTCGAGGAGCCTACGGTATAGGTGGTCACTGAGAACCCATATTTCAAAAGGGAACAAAAGTGGGTTTGGAGCGTTGTTGGGCTGCAATCTTGTCTTCTGCCAATTTAGCCAACCCTAGTGCTTCCATCATTGTGTTGGGACAGAACATTTTGACCTCAGAGCGGATGGAATCCTTTAGACCACTGATAAAACAACTCCGGTAAAAGTCATCAGACAATCCTTCGGTGTGGTTGGATAGATTTTCAAATTTGGTTTGATACTCTCTCACAGTGCTAGTTTGGTGAAGTTTAGTGAGGGCTCCTGTGAAGTCATCAAAAGCACTAGGAACAAATCGTTGCAAAAGGAGCTGGCAAAAGTCTGGCCATGTGGGCTCGGGATGATCCTTGATGTACCAACGGTACCATTGAAGAGCTTCTTGTTCCAAATGAAAGGATGCCAATGGAACTTTGTTGACATCAAAAGTATTATGCAGACTGAAATACTCTTCTGCACGATAGATCCATCTAGTTGGATCGGTACCATTGAAGCGAGGAAAATCAAGCTTCGGACCACGAAAATTGATGGAAGAAGAGAACCCATTGTCTGCTCTCGACTCGGACTGTAGTTTGTTGTTCATGGCTGAATGTTCAAGATGGAGACCGAGAAATTTTTCATCCAAATCCTGGAGTTTGGCTTGGATGGCTGCAAGTGCGTCCTCCATGGTTTTTGCTCCTGCACGGGTGACAACCATAACCAGGTTTTTTTTTTCTTCTTTTAGACTGGAGCGGCTACGGCTCGAAAGGGATCTGGAATAGTGCCGAAGGGATTGAAAACGGCTGAATCTGGAACAGCTTGCAAAATGGATCTGAAACGGCGCAGCAGTGATCGACAATAGTTCAGCTGAAAGTAGATATGGACCCCAGGTATGTGCGGCTTCCTAACAGTTCAGGGGTTTCACTCGGCCACCAATGATGTCTGACAGCTTGCGTATTGGGGCAATACCCCTCACTCCACGGCTCAGGTAAAACTGATAACCGCTTTGCCACAAACGACAGCCCTTGGTTTACCTCACGGGTGGGAACTAGTCAATCAGGTAGGGTTCGTTGCCCTTTTCACTTGCAGGTCCTCTCAATGGGCCAACTACTTCGGGGTTCCTGTGGTACTCCTCACAATGAGTTTTAGGGCTTATGCCCAAGTACTTCCCACAATTAAGCGGATAGGGATTATTCCCAAATCCGAACCTGCAACAGATGCGAAAAAAAAATTTGGCATAAATTTCACCCAACGAGCCGAAGAAAGTGCTCTGATACCAGATGTGAGGCACCTGCAACAATTAATTAATACGAATATGCGAAATAGCAGAAATGACAGAACTCAGAATCACTGTTATATTGATCACAGGCCACTTCGAGGGGGCAACCTCCTATGAGCAAGATCAATACAAATAACTTCACGGTGCCTTCATAGGTCTCAACACATACTTATATACTGATTCTAGGTGCCAATACTATGGGTCGAAACCATGGGCCGTTACAAACTATGGATCAACAATGCTACGGGCGACTTAGAAAGCATATGCGCCAACAACAATAACATAAACTATTGATCAACAAATACTACGGGATGACTTACAAAGCATATGCGTCCAACAACAACATACTAACAAAGTAAAGACATGGGTTCCTAACAAATCCTAGGAAATAGAGACTACAAAATCGGATTCAACTATTGATCCAAGAAATCTTGCCATTTCTCAGACTACATGATTTCTTTCACCTTTTCAAAGGGATTCCTAAAGATATATTCTTTAATTGGAAGGATCCTCATATCACAACAAGAATTCCACTCCAACCTACTCATTATCAACAATAAATGATTCAGCTTGTAGAGAATTTACTGCAAGAACTTCTGGAGTAGAGACTAAGTTCTCAAAAACAGAGAAATCCGTCAAAGGGTCCACCGCAGAAGGAGTTGGAAGAATATCAGGTTCTCCATTGATTATATAATATCGTATAATATCGTCATTGTGGTCAGCCAATTCCTTCGAAACTTTCTTGTCTTTCTTGCCAAGAATTTGCATGCAAACAAACGGAGCATCAGAATCTTCCTTACCACTATCGCTACTTAAATCAGGAACACCTGCGTCAAAAGGTGGTGACATAGGTTCTTGATAAAGTAAGGGATAGAGTTCTCCATCTTTGAAGTGAGCATTGGGAGATTCATGACCTGTCTGCATACTTCCTCTATCAAATACATTCAGAAGGAATCTCACAAGATTATCATACAGAACATTTTCCCCTTAAAGAATGCAAAGGATGAACTAAAAGATTCGTGTTTGTTGCCAATTTAAAGCCAATTGATAGGATGGTAATGATTGAATAGAGCCAGTCATAATGGTTAAATTATTATGATTAGGACACTACAAACATCCCAACTGTAATGAAATGAGCCCTAATAGGAGTTAACCCGATCTGGATCCACGCGAAAGTACAAATCCAATCGAGACTTGCATGACTTAAAAATCATATGAAAGCGCATCATTACGAATCTGTTCACATCAACAATCATGACCTTGGATTTGAGATAAAAATGAGAGTTACGTTGAAAGAGATGACTGCGAAAGGGCTAAGACAAGAGTTTCTGTACACAAACTAGTGGCCTGATTTCACCTGTGAAACCAGATCTAGATCGTTGATTTAACAGAAAGACTAGAGATACATTGCAGAGACTGAAAATTTATAATCTACAAAGCCTTGAAGAGCCGAATCAAATAAAAAAAAAGGCCATTACTAAATCCCAAAATAACCAAATTACTGAACACAGAATGTAGCAATGGAAACAACTCAACCTAAAATAACTGAAAAACAGGCAAAAACGACACTTAGTAACCAAATTTACAGTAGAATCAACACAGCGAGGTAATTCCGGCGAGTTAAAAAATGATAACGAAAAATTTAAAAAAATCCTATATTTATCAATTTACCCATGTTAAATCACGACCATAGGATTGAGAGTAATGGGCGGCTGAGATTAACGGATGCAAAATGCGGGATCAGGTTCAAAAACACAATTAAAGGTTTTATTTACCATTCCTGAAAGCCAAAAATCGACACTGGTTTGATCTTTAGTAGGTAGAAGGAAGAGCACTTGCTACACCTACGAAAAGTCCTATAGAGGTTAAGCCAAGAGAAGTTGTTGGTAAACGTACAAAATTCTTCCTTCATGTAGAAGGAGTTAGTGTATCTAGCATTCATAATTTCCATACAACGGTTGAAGCTGGATCTGGAGAAGGTGAAGGAAATAGTGGAGTGGCCTTAACCTATGAGTGCAACAAAAGTGAGAATTTTTCATGGACTTGCTAGTTTTTACCAAAAGTTAATTAGATATTTTAGTCGGATATGTGCACCGTTGATGACATGCATGAACAAGGGAAAGTTCAATTAGATTGACGCTGTCCGAAAAGATTTTGATATGTTGAAGCCAAAGGATACATAGAGCCCAGTATTAGCTCTCCCAAACTTCGACAAAGTAACTGAATTTTTCCACGGTCTTCTTGATTTTCACTGCATAATAGATTTGAATCATATTAAAGTAATTGAAGTCGATGGCGATGTGAGTGCATTAGAAATTGGAGCTATGTTGATCCAAGAAGGATGACCAATTACATTCTTCAATGAGAAACTAGATGATGCAAAGAAGAAATAATTGATATATAACCAAGAGTTTTATAACTCCCATATTAGGGATAACAAATATTCATACATCTCTTTCATACTAAATTGTTGAAAGTATCTCTTAATGCTTAAAAAAAAAGTGTATAATCATTAAAATAAAAACAAATTATTTTGAGGATTCCAAAAAATAACCTATATTTATTATTCTAATTTATTTTTATGGACTAAACCTTTAGTTTAAAATTTTTATTTTGAAATGAAAAAATGATTCCAAGTGTTTGGTACAAACATACCAATAACTAAGAATGTTGATATGTAACCCTAAACGTAAGGTTTGTCAACCAAATAGATAATCATAAATATGCATCTCATAAACAAATCTTCGAGAGGAGGTTTCATGAAACAAATGTTAAGAAGAAGTTACATTAAATAGCAGATATAATGACATTAAACATTCCTTTAGTTTTTTGAAATAATTACTTATTTATGAATTTAGCATAGTAGTACTTCCACGTAGGTGGGTGAATGAAATTGCGTTAGTGTGGATGATGTATACAAAAACTGGTTTGACAAAGGTTGTATTATTGATGTTATGATGTATATAAAACTTAAGTGATATTAGACAAGTTTGTGTTATTAAGTTTGTGTTATTAAGGTTATGATATTATTACATTTTTTAATCTTAACTTAACAAATTTGATTCCTCTCTTGTTTGATAGATTTGTATAAGTTTTAATTTTCTATTTTGGAGATGGATTTTTTTAATTACTTTTCATAATTTTTTATTTAATGGATTGATTTTTTTTTAGTTTTTTATTTTGTAAGTTCACATGATTTTTTTTTTTAAATTATGGTAACGTTATTACAACATCACGAGGCTGTAGAGCATCTAGCTCCTCTAAGTGCAATAAATATACAAGTTATGGAATGATGTATATTTTATATTTTTGTAATTAGTTTAGAAATACCTTAAACATATTTAGAGTTTAAAAATGATTTTTTTATATTCATTTTATTTTCTATATATAAAAGAGAGTATATGCAAAATATTATCATGATGGCAAAGTTTAGGTATAATTTATATTACAGTTTAGTAAGCTTAATAAACTTTAAAAAGTGAAATGGAAATTAAAAAAATTTAATTTAATTGAAGTGAATATAAATGATTTTTAATTTAAAAAAAATATATATATGAAAGGGAAAAAAAAACAAGTAAAATTTATATATTAATTAAAAAAATACAATACTTATGATAAATAATAATAATAATGATGGTAGTTAACATCCCCTTAAGTCAATTTTTGTTTATTAAAATTTATTGTCAAATTTCCAACCATAAAATGTTTGACTATATTTTGTAAAAAAATTCAAATTTTTAAGGGTTTTATATATATATTTTTTACTATTTTGACATTTTCAGAGTAAAATTTTTTAATCCTAAGGAATTTCTATTAATCATGTATGGAAAAAAAATGAAAAATAGCCAATTAAAATTTTATTTGTGTGTAAGAGCCACAATCTAAAAGGAAGTGCTTTTCGTTTTCAACACTCATCCTCTCACAAAGATGATACATCCTTTTAACCTAGAGAGTTTTAGGAAAGATCCAAAGCTCTCTTCTTCTTTAAGCTCATTTTCTTTAACTTTCCACAACTTTAAGTAAGACATGGCATCTTTCTACCATCCTCTGTTAAACCGACATGACATCTTTGTACCAACCTCTCTTAATGTTTTTAAATCTAAAAATATATATATATATAAATAATACGGAGAGTAATACACCTACAACTAATTAATTAATAGGAAGGGGCATACGAAACGCTGCTAATCTGTGGAGAACCCTACCCGCTTGAGAACACTGGGAATTGACAGCGACAATTGACATCGAGACTGAAAAAGAAAGAAAGAAATGGCAGGCAACGGTGGAGAAGCTGGTGCTAGTCTGCAAAATGAAAACACTTACGATTTGGTTTGCCTAGGGTTTTCTAATAAATACGGTACGTGTTATCTAAGTTCAACCACAAGTTCGTTATTAGCCATGGAAGTCACGAGGAGAGCATTCATGAATCTGCCACTTCCAGACTCTTCGGACTATTCCCGCATACGAGATGAATCCCTCACGTTCATGATCAATTTCTTCTTCGTTCGTAGACGGAGGCCCCGGATAATTTACAATCGTTATAAGCGTCGCGCATGTACTGTAAGATTCTTTGATCGCATCGAAAAGATGATACATTCGGAATTACATTTAGATCCTTATTTTCAAGGAGACGGAGGGTGTCCTCCAACAGCTTTGTGTTTTGTCCTTCACCAACTCAGACAGGAAGGACATGTAAAGGGTTTGGAGGATGTGTGGGGGATATACATATCTCGAGGAACTTGTAAAGCATGCAGCCATGAACACAAGAAAGTTAGCAACGAAGTCATGCTGAACTTCCGTTTACAGGAAGATAAATTCGCTTTTTTCCGGTTTCTTAAAGCCCATGAAGCTGTACCTAATCAAGACGAATTACAGGAAAAACTAGATAACGCTCAGGATATCATTAACGCCCAAGAAGCTGTACCTTATCAAGTGGAATTAACAGATAAAGCCCAGGAAGGCAATAATGATATTACAAGATTTTTAACTGTACAACATCTTTTCGATTTCGCAGAACGAGATATCTACATTGGCGGAGTGCAGCAACGTGCCTATATTACGCGTCGTGACCTACAATTAACCGATTTCTTATTTCCGGGAGTTTGTTGTGATAAAAAAGACGTACGATTTCGAACTACAATTAACCGATTTCCTCTTAATTTGATCGTTAACCTCAGTTCCATGCATACTGAATTCCGAGGTTGTGTTGTTATTGATGAATTTCTCGACCTAAGCCAACTGGCCGATCCAGAAAATACAATAACAACGAATGCTAAATATAAGCTCGTATTCGTCTCTGAGTGTGTGAAAGGATATGGAGTTCACCATGGAGCTTACCATGCCATCTCATATACAAGAGCTTCCAAGTTTGCGAATGAGATTTATTGTGGTGATCACACCTCTGATAATATTGATAGGGAAAACATGTGGTACAAGGTGGATAACAGTAAAGTTGATTTAGTACCGTTTTCTACTGTGGTGAATGGAATGGAGCAGGATATTCTCATATATGAGATGCAAAAAGAGCCGCAGAAGAAAAATAAGAAAAAGAAGAAGCACTCGAAGAGGTGCATACATTGAAATAAAGTAAATGCTAGCTCATGTCACCTTATTTGTTGGTTTTATAACGTACATAATGAGACTAAATCACTTGCTATTACATTTTCCAAAATTATGGGAATAAACAGATATTAACAAATATAGAGAAATAAGCAATTTCAAAGTATAATACACATTTTAACAAATAAATGCTCTTACATCTTGGCTTAATTTGGGCAGTCGATACCATTTTTCAAATAAATAAATATAGCCACAACAGATCCTATCCTATTCAAATAAGGTGGAAGCCCTTAGTTGAATTTTGTTGCATTTAGTAAGTTTCTTTTGTTTAAAATATCAAGTGTCATTTCATTAAAGTTTCTTTAAAAGTTTGTTAAATGAAATTTATGTCTAAATATTAAACAAAATAACCTTTTTGCATTTGATAACCTCATTAATTATTTAAGTATTTTTGTTGAAAAGTAGAAAATGTCATAAGTTGAAGGAACTTTGGGTATAAAAAATAATAACCTTTTTGCATTTAATAATCTCATTAGTTATTTAAGTTTTTTGTTGAAAAGTAGAAAATGTCATAAGTTGAAGGAACTTTCAGTATAAAAAATAATAACCCTTTTGCATTTAATAACCTCATTAATTATTTAAGTTTTTTTGGTTGAAAAGTAGAAAATGTGATAAGTTGAAGGAACTTTCGGTATAAAAAAATTAACTGCGGTTGTGAGAAGGGTGTCAGAGCCATGAGTGGTCCAGCACAGTGGCTAGAGGCGAGTGGAGCAACTGTCGATTACGATAGACCGGGTTGGCGGGGTAACCACACCATTTTTGTTACTATAGGGTTTTTGGCCCATATGCATTGTAAAGAGGTGACCTAAGGGCACAATCTATAAAAGAGGCATTTTTGTAAGAGAAAGGGTTGATTTTTTAGGGATCTCTAAGTTGTTATGTTGATCTCTGTTGAGAGACTAAGCAATGAAAAGAGGCTCTGCAGCCGTGTGCACAGAGACCTATTGTAGAGAGAAGAGCCTGTAATTGAGTGCACACGCTGGAACTGTTGAACCCTTCCCATTAATATAATCAATAGTTCCTATGGATGTAGCTCCCATCCCTGCGGTGAACCACGTAAATACCGTGTTGTGTGATTGAATCACTGTGTTTGCTTTTGTCTATAGTTAAGTTCATGCTTATAGCTGTGTGTATCTTCTCTTTAATATGTATTTTCCACATGAATGACTGTTGAGAATAATATGTTAAGTGTTGAACATATATGCTTGAATGTCGAATGTGCAAGTAATTCTGAATATGATGAATGCATGAGTTATTTGGGAAACACTAGTCAATGAAGTGTGTGTTAAGTGCAATCCCCTGGAAGTGCGGAAGTGCGTGGTTGCATTGTATTTCACCGTATTGTATGATTTTGCAAAATGCACAACCCCGTATGTTGAATGCATAATTACACTAAGTCAGCAAAGCCATAAGGTGTGTGATTGTTAAGAAGTAGTGCAGCCTGGATTTGTGTGATTGAAAAGATACCTATATTCTGATATTTACGAAATTGTATTCACAACCTTCAACAACGATCTATACGAGTGGTTGTCAAGACTAGCAGAAAAAAAAAATTGCTTTCAGGGAGGAGAACCTACGATGTGGACTCCAAAACTGGTTCAGAGACTTAAAGTGGTAGATAGCCCAATATCAAGAGCAGTGAACTTATGGCTAGATAGCATATTAGAAGGCTACGTTAAAGAATTTGTTGTGGACACATTGAAGTGTTACAGCGCAGCCAAGGTCGATTTCTTCAAGGATTCAAAGGTAAGTACCTGAACAATCTCAGTCTATACATTAAAATGTTGTTAGCAGAAAAAGTATCTTAAGAATGCAATAAGATCCCTAGAAGTTTTGAGTCTATAATGTTCGGTAATTTAGACAGTGATACCGAGGAAAGCATTCACACATTACGAAGTGGTAAAAGATACAATTCTAGTACAAAGAAGAGGCCTAATGAACGTGAAATTCACATCTCTATAGAAACTGAGTTACAAGCTAAGACTAATATTGAAACAGAACCTCAAGTAGCCACCTATCATCCCATCACTCCACAGAATCCTCCAGTTGACAATACTGCTAACCCACAACACAATAGTAGTAGTAACATCACAGAAGCAAGTACTCAAAGCATTTTGAGCAGTAATATACCTAAAAAATCACAGAACAATGTGCCTCCAAGAAGAAGAATGACATACGGCATCAAACTACCGATATTCAAAGGAACAGGTCTAGAAGACCTTGAGTAACATTCATTTCTCTGTGCATTAAAGTAATTGAAGTCGATGGCGATGTGAGTGCATTAGAAATTGGAGCTATGTTGATCCAAGAAGGATGACCAATTACATTCTTCAATGAGAAACTAGATGATGCAAAGAAGAAATAATTGATATATAACCAAGAGTTTTATAACTCCCATATTAGGGATAACAAATATTCATACATCTCTTTCATACTAAATTGTTGAAAGTATCTCTTAATGCTTAAAAAAAAAGTGTATAATCATTAAAATAAAAACAAATTATTTTGAGGATTCCAAAAAATAACCTATATTTATTATTCTAATTTATTTTTATGGACTAAACCTTTAGTTTAAAATTTTTATTTTGAAATGAAAAAATGATTCCAAGTGTTTGGTACAAACATACCAATAACTAAGAATGTTGATATGTAACCCTAAACGTAAGGTTTGTCAACCAAATAGATAATCATAAATATGCATCTCATAAACAAATCTTCGAGAGGAGGTTTCATGAAACAAATGTTAAGAAGAAGTTACATTAAATAGCAGATATAATGACATTAAACATTCCTTTAGTTTTTTGAAATAATTACTTATTTATGAATTTAGCATAGTAGTACTTCCACGTAGGTGGGTGAATGAAATTGCGTTAGTGTGGATGATGTATACAAAAACTGGTTTGACAAAGGTTGTATTATTGATGTTATGATGTATATAAAACTTAAGTGATATTAGACAAGTTTGTGTTATTAAGTTTGTGTTATTAAGGTTATGATATTATTACATTTTTTAATCTTAACTTAACAAATTTGATTCCTCTCTTGTTTGATAGATTTGTATAAGTTTTAATTTTCTATTTTGGAGATGGATTTTTTTAATTACTTTTCATAATTTTTTATTTAATGGATTGATTTTTTTTTAGTTTTTTATTTTGTAAGTTCACATGATTTTTTTTTTTAAATTATGGTAACGTTATTACAACATCACGAGGCTGTAGAGCATCTAGCTCCTCTAAGTGCAATAAATATACAAGTTATGGAATGATGTATATTTTATATTTTTGTAATTAGTTTAGAAATACCTTAAACATATTTAGAGTTTAAAAATGATTTTTTTATATTCATTTTATTTTCTATATATAAAAGAGAGTATATGCAAAATATTATCATGATGGCAAAGTTTAGGTATAATTTATATTACAGTTTAGTAAGCTTAATAAACTTTAAAAAGTGAAATGGAAATTAAAAAAAAAAAATTTAATTGAAGTGAATATAAATGATTTTTAATTTAAAAAAAATATATATATGAAAGGGAAAAAAAAACAAGTAAAATTTATATATTAATTAAAAAAATACAATACTTATGATAAATAATAATAATAATGATGGTAGTTAACATCCCCTTAAGTCAATTTTTGTTTATTAAAATTTATTGTCAAATTTCCAACCATAAAATGTTTGACTATATTTTGTAAAAAAATTCAAATTTTTAAGGGTTTTATATATATATTTTTTACTATTTTGACATTTTCAGAGTAAAATTTTTTAATCCTAAGGAATTTCTATTAATCATGTATGGAAAAAAAATGAAAAATAGCCAATTAAAATTTTATTTGTGTGTAAGAGCCACAATCTAAAAGGAAGTGCTTTTCGTTTTCAACACTCATCCTCTCACAAAGATGATACATCCTTTTAACCTAGAGAGTTTTAGGAAAGATCCAAAGCTCTCTTCTTCTTTAAGCTCATTTTCTTTAACTTTCCACAACTTTAAGTAAGACATGGCATCTTTCTACCATCCTCTGTTAAACCGACATGACATCTTTGTACCAACCTCTCTTAATGTTTTTAAATCTAAAAATATATATATATATAAATAATACGGAGAGTAATACACCTACAACTAATTAATTAATAGGAAGGGGCATACGAAACGCTGCTAATCTGTGGAGAACCCTACCCGCTTGAGAACACTGGGAATTGACAGCGACAATTGACATCGAGACTGAAAAAGAAAGAAAGAAATGGCAGGCAACGGTGGAGAAGCTGGTGCTAGTCTGCAAAATGAAAACACTTACGATTTGGTTTGCCTAGGGTTTTCTAATAAATACGGTACGTGTTATCTAAGTTCAACCACAAGTTCGTTATTAGCCATGGAAGTCACGAGGAGAGCATTCATGAATCTGCCACTTCCAGACTCTTCGGACTATTCCCGCATACGAGATGAATCCCTCACGTTCATGATCAATTTCTTCTTCGTTCGTAGACGGAGGCCCCGGATAATTTACAATCGTTATAAGCGTCGCGCATGTACTGTAAGATTCTTTGATCGCATCGAAAAGATGATACATTCGGAATTACATTTAGATCCTTATTTTCAAGGAGACGGAGGGTGTCCTCCAACAGCTTTGTGTTTTGTCCTTCACCAACTCAGACAGGAAGGACATGTAAAGGGTTTGGAGGATGTGTGGGGGATATACATATCTCGAGGAACTTGTAAAGCATGCAGCCATGAACACAAGAAAGTTAGCAACGAAGTCATGCTGAACTTCCGTTTACAGGAAGATAAATTCGCTTTTTTCCGGTTTCTTAAAGCCCATGAAGCTGTACCTAATCAAGACGAATTACAGGAAAAACTAGATAACGCTCAGGATATCATTAACGCCCAAGAAGCTGTACCTTATCAAGTGGAATTAACAGATAAAGCCCAGGAAGGCAATAATGATATTACAAGATTTTTAACTGTACAACATCTTTTCGATTTCGCAGAACGAGATATCTACATTGGCGGAGTGCAGCAACGTGCCTATATTACGCGTCGTGACCTACAATTAACCGATTTCTTATTTCCGGGAGTTTGTTGTGATAAAAAAGACGTACGATTTCGAACTACAATTAACCGATTTCCTCTTAATTTGATCGTTAACCTCAGTTCCATGCATACTGAATTCCGAGGTTGTGTTGTTATTGATGAATTTCTCGACCTAAGCCAACTGGCCGATCCAGAAAATACAATAACAACGAATGCTAAATATAAGCTCGTATTCGTCTCTGAGTGTGTGAAAGGATATGGAGTTCACCATGGAGCTTACCATGCCATCTCATATACAAGAGCTTCCAAGTTTGCGAATGAGATTTATTGTGGTGATCACACCTCTGATAATATTGATAGGGAAAACATGTGGTACAAGGTGGATAACAGTAAAGTTGATTTAGTACCGTTTTCTACTGTGGTGAATGGAATGGAGCAGGATATTCTCATATATGAGATGCAAAAAGAGCCGCAGAAGAAAAATAAGAAAAAGAAGAAGCACTCGAAGAGGTGCATACATTGAAATAAAGTAAATGCTAGCTCATGTCACCTTATTTGTTGGTTTTATAACGTACATAATGAGACTAAATCACTTGCTATTACATTTTCCAAAATTATGGGAATAAACAGATATTAACAAATATAGAGAAATAAGCAATTTCAAAGTATAATACACATTTTAACAAATAAATGCTCTTACATCTTGGCTTAATTTGGGCAGTCGATACCATTTTTCAAATAAATAAATATAGCCACAACAGATCCTATCCTATTCAAATAAGGTGGAAGCCCTTAGTTGAATTTTGTTGCATTTAGTAAGTTTCTTTTGTTTAAAATATCAAGTGTCATTTCATTAAAGTTTCTTTAAAAGTTTGTTAAATGAAATTTATGTCTAAATATTAAACAAAATAACCTTTTTGCATTTGATAACCTCATTAATTATTTAAGTATTTTTGTTGAAAAGTAGAAAATGTCATAAGTTGAAGGAACTTTGGGTATAAAAAATAATAACCTTTTTGCATTTAATAATCTCATTAGTTATTTAAGTTTTTTGTTGAAAAGTAGAAAATGTCATAAGTTGAAGGAACTTTCAGTATAAAAAATAATAACCCTTTTGCATTTAATAACCTCATTAATTATTTAAGTTTTTTTGGTTGAAAAGTAGAAAATGTGATAAGTTGAAGGAACTTTCGGTATAAAAAAATTAACTGCGGTTGTGAGAAGGGTGTCAGAGCCATGAGTGGTCCAGCACAGTGGCTAGAGGCGAGTGGAGCAACTGTCGATTACGATAGACCGGGTTGGCGGGGTAACCACACCATTTTTGTTACTATAGGGTTTTTGGCCCATATGCATTGTAAAGAGGTGACCTAAGGGCACAATCTATAAAAGAGGCATTTTTGTAAGAGAAAGGGTTGATTTTTTAGGGATCTCTAAGTTGTTATGTTGATCTCTGTTGAGAGACTAAGCAATGAAAAGAGGCTCTGCAGCCGTGTGCACAGAGACCTATTGTAGAGAGAAGAGCCTGTAATTGAGTGCACACGCTGGAACTGTTGAACCCTTCCCATTAATATAATCAATAGTTCCTATGGATGTAGCTCCCATCCCTGCGGTGAACCACGTAAATACCGTGTTGTGTGATTGAATCACTGTGTTTGCTTTTGTCTATAGTTAAGTTCATGCTTATAGCTGTGTGTATCTTCTCTTTAATATGTATTTTCCACATGAATGACTGTTGAGAATAATATGTTAAGTGTTGAACATATATGCTTGAATGTCGAATGTGCAAGTAATTCTGAATATGATGAATGCATGAGTTATTTGGGAAACACTAGTCAATGAAGTGTGTGTTAAGTGCAATCCCCTGGAAGTGCGGAAGTGCGTGGTTGCATTGTATTTCACCGTATTGTATGATTTTGCAAAATGCACAACCCCGTATGTTGAATGCATAATTACACTAAGTCAGCAAAGCCATAAGGTGTGTGATTGTTAAGAAGTAGTGCAGCCTGGATTTGTGTGATTGAAAAGATACCTATATTCTGATATTTACGAAATTGTATTCACAACCTTCAACAACGATCTATACGAGTGGTTGTCAAGACTAGCAGAAAAAAAAAATTGCTTTCAGGGAGGAGAACCTACGATGTGGACTCCAAAACTGGTTCAGAGACTTAAAGTGGTAGATAGCCCAATATCAAGAGCAGTGAACTTATGGCTAGATAGCATATTAGAAGGCTACGTTAAAGAATTTGTTGTGGACACATTGAAGTGTTACAGCGCAGCCAAGGTCGATTTCTTCAAGGATTCAAAGGTAAGTACCTGAACAATCTCAGTCTATACATTAAAATGTTGTTAGCAGAAAAAGTATCTTAAGAATGCAATAAGATCCCTAGAAGTTTTGAGTCTATAATGTTCGGTAATTTAGACAGTGATACCGAGGAAAGCATTCACACATTACGAAGTGGTAAAAGATACAATTCTAGTACAAAGAAGAGGCCTAATGAACGTGAAATTCACATCTCTATAGAAACTGAGTTACAAGCTAAGACTAATATTGAAACAGAACCTCAAGTAGCCACCTATCATCCCATCACTCCACAGAATCCTCCAGTTGACAATACTGCTAACCCACAACACAATAGTAGTAGTAACATCACAGAAGCAAGTACTCAAAGCATTTTGAGCAGTAATATACCTAAAAAATCACAGAACAATGTGCCTCCAAGAAGAAGAATGACATACGGCATCAAACTACCGATATTCAAAGGAACAGGTCTAGAAGACCTTGAGTAACATTCATTTCTCTGTGCATTAAAGTAATTGAAGTCGATGGCGATGTGAGTGCATTAGAAATTGGAGCTATGTTGATCCAAGAAGGATGACCAATTACATTCTTCAATGAGAAACTAGATGATGCAAAGAAGAAATAATTGATATATAACCAAGAGTTTTATAACTCCCATATTAGGGATAACAAATATTCATACATCTCTTTCATACTAAATTGTTGAAAGTATCTCTTAATGCTTAAAAAAAAAGTGTATAATCATTAAAATAAAAACAAATTATTTTGAGGATTCCAAAAAATAACCTATATTTATTATTCTAATTTATTTTTATGGACTAAACCTTTAGTTTAAAATTTTTATTTTGAAATGAAAAAATGATTCCAAGTGTTTGGTACAAACATACCAATAACTAAGAATGTTGATATGTAACCCTAAACGTAAGGTTTGTCAACCAAATAGATAATCATAAATATGCATCTCATAAACAAATCTTCGAGAGGAGGTTTCATGAAACAAATGTTAAGAAGAAGTTACATTAAATAGCAGATATAATGACATTAAACATTCCTTTAGTTTTTTGAAATAATTACTTATTTATGAATTTAGCATAGTAGTACTTCCACGTAGGTGGGTGAATGAAATTGCGTTAGTGTGGATGATGTATACAAAAACTGGTTTGACAAAGGTTGTATTATTGATGTTATGATGTATATAAAACTTAAGTGATATTAGACAAGTTTGTGTTATTAAGTTTGTGTTATTAAGGTTATGATATTATTACATTTTTTAATCTTAACTTAACAAATTTGATTCCTCTCTTGTTTGATAGATTTGTATAAGTTTTAATTTTCTATTTTGGAGATGGATTTTTTTAATTACTTTTCATAATTTTTTATTTAATGGATTGATTTTTTTTTAGTTTTTTATTTTGTAAGTTCACATGATTTTTTTTTTTAAATTATGGTAACGTTATTACAACATCACGAGGCTGTAGAGCATCTAGCTCCTCTAAGTGCAATAAATATACAAGTTATGGAATGATGTATATTTTATATTTTTGTAATTAGTTTAGAAATACCTTAAACATATTTAGAGTTTAAAAATGATTTTTTTATATTCATTTTATTTTCTATATATAAAAGAGAGTATATGCAAAATATTATCATGATGGCAAAGTTTAGGTATAATTTATATTACAGTTTAGTAAGCTTAATAAACTTTAAAAAGTGAAATGGAAATTAAAAAAAAAAAATTTAATTGAAGTGAATATAAATGATTTTTAATTTAAAAAAAATATATATATGAAAGGGAAAAAAAAACAAGTAAAATTTATATATTAATTAAAAAAATACAATACTTATGATAAATAATAATAATAATGATGGTAGTTAACATCCCCTTAAGTCAATTTTTGTTTATTAAAATTTATTGTCAAATTTCCAACCATAAAATGTTTGACTATATTTTGTAAAAAAATTCAAATTTTTAAGGGTTTTATATATATATTTTTTACTATTTTGACATTTTCAGAGTAAAATTTTTTAATCCTAAGGAATTTCTATTAATCATGTATGGAAAAAAAATGAAAAATAGCCAATTAAAATTTTATTTGTGTGTAAGAGCCACAATCTAAAAGGAAGTGCTTTTCGTTTTCAACACTCATCCTCTCACAAAGATGATACATCCTTTTAACCTAGAGAGTTTTAGGAAAGATCCAAAGCTCTCTTCTTCTTTAAGCTCATTTTCTTTAACTTTCCACAACTTTAAGTAAGACATGGCATCTTTCTACCATCCTCTGTTAAACCGACATGACATCTTTGTACCAACCTCTCTTAATGTTTTTAAATCTAAAAATATATATATATATAAATAATACGGAGAGTAATACACCTACAACTAATTAATTAATAGGAAGGGGCATACGAAACGCTGCTAATCTGTGGAGAACCCTACCCGCTTGAGAACACTGGGAATTGACAGCGACAATTGACATCGAGACTGAAAAAGAAAGAAAGAAATGGCAGGCAACGGTGGAGAAGCTGGTGCTAGTCTGCAAAATGAAAACACTTACGATTTGGTTTGCCTAGGGTTTTCTAATAAATACGGTACGTGTTATCTAAGTTCAACCACAAGTTCGTTATTAGCCATGGAAGTCACGAGGAGAGCATTCATGAATCTGCCACTTCCAGACTCTTCGGACTATTCCCGCATACGAGATGAATCCCTCACGTTCATGATCAATTTCTTCTTCGTTCGTAGACGGAGGCCCCGGATAATTTACAATCGTTATAAGCGTCGCGCATGTACTGTAAGATTCTTTGATCGCATCGAAAAGATGATACATTCGGAATTACATTTAGATCCTTATTTTCAAGGAGACGGAGGGTGTCCTCCAACAGCTTTGTGTTTTGTCCTTCACCAACTCAGACAGGAAGGACATGTAAAGGGTTTGGAGGATGTGTGGGGGATATACATATCTCGAGGAACTTGTAAAGCATGCAGCCATGAACACAAGAAAGTTAGCAACGAAGTCATGCTGAACTTCCGTTTACAGGAAGATAAATTCGCTTTTTTCCGGTTTCTTAAAGCCCATGAAGCTGTACCTAATCAAGACGAATTACAGGAAAAACTAGATAACGCTCAGGATATCATTAACGCCCAAGAAGCTGTACCTTATCAAGTGGAATTAACAGATAAAGCCCAGGAAGGCAATAATGATATTACAAGATTTTTAACTGTACAACATCTTTTCGATTTCGCAGAACGAGATATCTACATTGGCGGAGTGCAGCAACGTGCCTATATTACGCGTCGTGACCTACAATTAACCGATTTCTTATTTCCGGGAGTTTGTTGTGATAAAAAAGACGTACGATTTCGAACTACAATTAACCGATTTCCTCTTAATTTGATCGTTAACCTCAGTTCCATGCATACTGAATTCCGAGGTTGTGTTGTTATTGATGAATTTCTCGACCTAAGCCAACTGGCCGATCCAGAAAATACAATAACAACGAATGCTAAATATAAGCTCGTATTCGTCTCTGAGTGTGTGAAAGGATATGGAGTTCACCATGGAGCTTACCATGCCATCTCATATACAAGAGCTTCCAAGTTTGCGAATGAGATTTATTGTGGTGATCACACCTCTTATAATATTGATAGGGAAAACATGTGGTACAAGGTGGATAACAGTAAAGTTGATTTAGTACCGTTTTCTACTGTGGTGAATGGAATGGAGCAGGATATTCTCATATATGAGATGCAAAAAGAGCCGCAGAAGAAAAATAAGAAAAAGAAGAAGCACTCGAAGAGGTGCATACATTGAAATAAAGTAAATGCTAGCTCATGTCACCTTATTTGTTGGTTTTATAACGTACATAATGAGACTAAATCACTTGCTATTACATTTTCCAAAATTATGGGAATAAACAGATATTAACAAATATAGAGAAATAAGCAATTTCAAAGTATAATACACATTTTAACAAATAAATGCTCTTACATCTTGGCTTAATTTGGGCAGTCGATACCATTTTTCAAATAAATAAATATAGCCACAACAGATCCTATCCTATTCAAATAAGGTGGAAGCCCTTAGTTGAATTTTGTTGCATTTAGTAAGTTTCTTTTGTTTAAAATATCAAGTGTCATTTCATTAAAGTTTCTTTAAAAGTTTGTTAAATGAAATTTATGTCTAAATATTAAACAAAATAACCTTTTTGCATTTGATAACCTCATTAATTATTTAAGTATTTTTGTTGAAAAGTAGAAAATGTCATAAGTTGAAGGAACTTTGGGTATAAAAAATAATAACCTTTTTGCATTTAATAATCTCATTAGTTATTTAAGTTTTTTGTTGAAAAGTAGAAAATGTCATAAGTTGAAGGAACTTTCAGTATAAAAAATAATAACCCTTTTGCATTTAATAACCTCATTAATTATTTAAGTTTTTTTGGTTGAAAAGTAGAAAATGTGATAAGTTGAAGGAACTTTCGGTATAAAAAAATTAACTGCGGTTGTGAGAAGGGTGTCAGAGCCATGAGTGGTCCAGCACAGTGGCTAGAGGCGAGTGGAGCAACTGTCGATTACGATAGACCGGGTTGGCGGGGTAACCACACCATTTTTGTTACTATAGGGTTTTTGGCCCATATGCATTGTAAAGAGGTGACCTAAGGGCACAATCTATAAAAGAGGCATTTTTGTAAGAGAAAGGGTTGATTTTTTAGGGATCTCTAAGTTGTTATGTTGATCTCTGTTGAGAGACTAAGCAATGAAAAGAGGCTCTGCAGCCGTGTGCACAGAGACCTATTGTAGAGAGAAGAGCCTGTAATTGAGTGCACACGCTGGAACTGTTGAACCCTTCCCATTAATATAATCAATAGTTCCTATGGATGTAGCTCCCATCCCTGCGGTGAACCACGTAAATACCGTGTTGTGTGATTGAATCACTGTGTTTGCTTTTGTCTATAGTTAAGTTCATGCTTATAGCTGTGTGTATCTTCTCTTTAATATGTATTTTCCACATGAATGACTGTTGAGAATAATATGTTAAGTGTTGAACATATATGCTTGAATGTCGAATGTGCAAGTAATTCTGAATATGATGAATGCATGAGTTATTTGGGAAACACTAGTCAATGAAGTGTGTGTTAAGTGCAATCCCCTGGAAGTGCGGAAGTGCGTGGTTGCATTGTATTTCACCGTATTGTATGATTTTGCAAAATGCACAACCCCGTATGTTGAATGCATAATTACACTAAGTCAGCAAAGCCATAAGGTGTGTGATTGTTAAGAAGTAGTGCAGCCTGGATTTGTGTGATTGAAAAGATACCTATATTCTGATATTTACGAAATTGTATTCACAACCTTCAACAACGATCTATACGAGTGGTTGTCAAGACTAGCAGAAAAAAAAAATTGCTTTCAGGGAGGAGAACCTACGATGTGGACTCCAAAACTGGTTCAGAGACTTAAAGTGGTAGATAGCCCAATATCAAGAGCAGTGAACTTATGGCTAGATAGCATATTAGAAGGCTACGTTAAAGAATTTGTTGTGGACACATTGAAGTGTTACAGCGCAGCCAAGGTCGATTTCTTCAAGGATTCAAAGGTAAGTACCTGAACAATCTCAGTCTATACATTAAAATGTTGTTAGCAGAAAAAGTATCTTAAGAATGCAATAAGATCCCTAGAAGTTTTGAGTCTATAATGTTCGGTAATTTAGACAGTGATACCGAGGAAAGCATTCACACATTACGAAGTGGTAAAAGATACAATTCTAGTACAAAGAAGAGGCCTAATGAACGTGAAATTCACATCTCTATAGAAACTGAGTTACAAGCTAAGACTAATATTGAAACAGAACCTCAAGTAGCCACCTATCATCCCATCACTCCACAGAATCCTCCAGTTGACAATACTGCTAACCCACAACACAATAGTAGTAGTAACATCACAGAAGCAAGTACTCAAAGCATTTTGAGCAGTAATATACCTAAAAAATCACAGAACAATGTGCCTCCAAGAAGAAGAATGACATACGGCATCAAACTACCGATATTCAAAGGAACAGGTCTAGAAGACCTTGAGTAACATTCATTTCAAGACTTGTCCTTCTTCTCTACCTTACATGTAGATCTCCCAGACACAAATGCACCACTTTCTGAGTTGTGGAGGTGTGTCAAATGAGGAGCTCTCCTCCTCTATTTATATTAGTTCCCGACTGACCAAAATCCCTAATGGGGCCGACCTCTCCTAGAGAAGTCTAATAACCCCTAAAATATAAACTCAGGGACGACCCCCACATGGTGGGTCTAATAACCCTAGTTACCACAAACCATCGGAGGAATAAACATCTCCGGATACATAATAGAGTCACCTCGGAGGGACAAAACATCTCCGAAATAATAATGTACAATTATAATATTCTTAGAAGTTACAATATTCAGCACTCCCCCTTAACGAGAAGGATATTATAACAACATCTGCAGGAGCAAGGAGTATCACACATGATACATCTGTATATCACCGGAAGCTTTCTTTAATACATCATCTTCAGTAACTTGACCAATTACTGGAACATCAACATCATCGTTGTCATACGATCATCAGCATCGTCATCACACAATCATCGACATCGTCATCACATGATCTTCAGCATCGTCATCATACGATCATCAACATCGCCATCACACGATCATCAGCATCGTCATCACACGATCATCAACATCATCATCAAATGATCTTCAGCATCATCATCATCATCGTCATCACACGATCATCCGCATTGTCATCACACGATCTTCAGCATTGTCATCACACGATCATCAGCATCGTCATTACACGATCATCAGCATTGTCATCAATACAAGTATGCACATCATTAATACAAGTATCCATACCAATGCAAGTATCCATGCCAATACAAGTATACCCATCATCAGTACAAGTATCCATACCAATACAAGTATACACATCATCAATACAAGTATCTATACCAATAAAAGTATACACATCATCAATACAAGTATCCATACCAATACAAGTATCCCCATCATCAGTACAAGTATCGATACCAATACAAGTATACACATCATCAATACAAGTATCCATACCAATACAAGTATCCCCATCATCAGTACAAGTATCGATACCAATACAAGTATACACATCATCAATACAAGTATCCATACCAATACAAGTATACACATCATCAATACAAGTATCCATAGCAATACAAGTATACACATCATCAATATAAGTATCCATACCAATACAAGTATAGACATCATCAATACAAGTATGCATACCAATACAAGTATCCACATCATCATTTAAGACACCATAACATGTCTACGGACGGTACAGTCCACTCGTCAACTTAGATAAAATCTAAGGACCACTTTCTCAGAGACATATGTCTATGGATCAATTCAGGGACCAAAGTCTGGGGATGATACAATCCCCATCACGTAGTTTTTGAACTAGTGGTTTTGGGATGTTGCAATCCCCATCACGTACATTTTGAACCAGTGGTTCCGGGATGATGCAATCCCCATCACGTACATTTTGAACCAGTGGTTCCGGGATGATGCAATCCCCATCACGTACATTTTGAACCAGTGGTTCCGGGATGATGCAATCCCCATCACGTACATTTTGAACCAGTGGTTCCGGGATGATGCAATCCCCATCACGTACATTTTGAACCAGTGGTTCTGGGATGATGCAATCCCCATCACGTACATTTTGAACTAGTGGTTCCGGGATGATGCAATCCCCATCAGTCCACTAAGGACTTCATTCTCGGAGACCATACGTCTACGGATCAATTCAAGGGACCGAATTCCGGGGATGATACAATCCCCACCTGTCCACTAAGGACTTCATTCTCGAAGACCATATGTCTACGGATCAATTCAAGGGACCGAAGTTCGGGGATGATACAATCCCCACCTGTATCCTTATCAATACAGATATCATCAAAACATGTATTCTCATCAATACATCAATAAGACATGTATCCTCACCGATACATCAATAAAACATGTATCCTCATCAATACATCAATAACACATGTATCCTCATCAATACATCAATAAGACATGTATCCTCACCGATACATCAATAAAACATGTATCCTCATCAATACATCAATAAAACATGTATCCCCATCAATACATCAATAAGACATGTATCCTCACCGATACATCAATAAAGCATGTAAAGTAAAAGTAAGTAAGAGAAAAAAGGTATTCTAAGTATAAGAGTCCTAAGTCTAAGTGATCTAAATATCTAAAACAGGTATCCACATCATCGACCTTGATGTCGATGAGGCAATCTCATCATCAGTGACTACACTACTCCCCCTTTCGAGGAGGGTCCTTTTGAACCACACCAAGTTTGTCTTGGAAGTATTCAAATTTCACTCGAGACAAAGGTTTGGTCAAAATATCAGCAATTTGATCCTCAGTGCTCACATACTCGAGCTTAATAGCTCCTCTCTGCACCATATCTCGTATATAAATGTATCGGATCTCTATGTGTTTTGACTTATCATGAAATACAGGATTTTCTGTCATCTTGATACAACTTTGATTGTCACACATAATCACAATGGGATCCAATTCTAAGTCAAAAACTCCAGATAGTAGTTTCCAAAGCCATACTACTTCACAGCTAGCAGAGCAGGCAGCTATATATTCTGCTTCAGCAGTACTGAGAGCCACACTGGATTGTTTCTTACTGAACCAAGAGATCATGGCAGATCCAAGTCCATAACATCCATCTGATGTACTCTTCCTGTCTGAAACACTTCCTGCCCAATCGGAATCTGAGTAACCATGTAATCTAATTTCATGATTTCCAAGGTAGTAAATACCAAAATCTAATGTACCTTTTAGAAACCTCATTACATGCTTTGCAGCTATTAGGTGAACCTTCCTTGGTTCTACTAGATATTGACTCAGGGTATTTACAGCAAAGCATATATCTGGTCTGGTATTTGTTAAATACATCAATGACCCAATGATTTGTCTATATAGAGTTACATCCACTAATTCTGATGAGTCATTAACTAATAATTTCAAGTTGGAGTCCATGGGAGTAGCCATGGCCTTACACTCCAACATATCAAATCTTTCAAAAATCCCCACAGCATACTTACCTTGATTTAAAAAGATTCCTTTTGGTTCTTGCCATACTTCTAGACCTAAGATGTAGTGCATTAATCCTAGATCCTTCATTTCAAATTCTGAAGAAATCTTCTTCTTACATTAGATAATTTTGTTCTCATTTCCTGTTAGAAATAGATCATCTACATACAATAGTAATATAACAGGTTCATCATCCATAACTTTGAGATAAATATTTGGATCAGCTTTACTCTTGGTAAATCCCATGCTTGTTAAGAAACTGTCAATCCTTCCGTACCAAGCTCCGGGAGCTTGCTGCAATACATACAAAGCCTTTTTCAGCTTGCATACATGAGTTCTTCTATATTTAACCTCAAATCCTTGTGGTTGTTCTATGTACACTTCTTCTTCAATGACACCATTCAAGAATGTTGTTTTAACATCCATCTGGTGTAATTTCCACTTCATCATAGATGCAAGTGCCATGATAGTTCTAATTGATGTGTACCTAGCAACTGGTGCAAATATTTCTTCATAGTCTATTCCCTCCTTTTGAGAGAAACCTCTGGCTACAAATCTTGCCTTATATTTTTCAATGCTACCATCTCCAACATGTTTTATCTTGAATATCCATTTGGAAGAAACCACACTTTTATTTTTTGGTTTGGGAACTATATCCCAAACATCATTTTTCATTATTGACTGGTACTCTTCTGTCATAGCTTCTCCCCATTCTTTTTCCTGAGCTGCCTCCTCATAGCTGGTGGGTTGATGATCCACAAGTTCACACATTAAGGCCACATAGTTGGATACTAACTTGGGTTTCTTCCTTTCTCTAATGGAACCTTCAGGAGCTCCATATTTTTCTGCTTCTTGAATAATGTCTCTAGCCCATGCTGGTCTTCTTTTTCTAGATAGATTTGTAATGGAGAGTTCTTGAGGTTCTATCATGTCATGGTCATTTGGTGTATCATCTTCAAGGATGGGTACAACTTTTGTAACTGTAGGAGGTGAATCGTCTTCATAGATTTCTTCAAGTTGGCACTTCCTAGATTTCTTGATAGCTGCTTCTTCATCAAATGTTACATCTCTACTTAGCTCCATATGATGAAAACCAGGTATGTAAATTCTAAAAGCTTTGGATGTTTCACAATATCCAACAAATATTCCTTTCTTACCATAGGGATCCAACTTGGTTCTCTTTAGGGAAAAGAGAATCGTAGTTGATTCTATTAAAGACCACTTGATTTCCCAAGTGGACTTCAAGAAGACTCCAAAGGAAATGTATGATGCCCTAGGAAGATTGTATGAAGGAAAGAACATCAATAGGAAGATGAACCTAAGAACCCAGTTGAAGAGTACCAAGTTGCACAAAGGAGAATCCATTCAAGACTACTTCTCAAGGATCTCCCAAATCGAGGAGCAACTAGATGCCATTGGTGATACTCTTGATGAAGACAAACTTGTAATGACTGCTCTAAATGGTCTCACTAGACCTTAGGAGTCATTTATACAAACTATGTGTGCCAGAAAAGAAAGTATGATGGTTGATGTAGTTTGGGAGGATTGTGTACAAGAAGAGGCTAGGGTTGCAAACGAAGAATCCTTGCTCAAAGAATATAACCAAGCCTTGGCCACCTACACCAAGAGAAGAAGGAATCAATCCTACTCCAAAAGGGATAGTCACAAGGAGTATCATTCTCCACATAGATTTCAAAAGAAAAGAGGAACTAATCAAAGAAGAGATTACTCCTCATTCCAATTTTTTCTTGTCACAAAATAGGACACCTTGCTAGAGATTGTCCTCTAAAGAAGAAAAAGGGTTCTCATTAAAAAAGACATCAAGCACATCTTGCAGAAGATGATAGTGAAGAAGAAGTAGAAGGAAAAAAGGCCTCACAAGAAAAGACCTAGAAGTGAAGAAGAAGAAGAAGAAAGGACCTTCTTCAAGAGAAGATCTAGGAGAAATGAAGAAGAAGATGCAAAAGAAGAACCTGCCTTTGTACATGAAGCCATTATCCCAAATGAGCTATGGCATAGGAGACTTGCTCACATTAACTACAAGGCAGTACCTTATGTAAGAAAGGTAGTTATAGGTTTGCCAGACTTAAAGATTGATCATGATGGCACATGCAAAGGATGTGCAAAAGGGAAGAGTATCAAGAACCCATTTCCTAGGAGTGAAACAAAGACTAAAAGTACCTTGGAGTTAATACACTCTGATGTATGTGGACCAATGCCCTCCACATCTTTGAGTGGATATGAATACTATGGCACATTTATTGATGACTATTCAAGGAAGACTTGGATATACTTTTTAAAAGGAAAGAATGAAGTCTTTGGAAAGTTTAAGGAGTTCAAAGCCCTAATAGAGAATCACTCAGAAAAGAAAATCAAGATTCTCAGAACAGATAATGGTGGATAGTATACTTCAAAGGACTTTGAATAATTTTGTAAAGAAGCTGGAATCAAGAGGGAACTAACCACTCCCTATAATCCCCAACAAAATAGGGTTGCTGAAAGAAAGAATAGGGCCATCATGGAAGTTGTAAAGACTATTATACATGACCAAGATCTACCCATGTATCTATGGAATGAAGCAGCTAGGACAACAGTCTATGTACAAAATAGACTTTTCCATAGTGCTCTTCAATTCAAGACTCCACAAGAAGTGTTCACAGGAAAGAAGCCTAAGGTAAGTCATCTCAAAATATTTGGATGTCCAATGTACATTCACATTCCAAAAGAAAAGAGAACCAAGTTGGATCCTTCTAGTAAGAAGGGAATATTTGTCGGATATTTTGAATCATCCAAAGCTTTCAGAATTTACATACCAGGTTTTCATCATATGGAAATAAGTAGAGATGTAACATTTGATGAAGAAGCATCTCTCAAGAAATCTAGGAAGTGCCAACTTGAAGAAGTCTATGAAGAAGAGATACCTCCTAGAGTCACAGAAGCTGTGCCCATCCTTGAATATGATACTCCAGAAGATCATGACATGTTGGAACCACAAGAACCCCCTATTACAAACTTATCTAGGAAAAGAAGGCCAGCATGGGCTAGAGACATTATTCTAGGAGCAGAAAGATATGGAGCTCCTGAAGGCTCCACTAGAGAAAGAAAGAAACCAAAGCTAATATCCAACTATGTGGCCTTGATGTGTGATCTGGTGGATCAACAGCCTACTAGCTATGAAGAGGTAGCTCAAAAGAAAGAGTGGGTAGAAGCAATAATAGAAGAATATCAGTCGATAATGAAAAATGATGTTTGGGATATAGTTTCCAAATCAAAAGATAAAAGTGTGGCTTATTCCAAATGGATATTCAAGATAAAACATGTTGTAGATGGTAGCATTGAAAAATACAAGGCAAGATTTGTAGCCAAAGGATTCTCTCAGAAAGAGGGAATTGACTATGAAGAAAAATTTGCACCAGTTGCTAGATACACTTCAATTAGAACTATCATGGCACTTGCATCTATGATGAAGTGGAAATTACACCAGATGGATGTTAAGACAGCCTTCCTAAATGGTGTAATTGAAGAAGAAGTGTACATAGAACAACCACAAGGATTTGAGGTTAAAGATAGAATAACTCATGTATGCAAACTGAAAAAGGCTTTGTATGGATTAAAGCAAGCTCCTAGAGCTTGGTACGGAAGGATTGACAGTTTCTTAACAACAATGGGCTTTACCAAAAGCAAAGCTGATCCAAATATTTACCTCAAAGTCATGGATGATGAAACTGTTATATTACTGTTATATGTAGATGATCTATTTCTAACAGGAAATGAGAATCAAATTATCGAATGCAAGAATCTTTCTTCAGAATTTGAGATGAAGGATCTCGGATTAATGCACTACTTCTTAGCTCTAGAAGTATGGCAAGAACCAAAAGGAATCTTTCTAAATCAAGGTAAGTATGTTGTGGAGATTCTCAAAAGATTCTATATGTTGGAGTGTAAAGCCATGGCCACTCCCATGGACTCGAACTTAAAGTTATTAGTTAATGACTCATCAGAATTAGTGGATATAACTCTATATAGATAAATCATTGGGTCATTGATGTATTTAACAAATACCAAACCATATCTATGCTTTGTCGTAAATACCCTGAGTCAATATCTAGTAGAACCTAGAAAGGTTCACTTAATAGCTGCAAAGCATGTAATGAGGTATCAAAAGGGTATATTAGATTTTGGTCTATATTATCTTGGAAATCATGAACTCAGATTACATGGTTACTCAGATTCTGATTGGGCAGGAAGTGTCTCATACAGAAAAAGTAAATCAAGTGGATGCTATGGTCTTGGATCTGCCATGATCTCATGGTTCAGCAAGAAACAATCTAGTGTGGCTCTCAGTACTACTGAAGCAGAATATATAGCTGCCTACTCTGCCAGTTGTGAAGTAGTGTGGCTTCGGAAGTTATTATCTGGAGTGTTTGACTTAGAATTGGATCCCACTATGATCATGTGTGACAATCAAAGTTGTATCAAGATGACAAAAAATCTAGTGTTCCATGATAAGTCAAAACACATAAAGATCCAATATTTCTACATACGAGATATGGTGCAAAGACGACCTATTAAGCTCGAGTATGTGAGCACTGAAGAACAAATTGTTGATATATTGACCAAACCTCTGTCTCAGGTGAAATTTGAATATTTCTGAGACTGGTGGAGATTGCTAAAAATCGGGACTGGTGGAGATTGCTCTGCACTACAGCACTTAAGTATTTCCCTTCGTTGAGTTATAAATACCCCAATTGTTCAACATTATTTTTTCTGTAGGATCTATATTTCCATTTTCCATGGATGGAATTTTGGAGTATAATGTTTCCTTGATGTGCTTTTCCATACCCTTCCAAATTGTCTCTGTGTTTCTTTGTTTCTCCTCAAAAATTCGTTGGTTTCTCTCCTTCCATATTTCCCAAACCACGAAACTCGGAAACAATTCCCATATTTTGTTAAGAAGTTCATTTTTAAAGGGTTTAGTCTACGAGTTGGCCAGTGTTAGGTCTGGTCGGCCCAAAACTCTAGTCGTTTTTATGAATCTTTCTTCCCCCCTGTTCCAGAAAAAGGAGGCCAGAGGGCACTCGTCAATAAGGTGATTAATGGTTTTGCTCGCATTAGTACAGATACTACAATGGGAAGGTCCAAAGAAACCCCTCTTAAGAAGGTTTTCCCAATTCAAAATTCATCCATGAATCAACAGCCAGCTGAAAGTGGCAATTTTGGGCCACTGGTTCATCTCCCATACTTTTTTCCATTTGTCATTCTTGGGCACCCTGTCATGGCCATTCAAGTGGCCTACCTCTTCTACAATGTTGAAGTTCCCCATGTTATAATAACCCCATCGGATTTTGTCCGGCCCAGTGGCCCAAGGTATTTTCCGTTTGGTAATTTCACCATAGAAATTGTCTAGATTTTCTTCGGGGGTTAAGGTATTCCACCATTGATTTTATTTCCACTGTATAAACTTTAGTTATTCATGTCCTATTTCCCAAAAGTCCTTGACTTTCTCGCACGGGCTACTCTATAAGTATAAAAATAGCTCCTGATTGTCCTGCCCATCAGAGAGTCTTGGGAGTTCCTGCCAAGCATCATGCAGAAAGGAGGCGGAATTTCCATCTCTTACCTCCCAGAAGCTGTGAATTTTAACTAAATCACAATTCTCCAGGGAAAGCTTCCAAATACTGGATCCTGGTTGTTCTTCACCAAATCTGATAAGGTCCTGTTTGGGCCATCTTGGAGTGTATTTCTAGTGCCAAAGACGTGCCCATGGTTCCTCTTTGTGGGTAACCCATCTCCACCATATTTTAGCTCCTAAGACTTTGTTAATACACACTGGGTCCTGCAAACCTAGGCCCCCCAATAATTTAGGAGTGAATAGAGTGTTCCAATTCACCAAGGCCCATTTCCTCTAATCGGGGGTGCCTCCCCACAAGAAGTTCCTCTGCAGATTACAAATCTTTTTCAGAATAGCTTTGGGTGTTGCCATCACTAAGAACAAGTAAATTGGCAAAGCCTCTAACACTGACTTGGCCAAAATGAGGCGGCTCAGAAAATTTAGGGCTTGAAACGTCCATAATTCCAATTTGGTTTTGAATTTATCCAGAAGATCTTTCCAAGAGATTTGTCGGATGGTAGATTTCAACAAGGGTGCCCCTAGATATTTCGACGGAAGGAGTCCTTCAGAGAATTCCAAATTTCGGAGGATATTTCTGTGATGAATTCTGGGAGTGTTGAAGAAATACGCCTTCGATTTTTCTTTATTTATTTCTAGACCACTACCCTTAAGGAAGGTGTTAAGAATATCCTCAATATTTCTGGCCTATTGAACTGAGGAAGGTCCCATCATCATAGTATCATCAACAAATTGTTGGTGGATTTAAGGCATTAGTCCCTCCCCTGGGTCCAAGCCCCGAATAATATTGTTCTCCTGGGCCACTCGTATCATTCTTCCTAAACCTTCAACCATGATAATGAAGAGGAATGGGGATAAGGAGTCCCCCTGCCGAATTCCATGGGTCACAGGGAAAGGTTGTGAGGGAGTGCAATTGACCAAGATTGAAAAGAAAAGGGATTAAACCAAACTCATGATCCATTCCATCCATATGTTACTGAAACCAAAGGCTGTTAACATTTCTGCCATGAATGTCTAGTTTAGTTTATCATAGGTTTTTGATAAGTCTGGTTTTAGGAGCATACCTCGGATTTTCTCTCATTTGAGCGAATGAATTGCTTCATGAACTAGAATAATTCCATCCATAATTTGACGTCCTTCCATGAACCCAGCCTGCTCTGGAGAAATAATTAAAGGAAGAAGAGGCCACAGCCGGTTTTCTATAACCTTGGTAATAATTTTATAGATCACATTGCAGAGAGCTATGGGTCTAAACTTTCCAGGATCCTCAGTTCCCGTTTCCTTGGGGATAAGCGTGAGAAAGGTAGCATTAAGAGCTTTTAGAATATTCCTGGTTCGTCGATAATATTCCACAATGGCCAGGACCTCCCCCTTCATCCAATCCCAGCAAGAGTGGAAGAAGTTTGTAGTGAAGCCATCCGGTCCAAATGCTTTGTCATCCTCCATTTGTTTGATGGCTTAATCAAGTTCCTCCATGAGGACAGCCTCATAAGGAGTTTGTTGTGGGCCTCCATGACCAATCTTGGGATGTGGCTGAGAACCTTCTCTCTTTTTGCTTGTCTATTAATATTTGGCTCATTCAGAAGGTCTTCGAAGTGATCTTTTAAGGTATGCTCTAATTCATGTTGCGTTTCCACTACTATGCCATCTTCCTTCTTGAGCCTAACCACCCTGTTCCCATGACGGTGTTGGATGGTGGCTTTGTGAAAGAACTTGGTATTACGCTCACCATCGTTTAGCCAACGGCTTCGGGATTTTTGCTTCCATAGGAGTTCCTCCTGATGTTCTTTGAGAGTGAGTTCCTCCAAAATATTTTTCTCCTGGGTTTTCAACTCTGTAGTATACCCCTGTGCCATGTCCTCCTTTTGAATTTCCTAAAGTTTAAGGTCAAGGATCTTCTTATCTTGGAAAATATTTCCAAAGATGTCTTTATTCCACCTCTTTATTTTTCCTTTGAGGTATTTTAATTTTTGTTGGAATTGATACATCTAAGTTCCCGTAATCGGGTCACAAGTCTTCCACCACTTACGCAATTGATCAGAAAAATCAGGGTGTAGAAGCTAGAATTGTTCAAACCTAAACGGTCAACGGAGGTTTTCTCCTATCCTATGCCATTCCATACAAACTGGCCAATGATCTGAGCCCACTGAAGGAAACACTACCGCAGTCAAATCCCCGCCTCCCATCCTGATGGATTCAAAGACCAGAAACCTATCTAGTCTACAAGCAATGCTTCTGTCTCCTCTTTTATTATTCCATGTATACATGCCATTGGATGTTTTGAAATCAATCATCGCCATATTTTCGATTACCTCTGAAATTCCTCGTTAGTGGGATGAAGACAATGTCGACCTCCACATTTTTCTTCAAGATTTATGATTAGATTGAAATCTCCCCCTATTATCCAAGGTCTGTCGCCAGTCTCTTTTTTAAGATTCCTAATGGAATGCAAGAAGGAATTCTTTTGGTTCGCCAAAGAAGGTCCATAGACATTGGACATAAAACCTCTGACTTTGGTTCCTAAAATATGAAAAGCAGCCGATAAGATAAACTTTGAATCCATCCAATCAGATAGACTTACTTCTTTAGGGTTCCAGAGAATGCCAACTCCCCCAGCCGCACCAGTGGCATCCATTTCCACCACATTGCAGTGCTTCCAGAGTTTTTGCACGATGGCTTGGAGCTCAATTTCTGAACACTTAGTTTCTTGGAGAAAAATAATAACAGGTTTCTCTAGTTCAATTTTCCATCGTAAGAGGCGGAATTTTAGGATACACTTGCATCCTCTAATGTTCCAAGATGTAATCTACATTTTATAACCAATTGAGGTTGGATGATGCTAGAGCCACGTCAATGGTTGGATACTGGCCTGAGGCCACCAGGTTCCTTCATATCATCTGAATTCTTTCCATCTTACTTCGCCTGCCTCTTTTCTCCCCTCTGTTTATCTTTTTCCCATTGTTCTCTTTGAGAGATTCAGAAATTACCCCTTAGGGTTTGTGGTTCTTGGACTTAATAATTGCTTTCTCCAGAAGTGAGACCTGATGAGGTGTTATGGGAATATGATTTTCAACTTTACATGCCACCTCCAGATCTTCCAGTTCCATTTCATCTTTTCCTTCCTCTTGCGAGGATCCTACATAGCCTTGAGTCTCAGCCTCAATTGAATGAATATTGTGGCTATCTTTTGGTTCTTTATTTGATTCTTCGATCTTTTCGTGTGTAGAGATAAATTCCTCTTCTTTTTATTCCTCTCCTAATTGCAGGACCTCATACATATTGTGGATCATGGTCTTCTTGTGTATTTTAGGGACCCTGACCTTCCTCGCTTGCCTTTTCTTGCTAGTAACTCTCCTAAATCCTTCTTGGTCTTTTCCTTCAGAGTCGGTTTTTCCTACTAGCTGTTTGTTAAGCGGGAAATACCTGAAAAGATGCCCATGTTCATGGCATCGCCGGCATCGAAACGGGATTTGTTCATAATCAATAGCCTGGAACCAATCTTCATCCTCCCAGGTAAAATATATTCCTACTGACAAGTCTTGGGAGATATCTAGACAGAGGCATATGCGGGCATAAGATGTATACCGCATCTTCTTGGTTTGTTCTGAGACTTTTACGAACACCCCCAACTCATTACCAATCTCTGTTAGTATTTATTCCTTCTAGTATTAAGAAGGCAAGGAGTAGAGACATATCCAAACTGGAGCAATGGTTAAATTTTCTTTGTCTGGGTTAAACCATTCATTCCAGGGGCGAAGATACAGTTCTGCCGAATTGAAAAAGTATGGTCCATTATCAAAAATCCTAGTGCGGTCTTATTCATTGAATAAAATCACAGTAAAGAAACCTTTAGCTCCCAATTGGAGATCGTAATGTCCCTAAGGTTTCCAGGTTGTATTGATCCACCACACCAGCGCTTTCTCAGCTGGCCAGATCCCAACAAATTTGCCAATGAGTGCATGTTCTTTCATGTGCTGGATATCATTTCTGATCCTTTCTGATTTTATCAAGAGTTTAGGAATTTTGAGCGCCTTTGGCAGACATCACCCAGGATTTCTTGATTCTATCATTGCTTGCATCAAGGTGACCACACCACTGGTTCCTGGCTCAGTGACCCCAGTCCCGCTTCTAGGGGCAGGATCTTGGTTTGTTTGCTTTCCTTTTTCCATGTTCCCAACAAAGTCCAAGGCCACAGCGTCAGTGGCAGTACCCATGTCCTTCCCAGCCCGCATACCAAGGAGGCTCCAACAGAGACCCCACAACATTACCAAACACAGAGAAACTTCAAATCACCATAAAACCATCCGCCTTTCTTAGCTCCGTCCTATGTAACTTATGTTAGAATTTTTCATGGACTTGCTAGTTTTTACCAAAAGTTAATTAGATATTTTAGTTGGATATGTGCACTGCTGATGACATGCATGAAGAAGGGAGAGTTCAATTGGAATGAGGTTGTCTGACAAAATTTTGATATGTTGAAGCAAAAGGATATAGAGAGCCCAGTATTAGCTCTCCCAGACTTCGACAAAGTAATTGAATTTTTCCACAGTCTTCTTGATTTTCACTACATAATAGACTTGAATCATATTAAAGTAATTGAAGTCGATGGTGATGTGAGTGCATTAGAAATTGGAGCTATGTTGATCCAAGAAGGATGACCAATTTCATTCTTCAATGAGAAACTAGATGATGCAAAGAAGAAATAATTGGTATATAAGCAAGAGTTTTATTCCATTGTATAGGCATTGAAGAAATGGAGGCACTACTTGTTTCCCACTGAATTTTTGTTGTTCACACATCATCAAGCTTTGAGGTATTTGAACACTCAGAAAAAGTTGAACAAGCGACACTTGAAGTAGGTGGAGTTCTTTCAAAGCTACACTTTTGTGTTGAAACATAAGTTGGGGAAGACCAACAAAGTCACCAACACATTGATTCAAAGAGTCACACTTCTAGGGATGACGACAAATCAGTCGACAGGGTTAGAGTTGATAAAGGCCAACTATAAGTTGATGAGGATTTTTCCAAGGCATGGAAAGTGTCAATGTAAACATGGAGTGGTGACATAACACCATACTTGTATTAATTCATCCAATAGGGTTACATGTTCAAAGTACATATGTTATGCATCCCTAGAAGATCAACGAGGGAGAATCTGACTAGAGAGTTACATAGTGGATGATTAGGAAAAAAATTTAGCATCGACAAGACCATGTCATTTGTCGAAGGGAAGTATTGCTGGCAAGGATTAGTGACAGATATGAAGAAGTGGGTTCGATAGTGTCGGACATGCCAACATGCCAAATGAAAAACTAATAATACGGGACTATATGCACCTTTACCAGTCTTGATTTTCCTATGGGAAGACATTAGCAAGGATTTTGTGCTGGGATTTACAAAGACACAACAAGGTAACGACTCCATCTGTGTGGTAGTGGAAAAATTCTCGAAGATGGAATTATTTGTTTCATGTAAGAAGACAAGTGACACCATGAGTATTGTTGTTCTATTTTTCATGGAAATTGTGAGGTTGAATGGATTCATGAAGATTATAACTTCAGAGAGGGATACCAATTTCATGGGTCATTCTTGGAGAACCCTTAAGAAGCTTAACACAAGGTTGCAGTTCATTTTTGCATACAGTCCATAAACTGATGGGTAGACTGAACTCATGAACAAGATCTTAGGGAATTTGTTGAGATGTTTGATGATTGAACAACCAAGGTAGTGGGATAATGTGTTGGAATATGTGGAATCCATTTACAACAATTATGTAAATAGGTCGAAAAGGATGATTCCAATCCATATCATGCAAGGGAGAAGTCCACATGGAGTAGTCGATTTAGAAGAACTGTCGATCGAGATGCAGAAAACTGCATACATCGAATCGTTTGATAATCATATGAAAGAAGTTTATGATAAGGTGAAGAAACATCTTCAGAAGAGAAATACCACATACAAGTTGTGAGTTGACAAGAAAACATACTACATTCATTTGAAGAAGGCGACTTAGTATACGTACACCTAAGAAAGGAAAGGTTTATGTGAGGAACATACAACAAGTAGAAATTGAAAAAGATTAGTTTGTGTAAAATCATGAAGAATATTTTGGATAATGCATATATGTTGGAGTTTCCAAAGGAATTGGGCATATCGCCAACGTTCAATGTTTCTTACCTTTACAAGTATAAAGAATGGTCAATGAGGGGTAATGAAATGACTGTGGATTGGAAAGAGAAGATATCAATGCAACCCATAGAAGAGATTGCACAAGTGATCGATGAGTGAGAGATCAGGAGGAAGAGGAGACAAAAGAGGAAGGAATCTTGGATCTAGTTGAGGGATAATATTTTGGAAGAAGCGACCTATATTCCCAAAGAAAGGATCGAGGATCTATAGAACTATGGGTTTAGTGATTTTCAACCCAGGGAGGTTGATGCAAGGGATTCTTGACCTGAGAGAGTCATTTCCAATTGAATGACTAAATTGGGAAGGAGGATAGTCGATGAACTCTAGAGGTGAAATTGAAGAGTCGATAGGAGAACGGAAGTTGTATATTGTACTCCTATAGAGATTGTATTATTCCTCTATACGGAAGTGTTTGTATTCCTATAGAGATGTTATTATTCCTCTATACGGAAGTGTCGTCATTTATATTGTAAGTGTCGTAACTTATACTTGATGGGTTATTAGACCACCTTGTTGGGGTCGGCCCTGTAACAGTCATGTGGGTCGAAGGGTTATTAGACCACCCTATTGGGGGGTTGGCCATGTGGGTAAAAGGGTTATTAGACCACCCTATTGGGTGTCGGCCCAGTCAGCATTATGTTATGTGGTTAAGTTAAGACCGACCTAGTAAAGGTTATTAGGCAAGTCAAGTCAAGTATAAATAGAGTGCAGGAGGCACTCTATTTGATCATTATATTCTCACATACACTCTTTGGAGAGTGGCGCACTTGTGGACGAGGAGAAGCTGCTGCTAGGGGATGTCTGTCTTTTATGCTTGGGTTGTATCATTGCTCTATCTATCTCTGAGGAAGTTATTGGGGTTTTTCACCTTTATGGTTTTCCCCAAGTAAACTCATTGTCTCTTGTGTGCTTGCATTAGTGTGTCCATGATTGATATGCTGTAGATATGCTGTACATGTTGTTCTCTCAGTTAAGATCCTATATCAGATTGAAGTAAATTATGAAAAACTAACAATTTCGGCCAACTATGATCTATGACAAATGACGAGATAGAGTAATGAAGTCAAAAGTAGGGCGATCGACGACTAGTCGCACAGGAATACTGTAGAGATGAGGATGTCAGGGATGATACCGACCAAAGGATCAAAGGTAGTCGTGATTTAGCAGATGACAATAGAAAAGGTGATTGACGTAGAATCCAAAATTTTGAGAAGCGGAGCCGTTGGAGAAGTTGGAAAAATTGCAGAGAAGTTATGTTGGTTGTTGCAGAAGGCCAGATGGAGGAGCTTGTTGAGATGGGGCACACGAAGTATTTAAAGAATATTGATGGTTCCTAGAAGAAAGTGAAAATTATGGAGGAATATTTGAAAGGGATTTGATTCTAAAGGATGCATATAAATATGAGGTTGTGCATTAAAGATGGGGGTTGCTAGGGGTGAGCAAGCATCTTGAGAGAGAGAGTCATGGAAAGTGTTGATTGGAGGAGGTAAACATGTCGAGGACGAAGAATTCCCTCACATTTGTGTTGCTAAGTGTTGAAGAGTCGACGCACGTCTTGACTGTAACAGAACTGAACTTTGATGGTAATTCCTCTTGTAAAAAATTTGTGTTAATTTAATTGAAAGGCATAATGCTTGGAAAATATTTATGTTTGTGTGTTTGTGCTTGTTTCTATTGTGTACAATTATTTGCAGCTGACTCAGGTTGTGTCTACATCAACCTACCACATTTTAGGAATTGTCTACAACCTAGTTTCAATATGGTGATCATGAGAGTTTGTTCTGAATCCCCAAATTGGTAATGAATTAATAATAAAGTTTTAAATGCACATGTTAAGTCTATGTAAAGAATTTTATATATACAATCAATTATTTTATGTACATATATAAACTTCACATAATACTAAAATATTTTATTTATAGTTAACATTGAAATCTTATTTTTTTATTATTAATAATATGTTGAATGTCATGTATCAAATTCAAGTTTATCATGAAAGTAATTATACATCTTCACACTAGGTTTTACAAAGTGTATGCCATGAAAAGATATTTATTTTTATTATTAATTACTTTTCATGTCATATATAACTCCCATATTAGGGATAACAAATACTTATAGATTTCCTTCATACTAAATTGTTGAAAGTATCTCTTAATGCTTAAAAAAAGAGTGTATAATAATTATTTAATAAAAACAAATTATTTTGAGGATTCCAAAAAAATAACATATATTTATTATTTTAATTAATTTTTATTGGATAAACCATTAATTTTAAAATTTTATTTTGAAATGAAAAAATGATTCCAAGTGTTTGGTTAACTATAGTCATCCAAGCATACCAATAACTAAGAATGTTGATATGTAACCCTAAACGAAAGGTTTGTCAACCAAATAGATAATCATAAATATGCATCTCATAAACCAATATTCGAGAGGAGGTTTCATGAAACAAATTTTAAGAAGAAGTTACATTAAATAGCAGATATAATGACATTAAACATTCCTTTAGTTTCTTGAAAGAATTACTTATTTATGAATTTAGCATAGTAGTACTTCCACGTAGGTGGGTGAATGAAATTGCGTTAGTTAGTGTGGATGTATACAAAAACTCGTTTGACAAAGGTTACATTATTGATGTTATGATGTATATAAAACTTAAGTGTTATTAGACAAGTTTGTGTTATTAAGTTTATGATATTATTAGATTTTTTTTTTTTATCATAACTTAATAAATTTGATTCCTCTCTTGTTTGATAGATCTGGGTATAAGTTTTAATTTTCTATTTTGGAGATGGGATTTTTTAATTACTTTCCATAATTTTTTATTTTATGGATCAATTTTTTATTTTTTTATTTTGTGAGCCGACATGATTTTTTGTAATTATGGTAACATTATTACAACATGTACGAGGCCATAGAGCATCTAGTTCCTCTAGGTGCAATAAATATACAAGTTATTGAATCATGTATATTTTATATTTTTGTAATTAGTTTAGAGATACCTTAAACATATTTAGAGTTAATAATGATTTTTTTATATTCATATTATTTCCTATATATAAAAGAGAGTATACACAAAATATTATCATGATGGTAAAGTTTAGCTATAATTTATATTACAATTTAGTAAGCTTAATAAACTTTAAAAAGTGAAATGGAAATAAAAAATATTTTTCAATTGAAGTGAATATAAATGATTTTTAATTTAAAAAAAAAATCATGATGGATATATATGAAAGAGAAAAAAAAACAAGTAAAATTTATATATTAATTATAAAAATACAATATTTATAATAAATAATAATAAATATTTATAAAAATTGAAAGGCCTTCAAGCAGAATCAGTTTCGACACTATGTTTGCTAACAGGTCTGCATCGAAATTTTGTGATCTGGGAATTGATTTAATATTGAATGCTAAAAATGAGTTGGTTAAATCCCTTACCATCTTTTGATAATTAGCCAAATGCGGAGATAAGCAGTGTATCTTATTTCTGACTTGCTTGACTATAATTTCGGAATCTCCATAGCACTCTATTGCTAGCACACCGAAATCAATAGCCTTATTGAGCCCCTGTACCAGACCCTCATGCTGAGCTACATTATTAGTGCAATAAAGTTCTATCCTGCAAGCAATCATAATTTTCAGTCCCTTGGAATCAATAAGGACACAACCTGCTCCAGCTCCATCCTTGGACTTGGAACCATAAAAAAATAAGGTCCATGAGATAGGGTCTATTCTAAAATTTGTATTTACATTATACACATTATGCACAATTTCACCAGAAAAAGGTATAGAAGTTACATGAGTAATATGTGATTCGTTTTGAATGCTTTCTTCTGGTGAGGCATCAGCTGGGAATTCACCAAAAAAGGTATCAAATGTAAAATGCTCTATGCGAGAGGTGAGATAACTAGCAGGTTTGCTTGAGTCATTAAGATCAATGACTGTCTGTTTCATAAAAGTTTATCTACTGATCTTAATTTTATTCAGTTGACCATTGTAAGGAAACCATAAATGGGACCAGTCGGTGGAAAAGTAACCCTTAAGTTTCTCTGACCAGTCCTTGCTTAAACACATCCCATAGGCTTCTGGGATGTCAGCTATCATGATGTCAGATGTCTAGTGGATCCTGGGATCAGCTGACAGTGTAAGCAAAACATTTCTCAACTTACCTACCACTCTAACTTTGGATCTGTCAAGTTGCACAATCTGAGTTGGGTAGGTTTCCCACGTTGCATTCAATTTCCTGCAAACAGAGAGGGGCATCACATTTAATGATGCTCCTGAATCTATCATGCAGTTGTGCACATTTCGGTTGAAAATCTCAAACGTAAGCAAGAAAGGAGGAGTCCTCTTGCTTGTTGGTTTCTGATCATCAGTTTTAGTAATAGAGTCTAGGCTGTTACTTTGTGACTCTCTAGGCTTTTTTACTATCATATTTTTAGGTAAGGAATCCCTCATAGTAGGGATCTTAAGTAGCTCAAACAGAGAGAGGTTTTCTTTGACTCTTTTTGAATCTTCAACTAGATTGTACTCCATTTCAGGGAGGACTGTATCCTTTTGAGGAAAAGCCTTGTTTTTGGTGGGGACTGGAGCAGAAGATGAAGGCTCTTTAGGTGGCTGTGGTCTTGAAATTGTATTATAAGGGTGTTTTGTGTTAAACACCGCCTCAGGTTCTTCTTCTTCTTCACACATAGGAAGTTCTGAAAAACAACTCACAGTATCGACCTGTGGATCACCTTCTTCTTCTTCTACAGGTAATTGAGGATCTGGGATGGTCTAATCGTTGAAAGTGTTAGGGGTTACTTGAGATTCTGCTTCCAAGGCTCTAAAAATAGAATAGATTTTGTCGTTTGTGAGTCCTTCTATCGGATTCGGTGGTGGTTGATTTTGTGGAGGCCGGTAAGGTCTCCTAAATGGTGCCCTTACAAAAAATATGTTTTGGTTCTGATTATCATTAGTGTTCTTCTTCAAATCCACCATCTCATTTGACATTTTTTGAATGAATTTCTTCATGTCCGCCATATCAAATGGATCCTTGTTCTGAACAGTGGGTTTGGGGACGTTCTCGGTTCTTTTCCTAGAAGTAGAAGGCTTCTCTTCTGAAGTTTCAGGGTTGTCTTTCAGACAAAATATGTCCTTCTCAACTTGTATTGCTTCATCATATGCCTCTAGTAGAGTAGCTTTGTGTGCCCTTTTGACACACATTGCAATAGGGACAGGAAGACCTTTTTCATAATAAGCTACCAACAATTCTTCAGCAGGAAGAAGATTGGTAGGAATACTGTTTTTGAGATATGAAAACCTTTGGTTAAAGTCTTTTACCCTTTCTTTTCCTTTGATTTTCATAGAGGATAATTCTAATACAAGATCCTGCGGTGTTTTATCATCCCCGAATTTCTGGGTGAAATGTTTCTCGAATTCATCCTAGGATGTTATAGATTGGGCTAGTAAGGAAAAATACCAGGTGGTTGCCCTACCCTCAAAAGTGTAAGGAAAGAGTCTGCATACTACATCCTCATGTACCACATTTCTAAGTCTCATTGCCTACATGAAAGTTTTTATATTATCCAATGCGAGTGTCTTATCCTCAGGGTTGAATTTAGGCAGCCATTTCTCAGGATTCTTTGGTAATCTATGTTGATCTCCTAATATGAAAACTGCACCTTGGTCAAGCCAAGGTCTGTTTTGACCTTCTCTAGCCAGCAAAGGTTCTTCTTCTTCTTCTTTCGAATACGAGCTAGAAGAATTTTCATCGTCTGAGGAAGATGATGAAGATGAAGGAGGGGATGGCAATGGACCACCAGCTCCAAGATTTGGTTGACCTTGTGTTCCTATGAGCGTGGTTTGACGGTTATATTCAGGAGAATCTAGTTGATCAATCAGCTCTTGGTTTTCAGGTTGTTGATCAACTGTATGTTGATCCTCTATATTTAGATCACTGGTATGTTGAATATGTTGGTTACTGGCCTGTGAAGCAGAAACTTGCTGATCTTCTTGACCACTAGTCCACAGAATATCTTCTAAATTTAACGATTCCAGACCGCATCTTCTTTGATCGACAAGTCGTTGTTTTGCTCTTAAGACCCGATCAGTAGATGTTTTCAATATATACTCTAACGAGATGGGTCCCCTTGTATGTGATGTGAAAATGATATCCCCTCTGTTCTCCTGTTGTATCACAAGTGTGACAGGTATAACTGTAGGTTGGGTAGACGTGATAGGGAGAACTGTAGGTTGTGAATTAGTTGGTTGTTCAGATGTTGAATCCCTAGACTGGCTTCGGGTTTGAACCATTGAAGTACTTGCTGGAGGAGGTTTCTTAGCGGTTTGCTTAGGCATGTTATACTAATGGCCCTCCTTCCAGCGTCATTTCTTGATGCCTCGAATGTCCATGTTACTGCGAGGTGCTAGAAATGGTTCCAAGGCACACAACAGGGGATGAAAACCCAGCCAAAGGCTTCGAAAGACCCTACGCAAGGGAAATTCTATCCTCGAACTGTTTTGTATGGTAATCACCCATGGATATTCGGCCTCCACTGCCACTCTATGAGTAAGTGGTTTGATTTATCAGATCAGTTTCCCAATTAAGGAAAACAAATATATGGAAACCAATAAACAATTCTAACTTAACCTATAATTTTAGAAATAAGGATCTAATCTTAAGTTAGACCTATTCTAAGATGAAAAGCTTGTTGTTTATGCAAATCAACCCTGAGGTGTAAAGAACAAATAGTTTATCACCCTTAACAGAAATGCCTTCAGATGAGATATTTGCTAACTTAAATTATGATTACTTAATGAAAATCAAACAGTAATAATTCAAGCTTAAGGACCATCAAGATATAACCTATTATCTCTTTGTTGATTGAAAAATCAACAATGGTTGAATATATTTCCGATCAATTGTAGAAATCGATAAAGAAAGTATTTAATTAAAGAAATTCAATCAAATATTTTAACACATACATCAGTTATACAGAAAAATCAATACAACAGATTTATGCATTCATTAGATATCTAACAAGAGATCATTGTTATATAGCGGATGATAATCTAGAATATAAAATCAGAAATTCTCAAAGAAATTTGAGTAACAACTAGAAGATGGATCCAAAGATAACATTACTATATTAAGATGTCTTGTACCAAAATTACAATGACTCTGGCCACAAAGTATCCCCAGTCTTATCTTCTGTGGAATTAAAATTCCAAAAATTCCAACCCCTTTCTAAGAGAGGTATTCCTCCTTTAATACTAAATTACAACAGAGTACAATGAGAGAATCCTAGGAAATAGAGACTACAAAATCGGATTCAACTATTGATCCAAGAAATCTTGCCATTTCTCAGACTACATGATTTCTTTCACCTTTTCAAAGGGATTCTTAAAGATATATTCTTTAATTGGAAGGATCCTCATATGACAACAATAATCCCACTCCAACCTACTCATTATCAACAACAGATGATTCGGCTTGTAGAGAATTTACCGCAAGAACTTCTGGAGTAGAGACTAAGTTCTCAAAAATAGAGAAATCCGTCAAAGGGTCCACCTCAGAAGGAGTTGGAGGAATATCAGATTCTCCATTGATTATATAATATTGTATAATATCGTCATCGTGGTCAGCCAATTCCTTCGAAACTTTCTTGTCTTTCTTGCCAAGAATTTGCATGCAAACAAACAGAGCATCAGAATCTCCTTCACCACTATCGCTACTTAAATCAGGAACACCTGCGTCAAAAGGTGGTGGCATAGGTTCTTAATAAAGTAAGGGATATATTTCTCCATCTTTGAAGTGAGCATTGGGAGATTCATGACCTGTCTGCATACTTCCTCTATCAAATACATTCAGAAGGAAGCTCACAAGATTATCATATACAACATTTTCCCCTTAAAGAATGCAAAGGATGAACTGAAAGCTTCGTGTTTGTTGCCAATTTAAAGCCAACTGATAGGATGGTAATGATTGAACAGAGCCAGTCATAATGGTTAAAATATTATGATTAGGACACTACAACCATCCCAACTGTGATGAAATGAACCCTAACATGAGTTAACCCGATCTTTATCCACACGAAAGTACGAATCCAATCGAGACTTGCATAACTTAAAAATCATATGAAAGCGCATCATTACGAATCTGTTCACATCAACAATCATGACCTCAGATTTGAGATAAAAATGAGAGTTGCGGTGAAAGAGATGACTGCGAAATGGCTAAGACAAAAGTTTCTGTACACAAACTAGTGGCCTGATTTCACCTGTGAAACCAGATCCAGATCGTTGATTTAACAGAAAGACTAGAGATACATTGCAGAGACTGAAAAGTTATAATCTACAAAGCCTTGAAGAGCCGAATCAAATGAAAAAAAAGGCCATTACTAAATCCCAAAATAACCAAATTACTAAACACAGAATGTAGAAACGGAAACAACTCAACCTAAAATAACTGAAAAACCGGCAAAAACGACACTTAGTAACCAAATTCAGAGTAGAATCAGCACAGCGGGGTAATTCCGGCGAGTTAAAAAATGATAACGAAAAATTAAAAAATCCTATATTTATCAATTTACCCATGTTAAATCACGACCGTAGGATTGAGAGTAACGGGCGGCTGAGATTAACGGATGTAAAATGCGGGATCATGTTCAAAAACACAATTAGAGGTTTTATTTACCATTCCTGAAAGCCGAAAACCGACACTGGTTTGATCTTTAGTAGGTAGAAGGAAGAGCAGTTGCTACACCTACGAAAAGTCCTATAGAGGTTAAGCCAAGAGAAGTTTTTGGTAAACGTACAAAAGTCTTCCTCCATGTAGAAGGAGTTAGTGTATCTAGCATTCATAATTTCCATACAACGGTTGAAGCTGGATCTGGAGAAGGTGAAGGAAATAGTGGAGTGGCCTTAACCTATGAGTGCAACAAAAGTGAGAATTTTTCATGGACTTGCTAGTTTTTACCAAAAGTTAATTAGATATTTTAGTCGGATATGTGCACCGTTGATGACATGCATGAACAAGGGAAAGTTGAATTAGATTGACGCTGTCTGAAAAGATTTTGATATGTTGAAGCCAAAGGATACATAGAGCCCAGTATTAGCTCTCCCAAACTTTGACAAAGTAACTGAATTTTTCCATGGTCTTCTTGATTTTCACTACATAATATATTTGAATCATATGAAAGTAATTGAAGTTGATGGCGATGTGAGTGCATTAGAAATTGGAGCTATGTTGATCCAAGAAGGATGACCAATTGCATTCTTAAATGAGAAACTAGATGATGCAAAGAAGAAATAATTGATATATAACCAAGAATTTTATAACTCCCATATTAGGGATAACAAATACTCATACATCTCCTTCATACTAAATTGTTGAAAGTATCTCTTAATGCTTAAAAAAAAGTGTATAATCATTAAAATAAAAACAAATTATTTTGAGGATTCCAAAAGATAACATATATTTATTATTCTAATTTATTTTTATGGACTAAACCATTAGTTTAAAATTTTTATTTTGAAATGAAAAAATGATTCCAAGTGTTTGGTACAAACATACCAGTAACTAAGAATGTTGATATGTAACCCTAAAGGAAAGGTTTGTAAACCAAATAGATAATCATAAATATGCATCTCATAAACAAATCTTCGAGAGGAGGTTTCATGAAACAAATGTTAAGAAGAAGTTACATTAAATAGAAGATATAATGACCTTAAACATTCCTTTAGTTTCTTGAAATAATTACTTATTTATGAATTTAGCATAGTAGTACTTCCACGTAGGTGGGTGAATGAAATTGCGTTAGTGTGGATGATGTATACAAAAACAGGTTTGACAAAGGTTGTATTATTGACGTTATGATGTATATAAAACTTAAGTGATATTAGACAAGTTTGTGTTATTAAGGTTATGATATTATTACATTTTTTTTATCTTAACTTAACAAATTTGATTCCCTTCTTATTTTATAGATTTGTATAAGTTTTAATTTTCTATTTTGGAGATGGATTTTTTTAATTACTTTTCATAATTTCTTATTTTATGGATTGATTTTTTTATTAGTTTTCAATTTTTTGTTTTTTATTGTGAGCTGAGGTGATTTTTTTTTAATTATGGTAACGTTATTACAACATCACGAGGCTGTAGAGCATCTAGCTCCTCTGGGTGCAATAAATATACAAGTTATGGAATGATGTATTTTTTATATTTTTGTAATTAGTTTAGAAATACCTTAAACATATTTAGAGTTTAAAAATGATTTTTTTATATTCATATTATTTTCTATATATAAAAGAGAGTATATGCAAAATATTAGCTATAATTTATATTACAATTTAGTAAGCTTAATAAACTTTTAAAAGTGAAATGGAAATAAAAAAAATTAATTAATTGAAGTGAATATAAATGATTTTTTATTTTAAAAAAACATCATGATGGATATATATGAAAGAGAAAAAAAAAAGTAAAATTTATATATTAATTAAAAAAATACAATATTTATGATAAATAATAATAATGATGGTAGTTAACATCCCCTTAAGTCAATTTTTGTTTATTAAAATTTATTATCAAATACTCCAGATAGTAGTTTCCAAAGCCATACTGCTTCACAGCTAGCAGAACAGGCAGCTATATATTCTACTTCAGCAGTACTGAGAGCCACACTGGATTGTTTCTTACTAAACCAAGAGATCATGGTAGATCCAAGTCCATAACATCCATCTGATGTACTCTTCCTGTCTGAAACACTTCCTGCCCAATCGGATTCTGAGTAACCATGTAATCTAAGTTCATGATTTCCAAGGTAGTAAATACCAAAATCTAATGTAGCTTTTAGAAACCTCATTACATGCTTTGCAGCTATTAGGTGAACCTTCCTTGGTTCTACTAGATATTGACTCAGGGTATTTACAGCAAAGCATATATCTGGTTTGGTATTTGTTAAATACATCAATGACCCAATGATTTGTCTATATAGAGTTACATCCACTAATTCTGATGAGTCGTCAACTAATAATTTCAAGTTGGAGTCCATGGGAGTAGCCATGGCCTTACACTCCAACATATCAAATCTTTTCAAAATCCCCACAGCATACTTACCTTGATTTAAAAAGATTCCTTTTGGTTCTTGCCATAATTCTAGACCTAAGATGTAGTGCATTAATCTTAGATCCTTCATTTCAAATTCTTAAGAAATCTTCTTCTTACATTCGATAATTTTGTTCTCATTTCCTGTTAGAAATAGATCATCTACATACAATAGTAATATAACAGGTTCATCATCCATAACTTTGAGATAAAGATTTGGATCAGCTTTACTCTTGGTAAATCCCATGCTTGTTAAGAAACTGTCAATCCTTCCGTACCAAGCTCTAGGAGCTTGCTTCAATCCATACAAATCCTTTTTCAGCTTGCATACATGAGTTCTTCTATCTTTAACCTCAAATCCTTGTGGTTGTTCTATGTACACTTCTTCTTCAATGACACCATTCAAGAAGGCTGTTTTAGCATCCATCTGGTGTAATTTCCACTTCATCATAGATGCAAGTGCCATGATAGTTCTAATTGATGTGTACCTAGCAACTGGTGCAAATATTTCTTCATAGTCTATTCCCTCCTTCTGAGAGAAACCTCTGGCTACAAATCTTGCCTTATATTTTTCAATGCTACCATCTGCAGCATGTTTTATCTTGAATATCCATTTGGAAGAAATCACACTTTTATCCTTTGGTTTGGGAACTATATCCCAAACATCATTTTTCATTATTGACTGGTACTCTTCTGTCATAGCTTCTCCCCATTCTTTTTCCTGTGCTTCCTCCTCGTAGCTGGTGGGTTGATGATCCACAAGATCACACATTAAGGCCACATAGTTGGATACTAACTTGGGTTTCTTCCTTTCTCTAGTGGAACCTTCAGGAGCTCCATATTTTTCAGCTTCTTGAATAATGTCTCTAGCCCATGCTGGTCTTCTTTTTCTAGATAGATTTGTAATGGGGATTTCTTGAGGTTCTATCATGTCATGGTCATCTGGTGTATCATCTTCAAGGATGGGTACAACTTTTGTAAATGTAGAAGGTGAATCTTCTTCATAGATTTCTTCAAGTTGGCACTTCCTAGATTTCTTGATAGCTGCTTCTTCATCAAATGTTACATTTCTACTTATCTCCATATGATGAAAACCAGGTATGTAAATTCTAAAAGCTTTGGATGTTTCACAATATCCAACAAATATTCCTTTCTTACCAGAGGGATGCAACTTGGTTATCTTTAGGGAAAAGAGAATCATAGTTGATTCTATTAAAGACCACTTGATTCCCCAAGTGGCCTTCAAGAAGACTTCAAAGGAAATGTATGATTCCCTAGGAAGAATGTATGAAGGAAAGAACATCAATAGGAAGATGAACCTAAGAACCCAGTTGAAGAGTACCAAGTTGCACAAAGGAGAATCCATTCAAGACTACTTCTCAAGGGTCTCCCAAATCGAGGAGCAACTAGATGCCATTGGTGATACTCTTGATGAAGATGAACTTGTAATGACTGCTCTAAATGGTCTCACTAGACCTTAGGAGTGATTTATACAAACTATGTGTGCCAGAAAAGAAAGTATGATGGTTGATGTAGTTTGGGAGGATTGTGTACAAGAAGAGGCTAGGGTTGCAAACAGAGAAGCCTTGCTCAAAGAAGATAACCAAGCCTTGGACACCTACACCAAGAGAAGAAGGAATCAATCCTACTCCAAAAGGGATAGTCACAAGGAGTATCATTCTCCACATAGATTTCAATAGAAAAGAGGAACTAATCAAAGAAGAGATTACTCCTCATTCCAATTTTTTTCTTGTCACAAAATAGGACACCTTGCTAGAGATTGTCCTCTAAAGAAGAAAAAGGGTTCTCATTAAAAAATACATCAAGCACATCTTGCATAAGATGATAGTGAAGAAGAAGTAGAAGAGAAAGAAAGGCCTCACAAGAAAAGACCTAGAAGTGAAGAAGAAGAAGAAGAAAGGACCTTCTTCAAGAGAAGATCTAGGAGAAATGAAGAAGAAGATGCAGAAGAAGAACCTGCCCTTGTACATGAAGCCATTATCCCAAATGAGCTATGGCATAGGAGACTTGCTCACATTAACTACAACGAACTACCTTATGTAAGAAAGGTAGTTATAGGTTTTCCAGACTTAAAGATTGATCATGATGGCACATGCAAAGGATGTGCAAAAGGGAAGAGTATCAAGAACTCATTTCCTAGGAGTGAAACAAAGACTAAAAGTACCTTGGAGTTAATACACTCTGATGTATGTGTACCAATGCCCTCCACATCTTCGAGTGGATATGAATATTATGCCACATTTATTGATGAATATTCAAGAAAGACTTGGATATACTTTCTAAAAGGAAAGAATGAAGTCTTTGGAAAGTTCAAGGAGTTCAAATCCCTAATAGAGAATCACTCAGAAAAGAAAATCAAGATTCTCAGAAGAGATAATGGCAGAGAGTATACTTCAAAGAACTTTGAATAATTTTGTAAAGAAGCTGGAATCAAGAGGGAACTAACCACTCCCTATAATCCCCAACAAAATGGGGTTGCTGAAAGAAAGAATAGGACCATCATGGAAGTTGTAAAGACTATGATACATGACCAAGATCTACCCATGTATCTATGGGACGAAGCGGCTAGGACAACAGTCTATGTACAAAATAGAGTTTCCCATAGTGCTCTTCAATTCAAGACTCCATAAGAAGTGTTCACAGGAAAGAAGCCTGAGGTAAGTCATATCAAAATATTTGGATGTCCAGTGTACATTCACATTCCAAAAGAAAAGAGAACCAAGTTGGATCTTTCTGTTAAGAAGGGAATATTTGTCGGATATTGTGAATCATCCAAAGCTTTCAGAATTTACATACTTGGTTTTCATCATATGGAAATAAGTAGAGATGTAACATTTGATAAAGAAGTAGCTCTCAAGAAATCTAGGAAGTGCCAACTTGAAGAAGTCTATGAAGAAGAGATACCTCCTAGAGTCACAAAAGCTGTCCCATCCCTGAAGATGATACTCCAGAAGATCATGACATGTTGGAACCACAAGAACCCCCTATTACAAACTTATCTAGGAAAAGAAGGCCAGCATGGGCTAGAGACATTATTCTAGGAGCAGAAAGATATGGAGCTCCTGAAGGCTCCACTAGAGAAAGAAAGAAACCAAAGCTAATATCCAACTATGTGGCCTTGATGTGTGATCTGGTGGATCAACAGCCTACTAGCTATGAAGAGGTAGCTCAGAAGAAAGAGTGGGTAGAAGCAATAATAGAATAATATCAGTCGATAATGAAAAATGATGTTTGGGATATAGTTTCCAAATCAAAAGATAAAAGTGTGGCTTATTCCAAATGGATATTCAAGATAAAACATGCTGCAGATGGTAGCATTGAAAAATACAAGGCAAGATTTGTAGCCAGAGGATTCTCTCAGAAAGAGGGAATTGACTATGAAGAAAAATTTGCACCAGTTGCTAGATAAACTTCAATTAGAACTATCATGGCACTTGCATCTATGATGAAGTGGAAATTACACCAGATGGATGTTAAGACAGCCTTCCTAAATGGTGTAATTGAAGAAGAAGTGTACATAGAACAACCACAAGGTTTTGAGGTTAAAGATAGAAGAACTCATGTATGCAAACTGAAAAAGGCTTTGTATGGATTAAAGCAAGCTCCCAAAACTTGGTACGGAAGGATTGACAGTTTCTTAACAGGCATGGGTGTTATAGGTCAAACTTGCACCTCTCCGTCCGTGATCACCCTGAGCTGCTGATCACACAAAAGGACAACTTGGATGGAGGAGCATGTTGACCTTGGATGTTATGACAACTCATCCCATTTCCTGACAATACTGGAAAACATACAAAAATACCATTTTGAGGTATGAGCGCTACTCTACTTAAAGAGACTAGCGCCCATACGCGACTCCAGTGCATAATAGTAGCGCCCATATCAATATATACGCTACTCCTTCTTATCAAAGTAGCGCTCGGAATTTAAAACTAAATGAGCGCTATTTATCAAACAATAGGGTAGCGCCCTATACGCTACTCCACTGTATAATAGTCGCGTGTATCTTAAAAATGATTAAAAAATATATTAATCCATCGAAGAGGATTAGTTGAAGTCAGTTTCTTAACTTCCCCAACCTCCTCATCGACTTGAACTGCTTCCTTAAACCTATAAATTCCTAGAAGGCTAAGGGAGCAAGGTTAGAAGAAATTATGAATGCAAATGATTGCTAAAGAATGAGAGGATGAGTTAATGGAGAAACTTTGAGACATTGAAGAAACTGTTGCAGAAGACATTCAGACCAGAGCAGAGCCAGAGCCCAGGATCTAGTTGCAGGAGCCTGCTTCATTATCAGGTATATTTGTACTGCATACTATTTTGACAAATAAAGGTTGAAGTGTTTCCTTGTTCCAATCTGAAGGTGTTATTAAATGGCATTTAGAGTTGGATTTACTTTGGTCAGTACTGGATATTAAACATAATCTTTGTTTATTTTATGATTTATATGTTGCCCAAATTGTTTGAGGAAGGTATTGTTGTTTCAGGTTTGCTGGAAGAAAGTGGATTTGAGAGCTGGACACAAGGCTGAGTCAAAGCTAGGATCAGACTACAGAAAAAGGTATGTTCTCTAAATCTGTAATCTATTTCTTTTGCAAACATCTCTGTAATGACATAAATGCACTTACCTGTCACCCCAACCAAGTTGATAGTTTAGTTTCCTGACTATAGGGTAGAAATATCCGCCAACAGACTGGCGACTCCACTGGGGAGAAAGTGTTTTTGGCTTTAGGAAACCATTGCTTTTGGATGTCTTCTCGGTTTATTTTGATTTCTTCGACGTGTTAAGAACCTTTTTAGGTATCTTTTGTCTTGGCTTGCCTGCTTTCATCAATTTCCATACCCTCCAAGGTCAGTTTCCTAGCCTTTGAAATATGAGCGCTACTCTTACATATACACAGTAGCGCCCATACGCTACTGTTCTGTATATACAGTAGCGCCCGTTTTGGCATGGGCGCGAGTTGCTCTACTGCACAGTAGAGTATTTTTCCTGAAGCAGTCATTTTTTATTTTTCTTTCCTTTTAGCCCTTGGGAGACTTTCTGACTTTGTTGTAGGATTCTTGGGATGATTGCATAAGGTTTTTAATCGTTGATTCAAGTCATAGAACCACTCTTTAAAGTTTTTCCATTTTTTAAACCATTTGTTGACCTTTGGATTTCTTTGAGACCTTTTTGACCTATTTGGAAGACCTAGTGGTGTTTGGTGACGAACATTTTCACTTGTTTTCAGACCCTGACTGCTTTTGCCCATTTACAAACCTGTACACTCCTGTGTCTGTTGTTTGTGGTGAAGTTGTCTGTTCTCTACTGTCCATGTCCTTTGTTTAGGGTTTGGTCTTTGGTAGAGCTTTTAGGGTGTCTTCTTTGTGTCTAGTTTCATGTTTTTCCCGAGACTTTTTGCCTTTTGATGGTCACAAATGCTTTTTTAACAGCTCTAGGCTAGTTTCACCTCTCAGTTTTCTTCGTGTTAGTAGAACAGCCTGCTTGTCTACGTGTACTTGGCTTCGTGGTCTTGTTAGGGTTAAACACTTTAGGTCAGTCCTTGGGTGTTCTCTCCTTGGTTTTCTCCCACTTAGTGTCCAAGTTTATAGGCTTTTTCCCTGAGTAAAAAACCTGTAGATCAAGCCTTTCTCGAGTTAGGTTTCGATAGCTGTAGGCCCAAAAACATTTGCCATATTTCCACTTTTTGCATAAGAAGTTTTTATTTAGCTTTCCATTTTTTTTCATAGTTCTTTTTCGGTCATTGAAAAAGCAAAAAATTTTGGTACTTTGAGTTAAATAGAACTTGTTGTTGTCAATACAAAATAGCTTAGTATATTTTGTTTAATTCAAAAAGAAAACAAAAAATTAGTAGGAAAGTTTGCTTAGATTTTCATTTTTGAAAAAGATAGATGAAAAAATAAAAAATAAAAGAGTTTTGTTGTAAGAAAATTTGAATATATTTGCATTTAGTTTTCTTGTTATAACCACGTTCACACACTCACTATCCCTTTTGCGTAATAAAAGCCCTTAAAAATTTATTAATAAAATGAACTAGAAACCTTTTCTTTTTAGGGTACACTACACCAACTAGTCTTGGTTAGGGTCTTGGGTTTAAATCACCTTAAACCACCCAAGATCACACATTACGCAATAATCGTAGTGAGATTATCATTTAGGCAAATCCACTACACTCAAAAATTTCCTGGGAGCATATGCAGTAGGTCAATGTGAGATCGGTTTGTGGGAATACCTCTCCTACTTTCTGATTGAGCATACGCCAGGATCGGATAGCGTATTGGGGACTCTTTCGAGTTTCGGGCTTAGCTACCCTGCCGACGCTTTCTGATTCGACCGGTGACTGTTCCCCCAGGATTTTTCGGTGTTTTGGTATCCTTAGTATCATACTTCTAGGTTCTTACACAGGTGACAGCAGAGGGTATATCTGCTGTACCTAGGACAGACGTGGGAGGAAATCCCTTGCAGGTCTTTGGGAGGGCGGTTGGGTGATTCCAGCGCTTGCACCCTTAGTCATTGTATTGTGGACCCCGGGTAATTGTTCTTCATCCTTCGTTGATCTGTTCTAGGCCCTCATCATCCCAGACTCTTCTCCGGAAGGCACCTTTGTTTGACTGGTTTGCATACTTAGGAATTTTTAGTTGGTGTGCTGTTTGCCCCCTAGTCTTAGTGGCCACTAGGTTCTAGGCTGTTTATTGGATATCTATAATCACAGAGAATCAACAACTTCGTAGATCGAGAAGGATTCAAAACCTTCCGCCTGTTAGAATAGAGCCTTTACAACCAGCTACAAGACAGCGGGTAAACCCCAGTATTTCTTCGGAAATTACCTCTGAAATAGAATTGCTTGAAGAAATACTTATAACAGAAAACCTTGAAACTGAGGTTCCTGAGGAACCATCACCGGGTATCACAGATCAACAACATTTTAGTACTGTTGAGGTGGAAGATCTTACTTCCGCGGAGTATAGCACTCCTTTCAATCCTCCCTTAACTAACACTAGAATTCCGTTGCTGTCACCTGTTGGTTTCCAACAGCCTCTTTTCAGTGCAGATCTTTTGCTTCCCGATTATCTGATGACTAACACAGGAGGTGAACCAGGGGGTCCCCAAACTCCCACTTTAGGTATGAATACCAGCACAGTTAACCCTTCTTTTACTGCTACATCTAGTCAGGCACAAACTACGTCTGTGCCTACTCCATCTTTCAGTTTTAACACTAGTACTTTAGGAATGCCTAGTTTCACAACAATGGAATCTATTCCCACGCCTACTGTTAGACCTAGCAGTATGGCCAACTGTGCAACACCTTCTACTTCACAACCTTTATATCAGATCCCTAGTACTTGGGTTTCCACACCTGTGGTAGGACCAAGTGTTTCAGCAAACATGCCAGTCATGGGTACCATGACTGCACCGTCCACATCAGCTTCGGCTGGTTTCAACAACTTTGTAGGCCCTAACTTGAATCAGGTTAGCATGCCTGCAAATAATGTTCATTTTTCCTTATTCTCAGGAGGAGGGGGCAACTTTTTCAACCAGCAATATGGCGGGGCTAACACCCAGCCACAATGGACGAACCAACAAAGCACTAATCCGCTCTCGTACGGGTGGGGAAATTTTAATCATTCTTTCTCACAACAACAACAACTGGCAGGGGGCAACCCCTACCAACAAATACCTGGGGGTAACCCCTACCAACAGTTAACCGGGGGTAACCCCTATCAACAGTTGGGAGGTGGAAACTCTTACCAACACATGGCCGGGGGCAACCCTTATCACCAAATGGCTGGGGGCAACCCCTACCAACAATTCATGGGACAAACAATGGGTGCTTTCCCTTATCAAGCTTCATCCTACCGGCCTCGTCTACCTTTTCTGGCAACTTTGAATTTGCCAGACCTTTCGAAATTGACAAATGATCCTGTGTTTCATAACTCAGCATGGCCATCAGTTCCCACTAAATTACCTTCGGATATTCCCAAATTCGAAGGCAAAGCTGGTGAAGATCCTGGTGACCATGTCACTACCTTTCACTTGTGGTGTTCTTCAAATTCATTGAACGAAGATTCCATCAGATTGAGATTGTTTCAAAGGACCTTAACTGGTCCCGTGGCCAAATGGTACATTGAGTTACCTGCGGCTACTTTCTCTAGTTTTGGGGATCTGGCCACCGTCTTTTTGAACCATTTCCAACTTCCTGTTCGGTATGATGCCGGAACAGAACTTCTGTCTACTTTTAGACAAAACAAAGCCACTCACCTATCTGACCACATTCAGGAGTGGCGAAGACGGAAGAGGCTCATAAAGGCCAATATCCCTCCATAGTTCCTGCTTGAGTGGTACTTGAAATCACTCCTTCCTTATATTTCTAAGGAAGTAGCGACATCTGGAGTCTCCAATGAAGAAGAAGCCATCTTAAGGACTCAACAGTTAGACCTTGTATACGCACAATCTGGTTTACTGTATGAGATTATACCAGACGCACCGAGATCAAACACTGATCTAAGTAGACCCAAACCTGGACCACATGCTGACGGCATAGTGGGTTCGGTTAACTCTGCAGCTTTCGAAGCACTGACCAAACAGGTCCAAGCCTTAACTGTCAAACATTCGACTGCAGACATTGCTTCCGTCACAACCTCTCCTTCTACTTCTGAATCTGTTAATCAGGTTCAGAACAATCAAAAGGGCCCTCGGCAGCCCAACAACAAAAAGAAGGGAAAGAAAGGAGAGGGGAACCAACAAAAGCCCAAAAAAGATAATGCCGAAGAGGGTAATAAAGAAGAGAAGAAGGTTAGGTTCCCTTGTAAAATTTGTAAACAAAACCACCTTACTCATCAATGCCCTCTACTAGAAGAAGCCCAGAAGCTCTTGAAAGAGAGGAAGCCTGCCGTCTTGAAAGATCCATTTCCCAAAGGGCAAGGCTCCACTTCTGGCACCTCCAAAACTGGGGGCACCTCACACGCTTCGGTTGATCAAACATTCATAAATATGGTCAACTCAGATGCACTTTTGCAAACCAGAGCTAAGAACTATACCCCGGAAACGCAGAGAAAGGATAAGGAGATTGATGAATCCTCCACTCCACTCCACATACCTGTGGACCCAATGCCTAAGATTCCGAAAGGTGTCTTAAAGAGGGCATCGCACAATCCCAACACGCGGGCTGCTTCCAACTACAATGTAGTTGAAGATCTAGCCCAAACTCCTTGTGCCATGTCTACCTTAGAAGTCTTGCAGAGTTGTCCTTTGCAACGAAATGCACTTCTGGCAGCTATTGGGAGTATGGAGTCCTCCAACATGTCTGCGCGATTTGATATGACTGATGTCAAATACCGGTTGCCATATCACGTTGCCCTCCATATTGAAGTCGTTCATGGTCCAATGACCATAAGACGAGCTGTAGTAGATGAGGGAGCGTCGACTTGCGTAATGTCTATTTCATGCTGGAAAGCTCTAGGTTCTCCTGAGTTAGTCCCTTCCAACACAATGCTTACTGCATTTGATGGCAGAACTTTCCGTCCACATGGATTTTTGCCATCATTTAATGTCACTTTGGCCGGTAAGACAGTTGCTGTTGAGATTGAAGTTCTGGACGCTCCGCTCGATTACAACATGTTATTGGGCAGGAGTTGGACTTATGCCATGCAAGCTATAGCATCGGCAGTTTTTCGAGTGGTCATGTTCCCATTTGAAGGTAAGATCGTTACAGTCGATCAACTTTCTTTCACTCAAAGAAAACACCAGACTTCTACAGAAACCACGATTCCTATGATTGATCAAACCACCCCAGTTAGCGAGAGTTTAGGAGCAGGACTTTTTGGATCATTGATTGGCACTTTTGACCTACCCGCTCCTACTTTATTTGTCGGTACTGAAGGATGTTCATTGTCTGAAACTCCTATGATTAGTTCAACAACTGATTCCGAGTTTCTCGCAGCTAATACAAACCCCTCCGTGCCTACCCCTGTTGAAGAAGTTACCCATTTAGAATCTCATCAAACTACAACAGGACATATGTCGACTCAATTGGTGTCTGTTGAGGCAAATATAGATTGTGCCACTACTCAGACACCTAACCCAATTCATTCTCTCAACAGTTCAGGAATTACTTTACCTTCTGATGAGGAAATGTTAGAAGCTTTGAATGACCCAGACCATCCTCGTGAACATATAAATCGCGTGTCCTTCTTGTTTCCTTTTCTTCACTTATTAGAGAGAGGTGAATTTTGTTCACCACCGGATGAGAATACTGGTCTTACTCCTTCACAAGCTGCTATTGTCGAAGCAAATAGAGCACATACCTCGTTGGTGAACATTTTTACTGGAGTTAACGGAAACATTTTCTTTGAAACGGGATGTTATCTCGATGAAATAATCCCGTATGCTAACCTTTTCCGTGAATTCCATAACACCTTTGCCCGGCCTCCTGAGGAAGATCCAGGCAGTGACCCTACCTGAAGAAGTACTACGCCTAGGTTGAAGTACTTTTTCTTGTAACATAGCTGTATATTTTTGTATAGTTAGTTTTGTTATGTTCGTTAGGTGATCTGATGTGTGCTTCTCGTTTCATGTACCAGATGTCAACCGCACATTTCCTAGGATTTGCTGATGGCGCCAGTCGCCACACCTGTCAGTTGGCTGCAGCAGCTTGGGTCATTTATTCACCCGCTGACCAACTTGTCTCTTCGGGGGGGGTTTGTTTGGGACCTACCACGAACAATGTGGCTGAATACAGTGCAGTTATAGAACTTCTCCGAGATGCCCTCAGTCATGGCATTTCATACCTGGAGGTAAGACTTGACTCACAACTAATTGTATTTCAGTTAACAGGTGTCTATCGGATTAGAGATCCAGGATTGCTACGACAGTTTCTACGAGTTAGATTATTGGAAAGACATTTTCATTCTATCAGATATGAACACATTCCAAGAAATTTAAACAATTTAGCTGATTCGTTAGCAAACTATGTGTTAGACTGGCATTTGCATCATACATTGTAAACAACATTCCACACATAAGATTTAAAAACACTTTCACATGTAAATAACCGATACTGTATATATAACTGATACCGTATCAAAAAATATGAGTTTCAAGTCATGAGTCTCATAAGTCAAGTCATAAAAGTACAAAATTTGGGCATGGCAGCCTCAAAAATATATACATATAATGTTTTTCTTCTCCTATGGAGAAGGAGGAACCTCCTCGTCATCTACTGCATTACGGTAGCATATCACTAGTCTAGCAACCCTACGCAGTAATCTAATCCATGCTGGGGGCACCCCAACAACATCTTCCTGCATGTCAACAGGTATCTGGTCCATGCGGCATGCAGGAATCTCATGAGTCAGCCGACTCATTTTCCTCTCTAGGGTTCCCAGCATAGCTTCTGCTGCGGTGATATCAGCTGGCCTCACATAGATAGTAGGATGGCCCTCGGGACGAACAGGCCCAACATCTGCATTGGACACTTGATTAGAACTCCAAAACTCATTTCATAAAAATCAAATATTTGAAAAGTTTGAAAAAATTAAATAATTTCTCAAAAAGTAAACATACCAATATCTCCCCAGGCTCCACCTGGCGGAAGCACCAGCTCTGGGTCATGACGAAAATCCAGTCCAGCATAGGGAAACTGCTCAAAAGCGGGAACTTGCCTCTCCCACCACCCCCAGAAGTCATCTGTATGGTAACAGTAGTGACTCTCCCCACCACCCTGGCGGAGAAAAATGTCACCCCAACGGCCTAGTCTGGGCTCACGGGGGTTAACCTGTGGTAATGGCATTCCCAAACTAATAGCAGGCATTCTCTCGAAGAAGAAAGTACACAAGATACTCCCGTACCCGAAATTCTTCATTGTACCAGATTTGCAACTTGTCAATTGATACTTCATGTTTGCCAACAAGCTTGTACTCCAATCATAAACATGCCCATGCAAGCACTGTACACCGACATGCATTGAGTGCCTAGAAGCCAAGTGTTGTGATGCACTACCGGATACCCGGTTGATCATGCTCACTATCACCTTCAACGGGAGACCATCAATAGTTGAAATCAAGATTTGGCTTCCCGATTTTTCTGCTCCGGCAATACAGTAGGTGTTCACATATTCTTGCACTGATCGTGCACCCAAGCGAGATGTCCCTTTTAGATTGATTACGTCTCCTCTCCTTGAGAGACCGGTAATAAAGTATATATCCTCAACGGTAAGCTCAAGAGTTTGCCCCCGGATGATGAAGGTATTAGTATCGACATCCCAATACTGAATCAATCTCCGAAACAGCTTGTTTAGTGCCCGCGTGTTTACGGTTCGATAAAATTTCAACAAACCGCATCTACGGAGTGCATGAAGGGTAGCAGGGTCTTGCATAGCTAGTCTATCCATGTCTTCATGCTCCCTTTCCCTCCATTGTAAGACCATCCTGCACAAAAACCCCAAAAATTTTGAGTCTCGGCGCTTCATTTTGGCTTTGCAAATATGTACGCTACTGTGTATATTACACAGTAGCATGTAGGCGCTACTCTGTTTGAGCAAAGTAGCGCCCATTGCCTTTGTACGCTACTGTTATGTATATACAGTAGCGCCCGCGCATAAAACCATATGAGCATTGCGTTTCGGGCCATTTTTCCTCAAAATTTTAAAAATAAACCATTGAAATGCAAGTTGGGTTGATTTCTACTTACTTGGTGGAAGCAGTTTGGCGATTGGATGCTCCGTTCGATCACAAAGGAGATTTGAAATTCGTGAAAATGTGCCCAATGTTTGCCCTACAACACAAAATGAAAATTGATTTGTTAATATTGAAATTATATATATAATTGGATTTCAATTTCTACCCATAATTTTTAATTTTCTATAGTTTCAAACATTTTCAAAAAACCCTAATTAATCAATTGAAACACAAAATAAGGTACAAAACTGATCCAAGTTCAATTTTCATTCAATTGTTGTCGAATTCGTCTCCTGAGCTCAAATTTCTTAACGATAAATCTTGTCAATTAGCTAAACATTTCGAATCCATATATTATTTAAGATTTTTGCGTCATCGACTAATATTTTGTTGAAAACCTAGTTTTTGGCAGGACATGAAGTTACGATCCCAGAAGCTGACCTTTAAGTCATTTTAAGCTCTTGTTTGGACTATTTAAACCTAAACAAGATTGCCGAGCAGACTTGTCCTCTTCGAGCTCGTTAAAGTATCCGAAGGCTCATCCACTCAGGTATAGAATTACCCCTTTTCTGGGCCTCAGTGGATTAACTACGGAAAAGGTATACTCTAGGTATACGTCAGTGTGCGCTAGAAGAGTTCTCCTTTCATTGTTTTATACTTTTTCGGGGGAGGAGACTAACTATACGAAAAAGGACCTTCTAGAGTCTCTCTTTAGGGTTTTCAGACTCTCTAAATATGAAAATACCAAGCGAGCATATACCTACTCGGGCTCGATGTGAAATCCACGAGAGGGTAATTAGAGGACTGTTTAAGTTTTTCAACTCTATAAACAAGAAAACACCGCCGAGCACAGACCAATCCGGGCTCGATATAAAATCCACGGATAGGTGAATAGAGGACTGTTTAAGTTTTTCAACTCTATAAACAAGAAAACACCGGTGAGCATTAATCTGCTTGGGCTCGATACTAAAATCCACGAGCAGATATATGGAGTTATTGTTTAAGTTTTTCAGACTCCTTAAAATTGAAAACACCGGCGAGCAAGAACAGATCTCGGCTCGATACTAAAATCTAGAGATCAGTACATATAGAGTAATCTTCTATCTCTTCTTCGAACTCTTTAAATTATGAAGAAGGTACTGAGTCTTCCTCCCATGGGCTCATTAAACTATTTACATGGTTGGACCTATTGAGTTTTCATTCTTTCTTGGACTCATTAAATCCACAAGAAGGGTATTCTTTTATCTAAAAAGAATAAGGAACGGGAAAACACATCATATCTTCATTGTTAAAGGCAGTATCAGTCAAGTCCTATCCTTGAACACAGCACCTACTTGAATCTATCTTGTCGGTTGGGTTTAGTTTTTGGCCTTAAGGTGAACCTTTCCTCCGATTTATTTACTCCCCCGGTTGGTTATTCTTCCAACCATATGGAGGGTCTGCTAATGTCTCTTACATTTCAGACTTCTTTACCCCATTATGTCAGAAACTGCCTGAGTCACTTTGTGTCGTGCTCAATGTTCAAGGATATACCCTGAGTCGGCCATTCTGCAGTTTACCTTGACCTCATGTGTCGGCCTTCCTAGTGTCAGTCTTGTTACATATCATTTCATATCAGCTCTTACCAGTTGAGTGTTCCTCGAGTTGGATGATGGAGGATGCCTTAAGGCCTCCCTTCCAACGGACTTCTTCCCATCGACATCAAATCATTATTCTGGGATTGAAGTTTAGAGTTTCGGTTAGTACCTTGGAGATTGCAGTCACCAGTGGCAATTTTCCTCGCTGTTGAATGATGAGAATACATCAATGTCTCTTCTTCGACAGGATTCCCAAGTGTTCGACTCCAATTCCATCTATTCACATTTGGCGAATCGTATTTGGTACCTTGGACTCCATCATCATTATCGGTGGAAGTCCTCGCGTTTGTTAACGGTATACATCAATGACCGATAATCAGACGATGCCCTCCATGTTCGACTGTCAACTCATCTATTCACATGGCTCGGGTTTGTACCTAGGGTCGTTCTGGGATGAAGACCTTGGGATTTGGATGACATAACCCCATTTTGTTATCACCCAAGTTGCGCAAGACTGAGCCTCACTTCTATACGGCTCTCCATGAGACATAGATCCAGTGTGTTGTTATGGCTATGATCTCTTAGTTTGACATGGATCCACGCTTGTATTTCAAGTGGCCATGCTTTTATATACATCTCCTTGTTATGTATCGGAGATCATTTTGTATCACCCTACACATCTATAAGATGTCAACAATGTAATTGCTCGCTGACCTTGATTTTTGTTGCAGGTTTCTTGCGACTTTTTTTTGCGGTTCTGTGCTCTCTCTCTGGTTTTGGATTATAATGTATTTCGGCCATCGTTACCCTCTGATCTCACACATTAGGGGGCATCTGTTATAGGTCAAACTTGCACCTCTCCGTCCGTGATCACCCTGAGCTGCTGATCACACAAAAGGACAACTTGGATGGAGGAGCATGTTGACCTTGGATGTTATGACAACTCATCCCATTTCCTGACAATACTGGAAAACATACAAAAATACCATTTTGTGGTATGAGCGCTACTCTACTTAAAGAGACTAGCGCCCATACGCGACTCCAGTGCATAATAGTAGCGCCCATATCAATATATACGCTACTCCTTCTTATCAAAGTAGCGCTCGGAATTTAAAACTAAATGAGCGCTATTTATCAAACAATAGGGTAGCGCCCTATACGCTACTCCACTGTATAATAGTCGCGTGTATCTTAAAAATGATTAAAAAATATATTAATCCATCGAAGAGGATTAGTTGAAGTCATTTTCTTAACTTCCCCAACCTCCTCATCGACTTGAACTGCTTCCTTAAACCTATAAATTCCTAGAAGGCTAAGGGAGCAAGGTTAGAAGAAATTATGAATGCAAATGATTGCTAAAGAATGAGAGGATGAGTTAATGGAGAAACTTTGAGACATTGAAGAAACTGTTGCAGAAGACATTCAGACCAGAGCAGAGCCAGAGCCCAGGATCTAGTTGCAGGAGCCTGCTTCATTATCAGGTATATTTGTACTGCATACTATTTTGACAAATAAAGGTTGAAGTGTTTCCTTGTTCCAATCTGAAGGTGTTATTAAATGGCATTTAGAGTTGGATTTACTTTGGTCAGTACTGGATATTAAACATAATCTTTGTTTATTTTATGATTTATATGTTGCCCAAAGTGTTTGAGGAAGGTATTGTTGTTTCAGGTTTGCTGGAAGAAAGTGGATTTGAGAGCTGGACACAAGGCTGAGTCAAAGCTAGGATCAGACTACAGAAAAAGGTATGTTCTCTAAATCTGTAATCTATTTCTTTTGCAAACATCTCTGTAATGACATAAATGCACTTACCTGTCACCCCAACCAAGTTGATAGTTTAGTTTCCTGACTATAGGGTAGAAATATCCGCCAACAATGGGCTTTACGAAAACCAAAGCTGATCCAAATATTTACCTCAAAGTCATGGATGATGAAACTGTTATATTACTGTTATATGTAGATGATCTATTTCTAACAGGAAATGAGAATCAAATTATCGAATGCAAGAAGCTTTCTTCAGAATTCGAGATGAAGGATCTCGGATTAATGCACTACTTCTTAGGTCTAGAAGTATGGCAAGAACCAAAAGGAATCTTTCTAAATCAAGGTAAGTATGTTGTGGAGATTCTGAAAATATTCTATATGTTGGAGTGTAAAGCCATGGCCACTTCCATGGACTCAAACTTGAAGTTATTAGTTAATGACTGATCAGAATTAGTGGATATAACTCTATATAGATAAATCATTGGGTCATTGATGTATTTAACAAATACCAGACCATATATATGCTTTGTTGTAAATACCCTGAGTCAATATCTAGTAGAACCTAGAAAGGTTCACTTAATAGCTGCAAAGCATGTAATGAGGTATCAAAAGGGTATATTAGATTTTGGTCTATATTATCTTGGAAATCATGAACTCAGATTACATGGTTACTCAGATTTTGATTGGGCAGGAAGTGTCTCAGACAGAAAAAGTACATCAAGTGGATGCTATGGTCTTGGATCTGCGATGATCTCATGGTTCAGCAAGAAACAATCTAGTGTGGCACTCAGTACTAGTGAAGCAGAATATATAGCTTCCTGCTCTGCCAGTTGTGAAGCAGTGTGGCTTCGGAAGTTATTATCTGGAGTGTTTGACTTAGAATTGGATCCCACTGTGATCATGTGTGACAATCAAAGTTGTATCAAGATGACAAAAAATCCAGTGTTCCATGACAAGTCAAAACACATAGAGATCCGATATTTCTACATACAAGATATGGTGCAAAGATGAGATATTAAGCTCGAGTATGTGAGCACTGAAGAACAAATTGCTGATATATTGACCAAACCTCTGTCTCAGGTGAAATTTGAATATTTCCGAGACAAGCTTGGTATAGTTCAAAGGGACACTTCTCGAAAAGGGTAGTGATATAGTCACTAATAATGAGATTTCCCTCATCGACAGCAAGGTTGATGATGAGGATACCTGTTTATTAAACTTAGATATTTATATATGCTTAGATTTCGGATTCTTATACTTAGAATACTTATATTAGTTATCTCTTTATGTATTGATGAGGATACATGTTTCATTGATGTATTGATGATGATACATGTTTTATTGATGTCTTGATGAGGATAAATGTTTTGTTGATGTATTGATAAGGATACATGTTTTATTGATGTATTGATGAGGATACATGTTTCATTGATGTATTGATGAGGATACTTGTATGTACTTGTACTAGTTATGTACTAACGATATCTATATTGATAAGGATACAGGTGGGGATTGTATCATCCCCGGAGTTCAGTCCCTTGAATTGATCCGTAGACATATGGTCTCTGAGAATGAAGTCCTTATTGGACAAGTGGGGATTGTATCATCCCTGGACTTCGGTCCCTTGAATTGATCCGTAGACGTATGGTCTCCGAGAATGAAGTCCTTAGTGGACAGGTGGGGATTGTATCATCCCCGGACTTCGGTCCGTTGAATTGATCCGCAGACGTATGGTCTCTGAGAATGAAGTCCTTAGTGGATAGGTGGGGATTGTATCATCCCCGGACTTCAATCCCTTGAATTGATTCGTAGACGTATGGTCTCTGAGAATGAAGTCCTTAGTGGACAGGTGGGGATTGTATCATCCCTGTACTTTGGTCCCTTGAATTTATCCGTAGACGTATGGTCTCCGTGAATGAAGTCCTTAGTAAACTAATGGGGATTGCATCATCCCAGAACCACTAGTTCAAAATGTACGTGATGGGGATTGCATCATCCCAGAAGCACTAGTTAAAAATGTACGTGATGGGGATTGCATCATCCCGGAACCACTAGTTCAAAATGTAAGCGATGGGGACTGCATCATCCCGGAACCACTAGTTCAAAATGTACGTGATGGGGATTGCATCATCCTGGAACCACTAGTTCAAAATGTACATGATGTGGATTGTATCATCCTCGAACTTCAGTCCCTGAATTGACCCGTAGACAGATGTCTCCAAGAAGTGGTCCCTAGTGGATGAGAGGGGATTGTATCATCCTCGGACTTCGGTCCCTGAATTGATTTGTAGACATATGTCTCCGAGAAAGTGGTCCTTAGATTTTGTCTAAGTTGACAAGTGGACTGTATCATCCCTAGACATGTTATGGTGTCTTAAATGAATCATGTATATTGCATGGTATGCTGCTACGATGCTGATGATCGTGTGATGACGATGCTGATGATCGTGTGATGACGATGCTGTTGATCGTGTGATGACAATGCTAATGATCGTATGATGATGATGCTGATGATCGTGTGATGATGATGTTGATGATCGTGTGATGACGATGCTGATGATCGTGTGATGATGATGCTGATGATCGTGTGATGACGATACTGATGATCATGTGATGCTGGTGATCGTGTGATGACGATGCTGATGATCGTGTGATGACAATGTTGATGATCGTGTGATGACGATGCTAATGATCGTGCGATGACGACGATGATGATGTTGATGTTCGATTAACTGGTTAAGTTACTGATGATGATGTATTAAAGAAAGCTTCCGATGATTTACAGATGTATCTTGTATGATGTAGTCGATGACTCCTTGCTCCTGCAGATGTTGTTATAATATCCTTCTCGTTAAGGGGGAGTGTTGAATATTGTAACTTCTAAGAATATTATATTTGTACTTTATTATTCCAGAGATGTCTCATCCCTCCGAGGTAATTCTATTATGTATCCAGAGATGTCTATTCCTCCGATGAATTGTGGTAACCGGGGTTATTAGACCCACCATGTGGGGGTCGGCCCTAAGTTTAGTATTTAGGGGTTATTAGACTTCACTAGGAGAGGTCGGCCCCATTAGGGATTTTGGTCAGTCGGGAATCAATATAAGTAGAGGAGGAGAGCTCCTCATTTAACACACTTGCTCAACTCAGAAAGTGGTGCACTTGTGTTTGAGAAGTCTGCATAGGAGGTAGAGAAGAAGGAGGTCAAGTTTTGGAGCACATCTTGTATTTCGGTTGATCATCTTATTGAGGAAAGCTTTGCTAGGTTTTATACCCCTTGAGGGTTTCCCAGGGTAATATCTTTGTTTATCTTGTGATTGTGTTTCTTTTAGTGATCTTGCTAGTCAAACTAGTTTAAACTTAACATAAATTACGGTGGCAAGAATATTATTACAATCGAGAAGAAAGGTAGTAGTTTCCGACTGATTATTTTAGTTGAATGCTAGAGTTGTCAAGGAAAAGAGAATGGTTATTGGAAAAAGAGATTGTTTATGTGTTCTTAAAAAAACATCATGTAGGAAGAAAAGAACCAACAACTCTGCTTCCTAGTGATTCCCAAAGGTCTAGGAAATGACAAGTTGATGGAGTAAATAGCGACTGAAGTTAGATATATAGTTTTAGAGTTCAAAGTAATAATGGTCTATGAGATGCCGACAATTTTTCCACCAAAAAGGATAATATTGCACCAAATAGACTTGGTCCCATGGTCGATTCTACCAAACAAAGCCCTGCACAAAGTTTCTCCAACTGAGAATGTTGAGCATAACTGACAAGTACAAAAGTTATTAGATAGAGTATTTATCAAAGAAATCATGAGTCCATGTGTTGTACAACCTATACTAGCACCTAAAAAAGGACAAGAGTGGAGGATGTGCACCAATTCAAGGGCCATCAATAGGATCACCATCAAGTATAGGTTCCCATTACAAAGGATGGATGACTTGATCAACTTTTTGAGTGGAAGGACTTACTTCACTAAGATCAACTTGAAGAGTGGATATCACTAGATTAGGATCAAAGGGAAGGTGATGAGTGGTAGACCTCCTTCAAGACAAAGGAGGGGCTATATGAGTGGTTGGTTATTCTAGTTGGGTTAACTATAACATCAAGTACATTCATGAGGCTGATGAATGAAGTGCTGAAGCCATTCCTAGGGAAGTTCTTCATTGTGTAACTCGACAACATTTTGATCTTTAGTAGGGAGAAGGAAGAGCACTTGCTACACCTACGACAAGTCCTATAGAGGTTAAGCTAAGAGAAGTTGTTGGTAAACCTACAAAAGTGTTCCTTCATGTAGAAGGAGTTAGTGTATCTAGGATTCATAATTTCCATACAAGGGTTGAAGATGGATCTGGAGAAGGTGAAGGAAATAGTGGAGAGGCCTTAACCTATGAGTGCAGCAAAAGTGAGATTTTTTCATGGACTTTTCTTTTTTATGTAAGAGAGTTAAATTTCTTATAATAAAAAGGTACAGAGAGTAAAAAAATATTACAAAAGTCCATTAAAGGACCAGAACCAGCCAGAGACCCATCCCAGAGGGGAGGATGGAGACAAACCAAGTTTTCCACATCATCAAAAGGGAGAAACCATCATAATAGAAATAAGCAAGGAATTCCTCAAAACCTCGAAAGGTTGATCATCAACACAAAGCTAACCAGGATAACAAAAAGGACCTAGATACATAGACTTGAATCAGGCCCCGCTAAAGAGCCAATGAAGAACTAACCAGCGAGCCACACAGGGCCAAAACAAAAACTAATAGGACTTAGTGAAAGAAAAAAACCAAAACAGTCAATCCAGACTGACCTACTGCTCTGGGCTTGAAGTATCAGAAACTCCATGACTGGCTTCCTGCGGAGGATGGATGCTGAGGTCCTCCATCAATGCTTCCAGAGTGGTAGTGTTCTCTATTTCAGTTTTTTGGTTCTCCTTCATACCTACAATGATCTCTTGCATGTTACGTGTAATGTTCTCCCTGATATGTAATTCACGAGAAAGAAGAATCCTGCATGCCTAGAAGGGGCTAGCCAGAATCTGATAACCCAACCGAGATTCAATCTCTTCCAGCAAAGCAATTTCCAGGTATGCTATTTGGTTACCAATGGCTGACAGCATTTCCTCCAGATAGAAATGAGCCCAGTCGAAATATTGTGGGTTGGCATTATCCTAAGGATGGGATTGAGAGGAAGAACCTTCACCAGTATGTCTCCCCCTACCCCCAGGATTTCGACCAGTCCCACGGCGACTTCTCATCCTGATACGGGGATGCATAATTCGCAAGAAAATGGACCCGGACGTCATCGAGAGACCACCTTTAATATGAAGCCGATTAATCCACAAGTTAAAATCAAAATGCATGCCAGGAGGCAAGGATAAGAAATGGATTTGTGAATTGAAAATCTTGATCTTGTTGCCCTCAGTAATTAATTTATAATCCTAGTTCCTGTAATGGGAGTTGGGGAAAGTACCCTTCCATAAAATCGCATGAGTGCTCGACTTAACCGTTCTGTATTGATCCATGATCTCACCTGCTCGGAATATGATAAGACTACAGCAGTTATTGCTTTCATTCCCTTCGCCATAGCTAGGGTCATAAATACTCATGATGGTATAATTACTCAGATAATTCAGACGCTTGGGTGAAATATCATGAAAATACCCGATAAGCCTATGATATAAAACCCAACGATCAACAACCTTAACTTCCTTAAGGTGAAAGGACAACAACTATATACGCTGCATCAGGAGGGATAATCAGACTTGACACGCATCAGATTACCTGCAGCATGTGTCCTTTCGGGTTGGATGCCATGTGATTCACGATGCTTCGGGCAGGTGGTGTTCGAATTAGGGATGATATCAATGACTATGATCAATTCACACCAGTGACTGGCCACGTGATCATCGATCTCATGTAAGGAGCCAGCTTTGAATGCTACACTTGCCTTAACCCCTATTTTGGCCAGTTCATCAGCTAACTTGTTGCCTTTTCTTCGAACATGAATGAAGTTGATAGCCAGAGAGGTGCTAAGAAATTCTTGAAGCTGCATCAACCTGCCTTCCCATCTCCAATTCACAGAGACCTTCAGAACTGCTGCACCTCTTTGAATATGACACACAATGGAGATCAAAATGTTGGAGTCCCCCTCGACAATTAGAGGTACCCAGTTTTTTCCCATCTCCAAACTGATGCCATTAACCATTCCTTCAAGTTTTGCGATGTTATTCATTGTTTCCCCTAAGTTACCCCATAAAAATCCTAAAACGAGGCCATTGACATTTCTGATGGCTCCTCCAAATCCTGCAGGCGCCGGGTTACCTTTTTCTACACCGTCAAAATTGAGCTTCATAGTATCAGCTGGAGGAGGTTGCTGAAAATCGGGATTGGTGGAGATTGCTCTGCACTACAACACTTAAGTATTTCCCTTCAGTGAGTTATAAATACCCCAGTTGTTCAACATTATTTTTTCTGTAGGATCTATATTTCCATTTTCCATGGATGGAATTTTGGAGTATAATGTTTCCTTGATGTGCTTTTCCATACCATTCCAAATTGTCTCTGTGTTTCTTTGTTTCTCCTAAAAAATCCGTTGGTTTCTCTCCTTCCATATATCCCAAACCATGAAACTCGGAAACAATTCCCAGATTTTGTTAAGAAGTTCATTTTTAAAGGGTTTAGTCTACGAGTTGGCCAGTGTCAGGTCCGGTCGGCCCAAAACTCTAGTCGTTTTTATGAATCTTTCTTCCCCCCTGTTCCAGAAGAAGGAGGCCAGAGGGCACTCGTCAATAAGGCGATTAATGATTTCGCTCACATTAGTACAGATACTACAATGGGAAGGTCCAAAGAAACCCCTCTTCAGAAGGTTTTCTTAATTCAAAATTCATCGATGAATCAACAGCCAGCTGAAAGTGGCAATTTTGGGCCACTGGTTCATCTCCCATACTTTTTTCCATTTGTCATTCTTGGGCCACCTGTCATGGCCATTCAAGTGGCCTACCTCTTCTACAATCTTGAAGTTCCTCGTGTTATAATAACCCCATCGGATTTTGTCCGGCCCAGTGGCCCAAGGTATTTTCCGTTTGGTAATTTCACCATAGAAATTGTCTAGATTTTCTTCGGGGGTTAAGGTCTTCCACCATTGATTTTATTTCCACTGTCTAAACTGTAGTTCCCCAGGTCCTATTTCCCAAAATTCCTTGACTTTCTCCCATGGGCTACTCTATAAGTATAAAAATAGCTCCTGATTGTCCTGCCCATCAAAGAGTCCTGGGAGTTCCTGCCAAGCATCATGCAGAAAGGAGGCGGAATTTCCATCTCTTACTTCCCAGAAGCTGTGAATTTTAACTAAATCACAATTCTCCTGGGAAAGCTTCCAAATACTGGATCCTAGTTGTTCTTCACCAAATTTGATAAGGTCCTGTTTGGGCCATCTTGGGGTGTATTTCTAGTGCCAAAGACATGCCCATGGTTCCTCTTTGTGGGTAACCCATCTCCACCATATTTTAGCTCCTAAGACTTTGTTAATACACACTGGGTCCCGCAAACCTAGGCCCCCCAATAATTTAGGAGTGCATAGAGTGTTCCAATTCACCAAGGCTCATTTCCTCTAATCGGGGGTGCCTCCCCACAAGAAGTTCCTCTGCAGATTATAGATCTTTTTCAGAACAACTTTGGGTGTTGCCATCACTAAGAACAAGTAAATTGGCAAAGCCTGTAACACTGACTTGACCAAAATGAGGCGACTCGAAAAATTTAGGGCTCAAAACGTCCATAATTCCAATTTGGTTTTGAATTTATCCAGAAGATCTTTCCAAGAGATTTGTCTGATGGTAGATTTCAACAAGGGTGCCCCTAGATATTTCGATGGAAGGAGTCCTTCAGAGAATTGCAAATTTCGGAGGATATTTCTGCGATGAATTCTGGGAGTGTTGAAGAAATACGCCTTCGATTTTTCTTTATTTATTTCTAGACCACTACCCTTAAGGAAGGTGTTAAGAATATCCTCAATATTTCTGGCCTCCTGAACCGAGGAAGGTCCCATCATCATAGTATCATCAACAAATTGTTGGTGGATTTAAGGGATTAGTCCCTCCCCTAGGTCCAATCCCTGAATAATATTGTTCTCTTGGGCCACTCGTATCATTCTTCCTAAACCTTCAACCATGATAATGAAGAGGAATGGGGATAAGGGGTCCCCCTGTTGAATTCCATGGGTCACGGGGAAAGGTTGTGAGGGAGTGCCATTGACCAAGATTGAAAAGAAAGGGGATTAAACCAAACTCATGATCCATTCCATCCATATGTTACTGAAACCAAAGGCTGTTAACATTTCTGCCATGAATGTCTAGTTTAGTTTATCATAGGCTTTTGATAAGTCCGGTTTTAGGAGCATACCTCAGATTTTCTCTCATTTGAGCGAATGAATTGCTTCATGAACTAGAATAATTCCATCCATAATTTGACGTCCTTCCATGAACCTAGCCTACTCCGGAGAAATAATTAAAGGAAGAAGAGGCCACAACCGGTTTGCTATAACCTTGGTAATAATTTTATAGATCACATTGTAGAGAGCTATGGCTCTAAACTTTCCAGGATCCTCATTTCCCGTTTCCTTGGGGATAAGCATGAGAAAGGTAGCATTAAGAGATTTTAGAATATTCCTGGTTCGTCGATAATCTTGCACAATGGCCAGGACCTCCCCCTTCATCCAATCCCATCAAGAGTGGAAGAAGTTTGTAGTGAATCCATCCGGTCCAAATGCTTTGTTGTCCTCCGTTTTTTTGATGGCTTCATCAAGTTCCTCCATGAGGACAGTCCCCATAAGGAGTTTGTTGTGGGCCTCCATGACCAATCTTGGGATGTGGCTGAGACCTTCTCTCTTTTTGCTTGTTTATTAATATTTGGCTCATTCAGAAGGTATTCGAAGTGATCTTTTAAGGTATGCTCTAATTCATGTTGCGTTTCCACTACTATGCCATCTTCCTTCTTGAGCCTAACCACCCTGTTCCCATGACGGTGTTCGATGGTGGCTTTGTGAAAGAACTTGGTATTACGCTCACCATCGTTTAGCCAACGACTTCGGGATTTTTGCTTCCATAGGAGTTCCTCCTGATGATCTTTGAGAGTGACTTCCTGCAAAAGGTTTTTCTCCTGGGTTTTCAACTCTGTAGTATACCCCTGTGCCATGGCCTCCTTTTGAATTTCCTAAAGTTTAAGGTCAAGGATCTTCTTATCTTGGAAAATATTTCCAAAGATGTCTTTATTCCACCTCTTTATTTTTCCTTTGAGGTATTTAAATTTTTGTTGGAATTGATACATCTTAGTTCCCGTAATCGGGTCACAAGTCTGCCACCACTAACACAATTGATCAGAAAAATCAGGGTGCAGAAGCTAGAATTGTTCAAACCTAAATGGTCGATGGAGGTTTTCTCCTATCCTATGCCATTCCAGACTAACCGACCAATGATCTGATCCCACCGAAGGAAACACTACCGCAGTCAGATCCCCGCCTCCCATCATGATGGATTCAGAGACCAGAAACCTATCTAGTCTACAAGCAATGCTTCTGTCTCCTCCTCTTTTATTATTCCATGTATACATGCCATTGGATGTTTTGACATCAATCATCGCCAGCTTTTTGATTACCTCTGAAAATTCCTCGTTAGTGGGATGAAGACAATGTCGACCTCCACATTTTTCTTCAAGATTTATGATTAGATAGAAATCTCCTCCTATTATCCAAGGTCTGTCACCAGTCTCTTTTTTAAGATTCCTAATGGAATGCAAGAAGGAACTCTTTTGGTTCGCCAAAGAAGGTCCATAGACATTGGACATAAAACCTCTGACTTTGGTTCCTAAAATATGAAAAGCAGCCGATAAGATAAACTTTGAATCCATCCAATCAGATAGACTTACTTCTTTAGGGTTCCAGAGAATGCCAACTACCCTGGCCGCACCAGTGGCATCCATTTCCACCACATTGCAGTGCTTCCAAACTTTCTGCCCGATGGCGTGGAGCTCAATTTCTGAACACTTAGTTTCTTGGAGAAAAATAATAAGAAGTTTCTCTAGTTCAATTTTCCATCGTAAGAGGCGGATTTTTAGGATACACTTGCATCCTCTAATGTTCCAAGATGTAATCTACATTTTATAACCGATTGAGGTTGGATGATGCTAGAGCCACGTCAATGGTTGGATACTGGCCTGAGGCCACCACGTTCCTTCATATCATCTGAATTCTTTACATCTTACTTCGCTTGCCTCTTTTCTCCCCTCTGTTTATCTTTTTCCCATCGTTCTCTTTGAGAGATTCAGAAATTACCCCTTAGGGTTTGTGGTTCTTGGACTTAATAATTGCTTTCTCCAGAAGTGAGACCTGATGAGGTGTTATGGGAATATGATTTTCAACTTTACATGCCACCTCCAAATCTTCCAGTTCCATTTCATCTCTGCCTTCCTCTTGCGAGGATCGTGCATATCCTTGAGTCTCAGCCTCAATTGAATGAATATTGTGGTTATCTTTTGGTTCTTTATTTGATTCTTCGATCTTTTCGTGTGTAGAGATAAATTCCTCTTCTTTTTCTTCCTCTCCTAATTGCAGGACCTCATACCTATTGTGGATCATTGTCTTCTTGTCTATTTCAGGGACCCTGACCTTCCTGGCTTGCCTTTTCTTGCTAGTAACTCTCTTAATCCTTCTTGGTCTTCTCCTTCAGAGTCGGTTTTTCCTACTAGATGTTTGTTAAGCAGGCAATCCCTGAAAAGATGCCCATGTTCATGGCATCGCCGGCATCGAAACGGGATTTGTTCATAATCAATAGCCTGGAACCAATCTTCATCCTCTCAGGTAAAATCTATTCCTACCAACAAGTCTTACGAGATATCTAGATAGAGGCATATGCGGGCATAAGATGTATACCGCATCTTCTTGGTTTGTTGTGAGACTTTTACGAACACCCCCAGCTCATTACCAATCTCTGTTAGTATTTCTTCCTTCCAGTATTAGGAAGGCAAGGAGTACATATCCAAACTGGGGAAATGGTTAAATTTTCTTTGTCTGGGTTAAACCATTCATTCCAGGGGCGAAGATACAGTCCCGCCGAATTGAAAAGTATGGTCCATTGTCAAAAATCCTGGTGCGGTCTTCTTCATTGAATAAAATTATGGTAAAGAAACCTTTAGCTCCCAATTGGAGATCGTAATGTCCCTGAGGTTTCTGGGTTGTATTGATCCACCACACCAGTGCTTTTTTAGTTTGCCAGATCCCAACAAATTTTCCAATGAGTGCATGTTCTTTCATGTGTTGGATATCATTTATGATCCTTTCCGATTTTATCAAGAGTTTAGGAATTTTGAGCGCCTTTGGAAGACATCACCCAGGATTGATTGATTCTATCATTGCTTGCATCAAGGTGACCACACCACTGGTTCCTGCCTCAGTGACCCCAGTCCTGCTTCTAGGGGCAGGATCTTGGTTTGTCTGCTTTCTTTTTTCCATGTTCCCAACAAAGTCCAAGGCCACACCGTCAGTGGCAGTACCCATGTCCTTCCCAGCCCGCATACCAAGGAGGCCCCAACAGAGACCCCACAACATTACAAAACACAGAGAAACTTCAAATCACCATAAAACCATCCGCCTTTCTTAGCTCCGTCCTATGTAACTTATGTTAGAATTTTTCATGGACTTGCTAGTTTTTACCAAAAGTTAATTAGATATTTTAGTCGGATATGTGCACTGCTGATGACATGCATGAAGAAGGGAGAGTTCAATTAGATTGAGGTTGTCTGACAAGATTTTGATATGTTGAAGCAAAAGGATATAGAGAGCCCAGTATTAGCTCTCCCAGACTTCGACAAAGTAATTGAATTTTTCCACAGTATTCTTGATTTTCATTACATAATAGACTTGAATCATATTAAAGTAATTGAAGTCAATGGCGATGTGAGTGCATTAGAAATTGGAGCTATGTTGATCCAAGAAGGATGACCAATTGCATTCTTCAATGAGAAACTAGATGATGCAAAGAAGAAATAATTGGTATATAAGCAAGAGTTTTATTCCATTGTATAGGCATTGAAGAAATGGAGGCACTACTTGTTTCCCAATGAATTTTTGTTGTTCACACATCATCAAGCTTTGAGGTAGTTGAACACTCAGAAAAAGTTGAACGAGCGACACTTGAAGCAGGTGGAGTTATTTCAAAGCTACACTTTTGTGTTGAAACATAAGTTGGGGAAGACCAACAAAGTCACCAACACATTGATTCAAAGAGTCACACTTCTAGGGATGACGACAATTCAGTTGAGAGGGTTAGAGTTGATAAAGGCCAACTATTAAGTTGATGAGGATTTTTCCAAGGCATGGAAAGTGTCAATGTAAACATGGAGTGGTGACATAACACCATACTTGTATTAATTCATCCAATAGGGTTACATGTTCAAAGGACATATGTTATGCATCCCTAGAGGATCAGCGAGGGAGAATCTGACTAGAGAGTTACATAGTGGATGATTAGGCAAAAACTTTAGCATCGACAAGACCATGTCGTTTGTCGAAGGGAAGTATTGCTGGCAAGGATTGGTGACAGATATGAAGAAGTGGGTTCGATAGTGTCGGACATGACAACATGTCAAATGAAAAAGTAATAATACGGGACTATATGCACCTTTACCAGTCTTGATTTTCCTATGGGAAGACATTAGCAAGGATTTTGTGCTGGGATTTACAAAGACACAACAAGGTAACGACTCCATCTTTGTGGTAGTGGAAAAATTATCGAAGATGGAATTATTTGTTTCATGTAAGAAGACAAGTGACACCATGAGTATTGTTGTTCTATTTTTCATGGAAATTGTGAGGTTGAATGGGTTCCTGAAGATTATAACTTTAGAGAGGGATACCACTTTCATGGGTCATTCCTGGATAACCCTGAAGAAGCTTAACACAAGGTTGCAGTTCATTTTTGCATACCATCCGTAAACTGATGGGTAGACTGAACTCATGAACAAGATCTTAGGGAATTTGTTGAGATGTTTGATGATTGAACAACCAAGGTAGTGGGGTAATGTGTTGGAATATGTGGAATCCATTTACAAAAATTATGTAAATAGGTCGAAAAGGATGATTCCAATCCATATCATGCAAGGGAGAAGTCCACATGGAGTAGTCGATTTAGAAGAACTGTCGATCGAGATGCGGAAAACTGCATACATCGAATCGTTTGATAATCATATGAAAGAAGTGTATGATAAGGTGAAGAAACATCTTCAGAAGAGAAATACCACATACAAGTTGTGAGCTGACAAGAAAACATACTACATTCATTTGAAGAAGGCGACTTAGTATACGTGCACCTAAGAAAGGAAAGGTTTATGTGAGGAACATACAACAAGTAGAAATTGAAAAAGATTAGTCTGTGTAAAATCATGAAGAATATTTTGGATAATGCATATATGTTGGAGTTTCCAAAGGAATTGGGCATATCGCCAATGTTCAATGTTTCTTACCTTTACAAGTATAAAGCATGGTCAATGAGGGGTAATGAAATGATTGTGGATTGGAAAGAGAAGATATAAATGCAACCCACAGAAGAGATTGCACAAGTGATCGATGAGTGAGAGATCAGGAGTAAGAGGAGACAAAAGAGGAAGGAATCTTTGATCTAGTTGAGGGATAATATTTTGGAAGCAGCGACCTATATTCCCAAAGAAAGGATCGAGAATCTATAGAACTATGGGTTTAGTGATTTTCAACCCAGGGAGGTTGATGCAAGGGATTCTCGGCCTGAGAGAGTCATTTCCAATTGAATGACTAAATTGGGAAGGAGGATAGTCGATGAACTCTAGAGGTGAAATTGAAGAGTCGATAGGAGAACGAAAGTTGTGGGAATTTATGTTGATGTATATGTAACTTCAGAATGTATTATATATATGTATATTGTACTCCTATAGAGATGGTATTATTCCTCTATACGGAAGTGTTTGTATTCCTATAGAGATGTTATTATTCCTCCATACGGAAGTGTCGTCATTTATATTGTAAGTGTCATAACTTATACTTGATGGGTTATTAGACCACCTTGTTGGGGTCGGCCCTATATAAGTCATGTGGGTCGAAGGGTTATTAGACCACCCTATTAGGGGGTTGGCCATGTGGGTCAAAGGGTTATTAGACCACCCTATTGGGTGTCGGCCTAGTCAGCATTATGTTATGTGGTTAAGTTAAGACCGATCTAGTAAAGGTTATTAGGCAAGTCAAGTCAAGTATAAATAAAGTGCGGAAGGCACTCTATTTGATCATTATATTCTCACATACACTCTTTGGAGAGTGGCGCACTTGTGGAGGAGGAGAAGTTGCTGCTAGGGGATGTCTGTCTGTTATGCTTGGGTTGTATCATTGCTCTATCTATATCTGAGGAAGTTATTGGGGTTTTTCACCTTTATGGTTTTCCCCAAGTAAACTCATTGTCTCTTGTGTGCTTGCATTAGTGTGTCCATGATTGATATGCTGTAGATATGCTGTACATGTTGTTCTCTCAGTTAAGATCCTATATCAGATTGAAGTAAATTATGAAAAACTAACAATTTCAACCAACTATGATCTATGACAAATGACGAGATAGAGTAATGAAGTCAGAAGTAGGGTGATCGACGACTAGTTGCACAGGAATACTGTAGAGATGAGGATGTCAGGGATGATATCGACCAAAGGATCAAAGGTAGTCGCGATTTAGCCGATGACAATAGAAAAGGTGATTGACGTAGAATCCAAAATTTTGAGAAGCGGAGCCGTTGGAGAAGTTGGAAAAATTGCAGAGAAGTTATGTTGGTTGTTACAGAAGGCCAGATGGAGGAGCTTGTTGAGATGGGGCACATGAAGTATTTAAAGAATATTGATGGTGCCTAGAAGAAAGTGAAAATTATGGAGGAATATTTGAAAGGGATTTGATTCTAAAGGATGCATATAAATATGAGGTTGTGCATTAAAGATGGGGGTTGCTAGGAGTGAGCAAGCATCCTGAGAGAGAGAGTCATTGAAAGTGTTGATTGGAGGAGGTAAACATGTCGAGGACGAAGAATTCCCTCACATTTTTGTTGCTAAGTGTTGAAGAGTCGACGCACGTCTTGACTGTAACGGAACTGAACTTTGATGGTAATTCCTCTTGTAAAAAATTTGTGTTAATTTAATTGAAAGGGACAATGCTTGGAAAATATTTATGTTTGTGTGTTTGTGCTTGTTTCTATTGTGTACAATTATTTGCAGCTGACTCAGGTTGTGTCTACATCAACCTACCACATTTTAGGAATTGTCTACAACCTAGTTTCAATATGGTGATCATGAGAGTTTGTTCTGAATCCCCAAATTGATAATGAATTAATAATAAAGGTTTAAATGCACATGTCAAGTCTATGTAAAGAATTATATATATACAATCAATTATTTAATGTACATATATAAACTTCACATAATACTAAAATATTTTATTTATAGTTAACATTGAAATCTTATTATTTTATTATTAATAATATGTTGAATGTCATGTATCAAATTCAAGTTTATTAGGAAAGTAATTATACATCTTCACACTAGGTTTTACAAAGTGTATGCCGTGAAAAGATATTTATTTTTATTATTAATTATTTTTCATGTCATATATAACTCCCATATTAGGGATAACAAATACTTATACATTTCCTTCATATTAAATTGTTGAAAGTATCTCTTAATGCTTAAAAAAAGAGTGTATAATCATTATTTAATAAAAACAAATTATTTTGAGGATTCCAAAAAATAATATATATTTATTATTTTAATTCATTTTTATTGGATAAACCATTAATTTTAAAATTTTCCTCTCTTGTTTGATAGATCTGGGTATAAGTTTTAATTTTCTATTTTGGAGATGGATTTTTTTAATTACTTTCCATAATTTTTTATTTTATGGATCAATTTTTTATTTTTTATTTATTTTGTGAGCCGACATGATTTTTTTTAATTATTGTAACATTATTACAACATGTACGAGGCCGTAGAGCATCTAGTTCCTCTAGGTGCAATAAATATACAAGTTATTGAATCATGTATATTTTATATTTTTGTAATTAGTTTAGAGATACCTTAAACATATTTAGAGTTTAATAATGATTTTTTTATATTCATATTATTTCCTATATATAAAAGAGAGTATACGCAAAATATTTTCATGATGGTAAAGTTTAGCTATAATTTATATTACAGTTTAGTAAGTTTAATAAACTTTAAAAAGTGAAATGGAAATAAAAAATATTTTTCAATTGAAGTGAATATAAATGATTTTTAATTTAAAAAAAAAAGTCATGATGGATATATATGAAAGAGAAAAAAGAAACAAGTAAAATTTATATATTAATTATAAAAATACAATATTTATAATAAATAATAATAAATATTTATAAAAATTGAAAGGCCTTCAAGCGGAATCAGTTTCGACACTATGTTTGCTAACAGGTCTGCATCGAAATTTTGTGATCTGGGAACTGATGTAATATTGAATGCTAAAAATGAGTTGGTTAAATCCCTTACCATCTTTTGATAATTAGCCAAACACGAAGATAAGCAGTGTATCTTATTTCTGACTTGCTTGACTATAATTTCGGAATCTCCATAGCACTCTATTGCTAGCACACCGAAATCAATAGCCTTATTGAGCCCCTGTACCAGAGCCTCATACTGAGCTACATTATTAGTGCAATAAAGTTCTATCCTGCAAGCAATCATAATTTTCAGTCCCTTGGGATCAATAAGGACACAACCTGCTCCAGCTCCATCCTTGGACTTGGAACCATAAAAAAATAAGGTCCATGAGATAGGGTCTATTCTAAAATTTGTATTTACATTATACACATTATGCACAATTTCACCAGAAAAAGGTATAGAAGTTACATGAGTAATATGTGATTCATTTTGAATGCTTTCTTCTGGTGAGGCATCAGCTGGGAATTCACCAAAAAAGGTATCAAATGTAAAATGCTCTATGCGAGAGGTGAGATAACCAGCAGGTTCGCTTGAGTCATTAAGATCAGTGACTTCCTGTTTCATAAAAGTTTATCTATTGATCTTAATTTTATTCAGTTGACCAATGTAAGGAAACCATAAATGGGACCAGTCGGTGGAAAAGTAACCCTTAAGTTTCTCTGACCTGTCCTTGCTTAAGCACATCCCATAGGCTTCTGGGATGTCAGCTATCATGCTGTCAGATGTCTAGTGGATCCTGGGATCAACTGACAGTGTAAGCAAAACATTTCTCAACTTACCTACCACTCTAACTTTTCATCTGTCAAGTTGCACAATCTGAGTTGGGTAGGGTTCCCATGTTGCATTCAATTTCCTGCAAACAGAGAGGGGCATCACATTTGATGATGCTCCTGAATCTATCATGCAGTTGTGCACATTTCGGTTGAAAATCTCAAACATAAGCAAGAAAGGAGGAGTCCTCTTGCTTGCTGGTTTCTGATCATCAGTTTTAGTAATAGAGTCTAGGTTGTTACTTTGTGACTCTTTAGGATTTTTGACTATCATGTTTTTAGGTAAGGAATCCCTCATAGCAGGGATCTTAAGTAGCTCAAATAGAGAGATGTTTGTTTTGACTTTTTTTAAATCTTCAACTAGATTGTACTCCATTTCAGAAAGGACTGTATCCTTTTGAGGAACAGTCTTGTTTTTGGTGGGGACTGGAGCATAAGATGAAGGTTCTTGAGGTGGCTATGGTCTTGAACTTGAATTATAAGGGTGTTGTGTGTTAAACACCGCCTCAGGTTCTTCTTCTTATTCACACATAGGAAGTTCTGAAAAACAACTCACAGTATCGACCTGTGGATCACCTTCTTCTTCTTCTACAGGTAATTGGGGATCTGGGATGGTCTAATCGTTAAAAGTGTTAGGGGTTACTTGAGATTTTGCTGCCAAGGCTCTAAAAATAGAATAGAGTTTGTCGTTTGTGAGTCCTTCTATCGGATTCGGTGGTGGTGGATTTTGTGGAGGCTGGTAAGGTCTCCTAAATGGCCTTACAAAAAATATGTTTTGGTTCTGATTATCATTAGTGTTCTTCTTCAAATCCACCATCTCATTTGAGATTTTTTGAATAAATTTCTTCATGTCCGCCATATCAAATGGATCCTTGTTCTGAACAGGTGGTTTGGGGACGTTCTCGATTCTTTTCCTAGAAGTAGAAGGCTTCTCTTCTGAAGTTTCAGGGCTGTCTTTTAGACAAAATATGTCCTTCTCAACTTGTATTGCTTCATCATATGCCTCTAGTAGAGTAGCCTTGTGTGCCCTTTTGACACACATTGCAATAGGGGCAGGCAGACCTTTTTCATAATAAGCTACCAACAATTCTTCAGCAGGAAGAAGATTGGTAGGATTTCTGTTTTTGAGATATGAAAACCTTTGGTTAAAGTCTTTTACCCTTTCTTTTCCTTTGATTTTAATAGAGGATAATTCTAAGACAAGATCCTGCGGTGTTTTATCATCCCTGAATTTCTGGGTGAAATGTTTCTCGAATTCATCCTAGGATGTTATAGATTGGGCTAGTAAGGAAAAATACCAGGTGGCTGCCCTACCCTCAAAAGTGTAAGGAAAGAGTCTGCATACTACATCCTCATGTACCACATTTCTAAGTCTAATTGCCTACATGAAAGTTTTTATATGATCCAATGCGAGTGTCTTATCCTCAGGGTTGAATTTAGGCAGCCATTTCTTAGGATTCTTTGGTAATCTATGTTGATCTCCTAATATGAAAACTGCACCTTGGTCAAGCCAAGGTCTGTTTTGACCTTCTCCAGCCAGTGAAGGTTCTTCTTCTTCTTCTTCCGAAGATGACCTGGAAGAATTTTCATCATCTGAGGAAGATGATGAAGATGAAGGAGGGGATGGCGATGGACCACCAGCTCCAAGATTTGGTTGACCTTGTGTTCCTATGAGAGTGGTTTGACGGTTATATTCAGGAGAATCTAGTTGATCAATCAGCTCTTGGTTTTCAGGTTGTTGATCAACTGTATGTTGATCCTCTATATTTAGATTAGTGGTATGTTGAATATGTGGGTCACTGGCCTGTGAAGCAGAAACTTGCTGATCTTCCTGACCACTAGTCCACAGAATAGATTCTAAATTAAACGATTCCAGACCGCGTCTTCTTTGATCGGCAAGTCATTGTTTTGCTCTTAAGACCCGATCAACAGATGTTTTCAATATCTACTCTAACGAGATGGGTCCCCTTGTAGGTGATGTGAAAATGATATCCCCTCTGTTCTCCTGTTGTATCACAGGTGTGACAGGTATAACTGTACGTTGGGTAGACGTGACAGGGAGAACTATAGGTTGTGAATTAGTTGGTTGTTCAGATGTTGAATCCCTGGACTGGCTTCGGGTTTGAACCATTGAAGCACTTGCTGGAGGAGGTTTCTGAGCGGTTTGCTTAGGCATGTTATACTAATGGCCCTCCTTCCAGCATCATTTCTTGATGCCTCGAATGTGCAGGTTACTGCAAGGTGCTGGAAAGGGTTCCACGGCACACAACAGGGGATGAAAACCCAGCCAAAGGCTTCGAAAGACCCTACGCAAGGGAAATTCTATCCTCGAACTATTTTGTATGGTAATCACCCATGGATATTCGGCCTTCACTGCCACTCTATGAGTAAGTGGTTTGATCTATCAGATCAGTTTCCCAATTAAGGAAAACAAATATATGGAAACCAATAAACAATTCTAACTTAACCTATTTATAAATAAGGATCTAATCTTAAGTCAGACCTATTCTAAGATGAAAAGCTTGTTGTTTATGTAGATCAACCCTGAGGTGTAAAGAACAAATAGTTTATCACCCTTAACAGAAATGCCTTCAGATGAGATATTTGCTAACTTAAATTATGATTACTTAATGAAAATCAAATAGTAATAATTCAAGCTTAAGTACCATCAAGATATAACCTATTATCTCTTTGTTGATTGAAAAATCAACAATGGTTGAATGTATTTCCGATCAATTGCAGAAATCGATAAAGAAAGTATTTAATTAAAGAAATTCAATCAAATATTTTAACACATACATCAGTTATACAGAAAAATCAATACAACAGATTTATGCATTCATTAGATATCTAACAAGAGATCATTGTTATATAGCGGATGATAATCTAGAATATAAAATCAGAAATTCTCAAAGAAATTTGAGTAACAACTAGAAGATGGATCCAAAGATAACATTACTATATTAAGATGTCTTGTACCAAAATTACAATGACTCTGGCCACAAAGTATCCCCAGTCTTATCTTCTGTGGAATTACAATTCCAAAAATTCCAACCCCTTTCTAAGAGAGGTATTCCTCCTTTAATACTAAATTACAACAGAGTACAATGAGAGAATCCTAAGAAATAGAGACTACAAAATCGGATTATCATACAGAACATTTTCTCCTTAAAGAATGCAAAGGATGAACTGAAAGCTTCGTGTTTGTTGCCAATTTAAAGCCAACTGATAGGATGGTAATGATTGAACAGAGCCAGTCATAATGGTTAAATTATTATGATTAGGACACTACAACCATCCCAACTGTAATGAAATGAACCCTAACATGAGTTAACCCGATCTGGATCCACGTGAAAGTATAAATCCAATCGAGACTCGCATGACTTAAAAATCATATGAAAGCGCATCATTACGAATCTGTTCACATCAACAATCATGACCTCAGATTTGAGATAAAAATGAGAGTTACGGTGAAAGAGATGACTAGGAAATGGCTAAGACAGGAGTTTCTGTACACAAACTAGTGGCCTGATTTCACCTGTGAAACCAGATCCAGATCGTTGATTTAGCAGAAAGACTAGAGATACATTGCAGAGACTGAAAAGTTATAATCTACAAAGCCTTGAAGAGCCGAATCAAATAAAAAAAAAGGCCATTACTAAATCCCAAAATAACCAAATTACTGAACACAGAATGTAGCAATGGAAAGAACTCAACCTAAAATAACTGAAAAACCGACAAAAACGACACTTAGTAACCAAATTCACAGTAGAATCAGCACAGCGGGGTAATTCCGGCGAGTTAAAAAATGATGACGAAAAATTAAAAAAAATCCTATATTTATCAATTTACCCATGTTAAATCACGACCGTAGGATTGAGAGTAACGGGCGGCTGAGATTAACGGATGCAAAATGCGGGATCAGGTTCAAAAACACAATTAAAGGTTTTATTTACCATTCCTGAAAGCCGAAAACCGACACTGGTTTGATCTTTAGTAGGTAGAAGGAAGAGCACTTGCTACACCTACGAAAAGTCCTATAGAGGTTAAGCCAAGAGAAGTTGTTGGTAAACGTACAAAAGTCTTCCTTCATGTAGAAGGAGTTAGTGTATCTAGCATTCATAATTTCCATACAACGGTTGAAGCTGGATCTGGAGAAGGTGAAGGAAATAGTGGAGTGGCCTTAACCTATGAGTGCAACAAAAGTGAGAATTTTTCATGGACTTGCTAGTTTTTACCAAAAGTTAATTAGATATTTTAGTCGGATATGTGCACCGTTGATGACATGCATGAACAAGGGAAAGTTGAATTAGATTGACGCTGTCCGAAAAGATTTTGATATGTTGAATCCAAAGGATACATAGAGCCCAGTATTAGCTCTCCCAAACTTCGACAAAGTAACTGAATTTTTCCACGGTCTTCTTGATTTTCACTGCATAATAGATTTGAATCATATTAAAGTAATTGAAGTCGATGGCGATGTGAGTGCATTAGAAATTGGAGCTATGTTGATCCAAGAAGGATGACCAATTGCATTCTTCAATGAGAAACTAGATGATGCAAAGAAGAAATAATTGATATATAACCAAGAGTTTTATAACTCCCATATTAGGGATAACAAATATTCATACATCTCCTTCATACTAAATTGTTGAAAGTTTCTCTTAATGCTTAAAAAAATGTGTATAATCATTAAAATAAAAACAAATTATTTTGAGGATTCCAAAAGATAACATATATTTATTAGTCCAATTTATTAGTTTTAAAATTTTATTTTGAAATGAAAAAATGATTCCAAGTGTTTGGTACAAACATACCAATAACTAAGAATGTTGATATGTAACCCTAAACGAAAGGTTTGTCAACCAAATAGATAATCATAAATATGCATCTCATAAACAAATCTTCGAGAGGAGGTTTCATGAAACAAATGTTAAGAAGAAGTTACATTAAATAGCAGATATAATGACATTAAACATTCCTTTAGTTTTTTGAAATAATTCCTTATTTATGAATTTAGCATAGTAGTACTTCCACGTAGGTGGGTGAATGAAATTGTGTTATTGTGGATGATGTATATAAAAATTGGTTTGACAAAGGTTGTATTATTGATGTTATGATGTATATAAAACTTAAGTGATATTAGACAAGTTTGTGTTATTAAGGTTATGATATTATTACATTTTTTTATCTTAACTTAACAAATTTGATTCCTCTCTTGTTTGATAGATTTGTATAAATTTTAATTTTCTATTTTGGAGATGGATTTTTTTTAATTACTTTTCATAATTTTTTATTTTATGGATTGATTTTTTTTTAGTTTTTTATTTTGTGAGGTGACGTGATTTTTTTTTTTAATTATGGTAACGTTATTACAACATCACGAGGCTGTAGAGCATCTAGCTCCTCTGGGTGCAATAAATATACAAGTTATGGAATGATGTGTATTTTATATTTTTGTAATTAGTTTAAAAATACCTTAAACATATTTAGAGTTTAAAAATGATTTTTTTATATTCATATTATTTTCTATATATAAAAGAGAGTATATGCAAAATATTATCATGATGGCAAAGTTTAGCTATAATTTATATTACAGTTTAGTAAGCTTAATAAACTTTAAAAAGTGAAATGGAAATAAAAAAAAAATTAATTGAAGTGAATATAAATGATTTTTAATTTTAGAAAAACATCATGATGGATATATATGAAAGAGAAAAAAAAAACAAGTAAAATTTATATATTAATTAAAAAAATACAATATTTATGATAAATAATAATAATGATGGTAGTTAACATCCCCTTAAGTAAATTTTTGTTTATTAAAATTTATTATCAAATTTCCAACCATAAAATGTTTGACGATATTTTGTAAAAAAATTCAAATTTTTAAGGGTTTTATATATATTTTTTTACTATTTTGACATTTTCAGAGTAAATTTTTTTAATCCTATGGAATTTCTGTTAATCATGTATGGAAAAAAAATGAAAAATAGCCAATTAAAATTTTATGTGTGCGTAAGAGCCACAATTTAACCGGGGTGGCAGGTGCGGGTGGGATTCTTTTCGATCCCGGCGGAAATAAAATCGCAGACTTTGCTTGGGGATTAGGCAGGAAAACTAATAATGAGGCAGAATGGTTAGCTCTCATCCTCTCATTAGAAATGGCCTCCAACTACAGCATAGCCAATCTCAAAATCTATGGAGACTCCAGGCACGTCATCCAAATCATGCGAAGAGGATATGCCTCGCCAGGCTCAAAAGCAGATAGATACATGCAAAGAATTAAGACCAATACATTATTTTCAAAGGCCTCCTTCTTTCATATCCTCCGAGAGAACAACAGGGTGGCGGATTTAGCGGAAAATCAAGGAATCATGCTCACAGTCGGGCAAACTAAGGATCATAAAGGAGTCTTGGGATTTCATTTTATCCCCTAACATACCAATGTCTTGGCCCCTTGAATTTTTGACGTGGATTTTGGTTAGGGTCTTGGCCTTAAGGGACCACCCACTCCATTTGCAAAACTATGGCCTTCCCCTCTTTTTAAACTTATGTTCGAACTCGTCCTCCGCGTACTCACCCACACGCTCCTCCATCTTCCTCCCCGTCCGACCCACCACCTGTCTCCTCGTTCTCTCCCCCGGTGTTAGCTCCCACGGGGCTTCCTTAACTACTCCAACCGCCCTCCCTATTCCTCCCTTCGCGATGGCTCTTCCTCCCCATCTCCCCGAAACTCTGAGCCGTCTATCCCTCGGGGAGCTTGTTTCTTCTGCTCCTCGTCTCTCGCAGGAGGAAAAATGGGATACAATGCCGTCAGTTAGGGCAGCCATAGCCGCTTTAAGCAGAACCTTGATTGACATTAAGTTTGCAGTCCGGAGAACATATGACGCGGTCTGCTCCAGCGTGAACCAGAATGCTGATATGGCGTCGGTCATAACGCACGTTTGCACTCAGTTATCCTGCCAGGATTCCAGAATTGATGATCTGGAACGAAATATTCTAGAATTAATGGGAAAAGTTGACACAATGCAGGAAGACATGGCCGTTTTCTTCAGAGCGACGCAGGGAAGCTGGGTACACGAAAATCCAACGGTGAATGAGGAAATAAACCAGGTGATGGTGGACGCTTCGTCTGTCAACCTAAGGAAGAAAGGCTAGCCCAGCCCAGGTTTCAAAAAAAATTTGCTTTTGGTTAATGTATTTTTGTATACTCCTCTGTAGTCAGTTTGTTAAGGTTTATGCCAGCTCTATGCTGGACAATTTCAGGAAGACCAAGCTCAGAGATTATAATGTAATGCAGATAGTTATAGTAGTGTTAGTTGGTCCTGACATCTCAGCACTGTTAAAAACTCTGTTTGCAAGTCTATAATGAATAGCTGTGCACAGCTTTATAAATATAATCCTTTCTCTGTTACTGTTAAAAAAAAAAAAAAAACCACAATTTAAAAGGAAGTGCTTTTCGTTTTCAACACTCATCGTCTCACAAAGATGATACATCGTACTCAAAGCATTTTGAGCAGTAATATACCTAAAAAATCACAGAACAATGTGCCTCCAAGAAGAAGAATGACATACGGCATCAAACTACCGATATTCAAAGGAACAGGTCTAGAAGACCTTGAGTAACATTCGTTTCTCTGTGAAGCCATGTGGAATGTTAAACAAGTACATGATGATGCTATAATACAAGCACATTCAGTTACAGTATTCAGGGATAGAGCCTTAACGTGGTTTATGAAGTATTATGTTGGACAAAATAGGACTCTAGTGGATATCAAGACTGCGGTCATAAGAGAATTTGAAAAACCTAAATTAGAATCGCAGTGTATCATAGAACTTAAAGAAAGCAAGCAGAAACTGACTTGGTGAGTGTGGGAATTTGATCAGAAGTTCAAAGCACTATTAGACCAAGTGATCTTTGACATAGCACCACAACAACACCAAGAGTGGTTCATAGCCTCGTTGTTTCTGTTAAGTTTAAACCAAATATACTAGCAAGATCACTGAAAGAAACATAATCACAAGATAGACACATAAATTACCCTAGTAAACCCTCATGGGGTAGAAAACCCAGCAAAGCTTTCCTCAATAAGATGATCAACCAAAATACAAGATGTGCTCCAAGACTTGTCCTTCTTCTCTACCTTACATGCAGATCTCCCAGACACAAGTGCGCCACTTTCTGAGTTGTGGAGGTGTGTCAAATGAGGAGGTCTCCTCCTCTATTTATATTAGTTCCTGACTGACCAAAATCCCTAATGGGGCCGACCTCTCCTGGAGAAGTCTAATAACCCCTAAAATATAAACACAGGGCCGACCCCCACATGGTGGGTCTAATAACCCTAGTTACCACAAACCATCGGAGGAATAAACATCTCCGGATACATAATAGAGTCACCTCAGTAGGACAAAACATCTCCGGAATAATAATGTACAAATATAATATTCTTAGAAGTTACAATATTCAACACTCCCCCTTAACGAGAAGGATATTATAACAACATCTGCAGGAGCAAGGAGTCATCGACTATATCACACATGATACATCTGTATATCACCGGAAGATTTCTTTAATACATCATCTTCAGTAACTTGACCAATTACTGGAACATCAACATCATCGTTGTCATACGATCATCAGCATGTAATGTCCCTTGTTAGGAATTTTATTAAAATTGCAATTTTCCACTTTTTTCCTTGGTTCGACCTTTGACTAGTTTCGATCTCTAGGTCCCAAATTTGCCCCAAATGATCCCAAATCTTCTGAGAAGGTATATGAATGATATTAGAACATAAATATGTGTTTCAGGAATGCCTTTGTACCTTTAAAACACTTCTACAAATACTCTTTCAATTCTGGTCAATGTAGGTAACTTTACTAGTGATTTCCCTTTGACTAGTATTGGTCTCTAGGTCTCAAATTGACTCCAAATGCCTTCAAATATTCAAGGAAGGTGTATGAATGATATTAGGGATTGAATATGATGTTCAGGGATAACATATGGCCACCAAAATACCTCTGCAAACTCTCTTAAGATTCTGGACCAAGTATGCAATTTTACTAGTAATTTGGGGTTCAAATCCCCCTAAGGTAAGTACTGAAAATGGCTTCCCAAATGCCTCCAAACCCACTCAAATTTATGAACAGAGGTATGTAATGTGTTAATTATGTTATTAAGGTCTCATATGCACCATTAATGGTTTATTACAATTGTTCTCACCCTCTCCCATTCACCTGCAAAAATCACCAATTCGACCCTTGGGGAAATGGCACTATTTCTTCTCCCAATGCAATTAAACCGAGTAAAAATACTTCAAATGCTCAAGTACAGTACATGAAACTTGTAAAATACATCCATGGCAGTCCATTAATCACAAATGCATCATAGAATCATCCATTCATTCGAAATCATCATCAATACATTGGTTCACAACAAGGTAGTGGGGAAATGGCATTGTTCTTCCATTAAAAATGAGATTTATACATTTCTACTTGGAATTTCGACCTGAAACTTTCTGGAGATGAAGAACAGAGTATTTAATTCATATTACAAAAGAAATGGGGCATTAGAAGCTCCCCCAAATAGTACAATAGCTCACCAAAAACGCCCTTCCTCAAGGATCACGAATATGCCATCAAAACTGGAAATGGTTGAAGGAGCGAGCTGCAATAGAAGAAACCATGAGCTGCCCTGTAGCTTACACCTGCAAATAAAGACTCCATTAAATCTCCAAATGAAAGGTCTGAATGGCCTTTCCAATTGCCAACTTGGATGGGAATCTTTCACCCTCGAAATTGGCTAAGGCAAGAAACTAGTCATCCACTAGCTCTCCCTCTTCACAAATGCAATTGCAAATTCTACAAATGATCAAAAGCCGGTTTCAATATTTGTTATTGAAATTTATAAACTTCTAATGTCCTCCATGGGTCGAATTCCTTCCAAGAGACTCATGCCAACTCAAGTTGGGAAGAGATTCCAAAGAACGCCACTTGTACAACAATTCCTAGTCTCCCACTTCCACCAAATCACATGTGGAAGCATCTTAGCTGCCCTAACACCCTTGAGTGCCCTCTTGGAGTCTATTTTTAGCCCTGACATGTCATATATGTCATATGTCAGCCTTCAGGTCTGATTTGTGTCATAGGTGTCATAGCATCTTCATCATTGTTGTCATAGAGCTAGGGAATCTAGCCCAAGTGTCTCACTAGCTCCAAATTGCCTCTTCCTCTTCCATGGGAGTTACTCTTCCTCTATATTTCGACCTTGGATGATTCATGCAATGAATAATACCTTTTGGACTCCCCCAAGTATGTTACCATTCACCTTGAATTCGAATTGGTGAGAGAATGATGCCAAATGTAGTGGGGAAATCTAGCCATATGTGGGTCCCACTTCCTCCATGTGTCTTCGTCATGAAATGCCACTTTGATTTTCACTTGTATATATTTATTTAGCTCCTTTATTAAATATTTATTCCATTCTAATGTTCAAACATCATTTATTATCCCCATTATTCCAAATCCCAAAGCTTCCACCCCAAACCTAGGAAACTAGTAATTTTCCTCCTTGGCAATTATTTGACCTTTAGCATCAATTTGACAAACTCCAATGAATAGGGCTAATGTGATTAGGCCATTGTGACCCAATGCCAAATTTGGGACATGACACAGCATCGTCATCACACGATCATCGGCATCGTCATCACATGATCTTCGGCATCGTCATCATACGATCATTAGCATCGCCATCACATGATCATCAGCATCGTCATCACACGATCATCAACATCGTCATCAAACGATCTTCAGCATCGTCATCATCATCGTCATCACACGATCATCCGCATTTTCATCACACGATCTTCAGCATTGTCATCACACGATCATCAGCATCGTCATTACACGATCATCAGCATTGTCATCAATACAAGTATGCACATCATTAATACAAGTATCCATACCAATGCAAGTATCCATACCAATACAAGTATACCCATCATCAGTACAAGTATCCATACCAATACAAGTATACACATCATCAATACAAGTATCTATACCAATAAAAGTATACACATCATCAATACAAGTATCCATACCAATACAAGTATCCCCATCATCAGTACAAGTATCGATACCAATACAAGTATACACATCATCAATACAAGTATCCATACCAATACAAGTATACACATCATCAATATAAGTATCCATACCAATACAAGTATAGACATCATCAATACAAGTATGCATACCAATACAAGTATCCACATCATCATTTAAGTGTTAGGAACCTATGTAAACCCTTCTCTTTACTATGTTAGTATATTGTTATTGGACGCATATGCTTTGTAAGTCGTCCCGTAGTATTTGTTGATCCGTAGTTTATATTAGCCCATAGTATTGACCCATAGTATTGGACGCATATGCTTTGTAAGTCGTCCCGTAGTATTATATGTCCCATGGTTTTGACTCATGGTATGGGGCATAGACTTAGTATATAAGTGTGTGTTGAGGTCATTGAAGGCACCGTGAAGTTAATTGTATTGAGCTTGCTCAAAGGAGGTTGCCCCCTCGAAGTGGCCCGTGATCAATATAAAAGTGATTCTGTTCTATTATTTCTGCTATTTTGCATATTCTTAGTAAGTAATTGTTGCAGGTGCATCTCATCTGGTATCAGAGCACTTTCCTTGGCACAAGTGAGAAATTTTCTTTTTCTTTTTCTTTTTTTGGGCGGCGACTTTCAGATCAATTTCTGAAAATTTCTGCAAAAAATCAGAAGAAACCAATTGCATATCTGAATTCCTCTTTCAAAAATACGCAGTTTCAAAAAAAAAATCATCTCATTTGGAGTTCTAAAAGTGGAGATATCGCAGATTTAAAATCAGCAATTTTTCAGAATTTCGGTGACGACCGCGGAAATTGCGGCGAGAAAATCTTTTGACCGAGTGCCCAGATTTCTATTTCGCCATTGTGGGTAGAAGTAGAGTGGTTGTTCCAGTTCCGGAAACATGCTATAATAGCGATTCTGAGCAATATAGATCCGGTTTTTGAACATTGGGTGGAATTTCTGCCCAACTTTTTTCTGTTGCAGGTTCGGATTTGGGAATCATCCCTATCCGCTTAACTGTGGGAAGTACTTGGGCATAAGCCCTAAAACTCATTGTGAGGAGTACCACAAGAACCCCGAAGTAGCTGGCCCATTGAGAGGACCTGCCAGCGAAAAGGGCAACGACCCCTACCTGATTGACTAGTTCCCACCCGTCAGGTAAACCAAGAGCTGTCGTTTGTGGCAAAGCGGTTATCAGTTTTACCTGAGCCGTGGAGTGAGGGGTACTGCCCCAATACGCAAGCCGTCAGACAGCATTGGTGGCCGAGTGAAACCCCTGCACTGTTAGGAAGTCGCACATACCTGGGGTCCATATCTATTTTCAGCTGAACTATTGTTGATCACTGCTGCGCCGTTTCAGATCCATTTGCAAGCCATTCCAGATTCAGCCGTTTTCAATCCATTCGGTGTTGTTCCAGATTCCTTTCGAGCTGTAGCCGCTCCAGATTCCTTTCGAGCCGTAGCCGCTCCTGTCTGATAAAAAAAAAAAAAAAAAAAAAAAAAAAAAAACTCCAAGATCAGGAGCAAACACCATGGAGGAAGCATTTGCAGCCATCCAAACCAAACTCCAAGATCTGGATGAAAAATTTCTCAGCCTCCATCTTCAGCATTCAGCCGTGAACAATAACCGACAGCCATAATCTCCCGTGCAGGAGCAAACACCATGGAGGAAGCATTTGCAGCCATCCAAACCAAACTCCAAGATCTGGATGAAAAATTTCTCAGCCTCCATCTTCAGCATTCAGCCATGAACAATAACCGACAGCCAGAATCTTTTGCAGCCACCGGGTTCTCTTCTTCCAACAATTTTCGTGGGCCGAAGCTTGATTTTCCTCGCTTCAATGGTACTGATCCGACTGGCTGGATATACCGAGCAGAACAATATTTCAGTCTGCATAATACTTTTGATGTCCAGAAAGTTCCACTTGCATTCTTTCATTTGGAACAGGAAGCCCTTCAATGGTACCGTTGGTACATCAAAGCTCATCCCGAGCCAAACTGGACAGATTTTTGCCAACTCATTTTGCCACGATTTGGCCCTAGTGCTTTTGATGATTTCACAGGAGCACTCACTAAACTTCACCAAATTGGCACAGTGAGAGAGTATCAGACAGAATTTGAGAAATTGGCCAATCACACAGAAGGATTGTCTGATGAATTCTACAGGAGTTGTTTTATAAGTGGTCTCAAGGATGAAATTCGCTCAGAGGTCAAAATGTTTTGTCCCAACACAATGATGGAAGTCCTAGGGTTGGTTAAGCTGGCTGAGGACAAGATTGCAGCTCAACAACGCTCCAAACCCACCCTTGTTCCCTTCAGAAATATGGGTTCCCAACGACCTCCCATCACGCCTTCTCCTCAACCAACTCCTATTAAGCATTTGTCTGAAATAGAAATGCAGGCCCGCCGAGAAAAAGGGCTTTGCTATAATGGTGATGAGAAATTCACTCGGGGACATAGATGTGTTCAACAAAAGCTCTATCTCTTGGATGTGGATTCTCCACCTGCCTTAGAACTTGGTGAAGCAGCTACAGATACACTGGATGATCAGATCGACATTCAACACCCGCCTGTTGACACCCCATTTTAGGACGACCCACCTGAGATCTCTCTCCATGCTGTAACCGGCGTCACCACCCCACAAACAATGCGGGTCATGGGATACTTCAAGAAGCTCCCTCTTACCATACTCATTGATTATGGTAGCACTCATAACTTCATTGACCCTCGGATTGCCAAACAGGCTGATTGTTTTGTCCATCCTTGCTCCAGCTTTGAAGTCATGGTTGCCAATGGGGGCACCTTACCTTGCAAGGGGAAGTGTCACAATGTGCATATCTCTATGGAAGATTATAACCTACGCTCTGACATGTTTGCCTTGCCCTTAGGAGGATGTGATGTGGTTTTGGGCGTTCAATGGTTACGCACACTTGGCCCCATCTTATGGGATTTTGCTGAACTTTGGATGCAGTTTAAAGTCAATGGGGCACAACACAAATTTATGGGCTTACAACCAGGGTCTCTCTGCATCATCAGTTCACATCACCTGGAAAAAATCCTTAAGAAGAATTCACATGGTGTCATCGCTCAGCTCAATTCCATTCAGATGCACCCATCAACAGTCTCCACTACTTCCTTGGATAGATATGCAGGTATCTTTGCTGAACCAATGCGCTTGCTACCTTCACGAGACCTTTCCGGTAAGAATTTAGCCACATCTACCTCTTAGCAGGAAATTATGGCTATTTTGCATGCAATACAGAAGTGGCAGCCATACCTATTAGGGAATTATTTCTGCATCAAGACTGATCTCCCGAGTCTGGAAAATTTTCTGGAACAATGGGTCTCCTCCCCAACACACCTGAAATGGGTTATCCACCTCATGGGTTATCCCTATGTGATCACTTACAAGAAGGGTAAGGACAATATGGTGGAAGATGCTCCTTCTTGCACAATTGATGACCCAGTTTCTCTTACAACTCTTTCTCCACTTGTTCCAAATTGGGTGCAATATGTTCAACAGGGCTCTCTCTTCTATGAACTCCATGCTTCTTCATCAACAGGGCACTCTGGGTTCTGCAACAGGTATGACCAAGAACAATGTAACTTCTTTTGGCAGGGACTAAAAATGACAATTCAACAGATGGTGGCTGACAATGATACTTTCCAAGTCAACAAGGGTGAAACGACACTCCTTTTGGGATTGCTCAAACCCTTGCCCATCCCTAAACAGCTTTGGCCAACTATTTCTATGGATTTCCTAGCAGCGCTCTGGTGGTACAATACCACATCTCACAGAACACCATATGAAGCGGTCTATGGAAAAACACCGCCAGTTCTTCTTCCATACACCCTTAGCAGCTCCCCAGTTCAGGCAATTGACTCGGTTCTTCGAAACCGCAATCAGATTCTTCTCATTCTACAGGACAATCTTCACATGGCCAGAATTCGCCTGAATCAACAAGCCGATCAGCACCGTTCTGAGCGCATTTTCCACGTAGCTGACAGGGTTCTTCTTCATCTACAACCTTCCAAGCAATCCTCCTTGACACTCCAAAGGCGTCAATGGCCTGAAATGCAACCCGAGGATGCTACTGGGGAACCACTCCTTCAGCTTCTACAGCAATTTCTCCAACCAAAGCTTTGAGGACAAAGTTTTTTCTAAGGGAGAGGGGATGTTAGGAACCTATGTAAACCCTTCTCTTTACTATGTTAGTATATTGTTATTGGACGCATATGCTTTGTAAGTCGTCCCGTAGTATTTGTTGATCCGTAGTTTATATTAGCCCATAGTATTGACCCATAGTATTGGATGCATATGCTTTGTAAGTCGTCCCGTAGTATTATATGTCCCATGGTTTTGACTCATGGTATGGGGCATAGACTTAGTATATAAGTGTGTGTTGAGGTCATTGAAGGCACCGTGAAGTTAATTGTATTGAGCTTGCTCAAAGGAGGTTGCCCCCTCGAAGTGGCCCGTGATCAATATAAAAGTGATTCTGTTCTATTATTTCTGCTATTTTGCATATTCTTAGTAATTAATTGTTGCAGGTGCATCTCATTAAGACACCATAACATGTCTACGGACGATACAGTCCACTCGTCAACTTAGACAAAATCTAAGGACCACTTTCTCGGAGACATATGTCTATGGATCAATTCAGGGACCGAAGTCTGGGGATGATACAATCCCCATCACGTAGTTTTTGAACTAGTGTTTTTGGGATGTTGCAATCCCCATCACGTACATTTTGAACCAGTGGTTCCGGGATGATGCAATCCCCATCACATAAATTTTGAACCAGTGGTTTCGGGATGATGCAATCCCCATCACATACATTTTGAACCAGTGGTTCCGGGATGATGCAATCCCCATCACGTACATTTTGAACCAGTGGTTCCGAGATGATGCAATCCCCATCACGTTCATTTTGAACCAGTGGTTCCGGGATGATGCAATCCCCATCACGTACATTTTGAACCAGTGGTTCCGGGATGATGCAATCCCCATCACGTACATTTTGAACCAGTGGTTCCAGGATGATGCAATCCCCATCACGTACGTTTTGAACCAGTGGTTCCGGGATGATGCAATCCCCATCAGTCCGCTAAGGACTTCATTCTTGGAGACCATACATCTACGGATCAATTCAAGGCATCGAAGTCCGGGGATGATACAATCCCCACCTGTCCACTAAGGACTTCATTCTCGGAGACCATATGTCTATGGATCAAATCAAGGGACCGAAGTCCGGGGATGATACAATCCCCACCTGTATCCTTATCAATACAGATATCATCAAAACATGTATTCTCATCAATACATCAATAAGACATGTATCCTCACCGATACATCAATAAAACATGTATCCTCATCAATACATCAATAACACATGTATCCTCATCAATACATCAATAAGACATGTATCCTCACCGATACATCAATAAAACATGTATCCTCATCAATACATCAATAAAACATGTATCCCCATCAATACATCAATAAGACATGTATCCTCACCGATACATCAATAAAGCATGTAAAGTAAAAGTAAGTAAGAGAAAATAAGTATTCTAAGTATAAGAGTCCTAAGTCTAAGTGATCTAAATATCTAAAACAGGTATCCACATCATCGACCTTGCTATCGATGAGGCAATCTCATCATCAGTGACTACACTACTCCCCCTTTCGAGGAGGGTCCTTTTGAACCACACCAAGTTTGTCTTGGAAGTATTCAAATTTCACTCGAGACAAAGGTTTGGTCAAAATATCAGCAATTTGATCCTCAGTGCTCACATACTCGAGCTTAATATCTCCTCTCTGCACCATATCTCGTATATAAACGTATCGGATCTCTATGTGTTTTGACTTATCGTGAAATACATGATTTTCTGTCATCTTGATACAACTTTGATTGTCACACATAATCACAGTGGGATCCAATTCTAAGTCAAATAATCCAGATAGTAGTTTCCAAAGCCATACTGCTTCACAGCTAGCAAAGCAGGCAGCTATATATTCTCCTTCAGCAGTACTGAGAGTCACACTGGATTGTTTCTTACTGAACCAAGAGATCATGGCAGATCCAAGTCCATAACATCCATCTGATGTACTCTTCCTGTCTGAAACACTTCCTGCCCAATCGGAATCTGAGTAACCATGTAATCTAATTTCATGATTTCCAAGGTAGTAAATACCAAAATCTAATATACCTTTTAGAAACCTCATTACATGATTTGCAGCTATTAGGTGAACCTTCCTTGGTTCTACTAGATATTGACTCAGGGTATTTACAGCAAAGCATATATCTGGTCTGGTATTTGTTAAATACATCAATGACCCAATGATTTGTCTATATAGAGTTACATCCACTAATTCTGATGAGTCATCAACTAATAATTTCAAGTTGGAGTCCATGGGAGTAGCCATGGCCTTACACTCCAACATATCAAATCTTTTCAAAATCCCCACAGCATACTTACCTTGATTTAAAAAGATTCATTTTGGTTCTTGCCATACTTCTAGACCTAAGATGTAGTGCATTAATGCTAGATCCTTCATTTCAAATTCTGAAGAAATCTTCTTCTTACATTAGATAATTTTGTTCTCATTTCCTGTTAGAAATAGATCATCTACATACAATAGTAATATAACAGGTTCATCATCCATAACTTTGAGATAAATATTTGGATCAGCTTTACTCTTGGTAAATCCCATGCTTGTTAAGAAACTGTCAATCCTTCCGTACCAAGCTCTGGGAGCTTGCTTCAATACATACAAAGCCTTTTTCAGCTTGCATACATGAGTTCTTCTATCTTTAACCTCAAATCCTTGTGGTTGTTCTATGTACACTTCTTATTCAATGACACCATTCAAGAAGGTTGTTTTAACATCCATCTGGTGTAATTTCCACTTCATCATAGATGCAAGTGCCATGATAGTTCTAATTGATGTGTACCTAGCAACTGGTGCAAATATTTCTTCATAGTCTATTCCCTCCTTTTGAGAGAAACCTTTGGCTACAAATCTTGCCTTATATTTTTCAATGCTACCATCTCCAACATGTTTTATCTTGAATATCCATTTGGAAGAAACCACACTTTTAGTTTTTGGTTTGGGAACTATATCCCAAACATCATTTTTCATTATTGACTGGTACTCTTCTGTCATAGCTTCTCCCCATTCTTTTTCCTAAGCTGCCTCCTCATAGCTGGTGGGTTGATGATCCACAAGTTCACACATTAAGGCCACATAGTTGGATACTAACTTGGGTTTCTTCCTTTCTCTAATGGAACCTTCAGGAGCTCCATATTTTTCTGCTTCTTGAATAATGTCTCTAGCCCATGCTGGTCTTCTTTTTCTAGATAGATTTGTAATGGGGAGTTCTTGAGGTTCTATCATGTCATGGTCATCTGGTGTATCATCTTCAAGGATGGGTACAACTTTTGTAACTGTAGGAGGTGAATCGTCTTCATAGATTTCTTCAAGTTGGCACTTCCTAGATTTCTTGATAGCTGCTTCTTCATCAAATGTTACATCTCTACTTAGCTCCATATGATGAAAACCAGGTATGTAAATTCTAAAAGATTTGGATGTTTCACAATATCCAACAAATATTCCTTTCTTACCATAGGGATCCAACTTGGTTCTCTTTAGGGAAAACAGAATCGTAGTTGATTCTATTAAAGACCACTTGATTTCCCAAGTGGACTTCAAGAAGACTCCAAAGGAAATGTATGATGCCCTAGGAAGAATGTATGAAGGAAAGAACATCAATAGGAAGATAAACCTAAGAACCCAGTTGAAGAGTACCAAGTTGCACAAAGGAGAATCCATTCAAGACTACTTCTCAAGGATCTCCCAAATCGAGGAGCAACTAGATGCCATTGGTGATACTCTTGATGAAGACGAACTTGTAATGACTGCTCTAAATGGTCTCACTAGACCTTACGAGTCATTTATACAAACTATGTGTGCCAGAAAAGAAAGTATGATGGTTGATGTAGTTTGGGAGGATTGTGTACAAGAAGAGGCTACGGTTGCAAACAAAGAATCCTTTCTCAAAGAATATGACCAAGCCTTGGCCACCTACACCAAGAGAAGAAGGAATCAATCCTACTCCAAAAGGGATAGTCACAAGGAGTATCATTCTCCACATAGATTTCAAAAGAAAAGAGGAACTAATCAAAGAAGAGATTACTCCTCATTCCAATTTTTTCTTGTCACAAAATAGGACACCTTGCTAGAGATTGTCCTCTAAAGAAGAAAAAGGGTTCTCATTAAAAAAGACATCAAGCACATCTTGCAGAAGATGATAGTGAAGAAGAAGTAGAAGAGGAAAAAAGGCCTCACAAGAAAAGACCTAGAAGTGAAGAAGAAGAAGAAGAAAGGACCTTCTTCAAGAGAAGATCTAGGAGAAATGAAGAAGAAGATGCAGAAGAAGAACCTGCCCTTGTACATGAAGCCATTATCCCAAATGAGCTATGGCATAGGAGACTTGCTCACATTAACTACAAGGCAGTACCTTATGTAAGAAAGGTAGTTATAGGTTTGCCAGACTTAAAGATTGATCATGATGGCACATGCAAAGGATGTGCAAAAGGGAAGAGTATCAAGAACCCATTTCCTAGGAGTGAAACAAAGACTAAAAGTACCTTGGAGTTAATACACTCTGATGTATGTGGACCGATGCCCTCCACATCTTTGAGTGGATATGAATACTATGCCACATTTATTGATGACTATTCAAGGAAGACTTGGATATAGTTTCTAAAAGGAAAGAATGAAGTCTTTGGAAAGTTTAAGGAGTTCAAAGCCCTAATAGAGAATCACTCAGAAAAGAAAATCAAGATTCTCAGAACAGATAATGGTGGATAGTATACTTCAAAGGACTTTGAATAATTTTGTAAAGAAGCTGGAATCAAGAGGGAACTAACCACTCCCTATAATCCCCAACAAAATAGGGTTGCTGAAAGAAAGAATAGGGCCATCATGGAAGTTGTAAAGACTATTATACATGACCAAGATCTACCCATGTATCTATGGGCTGAAGCAGCTAGGACAACAGTCTATGTAGAAAATAGACTTTTCCATAGTGCTCTTCAATTCAAGACTCCACAAGAAGTGTTCACAGGAAAGAAGCCTAAGGTAAGTCATCTCAAAATATTTGGATGTCCAATGTACATTCACATTCCAAAAGAAAAGAGAACCAAGTTGGATCCTTCTAGTAAGAAGGGAATATTTGTCGGATATTGTGAATCATCCAAAGCTTTCAGAATTTACATACCAAGTTTTCATCATATGGAAATAAGTAGAGATGTAACATTTGATGAAGAAGCAGCTCTCAAGAAATCTAGGAAGTGCCAACTTGAAGAAGTCTATGAAGAAGAGATACCTCCTAGAGTCACAGAAGCTGTGCCCATCCTTGAAGATGATACTCCAGAAGATCATGACATGTTGGAACCACAAGAACCCCCTATTACAAACTTATCTAGGAAAAGAAGGCCAGCATGGGATAGAGACATTATTCTAGGAGCAGAAAGATATGGAGCTCCTGAAGGCTCCACTAGAGAAAGAAAGAAACCAAAGCTAATATCCAACTATGTGGCCTTGATGTGTGATCTGGTGGATCAACAGCCTACTAGCTATGAAGAGGTAGCTCAAAAGAAAGAGTGGGTAGAAGCAATAATAGAAGAATATCAGTCGATAATGAAAAATGATGTTTGGGATATAGTTTCCAAACCAAAAGATAAAAGTGTGGTTTATTCCAAATGGATATTCAAGATAAAACATGTTGTAGATGGTAGCATTGAAAAATACAAGGCAAGATTTGTAGCCAGAGGATTCTCTCGGAAAGAGGGAATTGACTATGAAGAAAAATTTGCACCAGTTGCTAGATACACTTCAATTAGAACTATCATGGCACTTGCATCTATGATGAAGTGGAAATTACACCAGATGGATGTTAAGACAACCTTCCTAAATGGTGTAATTGAAGAAGAAGTGTACATAGAACAACCACAAGGATTTGAGGTTAAAGATAGAATAACTCATGTATGCAAACTGAAAAAGGCTTTGTATGGATTAAAGCAAGCTCCTAGAGCTTGGTACGGAAGGATTGACAGTTTCTTAACAAGCATGGGCTTTACCAAAAGCAAAGCTGATCCAAATATTTAACTCAAAGTCATGGATGATGAAACTGTTATATTACTGTTATATGTAGATGATCTATTTCTAACAGGAAATGAGAATCAAATTATCGAATGCAAGAATCTTTCTTCAGAATTTGAGATGAAGGATCTTGGATTAATGCACTACTTCTTAGCTCTAGAAGTATGGCAAGAACCAAAAGGAATCTTTCTAAATCAAGGTAAGTATGTTGTGGAGATTCTAAAAAGATTCTATATGTTGGAGTGTAAATCCATGGCCACTCCCATGGACTCGAACTTAAAGTTATTAGTTAATGACTCATCAGAATTAGTGGATATAAATCTATATAGATAAATCATTGGGTCATTGATGTATTTAACAAATACCAAACCATATCTATGATTTGTCGTAAATACCCTGAGTCAATATCTAGTAGAACCTAGAAAGGTTCACTTAATAGATGCAAAGCATGTAATGAGGTATCAAAAGGGTATATTAGATTTTGGTCTATATTATCTTGGAAATCATGAACTCAGATTACATGGTTACTCAGATTCTGATTGGGCAGGAAGTGTCTTATACAGAAAAAGTAAATCAAGTGGATGCTATGGTCTTGGATCTGCCATGATCTCATGGTTCAGCAAGAAACAATCTAGTGTGGCTCTCAGTACTACTGAAGCAGAATATATAGCTGCCTACTCTGCCAGTTGTGAAGTAGTGTGGCTTCGGAAGTTATTTTCTGGAGTGTTTGACTTAGAATTGGATCCCACTATGATCATGTGTGACAATCAAAGTTGTATCAAGATGAAAAAAAATCCAGTGTTCCATGATAAGTCAAAACACATAAAGATCCAATATTTCTACATACGAGATATGGTGCAAAGATGACCTATTAAGCTCGAGTATGTGAGCACTGAAGAAGAAATTGCTGATATATTGACCAAACCTCTGTCTCAGGTGAAATTTGAATATTTCCGAGACAAGCTTGGTATAGTTCAAAGGGACACTTCTCGAAAAGGGGAGTGATACAGTCACTAATAATGAGATTTCCCTCATCGACAACAAGGTCGATGATGAGGATACATGTTTATTAAACTTAGATATTTATATATGCTTAGATTTAGGATTCTTATACTTAGAATACGTATATTACTTATCTCTTTATGTATTGATGAGGATACATGTTTCATTGATGTATTGATGATGATACATGTTTTATTGATGTATTGATGAGGATACATGTTTTGTTGATGTATTGATAAGGATACATGTTTTACTAATGTATTGATGAGGATACATGTTTCATTGATGTATTGATGAGGATACTTGTATGTACTTGTACTAGTGATGTACTAACGATATCTATATTGATAAGGATACAGGTGGGGATTGTATCATCCCCGGAGTTCAGTCCCTTGAATTGATCCGTAGACATATGGTCTCCGAGAATGAAGTCCTTAGTGGACAAGTGGGGATTGTATCATCCCTGGACTTCGGTCCCTTGAATTGATCTGTAGACATATGGTCTCCGAGAATGAAGTCCTTAGTGGACAGGTGGGGATTGTATCATCCCCGGACTTCGGTCCGTTGAATTGATCCGCAGACGTATGGTCTCCGAGAATGAAGTCCTTAGTGGACAGGTGGGGATTGTATCATCCCTGGAATTCGGTCCCTTGAATTGATTCGTAGACGTATGGTCTCTTAGAATGAAGTCCTTAGTGGATAGGTGGGGATTGTATCATCCCTGTACTTCGGTCCCTTGAGTTGATCCGTAGGCGTATGGTCTCCGTGAATGAAGTCCTTAGTAAAGTAATGGGGATTGCATCATCCCAGAACCACTAGTTCAAAATGTATGTGATGGCAATTGCATCATCCCAGAAGCACTAGTTAAAAATGTAGGTGATGGGGATTGCATCATCCCGGAACCACTAGTTCAAAATGTACGTGATGGGGATTGCATCATCCCGGAACCACTAGTTCAAAATGTATGTGATGGGGATTGCATCATCCTGGAACCACTAGTTCAAAAAGTATGTGATGGGGATTGTATCATCCTCGGACTTCAGTCCCTGAATTGACCCATAGATAGATGTCCCCAAGAAGTGGTCCCTAGTGGATGAGAGGGGATTGTATCATCCTCGAACTTCGGTCCCTGAATTGATTTATAGACATATGTCTTCGAGAAAGTGGTCCTTATATTTTGTCTAAGTTGACGAGTGGACTGTATCATCCCTAGACATGTTATGGTGTCTTAAATGAATCATGTATATTGCATGGTATGCTTCTACGATGCTGATGATCGTGTGATGACGATGTTGATGATCATGTGATGACGATGCTGTTGATCGTGTGATGATGATGCTAATGATCGTATGGTGACGATGCTGATGATCGTGTGATGACGATGTTGATGATCGTGTGATGACGATGCTGATGATCGTGTGATGATGATGCTGATGATCGTGTGATGACGATACTGATGATCGTGTGATGCTGGTGATCGTGTGATGATGATGCTGATGATCGTGTGATGACAATGTTGACGATCGTGTGATGACGATGCTAATGATCGTGTGATGACGACGATGATGATGTTGGTGTTCGAGTAACTAGTTAAGTTACTGATGATGATGTATTAAAGAAAGCTTCTGATGATTTACAGATGTATCTTGTATGATGTAGTCGATGACTCCTTGCTCCTGCAGATGTTGTTATAATATCCTTCTCGTTATGGGGGAGTGTTGAATATTGTAACTTCTAAGAATATTATATTTGTACTTTATTATTCCAGAGATGTATCATCCCTCCGAGGTAATTCTATTATGTATCCAGAGATGTCTATTCCTCCGATGAATTGTGGTAACCAGGGTTATTAGACCCACCATGTGGGGGTCGGCCCTGAGTTTAGTATTTAGGGGTTATTAGAATTCACTACGAGAGGTCGACCCATTATGGATTTTGGTCAGTCGGGAATCAGTATAAGTAGAGGAGGAGAGCTCCTCATTTAACACACTTGCTCAGCTCAGAAAGTGGTGCACTTGTGTTTGAGAAGTCTGCATAGGAGGTAGAGAAGAAGGAGGTCAAGTTTTGGAGCACATCTTGTATTTTGGTTGATCATCTTATTGAGGAAAGCTTTGCTACTTTTTCTACCCCTTGAGGGTTTCCCAGGGTAATATCTTTGTCTATCTTGTGATTGTGTTTCTTTTAGTGATCTTGCTAGTTAAACTAGTTTAAACTTAACATAAATTACGGTGGCAAGAATAATATTACAATCGAGAAGAAAGGTAGTAGTTTCCGATCGATTATTTTAGTTGAATGCTAGAGTTTTCAAGGAAAAGAGAATGGTTATTGGAAAAAGAGATTGTTTATGTGTTCTTAAAAAAACATCGTGTAGGAAGAAAAGAACCAACAACTCTGCTTCCTAGTGATTCGCAAAGGTCTAGGAAATGACAAGTTGATGGAGGAAATAGCGATTGAAGTTAGAGATATATTTTTAGAGTTCAAAGTAATAATGGTCTATGAGATGCCGACAAGTTTTCCACAAAAAAGGATAATATTGCACCAAATAGACTTGGTCCCATGGTCGATTCTACCAAACAAAGCCCTGCAGAAAATTTCTCCAACTGAGAATGTTGAGCATAACCCACAAGTACAAAAGTTATTAGATAGAGTATTTATCAAAGAAATCATCAGTCCATGTGTTGTACAACCTATACTAGCACCTAAAAGAGGACAAGAGTGGAGGATGTGCACCAATTCAAGGGCCATCAATAGGATCACCATCAAGTACAAGTTCCCATTACAAAGGATGGATGACTTTATCAACTTTTTGAGTTGAGTGACTTACTTTACTAAGATCAACTTGAAGAGTGGATATCACTAGATTAGGATTAAAGGGAAGGTGATGCGTGGAAGACCTCCTTCAAGACAAAGGAGGGGCTATATGAGTGGTTGGTTATTCCAGTTGGGTTAACTATAGCACCAAGTACATTCATGAGGCTGATGAATGAAGTGCTGAAGCCATTCCTAGGGAAGTTCTTCATTGTGTAACTCGACAACATTTTTATCTTTAGTAGGTACAAGGAAGAGCACTTGCTACACCTACGACAAGTCCTATAGAGCTTAAGCTAAGAGAAGTTGTTGGCAAACCTACAAAAGTGTTCCTTCATGTAGAAGGAGTTAGTGTATCTAGGATTCATAATTTCCATACAAGGGTTGAAGATGGATCTGGAGAAGGTGAAGGAAATAGTGGAGTGGCCTTAACCTATGAGAGCAGCAAAAGTGAGATTTTTTCATGGACTTTTTTTTTTTAGGTAAGATAGAGTAAAATTTCTTATAATAAAAAGGTACAGAGAGTGAAAAAATATTACAAAAGTCCATTAAAGGACCAGAACCAGCCAGAGACCCATCCCAGAGGGGAGGATGGAGACAAACCAAGTTTTCAACATCATCAAAAGGGAGAAACCAACATAATATAAATAAGAAAGGAATTCCTCAAAACCTAGAAAGGTTGATCATCAACACAAAGCTAACCAGGATAACAAAAAGGACCCAGATACACAGACTTGAATCAGGCCCTGCTAAAGAGCCGACGAAGAACTAACCAGTGAGCCACACCGGGCCAAAACAAAAACTAATTGGACTTAGTGAAAGAAAAAAACCAAAACAGTCAATCCAGACTGACCTTCTGCTCTGGGCTTGAAGTATCAGAAACTCCATGACTGGCTTCCTGCGGAGGATGGATGCCGAGGTCCTCCATCAATGCTTCCAGAGTGCTAGTGTTCTCTATTTCGGTTTGTTGGTTCTCCTTCATACCTGCAATGATCTCTTGCATGTTACGTGTAATGTTCTCCCTGATATGTAATTCACGAGAAAGAAGAATCCTGCATGCCTAGAAGGGGCTAGCCAGAATCTGATAACCCAGCCGAGATTCAATCTCTTCCAGCAAAGCAATTTCCAGGTATGCTATGTGGTTACCAATGGATGACAACGTTTCCTCCAGATAGAAATGAGCCCAATCGAAACGTTGTGGGTTGGCATTCTCCTAAAGATGGGATTGAGAGGAAGAACCTTCACCAGTATGTCTCCCCCTACCCCCAGGATTTCTACCATTCCCATGACGACTTCTCATCCTGATACGGGGATGCATAATTCGCAAGAAAATGGACCCGGACGTCATCGAGAGACCACCTTTAATATGAAGCCGATTAATCCACAAGTTAAAATCAAAACGCATGCCAAGAGGCAAGGATAAGAAATGGATTTGTGAATTGAAACTCTTGATCTTGTTTCCCTCAGTAATTAATTTATAATCCTAGTTCCTGTAATGGGAGCTGGGGAAAGTACCCTTCCATAAAATCTCATGAGTGCTCGACTTAACTGTTCTGTATTGATCCATGATCTCACCTTATCGGAATATGATAAGACTGCATCAGTTATTGCTTTCATTCCCTTCTCCATAGCTGGGGTCATAAATACTCATGATGGTATAATTACTGAGATAATTCAGACGCTTGGGTGAAATATCACAAAAAGACCCGATAAGCCTATGATATAAAACCCAACGATCAACAACCTTAACTTCCTTAAGGTGAAAGGAAAACAACTATATACGTTGCATCAGGAGGGATAATCAGTCTTGACATGCATCAGATTACCTGCAGCATGTGTCCTTTCAGGCTGGATGCCATGTGATTCACGATGCTTCAGGTAGGTGGTGTTCGAATTAGGGCTGAGATCAACGACTACGATCAATTCACACCAGTGACTGGCCACGTGATCATCGATCTCATGTAAGGAGCCATCTTTGAATGCTACACTTGCCTTAACCCCTATTTTGGCCAGTTCATCGGCTAACTTGTTGCCTTTTCTTCAAACATGAATGAAGTTGATAGCCAGAGAGGCGCTAAGAATTTCTTGAAGCTCCATCAACCTACCTTCCCATCTCCAATTCACAGAGACCTTCAGAACTGCCGCACCTCTTTGAATATGACACGCAATGGAGATCAAAATGTTGGATTCCTCCTCGAAAATTAGAGGTGCCCAGTTTTTTCCCATCTCCAAACTGATGCCATTAACCATTCCTTCAAGTTTTGCGATGTTATTCATTGTTTCCCCTAAGTTACCCCAGAAAACTCCTAAAACGAGGCCATGGGAATTTCTGATGGCTCCTCCAAATCCTGCAGGCCCCGGGTTACCTTTTTCTACACCGTCAAAATTGAGCTTCATAGTATCAGCTGGAGGAGGTTGCTAAAAATCGGGACTGGTGGAGATTGCTCTGCACTACAACACTTAAGTATTTCCCTTCGGTGAGTTATAAATACCCCAGTTGTTCAACATTATTTTTTCTGTAGGATCTATATTTCCATTTTCCATGGATGGAATTTTGGAGTATAATGTTTCCTTGATGTGCTTTTCCATACCCTTCCAAATTGTCTCTGTGTTTCTTTGTTTCTCCTCAAAAATTCGTTGGTTTCTCTCCTTCCATATTTCCCAAACCACGAAACTCGGAAACAATTCCCATATTTTGTTAAGAAGTTCACTTTTAAAGGGTTTAGTCTACGAGTTGGTCAATGTTAGGTCCGGTCGGCCCAAAACTCTAGTCGTTTTTATGAATCTTTCTTCCCCCCTGTTCCAGAAGAAGGAGGCCAGAGGGCACTCGTCAATAAGGTGATTAATGGTTTTGCTCGCATTAGTATAGATACTACAATGGGAAGGTCCAAAGAAACCCCTCTTAAGAAGGTTTTCCCAATTCAAAATTCATCCATGAATCAGCAGCCAGCTGAAAGTGGCAATTTTGGGCCACTGGTTCATCTCCCATACTTTTTTCCATTTGTCATTTTTGGGCACCCTGTCATGGCCATTCAAGTGGCCTACCTATTCTACAATGTTGAAGTTCCCCGTGTTATAATAACCCCATCGGATTTTGTCCGGCCCAGTGGCCCAAGGTATTTTCCATTTGGTAATTTCACCATAGAAATTGTCTAGATTTTCTTCGGGGGTTAAGGTCTTCCACCATTGATTTTATTTCCACTATCTAAACTTTAGTTCCTCATGTCCTATTTCCCAAAAGTACTTGAATTTATCCCACGGGCTACTCTATAAGTGTAAAAATAGCTCCTGATTGTCCTGCCCATCAGAGATTCTTGGGAGTTCCTGCCAAGCATCATGCAGAAAGGAGGCGGAATTTCCATCTCTTACCTCCCAGAAGCTGTGAATTTTAACTAAATCACAATTCTCCAGGGAAAGCTTCCAAATACTGGATCCTGGTTGTTCTTCACCAAATCTGATAAGGTCCTGTTTGGGCCATCTTGGAGTGTATTTGTAGTGCCAAAGACGTGCCCATGGTTCCTCTTTGTGGGTAACCCATCTCCACCATATTTTAGCTCCTAAGACTTTGTTAATACACACTGGGTCCTGCAAACCTAGGCCCCCCAATAATTTAGGAGTGCATAGAGTGTTCCAATTCACCAAGGCTCATTTCCTCTAATCGGGGGTGCCTCCCCACAAGAAGTTCCTCTGCAGATTACAAATCTTTTTCAGAATATCTTTGGGTGTTGCCATCACTAAGAACAAGTAAATTGGCAAAGCCTCTAACACTGACTTGACCAAAATGAGGCGGATCAGAAAATTTAGGGCTCGAAACGTCCATAATTCCAATTTGGTTTTGAATTTATCCAGAAGATCTTTCCAAGAGATTTGTTGGATGGTAGATTTCAACAAGGGTGCCCCTAGATATTTCGACGGAAGGAGTCCTTCAGAGAATTCCAAATTTCGGAGGATATTTCTGCGATGAATTCTGGGAGTGTTGAAGAAATACGCCTTCGATTTTTCTTTATTTATTTCTAGACCACTACCCTTAAGGAAGGTGTTAAGAATATCCTCAATATTTCTGGCCTATTGAACTGAGGAAGGTCCCATCATCATAGTATCATCAACAAATTGTTGGTGGATTTAAGGCATTAGTCCCTCCCCTAGGTCCAAGCCCCGAATAATATTGTTCTCCTGGGCCACTCATATCATTCTTCCTAAACCTTCAACCATGATAATGAAGAGGAATGGGGATAAGGGGTCCCCCTGCCGAATTCCATGGGTCGCGGGGAAAGGTTGTGAGGGAGTGCAATTGACCAAGATTGAAAAGAAAAGGGATTAAACCAAACTCATGATCCATTCCATCCATATGTTACTGAAACCAAAGGCTGTTAACATTTCTGCCATGAATGTCTAGTTTAGTTTATCATAGGTTTTTGATAAGTCTGGTTTTAGGAGCATACCTCGGATTTTCTCTCATTTGAGCGAATGAATTGCTTCATGAACTAGAATAATTCCATCCATAATTTGACGTCCTTCCATGAACCCAGCCTGCTCTGGAGAAATAATTAAAGGAAGAAGAGGCCACAGCCGGTTTTCTATAACCTTGGTAATAATTTTATAGATCACATTGCAGAGAGCTATGGGTCTAAACTTTCCAGGATCCTCAGTTCCCGTTTCCTTGGGGATAAGCATGAGAAAGGTAGCATTAAGAGCTTTTAGAATATTCCTGGTTCGTCGATAATCTTCCACAATGGCCAGGACCTCCCCCTTCATCCAATCCCAGCAAGAGTGGAAGAAGTTTGTAGTGAAGCCATCCGGTCCAAATGCTTTGTCATCCTCCGTTTGTTTGATGGCTTAATCAAGTTCCTCCATGAGGGCAGCCTCATAAGGAGTTTGTTGTGGGCCTCCATGACCAATCTTGGGATGTGGCTGAGAACCTTCTCTCTTTTTGCTTGTCTATTAATATTTGGCTCATTCAGAAGGTCTTCGAAGTGATCTTTTAAGGTATGCTCTAATTCATGTTGCATTTCCACTACTATGCCATCTTCCTTCTTGAGCCTAACCACCATGTTCCCATGACGGTGTTGGATGGTGGCTTTGTGAAAGAACTTGGTATTACGCTCACCATCGTTTAGCCAACGGATTCGGTATTTTTGCTTCCATAGGAGTTCCTCCTGATGTTCTTTGAGAGTGAGTTCCTGCAAAAGATTTTTCTCCTGGGTTTTCAACTCTGTAGTATACCCCTGTGCCATGGCCTCCTTTTGAATTTCCTAAAGTTTAAGGTCAAGGATCTTCTTATCTTGGAAAATATTTCCAAAGATGTCTTTATTCCACCTCTTTATTTTTCCTTTGAGGTATTTTAATTTTTGTTGGAATTGATACATCTTAGTTCCCGTAATTGGGTCACAAGTCTTCCACCACTGACGCAATTGATCAGAAAAATCAGGGTGTAGAAGCTAGAATTGTTCAAACCTAAACGGTCAACGGAGGTTTTCTCCTATCCTATGCCATTCCATACAAACTGGCCAATGATCTGAGTCCACTGAAGGAAACACTACCGCAGTCAGATCCCCGCCTCCCATCATGATGGATTCAAAGACCAGAAACCTATCTAGTCTACAAGCAATGCTTCTGTCTCCTCCTCTTTTATTATTCCATGTATACATGCCATTGGATGTTTTGACATCAATCATCGCCATATTTTCGATTACCTCTGAAATTCCTCGTTAGTGGGATGAAGACAATGTCGACCTCCACATTTTTCTTCAAGATTTATGATTAGATTGAAATCTCCCCCTATTATCCAAGGTCTGTCGCCAGTCTCTTTTTTAAGATTCCTAATGGAATGCAAGAAGGAACTCTTTTGGTTCGCCAAAGAAGGTCCATAGACATTGGACATAAAACCTCTGACTTTGGTTCCTAAAATATGAAAAGCAGCTGATAAGATAAACTTTGAATCCATCCAATCAGATAGACTTACTTCTTTAGGGTTCCAGAGAATGCCAACTCCCCCAGCCGCACTAGTGGCATCCATTTCCACCACATTGCAGTGCTTCCAGAGTTTCTGCCAGATGGCTTGGAGCTCAATTTCTGAACACTTAGTTTCTTGGAGAAAAATAATAACAGGTTTCTCTAGTTCAATTTTCCATCGTAAGAGGCGGAATTTTAGGATACACTTGCATCCTCTAATGTTCCAAGATGTAATCTACATTTTATAACCGATTGAGGTTGGATGATGCTAGAGCCACGTCAATGGTTGGATACTGGCCTGAGGCCACTAGGTTCCTTCATATCATCTGAATTCTTTCCATCTTACTTCGCCTGCCTCTTTTCTCCCCTCTGGTTATCTTTTTCCCATCGTTCTCTTTGAGAGATTCAGAAATTACCCCTTAGGGTTTGTGGTTCTTGGACTTAATAATTGCTTTCTCCAGAAGTGAGACCTGATGAGGTGTTATGGGAATATGATTTTCAACTTTACATGCCACCTCCAGATCTTCCAGTTCCATTTCATCTTTTCCTTCCTCTTGCGAGGATCCTACATAGCCTTGAGTCTCAGCCTCAATTGAATGAATATTGTGGCTATCTTTTGGTTCTTTATTTGATTCTTCGATCTTTTCGTGTGTAGAGATAAATTCCTCTTCTTTTTCTTCCTCTCCTAATTGCAGGACCTCATACATATTGTGGATCATGGTCTTCTTGTGTATTTCAGGGACCCTGACCTTCCTGGCTTGCCGTTTCTTGCTAGTAACTCTCCTAAATCCTTCTTGGTCTTTTCCTTTAGAGTCGGTTTTTCCTGCTAGCTGTTTGTTAAGCGGGAAATACCTGAAAAGATGCCCATGTTCATGGCATCGCCAGCATCGAAATGGGATTTGTTCATAATCAATAGCCTGGAACCAATCTTCATCCTCCCAGGTAAAATATATTCCTACTGACAAATCTTGGGAGATATCTAGACAGAGGCATATGCGGGCATAAGATGTATACCACATCTTCTTGGTTTGTTCTGATACTTTTACGAACACCCCCAACTCATTACCAATCTCTGTTAGTATTTCTTCCTTCCAGTATTAAGAAGGCAAGGAGTAGAGACATATCCAAACTGGAGCAATGGTTAAATTTTCTTTGTCTGGGTTAAACCATTCATTCCAGGGGCGAAGATACAGTTCTGCCGAATTGAAAAAGTATGGTCCATTATCAAAAATCCTAGTGCGGTCTTCTTCATTGAATAAAATCACAGTAAAGAAACCTTTAGCTCCCAATTGGAGATCATAATGTCCCTAAGGTTTCCAGGTTGTATTGATCCACCACACCAGTGCTTTCTCAGCTGGCCAGATCCCAACAAATTTTCCAATGAGTGCATGTTGTTTCATGTGCTGGATATCATTTCTGATCCTTTCCGATTTTATCAAGAGTTTAGGAATTTTGAGCGCCTTTGGCAGACATCACCCAGGATTTATTGATTCTATCATTGCTTGCATCAAGGTGACCACACCACTGGTTCCTGGCTCAGTGACCCCAGTCCCGCTTCTAGGGGAAGGATCTTGGTTTGTTTGCTTTCCTTTTTCCATGTTCCCAACAAAGTCCAAGGCCACATCGTCAGTGGCAGTACCCATGTCCTTCCCAGCCCGCATACCAAGGAGGCCCCAACAGAGACCCCACAACATTACCAAACACAGAGAAACTTCAAATCACCATAAAACCATCCACCTTTCTTAGCTTCGTCGTATGTAACTTATGTTAGAATTTTTCATGGACTTGCTAGTTTTTACCAAAAGTTAATTAGATATTTTAGTCAGATATGTGCACTGCTGATGACATGCATGAAGAAGGGAGAGTTCAATTAGATTGAGGTTGTCTGACAAGATTTTGATATGTTGAAGCAAAAGGATATAGAGAGCCCAGTATTAGCTCTCCCAGACTTCGACAAAGTAATTGAATTTTTCCATAGTCTTCTTGATTTTCACTACATAATAGACTTGAATCATATTAAAGTAATTGAAGTCGATGGCGATGTGAGTGCATTAGAAATTGGAGTTATGTTGATACAAGAAGGATGACCAATTGCATTCTTCAATGAGAAACTAGATGATGCAAAGAAGAAATAATTGGTATATAAGCAAGAGTTTTATTCCATTGTATAGGCATTGAAGAAATGGAGGCACTACTTGTTTCCCAATGAATTTTTGTTGTTCACACATCATCAAGCTTTGAGGTATTTGAACACTCAAAAAAAGTTGAACAAGCGACACTTGAAGCAGGTGGAGTTCATTCAAAGCTACACTTTTGTGTTGAAACATAAGTTGGGGAAGACCAACAAAGTCACCAACACATTGATTCAAAGAGTCACACTTCTAGGGATGACGACAATTCAGTCGATAGGGTTAGAGTTGATAAAGGCCAACTATAAAGTTGATGAGGATTTTTCCAAGGAATGGAAAGTGTCAATGTAAACATGGAGTGGTGACATAACACCATACTTGTATTAATTCATCCAATAGGGTTACATGTTCAAAGAACATATGTTATGCATCCCTAGAGGATCAACGAGGGAGAATCTGACTAGAGAGTTACATAGTGGATGATTAGGCAAAAACTTTAGCATCGACAAGACCATGTCGTTTGTCGAAGGGAAGTATTGCTGGCAAGGATTGGTGACAGATATGAAGAAGTGGGTTCGATAGTGTCGGACATGCCAACATGCCAAATGAAAAACTAATAATACGGGACTATATGCACCTTTACCAATCTTGATTTTCCTATGGGAAGACATTAGCAAGGATTTTGTGCTGGGATTTACAAAGACACAACAAGGTAACGACTCCATCTTTGTGGTAGTGGAAAAATTCTCGAAGATGGAATTATTTCTTTCATGTAAGAAGACAAGTGACACCATGAGTATTGTTGTTCTATTTTTCATGGAAATTGTGAGGTTGAATGGGTTCCTGAAGATTATAACTTCAGAGAGGGATACCAATTTCATGGGTCATTCCTGGAGAACCCTGAAGACGCTTAACACAAGGTTGCAGTTCATTTTTGCATACAGTCCATAAACTGATGGGTAGACTAAACTCATGAACAAGATCTTAGGGAATTTGTTGAGATGTTTGATGATTGAACAACCAAGGTAGTGGGATAATGTGTTGGAATATGTGGAATCCATTTACAACAATTATGTAAATAGGTCGAAAAGGATGATTCCAATCCATATCATGCAAGGGAGAAGTCCACATGGAGTAGTCGATTTAGAAGAACTATCGATCGAGATGCGGAAAACTGCATACATCGAATCGTTTCATAATCATATGAAAAAAGTGTATGATAAGGTGAAGAAACATCTTCAGAAGAGAAATACCACATACAAGTTGTGAGCTGACAAGAAAACATACTACATTCATTTGAAGAAGGCGACTTAGTATACGTACACCTAAGAAAGGAAAGGTTTATGTGAGGAACATACAACAAGTAGAAATTGAAAAAGATTAGTCTGTGTAAAATCATGAAGAATATTTTGGATAATGCATATATGTTGGAGTTTCCAAAGGAATTGGGCATATCGCCAACGTTCACTATTTCTTACCTTTACAAGTATAAAGAATGGTCAATGAGGGGTAATGAAATGACTGTGGATTGGAAAGAGAAGATATCATTGCAACCCACAGAAGAGATTGCACAAGTGATCGATGAGTGAGAGATCAGGAGGAAGAGGAGACAAAAGAGGAAGGAATCTTGGATCTAGTTGAGGGATAATATTTTGGAAGAAGCGATCTATATTCCCAAAGAAAGGATCGAGGATCTATAGAACTATGGGTTTAGTGATTTTCAACCCAGGGAGGTTGATGCAACGGATTCTCGGCCTGAGAGAGTCATTTCCAATTGAATGACTAAATTGGGAAGGAGGATAGTCGATCAACTCTAGAGGTGAAATTGAAGAGTCGATAGGAGAACGGAAGTTGTGGGAATTTCTGTTGATGTATATGTAACTTCAGAATGTATTTCATATATGTATATTGTACTCCTATAGAGATGGTATTATTCCTCTATACGGAAGTGTTTGTATTCCTATAGAGATGTTATTATTCCTCTATACGGAAGTGTCGTCATTTATATTGTAAGTGTCGTAACTTATACTTGATGGGTTATTAGACCACCTTGTTGGGGTCGGCCCTATATAAGTCATGTGGGTCGAAGGGTTATTAGACCACCCTATTGGGGGGTTGGCCATGTGGGTAAAAGGGTTATTAGACCACCCTATTGGGTGTCAGCCCAGTCAGCATTATGTTATGTGGTTAAGTTAAGACCGACCTAGTAAAGGTTATTAGGCAAGTCAAGTCAAGTATAAATAGAGTGCAGGAGGCACTCTATTTGATCATTATATTATCACATACACTCTTTGGAGAGTGGCACACTTATGGAGGAGGGGAAGCTGCTGCTAGGGGATGTCTGTCTGTTATGCTTGGGTTGTATCATTGCTCTATCTATCTCTGAGGAAGTTATTGGGGTTTTTCACCTTTATGGTTTTCCCCAAGTAAACTCATTGTCTCTTGTGTGCTTGCATTAGTGTGTCCATGATTGATATGCTGTAGATATGCTGTACATGTTGTTCTCTCAGTTAAGATCCTATATCAGATTGAAGTAAATTATGAAAAACTAACAATTTCGGCCAACTATGATCTATGACAAATGACGAGATAGAGTAATGAAGTCAAAAGTAGGGCGATCGACAACTAGTCGCACAGGAATACTATAGAGATGAGGATGTCAGGGATGATACCGACCAAAGGATCAAAGGTAGTCGTGATTTAGCAGATGACAATAGAAAAGGTGATTGACGTAGAATCCAAAATTTTGACAAGCGGAGCCGTTGGAGAAGTTGGAAAAATTGCAGAGAAGTTATGTTGGTTGTTGCAGAAGGCCAGATGGAGGAGCTTGTTGAGATGGGGCACATGAAGTATTTAAAGAATATTGATGGTTCCTAGAAGAAGGTGAAAATTATGGAGGAATATTTGAAAGGGATTTGATTCTAAAGGATGCATATAAATATGAGGTTGTGCATTAAAGATGGGGGTTGCTAGGGGTGAGCAAGCATCTTGAGAGAGAGAGTCATGGAAAGTGTTGATTGGAGGAGGTAAACATGTTGAGGACGAAGAATTCCCTCACATTTTTGTTGCTAAGTGTTGAAGAGTCGACGCACGTCTTGACTGTAACAGAACTGAACTTTGATGGTAATTCCTCTTGTAAAAAATTTGTGTTAATTTAATTGAAAGGCATAATGCTTGGAAAATATTTATGTTTGTGTGTTTGTGCTTGTTTCTATTGTGTACAATTATTTGCAGCTGACTCAGGTTGTGTCTACATCAACCTACCACATTTTAGGAATTGTCTACAACCTAGTTTCAATATGGTGATCATGAGAGTTTGTTCTGAATCCCCAAATTGGTAATGAATTAATAATAAAGTTTTAAATGCACATGTTAAGTCTATGTAAAGAATTATATATATACAATCAATTATTTTATGTACATATATAAACTTCACATAATACTAAAATATTTTATTTATAGTTAACATTGAAATCTTATTTTTTTATTATTAATAATATGTTGAATGTCATGTATCAAATTCAAGTTTATCATGAAAGTAATTATACATCTTCACACTAGGTTTTACAAAGTGTATGCCGTGAAAAGATATTTATTTTTATTATTAATTACTTTTCATGTCATATATAACTCCCATATTAGGGATAACAAATACTTATAGATTTCCTTCATACTAAATTGTTGAAAGTATCTCTTAATGCTTAAAAAAAGAGTGTATAATCATTATTTAATAAAAAAAAAATATTTTGAGGATTCCAAAAAAATAACATATATTTATTATTTTAATTAATTTTTATTGGATAAACCATTAATTTTAAAATTTTATTTTGAAATGAAAAAATGATTCCAAGTGTTTGGTTAACTATAGTCATCCAAGCATACCAATAACTAAGAATGTTGATATGTAACCCTAAACGAAAGGTTTGTCAACCAAATAGATAATCATAAATATGCATCTCATAAACCAATATTCGAGAGGAGGTTTCATGAAACAAATTTTAAGAAGAAGTTACATTAAATAGCAGATATAATGACATTAAACATTCCTTTAGTTTCTTGAAAGAATTACTTATTTATGAATTTAGCATAGTAGTACTTCCACGTAGGTGGGTGAATGAAATTGCGTTAGTTAGTGTGGATGTATACAAAAACTCGTTTGACAAAGGTTACATTATTGACGTTATGATGTATATAAAACTTAAGTGTTATTAGACAAGTTTGTGTTATTAAGTTTATGATATTATTAGATTTTTTTTTTATCATAACTTAATAAATTTGATTCCTCTCTTGTTTGATAGATCTGGGTATAAGTTTTAATTTTCTATTTTGGAGATGGGATTTTTTAATTACTTTCCATAATTTTTTATTTTATGGATCAATTTTTTATTTTTTTATTTTGTGAGCCGACATGATTTTTTTTAATTATGGTAACATTATTACAACATGTACGAGGCCATAGAGCATCTAGTTCCTCTAGGTGCAATAAATATACAAGTTATTGAATCATGTATATTTTATATTTTTGTAATTAGTTTAGAGATACCTTAAACATATTTAGAGTTTAATAATGATTTTTTTATATTCATATTATTTCCTATATATAAAAGAGAGTATACACAAAATATTATCATGATGGTAAAGTTTAGCTATAATTTATATTACAATTTAGTAAGCTTAATAAACTTTAAAAAGTGAAATGGAAATAAAAAATATTTTTCAATTGAAGTGAATATAAATGATTTTTAATTTTAAAAAAAAATCATGATGGATATATATGAAAGAGAAAAAAAAACAAGTAAAATTTATATATTAATTATAAAAATACAATATTTATAATAAATAATAATAAATATTTATAAAAATTGAAAGGCCTTCAAGCAGAATCAGTTTCGACACTATGTTTGCTAACAGGTCTGCATCAAAATTTTGTGATCTGGGAACTGATTTAATATTGAATGCTAAAAATGAGTTGGTTAAATCCCTTACCATCTTTTGATAAGTAGCCAAATGCGGAGATAAGCAGTGTATCTTATTTCTGACTTGCTTGACTATAATTTCGGAATCTCCATAGCACTCTATTGCTAGCACACCGAAATCAATAGCCTTATTGAGCCCCTGTACCAGACCCTCATACTGAGCTACATTATTAGTGCAATAAAGTTCTATCCTGCAAGCAATCATAATTTTCAGTCCCGTGGGATCAATAAGGACACAACCTTCTCCAGCTCCATCCTTGGACTTGGAACCATAAAAAAATAAGGTCCATGAGATAGGGTCTATTCTAAAATTTGTATTTACATTATACACATTATGCACAATTTCACCAGAAAAAGGTATAGAAGTTACATGAGTAATATGTGATTCGTTTTGAATGCTTTCTTCTGGTGAGGCATCAGCTGGGAATTCACCAAAAAAGGTATCAAATGTAAAATGCTCTATGCGAGAGGTGAGATAACTAGCAGGTTCGCTTGAGTCATTAAGATCAGTGACTGTCTGTTTCATAAAAGTTTATCTACTGATCTTAATTTTATTCAGTTGATCATTGTAAGGAAACCATAAATGGGACCAGTCGGTGGAAAAGTAACCCTTAAGTTTCTCTGACCAGTCCTTGCTTAACCACATCCCATAGGCTTCTGGGATGTCAGCTATCATGATTTCAGATGTCTAGTGGATCCTGGGATCAGCTGACAGTGTAAGCAAAACATTTCTCAACTTACCTACCACTCTAACTTTGGATCTGTCAAGTTGCACAATCTGAGTTGGGTAGGTTTCCCACGTTGCATTCAATTTCCTGCAAACAGAGAGGGGCATCACATTTAATGATGCTCCTGAATCTATCATGCAGTTGTGCACATTTCGGTTGAAAATCTCAAACGTAAGCAAGAAAGGAGGAGTCCTCTTGCTTGCTGGTTTCTGATCATCAGTTTTAGTAATAGAGTCTAGGCTGTTACTTTGTGACTCTCTAGGCTTTTTGACTATCATATTTTTAGGTAAGGAATCCCTCATAGTAGGGATCTTAAGTAGCTCAAACAGAGAGAGGTTTTCTTTGACTCTTTTTAAATCTTCAACTAGATTGTACTCCATCTCAGGGAGGACTGTATCCTTTTGAGGAAAAGTCTTGTTTTTGGTGGGGACTGGAGCAGAAGATGAAGGCTCTTTAGGTGGCTGTGGTCTTGAACTTGTATTATAAGGGTGTTTTGTGTTAAACACCGCCTCAGGTTCTTCTTCTTCTTCACACATAGGAAGTTCTGAAAAACAACTCACAGTATCGACCTGTGGATCACCTTCTTCTTCTTCTACAAGTAATTGAGGATCTGGGATGGTCTAATCGTTGAAAGTGTTAGGGGTTACTTGAGATTCTGCTGCCAAGGCTCTAAAAATAAAATAGATTTTGTCGTTTGTGAGTCCTTCTATCGGATTCGGTGGTGGTTGATTTTGTGGAGGCCGGTAAGGTCTCCTAAATGGTGGCCTTACAAAAAATATGTTTTGGTTCTGATTATCATTAGTGTTCTTCTTCAAATCCACCATCTCATTTGACATTTTTTGAATGAATTTCTTCATGTCCGCCATATCAAATGGATCCTTGTTCTGAACAGTGGGTTTGGGGACGTTCTCGGTTCTTTTCCTAGAAGTAGAAGGCTTCTCTTCTGAAGTTTCAGGGTTGTCTTTCAGACAAAATATGTCCTTCTCAACTTGTATTGATTCATCATATGCCTCTAGTAGAGTAGCTTTGTGTGCCCTTTTGACACACATTGCAATAGGGACAGGCAGACCTTTTTCATAATAAGCTACCAACAATTCTTCAGCAGGAAGAAGATTGGTAGGAATACTGTTTTTGAGATATGAAAACCTTTGGTTAAAGTCTTTTACCCTTTCTTTTCCTTTGATTTTGATAGAGGATAATTCTAATACAAGATCCTGCAGTGTTTTATCATCCCCGAATTTCTGGGTGAAATGTTTCTCGAATTCATCCTAGGATGTTATAGATTGGGCTAGTAAGGAAAAATACCAGGTGGTTGCCCTACCCTCAAAAGTGTAAGGAAAGAGTCTGCATACTACATCCTCATGTACCACATTTCTAAGTCTTATTGCCTACATGAAAGTTTTTATATTATCCAATGCGAGTGTCTTATCCTCAGGGTTGAATTTAGGCATCCATTTCTCAGGATTCTTTGGTAATCTATGTTGATCTCCTAATATGAAAACTGCACCTTGGTCAAGCCAAGGTCTGTTTTGACCTTCTCTAGCCAGCAAAGGTTCTTCTTCTTCTTCTTTCGAATACGAGCTAGAAGAATTTTCATCGTCTGAGGAAGATGATGAAGATGAAGGAGGGGATGGCAATGGACCACCAGCTCCAAGATTTGGTTGACCTTGTGTTCCTATGAGAGTGGTTTGACGGTTATATTCAGGAGAATCTAGTTGATCAATCAGCTCTTGGTTTTCAGGTTGTTGATCAACTGTATGTTGATCCTCTATATTTAGATCACTGGTATGTTGAATATGTTGGTTACTGGCCTGTGAAGCAGAAACTTGCTGATCTTCTTGACCACTAGTCCACAGAATATCTTCTAAATTTAACGATTCCAGGCCGCATCTTCTTTGATCGACAAGTCGTTGTTTTGCTCTTAAGACCCGATCAGTAGATGTTTTCAATATCTACTCTAACGAGATGGGTCCCCTTGTAGGTGATGTGAAAATGATATCCCCTCTATTCTCCTGTTGTATCACAAGTGTGACAGGTATAACTGTAGGTTGGGTAGACGTGACAGGGAGAACTGTAGGTTGTGAATTAGTTGGTTGTTCAGATGTTGAATCCCTAGACTGGCTTTGGGTTTGAACCATTGAAGTACTTGCTGGAGGAGGTTTCTTAGCGGTTTGCTTAGGCATGTTATACTAATGGCCCTCCTTCCAGCGTCATTTCTTGATGCCTCGAATGTCCATGTTACTGCGAGGTGCTAGAAATGGTTCCAAGGCACACAACAGGGGATGAAAACCCAGCCAAAGGCTTCGAAAGACCCTACGCAAGGGAAATTCTATCCTCGAACTGTTTTGTATGGTAATCACCCATGGATATTCGGCCTCCACTGCCACTCTATGAGTAAGTGGTTTGATTTATCAGATCAATTTCCCAATTAAGGAAAACAAATATATAGAAACCAATAAACAATTCTAACTTAACCTATTTAGAAATAAGGATCTAATCTTAAGTCAGACCTATTCTAAGATGAAAAGCTTGTTGTTTATGCAAATCAACCCTGAGGTGTAAAGAACAAATAGTTTATCACCCTTAACAGAAATGCCTTCAGATGAGATATTTGCTAACTTAAATTATGATTACTTAATGAAAATCAAACAGTAATAATTCAAGCTTAAGGACCATCAAGATATAACCTATTATCTCTTTGTTGATTGAAAAATCAACAATGGTTGAATATATTTCCGATCAATTGTAGAAATCGATAAAGAAAGTATTTAATTAAAGAAATTCAATCAAATATTTTAACACATACATCAGTTATACAGAAAAATCAATACAACAGATTTATGCATTCATTAGATATCTAACAAGAGATCATTGTTATATAGCGGATGATAATCTAGAATATAAAATCATAAATTCTCAAAGAAACTTGAGTAACAACTAGAAGATGGATCCAAAGATAACATTACTATATTAAGATGTCTTGTACCAAAATTACAATGACTCTGGCCACAAAGTATCCCCAGTCTTATCTTATGTGGAATTACAATTCCAAAAATTCCAACCCCTTTCTAAGAGAGGTATTCCTCCTTTAATACTAAATTACAACAGAGTACAATGAGAGAATCCTAGGAAATAGAGACTACAAAATCGGATTCAACTATTGATCCAAGAAATCTTGCCATTTCTCAGACTACATGATTTCTTTCACCTTTTCAAAGGGATTCTTAAAGATATATTCTTTAATTGGAAGGATCCTCATATCACAACAAGAATCCCACTCCAACCTACTCATTATCAACAACAGATGATTCGGCTTGTAGAGAATTTACCGCAAGAACTTCTGGAGTAGAGACTAAGTTCTCAAAAATAGAGAAATCCGTCAAAGGGTCCACCTCAGAAGGAGTTGGAGGAATATCAGGTTCTCCATTGATTATATAATATTGTATAATATCGTCATCGTGGTCAGCCAATTCCTTCGAAACTTTCTTGTCTTTCTTGCCAAGAATTTGCATGCAAACAAACGGAGCATCAGAATCTCCTTCACCACTATCGCTACTTAAATCAGGAACACCTGCGTCAAAAGGTGGTGGCATAGGTTCTTGATAAAGTAAGGGATATATTTCTCCATATTTGAAGTGAGCATTGGGAGATTCATGACCTGTCTGCATACTTCCTCTATCAAATACATTCAGAAGGAAGCTCACAAGATTATCATACAGAACATTTTCCCCTTAAAGAATGCAAAGGATGAACTGAAAGCTTCGTGTTTGTTGCCAATTTAAATCCAACTGATAGGATGGTAATGATTGAACAGAGCCAATCATAATGGTTAAATTATTATGATTAGGACACTACAACCATCCCAACTGTGATGAAATGAACCTTAACATGAGTTAACCCGATCTGGATCCACACGAAAGTACAAATCCAATCGAGACTTGCATGACTTAAAAATCATATGAAAGCGCATCATTACGAATCTGTTCACATCAACAATCATGACCTCAGATTTGAGATAAAAATGAGAGTTACGGTGAAAGAGATGACTGCGAAATGGCTAAGACAAAAGTTTATGTACACAAACTAGTGGCCTGATTTCACCTGTGAAACCAGATCCAGATCGTTGATTTAATAGAAAGACTAGAGATACATTGCAGAGACTGAAAATTTATAATCTACAAAGCCTTGAAGAGCCAAATCAAATGAAAAAAAAGGCCATTACTAAATCCCGAAATAACCAAATTACTGAACACAGAATGTAGCAATGGAAACAACTCAACCTAAAATAACTGAAAAACCGGCAAAAACGACACTTAGTAACCAAATTCACAATAGAATCAGCACAGCGGGGTAATTCCGGCGAGTTAAAAAATGATAACGAAAAATAAAAAAAATCCTATATTTATCAATTTACCCATGTTAAATCACGACCGTAGGATTGAGAGTAACGGGCGGCTGAGATTAACGGATGCAAAATGCGGGATCAGGTTCAAAAACACAATTAGATGTTTTATTTACCATTCCTGAAAGCCGAAAACCGACACTGGTTTGATCTTTAGTAGGTAGAAGGAAGAGCACTTGCTACACCTACGAAAAGTCCTATAGAGGTTAAGCCAAGAGAAGTTTTTGGTAAACGTACAAAAGTCTTCCTCCATGTAGAAGGAGTTAGTGTATCTAGCATTCATAATTTCCATACAACGGTTGAAGCTGGATCTGGAGAAGGTGAAGGAAATAGTGGAGTGGCCTTAACCTATGAGTGCAACAAAAGTGAGAATTTTTCATGGACTTGCTAGTTTTTACCAAACGTTAATTAGATATTTTAGTCGGATATGTGCATCGTTGATGACATGCATGAACAAGGGAAAGTTGAATTAGATTGACGCTGTCTGAAAAGATTTTGATATGTTGAAGCCAAAGGATACATAGAGCCCAGTATTAGCTCTCCCAAACTTTGACAAAGTAACTGAATTTTTCCATGGTCTTCTTGATTTTCACTACATAATATATTTGAATCATATTAAAGTAATTGAAGTTGATGGCGATGTGAGTGCATTAGAAATTGGAGCTATGTTGATCCAAGAAGGATGACCAATTGCATTCTTCAATGAGAAACTAGATGATGCAAAGAAGAAATAATTGATATATAACCAAGAATTTTATAACTCCCATATTAGGGATAACAAATACTCATACATCTCCTTCATACTAAATTGTTGAAAGTATCTCTTAATGCTTAAAAAAAAGTGTATAATCATTAAAATAAAAACAAATTATTTTGAGGATTTCAAAAGATAACATATATTTATTACTCTAATTTATTTTTATGGACTAAACCATTAGTTTATAATTTTTATTTTGAAATGAAAAAATGATTCCAAGTGTTTGGTACAAACATACCAATAACTAAGAATGTTGATATGTAACCCTAAACGAAAGGTTTGTCAACCAAATAGATAATCATAAATATGCATCTCATAAACAAATCTTCGAGAGGAGGTTTCATGAAACAAATGTTAAGAAGAAGTTACATTAAATAGAAGATATAATGACCTTAAACATTCCTTTAGTTTCTTGAAATAATTACTTATTTATGAATTTAGCATAGTAGTACTTCCACGTAGGTGGGTGAATGAAATTGCGTTAGTGTGGATGATGTATACAAAAACTGGTTTGACAAAGGTTGTATTATTGACGTTATGATGTATATAAAACTTAAGTGATATTAGACAAGTTTGTGTTATTAAGGTTATGATATTATTATGTTTTTTTATCTTAACTTAACAAATTTGATTCCCTTCTTATTTGATAGATTTGTATAAGTTTTAATTTTCTATTTTGGAGATGGATTTTTTTAATTACTTTTCATAATTTCTTATTTTATGGATTGAATTTTTTATTAGTTTTCAATTTTTTGTTTTTTATTGTGAGCTGAGGTGATTTTTTTTTAATTATGGTAACGTTATTACAACATCACGAGGCTGTAGAGCATCTAGCTCCTCTGGGTGCAATAAATATACAAGTTATGGAATGATGTATTTTTTATATTTTTGTAATTACTTTAGAAATACCTTAAACATATTTAGAGTTTAAAAATGATTTTTTTATATTCATATTATTTTCTATATATAAAAGAGAGTATATGCAAAATATTATCATGATGGCAAAGTTTAGCTATAATTTATATTACAATTTAGTAAGCTTAATAAACTTTAAAAAGTGAAATGGAAATAAAAAAAATTAATTAATTGAAGTGAATATAAATGATTTTTAATTTTAAAAAAACATCATGATGGATATATATGAAAGAGAAAAAAAAAAGTAAAATTTATATATTAATTAAAAAAATACAATATTTATGATAAATAATAATAATGATGGTAGTTAACATCCCCTTAAGTCAATTTTTGTTTATTAAAATTTATTATCAAATACTCCAGATAGTAGTTTCCAAAGCCATACTGCTTCACAGCTAGCAGAACAGGCAGCTATATATTCTACTTCAGCAGTACTGAGAGCCACACTGGATTGTTTCTTACTAAACCAAGAGATCATGGTAGATCCAAGTCCATAACATCCATCTGATGTACTCTTCCTGTCTGAAACACTTTCTGCCCAATCGGAATCTGAGTAACCATGTAATCTAAGTTCATGATTTCCAAGGTAGTAAATACCAAAATCTAATGTAGCTTTTAGAAACCTCATTACATGCTTTGCAGCTATTAGGTGAACCTTCCTTGGTTCTACTAGATATTGACTCAGGGTATTTATAGCAAAGCATATATCTGGTTTGGTATTTGTTAAATACATCAATGACCCAATGATTTGTCTATATAGAGTTACATCCACTAATTCTGATGAGTCGTCAACTAATAATTTCAAGTTGGAGTCCATGGGAGTAGCCATGGCCTTACACTCCAACATATCAAATCTTTTCAAAATCCCCACAGCATACTTACCTTGATTTAAAAAGATTCCTTTTGGTTCTTGCCATACTTCTAGACCTAAGATGTAGTGCATTAATCCTAGATCCTTCATTTCAAATTCTTAAGAAATCTTCTTCTTACATTCGATAATTTTGTTCTCATTTCCTGTTAGAAATAGATCATCTACATACAATAGTAATATAACAGGTTCATCATCCATAACTTTGAGATAAAGATTTGGATCAGCTTTACTCTTGGTAAAGCCCATGCTTGTTAAGAAACTGTCAATCCTTCTGTACCAAGCTCTAGGAGCTTGCTTCAATCCATACAAATCCTTTTTCAGCTTGCATACATGAGTTCTTCTATCTTTAACCTCAAATCCTTGTGGTTGTTCTATGTACACTTCTTCTTCAATGAAACCATTCAAGAAGGCTGTTTTAGCATCCATATGGTGTAATTTCCACTTCATCATAGATGCAAGTGCCATGATAGTTCTAATTGATGTGTACCTAGCAACTGGTGCAAATATTTCTTCATAGTCTATTCCCTCCTTCTGAGAGAAACCTCTGGCTACAAATCTTGCCTTATATTTTTCAATGCTACCATCTGCAGCATGTTTTATCTTGAATATCCATTGGGAAGAAATCACACTTTTATCCTTTGGTTTGGGAACTATATCCCAAACATCATTTTTCATTATTGACTGGTAATCTTCTGTCATAGCTTCTCCCCATTCTTTTTCCTGTGCTACCTCCTCATAGCTGGTGGATTGATGATCCACAAGATCACACATTAAGGCCACATAGTTGGATACTAACTTGGGTTTCTTCCTTTCTCTAGTGGAACCTTCAGGATCTCCATATTTTTCAGCTTCTTGAATAATGTCTCTAGCCCATGCTGGTCTTCTTTTTCAAGATAGATTTGTAATGGGGAGTTCTTGAGGTTCTATCATGTCATGGTCATCTGGTGTATCATCTTCAAGGATGGGTACAACTTTTGTAAATGTAGGAGGTGAATCTTCTTCATAGATTTCTTCAAGTTGGCACTTCCTAGATTTCTTGATAGCTGCTTCTTCATCAAATTTTACATCTCTACTTATCTCCATATGATGAAAACCAGGTATGTAAATTCTAAAAGATTTGGATGTTTCATAATATCCAACAAATATTCCTTTCTTACCAGAGGGATCCAACTTGATTATCTTTAGGGAAAAGAGAATCATACTTGATTCTATTAAAGACCACTTGATTCCCCAAGTGGCCTTCAAGAAGACTCCAAAGGAAATGTATGATTCCCTAGGAAGAATGTATGAAGGAAAGAACATCAATAGGAAGATGAACCTAAGAACCCAGTTGAAGAGTACCAAGTTGCACAAAGGAGAATCCATTCAAGACTACTTCTCAAGGGTCTCCCAAATCGAGGAGCAACTAGATGCCATTGGTGATACTCTTGATGAAGATGAACTTGTAATGACTGCTCTAAATGGTCTCACTAGACCTTAGGAGTGATTTATACAAACTATGTGTGCCAGAAAAGAAAGTATGATGGTTGATGTAGTTTGGGAGGATTGTGTACAAGAAGAGGCTAGGGTTGGAAACAGAGAAGCCTTGCTCAAAGAAGATAACCAAGCCTTGGACACCTACACCAAGAGAAGAAGGAATCAATCCTACTCCAAAAGGCATAGTCACAAGGAGTATCATTCTCCACATAGATTTCAAAAGAAAAGAGGAACTAATCAAAGAAGAGATTACTCCTCATTCCAATTTTTTTCTTGTCACAAAATAGGACACCTTGCTAGAGATTGTCCTCTAAAGAAGAAAAAGGGTTCTCATTAAAAAATACATCAAGCACATCTTGCAGAAGATGATAGTGAAGAAGAAGTAGAAGAGAAAGAAAGGCCTCACAAGAAAAGACCTAGAAGTGAAGAAGAAGAAGAAGAAAGGACCTTCTTCAAGAGAAGATCTAGGAGAAATGAAGAAGAAGATGCAGAAGAAGAACCTGCCCTTGTACATGAAGCCATTATCCCAAATGAGCTATGGCATAGGAGACTTGCTCACATTAACTACAAGGCACTACCTTATGTAAGAAAGGTAGTTATAGGTTTTCCAGACTTAAAGATTGATCATGATGGCACATGCAAAGGATGTGCAAAAGGGAAGAGTATCAAGAACCCATTTCCTAGGAGTGAAACAAAGACTAAAAGTACCTTGGACTTAATACACTCTAATGTATGTGGACCAATGCCCTCCACATCTTTGAGTGGATATGAATACTATGCCACATTTATTGATGACTATTCAAGGAAGACTTGGATATACTTTCTAAAAGGAAAGAATGAAGTCTTTGGAAAGTTCAAGGAGTTCAAATCCCTAATAGAGAATCACTCAGAAAAGAAAATCAAGATTCTCAAAAGAGATAATGGCAGAGAGTATACTTCAAAGAACTTTGAATAATTTTGTAAGGAAGCTAGAATCAAGAGGGAACTAACCACTCCCTATAATCCCCAACAAAATGGGGTTGCTGAAAGAAAGAATAGGACCATCATGGAAGTTGTAAAGACTATGATACATGACCAAGATCTACCCATGTATCTATGGGATGAAGCAGCTAGGACAACAGTCTATGTACAAAATAGAGTTTCCCATAGTGCTCTTCAATTCAAGACTCCATAAGAAGTGTTCACAGGAAAGAAGCCTGAGGTAAGTCATCTCAAAATATTTGGATGTCCAGTGTACATTCACATTCCAAAAGAAAAGAGAACCAAGTTGGATCTTTCTGGTAAGAAGGGAATATTTGTCGGATATTGTGAATCATCCAAAGCTTTCAGAATTTACATACTTGGTTTTCATCATATGGAAATAAGTAGAGATGTAACATTTGATAAAGAAGTAGCTCTCAATAAATCTAGGAAGTGCCAAATTGAAGAAGTCTATGAAGAAGAGATACCTCCTAGAGTCACAGAAGCTGTCCCATCCCTGAAGATGATAATCCAGAAGATCATGACATGTTGGAACCACAAGAACCCCCTATTACAAACTTATCTAGGAAAAGAAGGCCAGCATGGGCTAGAGACATTATTCTAGGAGCAGAAAGATATGGAGCTCCTGAAGGATCCACTAGAGAAATAAAGAAACCAAAGCTAATATCCAACTATGTGGCCTTGATGTGTGATCTGGTGGATCAACAGCCTACTAGCTATGAAGAGGTAGCTCAGAAGAAAGAGTGGGTAGAAGCAATAATAGAATAATATCAGTCGATAATGAAAAATGATGTTTGGGATATAGTTTCCAAATCAAAAGATAAAAGTGTGGCTTATTCCAAATGGATATTCAAGATAAAACATGCTGCAGATGGTAGCATTGAAAAATACAAGGCAAGATTTGTAGCCAAAGGATTCTCTCAGAAAGAGGGAATTGACTATGAAGAAAAATTTGCACCAGTTGCTAGATAAACTTCAATTAGAACTATCATGGCACTTGCATCTATGATGAAGTGGAAATTACACCATATGGATGTTAAGACAGCCTTCCTGAATGGTGTAATTGAAGAAGAAGTGTACATAGAACAACCACAAGGATTTGAGGTTAAAGATAGAAGAACTCATGTATGCAAACTGAAAAAGGCTTTGTATGGATTAAAGCAAGCTCCCAAAACTTGGTACGGAAGGATTGACAGTTTCTTAACAGGCATGGGCTTTACGAAAACCAAAGCTGATCCAAATATTTACCTCAAAGTCATGGATGATGAAACTGTTATATTACTGTTATATGTAGATGATCTATTTCTAACAGGAAATGAGAATCAAATTATCGAATGCAAGAAGCTTTCTTCAGAATTCGAGATGAAGGATCTCAGATTAATGCACTACTTCTTAGGTCTAGAAGTATGGCAAGAACCAAAAGGAATCTTTCTAAATCAAGGTAAGTATGTTGTGGAGATTCTGAAAATATTCTATATGTTGGAGTGTAAAGCCATGGCCACTCCCATGGACTCAAACTTGAAGTTATTAGTTAATGACTGATCAGAATTAGTGGATATAACTCTATATAGATAAATCATTGGGTCATTGATGTATTTAACAAATACCAGACCATATATATGCTTTGTTGTAAATACCCTGAGTCAATATCTAGTAGAACCTAGAAAGGTTCACTTAATAGCTGCAAAGCATGTAATGAGGTATCAAAAGGGTATATTAGATTTTGGTCTATATTATCTTGGAAATCATGAACTCAAATTACATGGTTACTCAGATTTTGATTGGGCAGGAAGTGTCTCAGACAGAAAAAGTACATCAAGTGGATGCTATGGTCTTGGATCTGCCATGATCTCATGGTTCAGCAAGAAACAATCTAGTGTGGCTCTCAGTACTAGTGAAGCAGAATATATAGCTTCCTGCTCTGCCAGTTGTGAAGCAGTGTGGCTTCGGAAGTTATTATCTAGAGTGTTTGACTTAGAATTGGATCCCACTGTGATCATGTGTGACAATCAAAGTTGTATCAAGATGACAAAAAATCCAGTGTTCCATGATAAGTCAAAACACATAGAGATCCGATATTTCTACATACAAGATATGGTGCAAAGACGAGATATTAAGCTCGAGTATGTGAGCACTGAAGAACAAATTGCTGATATATTGACCAAACCTCTGTCTCAGGTGAAATTTGAATATTTCCGAGACAAGCTTGGTATAGTTCAAAGGGACACTTCTCGAAAAGGGTAGTGATACAGTCACTAATAATGAGATTTCCCTCATCGACAACAAGGTCGATGATGAGGATACCTGTTTATTAAACTTAGATATTTATATATGCTTAGATTTCGGATTCTTATACTTAGAATACTTATATTAGTTATCTCTTTATGTATTGATGAGGATACATCTTTCATTGATGTATTGATGATGATACATGTTTTATTGATGTCTTGATGAGGATAAATGTTTTGTTGATGTATTGATAAGGATACATGTTTTATTGATTTATTGATGAGGATACATGTTTCATTGATGTATTGATGAGGATACTTGTATGTACTTGTACTAGTGATGTACTAACGATATCTATATTGATAAGGATACAGGTGGGGATTGTATCATCCCCGGAGTTCAGTCCCTTGAATTGATCCGTAGACATATGGTCTCTGAGAATGAAGTCCTTAGTGGACAAGTGGGGATTGTATCATCCCTGGACTTCGGTCCCTTGAATTGATCCGTAGACGTATGGTCTCCGAGAATGAAGTCCTTAGTGGACAGGTGGGGATTGTATCATGCCCGAACTTCGGTCCGTTGAATTGATCCACAGATGTATGGTCTCCGAGAATGAAGTCCTTAGTGGATAGGTGGGGATTGTATCATCCCCAGACTTCAATCCCTTGAATTGATTCGTAGACGTATGGTCTCTGAGAATGAAGTCCTTAGTGGACAGGTGGGGATTGTATCATCCCTGTACTTCGGTCCCTTGAATTGATCCGTAGACGTATGGTCTCCGTGAATGAAGTCCTTAGTAAACTAATGGGGATTGCATCATCCCAGAACCACTAGTTCAAAATGTACGTGATGGGGATTGCATCATCCCAGAAGCACTAGTTAAAAATGTACATGATGGGGATTGCATCATCCCGGAACCACTAGTTCAAAATGTAAGCGATGGGGACTGCATCATCCCGGAACCACTAGTTCAAAATGTATGTGATGGGGATTGCATCATCCTGGAACCACTAGTTCAAAATGTACATGATGGGGATTGTATCATCCTCGAACTTCAGTCCCTGAATTGACCCGTAGACAGATGTCTCCATGAAGTGGTCCCTAGTGGATGAGAGGGGATTGTATCATCCTCGGACTTCGGTCCCTGAATTGATTTGTAGACATATGTCTCCGAGAAAGTGGTCCTTAGATTTTGTCTAAGTTGACAAGTGGACTGTATCATCCCTAGACATGTTATGGTGTCTTAAATGAATCATGTATATTGCATGGTATGCTGCTACGATGCTGATGATCGTGTGATGACGATGCTGATGATCGTGTGATGACGATGCTGTTGATCGTGTGATGACGATGCTAATGATCGTATGATGATGATGCTGATGATCGTGTGATGATGATGTTGATGATCGTGTGATGACGATGCTGATGATCGTGTGATGATGATGATGATCGTGTGATGACAATACTGATGATCATGTGATGCTGGTGATCGTGTGATGACGATGCTGATGATCGTGTGATGACAATGTTGATGATCGTGTGATGACGATGCTAATGATCGTGCGATGACGACGATGATGATGTTGATGTTCGAGTAACTGGTTAAGTTACTGATGATGATGTATTAAAGAAAGCTTCCGATGATTTACAGATGTATCTTGTATGATGTAGTCGATGACTCCTTGCTCTTGCAGATGTTGTTATAATATCCTTCTCGTTAAGGGGGAGTGTTGAATATTGTAACTTCTAAGAATATTATATTTGTACTTTATTATTCCAGAGATGTCTCATCCCTCCGAGGTAATTCTATTATGTATCCAGAGATGTCTATTCCTCCGATGAATTGTGGTAACCTTGGTTATTAGACCCACCATGTGGGGGTCGGCCCTAAGTTTAGTATTTAGGGGTTATTAGACTTCACTAGGAGAGGTCGGCCCCATTAGGGATTTTGGTCAGTCGGGAATCAATATAAGTAGAGGAGGAGAGCTCCTCATTTAACACACTTGCTCAACTCAGAAAGTGGTGCACTTGTGTTTGAGAAGTCTGCATAGGAGGTAGAGAAGAAGGAGGTCAAGTTTTGGAGCACATCTTGTATGTTGGTTGATCATCTTATTGAGGAAAGCTTTGCTAGGTTTTCTACCCCTTGAGGGTTTCCCAGGGTAATATCTTTGTCTATCTTGTGATTGTGTTTCTCTTAGTGATCTTGCTAGTCAAACTAGTTTAAACTTAACATAAATTACGGTGGCAAGAATATTATTACAATCGAGAAGAAAGGTAGTAGTTTCCGACTGATTATTTTAGTTGAATGCTAGAGTTGTCAAGGAAAAGAGAATGGTTATTGGAAAAAGAGATTGTTTATGTGTTCTTAAAAAAACATCATGTAGGAAGAAAAGAACCAACAACTCTGCTTCCTAGTGATTCCCAAAGGTCTAGGAAATGACAAGTTGATGGAGGAAATAGCGACTGAAGTTAGAGATATATTTTTAGAGTTCAAAGTAATAATGGTCTATGAGATGCCGACAATTTTTCCACCAAAAAGGATAATATTGCACCAAATAGACTTGGTCCCATGGTCGATTCTACCAAACAAAGCCCTGCACAAAGTTTCTCCAACTGAGAATGTTGAGCATAACCGACAAGTACAAAAGTTATTAGATAGAGTATTTATCAAAGAAATCATGAGTCCATGTGTTGTACAACCTATACTAGCACCTAAAAAAGGACAAGAGTGGAGGATGTGCACCAATTCAAGGGCCATCAATAGGATCACCATCAAGTATAGGTTCCCATTACAAAGGATGGATGACTTGATCAACTTTTTGAGTGGAGTGACTTACTTCACTAAGATCAACTTGAAGAGTGGATATCACTAGATTAGGATTAAAGGGAAGGTGATGAGTGGTAGACCTCCTTCAAGACAAAGGAGGGGCTATATGAGTGGTTGTTTATTCTAGTTGGGTTAACTATAACATCAAGTACATTCATGAGGCTGATGAATGAAGTGCTGAAGCCATTCCTAGGGAAGTTCTTCATTGTGTAACTCGACAACATTTTGATCTTTAGTAGGGAGAAGGAAGAGCACTTGCTACACCTACGACAAGTCCTATAGAGGTTAAGCTAAGAGAAGTTGTTGGTAAACCTACAAAAGTGTTCCTTCATGTAGAAGGAGTTAGTGTATCTAGGATTCATAATTTCCATACAAGGGTTGAAGATGGATCTGGAGAAGGTGAAGGAAATAGTGGAGAGGCCTTAACCTATGAGTGCAGCAAAAGTGAGATTTTTTCATGGACTTTCTTTTTTAGGTAAGAGAGTAAAATTTCTTATAATAAAAAGGTACAGAGAGTAAAAAAATATTACAAAAGTCCATTAAAGGACCAGAACCAGCCAGAGACCCATCCCAGAGGGGAGGATGGAGACAAACCAAGTTTTCCACATCATCAAAAGGGAGAAACCAGCATAATAGAAATAAGCAAGGAATTCCTCAAAACCTCGAAAGGTTGATCATCAACACAAAGCTAACCAGGATAACAAAAAGGACCTAGATACATAGACTTGAATCAGGCCCCGCTAAAGAGCCAATGAAGAACTATACAGCGAGCCACACAGGGCCAAAACAAAAACTAATAGGACTTAGTGAAAGAAAAAAACCAAAACAGTCAAACCAGACTGACCTACTGCTCTGGGCTTGAAGTATCAGAAACTCCATGACTGGCTTCCTGCGGAGGATGGATGCTGAGGTCCTCCATCAATGCTTCCAGAGTGCTAGTGTTCTCTATTTCGGTTTTTTGGTTCTCCTTCATACCTACAATGATCTCTTGCATGATACGTGTAATGTTCTCCCTGATATGTAATTCACGAGAAAGAAGAATCCTGCATGCCTAGAAGGGGCTAGCCAGAATCTGATAACCCAACTGAGATTCAATCTCTTCCAGCAAAGCAATTTCCAGGTATGCTATTTGGTTACCAATGGCTGACAGCATTTCCTCTAGATAGAAATGAGCCCAGTCGAAACATTGTGGGTTGGCATTATCCTAAGGATGGGATTGAGAGGAAGAACTTTCACCAGTATGTCTCCCCCTACCCCCAGGATTTCGACCATTCCCACGGCGACTTCTCATCCTGATACGGGGATGCATAATTCGCAAGAAAATGGACCCGGACGTCATCGAGAGACCACCTTTAATATGAAGCCGATTAATCCACAAGTTAAAATCAAAACGCATGCCAGGAGGCAAGGATAAGAAATGGATTTGTGAATTGAAAATCTTGATCTTGTTGCCCTCAGTAATTAATTTATAATCCTAGTTCCTGTAATGGGAGTTGGGGAAAGTACCCTTCCATAAAATCTCATGAGTGCTCGACTTAACCGTTCTGTACTGATCCATGATCTCACTTGTTCGGAATATGATAAGACTACAGCAGTTATTGCTTTCATTCCCTTCGCCATAGCTAGGGTCATAAATACTCATGATGGTATAATTACTCAGATAATTCAGACGCTTGGGTGAAATATCATGAAAATACCCGATAAGCCTATGATATAAAACCCAACGATCAACAACCTTAACTTCCTTAAGGTGAAAGGACAACAACTATATACGTTGCATCAGGAGGGATAATCAGACTTGACACGCATCAGATTACCTGCAGCATGTGTCCTTTCAGGTTGGATGCCATGTGATTCACGATGCTTCGGGCAGGTGGTGTTCGAATTAGGGCTGATATCAATGACTATGATCAATTCACACCAGTGACTGGCCACGTGATCATCGATCTCATGTAAGGAGCCAGCTTTGAATGCTACACTTGCCTTAACCCCTATTTTGGCCAGTTCATCAGCTAACTTGTTGCCTTTTCTTCGAACATGAATGAAGTTGATAGCCAGAGAGGTGCTAAGAAATTCTTGAAGCTGCATCAACCTGCCTTCCCATCTCCAATTCACAGAGACCTTCAGAACTGCTGCACCTCTTTGAATATGACACGCAATGGAGATCAAAATGTTGGAGTCCCCCTCGACAATTAGAGGTGCCCAGTTTTTTCCCATCTCCAAACTGATGCCATTAACCATTCCTTCAAGTTTTGCAATGTTATTCATTGTTTCCCCTAAGTTACCCCATAAAAATCCTAAAACGAGGCCATTGACATTTCTGATGGCTCCTCCAAATCCTGCAGGCGCCGGGTTACCTTTTTCTACACCGTCAAAATTGAGCTTCATAGTATCAGCTGGAGGAGGTTGCTGAAAATCGGGATTGGTGGAGATTGCTCTGCACTACAACACTTAAGTATTTCCCTTCAGTGAGTTATAAATACCCCAGTTGTTCAACATTATTTTTTCTGTAGGATCTTTATTTCCATTTTCCATGGATGGAATTTTGGAGTATAATGTTTCCTTGATGTGCTTTTCCATACCCTTCCAAATTGTCTCTGTGTTTCTTTGTTTCTCCTAAAAAATTCGTTGGTTTCTCTCCTTCCATATATCCCAAACCACGAAACTCGGAAACAATTCCCAGATTTTGTTAAGAAGTTCATTTTTAAAGGGTTTAGTCTACGAGTTGGCCAGTGTCAGGTCCGGTCGGCCCAAAACTCTAGTCGTTTTTATGAATCTTTCTTCCCCCCTGTTCCAGAAGAAGGAGGCCAGAGGGCACTCGTCAATAAGGTGATTAATGGTTTCGCTCACATTAGTACAGATACTACAATGGGAAGGTCCAAAGAAACCCCTCTTAAGAAGGTTTTCCCAATTCAAAATTCATCGATGAATCAACAGCCAGCTGAAAGTGGCAATTTTGGGCCACTGGTTCATCTCGCATACTTTTTTCCATTTGTCATTCTTGGGCCACCTGTCATGGCCATTCAAGTGGCCTACCTCTTCTACAATGTTGAAGTTCCTCGTGTTATAATAACCCCATCGGATTTTGTTCGGCCCAGTGGCCCAAGGTATTTTCCGTTTGGTAATTTCACCATAGAAATTGTCTAGATTTTCTTCGGGGGTTAAGGTCTTCCACCATTGATTTATTTCCACTGTCTAAACAGTAGTTCCTCAGGTCCTATTTCCCAAAAGTCCTTGACTTTCTCCCATGGGCTACTCTATAAGTATAAAAATAGCTCCTGATTGTCCTGCCCATCAAAGAGTCCTGGGAGTTCCTGCCAAGCATCATGCAGAAAGGAGGCGGAATTTCCATCTCTTACTTCCCAGAAGCTGTGAATTTTAACTAAATCACAATTCTCCTGGGAAAGCTTCCAAATACTGGATCCTAGTTGTTCTTCACCAAATTTGATAAGGTCCTGTTTGGGCCATCTTGGGGTGTATTTCTAGTGCCAAAGACATGCCCATGGTTCCTCTTTGTGGGTAACCCATCTCCACCATATTTTAGCTCCTAAGACTTTGTTAATACACACTGGGTCCCGCAAACCTAGGCCCCCCAATAATTTAGGAGTGCATAGAGTGTTCCAATTCACCAAGGCCCATTTCCTCTAATCGGGTGTGCCTCCCCACAAGAAGTTCCTCTGCAGATTATAGATCTTTTTCAGAACAGCTTTGGGTGTTTCCATCACTAAGAACAAGTAAATTGGCAAAGCCTGTAACACTGACTTGACCAAAATGAGGCGACTCGAAAAATTTAGGGCTCGAAACGTCCATAATTCCAATTTGGTTTTGAATTTATCCAGAAGATCTTTCCAAGAGATTTGTCTGATGGTAGATTTCAACAAGGGTGCCCCTAGATATTTCGATGGAAGGAGTCCTTCAGAGAATTCCAAATTTTGGAGGATATTTCTGCGATGAATTCTGGGAGTGTTGAAGAAATACGCCTTCGATTTTTCTTTATTTATTTCTAGACCACTACCCTTAAGGAAGGTGTTAAGAATATCCTCAATATTTCTGGCCTCCTGAAACGAGGAAGGTCCCATCATCATAGTATCATCAACAAATTGTTGGTGGATTTAAGGGATTAGTCCCTCCCCCAGGTCCAAGCCCCGAATAATATTGTTCTCTTGGGCCACTCATATCATTCTTCCTAAACCTTCAACCATGATAATGAAGAGGAATGGGGATAAGGGGTCCCCCTGCCGAATTCCATGGGTCACGGGGAAAGGTTGTGAGGGAGTGCCATTGACCAAGATTGAAAAGAAAGGGGATTAAACCAAACTCATGATCCATTCCATCCATATGTTACTGAAACCAAAGGCTGTTAACATTTCTGCCATGAACGTCTAGTTTAGTTTATCATAGGCTTTTGATAAGTCCGGTTTTAGGAGTATACCTCAGATTTTCTCTCATTTGAGCGAATGAATTGCTTCATGAACTAGAATAATTCCATCCATAATTTGACGTCCTTCCATGAACCTAGCCTACTCCGGAGAAATAATTAAAGGAAGAAGAGGCCACAGTCGGTTTGCTATAACCTTGGTAATAATTTTATAGATCACATTGTAGAGAGCTATGGCTCTAAACTTTCCAGGATCCTCAGTTCCCGTTTCCTTGGGGATAAGCATGAGAAAGGTAGCATTAAGAGATTTTAGAATATTCCTGGTTCGTCGATAATCTTGCACAATGGCCAGGACCTCCCCCTTCATCCAATCCCATCAAGAGTGGAAGAAGTTTGTAGTGAAGCCATCCGGTCCAAATGCTTTGTCGTCCTCGGTTTGTTTGATGGCTTCATCAAGTTTGTCCATGAGGATAGTCCCCATAAGGAGTTTGTTGTGGGCCTCCATGACCAATCTTGGGATGTGGCTGAGACCTTCTCTCTTTTTGCTTGTTTATTAATATTTGGCTCATTCAGAAGGTCTTCGAAGTGATCTTTTAAGGTATGCTCTAATTCATGTTGCGTTTCCACTACTATGCCATCTTCCTTCTTGAGCCTAACCACCCTGTTCCCATGACGGTGTTCGATGGTGGCTTTGTGAAAGAACTTGGTATTACGCTCACCATCGTTTAGCCAACGACTTCGGGATTTTTGCTTCCATAGGAGTTCCTCCTGATGTTCTTTGAGAGTGACTTCCTGCAAAAGGTTTTTCTCCTGGGTTTTCAACTCTGTAGTATACCCCTGTGCCATGGCCTCCTTTTGAATTTCCTAAAGTTTAAGGTCAAGGATCTTCTTATCTTGGAAAATATTTCCAAAGATGTCTTTATTCCACCTCTTTATTTTTCCTTTGAGGTATTTTAATTTTTGTTGGAATTGATACATCTTAGTTCCCGTAATCGGGTCACAAGTCTGCCACCACTAACACAATTGATCAGAAAAATCAGGGTGCAGAAGCTAGAATTGTTCAAACCTAAATGGTCGATGGAGGTTTTCTCCTATCCTATGCCATTCCAGACTAACCGACCAATGATCAGAGCCCACCGAAGGAAACACTACCGCAGTCAGATCCCCGCCTCCCATCATGATGGATTCAGAGACCAGAAACCTATCTAGTCTACAAGCAATGCTTCTGTCTCCTCCTCTTTTATTATTCCATGTATACATGCCATTGGATGTTTTGACATCAATCATCGCCATATTTTTGATTACCTATGAAAATTCCTCGTTAGTGGGATGAAGACAATGTCGACCTCCACATTTTTCTTCAAGATTTATGATTAGATAGAAATCTCCTCCTATTATCCAAGGTCTGTCACCAGTCTCTTTTTTAAGATTCCTAATCGAATGCAAGAAGGAACTCTTTTCGTTCGCCAAAGAAGGTCCATAGACATTGGACATAAAACCTCTGACTTTGGTTCCTAAAATATGAAAAGCAGCCGATAAGATAAACTTTGAATCCATCCAATCAGATAGACTTACTTCTTTAGGGTTCCAGAGAATGCCAACTACCCTGGCCGCACCAGTGGAATCCATTTCCACCACATTGCAGTGCTTCCAAACTTTCTGCCCGATGGCCTGGAGCTCAATTTCTGAACACTTAGTTTCTTGGAGAAAAATAATAACAAGTTTCTCTAGTTCAATTTTCCATCGTAAGAGGCGGCTTTTTAGGATACACTTGCATCCTCTAATGTTCCAAGATGTAATCTACATTTTATAATCGATTGAGGTTGGATGATGATAGAGCCACGTCAATGGTTGGATACTGGCCTGACGCCACCAGGTTCCTTCATATCATCTGAATTCTTTACATCTTACTTCGCCTGCCTCTTTTCTCCCCTCTGGTTATCTTTTTCCCATCATTCTCTTTGAGAGATTCAGAAATTACCCCTTAGGGTTTGTGGTTCTTGGACTTAATAATTGCTTTCTCCAGAAGTGAGACCTGATGAGGTGTTATGGGAATATGATTTTCAACTTTACATTCCACCTCCAAATCTTCTAGTTCCATTTCATCTCTGCCTTCCTCTTGCGAGGATCATGCATAGCCTTGAGTCTCAGCCTCAATTGAATGAATATTGTGGTTATCTTTTGGTTCTTTATTTGATTCTTCGATCTTTTCGTGTGTAGAGATAAATTCCTCTTCTTTTTCTTCCTCTCCTAATTGCAGGACCTCATACCTATTGTGGATCATTGTCTTCTTGTCTATTTCAGGGACCCTGACCTTCCTGGCTTGCCTTTTCTTGCTAGTAACTCTCTTAATCCTTCTTGGTCTTCTCCTTCAGAGTCGGTTTTTCCTACTAGCTGTTTGTTAAGCAGGAAATCCCTGAAAAGATGCCCATGTTCATGGCATCGCCGGCATCGAAACGGGATTTGTTCATAATCAATAGCCTGGAACCAATCTTCATCCTCCCAGGTAAAATCTATTCCTACCAACAAGTCTTGCGAGATATCTAGATAGAGGCATATGCGGGCATAAGATGTATACCACATCTTCTTGGTTTGTTGTGAGACTTTTACGAACACCCCCAGCTCATTACCAATCTCTGTTAGTATTTCTTCCTTCCAGTATTAAGAAGGCAAGGAGTACATATCCAAACTGGGGAAATGGTTAAATTTTCTTTGTCTGGGTTAAACCATTCATTCCAGGGGGGAAGATAAAGTCCCGCCGAATTCAAAAAGTATGGTCCATTGTCAAAAATCCTGGTGCGGTCTTCTTCATTGAATAAAATTATGGTAAAGAAACCTTTAGCTCCCAATTGGAGATCGTAATGTCCCTGAGGTTTCTAGGTTGTATTGATCCACCACACCAGTGCTTTTTCAGTTGGCCAGATCCCAACAAATTTTCCAATGAGTGCATGTTCTTTCATGTGTTGGATATCATTTCTGATCCTTTCCGATTTTATCAAGAGTTTAGGAATTTTGAGCGCCTTTGGCAGACATCACCCAGGATTTATTGATTCTATCATTGCTTGCATCAAGGTGACCACACCACTGGTTCCTGCCTCAGTGACCCCAGTCCCGCTTCTAGGGGCAGGATCTTGGTTTGTCTGCTTTCCTTTTTCCATGTTCCCAACAAAGTCCAAGGCCACACCGTCAGTGGCAGTACCCATGTCCTTCTGATCCCGCATACCAAGGAGGCCCCAACAGAGACCCCACAACATTACCAAACACAGAGAAACTTCAAATCACCATAAAACCATCCGCCTTTCTTAGCTCCGTCCTATGTAACTTATGTTAGAATTTTTCATGGACTTGCTAGTTTTTACCAAAAGTTAATTAGATATTTTAGTCGGATATGTGCACTGCTGATGACATGCATTAAGAAGGGAGAGTTCAATTAGATTGAGGTTGTCTGACAAGATTTTGATATGTTGAAGCAAAAGGATATAGAGAGCCCAGTATTAGCTCTCCCAGACTTCGACAAAGTAATTGAATTTTTCCACAGTATTCTTGATTTTCATTACATAATAGACTTGAATCATATTAAAGTAATTGAAGTCAATGGCGATGTGAGTGCATTAGAAATTGGATCTATGTTGATCCAAGAAGGATGACCAATTGCATTCTTCAATGAGAAACTAGATGATGCAAAGAAGAAATAATTGGTATATAAGCAAGAGTTTTATTCCATTGTATAGGCATTGAAGAAATGGAGGCACTACTTGTTTCCCAATGAATTTTTGTTGTTCACACATCATCAAGCTTTGAGGTAGTTGAACACTCAGAAAAAGTTGAACGAGCGACACTTGAAGCAGGTGGAGTTATTTCAAAGCTACACTTTTGTGTTGAAACATAAGTTGGGGAAGACCAACAAAGTCACCAACACATTGATTCAAAGAGTCACACTTCTAGGGATGATGACAATTCAGTTGACAAGGTTAGAGTTGATAAAGGCCAACTATAAAGTTGATGGGGATTTTTCCAAGGCATGGAAAGTGTCAATGTAAACATGGAGTGGTCACATAACACCATACTTGTATTAATTCATCCAATAGGGTTACATGTTCAAAGGACATATGTTATTCATCCCTAGAGGATCAGCGAGGGAGAATCTGACTAGAGAGTTACATAGTGGATGATTAGGCAAAAACTTTAGCATCGACAAGACCATGTCGTTTGTCGAAGGGAAGTATTGCTGGCAAGGATTGGTGACAGATATGAAGAAGTGGGTTCGATAGTGTCGGACATGACAACATGTCAAATGAAAAAGTAATAATACGGGACTATATGCACCTTTACCAGTCTTGATTTTCCTATGGGAAGACATTAGCAAGGATTTTGTGCTGGGATTTACAAAGACACAACAAGGTAACGACTCCATCTTTGTGGTAGTGGAAAAATTCTCGAAGATGGAATTATTTGTTTCATGTAAGAAGACAAGTGACACCATGAGTATTGTTGTTCTATTTTTCATGGAAATTGTGAGGTTGAATGGGTTCCTGAAGATTATAACTTTAGAGAGGGATACCACTTTTATGGGTCATTCCTAGATAACCCTGAAGAAGCTTAACACAAGGTTGCAGTTCATTTTTGCATACCATCCGTAAACTGATGGGTAGACTGAACTCATGAACAAGATCTTAGGGAATTTGTTGAGATGTTTGATGATTGAACAACCAAGGTAGTGGGATAATGTGTTGGAATATGTGGAATCCATTTACAACAATTATGTAAATAGGTCGAAAAGGATGATTCCAATTCATATCATGCAAGGGAGAAGTCCACATGGAGTAGTCGATTTAGAAGAACTGTCGATCGAGATGCGGAAAACTGCATACATCGAATCGTTTCATAATCATATGAAAGAAGTGTATGATAAGGTGAAGAAACATCTTCAGAAGAGAAATACCACATACAAGTTGTGAGCTGACAAGAAAACATACTACATTCATTTGAAGAAGGCGACTTAGTATACGTGCACCTAAGAAAGGAAAGGTTTATGTGAGGAACATACAACAAGTAGAAATTGAAAAAGATTAGTCTGTGTAAAATCATGAAGAATATTTTGGATAATGCATATATGTTGGAGTTTCCAAAGGAATTGGGCATATCGCCAATGTTCAATGTTTCTTACCTTTACAAGTATAAAGAATGGTCAATGAGGGGTAATGAAATGATTGTGGATTGGAAAGAGAAGATATAAATGCAACCCATAGAAGAGATTGCACAAGTGATCGATGAGTGAGAGATCAGGAGGAAGAGGAGACAAAAGAGGAAGGAATCTTTGATCTAGTTGAGGGATAATATTTTGGAAGAAGCAACCTATATTCCCAAAGAAAGGATCGAGGATCTATAGAACTATGGGTTTAGTGATTTTCAACCCAGGGAGGTTGATGCAAGGGATTCTCGGCCTGAGAGAGTCATTTCCAATTGAATGACTAAATTGGGAAGGAGGATAGTCGATGAAATCTAGAGGTGAAATTGAAGAGTCGATAGGAGAACGAAAGTTGTGGGAATTTCTGTTGATGTATATGTAACTTCAGAATGTATTTCATATATGTATATTGTACTCCTATAGAGATGGTATTATTCCTCTATACGGAAGTGTTTGTATTCCTATAGAGATGTTATTATTCCTCCATACAGAAGTGTCGTCATTTATATTGTAAGTGTCATAACTTATACTTGATGGGTTATTAGACCACCTTGTTGGGGTCAGCCCTGTATAAGTCATGTGGGTCGAAGGGTTATTAGACCACCCTATTAGGGGGTTGGCCATGTGGGTCAAAGGGTTATTAGACCACCCTACTGGGTGTCGGCCGAGTCAGCATTATGTTATGTGGTTAAGTTAAGACCGATCTAGTAAAGGTTATTAGGCAAGTCAAGTCAAGTATAAATAGAGTGCGGAAGGCACTCTATTTGATCATTATATTCTCACATACACTCTTTGGAGAGTGGCGCACTTGTGGAGGAGGAGAAGTTGCTGCTAGGGGATGTCTGTCTGTTATGCTTGGGTTGTATCATTGCTCTATCTATCTCTGAGGAAGTTATTGGGGTTTTTCACCTTTATGGTTTTCCCCAAGTAAACTCATTGTCTCTTGTGTGCTTGCATTAGTGTGTCCATGATTGATATGCTGTAGATATGCTTAACATGTTGTTCTCTTAGTTAAGATCCTATATCAGATTGAAGTAAATTATGAAAAACTAACAATTTCAACCAACTATGATCTATGCCAAATGACGAGATAGAGTAATGAAGTCAGAAGTAGGGTGATCGACGACTAGTCGCACAGGAATACTGTAGAGATGAGGATGTCAGGGATGATACCGACCAAAGGATCAAAGGTAGTCGCGATTTAGTCGATGACAATAGAAAAGGTGATTGACGTAGAATCCAAAATTTTGAGAAGCGGAGCCGTTGGAGAAGTTGGAAAAATTGCAGAGAAGTTATGTTGGTTGTTGCAGAAGGCCAGATGGAGGAGCTTGTTGAGACGGGGCACATGAAGTATTTAAAGAATATTGATGGTGCCTAGAAGAAAGTGAAAATTATGGAGGAATATTTGAAAGGGATTTGATTCTAAAGGATGCATATAAATATGAGGTTTTGCATTAAAGATGGGGGTTGCTAGGGGTGAGCAAGCATCATGAGAGAGAGAGTCATTGAAAGTGTTGATTGGAGGAGGTAAACATGTCGAGGACGAAGAATTCCCTCACATTTGTGTTGCTAAGTGTTGAAGAGTCGACGCACGTCTTGACTGTAACGGAACTGAACTTTGATGGTAATTCCTCTTGTAAAAAATTTGTGTTAATTTAATTGAAAGGGACAATGCTTGGAAAATATTTATGTTTGTGTGTTTGTGCTTGTTTCTGTTGTGTACAATTATTTGCAGCTGACTCAGGTTGTGTCTACATCAACCTACCACATTTTAGGAATTTTCTACAACCTAGTTTCAATATGGTGATCATGAGAGTTTGTTCTGAATCCCCAAATTGATAATGAATTAATAATAAATTTTTAAATGCACATGTTAAGTCTATGTAAAGAATTATATATATACAATCAATTATTTTATGTACATATATAAACTTCACATAATACTAAAATATTTTATTTATAGTTAACATTGAAATCTTATTATTTTATTATTAATAATATGTTGAATGTCATGTATCAAATTCAAGTTTATTAGGAAAGTAATTATACATCTTCACACTAGGTTTTACAAAGTGTATGCCGTGAAAAGATATTTATTTTTATTATTAATTATTTTTCATGTCATATATAACTCCCATATTAGGGATAACAAATACTTATACATTTCCTTCATATTAAATTGTTGATAGTATCTCTTAATGCTTAAAAAAAGAGTGTATAATCATTATTTAATAAAAACAAATTATTTTGAGGATTCCAAAAAATAATATATATTTATTATTTTAATTCATTTTTATTGGATAAACCATTAATTTTAAAATTTTGCTCTCTTGTTTGATAGATCTGGGTATAAGTTTTAATTTTCTATTTTGGAGATAGATTTTTTTAATTACTTTCCATAATTTTTTATTTTATGGATCAATTTTTTATTTTTTTTTATTTTGTGAGCCGACATGATTTTTTTTATTTTGTGAGCCGACATGATTTTTTTTAATTATGGTAACATTATTACAACATGTACGAGGCCGTAGAGCATCTAGTTCCTCTAGGTGCAATAAATATACAAGTTATTGAATCATGTATATTTTATATTTTTGTAATTAGTTTAGAGATACCTTAAACATATTTAGAGTTTAATAATGATTTTTTTATATCCATATTATTTCCTATATATAAAAGAGAGTATACGCAAAATATTTTCATGATGGTAAAGTTTAGCTATAATTTATATTACAGTTTAGTAAGCTTAATAAACTTTAAAAAGTGAAATGGAAATAAAAAATATTTTTCAATTGAAGTGAATATAAATGATCTTTAATTTAAAAAAAAAAGTCATGATGGATATATATGAAAGAGAAAAAAAAACAAGTAAAATTTATATATTAATTATAAAAATACAATATTTATAATAAATAATAATAAATATTTATAAAAATTGAAAGACCTTCAAGCGGAATCAGTTTCGACACTATGTTTGCTAATAGGTCTGCATCGAAATTTTGTGATCTGGGAACTGATGTAATATTGAATGCTAAAAATGAGTTGGTTAAATCCCTTACCATCTTTTTATAATTAGCCAAACACGGAGATAAGCAGTGTATCTTATTTCTGACTTGCTTGACTATAATTTCGGAATCTCCATAGCACTCTATTGCTAGCACACCGAAATCAATAGCCTTATTGAGCCCCTGTACCAGAGCCTCATACTGAGCTACATTATTAGTGCAATAAAGTTCTATCCTGCAAGCAATCATAATTTTCAGTCCCTTGGGATCAATAAGGACACAACCTGCTCCAGCTCCATCCTTGGACTTGGAACCATAAAAAAATAAGGTCCATGAGATAGGGTCTATTCTAAAATTTGTATTTACATTATACACATTATGCACAATTTCACCAGAAAAAGGTATAGAAGTTACATGAGTAATATGTGATTCATTTTGAATGCTTTCTTCTGGTGAGGCATCAGCTGGGAATTCACCAAAAAAGGTATCAAATGTAAAATGCTCTATGCGAGAGGTGAGATAACCAGCAAGTTTGCTTGAGTCATTAAGATCAGTGACTGTCTATTTCATAAAAGTTTATCTACTGATCTTAATTTTATTCAGTTGACCATTGTAAGGAAACCATAAATGGGACCAGTCGGTGGAAAAGTAACCCTTAAGTTTCTCTGACCTGTCCTTGCTTAACCACATCCCATAGGCTTCTGGGATGTCAGCTATCATGCTGTCAGATGTCTAGTGGATCCTGGGATCAACTGACAGTGTAAGCAAAACATTTCTCAACTTACCTACCACTCTAACTTTTCATCTGTCAAGTTGCACAATCTGAGTTGGGTAGGGTTCCCATGTTGCATTCAATTTCCTGCAAACAGAGAGGGGCATCACATTTGATGATGCTCCTGAATCTATCATGCAGTTGTGCACATTTCGGTTGAAAATCTCAAACGTAAGCAAGAAAGGAGGAGTCCTCTTGCTTGCTGGTTTCTGATCATCAGTTTTAGTAATAGAGTCTAGGCTGTTACTTTGTGACTCTCTAGGCTTTTTGACTATCATGTTTTTAGGTAAGGAATCCCTCATAGAAGGGATCTTAAGTAGCTCAAATAGAGAGATGTTTGCTTTGACTTTTTTTAAATCTTCAACTAGATTGTACTCCATTTCAGAAAGGATTGTATCCTTTTGAGGAACAGTCTTGTTTTTGGTGGGGACTGGAGCATAAGATGAAGGTTCTTGAGGTGGCTGTGGTCTTGAACCTGTATTATAAGGGTGTTGTGTGTTAAACACCGCCTCAGGTTCTTCTTCTTATTCACACATAGGAAGTTCTGAAAAACAACTCACAGTATCGACCTGTGGATCACCTTCTTCTTCTTCTACAGGTAATTGGGGATCTGGGATGGTCTAATCGTTAAAAGTGTTAGGGGTTACTTGAGATTTTGCTGCCAAGGCTCTAAAAATAGAATAGAGTTTGTCGTTTGTGAGTCCTTCTATCGGATTCGGTGGTGGTGGATTTTGTGGAGGCTGGTAAGGTCTCCTAAATGGTGGCCTTACAAAAAATATGTTTTGGTTCTGATTATCATTAGTGTTCTTCTTCAAATCCACCATCTCATTTGACATTTTTTGAATAAATTTCTTCATGTCCGCCATATCAAATGGATCCTTGTTCTGAACAGGTGGTTTGGGGACATTCTCGATTCTTTTCCTAGAAGTAGAAGGCTTCTCCTATGAAGTTTCAGGGCTGTCTTTTAGACAAAATATGTCCTTCTCAACTTGTATTGCTTCACCATATGCCTCTAGTAGAGTAGCCTTGTGTGCCCTTTTGACACACATTGCAATAGGGACAGGAAGACCTTTTTCATAATAAGCTACCAACAATTCTTCAGCAGGAAGAAGATTGGTAGGATTTCTGTTTTTGAGATATGAAAACCTTTGGTTAAAGTCTTTTACCCTTTCTTTTCCTTTGATTTTAATAGAGGATAATTCTAAGACAAGATCCTGCGGTGTTTTATCATCCCTGAATTTCTGGGTGAAATGTTTCTCGAATTCATCCTAGGATGTTATAGATTGGGCTAGTAAGGAAAAATACCAGGTGGCTGCCCTACCCTCAAAAGTGTAAGGAAAGAGTCTGCATACTACATCCTCATGTACCACATTTCTAAGTCTGATTGCCTACATGAAAGTTTTTATATGATCCAATGCGAGTGTCTTATCCTCAGGGTTGAATTTAGGCAGCCATTTCTTAGGATTCTTTGGTAATCTATGTTGATCTCCTAATATGAAAACTGCACCTTGGTCAAGCCAAGGTCTGTTTTGACCTTCTCCAGCCAGTGAAGGTTCTTCTTCTTCTTCTTCCGAAGATGACCTGGAAGAATTTTCATCATCTGAGGAAGATGATGAAGATGAAGGAGGGGATGGCGATGGACCACCAGCTCCAAGATTTGGTTGACCTTGTGTTCCTATGAGAGTGGTTTGACGGTTATATTCAGGAGAATCTAGTTGATCAATCAGCTCTTGGTTTTCAGGTTGTTGATCAACTGTATGTTGATCCTCTATATTTAGATTAGTGGTATGTTGAATATGTGGGTCACTGGCCTGTGAAGCAGAAACTTGCTGATCTTCCTGACCACTAGTCCACAGAATAGATTCTAAATTAAACGATTCCAGACCGCGTCTTCTTTGATCGGCAAGTCATTGTTTTGCTCTTAAGACCCGATCAACAGATGTTTTCAATATCTACTCTAACGAGATGGGTCCCATTGTAGGTGATGTGAAAATGATATCCCCTCTGTTCTCCTGTTGTATCACAGGTGTGACAGGTATAACTGTACGTTGGGTAGACGTGACAGGGAGAACTATAGGTTGTGAATTAGTTGGTTGTTCAGATGTTGAATCCCTAGACTGGCTTCAGGTTTGAACCATTGAAGTACTTGCTGGAGGAGGTTTCTGAGCGGTTTGCTTAGGCATGTTATACTAATGGCCCTCCTTCCAGCATCATTTCTTGATGCCTCGAATGTGCAGGTTACTGCAAGGTGCTGGAAAGGGTTCCACGGCACACAACAGGGGATGAAAACCCAGCCAAAGGCTTCGAAAGACCCTACGCAAGGGAAATTCTATCCTCGAACTATTTTGTATGGTAATCACCCATGGATATTCGGCCTCCACTGCCACTCTATGAGTAAGTGGTTTGATCTATCAGATCAGTTTCCCAATTAAGGAAAACAAATATATGGAAACCAATAAACAATTCTAACTTAACCTATTTATAAATAAGGATCTAATCTTAAGTCAGACCTATTCTAAGATGAAAAGCTTGTTGTTTATGTAGATCAACCCTGAGGTGTAAAGAACAATAGTTTATCACCCTTAACAGAAATGCCTTCAGATGAGATATTTGCTAACTTAAATTATGATTACTTAATGAAAATCAAATAGTAATAATTGAAGCTTAAGTACCATCAAGATATAACCTATTATCTCTTTGTTGATTGAAAAATCAACAATGGTTGAATGTATTTCCGATCAATTGCAGAAATCGATAAAGAAAGTATTTAATTAAAGAAATTCAATCAAATATTTTAACACATACATCAGTTATACAGAAAAATCAATACAACGGATTTATGCATTCATTAGATATCTAACAAGAGATCATTGTTATATAGCGGATGATAATCTAGAATATAAAATCAGAAATTCTCAAAGAAATTTGAGTAACAACTAGAAGATGGATCCAAAGATAACATTACTATATTAAGATGTCTTGTACCAAAATTACAATGACTCTGGCCACAAAGTATCCCCAGTCTTATCTTCTGTGGAATTACAATTCCAAAAATTCCAACCCCTTTCTAAGAGAGGTATTCCTCCTTTAATACTAAATTACAACAGAGTACAATGAGAGAATCCTAGGAAATAGAGACTACAAAATCGGATTCAACTATTGGTCCAAGAAATCTTGCCATTTCTCAGACTACATGATTTCTTTCACCTTTTCAAAGGGATTCTTAAAGATATATTCTTTAATTGGAAGGATCCTCATATCACAACAAGAATCCCACTCCAACCTACTCATTATCAACAACAGATGATTCGGCTTGTAGAGAATTTACCGCAAGAACTTCTGGAGTAGAGACTAAGTTCTCAAAAACAAAGAAATCCGTCAAAGGGTCCACCTCAGAAGGAGTTGGAGGAATATCAGGTTCTCCATTGATTATATAATATCGTATAATATCGTCATTGTGGTCAGCCAATTCCTTCGAAACTTTCTTGTCTTTCTTGCTAAGAATTTGCATGCAAACAAACGGAGCATCAGAATCTTCTTCACCACTATCGCTACTTAAATCAGGAACACCTGCGTCAAAAGGTGGTGACATAGGTTCTTGATAAAGTAAGGGATAGAGTTCTCCATCTTTGAAGTGAGAATTGGGAGATTCATGACCTGTCTGCATACTTCCTCTATCAAATACATTCAGAAGGAAGCTCACAAGATTATCATACAGAACATTTTCTCCTTAAAGAATGCAAAGGATGAACTGAAAGCTTCGTGTTTGTTGCCAATTTAAAGCCAACTGATAGGATGGTAATGATTGAACAGAGCCAGTCATAATGGTTAAATTATTATGATTAGGACACTACAACCATCCCAACTGTAATGAAATGAACCCTAACATGAGTTAACCCGATCTGGATCCACGCGAAAGTACAAATCCAATCGAGACTCGCATGACTTAAAAATCATATGAAAGCGCATCATTACGAATCTGTTCACATCAACAATCATGACCTCAGATTTGAGATAAAAATGAGAGTTACGGTGAAAGAGATGACTAGGAAATGGCTAAGACAGGAGTTTCTGTACACAAACTAGTGGCCTGATTTCACCTGTGAAACCAGATCCAGATCGTTGATTTAGCAGAAAGACTAGAGATACATTGCAGAGACTGAAAAGTTATAATCTACAAAGCCTTGAAGAGCCGAATCAAATAAAAAAAAAGGCCATTACTAAATCCCAAAATAACCAAATTACTGAACACAGAATGTAGCAATGGAAACAACTCAACCTAAAATAACTGAAAAACCGACAAAAACGACACTTAGTAACCAAATTCACAGTAGAATCAGCACAGCGGGGTAATTCTGGCGAGTTAAAAAATGATGACGAAAAATTAAAAAAAATCCTATATTTATCAATTTACCCATGTTAAATCACGACCGTAGGATTGAGAGTAACGGGCGGCTGAGATTAACGGATGCAAAATGCGGGATCAGGTTCAAAAACACAATTAAAGGTTTTATTTACCATTCCTGAAAACCGAAAACCGACACTGGTTTGATCTTTAGTAGGTAGAAGGAAGAGCACTTGCTACACCTACGAAAAGTCCTATAGAGGTTAAGCCAAGAGAAGTTGTTGGTAAACGTACAAAAGTCTTCCTTCATGTAGAAGGAGTTAGTGTATCTAGCATTCATAATTTCCATACAACGGTTGAAGCTGGATCTGGAGAAGGTGAAGGAAATAGTGGAGTGGCCTTAACCTATGAGTGCAACAAAAGTGAGAATTTTTCATGGACTTGCTAGTTTTTACCAAAAGTTAATTAGATATTTTAGTCGGATATGTGCACCGTTGATGACATGCATGAACAAGGGAAAGTTGAATTAGATTGACGCTGTCCGAAAAGATTTTGATATGTTGAAGCCAAAGGATACATAGAGCCCAGTATTAGCTCTCCCAAACTTCGACAAAGTAACTGAATTTTTCCACGGTCTTCTTGATTTTCACTGCATAATAGATTTGAATCATATTAAAGTAATTGAAGTCGATGGCGATGTGAGTGCATTAGAAATTGGAGCTATGTTGATCCAAGAAGGATGACCAATTGCATTCTTCAATGAGAAACTAGATGATGCAAAGAAGAAATAATTGATATATAACCAAGAGTTTTATAACTCCCATATTAGGGATAACAAATATTCATACATCTCCTTCATACTAAATTGTTGAAAGTTTCTCTTAATGCTTAAAAAAATGTGTATAATCATTAAAATAAAAACAAATTATTTTGAGGATTCCAAAAGATAACATATATTTATTAGTCCAATTTATTAGTTTTAAAATTTTATTTTGAAATGAAAAAATGATTCCAAGTGTTTGGTACAAACATACCAATAACTAAGAATGTTGATATGTAACCCTAAACGAAAGGTTTGTCAACCAAATAGATAATCATAAATATGCATCTCATAAACAAATCTTCGAGAGGAGGTTTCATGAAACAAATGTTAAGAAGAAGTTACATTAAATAGCAGATATAATGACATTAAACATTCCTTTAGTTTTTTGAAATAATTCCTTATTTATGAATTTAGCATAGTAGTACTTCCACGTAGGTGGGTGAATGAAATTGTGTTATTGTGGATGATGTATATAAAAATTGGTTTGACAAAGGTTGTATTATTGATGTTATGATGTATATAAAACTTAAGTGATATTAGACAAGTTTGTGTTATTAAGGTTATGATATTATTACATTTTTTTATCTTAACTTAACAAATTTGATTCCTCTCTTGTTTGATAGATTTGTATAAATTTTAATTTTCTATTTTGGAGATGGATTTTTTTAATTACTTTTCATAATTTTTTATTTTATGGATTGATTTTTTTTTAGTTTTTTATTTTGTGAGGTGACGTGATTTTTTTTTTTAATTATGGTAACGTTATTACAACATCACGAGGCTGTAGAGCATCTAGCTCCTCTGGGTGCAATAAATATACAAGTTATGGAATGATGTGTATTTTATATTTTTGTAATTAGTTTAAAAATACCTTAAACATATTTAGAGTTTAAAAATGATTTTTTTATATTCATATTATTTTCTATATATAAAAGAGAGTATATGCAAAATATTATCATGATGGCAAAGTTTAGCTATAATTTATATTACACTTTAGTAAGCTTAATAAACTTTAAAAAGTGGAATGGAAATAAAAAAAAAAATTAATTGAAGTGAATATAAATGATTTTTAATTTTAGAAAAACATCATGATGGATATATATGAAAGAGAAAAAAAAAACAAGTAAAATTTATATATTAATTAAAAAAATACAATATTTATGATAAATAATAATAATGATGGTAGTTAACATCCCCTTAAGTAAATTTTTGTTTATTAAAATTTATTATCAAATTTCCAACCATAAAATGTTTGACGATATTTTGTAAAAAAATTCAAATTTTTAAGGGTTTTATATATATTTTTTTATTATTTTGACATTTTCAGAGTAAATTTTTTTAATCCTATGGAATTTATGTTAATCATGTATGGAAAAAAAATGAAAAATAGCCAATTAAAATTTTATGTGTGCGTAAGAGCCACAATTTAACCGAGGTGGCAGGTGCGGGTGGGATTCTTTTCGATCCCGGCGGAAATAAAATCGCAGACTTTGCTTGGGGATTAGGCAGGAAAACTAATAATGAGGCAGAATGGTTAGCTCTCATCCTCTCATTAGAAATGGCCTCCAACTACAGCATAGCCAATCTCAAAATCTATGGAGACTCCAGGCACGTCATCCAAATCATGCGAAGAGGATATGCCTCGCCAGGCTCAAAAGCAGATAGATACATGCAAAGAATTAAGACCAATACATTATTTTCAAAGGCCTCCTTCTTTCATATCCTCCGAGAGAACAACAGGGTGGCGGATTTAGCGGCAAATCAAGGAATCATGCTCACAGTCGGGCAAACTAAGGATCATAAAGGAGTCTTGGGATTTCATTTTATCCCCTAACATACCAATGTCTTGGCCCCTTGAATTTTTGACGTGGATTTTGGTTAGGGTCTTGGCCTTAAGGGACCACCCACTCCCTTTGCAAAACTATGGCCTTCCCCTCTTTTTAAACTTATGTTCGAACTCGTCCTCCGCGTACTCACCCACACGCTCCTCCATCTGCCTCCCCGTCCGACCCACCACCTGTCTCCTCATTCTCTCCCCCGGTGTCAGCTCCCACGGGGCTTCCTTAACTCCTCCAACCGCCCTCCCTATTCCTCCCTTCGCGATGGCTCTTCCTCCCCATCTCCCCGAAACTCTGAGCCGTCTATCCCTCGGGGAGCTTGTTTCTTCTGCTCCTCGTCTCTCGCAGGCGGAAAACTGGGATACAATGCCGTCAGTTAGGGCAGCCATAGCCGCTTTAAGCAGAACCTTGATTGACATTAAGTTTGCAGTCCGGAGAACATATGACGCGGTCTGCTCCAGCGTGAACCAGAATGCTGATATGGCGTCGGTCATAACGCACGTTTGCACTCAGTTATCCTGCCAGGATTCCAGAATTGATGATCTGGAACGAAATATTCTAGAATTAATGGGAAAAGTTGACAGAATGCAGGAAGACATGGCCGTTTTCTTCAGAGCGACGCAGGGAAGCTGGGTACACGAAAATCCAACGGTGAATCAGGAAATAAACCAGGTGATGGTGGACGCTTCGTCTGTCAAGCTAAGGAAGAAAGGCTAGCCCAGCCCAGGTTTCAAAATTTTTTTGCTTTTGGTTAATGTATTTTTGTATACTCCTCTGTAGTCAGTTTGTTAAGGTTTATGCCAGCTCTATGCTGGACAATTTCAGGAAGACCAAGCTCAGAGATTATAATGTAATGCAGATAGTTATAGTAGTGTTAGTTGGTCCTGACATCTCAGCACTGTTAAAAACTCTGTTTGCAAGTCTGTAATGAATAGCTGTGCACAGCTTTATAAATATAATCCTTTCTCTGTTACTGTTAAAAAAAAAAAAAAAGCCACAATTTAAAAGGAAGTGCTTTTCGTTTTCAACACTCATCGTCTCACAAAGATGATACATCCTTTTAACCTAGAGAGTTTTAGGAAAGATCCAAAGCTCTCTTCTTCTTTAAGCTAAGACATTTTCTTTAACTTTCCACAACTTTAAGCAAGACATGACATCTTTCTACCATCCTCTCTTAAACCGACATGACATCTTTGTACCAACCTCTCTTAATGTTTTTAAATCTAAAAAAATATATATATATATATATATATATAAATAATACGGAGAGTTATACACCTACAACTAATTAATTAATAGGAAGGGGCATACGAAACGCTGCTAATCTGTGGAGAACCCTACCCGCTTGAGAACACTGGGAATTGACAGCGACAATTGACAGCGAGACTGAATGGCAGGCAACGGTGGAGAAGCTAGTGCTAGTCTGCAAAATGAAAACACTTACGATTTGGTTTGCCTAGGGTTTTCTAATAAATACCGTACGTGTTATCTAAGTTCAATCACAAGTTCGTTATTAGCCATGGAAGTCACGAGGAGAGCATTCATGAATCTGCCACTTCCAGACTCTAATTTACAATCGTTATAAGCGTCGCGCATGTACTGTAAGATTCTTTGATCGCATCGAAAAGATGATACATTCGGAATTACATTTAGATCCTTATTTTCAAGGAGACGGAGGGTGTCCTCCAATAGCTTTGTGTTTTGTCCTTCACCAACTCAGACAGGAAGGACATGTAAAGGGTTTGGAGGATGTGTGGGGGATATACATATCTCGAGGAACTTGTAAAGCATGCAGCCATGAACACAAAAAAGTTAGCAACGAAGTCATGCTGAACTTCCGTTTACAGGAAGATAAATTCGCTTTTTTCCGGTTTCTTAAAGCCCATGAAGCTGTACCTAATCAAGACGAATTACAGGAAAAACTAGATAACGCTCAGGATATCATTAACGCCCAAGAAGCTGTACCTTATCAAGTGGAATTAACAGATAAAGCCCAGGAAGGCAATAATGATATTACAAGATTTTTAACTGTACAACATCTTTTCGATTTCGCAGAACGAGATATCTACGTTGGCGGAGTGCATCAACGTGCCTATATTATGCGTCGTGACCTACAATTAACCGATTTCTTATTTCCGGGAGTTTGTTGTGATAAAAAAGACGTACGATTTCGAACTACAATTAACCGATTTCCTCTTAATTTGATCGTTAACCTCAGTTCCATGCATACTAAATTCCGAGGTTGTGTTGTTATTGATGAATTTCTCGACCTAAGCCAACTGGCCGATCCAGAAAATACAATAACAACGAATGCTAAATATAAGCTCGTATTCGTCTCTGAGTGTGTGGAAGGATATGGAGTTCACCATGGAGCTTACCATTCCATCTCATATACAAGAGCTTCCAAGTTTGCGAATGAGATTTATTGTGGTAATCACACCTCTGATAATATTGATAGGGAAAACATGTGGTACAAGGTGGATAACAGTAAAGTGGATTTAGTACCGTTTTCTACTGTGGTGAATGGAATGGACTATACTATGCTCATATATGAGATGCAAAAAGAGCCGCAGAAGAAAAATAAGAAAAAGAAGAAGCACTCGAAGAGGTGCACACACTGAAATAAAGTAAATGCTAGCTCATGTCACCTTATTTGTTGGTTTTATAACGTACATAATGAGACTAAATCACTTGCTATTACTTCATCATTTTCCAAAATTATGGGAATAAACAGATATAAACAAATATACAGAAATAAGCAATTTCAAAGTATAATACACATTTTAACAAATAAATGCTCTTACATCTTGGTTTAATTTCGGCAGTCGATACCATTTTTCAAATAAATAAATATAGCCACAACAGATCCTATCCTATCCTATTCAAATAAGGTGGAAGCCCTAAGTTGAATTTTGTTGCATTTAGTAAGTTTCTATTGTTTAAAATATCTTGTCATTTCATTAAAGTTTCTTTAAAAGTTTGTTAAATGAAATTTATGTCTAAATATTAAACAAAATAACTTTTTTGCATTTGATAACCTCATTAATTATTTAAGTATTTTTGTTGAAAAGTAGAAAATGTCATAAGTTGAAGGAACTTTGGGTATAAAAATTAATAACCTTTTTGCATTTAATAATCTCATTAATTATTTAAGTTTTTTTGTTGAAAAGTAGAAAATGTCATAAGTTGAAGGAACTTTCACTATAAAAATAATAACCCTTTTGCATTTAATAACCTCGTTAATTATTTACGTTTTTTTGTTGAAAAGTAGAAAATGTCATAAGTTGAAGGAACTTTCGGTATAAAAAAATTAACTGCGGTTGTGAGAAGGGCGTCAGAGCCATGAGTGGTCCAGCAGAGCAGCTAGAGGTGAGTGGAGCAGCTATCGACTACGACAGACTGGGTTGGCGGGGTAACCACACCATTTTTGTTACTATAGGGTTTTTGGCCCATATGCATTGTAAAGAGGTGACCTAAGGGCACGATCTATAAAAGGGGCATTTTTGTAAGAGAAAGGGTTGATTTTTTAGGGATATCTAAGTTGTTATGTTGATCTTTGTTGAGAGACTAAGAAATGAAAAGAGGCTCTGCAGCCGTGTGCGCAGAGACCTATTGTAGAGAGAAGAGCCTGTAGCTGAGTGCACATGCTGGAACTGTTGAACCCTTCCCATTAATATAATCAACAGTTCCTATGGATGTAGCTCCCATCCCTGCAGTGAACCACGTAAATACCGTTTTGTGTGATTGAATCACTGTGTTTGCTTTTGTTTATAGTTAAGTTTATGCTTATAGCTGTGTGTATCTTCGCTTTAATATGTATTTTCCACATGAATGAATGTTGAGAATAATATGTTAAGTGTCAAACATATATGCTTGAATGTCGAATGTGCATGTAATTCTGAATATGATGAATGCATGAGTTATTTGGGAAACACTAGTAAGTGAAGTGTGTGTTAAGTGCAATCCCCTGAAAGCGCGGAAGTGCGCAGTTGCATTGTATTTCACCGTATTGTATGATTTTGCAAAATGCACAACCCCATATGTTGAATGCATAATTACACTAAGTCGGCAAAGCCATAAGGTGTGTGATTGTTAAGAAGTAGTCCAGCCTGGAGTTGCGTTGTCCTATTATTTAAGTGGTTGTCGTCGAAAGGGTTGGTGAAGAAGGGTTTTGTTGGAGCACAACTGCGCAAAACCTGGGTCAATATAAGAAAGTTAAAGAACGAAGTTATTGAATCCCAACAAATGCTTTTGTTTCCACGCTTGAAGTGGTGATGTGTTCTGAATATTGGAATCCCAAGAGAACAAAAATACAGAACTGGGTGGATAATACAGAAAATAAGTTTGAGAGAAAGGAGAACAAACATCCATGTTTCTCTAACGAAGAATGGTTGAAACGATACCTATATTCTGATATTTACGAAATTGTATTCACAGCCTTCAACAACGATCTATACGAGTGGTTGTCAAGACTAGCAGAACAAAAAAATTGCTTTCAGGGAGAACCTACGATGTGGACTCCAGAACTGGTTCAGAGACTTAAAGTGGTGGATAGCCCAATATCAAGAGCAGTGAACTTCTGGCTAGATAGCATATTAGAAGGCTACGTTAAAGAATTTGTTGTGGACACATTGAAGTGTTACAGCGTAGCCAAGTTTGATTTCTTCAAGGATTCAGAGGTAAGTACCTGAACAATCTCAGTCTATACATTAAAATGTTGTTAGCAGAAAAAGTATCTTAAGAATGCAATAAGATCCCTAGAAGTTTTGAGTCTATAATGTTTGGTAATTTAGACAGTGATACCGAGGAAAGCATTCACACATTACGAAGTGGTAAAAGATACAAGTCTAGTACAAAGAAGAGGCCTAATGAACATGAACTTCACATCTCTATAGAAACTGAGTTACAAGCTAAGACTAATAGTGAAACAGAACCTCGAGTAGCCACCTATCATCCCATCACTCCACAGAATCCTCCAGTTGACAATACTGCTAACCCACAACACAATAGTAGTAGTAACATCACAGAAGCAAGTACTCATAGCATTTTGAGCAGTAATATACCTAAAAAATCACAGAACAATGTGCCTCCAAGAAGAAGAATGACATACGGCATCAAACTACCGATATTCAAAGGAACAGGTCTAGAAGACCTTGAGTAACATTCGTTTCTCTGTGAAGCCATGTGGAATGTTAAACAAGTACATGATGATGCTATAATACAAGCACATTCAGTTACAGTATTCAGGGATAGAGCCTTGACGTGGTTTATGAAGTATTATGTTGGACAAAATAGGACTCTAGTGGATATCAAGACTGCGGTCATAAGAGAATTTGAAAAACCTAAATTAGAATCGCAGTGTATCATAGAACTTAAAGAAAGCAAGCAGAAACTGACTTGGTGAGTGTGGGAATTTGATCAGAAGTTCAAAGCACTGTTAGACCAAGTGATCTTTGACATAGCACCGCAACAACACCAAGAGTGGTTCATAGCCTCGTTGTTTCTGTTAAGTTTAAACCAAATATACTAGCAAGATCACTGAAAGAAACATAATCACAAGATAGACACAGAAATTACCCTAGTAAACCCTCATGGGGTAGAAAACCCAGCAAAGCTTTCCTCAATAAGATGATCAACCAAAATACAAGATGTGCTCCAAGACTTGTCCTTCTTCTCTACCTTACATGCAGATCTCCCAGACACAAGTGCGCCACTTTCTGAGTTGTGGAGGTGTGTCAAATGAGGAGGTCTCCTCCTCTATTTATATTAGTTCCTGACTGACCAAAATACCTAATGGGGCCGACCTCTCCTGGAGAAGTCTAATAACCCCTAAAATATAAACACAGGGCCGACCCCCACATGGTGGGTCTAATAACCCTAGTTACCACAAACCATCGGAGGAATAAACATCTCCGGATACATAATAGAGTCACCTCAGTGGGACAAAACATCTCCGGAATAATAATGTACAAATATAATATTCTTAGAAGTTACAATATTCAACACTCCCCCTTAACGAGAAGGATATTATAACAACATCTGCAGGAGCAAGGAGTCATCGACTATATCACACATGATACATCTGTATATCACCGGAAGCTTTCTTTAATACATCATCTTCAGTAACTTGACCAATTACTGGAACATCAACATCATCGTTGTCATACGATCATCAGCATGTAATGTCCCTTGTTAGGAATTTTATTAAAATTGCAATTTTCCAATTTTTTCCTTGGTTCGACCTTTGACTAGTTTCGATCTCTAGGTCCCAAATTTGCCCCAAATGATCCCAAATCTTCTGAGAAGGTATATGAATGATATTAGAACATAAATATGTGTTTCAGGGATGCCTTTGTACCTTTAAAACACTTCTGCAAATACTCTTTCAATTCTGGTCAATGTAGGTAACTTTACTAGTGATTTCCCTTTGACTAGTATTGGTCTCTAGGTCTCAAATTGACTCCAAATGCCTTCAAATCTTCAAGGAAGGTGTATGAATGATATTAGGGATTGAATATTATGTTAAGGGATAACATATGGCCACCAAAATACCTTTGAAAACTCTCTTAAGATTCTGGACCAAGTATGCAATTTTACTAGTAATTTGGGGTTCAAATCCCCCTAAGGTAAGTACTGAAAATGGCTTCCCAAATGCCTCCAAACCCACTCAAATTTATGAACAGAGGTATGTAATGTGTTAATTATGTTATTAAGGTCTCATATGCACCATTAATGGTTTATTACAACTGTTCTCACCCTCTCCCATTCAACTGCAAAAATCACCAATTCGACCCTTGGGGAAATGGCACTATTTCTTCTCCCAATGCAATTAAACCGAGTAAAAATACTTCAAATGCTCAAGTACAGTACATGAAAATTGTAAAATACATCCATGGCAGTCCATTAATCACAAATGCATCATAGAATCATCCATTCATTCGAAATCGTCATCAATACATTGGTTCACAACAAGGTAGTGGGGAAATGGCATTGTTCTTCCATTAAAAATGAGATTTATACATTTCTACTTGGAATTTCGACCTGAAACTTTCTGGAGATGAAGAACAGAGTATTTACTTCATATTACAAAAGAAATGGGGCATTAGAAGCTCCCCCAAATAGTACAATAGCTCACCAAAAACGCCCTCCCTCAAGGATCAAGAATATGCCATCAAAACTGGAAATGGTTGAAGGATCGAGCTGCAATAGAAGAAACCATGAGCTGCCCTGTAGCTTACACCTGCAAATAAAGACTCCATTAAATCTCCAAATGAAAGGTCTGAATGGCCTTTCCAATTGCCAACTTGGATGGGAATCTTTCACCCTCGAAATTGGCTAAGGCAAGAAACTAGTCATCCACTAGCTCTCCCTCTTCACAAATGCAATTGCAAATTCTACAAATGATCAAAAGCCGGTTTCACTCTTTGTTATTGAAATTTATAAACTTCTAATGTCCTCCATGGGTCGAATTCCTTCCAAGAGACTCATGCCAACTCAAGTTGGGAAGAGATTCCAAAGAACGCCACTTGTACAACAATTCCTAGTCTCCCACTTCCACCAAATCACATGTGGAAGCATCTTAGCTGCCCTAACACCCTTGAGCGCCCTCTTGGAGTCTATTTTTAGCCCTGACATGTCATATATGTCATATGTCAGCCTTCAGGTCTGATTTGTGTCATAGGTGTCATAGCATCTTCATCATTGTTGTCATAGAGCTAGGGAATCTAGCCCAAGTGTCTCACTAGCTCCAAATTGCCTCTTCCTCTTCCATGGGAGTTACTCTTCCTCTATATTTCGACCTTGGATGATTCATGCAATGAATAATACCTTTTGGACTCCCCCAAGTATGTTACCATTCACCTTGAATTCGAATTGGTGAGAGAATGATGCCAAATGTAGTGGGGAAATCTAGCCATATGTGGGTCCCACTTCCTCCATGTATCTTCATCATGAAATGCCACTTTGATTTTCACTTGTATATATTTATTTAGCTCCTTTATTAAATATTTATTCCATTCTAATGTTCAAACATCATTTATTATCCCCATTATTCCAAATCCCAAAGCTTCCACCCCAAAACTAGGAAACTAGTAATTTTCCTCCTTGGCAATTATTTGACCTTTAGCATCAATTTGACAAACTCCAATGAATAGGGCTAATGTGATTAGGCCATTGTGACCCAATGCCAAATTTGGGACATGACACAACATCGTCATCACACGATCATCGGCATCGTCATCACATGATCTTCGACATCGTCATCATACGATCATCAGCATCGCCATCACATGATCATCAACATCGTCATCACACGATCATCAACATCGTCATCAAACGATCTTCAGCATCGTCATCATTATCGTCATCACACGATCATCCACATTTTCATCACACGATCTTCAGCATTGTCATCACACGATCATCAGCATCGTCATTACACGATCATCAGCATTGTCATCAATACAAGTATGCACATCATTAATACAAGTATCCATACCAATGCAAGTATCCATACCAATACAAGTATACCCATCATCAGTACAAGTATCCATACCAATACAAGTATACACATCATCAATACAAGTATCTATACCAATAAAAGGATACACATCATCAATACAAGTATCCATACCAATACAAGTATCCCCATCATCAGTACAAGTATCGATACCAATACAAGTATACACATCATCAATACAAGTATCCATACCAATACAAGTATACACATCATCAATATAAGTATCCATACCAATACAAGTATAGACATCATCAATACAAGTATGCATACCAATACAAGTATCCACATCCTCATTTAAGTGTTAGGAACCTATGTAAACCCTTCTCTTTACTATGTTAGTATATTGTTATTGGACGCATATGCTTTGTAAGTCGTCCCGTAGTATTTGTTGATCCGTAGTTTATATTAGCCCATAGTATTGACCCATAGTATTGGACGCATATGCTTTGTAAGTCGTCCCATAGTATTATATGTCCCATGGTTTTGACTCATGGTATGGGGCATAGACTTAGTATATAAGTGTGTGTTGAGGTCATTGAAGGCACCGTGAAGTTAATTGTATTGAGCTTGCTCAAAGGAGGTTGCCCCCTCGAAGTGGCCCGTGATCAATATAAAAGTGATTCTGTTCTATTATTTCTGCTATTTTGCATATTCTTAGTAAGTAATTGTTGCAGGTGCATCTCATCTGGTATCAGAGCACTTTCCTTGGCACAAGTGAGAAATTTTCTTTTTCTTTTTCTTTTTTTGGGCGGCGACTTTCAGATCAATTTCTGAAAATTTCTGCACAAAATCAGAATAAACCAATTGCATATCTGAATTCCTCTTTCAAAAATACGCAGTTTCAAAAAAAAAATCATCTCATTTGGAGTTCTAAAAGTGGAGATATCGCAGATTTAAAATCAGCAATTTTTCAGAATTTCGGTGACGGCCGCGGAAATTGCAGCGAGAAAATCTTTTGACCGAGTGCCCAGATTTCTATTTCGCTATTATGTGTATAAGCAGAGTGGTTGTTCCAGTTCCGGAAACATGCTATAATAGCGATTCTGAGCAATATAGATCCGGTTTTTTGAACATTGGGTGGAATTTCTGCCCAACTTTTTTCTGTTGCAGGTTCGGATTTGGGAATCATCCCTATCCGCTTAACTGTGGGAAGTACTTGGGCATAAGCCCTAAAACTCATTGTGAGGAGTACCACAAGAACCCCGAAGTAGCTGGCCCATTGAGAGGACCTGCCAGCGAAAAGGGCAACGACCCCTACCTGATTGACTAGTTCCCACCCGTGAGGTAAACCAAGAGCTGTCGTTTGTGGCAAAGCGGTTATCAGTTTTACCTGAGCCGTGGAGTGAGGGGTACTGCCCCAATACGCAAGCCGTCAGACAGCATTGGTGGCCGAGTGAAACCCCTGCACTGTTAGGAAGCCGCACATACCTGGGGTCCATATCTATTTTCAGCTGAACTATTGTTGATCACTGCTGCGCCGTTTCAGATCCATTTGCAAGCCATTCCAGATTCAGCCGTTTTCAATCCATTCGGTGTTGTTCCAAATTCCTTTCGAGCCGTAGCCGCTCCTGTCTGAACAAAAAAAAAAAAAAAAAAAAAAAAAAAAAACCTCCAAGATCAGGAGCAAACACCATGGAGGAAGCATTTGCAGCCATCCAAACCAAACTCCAAGATCTGGATGAAAAATTTCTCAGCCTCCATCTTCAGCATTCAGCCATGAACAATAACCGACAGCCAGAATCTCCCGTGCATGAGCAAACACCATGGAGGAAGCATTTGCAACCATCCAAACCAAACTCCAAGATCTGGATGAAAAATTTCTCAGCCTCCATCTTCAGCATTCAGCCATGAACAATAACCGACAGCCAGAATCTTTTGCAGCCACCGGGTTCTCTTCTTCCAACAATTTTCGTGGGCCGAAGCTTGATTTTTATCGCTTCAATGGTACTGATCCGACTGGCTGGATATACCGAGCAGAACAATATTTCAGTCTGCATAATACTTTTGATGTCCAGAAAGTTCCACTTGCATCCTTTCATTTGGAACAGGAAGCCCTTCAATGGTACCGTTGGTACATCAAAGCTCATCCCGAGCCAAACTGGACAGATTTTTGCCAACTCATTTTGCCACGATTTGGCCCTAGTGCTTTTGATGATTTCAGAGGAGCACTCACTAAACTTCACCAAATTGGCACAGTGAGAGAGTATCAGACAGAATTTGAGTAATTTGCCAATCACACAGAAGGATTGTCTGATGAATTCTACAGGAGTTGTTTTATAAGTGGTCTCAAGGATGAAATTCGATCAGAGGTCAAAATGTTTTGTCCCAACACAATGATGGAAGTCCTAGGGTTGGCTAAGCTGGCTGAGGACAAGATTGCAGCTCAACAACGCTAAAAACCCACCCTTGTTCCCTTCAGAAATATGGGTTCCCAACGACCTCCCATCACGCCTTCTCCTCAACCAACTCCTATTAAGCATTTGTCTGAAATAGAAATGCAGGCCCACAGAGAAAAAGGGCTTTGCTATAATGGTGATGAGAAATTCACTCGGGGACATAGATGTGTTCAACAAAAGCTCTATCTCTTTGATGTGGATTCTCCACCTGCCTTAGAACTTGGTGAAGCAGCTACAGATACAGTGGATGATCAGATCGACATTCAACACCCGCCTGTTGACACCCCATTTCAGGACGACCCACCTGAGATCTCTCTCCATGCTGTAACCAGCGTCACCACCCCACAAACAATGCGGGTCATGGGATACTTCAAGAAGCTCCCTCTTACCATACTCATTGATTATGGTAGCACTCATAACTTCATTGACCCTCAGATTGCCAAACAGGCTGATTGTTTTGTCCATCCTTGCTCTAGCTTTGAAGTCATGGTTGCCAATGGGGGCACCTTACCTTGCAAGGGGAAGTGTCACAATGTGCATATCTCTATGGAAGATTATAACCTACGCTCTGACATGTTTGCCTTGCCCTTAGGAGGATGTGATGTGGTTTTGGGCGTTCAATGGTTACGCACACTTGGCCCCATCTTATGGGATTTTGCTGAACTTTGGATGCATTTTGAAGTCAATGGGGCACAACACAAATTTATGGGCTTACAACCAGGGTCTCTCTGCATCATCAGTTCACATCGCCTGGAAAAAATCCTTAAGAAGAATTCACATGGTGTCATCGCTCAGCTCAATTCCATTCAGATGCACCCATCAACAGTCTCCACTACTTCCTTGGATAGATATGCAGGTATCTTTGCTGAACCAATGCGCTTGCTACCTTCACGAGACCTTTTCGGTAAGAATTTAGCCACATCTACCTCTCAGCAGGAAATTATGGCTATTTTGCATGCAATACAGAAGTGGCAGCCATACCTATTAGGGAATTATTTCTGCATCAAGACTGATCTCCCGAGTCTGGAAAATTTTCTGGAACAATGGGTCTCCTCCCCAACACACCTGAAATGGGTTATCCACCTCATGGGTTATCCCTATGTGATCACTTACAAGAAGGGTAAGGACAATATGGTGGAAGATGCTCCTTCTTGCACAATTGATGACCCAGTTTCTCTTACAACTCTTTCTCCACTTGTTCCAAATTGGGTGCAATATGTTCAACAGGGCTCTCTCTTCTATGAACTCCATGCTTCTTCATCAACAGGGCACTCTGGGTTCTGCAACAGGTATGACCAAGAACAATGTAACTTCTTTTGGCAGGGACTAAAAATGACAATTCAACAGATGGTGGCTGACAATGATACTTTCCAAGTCAACAAGGGTGAAACGACACTCCTTTTGGGATTGCTCAAACCCTTGCCCATCCCTAAACAGCTTTGGCCAACTATTTCTATGGATTTCCTAGCAGCGCTCTGGTGGTACAATACCACATCTCACAGAACACCATATGAAGCGGTCTATGGACAAACACCGCCAGTTCTTCTTCCATACACCCTTAGCAGCTCCCCAGTTCAGGCAATTGACTCGGTTCTTCGAAACCGCAATCAGATTCTTTTCATTCTACAGGACAATCTTCACATGGCCAGAATTCGCCTGAATCAACAAGCCGATCAGCACCGTTCTGAGCGCATTTTCCACGTAGCTGACAGGGTTCTTCTTCATCTACAACCTTCCAAGCAATCCTCCTTGACACTCCAAAGGCGTCAATGGCCTGAAATGCAACCCGAGGATGCTACTGGGGAACCACTCCTTCAGCTTCTACAACAATTTCTCCAACCAAAGCTTTGAGGACAAAGCTTTTTCTAAGGGAGAGGGGATGTTAGGAACCTATGTAAACCCTTCTCTTTACTATGTTAGTATATTGTTATTGGACGCATATGCTTTGTAAGTCGTCCCGTAGTATTTGTTGATCCGTAGTTTATATTAGCCCATAGTATTGACCCATAGTATTGGACGCATATGCTTTGTAAGTCGTCCCGTAGTATTATATGTCCCATGGTTTTGACTCATGGTATGGGGCATAGACTTAGTATATAAGTGTGTGTTGAGGTCATTGAAGGCACCGTGAAGTTAATTGTATTGAGCTTGCTCAAAGGAGGTTGCCCCCTCGAAGTGGCCCGTGATCAATATAAAAGTGATTATGTTCTATTATTTCTGCTATTTTGCATATTCTTAGTAATTAATTGTTGCAGGTGCATCTCATTAAGACACCATAACATGTCTACGGACGATACAGTCCACTCGTCAACTTAGACAAAATCTAAGGACCACTTTCTCGGAGACATATGTCTATGGATCAATTCAGGGACCGAAGTCTGGGGATGATACAATCCCCATCACGTAGTTTTTGAACTAGTGGTTTTGGGATGTTGCAATCCCCATCACGTACATTTTGAACCAGTGGTTCCGGGATGATGCAATCCCCATCACATACATTTTGAACCAGTGGTTTCGGGATGATGCAATCCCCATCACATACATTTTGAACCAGTGGTTCCGGGATGATGCAATCCCCATCACGTACATTTTGAACCAGTGGTTCCGAGATGATGCAATCCCCATCACGTTCATTTTGAACCAGTGGTTCCGGGATGATGCAATCCCCATCACGTACATTTTGAACCAGTGGTTCCGGGATGATGCAATCCCCATCACGTACATTTTGAACCAGTGGTTCCAGGATGATGCAATCCCCATCACGTACGTTTTGAACCAGTGGTTCCGGGATGATGCAATCCCCATCAGTCCACTAAGGACTTCATTCTTGGAGACCATACATCTACGGATCAATTCAAGGCATCGAAGTCCGGGGATGATACAATCCCCACCTGTCCACTAAGGACTTCATTCTCGGAGACCATATGTCTATGGATCAAATCAAGGGACCGAAGTCCGGGGATGATACAATCCCCACCTGTATCCTTATCAATACAGATATCATCAAAACATGTATTCTCATCAATACATCAATAAGACATGTATCCTCACCGATACATCAATAAAACATGTATCCTCATCAATACATCAATAACACATGTATCCTCATCAATACATCAATAAGACATGTATCCTCACCGATACATCAATAAAACATGTATCCTCATCAATACATCAATAAAACATGTATCCCCATCAATACATCAATAAGACATGTATCCTCACCGATACATCAATAAAGCATGTAAAGTAAAAGTAAGTAAGAGAAAATAAGTATTCTAAGTATAAGAGTCCTAAGTCTAAGTGATCTAAATATCTAAAACAGGTATCCACATCATCGACCTTGCTATCGATGAGGCAATCTCATCATCAGTGACTACACTACTCCCCCTTTCGAGGAGGGTCCTTTTGAACCACACCAAGTTTGTCTTGGAAGTATTCAAATTTCACTCGAGACAAAGGTTTGGTCAAAATATCAGCAATTTGATCCTCAGTGCTCACATACTCGAGCTTAATATCTCCTCTCTGCACCATATCTCATATATAAACGTATCGGATCTCTATGTGTTTTGACTTATCATGAAATACATGATTTTCTGTCATCTTGATACAACTTTGATTGTCACACATAATCACAGTGGGATCCAATTCTAAGTCAAATAATCCAGATAGTAGTTTCCAAAGCCATACTGCTTCACAGCTAGCAAAGGAGGCAGCTATATATTCTCCTTCAGCAGTACTGAGAGTCACACTGGATTGTTTCTTACTGAACCAAGAGATCATGGCAGATCCAAGTCCATAACATCCATCTGATGTACTCTTCCTGTCTGAAACACTTCCTGCCCAATCGGAATCTGAGTAACCATGTAATCTAATTTCATGATTTCCAAGGTAGTAAATACCAAAATCTAATATACCTTTTAGAAACCTCATTACATGCTTTGCAGCTATTAGGTGAACCTTCCTTGGTTCTACTAGATATTGACTCAGGGTATTTACAGCAAAGCATATATCTGGTCTGGTATTTGTTAAATACATCAATGACCCAATGATTTGTCTATATAGAGTTACATCCACTAATTCTGATGAGTCATCAACTAATAATTTCAAGTTGGAGTCCATGGGAGTAGCCATGGCCTTACACTCCAACATATCAAATCTTTTCAAAATCCCCACAGCATACTTACCTTGATTTAAAAAGATTCCTTTTGGTTCTTGCCATACTTCTAGACCTAAGCTTTAGTGCATTAATGCTAGATCCTTCATTTCAAATTCTGAAGAAATCTTCTTCTTACATTAGATAATTTTGTTCTCATTTCCTGTTAGAAATAGATCATCTACATACAATAGTAATATAACAGGTTCATCATCCATAACTTTGAGATAAATATTTGGATCGGCTTTACTCTTGGTAAATCCCATGCTTGTTAAGAAACTGTCAATCCTTCCGTACCAAGCTCTGGGAGCTTGCTTCAATACATACAAAGCCTTTTTCAGCTTGCATACATGAGTTCTTCTATCTTTAACCTCAAATCCTTGTGGTTGTTCTATGTACACTTCTTCTTCAATGACACCATTCAAGAAGGCTGTTTTAACATCCATCTGGTGTAATTTCCACTTCATCATAGATGCAAGTGCCATGATAGTTCTAATTGATGTGTACCTAGCAACTGGTGCAAATATTTCTTCATAGTCTATTCCCTCCTTTTGAGAGAAACCTCTGGCTACAAATCTTGCCTTATATTTTTCAATGCTACCATCTCCAACATGTTTTATCTTGAATATCCATTTGGAAGAAACCACACTTTTAGTTTTTGGTTTGGGAACTATATCCCAAACATCATTTTTCATTATTGACTGGTACTCTTCTGTCATAGCTTCTCCCCATTCTTTTTCCTGAGCTGCCTCCTCATAGCTGGTGGGTTGATGATCCACAAGTTCACACATTAAGGCCACATAGTTGGATACTAACTTGGGTTTCTTCCTTTCTCTAATGGAACCTTCAGGAGCTCCATATTTTTCTGCTTCTTGAATAATGTCTCTAGCCCATGCTGGTCTTCTTTTTCTAGATAGATTTGTAATGGGGAGTTCTTGAGGTTCTATCATGTCATGGTCATCTGGTGTATCATCTTCAAGGATGGGTACAACTTTTGTAACTGTAGGAGGTGAATCGTCTTCATAGATTTCTTCAAGTTGGCACTTCCTAGATTTCTTGATAGCTGCTTCTTCATCAAATGTTACATCTCTACTTAGCTCCATATGATGAAAACCAGGTATGTAAATTCTAAAAGCTTTGGATGTTTCACAATATCCAACAAATATTCCTTTCTTACCATAGGGATCCAACTTGGTTCTCTTTAGGGAAAAGAGAATCGTAGTTGATTCTATTAAAGACCACTTGATTTCCCAAGTGGACTTCAAGAAGACTCCAAAGGAAATGTATGATGCCCTAGGAAGAATGTATGAAGGAAAGAACATCAATAGGAAGATGAACCTAAGAACCCAGTTGAAGAGTACCAAGTTTCACAAAGGAGAATCCATTCAAGACTACTTCTCAAGGATCTCCCAAATCGAGGAGCAACTAGATGCCATTGGTGATACTCTTGATGAAGACGAACTTGTAATGACTGCTCTAAATGGTCTCACTAGACCTTAGGATTCATTTATACAAACTATGTGTGCCAGAAAAGAAAGTATGATGGTTGATGTAGTTTGGGAGGATTGTGTACAAGAAGAGGCTAGGGTTGCAAACAAAGAATCCTTGCTCAAAGAATATAACCAAGCCTTGGCCACCTACACCAAGAGAAGAAGGAATCAATCCTACTCCAAAAGGGATAGTCACAAGGAGTATCATTCTCCACATAGATTTCAAAAGAAAAGAGGAACTAATCAAAGAAGAGATTACTCCTCATTCCAATTTTTTCTTGTCACAAAATAGGACACCTTGCTAGATATTGTCCTCTAAAGAAGAAAAAGGGTTCTCATTAAAAAAGACATCAAGCACATCTTGCAGAAGATGATAGTGAAGAAGAAGTAGAAGAGGAAAAAAGGCCTCACAAGAAAAGACCTAGAAGTGAAGAAGAAGAAGAAGAAAGGACCTTCTTCAAGAGAAGATCTAGGAGAAATGAAGAAGAAGATGCAGAAGAAGAACCTGCCCTTGTACATGAAGCCATTATCCCAAATGAGCTATGGCATAGGAGACTTGCTCACATTAACTACAAGGCAGTACCTTATGTAAGAAAGGTAGTTATAGGTTTGCCAGACTTAAAGATTGATAATGATGGCACATGCAAAGGATGTGCAAAAGGGAAGAGTATCAAGAACCCATTTCCTAGGAGTGAAACAAAGACTAAAAGTACCTTGGAGTTAATACACTCTGATGTATGTGGACCGATGCCCTCCACATCTTTGAGTGGATATGAATACTATGCCACATTTATTGATGACTATTGAAGGAAGACTTGGATATAGTTTCTAAAAGGAAAGAATGAAGTCTTTGGAAAGTTTAAGGAGTTCAAAGCCCTAATAGAGAATCACTCAGAAAAGAAAATCAAGATTCTCAGAACAGATAATGGTGGATAGTATACTTCAAAGGACTTTGAATAATTTTGTAAAGAAGCTGGAATCAAGAGGGAACTAACCACTCCCTATAATCCCCAACAAAATAGGGTTGCTGAAAGAAAGAATAGGGCCATCATGGAAGTTGTAAAGACTATTATACATGACCAAGATCTACCCATGTATCTATGGGCTGAAGCAGCTAGGACAACAGTCTATGTAGAAAATAGACTTTTCCATAGTGCTCTTCAATTCAAGACTCCACAAGAAATGTTCACAGGAAAGAAGCCTAAGGTAAGTCATCTCAAAATATTTGGATGTCCAATGTACATTCACATTCCAAAAGAAAAGAGAACCAAGTCGGATCCTTCTAGTAAGAATGGAATATTTGTCGGATATTGTGAATCATCCAAAGCTTTCAGAATTTACATACCAGGTTTTCATCATATGGAAATAAGTAGAGATGTAACATTTGATGAAGAAGCAGCTCTCAAGAAATCTAGGAAGTGCCAACTTGAAGAAGTCTATGAAGAAGAGATACCTCCTAGAGTCACAGAAGCTGTGCCCATCCTTGAAGATGATACTCCAGAAGATCATGACATGTTGGAACCACAAGAACCCCCTATTACAAACTTATCTAGGAAAAGAAGGCCAGCATGGGCTAGAGACATTATTCTAGGAGCAGAAAGATATGGAGCTCCTGAAGGCTCCACTAGAGAAAGAAAGAAACCAAAGCTAATATCCAACTATGTGGCCTTGATGTGTGATCTGGTGGATCAACAGCCTACTAGCTATGAAGAGGTAGCTCAAAAGAAAGAGTGGGTAGAAGCAATAATAGAAGAATATCAGTCGATAATGAAAAATGATGTTTGGGATATAGTTTCCAAACCAAAAGATAAAAGTGTGGTTTATTCCAAATGGATATTCAAGATAAAACATGTTGTAGATGGCAGCATTGAAAAATACAAGGCAAGATTTGTAGCCAGAGGATTCTCTCAGAAAGAGGGAATTGACTATGAAGAAAAATTTGCACCAGTTGCTAGATACACTTCAATTAGAACTATCATGGCACTTGCATCTATGATGAAGTGGAAATTACACCAGATGGATGTTAAGACAGCCTTCCTAAATGGTGTAATTGAAGAAGAAGTGTACATAGAACAACCACAAGGATTTGAGGTTAAAGATAGAATAACTCATGTATGCAAACTGAAAAAGGCTTTGTATGGATTAAAGCAAGCTCCTAGAGCTTGGTACGGAAGGATTGACAGTTTCTTAACAAGCATGGGCTTTACCAAAAGCAAAGCTGATCCAAATATTTACCTCAAAGTCATGGATGATGAAACTGTTATATTACTGTTATATGTAGATGATCTATTTCTAACAGGAAATGAGAATCAAATTATCGAATGCAAGAATCTTTCTTCAGAATTTGAGATGAAGGATCTCGGATTAATGCACTACTTCTTAGCTCTAGAAGTATGGCAAGAACCAAAAGGAATCTTTCTAAATCAAGGTAAGTATGTTGTGGAGATTCTAAAAAGATTCTATATGTTGGAGTGTAAATCCATGGCCACTCCCATGGACTCGAACTTAAAGTTATTAGTTAATGACTCATCAGAATTAGTGGATATAAATCTATATAGATAAATCATTGGGTCATTGATGTATTTAACAAATACCAAAACATATCTATGCTTTGTCGTAAATACCCTGAGTCAATATCTAGTAGAACCTAGAAAGGTTCACTTAATAGCTGCAAAGCATGTAATGAGGTATCAAAAGGGTATATTAGATTTTGGTCTATATTATCTTGGAAATCATGAACTCAGATTACATGGTTACTCAGATTCTGATTGGGCAGGAAGTGTCTCATATAGAAAAAGTAAATCAAGTGGATGCTATGGTCTTGGATCTGCCATGATCTCATGGTTCAGCAAGAAACAATCTAGTGTGGCTCTCAGTACTACTGAAGCAGAATATATAGCTGCCTACTCTGCCAGTTGTGAAGTAGTGTGGCTTCGGAAGTTATTATCTGGAGTGTTTGACTTAGAATTGGATCCCACTATGATCATGTGTGACAATCAAAGTTGTATCAAGATGACAAAAAATCCAATGTTCCATGATAAGTCAAAACACATAAAGATCCAATATTTCTACATACGAGATATGGTGCAAAGATGACCTATTAAGCTCGAGTATGTGAGCACTGAAGAACAAATTGCTGATATATTGACCAAACCTCTGTCTCAGGTGAAATTTGAATATTTTCGAGACAAGCTTGGTATAGTTCAAAGGGACACTTCTCGAAAAGGGGAGTGATACAGTCACTAATAATGAGATTTCCCTCATCGACAGCAAGGTCGATGATGAGGATACACGTTTATTAAACTTAGATATTTATATATGCTTAGATTTAGGATTCTTATACTTAGAATACGTATATTACTTATCTCTTTATGTATTGATGAGGATACATGTTTCATTGATGTATTGATGATGATACATGTTTTATTGATGTATTGATGAGGATACATGTTTTGTTGATGTATTGATAAGGATACATGTTTTACTAATGTATTGATGAGGATACATGTTTCATTGATGTATTGATGAGGATACTTGTATGTACTTGTACTAGTGATGTACTAACGATATCTATATTGATAAGGATACAGGTGGGGATTGTATCATCCCCGGAGTTCAGTCCCTTGAATTGATCCGTAGACATATGGTCTCCGAGAATGAAGTCCTTAGTGGAAAAGTGGGGATTGTATCATCCCTGGACTTCGGTCCCTTGAATTGATCTGTAGACATATGGTCTCCGAGAATGAAGTCCTTAGTGGACAGGTGGGGATTGTATCATCCCCAGACTTCGGTCCGTTGAATTGATCCGCAGACGTATGGTCTTCGAGAATGAAGTCCTTAGTGGACAGGTGGGGATTGTATCATCCCTGGACTTCGGTCCCTTGAATTGATTCGTAGACGTATGGTCTCCGAGAATGAAGTCCTTAGTGGATAGGTGGGGATTGTATCATCCCTGTACTTCGGTCCCTTGAGTTGATCCGTAGGCGTATGGTCTCCGTGAATGAAGTCCTTAGTAAATTAATGGGGATTGCATCATCCCAGAACCACTAGTTCAAAATGTATGTGATGGCAATTGCATCATCCCAGAAGCACTAGTTAAAAATGTACGTGATGGGGATTGCATCATCCCAGAACCACTAGTTCAAAATGTACGTGATGGGGATTGCATCATCCCGGAACCACTAGTTCAAAATGTATGTGATGGGGATTGCATCATCCTGGAACCACTAGTTCAAAATGTATGTGATGGGGATTGTATCATCCTCGGACTTCAGTCCCTGAATTGACCCATAGACAGATGTCCCCAAGAAGTGGTCCCTAGTGGATGAGAGGGGATTGTATCATCCTCGAACTTCGGTCCCTGAATTGATTTATAGACATATGTCTCTGAGAAAGTGGTCCTTAGATTTTGTCTAAGTTGACGAGTGGACTGTATCATCCCTAGACATGTTATGGTGTCTTAAATGAATCATGTATATTGCATGGTATGCTGCTACGATGCTGATGATCGTGTGATGACGATGTTGATGATCATGTGATGACGATGCTGTTGATCGTGTGATGATGATGCTAATGATCGTATGGTGACGATGCTGATGATCGTGTGATGACGATGTTGATGATCGTGTGATGACGATGCTGATGATCGTGTGATGATGATGCTGATGATCGTGTGATGACGATACTGATGATCGTGTGATGCTGGTGATCGTGTGATGATGATGCTGATGATCGTGTGATGACAATGTTGACGATCGTGTGATGACGATGCTAATGATCGTGTGATGACGACGATGATGATGTTGGTGTTCGAGTAACTAGTTAAGTTACTGATGATGATGTATTAAAGAAAGCTTCTGATGATTTACAGATGTATCTTGTATGATGTAGTCGATGACTCCTTGCTCCTGCAGATGTTGTTATAATATCCTTCTCGTTATGGGGGAGTGTTAAATATTGTAACTTCTAAGAATATTATATTTGTACTTTATTATTCCAGAGATGTATCATCCCTCCGAGGTAATTCTATTATGTATCCAGAGATGTCTATTCCTCCGATGAATTGTGGTAACCAGGGTTATTAGACTCACCATGTGGGGGTCGGCCCTGAGTTTAGTATTTAGGGGTTATTAGAATTCACTACGAGAGGTCGGCCCCATTAGGGATTTTGGTCAGTCGGGAATCAGTATAAGTAGAGGAGGAGAGCTCCTCATTTAACACACTTGCTCAGCTCAGAAAGTGGTGCACTTGTGTTTGAGAAGTCTGCATAGGAGGTAGAGAAGAAGGAGGTCAAGTTTTGGAGCACATCTTGTATTTTGGTTGATCATCTTATTGAGGAAAGCTTTGCTACTTTTTCTACCCCTTGAGGGTTTCCCAGGGTAATATCTTTGTCTATCTTGTGATTGTGTTTCTTTTAGTGATCTTGCTAGTTAAACTAGTTTAAACTTAACATAAATTACGGTGGCAAGAATATTATTACAATCGAGAAGAAAGGTAGTAGTTTCCGACCGATTATTTTAGTTGAATGCTAGAGTTTTCAAGGAAAAGAGAATGGTTATTGGAAAAAGAGATTGTTTATGTGTTCTTAAAAAAACATCGTGTAGGAAGAAAAGAACCAACAACTCTGCTTCCTAGTGATTCGCAAAGGTCTAGGAAATGACAAGTTGATGGAGGAAATAGCGATTGAAGTTAGAGATATATTTTTAGAGTTCAAAGTAATAATGGTCTATGAGATGCCGACAAGTTTTCCACAAAAAAGGATAATATTGCACCAAATAGACTTGGTCCCATGGTCGATTCTACCAAACAAAGCCCTGCAGAAAATTTCTCCAACTGAGAATGTTGAGCATAACCCACAAGTACAAAAGTTATTAGATAGAGTATTTATCAAAGAAATCATCAGTCCATGTGTTGTACAACCTATACTAGCACCTAAAAAAGGACAAGAGTGGAGGATGTGCACCAATTCAAGGGCCATCAATAGGATCACCATCAAGTACAAGTTCCCATTACAAAGGATGGATGACTTTATCAACTTTTTGAGTTGAGTGACTTACTTCACTAAGATCAACTTGAAGAGTGGATATCACTAGATTAGGATTAAAGGGAAGGTGATGCGTGGAAGACCTCCTTCAAGACAAAGGAGGGGCTATATGAGTGTTTGGTTATTCCAGTTGGGTTAACTATAGCACCAAGTACATTCATGAGGCTGATGAATGAAGTGCTGAAGCCATTCCTAGGGAAGTTCTTCATTGTGTAACTCGACAACATTTTTATCTTTAGTAGGTACAAGGAAGAGCACTTGCTACACCTACGACAAGTCCTATAGAGCTTAAGCTAAGAGAAGTTGTTGGCAAACCTACAAAAGTGTTCCTTCATGTAGAAGGAGTTAGTGTATCTAGGATTCATAATTTCCATACAAGGGTTGAAGATGGATCTGGAGAAGGTGAAGGAAATAGTGGAGTGGCCTTAACCTATGAGAGCATCAAAAGTGAGATTTTTTCATTGACTTTTTTTTTTTTAGGTAAGATAGAGTAAAATTTCTTATAATAAAAAGGTACAGAGAGTGAAAAAATATTACAAAAGTCCATTAAAGGACCAGAACCAGCCAGAGACCCATCCCAGAGGGGAGGATGGAGACAAACCAAGTTTTCCACATCATCAAAAGGGAGAAACCAACATAATATAAATAAGCAAGGAAGTCCTCAAAACCTAGAAAGGTTGATCATCAACACAAAGCTAACCAGGATAACAAAAAGGACCCAGATACACAGACTTGAATCAGGCCCTGCTAAAGAGCCGACGAAATTCAATCTCTTCCAGCAAAGCAATTTCCAGGTATGCTATGTGGTTACCAATGGATGACAGCGTTTCCTCCAGATAGAAATGAGCCCAATCGAAATGTTGTGGGTTGGAATTCTCCTAAAGATGGGATTGAGAGGAAGAACCTTCACCAGTATGTCTCCCCCTACCCCCAGGATTTCTACCATTCCCATGACGACTTCTCATCCTGATACGGGGATGCATAATTCGCAAGAAAATGGACCCGGACGTCATCGAGAGACCACCTTTAATATGAAGCCGATTAATCCACAAGTTAAAATCAAAACGCATGCCAGGAGGCAAGGATAAGAAATGGATTTGTGAATTGAAACTCTTGATCTTGTTTCCCTCAGTAATTAATTTATAATCCTAGTTCCTGTAATGGGAGCTGGGGAAAGTACCCTTCCATAAAATCTCATGAGTGCTCGACTTAACTGTTCTGTATTGATCTATGATCTCACCTTATCGGAATATGATAAGACTGCATCAGTTATTGCTTTCATTCCCTTCGCCATAGCTGGGGTCATAAATACTCATGATGGTATAATTACTGAGATAATTCAGACGCTTGGGTGAAATATCACAAAAAGACCCGATAAGCCTATGATATAAAACCCAACGATCAACAACCTTAACTTCCTTAAGGTGAAAGGAAAACAACTATATACGTTGCATCAGGAGGGATAATCAGTCTTGACATGCATCAGATTACCTGCAGCATGTGTCCTTTCAGGCTGGATGCCATGTGATTCACGATGCTTCAGGTAGGTGGTGTTCGAATTAGGGCTGAGATCAATGACTACGATCAATTCACACCAGTGACTGGCCACGTGATCATCGATCTCATGTAAGGAGCCAGCTTTGAATGCTACACTTGCCTTAACCCCTATTTTGGCCAGTTCATCGGCTAACTTGTTGCCTTTTCTTCAAACATGAATGAAGTTGATAGCCAGAGAGGCGCTAAGAATTTCTTGAAGCTACATCAACCTACCTTCCCATCTCCAATTCACAGAGACCTTCAGAACTGCCGCACCTCTTTGAATATGACACGCAATGGAGATCAAAATGTTGGATTCCTCCTCGAAAATTAGAGGTGCCCAGTTTTTTCCCATCTCCAAACTGATGCCATTAACCATTCCTTCAAGTTTTGCGATGTTATTCATTGTTTCCCCTAAGTTACCCCAGAAAACTCCTAAAACGAGGCCATGGGAATTTCTGATGGCTCCTCCAAATCCTGCAGGCCCCGGGTTACCTTTTTCTACACCGTCAAAATTGAGCTTCATAGTATCAGCTGGAGGAGGTTGCTAAAAATCGGGACTGGTGGAGATTGCTCTGCACTACAACACTTAAGTATTTCCCTTCGGTGAGTTATAAATACCCCAGTTGTTCAACATTATTTTTTCTGTAGGATCTATATTTCCATTTTCCATGGATGGAATTTTGGAGTATAATGTTTCCTTGATGTGCTTTTCCATACCCTTCCAAATTGTCTCTGTGTTTCTTTGTTTCTCCTCAAAAATTCGTTGGTTTCCCTCCTTCCATATTTCCCAAACCATGAAACTCGGAAACAATTCCCATATTTTGTTAAGAAGTTCATTTTTAAAGGGTTTAGTCTACGAGTTGGTCAATGTTAGGTCCGGTCGGCCCAAAACTCTAGTCGTTTTTATGAATCTTTCTTCCCCCCTGTTCCAGAAGAAGGAGGCCAGAGGGCACTCGTCAATAAGGTGATTAATGGTTTTGCTCGCATTAGTATAGATACTACAATGGGAAGGTCCAAAGAAACCCCTCTTAAGAAGGTTTTCCCAATTCAAAATTCATCCATGAATCAGCAGCCAGCTGAAAGTGGCAATTTTGGGCCACTGGTTCATCTCCCATACTTTTTTCCATTTGTCATTCTTGGGCACCCTGTCATGGCCATTCAAGTGGCCTACCTATTCTACAATGTTGAAGTTCCCCGTTTTATAATAACCCCATCGGATTTTGTCCGGCCCAGTGTCCCAAGGTATTTTCCATTTGGTAATTTCACCATAGAAATTGTCTAGATTTTCTTCGGGGGTTAAGGTCTTCCACCATTGATTTTATTTCCACTATCTAAACTTTAGTTCCTCATGTCCTATTTCCCAAAAGTACTTGACTTTCTCCCACGGGCTACTCTATAAGTATAAAAATAGCTCCTGATTGTCCTGCCCATCAGAGATTCTTGGGAGTTCCTGCCAAGCATCATGCGGAAAGGAGGCGGAATTTCCATCTCTTACCTCCCAGAAGCTGTGATTTTTAACTAAATCACAATTCTCCAGGGAAAGCTTCCAAATACTGGATCCTGGTTGTTCTTCACCAAATCTGATAAGGTCCTGTTTGGGCCATCTTGGAGTGTATTTCTAGTGCCAAAGACGTGCCCATGGTTCCTCTTTGTGGGTAACCCATGTCCACCATATTTTAGCTCCTAAGACTTTGTTAATACACACTGGGTCCTGCAAACCTAGGCCCCCCAATAATTTAGGAGTGCGTAGAGTGTTCCAATTCACCAAGGCTCATTTCCTCTAATCGGGGGTGCCTCCCCACAAGAAGTTCCTCTGCAGATTACAAATCTTTTTCAGAATAGCTTTGGGTGTTGCCATCACTAAGAACAAGTAAATTGGCAAAGCCTCTAACACTGACTTGACCAAAATGAGGCGGCTCAGAAAATTTAGGGCTCGAAACGTCCATAATTCCAATTTGGTTTTGAATTTATCCAGAAGATCTTTCCAAGAGATTTGTCGGATGGTAGATTTCAACAAGGGTGCCCCTAGATATTTCGACGGAAGGAGTCCTTCAGAGAATTCCAAATTTCGGAGGATATTTCTGCGATGAATTCTGGGAGTGTTGAAGAAATACGCCTTCGATTTTTCTTTATTTATTTCTAGACCACTACCCTTAAGGAAGGTGTTAAGAATATCCTCAATATTTCTGGCCTATTGAACTGAGGAAGGTCCCATCATCATAGTATCATCAACAAATTGTTGGTGGATTTAAGGCATTAGTCCCTCCCCTAGGTCCAAGCCCCGAATAATATTGTTCTCCTGGGCCACTCGTATCATTATTCCTAAACCTTCAACCATGATAATGAAGAGGAATGGGGATAAGGGGTCCCCCTGCCGAATTCCATGGGTCGCGGGGAAAGGTTGTGAGGGAGTGCAATTGACCAAGATTGAAAAGAAAAGGGATTAAACCAAACTCATGATCCATTCCATCCATATGTTACTGAAACCAAAGGCTGTTAACATTTCTGCCATGAATGTCTAGTTTAGTTTATCATAGGTTTTTGATAAGTCTGGTTTTCGGAGCATACCTCGGATTTTCTCTCATTTGAGCGAATGAATTGCTTCATGAACTAGAATAATTCCATCCATAATTTGACGTCCTTCCATGAACCCAGCCTGCTCTGGAGAAATAATTAAAGGAAGAAGAGGCCACAGCCGGTTTTCTATAACCTTGGTAATAATTTTATAGATCACATTGCAGAGAGCTATGGGTCTAAACTTTCCAGGATCCTCAGTTCCCGTTTCCTTGGGGATAAGCGTGAGAAAGGTAGCATTAAGAGCTTTTAGAATATTCCTGGTTCGTCGATAATCTTCCAAAATGGCCAGGACCTCCCCCTTCATCCAATCCCAGCAAGAGTGGAAGAAGTTTGTAGTGAAGCCATCCGGTCCAAATGCTTTGTCATCCTCCGTTTGTTTGATGGCTTAATCAAGTTCCTCCATGAGGACAGCCTCATAAGGAGTTTGTTGTGGGCCTCCATGACCAATCTTGGGATGTGGCTGAGAACCTTCTCTCTTTTTGCTTGTCTATTAATATTTGGCTCATTCAGAAGGTCTTCGAAGTGATCTTTTAAGGTATGCTCTAATTCATGTTGCATTTCCACTACTATGCCATCTTCCTTCTTGAGCCTAACCACCCTGTTCCCATGACGGTGTTGGATGGTGGCTTTGTGAAAGAACTTGGTATTACGCTCACCATCGTTTAGCCAACGGCTTCGGTATTTTTTCTTCCATAGGAGTTCCTAAAGTTTAATTTCAAGGATCTTCTTATCTTGGAAAATATTTCCAAAGATGTCTTTATTCCACCTCTTTATTTTTCCTTTGAGGTATTTTAATTTTTGTTGGAATTGATACATCTTAGTTCCCGTAATTGGGTCACAAGTCTTCCACCACTGACGCAATTGATCAGAAAAATCAGGGTGTAGAAGCTAGAATTGTTCAAACCTAAACGGTCAACGGAGGTTTTCTCCTATCCTATGCCATTCCATACAAACTGGCCAATGATCTGAGTCCACTGAAGGAAACACTACCGCAGTCAGATCCCCGCCTCCCATCATGATGGATTCAAAGACCAGAAACCTATCTAGTCTACAAGCAATGCTTCTGTCTCCTCCTCTTTTATTATTCCATGTATACATGCCATTGGATGTTTTGACATCAATCATCGCCATATTTTCGATTACCTCTGAAATTCCTCGTTAGTGGGATGAAGACAATGTCGACCTCCACATTTTTCTTCAAGATTTATGATTAGATTGAAATCTCCCCCTATTATCCAAGGTGTGTCGCCAGTCTCTTTTTTAATATTCCTAATGGAATGCAAGAAGGAACTCTTTTGGTTCGCCAAAGAAGGTCCATAGACATTGGACATAAAACCTCTGACTTTGGTTCCTAAAATATGAAAGCAGCCGATAAGATAAACTTTGAATCCATCCAATCAGATAGACTTACTTCTTTAGGGTTCCAGAGAATGCCAACTCCCCCAGCCGCACTAGTGGCATCCATTTCCACCACATTGCAGTGCTTCCAGAGTTTATGCCCGATGGCTTGGAGCTCAATTTCTGAACACTTAGTTTTTTGGAGAAAAATAATAACAGGTTTCTCTAGTTCAATTTTCCATCGTAAGAGGCGGAATTTTAGGATACACTTGCATCCTCTAATGTTCCAAGATGTAATCTACATTTTATAACCGATTGAGGTTGGATGATGCTAGAGCCACGTCAATGGTTGGATACTGGCCTGAGGCCACCAGGTTCCTTCATATCATCTGAATTCTTTCCATCTTACTTCGCCTGCCTCTTTTCTCCCCTCTGGTTATCTTTTTCCCATCGTTCTCTTTGAGAGATTCAGAAATTACCCCTTAGGGTTTGTGGTTCTTGGACTTAATAATTGCTTTCTCCAGAAGTGAGACCTGATGAGGTGTTATGGGAATATGATTTTCAACTTTACATGCCACCTCCAGATCTTCCAGTTCCATTTCATCTTTTCCTTCCTCTTGCGAGGATCCTACATAGCCTTGAGTCTCAGCCTCAATTGAATGAATATTGTGGCTATATTTTGGTTCTTTATTTGATTCTTCGATCTTTTCGTGTGTAGAGATAAATTCCTCTTCTTTTTCTTCCTCTCCTAATTGCAGGACCTCATACATATTGTGGATCATGGTCTTCTTGTGTATTTCAGGGACCCTGACCTTCCTGGCTTGCCGTTTCTTGCTAGTAACTCTCCTAAATCCTTCTTGGTCTTTTCCTTCAGAGTCGGTTTTTCCTGCTAGCTGTTTGTTAAGCGGGAAATACCTGAAAAGATGCCCATGTTCATGGCATCGCAGCATCGAAATGGGATTTGTTCATAATCAATATCCTGGAACCAATCTTCATCCTCCCAGGTAAAATATATTCCTACTGACAAGTCTTGGGAGATATCTAGACAGAGGCATATGCGGGCATAAGATGTATACCGCATCTTCTTGGTTTGTTCTGATACTTTTACGAACACCCCCAACTCATTACCAATCTCTGTTAGTATTTCTTCCTTCCAGTATTAAGAAGGCAAGGAGTAGAGACATATCCATACTGGAGCAATGGTTAAATTTTCTTTGTCTGGGTTAAACCATTCATTCCAGGGGCGAAGATACAGTTCTGCCGAATTGAAAAAGTATGGTCCATTATCAAAAATCCTAGTGCGGTCTTCTTCATTGAATAAAATCACAGTAAAGAAACCTTTAGCTCCCAATTGGAGATCGTAATGTCCCTAAGGTTTCCAGGTTGTATTGATCCACAACACCAGCGCTTTCTCAGCTGGCCAGATCCCAACAAATTTTCCAATGAGTGCATGTTGTTTCATGTGCTGGATATCATTTCTGATCCTTTCCGATTTTATCAAGAGTTTGGGAATTTTGAGCGCCTTTGGCAGACATCACCCAGGATTTATTGATTCTATCATTGCTTGCATCAAGGTGACCACACCACTGGTTCCTGGCTCAGTGACCCCAGTCCCGCTTCTAGGGGAAGGATCTTGGTTTGTTTGCTTTCCTTTTTCCATGTTCCCAACAAAGTCCAAGGCCACATCGTCAGTGGCAGTACCCATGTCCTTCCCAGCCCGCATACCAAGGAGGCCCCAACAGAGACCCCACAACATTACCAAACATAGAGAAACTTCAAATCACCATAAAACCATCCGCCTTTCTTAGCTTCGTCGTATGTAACTTATGTTAGAATTTTTCATGGACTTGCTAGTTTTTACCAAAATTTAATTAGATATTTTAGTCAGATATGTGCACTGCTGATGACATGCATGAAGAAGGGAGAGTTCAATTAGATTGAGGTTGTCTGACAAGATTTTGATATGTTGAAGCAAAAGGATATAGAGAGCCCAGTATTAGCTCTCCCAGACTTCGACAAAGTAATTGAATTTTTCCATAGTCTTCTTGATTTTCACTACATAATAGACTTGAATCATATTAAAGTAATTGAAGTCGATGGCGATGTGAGTGCATTAGAAATTGGAGTTATGTTGATACAAGAAGGATGACCAATTGCATTCTTCAATGAGAAACTAGATGATGCAAAGAAGAAATAATTGGTATATAAGCAAGAGTTTTATTCCATTGTATAGGCATTGAAGAAATGGAGGCACTACTTGTTTCCCAATGAATTTTTGTTGTTCACACATCATCAAGCTTTGAGGTATTTGAACACTCAAAAAAAGTTGAACAAGCGACACTTGAAGCAGGTGGAGTTCATTCAAAGCTACACTTTTGTGTTGAAACATAAGTTGGGGAAGACCAACAAAGTCACCAACACATTGATTCAAAGAGTCACACTTCTAGGGATGACGACAATTCAGTCGATAGGGTTAGAGTTGATAAAGGCCAACTATAAAGTTGATGAGGATTTTTCCAAGGAATGGAAAGTGTCAATGTAAACATGGAGTGGTGACATAACACCATACTTGTATTAATTCATCCAATAGGGTTACATGTTCAAAGAACATATGTTATGCATCCCTAGAGGATCAACGAGGGAGAATCTGACTAGAGAGTTACATAGTGGATGATTAGGAAAAAACTTTAGCATCGACAAGACCATGTCGTTTGTCGAAGGGAAGTATTGCTGGCAAGGATTGGTGACAGATATGAAGAAGTGGGTTCGATAGTGTCGGACATGCCAACATGCCAAATGAAAAACTAATAATACGGGACTATATGCACCTTTACCAATCTTGATTTTCCTATGGGAAGACATTAGCAAGGATTTTGTGCTGGGATTTACAAAGACACAACAAGGTAACGACTCCATCTTTGTGGTAGTGGAAAAATTCTCGAAGATGGAATTATTTGTTTCATGTAAGAAGACAAGTGACACCATGAGTATTGTTGTTCTATTTTTCATGGAAATTGTGAGGTTGAATGGGTTCCTGAAGATTATAACTTCAGAGAGGGATACCAATTTCATGGGTCATTCCTGGAGAACCCTGAAGACGCTTAACACAAGGTTGCAGTTCATTTTTGCATACAGTCCATAAACTGATGGGTAGACTAAACTCATGAACAAGATCTTAGGGAATTTGTTGAGATGTTTGATGATTGAACAACCAAGGTAGTGGGATAATGTGTTGGAATATGTGGAATCCATTTACAACAATTATGTAAATAGGTCAAAAAGGATGATTCCAATCCATATCATGCAAGGGAGAAGTCCACATGGAGTAGTCGATTTAGAAGAACTATCGATCGAGATGCGGAAAACTGCATACATCGAATCGTTTGATAATCATATGAAAAAAGTGTATGATAAGGTGAAGAAACATCTTCAGAAGAGAAATACCACATACTAGTTGTGAGCTGACAAGAAAACATACTACATTCATTTGAAGAAGGCGACTTAGTATACGTACACCTAAGAAAGGAAAGGTTTATGTGAGGAACATACAACAAGTAGAAATTGAAAAAGATTAGTCTGTGTAAAATCATGAAGAATATTTTGGATAATGCATATATGTTGGAGTTTCCAAAGGAATTGGGCATATCGCCAACGTTTAATGTTTCTTACCTTTACAAGTATAAAGAATGGTCAATGAGGGGTAATGAAATGACTGTGGATTGGAAAGAGAAGATATCATTGCAACCCACAGAAGAGATTGCACAAGTGATCGATGAGTGAGAGATCAGGAGGAAGAGGAGACAAAAGAGGAAGGAATCTTGGATCTAGTTGAGGGATAATATTTTGGAAGAAGCGATCTATATTCCCAAAGAAAGGATCGAGGATCTATAGAACTATGGGTTTAGTGATTTTCAACCCAGGGAGGTTGATGCAACGGATTCTCGGCCTGAGAGAGTCATTTCCAATTGAATGACTAAATTGGGAAGGAGGATAGTCGATGAACTCTAGAGGTGAAATTGAAGAGTCGATAGGAGAACGGAAGTTGTGGGAATTTCTGTTGATGTATATGTAACTTCAGAATGTATTTCATATATGTATATTGTACTCCTATAGAGATGGTATTATTCCTCTATACGGAAGTGTTTGTATTCCTCTAGAGATGTTATTATTCCTCTATACGGAAGTGTCGTCATTTATATTGTAAGTGTCGTAACTTATACTTGATGGGTTATTAGACCACCTTGTTGGGGTCGGCCCTATATAAGTCATGTGGGTCGAAGGGTTATTAGACCACCCTATTGGGGGGTTGGCCATGTGGGTAAAAGGGTTATTAGACCACCCTATTGGGTGTCGGCCCAGTCAGCATTATGTTATGTGGTTAAGTTAAGACCGACCTAGTAAAGGTTATTAGGAAAGTCAAGTCAAGTATAAATAGAGTGCAGGAGGCACTCTATTTGATCATTATATTATCACATACACTCTTTGGAGAGTGGCACACTTGTGGAGGAAGAGAAGCTGCTGCTAGGGGATGTCTGTCTGTTATGCTTGGGTTGTATCATTGCTCTATCTATCTCTGAGGAAGTTATTGGGGTTTTTCACCTTTATGGTTTTCCCCAAGTAAACTCATTGTCTCTTGTGTGCTTGCATTAGTGTGTCCATGATTGATATGCTGTAGATATGCTGTACATGTTGTTCTCTCAGTTAAGATCCTATATCAGATTGAAGTAAATTATGAAAAACTAACAATTTCGGCCAACTATGATCTATGACAAATGACGAGATAGAGTAATGAAGTCAAAAGTAGGGCGATCGACGACTAGTCGCACAGGAATACTGTAGAGATGAGGATGTCAGGGATGATACCGACCAAAGGATCAAAGGTAGTCGTGATTTAGCAGATGACAATAGAAAAGGTGATTGACGTAGAATCCAAAATTTTGACAAGCGGAGCCGTTGGAGAAGTTGGAAAAATTGCAGAGAAGTTATGTTGGTTGTTGCAGAAGGCCAGATGGAGGAGCTTGTTGAGATGGGGCACATGAAGTATTTAAAGAATATTGATGGTTCCTAGAAGAAGGTGAAAATTATGGAGGAATATTTGAAAGGGATTTGATTCTAAAGGATGCATATAAATATGAGGTTGTGCATTAAAGATGGGGGTTGCTAGGGGTGAGCAAGCATCTTGAGAGAGAGAGTCATGGAAAGTGTTGATTGGAGGAGGTAAACATGTCGAGGACGAAGAATTCCCTCACATTTTTGTTGCTAAGTGTTGAAGAGTCGACGCACGTCTTGACTGTAACAGAACTGAACTTTGTTGGTAATTCCTCTTGTAAAAAATTTGTGTTAATTTAATTGAAAGGCATAATGCTTGGAAAATATTTATGTTTGTGTGTTTGTGCTTGTTTCTATTGTGTACAATTATTTGCAGCTGACTCAGGTTGTGTCTACATCAACCTACCACATTTTAGGAATTGTCTACAACCTAGTTTCAATATGGTGATCATGAGAGTTTGTTCTGAATCCCCAAATTGGTAATGAATTAATAATAAAGTTTTAAATGCACATGTTAAGTCTATGTAAAGAATTATATATATACAATCAATTATTTTATGTACATATATAAACTTCACATAATACTAAAATATTTTATTTATAGTTAACATTGAAATCTTATTTTTTTATTATTAATAATATGTTGAATGTCATGTATCAAATTCAAGTTTATCATGAAAGTAATTATACATCTTCACACTAGGTTTTACAAAGTGTATGTCGTGAAAAGATATTTATTTTTATTATTAATTACTTTTCATGTCATATATAACTCCCATATTAGGCATAACAAATACTTATAGATTTCCTTCATACTAAATTGTTGAAAGTATCTCTTAATGCTTAAAAAAAGAGTGTATAATCATTATTTAATAAAAAAAAATTATTTTGAGGATTCCAAAAAAATAACATATATTTATTATTTTAATTAATTTTTATTGGATAAACCATTAATTTTAAAATTTTATTTTGAAATGAAAAAATGATTCCAAGTGTTTGGTTAACTATAGTCATCCAAGCATACCAATAACTAAGAATGTTGATATGTAACCCTAAACAAAAGGTTTGTCAACCAAATAGATAATCATAAATATGCATCTCATAAACCAATATTCGAGAGGAGGTTTCATGAAACAAATTTTAAGAAGAAGTTACATTAAATAGCAGATATAATGACATTAAACATTCCTTTAGTTTCTTGAAAGAATTACTTATTTATGAATTTAGCATAGTAGTACTTCCACGTAGGTGGGTGAATGAAATTGCGTTAGTTAGTGTGGATGTATACAAAAACTCGTTTGACAAAGGTTACATTATTGACGTTATGATGTATATAAAACTTAAGTGTTATTAGACAAGTTTGTGTTATTAAGTTTATGATATTATTAGATTTTTTTTTTATCATAACTTAATAAATTTGATTCCTCTCTTGTTTGATAGATCTGGGTATAAGTTTTAATTTTCTATTTTGGAGATGGGATTTTTTAGTTTCCAAAGCCATACTGCTTCACAGCTAGCAGAACAAGCAGCTATATATTCTACTTCAGCAGTACTGAGAGCCACACTGGATTGTTTCTTACTAAACCAAGAGATCATGGTAGATCCAAGTCCATAACATCCATCTGATGTAATCTTCCTGTCTGAAACACTTCCTGCCCAATCGGAATCTGAGTAACCATGTAATCTAAGTTCATGATTTCCAAGGTAGTAAATACCAAAATCTAATGTAGCTTTTAGAAACCTCATTACATGCTTTGCAGCTATTAGGTGAACCTTCCTTGGTTCTACTAGATATTGACTCAGGGTATTTATAGCAAAGCATATATCTGGTTTGGTATTTGTTAAATACATCAATGACCCAATGATTTGTCTATATAGAGTTACATCCACTAATTCTGATGAGTCGTCAACTAATAATTTCAAGTTGGAGTCCATGGGAGTAGCCATGGCCTTACACTCCAACATATCAAATCTTTTAAAAATCCCCACAGCATACTTACCTTGATTTAAAAAGATTCCTTTTGGTTCTTGCCATACTTCTAGACCTAAGATGTAGTGCATTAATCCTAGATCCTTCATTTCAAATTCTTAAGAAATCTTCTTCTTACATTCGATAATTTTGTTCTCATTTCCTGTTAGAAATAGATCATCTACATACAATAGTAATATAACAGGTTCATCATCCATAACTTTGAGATAAAGATTTGGATCAGCTTTACTCTTGGTAAAGCCCATGCTTGTTAAGAAACTGTCAATCCTTCTGTACCAAGCTCTAGGAGCTTGCTTCAATCCATACAAATCCTTTTTCAGCTTGCATACATGAGTTCTTCTATCTTTAACCTCAAATCCTTGTGGTTGTTCTATGTACACTTCTTCTTCAACGACACCATTCAAGAAGGCTGTTTTAGCATCCATATGGTGTAATTTCCACTTCATCATAGATGCAAGTGCCATGATAGTTCTAATTGATGTGTACCTAGCAACTGGTGCAAATATTTCTTCATAGTCTATTCCCTCCTTCTGAGAGAAACCTCTGGCTACAAATCTTGCCTTATATTTTTCAATGCTACCATCTGCAGCATGTTTTATCTTGAATATCCATTGGGAAGAAATCACACTTTTATCCTTTGGTTTGGGAACTATATCCCAAACATCATTTTTCATTATTGACTGGTACTCTTCTGTCATAGCTTCTCCCCATTCTTTTTCCTGTGCTACCTCCTCATAGCTGGTGGATTGATGATCCACAAGATCACACATTAAGGCCACATAGTTGGATACTAACTTGGGTTTCTTCCTTTCTCTAGTGGAACCTTCAGGAGCTCCATATTTTTCAGCTTCTTGAATAATGTCTCTAGCCCATGCTGGTCTTCTTTTTCTAGATATATTTGTAATGGGGAGTTCTTGAGGTTCTATCATGTCATGGTCATCTGGTGTATCATCTTCAAGGATGGGTACAACTTTTGTAAATGTAGGAGGTGAATCTTCTTCATAGATTTCTTCAAGTTGGCACTTCCTAGATTTCTTGATAGCTGCTTCTTCATCAAATGTTACATCTCTACTTATCTCCATATGATGAAAACCAGGTATGTAAATTCTAAAAGATTTGGATGTTTCACAATATCCAACAAATATTCCTTTCTTACCAGAGGGATCCAACTTGATTATCTTTAGGGAAAAGAGAATCATAGTTGATTCTATTAAAGACCACTTGATTCCCCAAGTGGCCTTCAAGAAGACTCCAAAGGAAATGTATGATTCCCTAGGAAGAATGTATGAAGGAAAGAACATCAATAGGAAGATGAACCTAAGAACCCAGTTGAAGAGTACCAAGTTGCACAAAGGAGAATCCATTCAAGACTACTTCTCAAGGGTCTCCAAAAATCGAGGAGCAACTAGATGCCATTGGTGATACTCTTGATGAAGATGAACTTGTAATGACTGCTCTAAATGGTCTCACTAGACCTTAGGAGTGATTTATACAAACTATGTGTGCCAGAAAAGAAAGTATGATGGTTGATGTAGTTTGGGAGGATTGTGTATAAGAAGAGGCTAGGGTTGCAAACAGAGAAGCCTTGCTCAAAGAAGATAACCAAGCCTTGGACACCTACACCAAGAGAAGAAGGAATCAATCCTACTCCAAAAGGGATAGTCACAAGGAGTATCATTCTCCACATAGATTTCAAAAGAAAAGAGGAACTAATCAAAGAAGAGATTACTCCTCATTTCAATTTTTTTCTTGTCACAAAATAGGACACCTTGCTAGAGATTGTCCTCTAAATAAGAAAAAGGGTTCTCATTAAAAAATACATCAAGCACATCTTGCAGAAGATGATAGTGAAGAAGAAGTAGAAGAGAAAGAAAGGCCTCACAAGAAAAGACCTAGAAGTGAAGAAGAAGAAGAAGAAAGGACCTTCTTCAAGAGAAGATCTAGGAGAAATGAAGAAGAAGATGCAGAAGAAGAACCTGCCCTTGTACATGAAGCCATTATCACAAATGAGCTATGGCATAGGAGACTTGCTCACATTAACTACAAGGCACTACCTTATGTAAGAAAGGTAGTTATAGGTTTTCCAGACTTAAAGATTGATCATGATGGCACATGCAAAGGATGTGCAAAAGGGAAGAGTATCAAGAACCCATTTCCTAGGAGTGAAACAAAGACTAAAAGTACCTTGGAGTTAATACACTCTAATGTATGTGGACCAATGCCCTTCACATCTTTGAGTGGATATGAATACTATGCCACATTTATTGATGACTATTCAAGGAAGACTTGGATATACTTTCTAAAAGGAAAGAATGAAGTCTTTGGAATGTTCAAGGAGTTCAAATCCCTAATAGAGAATCACTCAGAAAAGAAAATCAAGATTCTCAAAAGAGATAATGGCAGAGAGTATACTTCAAAGAACTTTGAATAATTTTGTAAAGAAGCTAGAATCAAGAGGGAACTAACCACTCCCTATAATCCCCAACAAAATGGGGTTGCTGAAAGAAAGAATAGGACCATCATGGAAGTTGTAAAGACTATGATACATGACCAAGATCTACCCATGTATCTATGGGATGAAGCGGCTAGGACAACAGTCTATGTACAAAATAGAGTTTCCCATAGTGCTCTTCAATTCAAGACTCCATAAGAAGTGTTCACAGGAAAGAAGCCTGAGGTAAGTCATCTCAAAATATTTGGATGTCCAGTGTACATTCACATTCCAAAAGAAAAGAGAACCAAGTTGGATCTTTCTGGTAAGAAGGGAATATTTGTCGGATATTGTGAATCATCCAAATCTTTCAGAATTTACATACTTGGTTTTCATCATATGGAAATAAGTAGAGATGTAACATTTGATAAAGAAGTAGCTCTCAATAAATCTAGGAAGTGCCAAATTGAAGAAGTCTATGAAGAAGAGATACCTCCTAGAGTCACAGAAGCTGTCCCATCCCTGAAGATGATACTCCAGAAGATCATGACATGTTGGAACCACAAGAACCCCCTATTACAAACTTATCTAGGAAAAGAAGGCCAGCATGGGCTAGAGACATTATTCTAGGAGCAGAAAGATATGGAGCTCCTGAAGGCTCCACTAGAGAAAGAAAGAAACCAAAGCTAATATCGAACTATGTGGCCTTGATGTGTGATCTGGTGGATCAACAGCCTACTAGCTATGAAGAGGTAGCTCAGAAGAAAGAGTGGGTAGAAGCAATAATAGAATAATATCAGTCGATAATGAAAAATGATGTTTGGGATATAGTTTCCAAATCAAAAGATAAAAGTGTGGCTTATTCCAAATGGATATTCAAGATAAAACATGCTGCAGATGGTAGCATTGAAAAATACAAGGCAAGATTTGTAGCCAAAGGATTCTCTCAGAAAGAGGGAATTGACTATGAAGAAAAATTTGCACCAGTTGCTAGATAAAATTCAATTAGAACTATCATGGCACTTGCATCTATGATGAAGTGGAAATTACACCAGATGGATGTTAAGACAGCCTTCCTGAATGGTGTAATTGAAGAAGAAGTGTACATAGAACAACCACAAGGATTTGAGGTTAAAGATAGAAGAACTCATGTATGCAAACTGAAAAAGGCTTTGTATGGATTAAAGCAAGCTCCCAAAACTTGGTACGGAAGGATTGACAGTTTCTTAACAGGCATGGGCTTTACGAAAACCAAAGCTGATCCAAATATTTACCTCAAAGTCATGGATGATGAAACTGTTATATTACTGTTATATGTAGATGATCTATTTCTAACAGGAAATGAGAATCAAATTATCGAATGCAAGAAGCTTTCTTCAGAATTCGAGATGAAGGATCTCGGATTAATGCACTACTTCTTAGGTCTAGAAGTATGGCAAGAACCAAAAGGAATCTTTCTAAATCAAGGTAAGTATGTTGTGGAGATTCTGAAAATATTCTATATGTTGGAGTGTAAAGCCATGGCCACTCCCATGGACTCAAACTTGAAGTTATTAGTTAATGACTGATCAGAATTAGTGGATATAACTCTATATAGATAAATCATTGGGTCATTGATGTATTTAACAAATACCAGACCATATATATGCTTTGTTGTAAATACCCTGAGTCAATATCTAGTAGAACCTAGAAAGGTTCACTTAATAGCTGCAAAGCATGTAATGAGGTATCAAAAGGGTATATTAGATTTTGGTCTATATTATCTTGGAAATCATGAACTCAGATTACATGGTTACTCAGATTTTGATTGGGCAGGAAGTGTCTCAGACAGAAAAAGTACATCAAGTGGATGCTATGGTCTTGGATCTGCCATGATCTCATGGTTCACCAAGAAACAATCTAGTGTGGCTCTCAGTACTAGTGAAGCAGAATATATAGCTTCCTGCTCTGCCAGTTGTGAAGCAGTGTGGCTTCGGAAGTTATTATCTGGAGTGTTTGACTTAGAATTGGATCCCACTGTGATCATGTGTGACAATCAAAGTTGTATCAAGATGACAAAAAATCCAGTGTTCCATGATAAGTCAAAACACATAGAGATCCGATATTTCTACATACAAGATATGGTGCAAAGACGAGATATTAAGCTCGAGTATGTGAGCACTGAAGAACAAATTGCTGATATATTGACCAAACCTCTGTCTCAAGTGAAATTTGAATATTTCCGAGACAAGCTTGGTATAGTTCAAAGGGACACTTCTCGAAAAGGGTAGTGATACAGTCACTAATAATGAGATTTCCCTCATCGACAACAAGGTCGATGATGAGGATACCTGGTTATTAAACTTAGATATTTATATATATTTAGATTTCGGATTCTTATACTTAGAATACTTATATTAGTTATCTCTTTATGTATTGATGAGGATACATGTTTCATTGATGTATTGATGATGATACATGTTTTATTGATGTCTTGATGAGGATAAATGTTTTGTTGATGTATTGATAAGGATACATGTTTTATTGATTTATTGATGAGGATACATGTTTCATTGATGTATTGATGAGGATACTTGTATGTACTTGTACTAGTGATGTACTAACGATATCTATATTGATAAGGATACAGGTGGGGATTGTATCATCCCCGGAGTTCAGTCCCTTGAATTGATCCGTAGACATATGGTCTCTTAGAATGAAGTCCTTAGTGGACAAGTGGGGATTGTATCATCCCTGGACTTCGGTCCCTTGAATTGATCCGTAGACGTATGGTCTCCGAGAATGAAGTCCTTAGTGGACAGGTGGGGATTGTATCATCCCCGAACTTCGGTCCGTTGAATTGATCCGCAGATGTATGGTCTCCGAGAATGAAGTCCTTAGTGGATAGGTGGGGATTGTATCATCCCCGGACTTCAATCCCTTGAATTGATTCGTAGACGTATGGTCTCTGAGAATGAAGTCCTTAGTGGACAGGTGGGGATTGTATCATCCCTGTACTTCGGTCCCTTGAATTGATCCGTAGATGTATGGTCTCCGTGAATGAAGTCCTTAGTAAACTAATGGGGATTGCATCATCCCAGAACCACTAGTTCAAAATGTACGTGATGGGGATTGAATCATTCCAGAAGCACTAGTTAAAAATGTACGTGATGGGGATTGCATCATCCCGGAACCACTAGTTCAAAATGTAAGCGATGGGGACTGCATCATCCCGGAACCACTAGTTCAAAATGTACGTGATGGGGATTGCATCATCCTGGATCCACTAGTTCAAAATGTACATGATGGGGATTGTATCATCCTCGAACTTCAGTCCCTGAATTGACCCGTAGACGGATGTCTCCAAGAAGTGGTCCCTAGTGGATGAGAGGGGATTGTATCATCCTCGGACTTCGGTCCCTGAATTGATTTGTAGACATATGTCTCCGAGAAAGTGGTACTTAGATTTTGTCTAAGTTGACAAGTGGACTGTATCATCCCTAGACATGTTATGGTGTCTTAAATGAATCATGTATATTGCATGGTATGCTGCTACGATGCTGATGATCGTGTGATGACGATGCTGATGATCGTGTGATGATGATGCTGTTGATCGTGTGATGACGATGCTAATGATCGTATGATGATGATGCTGATGATCATGTGATGATGATGTTGATGATCGTGTGATGACGATGCTGATGATCGTGTGATGATGATGATGATCGTGTGATGACAATACCGATGATCATGTGATGCTGGTGATCGTGTGATGACGATGCTGATGATCGTGTGATGACAATGTTGACGATCGTGTGATGACGATGCTAATGATCGTGCGATGACGACGATGATGATGTTGATGTTCGAGTAACTGGTTAAGTTACTGATGATGATGTATTAAAGAAAGCTTCCGATGATTTACAGATGTATCTTGTATGATGTAGTCGATGACTCCTTGCTCTTGCAGATGTTGTTATAATATCCTTCTCGTTAAGGGGGAGTGTTGAATATTGTAACTTCTAAGAATATTATATTTGTACTTTATTATTCTAGAGATGTCTCATCCCTCCGAGTTAATTCTATTATGTATCCAGAGATGTCTATTCCTCCGATGAATTGTGGTAACCTTGGTTATTAGACCCACCATGTGGGGGTCGGCCCTAAGTTTATTATTTAGGGGTTATTAGACTTCACTAGGAGAGGTCGGCCCCATTAGGGATTTTGGTCAGTCGGGAATCAATATAAGTAGAGGAGGAGAGCTCCTCATTTAACACACTTGCTCAACTCAGAAAGTGGTGCACTTGTGTTTGAGAAGTCTGCATAGGAGGTAGAGAAGAAGGAGGTCAAGTTTTGGAGCACATATTTTATTTTGGTTGATCATCTTATTGAGGAAAGCTTTGCTAGGTTTTCTACCCCTTGAGGGTTTCCCAGGGTAATATCTTTGTCTATCTTGTGATTGTGTTTCTCTTAGTGATCTTGCTAGTCAAACTAGTTTAAACTTAACATAAATTACGGTGGCAAGAATATTATTACAATCGAGAAGAAAGGTAGTAGTTTCCGACTGATTATTTTAGTTGAATGCTAGAGTTGTCAAGGAAAAGAGAATGGTTATTGGAAAAAGAGATTGTTTATGTGTTCTTAAAAAAACATCATGTAGGAAGAAAAGAACCAACAACTCTGCTTCCTAGTGATTCCCAAAGGTCTAGGAAATGACAAGTTGATGGAGGAAATAGCGACTGAAGTTAGAGATATATTTTTAGAGTTCAAAGTAATAATGGTCTATGAGATGCCAACAATTTTTCCACCAAAAAGGATAATATTGCACCAAATAGACTTGGTCCCATGGTCGATTCTACCAAACAAAGCCCTGCACAAAGTTTCTCCAACTGAGAATGTTGAGCATAACCGACAAGTACAAAAGTTATTAGATAGAGTATTTATCAAAGAAATCATGAGTCCATGTGTTGTACAACCTATACTAGCACCTAAAAAAGGACAAGAGTGGAGGATGTGCACCAATTCAAGGGCCATCAATAGGATCACCATCAAGTATAGGTTCCCATTACAAAGGATGGATGACTTGATCAACTTTTTGAGTGGAGTGACTTACTTCACTAAGATCAACTTGAAGAGTGGATATCACTAGATTAGGATTAAAGGGAAGGTGATGAGTGGTAGACCTCCTTCAAGACAAAGGAGGGGCTATATGAGTGGTTGGTTATTCTAGTTGGGTTAACTATAACATCAAGTACATTCATGAGGCTGATGAATGAAGTGCTGAAGCCATTCCTAGGGAAGTTCTTCATTGTGTAACTCGACAACATTTTGATCTTTAGTAGGGAGAAGGAAGAGCACTTGCTACACCTACGACAAGTCCTATAGAGGTTAAGCTAAGAGAAGTTGTTGGTAAACCTACAAAAGTGTTCCTTCATGTAGAAGGAGTTAGTGTATCTAGGATTCATAATTTCCCTACAAGGGTTGAAGATGGATCTGGAGAAGGTGAAGGAAATAGTGGAGAGGCCTTAACCTATGAGTGCAGCAAAAGTGAGATTTTTTCATGGACTTTTCTTTTTTAGGTAAGAGAGTAAAATTTCTTATAATAAAAAGGTACAGAGAGTAAAAAAATATTACAAAAGTCCATTAAAGGACCAGAACCAGCCAGAGACCCATCCCAGAGGGGAGGATGGAGACAAACCAAGTTTTCCACATCATCAAAAGGGAGAAACCAGCATAATAGAAATAAGCAAGGAATTCCTCAAAACCTCGAAAGGTTGATCATCAACACAAAGCTAACCAGGATAACAAAAAGGACCTAGATACATAGACTTGAATCAGGCCCCGCTAAAGAGCCAATGAAGAACTATCCAGCGAGCCACACAGGGCCAAAACAAAAACTAATAGGACTTAGTGAAAGAAAAAAACCAAAACAGTCAATCCAGACTGACCTACTGCTCTGGGCTTGAAGTATCAGAAACTCCATGACTGGCTTCCTGCGGAGGATGGATGCTGAGGTCCTCCATCAATGCTTCCAGAGTGGTAGTGTTCTCTATTTCGGTTTTTTGGTTCTCCTTCATACCTACAATGATCTCTTGCATGTTACGTGTAATGTTCTCCCTGATATGTAATTCACGAGAAAGAAGAATCCTGCATGCGTAGAAGGGGCTAGCCAGAATCTGATAACCCAACCGAGATTCAATCTCTTCCAGCAAAGCAATTTCCAGGTATGCTATTTGGTTACCAATGGCTGACAGCATTTCCTCCAGATAGAAATGAGCCCAGTCGAAACATTGTGGGTTGGCATTATCCTAAGGATGGGATTGAGAGGAAGAACTTTCACCAGTATGTCTCCCCCTACCCCCAGGATTTCGACCAGTCCCACGCCGACTTCTCATCCTGATACGGGGATGCATAATTCGCAAGAAAATGGACCCGGACGTCATCGAGAGACCACCTTTAATATGAAGCCGATTAATCCACAAGTTAAAATCAAAACGCATGCCAGGAGGAAAGGATAAGAAATGGATTTGTGAATTGAAAATCTTGATCTTGTTGCCCTCAGTAATTAATTTATAATCCTAGTTCCTGTAATGGGAGTTGGGGAAAGTACCCTTCCATAAAATCTCATGAGTGCTCGACTTAACCGTTCTGTACTGATCCATGATCTCACCTGTTCGGAATATGATAAGACTACAGCAGTTATTGCTTTCATTCCCTTCGCCATAGCTAGGGTCATAAATACTCATGATGGTATAATTACTCAGATAATTCAGACGCTTGGGTGAAATATCATGAAAATACCCGATAAGCCTATGATATAAAACCCAACGATCAACAACCTTAACTTCCTTAAGGTGAAAGGACAACAACTATATACGTTGCATCAGGAGGGATAATCAGACTTGACACGCATCAGATTACCTGCAGCATGTGTCCTTTCAGGTTGGATGCCATGTGATTCACGATGCTTCGGGCAGGTGGTGTTCGAATTAGGGCTGATATCAATGACTATGATCAATTCACACCAGTGACTGGCCATGTGATCATCGATCTCATGTAAGGAGCCAGCTTTGAATGCTACACTTGCCTTAACCCCTATTTTGGCCAGTTCATCAGCTAACTTGTTGCCTTTTCTTCGAACATGAATGAAGTTGATAGCCAGAGAGGTGCTAAGAAATTCTTGAAGCTGCATCAACCTGCCTTCCCATCTCCAATTCACAGAGACCTTCAGAACTGCTGCACCTCTTTGAATATGACACGCAATGGAGATCAAAATGTTGGAGTTCCCCTCGACAATTAGAGGTGCCCAGTTTTTTCCCATCTCCAAACTGATGCCATTAACCATTCCTTCAAGTTTTGCAATGTTATTCATTGTTTCCCCTAAGTTACCCCATAAAAATCCTAAAACGAGGCCATTGACATTTTTGATGGCTCCTCCAAATCCTGCAGGCGCCGGGTTACCTTTTTCTACACCGTCAAAATTGAGCTTCATAGTATCAGCTGGAGGAGGTTGCTGAAAATCGGGATTGGTGGAGATTGCTCTGCACTACAACACTTAAGTATTTCCCTTCAGTGAGTTATAAATACCCCAGTTGTTCAACATTATTTTTTATGTAGGATCTATATTTCCATTTTCCATGGATGGAATTTTGGAGTATAATGTTTCCTTGATGTGCTTTTCCATACCCTTCCAAATTGTCTCTGTGTTTCTTTGTTTTTCCTAAAAAATTCGTTGGTTTCTCTCCTTCCATATATCCCAAACCACGAAACTCAAAAACAATTCCCAGATTTTGTTAAGAATTTCATTTTTAAAGGGTTTAGTCTACGAGTTGGCCAGTGTCAGGTCCGGTCGGCCCAAAACTCTAGTCGTTTTTATGAATCTTTCTTCCCCCCTGTTCCAGAAGAAGGAGGCCAGAGGGCACTCGTCAATAAGGTGATTAATGGTTTCTCTCACATTAGTACAGATACTACAATGGGAAGGTCCAAAGAAACCCCTCTTAAGAAGGGTTTCCCAATTCAAAATTCATCGATGAATCAACAGCCAGCTGAAAGTGGCAATTTTGGGCCACTGGTTCATCTCCCATACTTTTTTCCATTTGTCATTCTTGGGCCACCTGTCATGGCCATTCAAGTGGCCTACCTCTTCTACAATGTTGAAGTTCCTCGTGTTATAATAACCCCATCGGATTTTGTTCGGCCCAGTGGCCCAAGGTATTTTCCGTTTGGTAATTTCACCATAGAAATTGTCTAGATTTTCCTCAGGTCCTATTTCCCAAAAGTCCTTGACTTTCTCCCATGGGCTACTCTATAAGTATAAAAATAGCTCCTGATTGTCCTGCCCATCAAAGAGTCCTGGGAGTTCCTGCCAAGCATCATGCAGAAAGGAGGCGGAATTTCCATCTCTTACTTCCCAGAAGCTGTGAATTTTAACTAAATCACAATTCTCCTGGGAAAGCTTCCAAATACTGGATCCTAGTTGTTCTTCACCAAATTTGATAAGGTCCTGTTTGGGCCATCTTGGGGTGTATTTCTAGTGCCAAAGACATGCCCATGGTTCCTCTTTGTGGGTAACCCATCTCCACCATATTTTAGCTCCTAAGACTTTGTTAATACACACTGGGTCCCGCAAACCTAGGCCCCCCAATAATTTAGGAGTGCATAGAGTGTTCCAATTCACCAAGGCCCATTTCCTCTAATCGGGTGTGCCTCCCCACAAGAAGTTCCTCTGCAGATTATAGATCTTTTTCATAACAGCTTTGGGTGTTGCCATCACTAAGAACAAGTAAATTGGCAAAGCCTGTAACAGTGACTTGACCAAAATGAGGCGACTCGAAAAATTTAGGGCTCGAAACGTCCATAATTCCAATTTGGTTTTGAATTTATCCAGAAGATCTTTCCAAGAGATTTGTCTGATGGTAGATTTCAACAAGGGTGCCCCTAGATATTTCGATGGAAGGAGTCCTTCAGAGAATTCCAAATTTCGGAGGATATTTCTGCGATGAATTCTGGGAGTGTTGAAGAAATACGCCTTCGATTTTTCTTTATTTATTTCTAGACCACTACCCTTAAGGAAGGTGTTAAGAATATCCTCAATATTTCTGGCCTCCTGAACCGAGGAAGGTCCCATCATCATAGTATCATCAACAAATTGTTGGTGGATTTAAGGGATTAGTCCCTCCCCCAGGTCCAAGCCCCGAATAATATTGTTCTCTTGGGCCACTCGTATCATTCTTCCTAAACCTTCAACCATGATAATGAAGAGGAATGGGGATAAGGGGTCCCCCTGCCGAATTCCATGGGTCACGGGGAAAGGTTGTGAGGGAGTGCCATTGACCAAGATTGAAAAGAAAGGGGATTAAACCAAACTCATGATCCATTCCATCCATATGTTACTGAAACCAAAGGCTATTAACATTTCTGCCATGAACGTCTAGTTTAGTTTATCATAGGCTTTTGATAAGTCCGGTTTTAGGAGCATACCTCAGATTTTCTCTCATTTGAGCGAATGAATTGCTTCATGAACTAGAATAATTCCATCCATAATTTGACGTCCTTCCATGAACCTAGCCTACTCCGGAGAAATAATTAAAGGAAGAAGAGGCCACAGCCGGTTTGCTATAACCTTGGTAATAATTTTATAGATCACATTGTAGAGAGATATGGCTCTAAACTTTCCAGTATCCTCAGTTCCCGTTTCCTTGGGGATAAGCATGAGAAAGGTAGCATTAAGAGATTTTAGAATATTCCTGGTTCGTCGATAATCTTGCACAATGGCCAGGACCTCCCCCTTCATCTAATCCCATCAAGAGTGGAAGAAGTTTGTAGTGAAGCCATCCGGTCCAAATGCTTTGTCGTCCTCGGTTTGTTTGATGGCTTCATCAAGTTCCTCCATGAGGACAGTCCCCATAAGGAGTTTGTTGTGGGCCTCCATGACCAATCTTGGGATGTGGCTGAGACCTTCTCTCTTTTTGCTTGTTTATTAATATTTGGCTCATTCAGAAGGTCTTCGAAGTGATCTTTTAAGGTATGCTCTAATTCATGTTGCGTTTCCACTACTATGCCATCTTCCTTCTTGAGCCTAACCACCCTGTTCCCATGACGGTGTTCGATGGTGGCTTTGTGAAAGAACTTGGTATTACGCTCACCATCGTTTAGCCAACGACTTCGGGATTTTTGCTTCCATAGGAGTTCCTCCTGATGTTCTTTGAGAGTGACTTCCTGCAAAAGGTTTTTCTCCTGGGTTTTCAACTCTGTAGTATACCCCTGTGCCATGGCCTCCTTTTGAATTTCCTAAAGTTTAAGGTCAAGGATCTTCTTATCTTGGAAAATATTTCCAAAGATGTCTTTATTCCACCTCTTTATTTTTCCTTTGAGGTATTTTAATTTTTGTTGGAATTGATACATCTTAGTTCCCGTAATCGGGTCACAAGTCTACCACCACTAACACAATTGATCAGAAAAATCAGGGTGCAGAAGCTAGAATTGTTCAAACCTAAATGGTCGATGGAGGTTTTCTCCTATCCTATGCCATTCCAGACTAACCGACCAATGATCTGAGCCCACCGAAGGAAACACTACCGCAGTCAGATCCCCGCCTCCCATCATGATGGATTCAGAGACCAGAAACCTATCTAGTCTACAAGCAATGCTTCTGTCTCCTCCTCTTTTATTATTCCATGTATACATGCCATTGGATGTTTTGACATCAATCATGGCCATATTTTTGATTACCTATGAAAATTCCTCGTTAGTGGGATGAAGACAATGTCGACCTCCACATTTTTCTTCAAGATTTATGATTAGATAGAAATCTCCTCCTATTATCCAAGGTCTGTCACCAGTCTCTTTTTTAAGATTCCTAATGGAATGCAAGAAGGAACTCTTTTGGTTCGCCAAAGAAGGTCCATAGACATTGGACATAAAACCTCTGACTTTGGTTCCTAAAATATGAAAAGCAGCCGATAAGCTAAACTTTGAATCCATCCAATCAGATAGACTTACTTCTTTAGGGTTCCAGAGAATGCCAACTACCCTGGCCGCACCAGTGGCATCCATTTCCACCACATTGCAGTGCTTCCAAACTTTCTGCCCGATGGCCTGGAGCTCAATTTCTGAACACTTAGTTTCTTGGAGAAAAATAATAACAAGTTTCTCTAGTTCAATTTTCCATCGTAAGAGGCAGATTTTTAGGATACACTTGCATCCTCTAATGTTCCAAGATGTAATCTACATTTTATAACCGATTGAGGTTGGATGATGCTAGAGCCACGTCAATGGTTGGATACTGGCCTGAGGCCACCAGGTTCCTTCATATCATCTGAATTCTTTACATCTTACTTCACCTGCCTCTTTTCTCCCCTCTGGTTATCTTTTTCCCATCATTCTCTTTGAGAGATTCAGAAATTACCCCTTAGGGTTTGTGGTTCTTGGACATAATAATTGCTTTCTCCAGAAGTGAGACCTGATGAGGTGTTATGGGAATATTATTTTCAACTTTACATTCCACCTCCAAATCTTCCAGTTCCATTTCATCTCTGCCTTCCTCTTGCGAGGATCGTGCATAGCCTTGAGTCTCAGCCTCAATTGAATGAATATTGTGGTTATCTTTTGGTTCTTTATTTGATTCTTCGATCTTTTCGTGTCTAGAGATAAATTCCTCTTCTTTTTCTTCATCTCCTAATTGCAGGACCTCATACCTATTGTGGATCATTGTCTTCTTGTCTATTTCAGGGACCCTGACCTTCCTGGCTTGCCTTTTCTTGCTAGTAACTCTCTTAATCCTTCTTGGTCTTCTCCTTCAGAGTCGGTTTTTCCTACTAGCTGTTTGTTAAGCAGGCAATCCCTGAAAAGATGCCCATGTTCATGGCATCGCCGGCATCGAAACGGGATTTGTTCATAATCAATAGCCTGGAACCAATCTTCATCCTCCCAGGTAAAATCTATTCCTACCAACAAGTCTTGCGATATATCTAGATAGAGGCATATGCGGGCATAAGATGTATACCGCATCTTCTTGGTTTGTTGTGAGACTTTTACGAACACCCCCAGCTCATTACCAATCTCTGTTAGTATTTCTTCCTTCCAGTATTAAGAAGGCAAGGAGTACATATCCAAACTGGGGAAATGGTTAAATTTTCTTTGTCTGGGTTAAACCATTCATTCCAGGGGCGAAGATACAGTCCCGCCGAATTCAAAAAGTATGGTCCATTGTCAAAAATCCTGGTGCGGTCTTCTTCATTGAATAAAATTATGGTAAAGAAACCTTTAGCTCCCAATTGGAGATCGTAATGTCCCTGAGGTTTCTAGGTTGTATTGATCCACCACACCAGTGCTTTTTCAGTTGGCCAGATCCCAACAAATTTTCCAATGAGTGCATGTTCTTTCATGTGTTGGATATCATTTCTGATCCTTTCCGATTTTATCAAGAGTTTAGGAATTTTGAGCGCCTTTGGCAGACATCACCCAGGATTTATTGATTCTATCATTGCTTGCATCAAGGTGACCACACCACTGGTTCCTGCCTCAGTGACCCCAGTCCCGCTTCTAGGGGCAGGATCTTGGTTTGTCTGCTTTCCTTTTTCCATGTTCCCAACAAAGTCCAAGGCCACACCGTCAGTGACAGTACCCATGTCCTTCCGATCCCGCATACCAAGGAGGCCCCAACAGAGACCCCACAACATTACCAAACACAGAGAAACTTCAAATCACCATAAAACCATCCGCCTTTCTTAGCTCCGTCCTATGTAACTTATGTTAGAATTTTTCATGGACTTGCTAGTTTTTACCAAAAGTTAATTAGATATTTTAGTCGGATATGTGCACTGCTGATGACATGCATTAAGAAGGGAGAGTTCAATTAGATTGAGGTTGTCTGACAAGATTTTGATATGTTGAAGCAAAAGGATATAGAGAGCCCAGTATTAGCTCTCCCAGACTTCGACAAAGTAATTGAATTTTTCCACAGTATTCTTGATTTTCATTACATAATAGACTTGAATCATATTAAAGTAATTGAAGTCAATGGCGATGTGAGTGCATTAGAAATTGGAGCTATGTTGATCCAAGAAGGATGACCAATTGCATTCTTCAATGAGAAACTAGATGATGCAAAGAAGAAATAATTGGTATATAAGCAAGAGTTTTATTCCATTGTATAGGCATTGAAGAAATGGAGGCACTACTTGTTTCCCAATGAATTTTTGTTGTTCACACATCATCAAGCTTTGAGGTAGTTGAACACTCAGAAAAAGTTGAACGAGCGACACTTGAAGCAGGTGGAGTTATTTCAAAGCTACACTTTTGTGTTGAAACATAAGTTGGGGAAGACCAACAAAGTCACCAACACATTGATTCAAAGAGTCACACTTCTAGGGATGATGACAATTCAGTTGACAGGGTTAGAGTTGATAAAGGCCAACTATAAAGTTGATGCGGATTTTTCCAAGGCATGGAAAGTGTCAATGTAAACATGGAGTGGTCACATAACACCATACTTGTATTAATTCATCCAATAGGGTTACATGTTCAAAGGACATATGTTATTCATCCCTAGAGGATCAGCGAGGGAGAATCTGACTAGAGAGTTACATAGTGGATGATTAGGCAAAAACTTTAGCATCGACAAGACCATGTCGTTTGTCGAAGGGAAGTATTGCTGGCAAGGATTGGTGACAGATATGAAGAAGTGGGTTCGATAGTGTCGGACATGACAACATGTCAAATGAAAAAGTAATAATACGGGACTATATGCACCTTTACCAGTCTTGATTTTCCTATGGGAAGACATTAGCAAGGATTTTGTGCTGGGATTTACAAAGACACAACAAGGTAACGACTCCATCTTTGTGGTAGTGGAAAAATTCTCGAAGATGGAATTATTTGTTTCATGTAAGAAGACAAGTGACACCATGAGTATTGTTGTTCTATTTTTCATGGAAATTGTGAGGTTGAATGGGTTCCTGAAGATTATAACTTTAGAGAGGGATACCACTTTCATGGGTCATTCCTAGATAACCCTGAAGAAGCTTAACACAAGGTTGCAGTTCATTTTTGCATACCATCCGTAAACTGATGGGTAGACTGAACTCATGAACAAGATCTTAGGGAATTTGTTGAGATGTTTGATGATTGAACAACCAAGGTAGTGGGATAATGTGTTGGAATATGTGGAATCCATTTACAACAATTATGTAAATAGGTCGAAAAGGATGATTCCAATCCATATCATGCAAGGGAGAAGTCCACATGGAGTAGTCGATTTAGAATAACTGTCGATCGAGATGCGGAAAACTGCATACATCGAATCGTTTCATAATCATATGAAAGAAGTGTATGATAAGGTGAAGAAACATCTTCAGAAGAGAAATACCACATACAAGTTGTGAGCTGACAAGAAAACATACTACATTCATTTGAAGAAGGCGACTTAGTATACGTGCACCTAAGAAAGGAAAGGTTTATGTGAGGAACATACAACAAGTAGAAATTGAAAAAGATTAGTCTGTGTAAAATCATGAAGAATATTTTGGATAATGCATATATGTTGGAGTTTCCAAAGGAATTGGGCATATCGCCAATGTTCCATGTTTCTTAACTTTACAAGTATAAAGAATGGTCAATGAGGGGTAATGAAATGATTGTGGATTGGAAAGAGAAGATATAAATGCAACCCATAGAAGAGATTGCACAAGTGATCGATGAGTGAGAGATCAAGAGGAAGAGGAGACAAAAGAGGAAGGAATCTTTGATCTAGTTGATATTTTGGAAGAAGCGACCTATATTCCCAAAGAGAGGATCGAGGATCTATAGAACTATGGGTTTAGTGATTTTCAACCCAGGGAGGTTGATGCAAGGGATTCTCGGCCTGAGAGAGTCATTTCCAATTGAATGACTAAATTGGGAAGGAGGATAGTCGATGAACTCTAGAGGTGAAATTGAAGAGTCGATAGGAGAACGAAAGTTGTGGGAATTTCTGTTGATGTATATGTAACTTCAGAATGTATTTCATATATGTATATTGTACTCCTATAGAGATGGTATTATTCCTCTATACGGAAGTGTTTGTATTCCTATAGAGATGTTATTATTCCTCCATACGGAAGTGTCGTCATTTATATTGTAAGTGTCATAACTTATACTTGATGGGTTATTAGACCACCTTGTTGGGGTCATCCCTGTATAAGTCATGTGGGTCGAAGGGTTATTAGACCACCCTATTAGGGGGTTGGCCATGTGGGTCAAAGGGTTATTATACCACCCTATTGGGTGTCGGCCCAGTCAGCATTATGTTATGTGGTTAAGTTAAGACCGATCTAGTAAAGGTTATTAGGCAAGTCAAGTCAAGTATAAATAGAGTGCGGAAGGCACTCTATTTGATCATTATATTCTCACATACACTCTTTGGAGAGTGGCGCACTTGTGGAGGAGGAGAAGTTGCTGCTAGGGGGTGTCTGTCTGTTATGCTTGGGTTGTATCATTGCTCTATCTATCTCTGAGGAAGTTATTGGGGTTTTTCACCTTTATGGTTTTCCCCAAGTAAACTCATTGTCTCTTGTGTGCTTGCATTAGTGTGTCCATGATTGATATGCTGTAGATATGCTGTACATGTTGTTCTCTCAGTTAAGATCCTATATCAGATTGAAGTAAATTATGAAAAACTAACAATTTCAACCAACTATGATCTATGCCAAATGACGAGATAGAGTAATGAAGTCAGAAGTAGGGTGATCGACGACTAGTCGCACAGGAATACTGTAGAGATGAGGATGTCAGGGATGATACCGACCATAGGATCAAAGGTAGTCGCGATTTAGCCGGTGACAATAGAAAAGGTGATTGACGTAGAATCCAAAATTTTGAGAAGCGGAGCCGTTGGAGAAGTTGGAAAAATTGCAGAGAAGTTATGTTGGTTGTTGCAGAAGGCCAGATGGAGGAGCTTGTTGAGACGGGGCACATGAAGTATTTAAAGAATATTGATGGTGCCTAGAAGAAAGTGAAAATTATGGAGGAATATTTGAAAGGGATTTGATTCTAAAGGATGCATATAAATATGAGGTTGTGCATTAAAGATGGGGGTTGCTAGGGGTGAGCAAGCATCCTGAGAGAGAGAGTCATTGAAAGTGTTGATTGGAGGAGGTAAACATGTCGAGGACGAAGAATTCCCTCACATTTGTGTTGCTAAGTGTTGAAGAGTCGACGCACGTCTTGACTGTAACGGAACTGAACTTTGATGGTAATTCCTCTTGTAAAAAATTTGTGTTAATTTAATTGAAAGGGACAATGCTTGGAAAATATTTATGTTTGTGTGTTTGTGCTTGTTTCTGTTTTGTACAATTATTTGCAGCTGACTCAGGTTGTGTCTACATCAACCTACCACATTTTAGGAATTGTCTACAACCTAGTTTCAATATGGTGATCATGAGAGTTTGTTCTGAATCCCCAAATTGATAATGAATTAATAATAAAGTTTTAAATGCACATGTTAAGTCTATGTAAAGAATTATATATATACAATCAATTATTTTATGTACATATATAAACTTCACATAATACTAATATATATATATATATATTATTTTATGCCGTGAAAAGATATTTATTTTTATTATTAATTATTTTTCATGTCATATATAACTCCCATATTAGGGATAACAAATACTTATACATTTCCTTCATATTAAATTGTTGATAGTATCTCTTAATGCTTAAAAAAAGAGTGTATAATCATTATTTAATAAAAACAAATTATTTTGAGGATTCCAAAAAATAATATATATTTATTATTTTAATTCATTTTTATTGGATAAACCATTAATTTTAAAATTTTCCTCTCTTGTTTGATAGATCTGGGTATAAGTTTTAATTTTCTATTTTGGAGATAGATTTTTTTAATTACTTTCCATAATTTTTTATTTTATGGATCAATTTTTTATTTTTTTTATTTTGTGAGCCGACATGATTTTTTTTAATTATGGTAACATTATTACAACATGTACGAGGCCGTAGAGCATCTCGTTCCTCTAGGTGCAATAAATATACAAGTTATTGAATCATGTATATTTTATGTTTTTGTAATTAGTTTAGAGATACCTTAAACATATTTAGAGTTTAATAATGATTTTTTTATATCCATATTATTTCCTATATATAAAAGAGAGTATACGCAAAATATTTTCATGATGGTAAAGTTTAGCTATAATTTATATTACAGTTTAGTAAGCTTAATAAACTTTAAAAAGTGAAATGGAAATAAAAAATATTTCCATTTCTCCTGATGATGATCCTACAGTAAGGATTGAAACGTCGAGAACTTTCATTTCACTAACGCAGATCCTCTCTTCTTCTAAAAAATTTTTTTCAATTGAAGTGAATATAAATGATTTTTAATTTAAAAAAAAAAAGTCATGATGGATATATATGAAAGAGAAAAAAAAACAAGTAAAATTTATATATTAATTATAAAAATACAATATTTATAATAAATAGTAATAAATATTTATAAAAATTGAAAGGCCTTCAAGCGGAATCAGTTTCGACACTATGTTTGCTAACAGGTCTGCATCGAAATTTTGTGATCTGGGAACTGATGTAATATTGAATGCTAAAAATGAGTTGGTTAAATCCCTTACCATCTTTTGATAATTAGCCAAACACGGAGATAAGCAGTGTATCTTATTTCTGACTTGCTTGACTATAATTTCGGAATCTCCATAGCACTCTATTGCTAGCACACCGAAATCAATAGCCTTATTGAGCCCCTGTACCAGAGCCTCATACTGAGCTACATTATTAGTGCAATAAAGTTCTATCCTGCAAGCAATCATAATTTTCAGTCCCTTGGGATCAATAAGGACACAACCTGCTCCAGCTCCATCCTTGGACTTGGAAACATAAAAAAATAAGGTCCATGAGATAGGGTCTATTCTAAAATTTGTATTTACATTATACACATTATGCACAATTTCACCAGAAAAAGGTATAGAAGTTACATGAGTAATATGTGATTCGTTTTGAATGCTTTCTTCTGGTGAGGCATCAGCTGGGAATTCACCAAAAAAGGTATCAAATGTAAAATGCTCTATGCGAGAGGTGAGATAACCAGCAAGTTTGCTTGAGTCATTAAGATCAGTGACTGTCTGTTTCATAAAAGTTTATCTTTTGATCTTAATTTTATTCAGTTGACCATTGTAAGGAAACCATAAATGGGACCAGTCGGTGGAAAAGTAACCCTTAAGTTTCTCTGACCTGTCCTTGCTTAACCACATCCCATAGGCTTCTGGGATGTCAGCTATCATGCTGTCAGATGTCTAGTGGATCCTGGGATCAACTGACAGTGTAAGAAAAACATTTCTCAACTTACCTACCACTCTAACTTTTCATCTGTCAAGTTGCACAATCTGAGTTGGGTAGGGTTCCCATGTTGCATTCAATTTCCTGCAAACAGAGAGGGGCATCACATTTGATGATGCTCCTGAATCTATCATGCAGTTGTGCACATTTCGGTTGAAAATCTCAAACGTAAGCAAGAAAGGAGGAGTCCTCTTGCTTGCTGGTTTCTGATCATCAGTTTTAGTAATAGAGTCTAGGCTGTTACTTTGTGACTCTCTAGGCTTTTTGACTATCATGTTTTTAGGTAAGGAATCCCTCATAGAAGGGATCTTAAGTAGCTCAAATAGAGAGATGTTTGCTTTGACTTTTTTTAAATCTTCAACTAGATTGTACTCCATTTCAGAAAGGACTGTATCCTTTTGAGGAACAGTCTTGTTTTTGGTGGGGACTGGAGCATAAGATGAAGGTTCTTGAGGTGGCTGTGGTCTTGAACTTGTATTATAAGGGTGTTGTGTGTTAAACACCGCCTCAGGTTCTTCTTCTTATTCACACATAGGAAGTTCTGAAAAACAACTCACAGTATCGACCTGTGGATCACCTTCTTCTTATTCTACAGGTAATTGGGGATCTGGGATGGTCTAATCGTTAAAAGTGTTAGGGGTTACTTGAGATTTTGCTGCCAAGGCTCTAAAAATAGAATAGAGTTTGTCGTTTGTGAGTCCTTCTATCGGATTCGGTGGTGGTGGATTTTGTGGAGGCTGGTAAGGTCTCCTAAATGGTGGCCTTACAAAAAATATGTTTTGGTTCTGATTATCATTAGTGTTCTTCTTCAAATCCACCATCTCATTTGACATTTTTTGAATAAATTTCTTCATGTTCGCCATATCAAATGGATCCTTGTTCTGAACAGGTGGTTTGGGGACGTTCTCGATTCTTTTCCTAGAAGTAGAAGGCTTCTCTTCTGAAGTTTCAGGGCTGTCTTTTAGACAAAATATGTCCTTCTCAACTTGTATTGCTTCATCATATGCCTCTAGTAGAGTAGCCTTGTGTGCCATTTTGACACACATTGCAATAGGGACAGGCAGACCTTTTTCATAATAAGCTACCAACAATTCTTCAGCAGGAAGAAGATTGGTAGGAATTATGTTTTTGAGATATGAAAACCTTTGGTTAAAGTCTTTTACCCTTTCTTTTCCTTTGATTTTAATAGAGGATAATTCTAAGACAAGATCCTACGGTGTTTTATCATCCCTAAATTTCTGGGTGAAATGTTTCTCGAATTCATCCTAGGATGTTATAGATTGGGCTAGTAAGGAAAAATACCAGGTGGCTGCCCTACCCTCAAAAGTGTAAGGAAAGAGTCTGCATACTACATCCTCATGTACCACATTTCTAAGTCTGATTGCCTACATGAAAGTTTTTATATGATCCAATGCGAGTGTCTTATCCTCAGGGTTGAATTTAGGCAGCCATTTCTTAGGATTCTTTGGTAATCTATGTTGATCTCCTAATATGAAAAATGCACCTTGGTCAAGCCAAGGTCTGTTTTGACCTTCTCCAGCCAGTGAAGGTTCTTCTTCTTCTTCTTCCGAAGACGACCTAGAAGAATTTACATCATCTGAGGAAGATGATGAAGATGAAGGAGGGGATGGCGATGGACCACCAGCTCCAAGATTTGGTTGACCTTGTGTTCCTATGAGAGTGGTTTGACGGTTATATTCAGGAGAATCTAGTTGATCAATCAGCTCTTGGTTTTCAGGTTGTTGATCAACTGTATGTTGATCCTCTATATTTAGATCAGTGGTATGTTGAATATGTGGGTCACTGGCCTGTGAAGCAGAAACTTGCTGATCTTCCTGACCACTAGTCCACAGAATAGATTCTAAATTTAACGATTCCAGACCGCGTCTTCTTTGATCGGCAAGTCATTGTTTTGCTCTTAAGACCCGATCAACAGATGTTTTCAATATCTACTCTAACGATATGGGTCCCCTTGTAGGTGATGTGAAAATGATATCCCCTCTGTTCTCCTGTTGTATCACAGGTGTGACAGGTATAACTGTACGTTGGGTAGACGTGACAGGGAGAACTATAGGTTGTGAATTAGTTGGTTGTTCAGATGTTCAATCCCTAGACTGGCTTCGGGTTTGAACCATTGAAGTACTTGCTGGAGGAGGTTTCTTAGCGGTTTGCTTAGGCATGTTATACTAATGGCCCTCCTTCCAGCATCATTTCTTGATGCCTCGAATGTGTAGGTTACTGCAAGGTGCTGGAAAGGGTTCCACGGCACACAACAGGGGATGAAAACCCAGCCAAAGGCTTCGAAAGACCCTACGCAAGGGAAATTCTATCCTCAAACTGTTTTGTATGGTAATCACCCATGGATATTCGGCCTCCACTGCCACTCTATGAGTAAGTGGTTTGATCTATCAGATCAGTTTCCCAATTAAGGAAAACAAATATATGGAAACCAATAAACAATTCTAACTTAACCTATTTAGAAATAAGGATCTAATCTTAAGTCAGACCTATTCTAAGATGAAAAGCTTGTTGTTTATGTAGATCAACCCTGAGGTGTAAAGAACAAATAGTTTATCACCCTTAACAGAAATGCCTTCAGATGAGATATTTGCTAACTTAAATTATGATTACTTAATGAAAATCAAATAGTAATAATTCAAGCTTAAGTACCATCAAGATATAACCTATTATCTCTTTGTTGATTGAAAAATCAACAATGGTTGAATGTATTTCCGATCAATTGCAGAAATCGATAAAGAAAGTATTTAATTAAAGAAATTCAATCAAATATTTTAACACATACATCAGTTATACAGAAAAATCAATACAATAGATTTATGCATTCATTAGATATCTAACAAGAGATCATTGTTATATAGCGGATGATAATCTAGAATATAAAATCAGAAATTCTCAAAGAAATTTGAGTAACAACTAGAAGATGGATCCAAAGATAACATTACTATATTAAGATGTCTTGTACCAAAATTACAATGACTCTGGCCACAAAGTATCCCCAGTCTTATCTTCTGTGGAATTACAATTCCAAAAATTCCAACCCCTTTCTAAGAGAGGTATTCCTCCTTTAATACTAAATTACAACAGAGTACAATGAGAGAATCCTAGGAAATAGAGACTACAAAATCGGATTCAACTATTGATCCAAGAAATCTTGCCATTTCTCAGACTACATGATTTCTTTCACCTTTTCAAAGGGATTCTTAAAGATATATTCTTTAATTGGAAGGATCCTCATATCACAACAAGAATCCCACTCCAACCTACTCATTATCAACAACAGATGATTCGGCTTGTAGAGAATTTACCACAAGAACTTCTGGAGTAGAGACTAAGTTCTCAAAAACAAAGAAATCCGTCAAAGGGTCCACCTCAGAAGGAGTTGGAGGAATATCAGGTTCTCCATTGATTATATAATATCGTATAATATCGTCATTGTGGTCAGCCAATTCCTTCGAAACTTTCTTGTCTTTCTTGCTAAGAATTTGCATGCAAACAAACGGAGCATCAGAATCTTCTTCACCACTATCGCTACTTAAATCAGGAACACCTACGTCAAAAGGTGGTGACATAGGTTCTTGATAAAGTAAGGGATAGAGTTCTCCATCTTTGAAGTGAGCATTGGGAGATTCATGACCTGTCTGCATACTTCCTCTATCAAATACATTCAGAAGGAAGCTCACAAGATTATCATACAGAACATTTTCTCCTTAAAGAATGCAAAGGATGAACTGAAAGCTTCGTGTTTGTTGCCAATTTAAAGCCAACTGATAGGATGGTAATGATTGAACAGAGCCAGTCATAATGGTTAAATTATTATGATTAGGACACTACAACCATCCCAACTGTAATGAAATGAGCCCTAACATGAGTTAATCCGATCTGGATCCACGCGAAAGTACAAATCCAATCGAGACTTGCATGACTTAAAAATCATATGAAAGCGCATCATTACGAATCTGTTCACATCAACAATCATGACCTCAGATTTGAGATAAAAATGAGAGTTACGGTGAAAGAGATGACTAGGAAATGGCTAAGACATGAGTTTCTGTACACAAACTAGTGGCCTGATTTCACCTGTGAAACCAGATCCAGATCGTTGATTTAGCGGAAAGACTAGAGATACATTGCAGAGACTGAAAAGTTATAATCTACAAAGCCTTGAAGAGCCGAATCAAATAAAAAAAAAGGCCATTACTAAATCCCAAAATAACCAAATTACTGAACACAGAATGTAGCAATGGAAACAACTCAACCTAAAATAACTGAAAAACCGACAAAAACGACACTTAGTAACCAAATTCACAGTAGAATCAGCACAGCGGGGTAATTCCGGCGAGTTAAAAAATGATAACGAAAAATTAAAAAAAATCCTATATTTATCAATTTACCCATGTTAAATCACGACCGTAGGATTGAGAGTAACGGGCGGCTGAATTAACGGATGCAGAATGCGGGATCAGGTTCAAAAACACAATTAAAGGTTTTATTTACCATTCCTGAAAGCCGAAAACCGACACTGGTTTGATCTTTAGTAGGTAGAAGGAAGAGCACTTGCTACACCTACGAAAAGTCCTATAGAGGTTAAGCCAAGAGAAGTTGTTGGTAAATGTACAAAAGTATTCCTTCATGTAGAAGGAGTTAGTGTATCTAGCATTCATAATTTCCATACAACGGTTGAAGCTGGATCTGGAGAAGGTGAAGGAAATAGTGGAGTGGCCTTAACCTATGAGTGCAACAAAAGTGAGAATTTTTCATGGACTTGCTAGTTTTTACCAAAAGTTAATTAGATATTTTAGTCGGATATGTGCACCGTTGATGACATGCATGAACAAGGGAAAGTTGAATTAGATTGACGCTGTCCGAAAAGATTTTGATATGTTGAAGCCAAAGGATACATAGAGCCCAGTATTAGCTCTCCCAAACTTCGACAAAGTAACTGAATTTTTCCACGGTCTTCTTGATTTTCACTGCATAATAGATTTGAATCATATTAAAGTAATTGAAGTCGATGGCGATGTGAGTGCATTAGAAATTGGAGCTATGTTGATCCAAGAAGGATGACCAATTGCATTCTTCAATGAGAAACTAGATGATGCAAAGAAGAAATAATTGATATATAACCAAGAGTTTTATAACTCCCATATTAGGGATAACAAATATTCATACATCTCCTTCATACTAAATTGTTGAAAGTATCTCTTAATGCTTAAAAAAATGTGTATAATCATTAAAATAAAAACAAATTATTTTGAGGATTCCAAAAGATAACATATACTTATTATTCTAATTTATTTTTATGGAGTAAACCATTAGTTTTAAAATTTTATTTTGAAATGAAAAAATGATTCCAAGTGTTTGGTACAAACATACCAATAACTAAGAATGTTGATATGTAACCCTAAACGAAAGGTTTGTCAACCAAATAGATAATCATAAATATGCATCTCATAAACAAATCTTGGAGAGGAGGTTTCATGAAACAAATGTTAAGAAGAAGTTACATTAAATAGCAGATATAATGACATTAAACATTCCTTTAGTTTTTTGAAATAATTCCTTATTTATGAATTTAGCATAGTAGTACTTCCACGTAGGTGGGTGAATGAAATTGTGTTATTGTGGATGATGTATATAAAAATTGGTTTGACAAAGGTTGTATTATTGATGTTATGATGTATATAAAACTTAAGTAATATTAGAGAAGTTTGTGTTATTAAGGTTATGATATTATTACATCTTTTTATCTTAACTTAACAAATTTGATTCCTCTCTTGTTTGATAGATTTGTATAAATTTTAATTTTCTATTTTGGAGATGGATTTTTTTAATTACTTTTCATAATTTTGTATTTTATGGATTGATTTTTTTTTAGTTTTTTATTTTGTGAGCTGACGTGATTTTTTTTTTTAATTATGGTAACGTTATTACAACATCACGAGGCTGTAGAGCATCTAGCTCCTGTGGGTGCAATAAATATACAAGTTATGGAATGATGTATATTTTATATTTTTGTAATTAGTTTAAAAATACCTTAAACATATTTAGAGTTTAAAAATGATTTTTTTATATTCATATTATTTTCTATATATAAAAGAGAGTATATGCAAAATATTATCATGATGGCAAAGTTTAGCTATAATTTATATTACAGTTTAGTAAGCTTAATAAACTTTAAAAAGTGAAATGGAAATAAAAAAAAAAAAATTAATTGAAGTGAATATAAATGATTTTTAATTTTAGAAAAACATCATGATGGATATATATGAAAGAGAAAAAAAAAACAAGTAAAATTTATATATTAATTAAAAAAATACAATATTTATGATAAATAATAATAATGATGGTAGTTAACATCCTCTTAAGTAAATTTTTGTTTATTAAAATTTATTATCAAATTTCCAACCATAAAATGTTTGACGATATTTTGTAAAAAAATTCAAATTTTTAAGGGTTTTATATATATTTTTTTACTATTTTGACATTTTCAGAGTAAATTTTTTTAATCCTATGGAATTTCTGTTAATCATGTATGGAAAAAAAATGAAAAATAGCCAATTAAAATTTTATGTGTGCGTAAGAGCCACAATTTAACCGGGGTGGCAGGTGCGGGTGGGATTCTTTTCGATCCCGGCGGAAATAAAATCGCAGACTTTGCTTGGGGATTAGGCAGGAAAACTAATAATGAGGCAGAATGGTTAGCTCTCATCCTCTCATTAGAAATGGCCTCCAACTACAGCATAGCCAATCTCAAAATCTATGGAGACTCCAGGCACGTCATCCAAATCATGCGAAGAGGATATGCCTCGCCAGGCTCAAAAGCAGATAGATACATGCAAAGAATTAAGACCAATACATTATTTTCAAAGGCCTCCTTCTTTCATATCCTCCGAGAGAACAACAGGGTGGCGGATTTAGCGGCAAATCAAGGAATCATGCTCACAGTCGAGCAAACTAAGGATCATAAAGGAGTCTTGGGATTTCATTTTATCCCCTAACATACCAATGTCTTGGCCCCTTGAATTTTTGACGTGGATTTTGGTTAGGGTCTTGGCCTTAAGGGACCACCCACTCCCTTTGCAAAACTATGGCCTTCCCCTCTTTTTAAACTTATGTTCGAACTCGTCCTCCGCGTACTCACCCACACGCTCCTCCATCTGCCTCCCCGTCCGACCCACCACCTGTCTCCTCGTTCTCTCCCCCGGTGTCAGCTCCCACGGGGCTTCCTTAACTCCTCCAACCGCCCTCCCTATTCCTCCCTTCGCGATGGCTCTTCCTCCCCATCTCCCCGAAACTCTGAGCCGTCTATCCCTCGGGGAGCTTGTTTCTTCTGCTCCTCGTCTCTCGCACGCGGAAAACTGGGATACAATGCCGTCAGTTAGGGCAGCCATAGCCGCTTTAAGCAGAACCTTGATTGACATTAAGTTTGCAGTCCGGAGAACATATGACGCGGTCTGCTCCAGCGTGAACCAGAATGCTGATATGGCGTCGGTCATAACGCACGTTTGCACTCAGTTATCCTGCCAGGATTCCAGAATTGATGATCTGGAACAAAATATTCTAGAATTAATGGGAAAAGTTGACAGAATGCAGGAAGACATGGCCGTTTTCTTTAGAGCGACGCAGGGAAGCTGGGTACACGAAAATCCAACGGTGAATCAGGAAATAAACCAGGTGATGGTGGACGCTTCGTCTGTCAAGCTAAGGAAGAAAGGCTAGCCCAGCCCAGGTTTCAAAAAATTTTTGCTTTTGGTTAATGTATTTTTGTATACTCCTCTGTAGTCAGTTTGTTAAGGTTTATGCGAGCTCTATGCTGGACAATTTCAGGAAGACCAAGCTCAGAGATTATAATGTAATGCAGATAGTTATAGTAGTGTTAGTTGGTCCTGACATCTCAGCACTGTTAAAAACTCTGTTTGCAAGTCTGTAATGAATAGCTGTGCACAGCTTTATAAATATAATCCTTTCTCTGTTACTGTTAAAAAAAAAAAAAAGAGCCACAATTTAAAAGGAAGTGCTTTTCGTTTTCAACACTCATCGTCTCACAAAGATGATACATCCTTTTAACCTAGAGAGTTTTAGGAAAGATCCAAAGCTCTCTTCTTCTTTAAGCTAAGACATTTTCTTTAACTTTCCACAACTTTAAGCAAGACATGGCATCTTTCTACCATCCTCTCTTAAACCGACATGACATCTTTGTACCAACCTCTCTTAATGTTTTTAAATCTAAAAATATATATATATATATATAAATAATACGGAGAGTTATACACCTACAACTAATTAATTAATAGGAAGGGGCATACGAAACGCTGCTAATCTGTGGAGAACCCTACCCGCTTGAGAACACTGGGAATTGACAGCGACAATTGACAGCGAGACTGAATGGCAGGCAACGGTGGAGAAGCTAGTGCTAGTCTGCAAAATGAAAACACTTACGATTTGGTTTGCCTAGGGTTTTCTAATAAATACCGTACGTGTTATCTAAGTTCAACCACAAGTTCGTTATTAGCCATGGAAGTCACGAGGAGAGCATTCATGAATCTGCCACTTCCAGACTCTTCGGACTATTCCCGCATACGAGATGAATCCCTCACGTTCATGATCAATTTCTTCTTCGTTCGTAGACGGAGGCCCCGGATAATTTACAATCGTTATAAGCGTCGCGCATGTACTGTAAGATTCTTTGATCGCATCGAAAAGATGATACATTCGGAATTACATTTCGATCCTTATTTTCAAGGAGACGGAGGGTGTCCTCCAATAGCTTTGTGTTTTGTCCTTCACCAACTCAGACAGGAAGGACATGTAAAGGGTTTGGAGGATGTGTGGGGGATATACATATCTCGAGGAACTTGTAAAGCATGCAGCCATGAACACAAAAAAGTTAGCAACGAAGTCATGCTGAACTTCCGTTTACAGGAAGATAAATTCGCTTTTTTCCGGTTTCTTAAAGCCCATGAAGCTGTACCTAATCAAGACGAATTACAGGAAAAACTAGATAACGCTCAGGATATCATTAACGCCCAAGAAGCTGTACCTTATCAAGTGGAATTAACAGATAAAGCCCAGGAAGGCAATAATGATATTACAAGATTTTTAACTGTACAACATCTTTTCGATTTCGCAGAACGAGATATCTACGTTGGCGGAGTGCATCAACGTGCCTATATTATGCGTCGTGACCTACAATTAACCGATTTCTTATTTCCGGGAGTTTGTTGTGATAAAAAAGACGTACGATTTCGAACTACAATTAACCGATTTCCTCTTAATTTGATCGTTAACCTCAGTTCCATGCATACTAAATTCCGAGGTTGTGTTGTTATTGATGAATTTCTCGACCTAAGCCAACTGGCCGATCCAGAAAATACAATAACAACGAATGCTAAATATAAGCTCGTATTCATCTCTGAGTGTGTGAAAGGATATGGAGCTTACCATTCCATCTCATATACAAGAGCTTCCAAGTTTGCGAATGAGATTTATTGTGGTAATCACACCTCTGATAATATTGATAGGGAAAACATGTGGTACAAGGTGGATAACAGTAAAGTGGATTTAGTACCGTTTTCTACTGTGGTGAATGGAATGGACTATACTATGCTCATATATGAGATGCAAAAAGAGCCGCAGAAGAAAAATAAGAAAAAGAAGAAGCACTCGAAGAGGTGCACACACTGAAATAAAGTAAATGCTAGCTCATGTCACCTTATTTGTTGGTTTTATAACGTACATAATGAGACTAAATCACTTGCTATTACTTCATCATTTTCCAAAATTATGGGAATAAACAGATATAAACAAATATACAGAAATAAGCAATTTCAAAGTATAATACACATTTTAACAAATAAATGCTCTTACATCTTGGTTTAATTTCGGCAGTCGATACCATTTTTCAAATAAATAAATATAGCCACAACAGATCCTATCCTATCCTATTCAAATAAGGTGGAAGCCCTAAGTTGAATTTTGTTGCATTTAGTAAGTTTCTATTGTTTAAAATATCTTGTCATTTCATTAAATTTTCTTTAAAAGTTTGTTAAATGAAATTTATGTCTAAATATTAAACAAAATAACTTTTTTGCATTTGATAACCTCATTAATTATTTAAGTATTTTTGTTGAAAAGTAGAAAATGTCATAAGTTGAAGGAACTTTGGGTATAAAAATTAATAACCTTTTTGCATTTAATAATCTCATTAATTATTTAAGTTTTTTGTTGAAAAGTAGAAAATGTCATAAGTTGAAGGAACTTTCACTATTAAAATAATAACCCTTTTGCATTTAATAACCTCGTTAATTATTTACGTTTTTTTGTTGAAAAGTAGAAAATGTCATAAATTGAAGGAACTTTCGGTATAAAAAAATTAACTGCGGTTGTGAGAAGGGCGTCAGAGCCATGAGTGGTCCAGCAGAGCAGCTAGAGGTGAGTGGAGCAGCTATCGACTACGACAGACCGGGTTGGCGGGGTAACCACACCATTTTTGTTACTATAGGGTTTTTGGCCCATATGCATTGTAAAGAGGTGACCTAAGGGAACGATCTATAAAAGGGGCATTTTTGTAAGAGAAAGGGTTGATTTTTTAGGGATATCTAAGTTGTTATGTTGATCTTTGTTGAGAGACTAAGAAATGAAAAGAGGCTCTGCAGCCGTGTGCGCAGAGACCTATTGTAGAGAGAAGAGCCTGTAGCTGAGTGCACACGCTGGAACTGTTGAACCCTTCCCATTAATATAATCAACAGTTCCTATGGATGTAGCTCCCATCCCTGCAGTGAACCACGTAAATACCGTTTTGTGTGATTGAATCACTGTGTTTGCTTTTGTTTATAGTTAAGTTTATGCTTATAGCTGTGTGTATCTTCGCTTTAATATGTATTTTCCACATGAATGAATGTTGAGAATAATATGTTAAGTGTCAAACATATATGCTTGAATGTCGAATGTGCAAGTAATTCTGAATATGATGAATGCATGAGTTATTTGGGAAACACTAGTAAGTGAAGTGTGTGTTAAGTGCAATCCCCTGAAAGCGCGGAAGTGCGCAGTTGCATTGTATTTCACCGTATTGTATGATTTTGCAAAATGCACAACCCCATATGTTGAATGCATAATTACACTAAGTCGGCAAAGCCATAAGGTGTGTGATTGTTAAGAAGTAGTCCAGCCTGGAGTTGCGTTGTCCTATTATTTAAGTGGTTGTCGTCGAAAGGGTTGGTGAAGAAGGGTTTTGTTGGACCACAACTGCGCAAAACCTGGGTCAATATAAGAAAGTTAAAGAACGAAGTTATTGAATCCCAACAAATGCTTTTGTTTCCACGCTTGAAGTGGTGATGTGTTCTGAATATTGGAATCCCAAGAGAACAAAAATACAGAACTGGGTGGATAATACAGAAAATAAGTTTGAGAGAAAGGAGAACAAACATCCATGTTTCTCTAACGAAGAATGGTTGAAAAGATACCTATATTCTGATATTTACGAAATTGTATTCACAGCCTTCAACAACGATCTATACGAGTGGTTGTCAAGACTAGCAGAACAAAAAAATTGCTTTCAGGGAGAACCTACGACGTGGACTCCAGAACTGGTTCAGAGACTTAAAGTGGTGGATAGCCCAATATCAAGAGCAGTGAACTTCTGGCTAGATAGCATATTAGAAGGCTACGTTAAAGAATTTGTTGTGGACACATTGAAGTGTTACAGCGCAGCCAAGTTTGATTTCTTCAAGGATTCAGAGGTAAGTACCTGAACAATCTCAGTCTATACATTAAAATGTTGTTAGCAGAAAAAGTATCTTAAGAATGCAATAAGATCCCTAGAAGTTTTGAGTCTATAATGTTTGGTAATTTAGACAGTGATACCGAGGAAAGCATTCACACATTACGAAGTGGTAAAAGATACAAGTCTAGTACAAAGAAGAGGCCTAATGAACATGAACTTCACATCTCTATAGAAACTGAGTTACAAGCTAAGACTAATAGTGAAACAGAACCTCGAGTAGCCACCTATCATCCCATCACTCCACAGAATCCTCCAGTTGACAATACTGCTAACCCACAACACAATAGTAGTAGTAACATCACAGAAGCAAGTACTCAAAGCATTTTGAGTAGTAATATACCTAAAAAATCACAGAACAATGTGCCTCCAAGAAGAAGAATGACATACGGCATCAAACTACCGATATTCAAAGGAACAGGTCTAGAAGACCTTGAGTAACATTCGTTTCTCTGTGAAGCCATGTGGAATGTTAAACAAGTACATGATGATGCTATAATACAAGCACATTCAGTTACAGTATTCAGGGATAGAGCCTTGACGTGGTTTATGAAGTATTATGTTGGACAAAATAGGACTCTAGTGGATATCAAGACTGCGGTCATAAGAGAATTTGAAAAACCTAAATTAGAATCGCAGTGTATCATAGAACTTAAAGAAAGCAAGCAGAAACTGACTTGGTGAGTGTGGGAATTTGATCAGAAGTTCAAAACACTGTTAGACCAAGTGATCTTTGACATAGCACCACAACAACACCAAGAGTGGTTCATAGCCTCGTTGTTTCTGTTAAGTTTAAACCAAATATACTAGCAAGATCACTGAAAGAAACATAATCACAAGATAGACACAGAAATTACCCTAGTAAACCCTCATGGGGTAGAAAACCCAGCAAAGCTTTCCTCAATAAGATGATCAACCAAAATACAAGATGTGCTCCAAGACTTTTCCTTCTTCTCTACCTTACATGCAGATCTCCCAGACACAAGTGCGCCACTTTCTGAGTTGTGGAGGTGTGTCAAATGAGGAGGTCTCCTCCTCTATTTATATTAGTTCCTGACTGACCAAAATCCCTAATGGGGCCGACCTCTCCTGGAGAAGTCTAATAACCCCTAAAATATAAACATAGGGACGACCCCCACATGGTGGGTCTAATAACCCTAGTTACCACAAACCATCGGAGGAATAAACATCTCCGGATACATAATAGAGTCACCTCAGTGGGACAAAACATCTCCGGAATAATAATGTACAAATATAATATTCTTAGAAGTTACAATATTCAACACTCCCCCTTAACGAGAAGGATATTATAACAACATCTGCAGGAGCAAGGAGTCATCGACTATATCACACATGATACATCTGTATATCACCGGAAGCTTTCTTTAATACATCATCTTCAGTAACTTGAACAATTACTGGAACATCAACATCATCGTTGTCATATGATCATCAGCATGTAATGTCCCTTGTTAGGAATTTTATTAAAATTGCAATTTTCCACTTTTTTCCTTGGTTCGACCTTTGACTAGTTTCGATCTCTAGGTCCCAAATTTGCCCCAAATGATCCCAAATATTCTGAGAAGGTATATGAATGATATTAGAACATAAATATGTGTTTCAGGGATGCCTTTGTACCTTTAAAACACTTCTGCAAATACTCTTTCAATTCTGGTCAATGTAGGTAACTTTACTAGTGATTTCCCTTTGACTAGTATTGGTCTCTAGGTCTCAAATTGACTCCAAATGCCTTCAAATCTTCAAGGAAGGTGTATGAATGATATTAGGGATTGAATATGATGTTCAGGGATAACATATGGACACCAAAATACCTCTGCAAACTCTCTTAAGATTCTGGACCAAGTATGCAATTTTACTAGTAATTTGGGGTTCAAATCCCCCTAAGGTAAGTACTGAAAATGGCTTCCCAAATGCCTCCAAACCCACTCAAATTTATGAACAGAGGTATGTAATGTGTTAATTATGTTATTAAGGTCTCATATGCACCATTAATGGTTTATTACAACTGTTCTCACCCTCTCCCATTCAACTGCAAAAATCACCAATTCGACCCTTGGGGAAATGGCACTATTTCTTCTCCCAATGCAATTAAACCGAGTAAAAATACTTCAAATTCTCAAGTACAGTACATGAAACTTGTAAAATACATCCATGGCAGTCCATTAATCACAAATGCATCATAGAATCATCCATTCATTTGAAATCATCATCAATACATTGGTTCACAACAAGGTAGTGGGGAAATGGCATTGTTCTTCCATTAAAAATGAGATTTATACATTTCTACTTGGAATTTCGACCTGAAACTTTCTGGAGATGAAGAACAGAGTATTTACTTCATATTACAAAATAAATGGGGCATTAGAAGCTCCCCCAAATAGTACAATAGCTCACCAAAAACGCCCTCCCTCAAGGATCAAGAATATGCCATCAAAACTGGAAATGGTTGAAGGAGTGAGCTGCAATAGAAGAAACCATGAGCTGCCCTGTAGCTTACACCTGTAAATAAAGACTCCATTAAATCTCCAAATGAAAGGTCTGAATGGCCTTTCCAATTGCCAACTTGGATGGGAATCTTTCACCCTCGAAATTGGCTAAGGCAAGAAACTAGTCATCCACTAGCTCTCCCTCTTCACAAATGCAATTGCAAATTCTACAAATGATCAAAAGCCGGTTTCACTCTTTGTTATTGAAATTTATAAACTTCTAATGTCCTCCATGGGTCGAATTCCTTCCAAGAGACTCATGCCAACTCAAGTTGGGAAGAGATTCCAAAGAACGCCACTTGTACAACAATTCCTAGTCTCCCACTTCCACCAAATCACATGTGGAAGCATCTTAGCTTCCCTAACACCCTTGAGCGCCCTCTTGGAGTCTATTTTTAGCCCTGACATGTCATATATGTCATATGTCAGCATTCAGGTCTGATTTGTGTCATAGGTGTCATAGCATCTTCATCATTGTTGTCATAGAGCTAGGGAATCTAGCCCAAGTGTCTCACTAGCTCCAAATTGCCTCTTCCTCTTCCATGGGAGTTACTCTTCCTCTATATTTCGACCTTGGATGATTCATGCAATGAATAATACCTTTTGGACTCCCCCAAGTATATTACCATTCACCTTGAATTCGAATTGGTGAGAGAATGATGCCAAATGTAGTGGGGAAATCTAGCCATATGTGGGTCCCACTTCCTCCATGTGTCTTCATCATGAAATGCCACTTTGATTTTCACTTGTATATATTTATTTAGCTCCTTTATTAAATATTTATTCCATTCTAATGTTCAAACATCATTTATTATCCCCATTATTCCAAATCCCAAAGCTTCCACCCCAAACCTAGGAAACTAGTAATTTTCCTCCTTGGCAATTATTTAACCTTTAGCATCAATTTGACAAAATCCAATGAATATGGCTAATGTGATTAGGCCATTGTGACCCAGTGCCAAATTTGGGACATGACACAGCATCGTCATCACACGATCATCGGCATCGTCATCACATGATCTTCGGCATCGTCATCATACGATCATCAGCATCGCCATCACATGATCATCAGCATCGTCATCACACGATCATCAACATCGGCATCAAACGATCTTCAGCATCGTCATCATCATCGTCATCACACGATCATCCGCATTTTCATGACACGATCTTCAGCATTGTCATCACACGATCATCAGCATCGTCATTACACGATCATCAGCATTGTCATCAATACAAGTATGCACATCATTAATACAAGTATCCATACCAATGCAAGTATCCATACCAATACAAGTATACCCATCATCAGTACAAGTATCCATACCAATACAAGTATACACATCATCAATACAAGTATCTATACCAATAAAAGTATACACATCATCAATACAAGTATCCATACCAATACAAGTATCCCCATCATCAGTATAAGTATCGATACCAATACAAGTATACACATCATCAATACAAGTATCCATACCAATACAAGTATACACATCATCAATATAAGTATCCATACCAATACAAGTATAGACATCATCAATACAAGTATGCATACCAATACAAGTATCCACATCATCATTTAAGTGTTAGGAACCTATGTAAACCCTTCTCTTTACTATGTTAGTATATTGTTATTGGACGCATATGCTTTGTAAGTCGTCCCGTAGTATTTGTTGATCCGTAGTTTATATTAGCCCATAGTATTGACCCATAGTATTGGACGCATATGCTTTGTAAGTCGTCCCGTAGTATTATATGTCCCATGGTTTTGACTCATGGTATGGGGCATAGACTTAGTATATAAGTGTGTGTTGAGGTCATTGAAGGCACCGTGAAGTTAATTGTATTGAGCTTGCTCAAAGGAGGTTGCCCCCTCGAAGTGGCCCGTGATCAATATAAAAGTGATTCTGTTCTATTATTTCTGCTATTTTGCATATTCTTAGTAAGTAATTGTTGCAGGTGCATCTCATCTGGTATCAGAGCACTTTCCTTGGCACAAGTGAGAAATTTTCTTTTTCTTTTTCTTTTTTTGGGCGGCGACTTTCAGATCAATTTCTGAAAATTTATGCACAAAATCAGAAGAAACCAATTGCATATCTGAATTTCTCTTTCAAAAATACGCAGTTTCAAAAAAAAAATCATCTCATTTGGAGTTCTAAAAGTGGAGATATCGCAGATTTAAAATCAGCAATTTTTCAGAATTTCGGTGACGGCCGCGGAAATTGCGGCGAGAAAATCTTTTGACCGAGTGCCCAGATTTATATTTCGCTATTATGCGTAGAAGCAGAGTGGTTGTTCCAGTTCCGGAAACATGCTATAATAGCGATTCTGAGCAATATAGATCCGGTTTTGAACATTGGGTGGAATTTCTGCCCAACTTTTTTCTGTTGCAGGTTCGGATTTGGGAATCATCCCTATCCGCTTAACTGTGGGAAGTACTTGGGCATAAGCCTTAAAACTCATTGTGAGGAGTACCACAAGAACCCCGAAGTAGCTGGCCCATTGAGAGGACCTGCCAGCGAAAAGGGAAACGACCCCTACCTGATTGACTAGTTCCCACCCGTGAGGTAAACCAAGAGCTATCGTTTGTGGCAAAGCGGTTATCAGTTTTACCTGAGCCGTGGAGTGAGGAGTACTGCCCCAATACGCAAGCCGTCAGACAGCATTGGTGGCCGAGTGAAACCCCTGCACTGTTAGGAAGCCGCACATACCTGGGGTCCATATCTATTTTCAGCTGAACTATTGTTGATCATTGCTGCGCCGTTTCAGATCCATTTGCAAGCCATTCCAGATTCAGCCGTTTTCAATCCATTCGGTGTTGTTCCAGATTCCTTTCGAGCCGTAGCCGCTCCTGTCTGGAGAAAAAAAAAAAAAAAAAAAAAAAAAAAAACCAACCTCCAAGATCAGGAGCAAACACCATGGAGGAAGCATTTGCAGCCATCCAAACCAAACTCCAAGATCTGGATGAAAAATTTCTCAGCCTCCATCTTCAGCATTCAGCCATGAACAATAACCGACAGCCAGAATCTCCCGTGCAGGAGCAAACACCATGGAGGAAGCATTTGCAGCCATCCAAACCAAACTCCAAGATCTGGATGAAAAATTTCTCAGCCTCCATCTTCAGCATTCAGCCATGAACAATAACCGACAGCCAGAATCTTTTGCAGCCACCGGGTTCTCTTCTTCCAACAATTTTTGTGGGCCGAAGCTTGATTTTCCTCGCTTCAATGGTACTGATCCGACTGGCTGGATATACCGAGCAGAACAATATTTCAGTCTGCATAATACGAAGCATTTGCAGCCATCCAAACCAAACTCCAAGATCTGGATGAAAAATTTCTCAGCCTCCATCTTCAGCATTCAGCCATGAACAATAACCGACAACCAGAATCTTTTGCAGCCACCGGGTTCTCTTCTTCGAACAATTTTCGTGGGCCGAAGCTTGATTTTCCTCGCTTCAATGGTACTGATCCGACTGGCTGGATATACCGAGCAGAACAATATTTCAGTCTGCATAATACTTTTGATGTCTAGAAAGTTCCACTTGCATCCTTTCATTTGGAACAGGAAGCCCTTCAATGGTACCGTTGGTACATCAAAGCTCATCCCGAGCCAAACTGGACAGATTTTTGCCAACTCATTTTGCCACGATTTGGCCCTAGTGCTTTTGATGATTTCACAGGAGCACTCACTAAACTTCACCAAATTGGCACAGTGAGAGAGTATCAGACAGAATTTGAGAAATTGGCCAATCACACAGAAGGATTGTCTGATGAATTCTACAAGAGTTGTTTTATAAGTGGTCTCAAGGATGAAATTCGCTCAGAGGTCAAAATGTTTTGTCCCAACACAATGATGGAAGTCCTAGGGTTGGCTAAGCTGGCTGAGGACAAGATTGCAGCTCAACAACGCTCCAAACCCACCCTTGTTCCCTTCAGAAATATGGGTTCCCAACGACCTCCCATCACACCTTCTCCTCAACCAACTCCTATTAAGCATTTGTCTGAAATAGAAATGCAGGCCCGCCGAGAAAAAGGGCTTTGCTATAATGGTGATGATAAATTCACTCGGGGACATAGATGTGTTCAGCAAAAGCTCTATCTCTTGGATGTGGATTCTCCACCTGCCTTAGAACTTGGTGAAGCAGCTACAGATACAGTGGATGATCAGATCGACATTCAACACCCGCCTGTTGACACCCCATTTCAGGACGACCCACCTGAGATCTCTCTCCATGCTGTAACCGGTGTCACCACCCCACAAACAATGCGGGTCATGGGATACTTCAAGAAGCTCCCTCTTACCATACTCATTGATTATGGTAGCACTCATAACTTCATTGACCCTCGGATTGCCAAACAGGCTGATTGTTTTGTCCATCCTTGCTCCAGCTTTGAAGTCATGGTTGCCAATGGGGGCACCTTACCTTGCAAGGGGAAGTGTCACAATGTGCATATCTCTATGGAAGATTATAACCTACGCTCTGACATGTTTTCCTTGCCCTTAGGAGGATGTGATGTGGTTTTGGGCGTTCAATGGTTACGCACACTTGGCCCCATCTTATGGGATTTTGCTGAACTTTGGATGCAGTTTGAAGTCAATGGGGCACAACACAAATTTATGGGCTTACAACCAGGGTCTCTCTGCATCATCAGTTCACATCGCCTGGAAAAAATCCTTAAGAAGAATTCACATGGTGTTATCGCTCAGCTCAATTCCATTCAGATGCACCCATCAACAGTCTCCACTACTTCCTTGGATAGATATGCAGGTATCTTTGCTGAACCAATGCGCTTGCTACCTTCACGAGACCTTTCCGGTAAGAATTTAGCCACATCTACCTCTCAGCAGGAAATTATGGCTATTTTGCATGCAATACAGAAGTGGCAGCCATACCTATTAGGGAATTATTTCTGCATCAAGACTGATCTCCCGAGTCTGGAAATTTTTTTGGAACAATGGGTCTCCTCCCCAACACACCTGAAATGGGTTATCCACCTCATGGGTTATCCCTATGTGATCACTTACAAGAAGGGTAAGGACAATATGGTGGAAGATGCTCCTTCTTGCACAATTGATGACCCAGTTTCTCTTACAACTCTTTCTCCACTTGTTCCAAATTGGGTGCAATATGTTCAACAGGGCTCTCTCTTCTATGAACTCCATGCTTCTTCATCAACAGGGCACTCTGGGTTCTGCAACAGGTATGACCAAGAACAATGTAACTTCTTTTGGCAGGGACTAAAAATGACAATTCAACAGATGGTGGCTGACAATGATACTTTCCAAGTCAACAAGGGTGAAACGACACTCCTTTTGGGATTGCTCAAACCCTTGCCCATCCCTAAACAGCTTTGGCCAACTATTTCTATGGATTTCCTAGCAGCGCTCTGGTGGTACAATACCACATCTCACAGAACACCATATGAAGCGGTCTATGGACAAACACCGCCAGTTCTTCTTCCATACACCCTTAGCAGCTCCCCAGTTCAGGCAATTGACTCGGTTCTTCGAAACCGCAATCAGATTCTTCTCATTCTACAGGACAATCTTCACATGGCCAGAATTCCCCTGAATCAACAAGCCGATCAGCACCGTTCTGAGTGCATTTTCCACGTAGCTGACAGGGTTCTTCTTCATCTACAACCTTCCAAGCAATCCTCCTTGACACTCCAAAGGCGTCAATGGCCTGAAATGCAACCCGAGGATGCTACTGGGGAACCACTCCTTCAACTTCTACAGCAATTTCTCCAACCAAAGCTTTGAGGACAAATCTTTTTCTAAGGGAGAGTGGATGTTAGGAACCTATGTAAACCCTTCTCTTTACTATGTTAGTATATTGTTATTGGACGCATATGCTTTGTAAGTCGTCCCGTAGTATTTGTTGATCCGTAGTTTATATTAGCCCATAGTATTGACCCATAGTATTGGATGCATATGCTTTGTAAGTCGTCCCGTAGTATTATATGTCCCATGGTTTTGACTCATGGTATGGGGCATAGACTTAGTATATAAGTGTGTGTTGAGGTCATTGAAGGCACCGTGAAGTTAATTGTATTGAGCTTGCTCAAAGGAGGTTGCCCCCTCGAAGTGGCCCGTGATCAATATAAAAGTGATTCTGTTCTATTATTTCTGCTATTTTGCATATTCTTAGTAATTAATTGTTGCAGGTGCATCTCATTAAGACACCATAACATGTCTACGGACGATACAGTCCACTCGTCAACTTAGACAAAATCTAAGGACCACTTTCTCGGAGACATATGTCTATGGATCAATTCGGGAACCGAAGTCTGGGGATGATACAATCCCCATCACGTAGTTTTTGAACTAGTGGTTTTGGGATGTTGCAATCCCCATCACGTACATTTTGAACCAGTGGTTCCGGGATGATGCAATCCCCATCACATACATTTTGAACCAGTGGTTTCGGGATGATGCAATCCCCATCACATACATTTTGAACCAGTGGTTCCGGGATGATGCAATCCCCATCACGTACATTTTGAACCGGTTGTTCCGAGATGATGCAATCCCCATCACGTTCATTTTGAACCAGTGGTTCCGGGATGATGCAATCCCCATCACGTACATTTTGAACCAGTGGTTCCAGGATGATGCAATCCCCATCACGTACATTTTGAACCAGTGGTTCCAGGATGATGCAATCCCCATCACGTACGTTTTGAACCAGTGGTTCCGGGATGATGCAATCCCCATCAGTCCACTAAGGACTTCATTCTTGGAGACCATACATCTACGGATCAATTCAAGGCATCGAAGTCCGGGGATGATACAATCCCCACCTGTCCACTAAGGACTTCATTCTCGGAGACCATATGTCTATGGATCAAATCAAGGGACCGAAGTCCGGGGATGATACAATCCCCACCTGTATCCTTATCAATACAGATATCATCAAAACATGTATTCTCATCAATACATCAATAAGACATGTATCCTCACCGATACATCAATAAAACATGTATCCTCATCAATACATCAATAACACATGTATCCTCATCAATACATCAATAAGACATGTATCCTCACCGATACATCAATAAAACATGTATCCTCATCAATACATCAATAAAACATGTATCCCAATCAATACATCAATAAGACATGTATCCTCACCGATACATCAATAAAGCATGTAAAGTAAAAGTAAGTAAGAGAAAATAAGTATTCTAAGTATAAGAGTCCTAAGTCTAAGTGATCTAAATATCTAAAACAGGTATCCACATCATCGACCTTGCTATCGATGAGGCAATCTCATCATCAGTGACTACACTACTCCCCCTTTCGAGGAGGGTCCTTTTGAACCACACCAAGTTTGTCTTGGAAGTATTCAAATTTCACTCGAGACAAAGGTTTGGTCAAAATATCAACAATTTGATCCTCAGTGCTCACATACTCGAGCTTAATATCTCCTCTCTGCACCATATCTCGTATATAAACGTATCGGATCTCTATGTGTTTTGACTTATCGTGAAATACATGATTTTCTGTCATCTTGATACAACTTTGATTGTCACACATAATCACAGTGGGATCCAATTCTAAGTCAAATAATCCATATAGTAGTTTCCAAAGCCATACTGCTTCACAGCTAGCAAAGGAGGCAGCTATATATTCTCCTTCAGCAGTACTGAGAGTCACACTGGATTGTTTCTTACAGAACCAAGAGATCATGGCAGATCCAAGTCCCTAACATCCATCTGATGTACTCTTCCTGTCTGAAACACTTCCTGCCCAATCGGAATCTGAGTAACCATGTAATCTAATTTCATGATTTCCAAGGTAGTAAATACCAAAATCTAATATACCTTTTAGAAACCTCATTACATGCTTTGCAGCTATTAGGTGAACCTTCCTTGGTTCTACTAGATATTGACTCAGGGTATTTACAGCAAAGCATATATCTGGTCTGGTATTTGTTAAATACATCAATGACCCAATGATTTGTCTATATAGAGTTACATCCACTAATTCTGATGAGTCATCAACTAATAATTTCAAGTTGCAGTCCATGGGAGTAGCCATGGCCTTACACTCCAACATATCAAATCTTTTCAAAATCCCCACAGCATACTTACCTTGATTTAAAAAGATTCCTTTTGGTTCTTGCCATACTTCTAGACCTAAGATGTAGTGCATTAATGCTAGATCCTTCATTTCAAATTCTGAAGAAATCTTCTTCTTACATTAGATAATTTTGTTCTCATTTCCTGTTAGAAATAGATCATCTACATACAATAGTAATATAACAGGTTCATCATCCATAACTTTGAGATAAATATTTGGATCAGCTTTACTCTTGATAAATCCCATGCTTGTTAAGAAACTGTCAATCCTTCCGTACCAAGCTCTGGGAGCTTGCTTCAATACATACAAAGCCTTTTTCAGCTTGCATACATGAGTTCTTCTATCTTTAACCTCAAATACTTGTGGTTGTTCTATGTACACTTCTTCTTCAATGACACCATTCAAGAAGGCTGTTTTAACATCCATCTGGTGTAATTTCCACTTCATCATAGATGCAAGTGCCATGATAGTTCTAATTGATGTGTACCTAGCAACTGGTGCAAATATTTCTTCATAGTCTATTCCCTCCTTTTGAGAGAAACCTCTGGCTACAAATCTTGCCTTATATTTTTCAATGCTACCATCTCCAACATGTTTTATCTTGAATATCCATTTGGAAGAAACCACACTTTTAGTTTTTGGTTTGGGAACTATATCCCAAACATCATTTTTCATTATTGACTGGTACTCTTCTGTCATAGCTTCTCCCCATTCTTTTTCCTGAGCTTCCTCCTCATAGCTGGTGGGTTGATGATCCACAAGTTCACACATTAAGGCCACATAGTTGGATACTAACTTGGGTTTCTTCCTTTCTCTAATGGAACCTTCAGGAGCTCCATATTTTTCTGCTTCTTGAATAATGTCTCTAGCCCATGCTGGTCTTCTTTTTCTAGATAGATTTGTAATGGGGAGTTCTTGAGGTTCTATCATGTCATGGTCATCTGGTGTATCATCTTCAAGGATGGGTACAACTTTTGTAACTGTAGGAGGTGAATCGTCTTCATAGATTTCTTCAAGTTGGCACTTCCTAGATTTCTTGATAGCTGCTTCTTCATCAAATGTTACATCTCTACTTAGCTCCATATGATGAAAACCAGGTATGTAAATTCTAAAAGCTTTGGATGTTTCACAATATCCAACAAATATTCCTTTCTTACCATAGGGATCCAACTTGGTTCTCTTTAGGGAAAAGAGAATCGTAGTTGATTCTATTAAAGACCACTTGATTTCCCAAGTGGACTTCAAGAAGACTCCAAAGGAAATGTATGATGCCCTAGGAAGAATGTATGAAGGAAAGAACATCAATAGGAAGATGAACCTAAGAACCCAGTTGAAGAGTACCAAGTTGCACAAAGGAGAATCCATTCAAGACTACTTCTCAAGGATCTCCCAAATCGAGGAGCAACTAGATGCCATTGGTGTTACTCTTGATGAAGACGAACTTGTAATGACTGCTCTAAATGGTCTCACTAGACCTTAGGATTCATTTATACAAACTATGTGTGCCAGAAAAGAAAGTATGATGGTTGATGTAGTTTGGGAGGATTGTGTACAAGAAGAGGCTAGGGTTGCAAACAAAGAATCCTTGCTCAAAGAATATAACCAAGCCTTGGCCACCTACACCAAGAGAAGAAGGAATCAATCCTACTCCAAAAGGGATAGTCACAAGGAGTATCATTCTCCACATAGATTTCAAAAGAAAAGAGGAACTAATCAAAGAAGAGATTACTCCTCATTCCAATTTTTTCTTGTCACAAAATAGGACACCTTGCTAGAGATTGTCCTCTAAAGAAGAAAAAGGGTTCTCATTAAAAACGACATCAAGCACATCTTGCAGAAGATGATAGTGAAGAAGAAGTAGAAGAGGAAAAAAGGCCTCACAAGAAAAGACCTAGAAGTGAAGAAGAAGAAGAAGAAAGGACCTTCTTCAAGAGAAGATCTAGGAGAAATGAAGAAGAAGATGCAGAAGAAGAACCTGCCCTTGTACATGAAGCCATTATCCCAAATGAGCTATGGCATAGGAGACTTGCTCACATTAACTACAAGGCAGTACCTTATGTAAGAAAGGTAGTTATAGGTTTGCCATACTTAAAGATTGATCATGATGGCACATGCAAAGGATGTGCAAAAGGGAAGAGTATCAAGAACCCATTTCCTAGGAGTGAAACAAAGACTAAAAGTACCTTGGAGTTAATACACTCTGATGTATGTGGACCGATGCCCTCCACATCTTTGAGTGGATATGAATACTATGCCACATTTATTGATGACTATTCAATGAAGACTTGGATATACTTTCTAAAAGGAAAGAATGAAGTCTTTGGAAAGTTTAAGGAGTTCAAAGCCCTAATAGAGAATCACTCAGAAAAGAAAATCAAGATTCTCAGAACAGATAATGGTGGATAGTATACTTCAAAGGACTTTGAATAATTTTGTAAAGAAGCTGGAATCAAGAGGGAACTAACCACTCCCTATAATCCCCAACAAAATAGGGTTGCTGAAAGAAAGAATAGGGCCATCATGGAAGTTGTAAAGACTATTATACATGACCAAGATCTACCCATGTATCTATGGGCTGAAGCAGCTAGGACAACAGTCTATGTAGAAAATAGACTTTTCCATAGTGCTCTTCAATTCAAGACTCCACAAGAAGTGTTCACAGGAAAGAAGCCTAAGGTAAGTCATCTCAAAATATTTGGATGTCCAATGTACATTCACATTCCAAAAGAAAAGAGAACCAAGTTGGATCCTTCTAGTAAGAAGGGAATATTTGTCGGATATTGTGAATCATCCAAAGCTTTCAGAATTTACATACCAGGTTTTCATCATATGGAAATAAGTAGAGATGTAACATTTGATGAAGAAGCAGCTCTCAAGAAATCTAGGAAGTGCCAACTTGAAGAAGTCTATGAAGAAGAGATACCTCCTAGAGTCACAGAAGCTGTGCCCATCCTTGAAGATGATACTCCAGAAGATCATGACATGTTGGAACCACAAGAACCCCCTATTACAAACTTATCTAGGAAAAGAAGGCCAGCATGGGCTAGAGACATTATTCTAGGAGCAGAAAGATATGGAGCTCCTGAAGGCTCCACTAGAGAAAGAAAGAAACCAAAGCTAATATCCAACTATGTGGCCTTGATGTGTGATCTGGTGGATCAACAGCCTACTAGATATGAAGAGGTAGCTCAAAAGAAAGAGTGGGTAGAAGCAATAATAGAAGAATATCAGTCGATAATGAAAAATGATGTTTGGGATATAGTTTCCAAACCAAAAGATAAAAGTGTGGTTTATTCCAAATGGATATTCAAGATAAAACATGTTGTAGATGGTAGCATTGAAAAATACAAGGCAAGATTTGTAGCCAGAGGATTCTCTCAGAAAGAGGGAATTGACTATGAAGAAAAATTTGCACCAGTTGCTAGATACACTTCAATTAGAACTATCATGGCACTTGCATCTATGATGAAGTGGAAATTACACCAGATGGATGTTAAGACAGCCTTCCTAAATGGTGTAATTGAAGAAGAAGTGTACATAGAACAACCACAAGGATTTGAGGTTAAAGATAGAATAACTCATGTATGCAAACTGAAAAAGGCTTTGTATGGATTAAAGCAAGCTCCTAGAGCTTGGTACGGAAGGATTGACAGTTTCTTAACAAGCATGGGCTTTACCAAAAGCAAAGCTGATCCAAATATTTACCTCAAAGTCATGGATGATGAAACTGTTATATTACTGTTATATGTAGATGATCTATTTCTAACAGGAAATGAGAATCAAATTATCGAATGCAAGAATCTTTCTTCAGAATTTGAGATGAAGGATCTCGGATTAATGCACTACTTCTTAGCTCTAGAAGTATGGCAAGAACCAAAAGGAATCTTTCTAAATCAAGGTAAGTATGTTGTGGAGATTCTAAAAAGATTCTATATGTTGGAGTGTAAATCCATGGCCACTCCCATGGACTCGAACTTAAAGTTATTAGTTAATGACTCATCAGAATTAGTGGATATAAATCTATATAGATAAATCATTGGGTCATTGATGTATTTAACAAATACCAAACCATATCTATGCTTTGTCGTAAATACCCTGAGTCAATATCTAGTAGAACCTAGAAAGGTTCACTTAATAGCTGCAAAGCATGTAATGAGGTATCAAAAGGGTATATTAGATTTTGGTCTATATTATCTTGGAAATCATGAACTCAGATTACATGGTTACTCAGATTCTGATTGGGCAGGAAGTGTCTCATACAGAAAAAGTAAATCAAGTGGATGCTATGGTCTTGGATCTGCCATGATCTTATGGTTCAGCAAGAAACAATCTAGTGTGGCTCTCAGTACTAGTGAAGCAGAATATATAGCTGCCTACTCTGCCAGTTGTGAAGTAGTGTGGCTTCGGAAGTTATTATCTGGAGTGTTTGACTTAGAATTGGATCCCACTATGATCATGTGTGACAATCAAAGTTGTATCAAGATGACAAAAAATCCAGTGTTCCATGATAAGTCAAAACACATAAAGATCCAATATTTCTACATACGAGATATGGTGCAAAGATGACCTATTAAGCTCGAGTATGTGAGCACTGAAGAACAAATTGCTGATATATTGACCAAACCTCTGTCTCAGGTGAAATTTGAATATTTCCGAGACAAGCTTGGTATAGTTCAAAGGGACACTTCTCGAAAAGGGGAGTGATACAGTCACTAATAATGAGATTTCCCTCATCGACAGCAAGGTCGATGATGAGGATACCTGTTTATTAAACTTAGATATTTATATATGCTTAGATTTAGGATTCTTATACTTAGAATACGTATATTACTTATCTCTTTATGTATTGATGAGGATACATGTTTCATTGATGTATTGATGATGATACATGTTTTATTGATGTATTGATGAGGATACATGTTTTGTTGATATATTGATAAGGATACATGTTTTACTAATGTATTGATGAGGATACATGTTTCATTGATGTATTGATGAGGATACTTGTATGTACTTGTACTAGTGATGTACTAACGATATCTATATTGATAAGGATACAGGTGGGGATTGTATCATCCCCGGAGTTCAGTCCCTTGAATTGATCCGTAGACATATGGTCTCCGAGAATGAAGTCCTTAGTGGACAAGTGGGGATTGTATCATCCCTGGACTTCAGTCCCTTGAATTGATCTGTAGACATATGGTCTCCGAGAATGAAGTCCTTAGTGGACAGGTGGGGATTGTATCATCCCCGGACTTCGGTCCGTTGAATTGATCCGCAGACGTATGGTCTCCGAGAATGAAGTCCTTTGTGGACAGGTGGGGATTGTATCATCCCTGGACTTCGGTCCCTTGAATTGATTCGTAGACGTATGGTCTCCGAGAATGAAGTCCTTAGTGGATAGGTGGGGATTGTATCATCCCTGTACTTCGGTCCCTTGAGTTGATCCGTAGGCGTATGGTCTCCGTGAATGAATTCCTTAGTAAAGTAATGGGGATTGCATCATCCCAGAACCACTAGTTCAAAATGTATGTGATGGCAATTGCATCATCCCAGAAGCACTAGTTAAAAATGTACGTGATGGGGATTGCATCATCCCGGAACCACTAGTTCAAAATGTACGTGATGGGGATTGCATCATCCCGGAACCACTAGTTCAAAATGTATGTGATGGGGATTGCATCATCCTGGAACCACTAGTTCAAAATGTATGTGATGGGGATTGTATCATCCTCGGACTTCAGTCCCTGAATTGACCCATAGACAGATGTCCCCAAGAAGTGGTCCCTAGTGGATGAGAGGGGATTGTATCATCCTCGAACTTCGGTCCCTGAATTGATTTATAGACATATGTCTCCGAGAAAGTGGTCCTTAGATTTTGTCTAAGTTGACGAGTGGACTGTATCATCCCTATACATGTTATGGTGTCTTAAATGAATCATGTATATTGCATGGTATGCTGCTACGATGCTGATGATCGTGTGATGACGATGTTGATGATCATGTGATGACGATGCTGTTGATCGTGTGATGATGATGCTAATGATCGTATGGTGACGATGTTGATGATCGTGTGATGACGATGTTGATGATCGTGTGATGACGATGCTGATGATCGTGTGATGATGATGCTGATGATCGTGTGATGACGATACTGATGATCGTGTGATGCTGGTGATCGTGTGATGATGATGCTGATGATCGTGTGATGACAATGTTGACGATCGTGTGATGACGATGCTAATGATCCTGTGATGACGACGATGATGATGTTGGTGTTTGAGTAACTAGTTAAGTTACTGATGATGATGTATTAAAGAAAGCTTCTGATGATTTACAGATGTATCTTGTATGATGTAGTCGATGACTCCTTGCTCCTGCAGATGTTGTTATAATATCATTCTCGTTATGGGGGAGTGTTGAATATTGTAACTTCTAAGAATATTATATTTGTACTTTATTATTCCAGAGATGTATCATCCCTCCGAGGTAATTCTATTATGTATCCAGAGATGTCTATTCCTCCGATGAATTGTGGTAACCAGGGTTATTAGACCCACCATGTGGGGGTCGGCCCTGAGTTTAGTATTTAGGGGTTATTAGAATTCACTACGAGAGGTCGGCCCCATTAGGGATTTTGGTCAGTCGGGAATCAGTATAAGTAGAGGAGGAGAGCTCCTCATTTAACACACTTGCTCAGCTCAGAAAGTGGTGCACTTGTGTTTGAGAAGTCTGCATAGGAGGTAGAGAAGAAGGAGGTCAAGTTTTGGAGCATATCTTGTATTTTGGTTGATCATCTTATTGAGGAAAGCTTTGCTACTTTTTCTACCCCTTGAGGGTTTCCCAGGGTAATATCTTTGTCTATCTTGTGATTGTGTTTCTTTTAGTGATCTTGCTAGTTAAACTAGTTTAAACTTAACATAAATTACGGTGGCAAGAATATTATTACAATCGAGAAGAAAGGTAGTAGTTTCCGACCGATTATTTTAGTTGAATGCTAGAGTTTTCAAGGAAAAGAGAATGGTTATTGGAAAAAGAGATTGTTTATGTGTTCTTAAAAAAACATCGTGTAGGAAGAAAAGAACCAACAACTCTGCTTCCTAGTGATTCGCAAAGGTCTAGGAAATGACAAGTTGATGGAGGAAATAGCGATTGAAGTTAGAGATATATTTTTAGAGTTCAAAGTAATAATGGTCTATGAGATGCCGACAAGTTTTCCACAAAAAAGGATAATATTGCACCAAATAGACTTGGTCCCATGGTCGATTCTACCAAACAAAGCCCTGCAGAAAATTTCTCCAACTGAGAATGTTGAGCATAACCCACAAGTACAAAAGTTATTAGATAGAGTATTTATCAAAGAAATCATCAGTCCATGTGTTGTACAACCTATACTAGCACCTAAAAAAGGACAAGAGTGGAGGATGTGCACCAATTCAAGGGCCATCAATAGGATCACCATCAAGTACAAGTTCCCATTACAAAGGATGGATGACTTTATCAACTTTTTGAGTTGAGTGACTTACTTCACTAAGATCAACTTGAAGAGTGGATATCACTAGATTAGGATTAAAGGGAAGGTGATGCGTGGAAGACCTCCTTCAAGACAAAGGAGGGGCTATATGAGTGGTTGGTTATTCCAGTTGGGTTAACTATAGCACCAAGTACATTCATGAGGCTGATGAATGAAGTGCTGAAGCCATTCCTAGGGAAGTTCTTCATTGTGTAACTCGACAACATTTTTATCTTTAGTAGGTACAAGGAAGAGCACTTGCTACACCTACGACAAGTCCTATATAGCTTAAGCTAAGAGAAGTTGTTGGCAAACCTACAAAAGTGTTCCTTCATGTAGAAGGAGTTAGTGTATCTAGGATTCATAATTTCCATACAAGGGTTGAAGATGGATCTGGAGAAGGTGAAGGAAATAGTGGAGTGGCCTTAACCTATGAGAGCAGCAAAAGTGAGATTTTTTCATGGAATTTTTTTTTTTTAGGTAAGATAGAGTAAAATTTCTTATAATAAAAAGGTACAGAGAGTGAAAAAATATTACAAAAGTCCATTAAAGGACCAGAACCAGCCAGAGACCCATCCCAGAGGGGAGGATGGAGACAAACCAAGTTTTCCACATCATCAAAAGGGAGAAACCAACATAATATAAATAAGCAAGGAAGTCCTCAAAACCTAGAAAGGTTGATCATCAACACAAAGCTAACCAGGATAACAAAAAGGACCCAGATACACAGACTTGAATCAGGCCCTGCTAAAGAGCCGACGAAGAACTAACCAGTGAGCCACACTGGGCCAAAACAAAAACTAATTGGACTTAGTGAAAGAAAAAAACCAAAACAGTCAATCCAGACTGACCTTCTGCTCTGGGCTTGAAGTATCAGAAACTCCATGACTGGCTTCCTGCGGAGGATGGATGCTGAGGTCCTCCATCAATGCTTCCAGAGTGCTAGTGTTCTCTATTTCAGTTTGTTGGTTCATCTTCATACCTGCAATGATCTCTTGCATGTTACGTGTAATGTTCTCCCTGATATGTAATTCACGAGAAAGAAGAATCCTGCATGCCTAGAAGGGGCTAGCCAGAATCTGATAACCCAGCCGAGATTCAATCTCTTCCAGCAAAGCAATTTCCAGGTATGCTATGTGGTTACCAATGGATGACAGCGTTTCCTCCAGATAGAAATGAGCCCAATCGAAACGTTGTGGGTTGGCATTCTCCTAAAGATGGGATTGAGAGGAAGAACCTTCACCAGTATGTCTCCCCCTACCCCCAGGATTTCTACCATTCCCATGACGACTTCTCATCCTGATACGGGGATGCATAATTCGCAAGAAAATGGACCCGGACGTCATCGAGAGACCACCTTTAATATGAAGCCGATTAATCCACAAGTTAAAATCAAAACGCATGCCAGGAGGCAAGGATAAGAAATGGATTTGTGAATTGAAACTCTTGATCTTGTTTCCCTCAGTAATTAATTTATAATCCTAGTTCCTGTAATGGGAGCTGGGGAAAGTACCCTTCCATAAAATCTCATGAGTGCTCGACTTAACTGTTCTGTATTGATCCATAATCTCACCTTATCGGAATATGATAAGACTGCATCAGTTATTGCTTTCATTCCCTTCGCCATAGCTGGGGTCATAAATACTCATGATGGTATAATTACTGAGATAATTCAGACGCTTGGGTGAAATATCACAAAAAGACCCGATAAGCCTATGATATAAAACCCAACGATCAACAACCTTAACTTCCTTAAGGTGAAAGGAAAACAACTATATACGTTGCATCAGGAGGGATAATCAGTCTTGACATGCATCAGATTACCTGCAGCATGTGTCCTTTCAGGCTGGATGCCATGTGATTCACGATGCTTCAGGTAGGTGGTGTTCGAATTAGGGCTGAGATCAACGACTACGATCAATTCACACCAGTGACTGGCCACGTGATCATCGATCTCATGTAAGGAGCTAGCTTTGAATGCTACACTTGCCTTAACCCCTATTTTGGCCAGTTCATCGGCTAACTTGTTGCCTTTTCTTCAAACATGAATGAAGTTGATAGCCAGAGAGGCGCTAAGAATTTCTTGAAGCTACATCAACCTACCTTCCCATCTCCAATTCACAGAGACCTTCAGAACTGCCGCACCTCTTTGAATATGACACGCAATGGAGATCAAAATGTTGGATTCCTCCTCGAAAATTAGTGGTGCCCAGTTTTTTCCCATCTCCAAACTGATGCCATTAACCATTCCTTCAAGTTTTGCGATGTTATTCATTGTTTCCCCTAAGTTACCCCAGAAAACTCCTAAAACGAGGCCATGGGAATTTCTGATGGCTCCTCCAAATCCTGTAGGCCCCGGGTTACCTTTTTCTACACCGTCAAAATTGAGCTTCATAGTATCAGCTGGAGGAGGTTGCTAAAAATCGGGACTGGTGGAGATTGCTCTGCACTACAACACTTAAGTATTTCCCTTCGGTGAGTTATAAATACCCCAGTTGTTCAACATTATTTTTTCTGTAGGATCTATATTTCCATTTTCCATGGATGGAATTTTGGAGTATAATGTTTCCTTGATGTGCTTTTCCATACCCTTCCAAATTGTCTCTGTGTTTCTTTGTTTCTCCTCAAAAATTCGTTGGTTTCTCTCCTTCCATATTTCCCAAACCACGAAACTCGGAAACAATTCCCATATTTTGTTAAGAAGTTCATTTTTAAAGGGTTTAGTCTACGAGTTGGTCAATGTTAGGTCCGGTCGGCCCAAAACTCTAGTCGTTTTTATGAATCTTTCTTCCCCCCTGTTCCAGAAGAAGGAGGCCAGAGGGCACTCGTCAATAAGGTGATTAATGGTTTTGCTCGCATTAGTATAGATACTAAAATGGGAAGGTCCAAAGAAACCCCTCTTAAGAAGGTTTTCCCAATTCAAAATTCATCCATGAATCAGCAGCCAGCTGAAAGTGGCAATTTTGGGCCACTGGTTCATCTCCCATACTTTTTTCCATTTGTCATTCTTGGGCACCCTGTCATGGCCATTCAATTGGCCTACCTATTCTACAATGTTGAAGTTCCCCTTGTTATAATAACCCCATCGGATTTTGTCCGGCCCAGTGGCCCAAGGTATTTTCCATTTGGTAATTTCACCATAGAAATTGTCTAGATTTTCTTCGGGGGTTAAGGTCTTCCACCATTGATTTTATTTCCACTATCTAAACTTTAGTTCCTCATGTCCTATTTCCCAAAAGTACTTGACTTTCTCCCACGGGCTACTCTATAAGTATAAAAATAGCTCCTGATTGTCCTGCCCATCAGAGATTCTTGGGAGTTCCTGCCAAGCATCATGCAGAAAGGAGGCGGAATTTCCATCTCTTACCTCCCAGAAGCTGTGAATTTTAACTAAATCACAATTCTCCAAGGAAAGCTTCCAAATACTGGATCCTGGTTGTTCTTCACCAAATCTGATAAGGTCCTGTTTGGGCCATCTTGGAGTGTATTTCTAGTGCCAAAGACGTGCCCATGGTTCCTCTTTGTGGGTAACCCATCTCCACCATATTTTAGCTCCTAAGACTTTGTTAATACACACTGGGTCCTGCAAACCTAGGCCCCCCAATAATTTAGGAGTGCATAGAGTGTTCCAATTCACCAAGGCTCATTTCCTCTAATCGGGGGTGCCTCCCCACAAGAAGTTCCTCTGCAGATTACAAATCTTTTTCAGAATAGCTTTGGGTGTTGCCATCACTAAGAACAAGTAAATTGGCAAAGCCTCTAACACTGACTTGACCAAAATGAGGCGGCTCAGAAAATTTAGGGCTCGAAACGTCCATAATTCCAATTTGGTTTTGAATTTATCCAGAAGATCTTTCCAAGAGATTTGTCGGATGGTAGATTTCAACAAGGGTGCCCCTAGATATTTCGACGGAAGGAGTCCTTCAGAGAATTCCAAATTTCGGAGGATATTTCTGCGATGAATTCTGGGAGTGTTGAAGAAATACGCCTTCGATTTTTCTTTATTTATTTCTAGACCACTACCCTTAAGGAAGGTGTTAAGAATATCCTCAATATTTCTGGCCTATTGAACTGAGGAAGGTCCCATCATCATAGTATCATCAACAAATTGTTGGTGGATTTAAGGCATTAGTCCCTCCCCTAGGTCCAAGCCCCGAATAATATTGTTCTCCTGGGCCACTCGTATCATTCTTCCTAAACCTTCAACCATGATAATGAAGAGGAATGGGGATAAGGGGTCCCCCTGCCGAATTCCATGGGTCGCGGGGAAAGGTTGTGAGGGAGTGCAATTGACCAAGATTGAAAAGAAAAGGGATTAAACCAAACTCATGATCCATTCCATCCATATGTTACTGAAACCAAAGGCTGTTAACATTTCTGCCATGAATGTCTAGTTTAGTTTATCATAGGTTTTTGATAAGTCTGGTTTTAGGAGCATACCTCGGATTTTCTCTCATTTGAGCGAATGAATTGCTTCATGAACTAGAATAATTCCATCCATAATTTGACGTCCTTCCATGAACCCAGCCTGCTCTGGAGAAATAATTAAAGGAAGAAGAGGCCACAGCCGGTTTTCTATAACCTTGGTAATAATTTTATAGATCACATTGCAGAGAGCTATGGGTCTAAACTTTCCAGGATCCTCAGTTCCCGTTTCCTTTGGGATAAGCGTGAGAAAGGTAGCATTAAGAGCTTTTAGAATATTCCTGGTTCGTCGATAATCTTCCACAATGGCCAGGACCTCCCCCTTCATCCAATCCCAGCAAGAGTGGAAGAAGTTTGTAGTGAATCCATCCGGTCCAAATGCTTTGTCATCCTCTGTTTGTTTGATGGCTTAATCAAGTTCCTCCATGAGGACAGCCTCATAAGGAGTTTGTTGTGGGCCTCCATGACCAATCTTGGGATGTGGCTGAGAACCTTCTCTCTTTTTGCTTGTCTATTAATATTTGGCTCATTAAGAAGGTCTTCGAAGTGATCTTTTAAGGTATGCTCTAATTCATGTTGCATTTCCACTACTATGCCATCTTCCTTCTTGAGCCTAACCACCCTGTTCCCATGACGGTGTTGGATGGTGGCTTTGTGAAAGAACTTGGTATTACGCTCACCATCGTTTAGCCAACGGCTTTGGTATTTTTGCTTCCATAGGAGTTCCTCCTGATGTTCTTTGAGAGTGAGTTCCTGCAAAATATTTTTCTCCTGGGTTTTCAACTCTGTAGTATACCCCTGTTCCATGGCCTCCTTTTGAATTTCCTAAAGTTTAAGGTCAAGGATCTTCTTATCTTGGAAAATATTTCCAAAGATGTCTTTATTCCACCTCTTTATTTTTCCTTTGAGGTATTTTAATTTTTGTTGGAATTGATACATCTTAGTTCCCGTAATTGGGTCACAAGTCTTCCACCACTGACGCAATTGATCAGAAAAATCAGGGTGTAGAAGCTAGAATTGTTCAAACCTAAACGGTCAACGGAGGTTTTCTCCTATCCTATGCCATTCCATACAAACTGGCCAATGATCTGAGTCCACTGAAGGAAACACTACCGCAGTCAGATCCCCGCCTCCCATCATGATGGATTCAAAGACCAGAAACCTATCTAGTCTACAAGCAATGCTTCTGTCTCCTCCTCTTTTATTATTCCATGTATACATGCCATTGGATGTTTTGACATCAATCATCGCCATATTTTCGATTACCTCTGAAATTCCTCGTTAGTGGGATGAAGACAATGTCGACCTCCACATTTTTCTTCAAGATTTATGATTAGATTGAAATCTCCCCCTATTATCCAAGGTGTGTCGCCAGTCTCTTTTTTAAGATTCCTAATGGAATGCAAGAAGGAACTCTTTTGGTTCGCCAAAGAAGGTCCATAGACATTGGACATAAAACCTCTGACTTTGGTTCCTAAAATATGAAAAGCAGCCGATAAGATAAACTTTGAATCCATCCAATCAGATAGACTTACTTCTTTAGGGTTCCAGAGAATGCCAACTCCCCCAGCCGCACTAGTGGCATCCATTTCCACCACATTGCAGTGCTTCCAGAGTTTCTGCCCGATGGCTTGGAGCTCAATTTCTGAACACTTAGTTTCTTGGAGAAAAATAATAACAGGTTTCACTAGTTCAATTTTCCATCGTAAGAGGCAGAATTTTAGGATACACTTGCATCCTCTAATGTTCCAAGATGTAATCTACATTTTATAACCGATTGAGGTTGGATGATGCTAGAGCCACGTCAATGGTTGGATACTGGCCTGAGGCCACCAGGTTCCTTCATATCATCTGAATTCTTTCCATCTTACTTCGCCTGCCTCTTTTCTCCCCTCTGGTTATCTTTTTCCCATCGTTCTCTTTGAGAGATTCAGAAATTACCCCTTAGGGTTTGTGGTTCTTGGACTTAATAATTGCTTTCTCCAGAAGTGAGACCTGATGAGGTGTTATGGGAATATGATTTTCAACTTTACATGCCACCTCCAGATCTTCCAGTTCCATTTCATCTTTTCCTTCCTCTTGCGAGGATCCTACATAGCCTTGAGTCTCAGCCTCAATTGAATGAATATTGTGGCTATCTTTTGGTTCTTTATTTGATTCTTCGATCTTTTCGTGTGTAGAGATAAATTCCTCTTCTTTTTCTTCCTCTCCTAATTGCAGGACCTCATACATATTGTGGATCATGGTCTTCTTGTGTATTTCAGGGACCCTGACCTTCCTGGATTGCCGTTTCTTGCTAGTAACTCTCCTAAATCCTTCTTGGTTTTTTCCTTCAGAGTCGGTTTTTCCTGCTAGCTGTTTGTTAAGCGGGAAATACCTGAAAAGATGCCCATGTTCATGGCATCGCCAGCATCGAAATGGGATTTGTTCATAATCAATAGCCTGGAACCAATCTTCATCCTCCCAGGTAAAATATATTCCTACTGACAAGTCTTGGGAGATATCTAGACAGAGGCATATGCGGGCATAAGATGTATACCGCATCTTCTTGGTTTGTTCTGATACTTTTACGAACACCCCCAACTCATTACCAATCTCTGTTAGTATTTCTTCCTTCCAGTATTAAGAAGGCAAGGAGTAGAGACATATCCAAATTGGAGCAATGGTTAAATTTTCTTTGTCTGGGTTAAACCATTCATTCTAGGGGCGAAGATACAGTTCTGCCGAATTGAAAAAGTATGGTCCATTATCAAAAATCCTAGTGCGGTCTTCTTCATTGAATAAAATCACAGTAAAGAAACCTTTAGCTCCCAATTGGAGATCGTAATGTCCCTAAGGTTTCCAGGTTGTATTGATCCACCACACCAGCGCTTTCTCAGCTGGCCAGATCCCAACAAATTTTCCAATGAGTGCATGTTGTTTCATGTGCTGGATATCATTTCTGATCCTTTCCGATTTTATCAAGAGTTTAGGAATTTTGAGCGCCTTTGGCAGACATCACCCAGGATTTATTGATTCTATCATTGCTTGCATCAAGGTGACCACACCACTGGTTCCTGGCTCAGTGACCCCAGTCCCGCTTCTAGGGGAAGGATCTTGGTTTGTTTGCTTTCCTTTTTCCATGTTCCCAACAAAGTCCAAGGCCACATTGTCAGTGGCAGTACCCATGTCCTTCCCAGCCCGCATACCAAGGAGGCCCCAACAGAGACCCCACAACATTACCAAACACAGAGAAACTTCAAATCACCATAAAACCATCCGCCTTTCTTAGCTTCGTCGTATGTAACTTATGTTAGAATTTTTCATGGACTTGCTAGTTTTTACCAAAAGTTAATTAGATATTTTAGTCAGATATGTGCACTGCTGATGACATGCATGAAGAAGGGAGAGTTCAATTAGATTGAGGTTGTCTGACAAGATTTTGATATGTTGAAGCAAAAGGATATAGAGAGCCCAGTATTAGCTCTCCCAGACTTCGACAAAGTAATTGAATTTTTCCATAGTCTTCTTTATTTTCACTACATAATAGACTTGAATCATATTAAAGTAATTGAAGTCGATGGCGATGTGAGTGCATTAGAAATTGGAGTTATGTTGATACAAGAAGGATGACCAATTGCATTCTTCAATGAGAAACTAGATGATGCAAAGAAGAAATAATTGGTATATAAGCAAGAGTTTTATTCCATTGTATAGGCATTGAAGAAATGGAGGCACTACTTGTTTCCCAATGAATTTTTGTTGTTCACACATCATCAAGCTTTGAGGTATTTGAACACTCAAAAAAAGTTGAACAAGCGACACTTGAAGCAGGTGGAGTTCATTCAAAGCTACACTTTTGTGTTGAAACATAAGTTGGGGAAGACCAACAAAGTCACCAACACATTGATTCAAAGAGTCACACTTCTAGGGATGACGACAATTCAGTCGATAGGGTTAGAGTTGATAAAGGCCAACTATAAAGTTGATGAGGATTTTTCCAAGGAATGGAAAGTGTCAATGTAAACATGGAGTGGTGACATAACACCATACTTGTATTAATTCATCCAATAGGGTTACATGTTCAAAGAACATATGTTATGCATCCCTAGAGGATCAACGAGGGAGAATCTGACTAGAGAGTTACATAGTGGATGATTAGGCAAAAACTTTAGCATCGACAAGACCATGTCGTTTGTCGAAGGGAAGTATTGCTGGCAAGGATTGGTGACAGATATGAAGAAGTGGGTTCGATAGTGTCGGACATGCCAACATGCCAAATGAAAAACTAATAATACGGGACTATATGCACCTTTACCAATCTTGATTTTCCTATGGGAAGACATTAGCAAGGATTTTGTGCTGGGATTTACAAAGACACAACAAGGTAACGACTCCATCTTTGTGGTAGTGGAAAAATTCTCGAAGATGGAATTATTTGTTTCATGTAAGAAGACAATTGACACCATGAGTATTGTTGTTCTATTTTTCATGGAAATTGTGAGGTTGAATGGGTTCCTGAAGATTATAACTTCAGAGAGGGATACCAATTTCATGGGTCATTCCTGGAGAACCCTGAAGACGCTTAACACAAGGTTGCAGTTCATTTCTGCATACAGTCCATAAACTGATGGGTAGACTAAACTCATGAACAAGATCTTAGGGAATTTGTTGAGATGTTTGATGATTGAACAACCAAGGTAGTGGGATAATGTGTTGGAATATGTGGAATCCATTTACAACAATTATGTAAATAGGTCGAAAAGGATGATTCCAATCCATATCATGCAAGGGAGAAGTCCACATGGAGTAGTCGATTTAGAAGAACTATCGATCGAGATGCGGAAAACTGCATACATCGAATCGTTTGATAATCATATGAAAAAAGTGTATGATAAGGTGAAGAAACATCTTCAGAAGAGAAATACCACATACAAGTTGTGAGCTGACAAGAAAACATACTACATTCATTTGAAGAAGGCGACTTAGTATACGTACACCTAAGAAAGGAAAGGTTTATGTGAGGAACATATAACAAGTAGAAATTGAAAAAGATTAGTCTGTGTAAAATCATGAAGAATATTTTGGATAATGCATATATGTTGGAGTTTCCAAAGGAATTGGGCATATCGCCAACGTTCAATGTTTCTTACCTTTACAAGTATAAAGAATGGTCAATGAGGGGTAATGAAATGACTGTGGATTGGAAAGAGAAGATATCATTGCAACCCACAGAAGAGATTGCACAAGTGATCGATGAGTGAGAGATCAGGAGGAAGAGGAGACAAAAGAGGAAGGAATCTTGGATCTAGTTGAGGGATAATATTTTGGAAGAAGCGATCTATATTCCCAAAGAAAGGATCGAGGATCTATAGAACTATGGGTTTAGTGGATTTCAACCCAGGGAGGTTGATGCAACGGATTCTCGGCCTAAGAGAGTCATTTCCAATTGAATGACTAAATTGGGAAGGAGGATAGTCGATCAACTCTAGAGGTGAAATTGAAGAGTCGATAGGAGAACGGAAGTTGTGGGAATTTCTGTTGATGTATATGTAACTTCAGAATGTATTTCATATATGTATATTGTACTCCTATAGAGATGGTATTATTCCTCTATACGGAAGTGTTTGTATTCCTATAGAGATGTTATTATTCCTCTATACGGAAGTGTCGTCATTTATATTGTAAGTGTCGTAACTTATACTTGATGGGTTATTAGACCACCTTGTTGGGGTCGGCCCTATATAAGTCATGTGGGTCGAAGGGTTATTAGACCACCCTATTGGGGGGTTGGCCATGTGGGTAAAAGGGTTATTAGACCACCCTATTGGGTGTCGGCCCAGTCAGCATTATGTTATGTGGTTATGTTAAGACCGACCTAGTAAAGGTTATTAGGCAAGTCAAGTCAAGTATAAATAGAGTGCAGGAGGCACTCTATTTGATCATTATATTATCACATACACTCTTTGGAGAGTGGCGCACTTGTGGAGGAAGAGAAGTTGCTGCTAGGGGATGTCTGTCTGTTATGCTTGGGTTGTATCATTGCTCTATCTATCTCTGAGGAAGTTATTGGGGTTTTTCACCTTTATGGTTTTCCCCAAGTAAACTCATTGTCTCTTGTGTGCTTGCATTAGTGTGTCCATGATTGATATGCTATAGATATGCTGTACATGTTGTTCTCTCAGTTAAGATCCTATATCAGATTGAAGTAAATTATGAAAAACTAACAATTTCGGCCAACTATGATCTATGACAAATGACGAGATAGAGTAATGAAGTCAAAAGTAGGGCGATCGACGACTAGTCGCACAGGAATACTGTAGAGATGAGGATGTCAGGGATGATACCAACCAAAGGATCAAAGGTAGTCGTGATTTAGCAGATGAGAATAGAAAAGGTGATTGACGTAGAATCCAAAATTTTGACAAGCGGAGCCATTGGAGAAGTTGGAAAAATTGCAGAGAAGTTATGTTGGTTGTTGCAGAAGGCCAGATGGAGGAGCTTGTTGAGATGGGGCACATGAAGTATTTAAAGAATATTGATGGTTCCTAGAAGAAGGTGAAAATTATGGAGGAATATTTGAAAGGGATTTGATTCTAAAGGATGCATATAAATATGAGGTTGTGCATTAAAGATGGGGGTTGCTAGGGGTGAGCAAGCATCTTGAGAGAGAGAGTCATGGAAAGTGTTGATTGGAGGAGGTAAACATGTCGAGGATGAAGAATTCCCTCACATTTTTGTTGCTAAGTGTTGAAGAGTCGACGCACGTCTTGACTGTAACAGAACTGAACTTTGATGGTAATTCCTCTTGTAAAAAATTTGTGTTAATTTAATTGAAAGGCATAATGCTTGGAAAATATTTATGTTTGTGTGTTTGTGCTTGTTTCTATTGTGTACAATTATTTGCAGCTGACTCAGGTTGTGTCTACATCAACCTACCACATTTTAGGAATTGTCTACAACCTAGTTTCAATATGGTGATCATGAGAGTTTGTTCTGAATCCCCAAATTGGTAATGAATTAATAATAAAGTTTTAAATGCACATGTTAAGTCTATGTAAAGAATTATATATATACAATCAATTATTTTATGTACATATATAAACTTCACATAATACTAAAATATTTTATTTATAGTTAACATTGAAATCTTATTTTTATTATTATTAATAATATGTTGAATGTCATGTATCAAATTCAAGTTTATCATGAAAGTAATTATACATCTTCACACTAGGTTTTACAAAGTGTATGCCGTGAAAAGATATTTATTTTTATTATTAATTACTTTTCATGTCATATATAACTCCCATATTAGGGATAACAAATACTTATAGATTTCCTTCATACTAAATTGTTGAAAGTATCTCTTAATGCTTAAAAAAAGAGTGTATAATCATTATTTAATAAAAAAAAATTATTTTGAGGATTCCAAAAAAATAACATATATTTATTATTTTAATTAATTTTTATTGGATAAACCATTAATTTTAAAATTTTATTTTGAAATGAAAAAATGATTCCAAGTGTTTGGTTAACTATAGTCATCCAAGCATACCAATAACTAAGAATGTTGATATGTAACCCTAAACGAAAGGTTTGTCAACCAAATAGATAATCATAAATATGCATCTCATAAACCAATATTCGAGAGGAGGTTTCATGAAACAAATTTTAAGAAGAAGTTACATTAAATAGCAGATATAATGACATTAAACATTCCTTTAGTTTCTTGAAAGAATTACTTATTTATGAATTTAGCATAGTAGTACTTCCACGTAGGTGGGTGAATGAAATTGCGTTAGTTAGTGTGGATGTATACAAAAACTCGTTTGACAAAGGTTACATTATTGATGTTATGATGTATATAAAACTTAAGTGTTATTAGACAAGTTTGTGTTATTAAGTTTATGATATTATTAGATTTTTTTTTTATCATAACTTAATAAATTTGATTCCTCTCTTGTTTGATAGATCTGGGTATAAGTTTTAATTTTCTATTTTGGAGATGGGATTTTTTAATTACTTTCCATAATTTTTTATTTTATGGATCAATTTTTTATTTTTTTATTTTGTGAGCCGACATGATTTTTTTTAATTATGGTAACATTATTACAACATGTACGAGGCCATAGAGCATCTAGTTCCTCTAGGTGCAATAAATATACAAGTTATTGAATCATGTATATTTTATATTTTTGTAATTAGTTTAGAGATACCTTAAACATATTTAGAGTTTAATAATGATTTTTTTATATTCATATTATTTCCTATATATAAAAGAGAGTATACACAAAATATTATCATGATGGTAAAGTTTAGCTATAATTTATATTACAATTTAGTAAGCTTAATAAACTTTAAAAAGTGAAATGGAAATAAAAAATATTTTTCAATTGAAGTGAATATAAATGATTTTTAATTTAAAAAAAAAATCATGATGGATATATATGAAAGAGAAAAAAAAACAAGTAAAATTTATATATTAATTATAAAAATACAATATTTATAATAAATAATAATAAATATTTATAAAAATTGAAAGGCCTTCAAGCAGAATCAGTTTCGACACTATGTTTGCTAACAGGTCTGCATCAAAATTTTGTGATCTGGGAACTGATTTAATATTGAATGCTAAAAATGAGTTGGTTAAATCCCTTACCATCTTTTGATAATTAGCCAAATGCGGAGATAAGCAGTGTATCTTATTTCTGACTTGCTTGACTATAATTTCGGAATCTCCATAGCACTCTATTGCTAGCACACCGAAATCAATAGCCTTATTGAGCCCCTGTACCAGACCCTCATACTGAGCTACATTATTAGTGCAATAAAGTTCTATCCTGCAAGCAATCATAATTTTCAGTCCCGTGGGATCAATAAGGACACAACCTGCTCCAGCTCCATCCTTGGACTTGGAACCATAAAAAAATAAGGTCCATGAGATAGGGTCTATTCTAAAATTTGTATTTACATTATACACATTATGCACAATTTCACCAGAAAAAGGTATAGAAGTTACATGAGTAATATGTGATTCGTTTTGAATGCTTTCTTCTGGTGAGGCATCAGCTGGGAATTCACCAAAAAAGGTATCAAATGTAAAATGCTCTATGCGAGAGGTGAGATAACTAGCAGGTTCGATTGAGTCATTAAGATCAGTGACTGTCTGTTTCATAAAAGTTTATCTACTGATATTAATTTTATTCAGTTGATCATTGTAAGGAAACCATAAATGGGACCAGTCGGTGGAAAAGTAACCCTTAAGTTTCTCTGACCAGTCCTTGCTTAACCACATCCCATAGGCTTCTGGGATGTCAGCTATCATGATTTCAGATGTCTAGTGGATCCTGGGATCAGCTGACAGTGTAAGCAAAACATTTCTCAACTTACCTACCACTGTAACTTTGGATCTGTCAAGTTGCACAATATGAGTTGGGTAGGTTTCCCACGTTGCATTCAATTTCCTGCAAACAGAGAGGGGCATCACATTTAATGATGCTCCTGAATCTATCATGCAGTTGTGCACATTTCGGTTGAAAATCTCAAACGTAAGCAAGAAAGGAGGAGTCCTCTTGCTTGCTGGTTTCTGATCATCAGTTTTAGTAATAGAGTCTAGGATGTTACTTTGTGACTCTCTAGGCTTTTTGACTATCATATTTTTAGGTAAGGAATCCCTCATAGTAGGGATCTTAAGTAGCTCAAACAGAGAGAGGTTTGCTTTGATGCTTTTTAAATCTTCAACTAGATTGTACTCCATTTCAGGGAGGACTGTATCCTTTTGAGGAAAAGTCTTGTTTTTGGTGGGGACTGGAGTAGAAGATGAAGGCTCTTTAGGTGGCTGTGGTCTTGAACTTGTATTATAAGGGTGTTTTGTGTTAAACACCGCCTCAGGTTATTCTTCTTCTTCACACATAGGAAGTTCTGAAAAACAACTCACAGTATCGACCTGTGGATCACCTTCTTCTTCTTCTACAGGTAATTGAGGATCTGGGATGGTCTAATTGTTGAAAGTGTTAGGGGTTACTTGAGATTCTGCTGCCAAGGCTCTAAAAATAAAATAGATTTTGTCGTTTGTGAGTCATTCTATCGGATTCGGTGGTGGTTGATTTTGTGGAGGCCGGTAAGGTCTCCTAAATGGTGCCCTTACAAAAAATATGTTTTGGTTCTGATTATCATTAGTGTTCTTCTTCAAATCCACCATCTCATTTGACATTTTTTGAATGAATTTCTTCATGTCCGCCATATCAAATGGATCCTTGTTCTGAACAGTGGGTTTGGGGACGTTCTCGGTTCTTTTCCTAGAAGTAGAAGGCTTCTCTTCTGAAGTTTCAGGGTTGTCTTTCAGACAAAATATGTCCTTCTCAACTTGTATTGCTTCATCATATGCCTCTAGTAGAGTAGATTTGTGTGCCCTTTTGACACACATTGCAATAGGGACAGGCAGACCTTTTTCATAATAAGCTACCAACAATTCTTCAGCAGGAAGAAGATTGGTAGGAATACTGTTTTTGAGATATGAAAACCTTTGGTTAAAGTCTTTTACCCTTTCTTTTCCTTTGATTTTGATAGAGGATAATTCTAATACAAGATCCTGCAGTGTTTTATCATCCCCGAATTTCTGGGTGAAATGTTTCTCGAATTCATCCTAGGATGTTATAGATTGGGCTAGTAAGGAAAAATACCAGGTGGTTGCCCTACCCTCAAAAGTGTAAGGAAAGAGTCTGCATACTACATCCTCATGTACCACATTTCTAAGTCTTATTGCCTACATGAAAGTTTTTATATTATCCAATGCGAGTGTCTTATCCTCAGGGTTGAATTTAGGCAGCCATTTCTCAGGATTCTTTGGTAATCTATGTTGATCTCCTAATATGAAAACTGCACCTTGGTCAAGCCAAGGTCTGTTTTGACCTTCTCTAGCCAGCAAAGGTTCTTCTTCTTCTTCTTTCGAATACGAGCTAGAAGAATTTTCATCGTCTGAGGAAGATGATGAAGATGAAGGAGGGGATGGCAATGGACCACCAGCTCCAAGATTTGGTTGACCTTGTGTTCCTATGAGAGTGGTTTGACGGTTATATTCAGGAGAATCTAGTTGATCAATCAGCTCTTGGTTTTCAGGTTCTTGATCAACTCTATGTTGATCCTCTATATTTAGATCACTGGTATGTTGAATATGTTGGTTACTGGCCTGTGAAGCAGAAACTTGCTGATCTTCTTGACCACTAGTCCACAGAATATCTTCTAAATTTAACGATTCCAGACCGCATCTTCTTTGATCGACAAGTCGTTGTTTTGCTCTTAAGACCCGATCAGTAGATGTTTTCAATATCTACTCTAACGAGATGGGTCCCCTTGTAGGTGATGTGAAAATGATATCCCCTCTATTCTCCTGTTGTATCACAAGTGTGACAGGTATAACTGTAGGTTGGGTAGACGTGACAGGGAGAACTGTAGGTTGTGAATTAGTTGGTTGTTCAGATCTTGAATCCCTAGACTGGCTTCGGGTTTGAACCATTGAAGTACTTGCTGGAGGAGGTTTCTTAGCGGTTTGCTTAGTCATGTTATACTAATGGCCCTCCTTCCAGCGTCATTTCTTGATGCCTCGAATGTCCATGTTACTGCGAGGTGCTAGAAATGGTTCCAAGGCACACAACAGGGGATGAAAACCCAGCCAAAGGCTTCGAAAGACCCTACGCAAGGGAAATTCTATCCTCGAACTGTTTTGTATGGTAATCACCCATGGATATTCGGCCTCCACTGCCACTCTATGAGTAAGTGGTTTGATTTATCAGATCAGTTTCCCAATTAAGGAAAACAAATATATAGAAACCAATAAACAATTCTAACTTAACCTATTTAGAAATAAGGATCTAATCTTAAGTCAGACCTATTCTAAGATGAAAAGCTTGTTGTTTATGCAAATCAACCCTGAGGTGTAAAGAACAAATAGTTTATCACCCTTAACAGAAATGCCTTCAGATGAGATATTTGCTAACTTAAATTATGATTACTTAATGAAAATCAAACAGTAATAATTCAAGCTTAAGGACCATCAAGATATAACCTATTATCTCTTTGTTGATTGAAAAATCAACAATGGTTGAATATATTTCCGATCAATTGTAGAAATCGATAAAGAAAGTATTTAATTAAAGAAATTCAATCAAATATTTTAACACATACATCAGTTATATAGAAAAATCAATACAACAGATTTATGCATTCATTAGATATCTAACAAGAGATCATTGTTATATAGCGGATGATAATCTAGAATATAAAATCAGAAATTCTCAAAGAAATTTGAGTAACAACTAGAAGATGGATCCAAAGATAACATTACTATATTAAGATGTCTTGTACCAAAATTACAATGACTCTTGCCACAAAGTATCCCCAGTCTTATCTTCTGTGGAATTACAATTCCAAAAATTCCAACCCCTTTCTAAGAGAGGTATTCCTCCTTTAATACTAAATTACAACAGAGTACAATGAGAGAATCCTAGGAAATAGAGACTACAAAATCGGATTCAACTATTGATCCAAGAAATCTTGCCATTTCTCAGACTACATGATTTCTTTCACCTTTTCAAAGGGATTCTTAAAGATATATTCTTTAATTGGAAGGATCCTCATATCACAACAAGAATCCCACTCCAACCTACTCATTATCAACAACAGATGATTCGGCTTGTAGAGAATTTACCGCAAGAACTTCTGGAGTAGAGACTAAGTTCTCAAAAATAGAGAAATCCCTCAAAGGGTCCACCTCAGAAGGAGTTGGAGGAATATCAGGTTCTCCATTGATTATATAATATTGTATAATATCGTCATCGTGGTCAGCCAATTCCTTCGAAACTTTCTTGTCTTTCTTGCCAAGAATTTGCATGCAAACAAACGGAGCATCAGAATCTCCTTCACCACTATCACTACTTAAATCAGGAACACCTGCGTCAAAAGGTGGTGGCATAGGTTCTTGATAAAGTAAGGGATATATTTCTCCATCTTTGAAGTGAGCATTGGGAGATTCATGACCTGTCTGCATACTTCCTCTATCAAATACATTCAGAAGGAATCTCACAAGATTATCATACAGAACATTTTCCCCTTAAAGAATGCAAAGGATGAACTGAAAGCTTCGTGTTTGTTGCCAATTTAAAGCCAACTGATAGGATGGTAATGATTGAACAGAGCTAGTCATAATGGTTAAATTATTATGATTAGGACACTACAACCATCCCAACTGTGATGAAATGAACCTTAACATGAGTTAACCCGATCTGGATCCACACGAAAGTACAAATCCAATCGAGACTTGCATGACTTAAAAATCATATGAAAGCTCATCATTACGAATCTGTTCACATCAACAATCATGACCTCATATTTGAGATAAAAATGAGAGTTACGGTGAAAGAGATGACTGCGAAATGGCTAAGACAAAAGTTTCTGTACACAAACTAGTGGCCTGATTTCACCTGTGAAACCAGATCCAGATCGTTGATTTAACAGAAAGACTAGAGATACATTGCAGAGACTGAAAAGTTATAATCTACAAAGCCTTGAAGAGCCGAATCAAATGAAAAAAAAGGCCATTACTAAATCCCAAAATAACCAAATTACTGAACACAGAATGTAGCAATGGAAACAACTCAACCTAAAATAACTGAAAAACCGGCAAAAACGACACTTAGTAACCAAATTCACAGTAGAATCAGCACAGCGGGGTAATTCCGGCGAGTTAAAAAATGATAACGAAAAATTAAAAAAAATCCTATATTTATCAATTTACCCATGTTAAATCACGACCGTAGGATTGAGAGTAACGGGCGGCTGAGATTAACGGATGCAAAATGCGGGATCAGGTTCAAAAACACAATTAGAGGTTTTATTTACCATTCCTGAAAGCCGAAAACCGACACTGGTTTGATCTTTAGTAGGTAGAAGGAAGAGCACTTGCTACACCTACGAAAAGTCCTATAGAGGTTAAGCCAAGAGAATTTTTTGGTAAACGTACAAAAGTCTTCCTCCATGTAGAAGGAGTTAGTGTATCTAGCATTCATAATTTCCATACAATGGTTGAAGCTGGATCTGGAGAAGGTGAAGGAAATAGTGGAGTGGCCTTAACCTATGAGTGCAACAAAAGTGAGAATTTTTCATGGACTTGCTAGTTTTTACCAAAAGTTAATTAGATATTTTAGTCGGATATGTGCATCGTTGATGACATGCATGAACAAGGGAAAGTTGAATTAGATTGACGCTGTCTGAAAAGATTTTGATATGTTGAAGCCAAAGGATACATAGAGCCCAGTATTAGCTCTCCCAAACTTTGACAAAGTAACTGAATTTTTCCATGGTCTTCTTGATTTTCACTACATAATATATTTGAATCATATTAAAGTAATTGAAGTTGATGGCGATGTGAGTGCATTAGAAATTGGAGTTATGTTGATCCAAGAAGGATGACCAATTGCATTCTTCAATGAGAAACTAGATGATGCAAAGAAGAAATAATTGATATATAACCAAGAATTTTATAACTCCCATATTAGGGATAACAAATACTCATACATCTCCTTCATACTAAATTGTTGAAAGTATCTCTTAATGCTTAAAAAAAAGTGTATAATCATTAAAATAAAAACAAATTATTTTGAGGATTCCAAAAGATAACATATATTTATTATTCTAATTTATTTTTATGGACTAAACCATTAGTTTATAATTTTTATTTTGAAATGAAAAAATGATTCCAAGTGTTTGGTACAAACATACCAATAACTAAGAATGTTGATATGTAACCCTAAACTAAAGGTTTGTCAACCAAATAGATAATCATAAATATGCATCTCATAAACAAATCTTCGAGAGGAGGTTTCATGAAACAAATGTTAAGAAGAAGTTACATTAAATAGAAGATATAATGACCTTAAACATTCCTTTAGTTTCTTGAAATAATTACTTATTTATGAATTTAGCATAGTAGTACTTCCACGTAGGTGGGTGAATGAAATTGCGTTAGTGTGGATGATGTATACAAAAACTGGTTTGACAAAGGTTGTATTATTGACGTTATGATGTATATAAAACTTAAGTGATATTAGACAAGTTTGTGTTATTAAGTTTATGATATTATTACATTTTTTTATCTTAACTTAACAAATTTGATTCCCTTCTTATTTGATAGATTTGTATAAGTTTTAATTTTCTATTTTGGAGATGGATTTTTTTAATTACTTTTCATAATTTCTTATTTTATGGATTGATTTTTTTATTAGTTTTCAATTTTTTGTTTTTTATTGTGAGCTGAGGTGATTTTTTTTAAATTATGGTAACGTTATTACAACATCACGAGGCTATAGAGCATCTAGCTCCTCTGGGTGCAATAAATATACAAGTTATGGAATGATGTATTTTTTATATTTTTGTAATTAGTTTAGAAATACCTTAAACATATTTAGAGTTTAAAAATGATTTTTTTATATTCATATTATTTTCTATATATAAAAGAGAGTATATGCAAAATATTATCATGATGGCAAAGTTTAGCTATAATTTATATTACAATTTAGTAAGCTTAATAAACTTTAAAAAGTGAAATGGAAATAAAAAAAATTAATTAATTGAAGTGAATATAAATGATTTTTAATTTTAAAAAAACATCATGATGGATATATATGAAAGAGAAAAAAAAAAGTAAAATTTATATATTAATTAAAAAAATACAATATTTATGATAAATAATAATAATGATGGTAGTTAACATCCCCTTAAGTCAATTTTTGTTTATTAAAATTTATTATCAAATACTCCAGATAGTAGTTTCCAAAGCCATACTGCTTCACAGCTAGCGGAACAGGCAACTATATATTCTACTTCAGCAGTACTGAGAGCCACACTGGATTGTTTCTTACTAAACCAAGAGATCATGGTAGATCCAAGTCCATAACATCCATCTGATGTAATCTTCCTGTCTGAAACACTTCCTGCCCAATCGGAATCTGAGTAACCATGTAATCTAAGTTCATGATTTCCAAGGTAGTAAATACCAAAATCTAATGTAGCTTTTAGAAACCTCATTACATGCTTTGCAGCTATTAGGTGAACCTTCCTTGGTTCTACTAGATATTGACTCAGGGTATTTATAGCAAAGCATATATCTGGTTTGGTATTTGTTAAATACATCAATGACCCAATGATTTGTCTATATAGAGTTACATCCACTAATTCTGATGAGTCGTCAACTAATAATTTCAAGTTGGAGTCCATGGGAGTAGCCATGGCCTTACACTCCAACATATCAAATCTTTTCAAAATCCCCACAGCATACTTACCTTGATTTAAAAAGATTCCTTTTGGTTCTTGCCATACTTCTAGACCTAAGATGTAGTGCATTAATCCTAGATCCTTCATTTCAAATTCTTAAGAAATCTTCTTCTTACATTCGATAATTTTGTTCTCATTTCCTGTTAGAAATAGATCATCTACATACAATAGTAATATAACAGGTTCATCATCCATAACTTTGAGATAAAGATTTGGATCAGCTTTACTCTTGGTAAAGCCCATGCTTGTTAAGAAACATTCAATCCTTCTGTACCAAGCTCTAGGAGCTTGCTTCAATCCATACAAATCCTTTTTCATCTTGCATACATGAGTTCTTCTATCTTTAACCTCAAATCCTTGTGGTTGTTCTATGTACACTTCTTCTTCAATGACACCATTCAAGAAGGCTGTTTTAGCATCCATATGGTGTAATTTCCACTTCATCATAGATGCAAGTGCCATGATAGTTCTAATTGATGTGTACCTAGCAACTGGTGCAAATATTTCTTCATAGTCTATTCCCTCCTTCTGAGAGAAACCTCTGGCTACAAATCTTGCCTTATATTTTTCAATGCTACCATCTGCAGCATGTTTTATCTTGAATATCCATTGGGAAGAAATCACACTTTTATCCTTTGGTTTGGGAACTATATCCCAAACATCATTTTTCATTATTGACTGGTACTCTTCTGTCATAGCTTCTCCCCATTCTTTTTCCTGTGCTACCTCCTCATAGCTGGTGGATTGATGATCCACAAGATCACACATTAAGGCCACATAGTTGGATACTAACTTGGGTTTCTTCCTTTCTCTAGTGGAACCTTCAGGAGCTCCATATTTTTCAGCTTCTTGAATAATGTCTCTAGCCCATGCTGGTCTTCTTTTTCTAGATAGATTTGTAATGGGGAGTTCGTGAGGTTCTATCATGTCATGGTCATCTGGTGTATCATCTTCAAGGATGGGTACAACTTTTGTAAATGTAGGAGGTGAATCTTCTTCATAGATTTCTTCAAGTTGGCACTTCCTAGATTTCTTGATAGCTGCTTCTTCATCAAATGTTACATCTCTACTTATCTCCATATGATGAAAACCAGGTATGTAAATTCTAAAAGATTTGGATGTTTCACAATATCCAACAAATATTCCTTTCTTACCAGAGGGATCCAACTTGATTATCTTTAGGGAAAAGAGAATCATAGTTGATTCTATTAAAGACCACTTGATTCCCCAAGTGGCCTTCAAGAAGACTCCAAAGGAAATGTATGATTCCCTAGGAAGAATGTATGAAGGAAAGAACATCAATAGGAAGATGAACCTAAGAACCCAGTTGAAGAGTACCAAGTTGCACAAAGGAGAATCCATTCAAGACTACTTCTCAAGGGTCTCCCAAATCGAGGAGCAACTAGATGCCATTGGTGATACTCTTGATGAAGATGAACATGTAATGACTGCTCTAAATGGTCTCACTAGACCTTAGGAGTGATTTATACAAACTATGTGTGCCAGAAAAGAAAGTATGATGGTTGATGTAGTTTGGGAGGATTGTGTACAAGAAGAGGCTAGGGTTGCAAACAGAGAATCCTTGCTCAAAGAAGATAACCAAGCCTTGGACACCTACACCAAGAGAAGAAGGAATCAATCCTACTCCAAAAGGGATAGTCACAAGGAGTATCATTCTCCACATAGATTTCAAAAGAAAAGAGGAACTAATCAAAGAAGAGATTACTCCTCATTCCAATTTTTTTCTTGTCACAAAATAGGACACCTTGCTAGAGATTGTCCTCTAAAGAAGAAAAAGGGTTCTCATTAAAAAATACATCAAGCACATCTTGCAGAAGATGATAGTGAAGAAGAAGTAGAAGAGAAAGAAAGGCCTCACAAGAAAAGACCTAGAAGTGAAGAAGAAGAAGAAGAAAGGACCTTCTTCAAGAGAAGATCTAGGAGAAATGAAGAAGAAGATGCAGAAGAAGAACCTGCCCTTGTACATGAAGCCATTATCCCAAATGAGCTATGGCATAGGAGACTTGCTCACATTAACTACAAGGCACTACCTTATGTAAGAAAGGTAGTTATAGGTTTTCCAGACTTAAAGATTGATCATGATGGCACATGCAAAGGATGTGCAAAAGGGAAGAGTATCAAGAACCCATTTCCTAGGAGTGAAACAAAGACTAAAAGTACCTTGGAGTTAATACACTCTAATGTATGTGGACCAATGCCCTCCACATCTTTGAGTGGATATGAATACTATGCCACATTTATTGATGACTATTCAAGGAAGACTTGGATATACTTTCTAAAAGGAAAGAATGAAGTCTTTGGAAAGTTCAAGGAGTTCAAATCCCTAATAGAGAATCACTCAGAAAAGAAAATCAAGATTCTCAAAAGAGATAATGGCAGAGAGTATACTTCAAAGAACTTTGAATAATTTTGTAAAGAAGCTAGAATCAAGAGGGAACTAACCACTCCCTATAATCCCCAACAAAATGGGGTTGCTGAAAGAAAGAATAGGACCATCATGGAAGTTGTAAAGACTATGATACATGACCAAGATCTACCCATGTATCTATGGGATGAAGCAGCTAGGACAACAGTCTATGTACAAAATAGAGTTTCCCATAGTGCTCTTCAATTCAAGACTCCATAAGAAGTGTTCACAGGAAAGAAGCCTGAGGTAAGTCATCTCAAAATATTTGGATGTCCAGTGTACATTCACATTCCAAAAGAAAAGAGAACCAAGTTGGATCTTTCTGGTAAGAAGGGAATATTTGTCGGATATTGTGAATCATCCAAAGCTTTCGGAATTTACATACTTGGTTTTCATCATATGGAAATAAGTAGAGATGTAACATTTGATAAAGAAGTAGCTCTCAATAAATCTAGGAAGTGCCAAATTGAAGAAGTCTATGAAGAAGAGATACCTCCTAGAGTCACAGAAGCTGTCCCATCCCTGAAGATGATACTCCAGAAGATCATGACATGTTGGAACCACAAGAACCCCCTATTACAAACTTATCTAGGAAAAGAAGGCCAGCATGGGCTAGAGACATTATTCTAGGAGCAGAAAGATATGGAGCTCCTGAAGGCTCCACTAGAGAAAGAAAGAAACCAAAGCTAATATCCAACTATGTGGCCTTGATGTGTGATCTGGTGGATCAACAGCCTACTAGCTATGAAGAGGTAGCTCAGAAGAAAGAGTGGGTAGAAGCAATAATAGAATAATATCAGTCGATAATGAAAAATGATGTTTGGGATATAGTTTCCAAATCAAAAGATAAAAGTGTGGCTTATTCCAAATGGATATTCAAGATAAAACATGCTACAGATGGTAGCATTGAAAAATACAAGGCAAGATTTGTAGCCAAAGGATTCTCTCAGAAAGAGGGAATTGACTATGAAGAAAAATTTGCACCAGTTGCTAGATAAACTTCAATTAGAACTATCATGGCACATCTATGATGAAGTGGAAATTACACCAGATGGATGTTAAGACAGCTTTCCTGAATGGTGTAATTGAAGAAGAAGTGTACATAGAACAACCACAAGGATTTGAGGTTAAAGATAGAAGAACTCATGTATGCAAACTAAAAAAGGCTTTGTATGGATTAAAGCAAGCTCCCAAAACTTGGTACGGAAGGATTGACAGTTTCTTAACAGGCATGGGCTTTACGAAAACCAAAGCTGATCCAAATATTTACCTCAAAGTCATGGATGATGAAACTGTTATATTACTGTTATATGTAGATGATCTATTTCTAACAGGAAATGAGAATCAAATTATCGAATGCAAGAAGCTTTCTTCAGAATTCGAGATGAAGGATCTCGGATTAATGCACTACTTCTTAGGTCTAGAAGTATGGCAAGAACCAAAAGGAATCTTTCTAAATCAAGGTAAGTATGTTGTGGAGATTCTGAAAATATTCTATATGTTGGAGTGTAAAGCCATGGCCACTCCCATGGACTCAAACTTGAAGTTATTAGTTAATGACTGATTAGAATTAGTGGATATAACTCTATATAGATAAATCATTGGGTCATTGATGTATTTAACAAATACCAGACCATATATATGCTTTGTTGTAAATACCCTGAGTCAATATCTAGTAGAACCTAGAAAGGTTCACTTAATAGCTGCAAAGCATGTAATGAGGTATCAAAAGGGTATATTAGATTTTGGTCTATATTATCTTGGAAATCATGAACTCAGATTACATGGTTACTCAGATTTTGATTGGGCAGGAAGTGTCTCAGACAGAAAAAGTACATCAAGTGGATGCTATGGTCTTGGATCTGCCATGATCTCATGGTTCAGCAAGAAACAATCTAGTGTGGCTCTCAGTACTAGTGAAGCAGAATATATAGCTTCCTGCTCTGCCAGTTGTGAAGCAGTGTGGCTTCGGAAGTTATTATCTGGAGTGTTTGACTTAGAATTGGATCCCACTGTGATCATGTGTGACAATCAAAGTTGTATCAAGATGACAAAAAATCCAGTGTTCCATGATAAGTCAAAACACATAGAGATCCGATATTTCTACATACAAGATATGGTGCAAAGACGAGATATTAAGCTCGAGTATGTGAGCACTGAAGAACAAATTGATGATATATTGACCAAACCTCTGTCTCAGGTGAAATTTGAATATTTCCGAGACAAGCTTGGTATAGTTCAAAGGGACACTTCTCGAAAAGGGTAGTGATACAGTCACTAATAATGAGATTTCCCTCATCGACAACAAGGTCGATGATGAGGATACCTGTTTATTAAACTTAGATATTTATATATGCTTAGATTTCGGATTCTTATACTTAGAATACTTATATTAGTTATCTCTTTATGTATTGATGAGGATACATGTTTCATTGATGTATTGATGATGATACATGTTTTATTGATGTCTTGATGAGGATAAATGTTTTGTTGATGTATTGATAAGGATACATGTTTTATTGATTTATTGATGAGGATACATGTTTCATTGATGTATTGATGAGGATACTTGTATGTACTTGTACTAGTGATGTACTAACGATATCTATATTGATAAGGATACAGGTGGGGATTGTATCATCCCCGGAGTTCAGTCCCTTGAATTGATCCGTAGACATATGGTCTCTGAGAATGAAGTCCTTAGTGGACAAGTGGGGATTGTATCATCCCTGGACTTCGGTCCCTTGAATTGATCCGTAGACGTATGGTCTCCGAGAATGAAGTCCTTAGTGGACAGGTGGGGATTGTATCATCCCCGAACTTCGGTCCGTTGAATTGATCCGCAGATGTATGGTCTCCGAGAATGAAGTCCTTAGTGGATAGGTGGGGATTGTATCATCCCCGGACTTCAATCCCTTGAATTGATTCGTAGACGTATGGTCTCTGAGAATGAAGTCCTTAGTGGACAGGTGGGGATTGTATCATCCCTGTACTTCGGTCCCTTGAATTGATCCGTAGACGTATGGTCTCCGTGAATGAAGTCCTTAGTAAACTAATGGGGATTGCATCATCCCAGAACCACTAGTTCAAAATGTACGTGATGGGGATTGCATCATCCCAGAAGAACTAGTTAAAAATGTACGTGATGGGGATTGCATCATCCCGGAACCACTAGTTCAAAATGTAAGCGATGGGGACTGCATCATCCCGGAACCACTAGTTCAAAATGTACGTGATGGGGATTGCATCATCCTGGAACCACTAGTTCAAAATGTACATGATGGGGATTGTATCATCCTCGAACTTCAGTCCCTGAATTGACCCGTAGACAGATGTCTCCAAGAAGTGGTCCCTAGTGGATGAGAGGGGATTGTATCATCCTCGGACTTCGGTCCCTGAATTGATTTGTAGACATATGTCTCCGAGAAAGTGGTCCTTAGATTTTGTCTAAGTTGACAAGTGGACTGTATCATCCCTAGACATGTTATGGTGTCTTAAATGAATCATGTATATTGCATGGTATGCTGCTACGATGCTGATGATCGTGTGATGACGATGCTGATGATCATGTGATGACGATGTTGTTGATCGTGTGATGACGATGCTAATGATCGTATGATGATGATGCTGATGATCGTGTGATGATGATGTTGATGATCGTGTGATGACGATGCTGATGATCGTGTGATGATGATGATGATCGTGTGATGACAATACTGATGATCATGTGATGCTGGTGATCGTGTGATGACGATGCTGATGATCGTGTGATGACAATGTTGACGATCGTGTGATGACGATGCTAATGATCGTGCGATGACGACGATGATGATGTTGATGTTCGAGTAACTGGTTAAGTTACTGATGATGATGTATTAAAGAAAGCTTTCGATGATTTACAGATGTATCTTGTATGATGTAGTCGATGACTCCTTGCTCTTGCAGATGTTGTTATAATATCCTTCTCGTTAAGGGGGAGTGTTGAATATTGTAACTTCTAAGAATATTATATTTGTACTTTATTATTCCAGAGATGTCTCATCCCTCCGAGGTAATTCTATTATGTATCCAGAGATGTCTATTCCTCCGATGAATTGTGGTAACCTTGGTTATTAGACCCACCATGTGGGGGTCGGCCCTAAGTTTAGTATTTAGGGGTTATTAGACTTCACTAGGAGAGGTCGGCCCCATTAGGGATTTTGGTCAGTCGGGAATCAATATAAGTAGAGGAGGAGAGCTCCTCATTTAACACACTTGCTCAACTCAGAAAGTGGTGCACTTGTGTTTGAGAAGTCTGCATAGGAGGTAGAGAAGAAGGAGGTCAAGTTTTGGAGCACATCTTGTATTTTGGTTGATCATCTTATTGAGGAAATCTTTGCTAGGTTTTCTACCCCTTGAGGGTTTCCCAGGGTAATATCTTTGTCTATCTTGTGATTGTGTTTCTCTTAGTGATCTTGCTAGTCAAACTAGTTTAAACTTAACATAAATTACGGTGGCAAGAATATTATTACAATCGAGAAGAAAGGTAGTAGTTTCCGACTGATTATTTTAGTTGAATGCTAGAGTTGTAAAGGAAAAGAGAATGGTTATTGGAAAAAGAGATTGTTTATGTGTTCTTAAAAAAACATCATGTAGGAAGAAAAGAACCAACAACTCTGCTTCCTAGTGATTCCCAAAGGTCTAGGAAATGACAAGTTGATGGAGGAAATAGCGACTGAAGTTAGAGATATATTTTTAGAGTTCAAAGTAATAATGGTCTATGAGATGCCGACAATTTTTCCACCAAAAAGGATAATATTGCACCAAATAGACTTGGTCCCATGGTCGATTCTACCAAACAAAGCCCTGCACAAAGTTTCTCCAACTGAGAATGTTGAGCATAACCGACAAGTACAAAAGTTATTAGGTAGAGTATTTATCAAAGAAATCATGAGTCCATGTGTTGTACAACCTATACTAGCACCTAAAAAAGGACAAGAGTGGAGGATGTGCACCAATTCAAGGGCCATCAATAGGATCACCATCAAGTATAGGTTCCCATTACAAAGGATGGATGACTTGATCAACTTTTTGAGTGGAGTGACTTACTTCACTAAGATCAACTTGAAGAGTGGATATCACTAGATTAGGATTAAAGGGAAGGTGATGAGTGGTAGACCTCCTTCAAGACAAAGGAGGGGCTATATGAGTGGTTGGTTATTCTAGTTGGGTTAACTATAACATCAAGTACAATCATGAGGATGATGAATGAAGTGCTGAAGCCATTCCTAGGGAAGTTCTTCATTGTGTAACTCGACAACATTTTGATCTTTAGTAGGGAGAAGGAAGAGCACTTGCTACACCTACGACAAGTCCTATAGAGGTTAAGCTAAGAGAAGTTGTTGGTAAACCTACAAAAGTGTTCCTTCATGTAGAAGGAGTTAGTGTATCTAGGATTCATAATTTCCATACAAGGGTTGAAGATGGATCTGGAGAAGGTGAAGGAAATAGTGGAGAGGCCTTAACCTATGAGTGCAGCAAAAGTGAGATTTTTTCATGGACTTTTCTTTTTTAGGTAAGAGAGTAAAATTTCTTATAATAAAAAGGTACAGAGAGTAAAAAAATATTACAAAAGTCCATTAAAGGACCAGAACCAGCCAGAGACCCATCCCAGAGGGGAGGATGGAGACAAACCAAGTTTTCCACATCATCAAAAGGGAGAAACCAGCATAATAGAAATAAGCAAGGAATTCCTCAAAACCTCGAAAGGTTGATCATCAACACAAAGCTAACCAGGATAACAAAAAGGACCTAGATACATAGACTTGAATCAGGCCCCGCTAAAGAGCCAATGAAGAACTATCCAGCGAGCCACACAGGGCCAAAACAAAAACTAATAGGACTTAGTGAAAGAAAAAAACCAAAACAGTCAATCCAGACTGACCTACTGCTCTGGGCTTGAAGTATCAGAAACTCCATGACTGGATTCCTGCGGAGGATGGATGCTGAGGTCCTCCATCAATGCTTCCAGAGTGGTAGTGTTCTCTATTTCGGTTTTTTGGTTCTCCTTCATACCTACAATGATCTCTTGCATGTTACGTGTAATGTTCTCCCTGATATGTAATTCACGAGAAAGAAGAATCCTGCATGCCTAGAAGGGGCTAGCCAGAATCTGATAACCCAACCGAGATTCAATCTCTTCCAGCAAAGCAATTTCCAGGTATGCTATTTGGTTACCAATGGCTGACAGCATTTCCTCCAGATAGAAATGAGCCCAGTCGAAACATTTTGGGTTGGCATTATCCTAAGGATGGGATTGAGAGGAAGAACTTTCACCAGTATGTCTCCCCCTACCCCCAGGATTTCGACCAGTCCCACGATGACTTCTCATCCTGATACGGGGATGCATAATTCGTAAGAAAATGGACCCGGACGTCATCGAGAGACCACCTTTAATATGAAGCCGATTAATCCACAAGTTAAAATCAAAACGCATGCCAGGAGGCAAGGATAAGAAATGGATTTGTGAATTGAAAATCTTGATCTTGTTGCCCTCAGTAATTAATTTATAATCCTAGTTCCTGTAATGGGAGTTGGGGAAAGTACCCTTCCATAAAATCTCATGAGTGCTCGACTTAACCGTTCTGTACTGATCCATGATCTCACCTGTTCGGAATATGATAAGACTACAGCAGTTATTGCTTTCATTCCCTTCGCCATAGCTAGGGTCATAAATACTCATGATGGTATAATTACTCAGATAATTCAGACGCTTGGGTGAAATATCATGAAAATACCTGATAAGCCTATGATATAAAACCCAACGATCAACAACCTTAACTTCCTTAAGGTGAAAGGACAACAACTATATACGTTGCATCAGGAGGGATAATCAGACTTGACACGCATCAGATTACCTGCAGCATGTGTCCTTTCAGGTTGGATGCCATGTGATTCACGATGCTTCGGGCAGGTGGTGTTCGAATTAGGGCTGATATCAATGACTATGATCAATTCACACCAGTTACTGGCCACGTGATCATCGATCTCATGTAAGGATCCAGCTTTGAATGCTGCACTTGCCTTAACCCCTATTTTGGCCAATTCATCAGCTAACTTGTTGCCTTTTCTTCGAACATGAATGAAGTTGATAGCCAGAGAGGTGCTAAGAAATTCTTGAAGCTGCATCAACCTGCCTTCCCATCTCCAATTCACAGAGACCTTCAGAACTGCTGCACCTCTTTGAATATGACACGCAATGGAGATCAAAATGTTGGAGTCCCCCTCGACAATTAGAGGTGCCCAGTTTTTTCCCATCTCCAAACTGATGCCATTAACCATTCCTTCAATTTTTGCAATGTTATTCATTGTTTCCCCTAAGTTACCCCATAAAAATCCTAAAACGAGGCCATTGACATTTCTGATGGCTCCTCCAAATCCTGCAGGCGCCGGGTTACCTTTTTCTACACCGTCAAAATTGAGCTTCATAGTATCAGCTGGAGGAGGTTGTTGAAAATCGGGATTGGTGGAGATTGCTCTACACTACAACACTTAAGTATTTCCCTTCAGTGAGTTATAAATACCCCAGTTGTTCAACATTATTTTTTCTGTAGGATCTATATTTCCATTTTCCATGGATGGAATTTTGGAGTATAATGTTTCCTTGATGTGCTTTTCCATACCCTTCCAAATTGTCTCTGTGTTTCTTTGTTTCTCCTAAAAAATTCGTTGGTTTCTCTCCTTCCATATATCCCAAACCACGAAACTCAGAAACAATTCCCAGATTTTGTTAAGAAGTTCATTTTTAAAAGGTTTAGTCTACGAGTTGGCCAGTGTCAGGTCCGGTCGGCCCAAAACTCTAGTCGTTTTTATGAATCTTTCTTCCCCCCTGTTCCAGAAGAAGGAGGCCAGAGGGCACTCGTCAATAAGGTGATTAATGGTTTCGCTCACATTAGTACAGATACTACAATGGGAAGGTCCAAAGAAACCCCTCTTAAGAAGGTTTTTCCAATTCAAAATTCATCGATGAATCAACAGCCAGCTGAAAGTGGCAATTTTGGGCCACTGGTTCATCTCCCATACTTTTTTCCATTTGTCATTCTTGGGCCACCTGTCATGGCCATTCAAGTGGCCTACCTCTTCTACAATGTTGAAGTTCCTCGTGTTATAATAACCCCATCGGATTTTGTTCGGCCCAGTGGCCCAAGGTATTTTCCGTTTGGTAATTTCACCATAGAAATTGTCTAGATTTTCTTCGGGGGTTAAGGTCTTTCACCATTGATTTATTTCCACTGTCTAAACTGTAGTTCCTCAGGTCCTATTTCCCAAAAGTCCTTGACTTTCTCCCATGGGCTACTCTATAAGTATAAAAATAGCTCCTGATTGTCCTGCCCATCAAAGAGTCCTGGGAGTTCCTACCAAGCATCATGCAGAAAGGAGGCGGAATTTCCATCTCTTACTTCCCAGAAGCTGTGAATTTTAACTAAATCACAATTCTCCTGGGAAAGCTTCCAAATACTGGATCCTAGTTGTTCTTCACCAAATTTGATAAGGTCCTGTTTGGGCCATCTTGGGGTGTATTTCTAGTGCCAAAGACATGCCCATGGTTCCTCTTTGTGGGTAACCCATCTCCACCATATTTTAGCTCCTAAGACTTTGTTAATACACACTGGGTCCCGCAAACCTAGGCCCCCCAATAATTTAGGAGTGCATAGAGTGTTCCAATTCACCAAGGCCCATTTCCTCTAATCGGGTGTGCCTCCCCACAAGAAGTTCCTCTGCAGATTATAGATCTTTTTCAGAACAGCTTTGGGTGTTGCCATCACTAAGAACAAGTAAATTGGCAAAGCCTGTAAGACTGACTTGACCAAAATGAGGCGACTCGAAAAATTTAGGGCTCGAAACGTCCATAATTCCAATTTGGTTTTGAATTTATCCAGAAGATCTTTCCAAGAGATTTGTCTGATGGTAGATTTCAACAAGGGTGCCCCTAGATATTTCGATGGAAGGAGTCCTTCAGAGAATTCCAAATTTCGGAGGATATTTCTGCGATGAATTCTGGGAGTGTTGAAGAAATACGCCTTCGATTTTTCTTTATTTATTTCTAGACCACTACCCTTAAGGAAGGTGTTAAGAATATCCTCAATATTTCTGGCCTCCTGAACCGAGGAAGGTCCCATCATCATAGTATCATCAACAAATTGTTGGTGGATTTAAGGGATTAGTCCCTCCCCCAGGTCCAAGCCCCGAATAATATTGTTCTCTTGGGCCACTCGTATCATTCTTCCTAAACCTTCAACCATGATAATGAAGAGGAATGGGGATAAGGGGTCCCCCTGCCGAATTCCATGGGTCACGGGGAAAGGTTGTGAGGGAGTGCCATTGACCAAGATTGAAAAGAAAGGGGATTAAACCAAACTCATGATCCATTCCATCCATATGTTACTGAAACCAAAGGCTGTTAACATTTCTGCCATGAACGTCTAGTTTAGTTTATCATAGGCTTTTGATAAGTCCAGTTTTAGGAGCATACCTCAGATTTTCTCTCATTTGAGCGAATGAATTGCTTCATGAACCTAGCCTACTCCGGAGAAATAATTAAAGGAAGAAGAGGCCACAGCTGGTTTGCTATAACCTTGGTAATAATTTTATAGATCACATTGTAGAGAGCTATGGCTCTAAACTTTCCAGGATCCTCAGTTCCTGTTTCCTTGGGGATAAGCATGAGAAAGGTAGCATTAAGAGATTTTAGAATATTCCTGGTTCGTCGATAATCTTGCACAATGGCCAGGACCTCCCCCTTCATCCAATCCCATCAAGAGTGGAAGAAGTTTGTAGTGAAGCCATCCGGTCCAAATGCTTTGTCGTCCTCGGTTTGTTTGATGGCTTCATCAAGTTCCTCCATGAGGACAGTCCCCATAAGGAGTTTGTTGTGGGCCTCCATGACCAATCTTGGGATGTGGCTGAGACCTTCTCTCTTTTTGCTTGTTTATTAATATTTGGCTCATTCAGAAGGTCTTCGAAGTGATCTTTTAAGGTATGCTCTAATTCATGTTGCGTTTCCACTACTATACCATCTTCCTTCTTGAGCCTAACCACCCTGTTGCCATGACGGTGTTCGATGGTGGCTTTGTGAAAGAACTTGGTATTACGCTCACCATCGTTTAGCCAACGACTTCGGGATTTTTGCTTCCATAGGAGTTCCTCCTGATGTTCTTTGAGAGTGACTTCCTGCAAAAGGTTTTTCTCCTGGGTTTTCAACTCTGTAGTATACCCCTGTGCCATGGCCTCCTTTTGAATTTCCTAAAGTTTAAGGTCAAGGATCTTCTTATCTTGGAAAATATTTCCAAAGATGTCTTTATTCCACCTCTTTATTTTTCCTTTGAGGTATTTTAATTTTTGTTGGAATTGATACATCTTAGTTCCCGTAATCAGGTCACAAGTCTGCCACCACTAACACAATTGATCAGAAAAATCAGGGTGCAGAAGCTAGAATTGTTCAAACCTAAATGGTCGATGGAGGTTTTCTCCTATCCTATGCCATTCCAGACTAACCGACCAATGATCTGAGCCCACCGAAGGAAACACTACCGCAGTCAGATCCCCGCCTCCCATCATGATGGATTCAGAGACCAGAAACCTATCTAGTCTACAAGCAATGCTTCTGTCTCCTCCTCTTTTATTATTCCATGTATACATGCCATTGGATGTTTTGACATCAATCATCGCCATATTTTTGATTACCTATGAAAATTCCTCGTTAGTGGGATGAAGACAATGTCGACCTCCACATTTTTCTTCAAGATTTATGATTAGATAGAAATCTCCTCCTATTATCCAAGGTCTGTCACCAGTCTCTTTTTTAAGATTCCTAATGGAATGCAAGAAGGAACTCTTTTGGTTCGCCAAAGAAGGTCCATAGACATTGGAAATAAAACCTCTGACTTTGGTTCCTAAAATATGAAAAGCAGCCGATAAGATAAACTTTGAATCCATCCAATCAGATAGACTTACTTCTTTAGGGTTCCAGAGAATGCCAACTACCCTGGCCGCACCAGTGGCATCCATTTCCACCACATTGCAGTGCTTCCAAACTTTCTGCCCGATGGCCTGGAGCTCAATTTCTGAACACTTAGTTTCTTGGAGAAAAATAATAACAAGTTTCTCTAGTTCAATTTTCCATCGTAAGAGGCGGATTTTTAGGATACACTTGCATCCTCTAATGTTCCAAGATGTAATCTACATTTTATAACTGATTGAGGTTGGATGATGCTAGAGCCACGTCAATGGTTGGATACTGGCCTGAGGCCACCAGGTTCCTTCATATCATCTGAATTCTTTACATCTTACTTCGCCTGCCTCTTTTCTCCCCTCTGGTTATCTTTTTCCCATCATTCTCTTTGAGAGATTCAGAAATTACCCCTTAGGGTTTGTGGTTCTTGGACTTAATAATTGCTTTCTCCAGAAGTGAGACCTGATGAGGTGTTATGGGAATATGATTTTCAACTTTACATTCTACCTCCAAATCTTCCAGTTCCATTTCATCTCTGCCTTCCTCTTGCGAGGATCGTGCATAGCCTTGAGTCTCAGCCTCAATTGAATGAATATTGTGGTTATCTTTTGGTTCTTTATTTGATTCTTCGATCTTTTCGTGTGTAGAGATAAATTCCTCTTCTTTTTCTTCCTCTCCTAATTCCAGGACCTCATACCTATTGTGGATCATTGTCTTCTTGTCTATTTCAGGGACCCTGACCTTCCTGGCTTGCCTTTTCTTGCTAGTAACTCTCTTAATCCTTCTTGGTCTTCTCCTTCAGAGTCGGTTTTTCCTACTAGCTGTTTGTTAAGCAGGCAATCCCTGAAAAGATGCCCATGTTCATGGCATCGCCGGCATCGAAACGGGATTTGTTCATAATCAATAGCCTGGAACCAATCTTCATCCTCCCAGGTAAAATCTATTCCTACCAACAAGTCTTGCGAGATATCTAGATAGAGGCATATGCGGGGATAAGATGTATACCGCATATTCTTGGTTTGTTGTGAGACTTTTACGAACACCCCCAGCTCATTACCAATCTATGTTAGTATTTCTTCCTTCCAGTATTAAGAAGGCAAGGAGTACATATCCAAACTGGGGAAATGGTTAAATTTTCTTTGTCTGGGTTAAACCATTCATTCCAGGGGCGAAGATACAGTCCCGCCGAATTCAAAAAGTATGGTCCATTGTCAAAAATCCTGGTGCGGTCTTCTTCATTGAATAAAACTATGGTAAAGAAACCTTTAGCTCCCAATTGGAGATCGTAATGTCCCTGAGGTTTCTAGGTTGTATTGATCCACCACACCAGTGCTTTTTCAGTTGGCCAGATCCCAACAAATTTTCCAATGAGTGCATGTTCTTTCATGTGTTGGATATCATTTCTGATCCTTTCCGATTTTATCAAGAGTTTAGGAATTTTGAGCGCCTTTGGCAGACATCACCCAGGATTTATTGATTCTATCATTGCTTGCATCAAGGTGACCACACCACTGGTTCCTGCCTCAGTGACCCCAGTCCCGCTTCTAGGGGCAGGATCTTGGTTTGTCTGCTTTCCTTTTTCCATGTTCCCAACAAAGTCCAAGGCCACACCGTCAGTGGCAGTACCCATGTCCTTCCGATCCCGCATACCAAGGAGGCCCCAACAGAGACCCCACAACATTACCAAACACAGAGAAACTTCAAATCACCATAAAACCATCCGCCTTTCTTAGCTCCGTCCTATGTAACTTATGTTAGAATTTTTCATGGACTTGCTAGTTTTTACCAAAAGTTAATTAGATATTTTAGTCGGATATGTGCACTGCTGATGACATGCATTAAGAAGGGAGAGTTCAATTAGATTGAGGTTGTCTGACAAGATTTTGATATGTTGAAGCAAAAGGATATAGAGAGCCCAGTATTAGCTCTCCCAGACTTCGACAAAGTAATTGAATTTTTCCACAGTATTCTTGATTTTCATTACATAATAGACTTGAATCATATTAAAGTAATTGAAGTCAATGGCGATGTGAGTGCATTAGAAATTGGAGCTATGTTGATCCAAGAAGGATGACCAATTGCATTCTTCAATGAGAAACTAGATGATGCAAAGAAGAAATAATTGGTATATAAGCAAGAGTTTTATTCCATTGTATAGGCATTGAAGAAATGGAGGCACTACTTGTTTCCCAATGAATTTTTGTTGTTCACACATCATCAAGCTTTGAGGTAGTTGAACACTCAGAAAAAGTTGAACGAGCGACACTTGAAGCAGGTGGAGTTATTTCAAAGCTACACTTTTGTGTTGAAACATAAGTTGGGGAAGACCAACAAAGTCACCAACACATTGATTCAAAGAGTCACACTTCTAGGGATGATGACAATTCAGTTGACAGGGTTAGAGTTGATAAAGGCCAACTATAAAGTTGATGCGGATTTTTCCAAGGCATGGAAAGTGTCAATGTAAACATGGAGTGGTCACATAACACCATACTTGTATTAATTCATCCAATAGGGTTACATGTTCAAAGGACATATGTTATTCATCCCTAGAGGATCAGCGAGGGAGAATCTGACTAGAGAGTTACATAGTGGATGATCAGGCAAAAACTTTAGCATCGACAAGACCATGTCGTTTGTCGAAGGGAAGTATTGCTGGCAAGGATTGGTGACAGATATGAAGAAGTGGGTTCGATAGTGTCGGACATGACAACATGTCAAATGAAAAAGTAATAATACGGGACTATATGCACCTTTACCAGTCTTGATTTTCCTATGGGAAGACATTAGCAAGGATTTTGTGCTGGGATTTACAAAGACACAACAAGGTAACGACTCCATCTTTGTGGTAGTGGAAAAATTCTCGAAGATGGAATTATTTGTTTCATGTAAGAAGACAAGTGACACCATGAGTATTGTTGTTCTATTTTTCATGGAAATTGTGAGGTTGAATGGGTTCCTGAAGATTATAACTTTAGAGAGGGATACCACTTTCATGGGTCATTCCTAGATAACCCTGAAGAAGCTTAACACAAGGTTGCAGTTCATTTTTGCATACCATCCGTAAACTTATGGGTAGACTGAACTCATGAACAAGATATTAGGGAATTTGTTGAGATGTTTGATGATTGAACAACCAAGGTAGTGGGATAATGTGTTGGAATATGTGGAATCCATTTACAACAATTATGTAAATAGGTCGAAAAGGATGATTCCAATCCATATCATGCAAGGGAGAAGTCCACATGGAGTAGTCGATTTAGAAGAACTGTCGATCGAGATTCGGAAAACTGCATACATCGAATCGTTTCATAATCATATGAAAGAAGTGTATGATAAGGTGAAGAAACATCTTCAGAAGAGAAATACCACATACAAGTTGTGAGCTGACAAGAAAACATACTACATTCATTTGAAGAAGGCGACTTAGTATACGTGCACCTAAGAAAGGAAAGGTTTATGTGAGGAACATACAACAAGTAGAAATTGAAAAAGATTAGTCTGTGTAAAATCATGAAGAATATTTTGGATAATGCATATATGTTGGAGTTTCCAAAGGAATTGGGCATATCGCCAATGTTCAATGTTTCTTACCTTTACAAGTATAAAGAATGGTCAATGAGGGGTAATGAAATGATTGTGGATTGGAAAGAGAAGATATAAATGCAACCCATAGAAGAGATTGCACAAGTGATCGATGAGTGAGAGATCAGGAGGAAGAGGAGACAAAAGAGGAAGGAATCTTTGATCTAGTTGAGGGATAATATTTTGGAAGAAGCGACCTATATTCCCAAAGAAAGGATCGAGGATCTATAGAACTATGGGTTTAGTGATTTTCAACCCAGGGAGGTTGATGCAAGGGATTCTCGGCCTGAGAGAGTCATTTCCAATTGAATGACTAAATTGGGAAGGAGGATAGTCGATGAACTCTAGAGGTGAAATTGAAGTGTCGATAGGAGAACGAAAGTTGTGGGAATTTCTGTTGATGTATATGTAACTTCAGAATGTATTTCATATATGTATATTGTACTCCTATAGAGATGGTATTATTCCTCTATACGGAAGTGTTTGTATTCCTATAGAGATGTTATTATTCCTCCATACGGAAGTGTCGTCATTTATATTGTAAGTGTCATAACTTATACTTGATGGGTTATTAGACCACATTGTTGGGGTCAGCCCTGTATAAGTCATGTGGGTCGAAGGGTTATTAGACCACCCTATTAGGGGGTTGGCCATGTGGGTCAAAGGGTTATTAGACCACCCTATTGGGTGTCGGCCGAGTCAGCATTATGTTATGTGGTTAAGTTAAGACCGATCTAGTAAAGGTTATTAGGCAAGTCAAGTCAAGTATAAATAGAGTGCGGAAGGCACTCTATTTGATCATTATATTCTCACATACACTCTTTGGAGAGTGGCGCACTTGTGGAGGAGGAGAAGTTGCTGCTAGGGGATGTCTGTCTGTTATGCTTGGGTTGTATCATTGCTCTATCTATCTCTGAGGAAGTTATTGGGGTTTTTCACCTTTATGGTTTTCCCCAAGTAAACTCATTGTCTCTTGTGTGCTTGCATTAGTGTGTCCATGATTGATATGCTGTAGATATGCTGTACATGTTGTTCTCTCAGTTAAGATCCTATATCAGATTGAAGTAAATTATGAAAAACTAACAATTTCAACCAACTATGATCTATGCCAAATGACGAGATAGAGTAATGAAGTCAGAAGTAGGGTGATCGACGACTAGTCGCACAGGAATACTGTAGAGATGAGGATGTCAGGGATGATACCGACCAAAGGATCAAAGGTAGTCGCGATTTAGCCGATGACAATAGAAAAGGTGATTGACGTAGAATCCAAAATTTTGAGAAGCGGAGCCGTTGGAGAAGTTGGAAAAATTGCAGAGAAGTTATGTTGGTTGTTGCAGAAGGCCAGATGGAGGAGCTTGTTGAGACGGGGCACATGAAGTATTTAAAGAATATTGATGGTGCCTAGAAGAAAGTGAAAATTATGGAGGAATATTTGAAAGGGATTTGATTCTAAAGGATGCATATAAATATGAGGTTGTGCATTAAAGATGGGGGTTTCTAGGGGTGAGCAAGCATCCTGAGAGAGAGAGTCATTGAAAGTGTTGATTGGAGGAGGTAAACATGTCGAGGACGAAGAATTCCCTCACATTTGTGTTGCTAAGTGTTGAAGAGTCGACGCACGTCTTGACTGTAACGGAACTGAACTTTGATGGTAATTCCTCTTGTAAAAAATTTGTGTTAATTTAATTGAAAGGGACAATGCTTGGAAAATATTTATGTTTGTGTGTTTGTGCTTGTTTCTGTTGTGTACAATTATTTGCAGCTGACTCAGGTTGTGTCTACATCAACCTACCACATTTTAGGAATTGTCTACAACCTAGTTTCAATATGGTGATCATGAGAGTTTGTTCTGAATCCCCAAATTGATAATGAATTAATAATAAAGTTTTAAATGCACATGTTAAATCTATGTAAAGAATTATATATATACAATCAATTATTTTATGTACATATATAAACTTCACATAATACTAAAATATTTTATTTATAGTTAACATTGAAATCTTATTATTTTATTATTAATAATATGTTGAATGTCATGTATCAAATTCAAGTTTATTAGGAAAGTAATTATACATCTTCACACTAGGTTTTACAAAGTGTATGCCGTGAAAAGATATTTATTTTTATTATTAATTATTTTTCATGTCATATATAACTCCCATATTAGGGATAACAAATACTTATACATTTCCTTCATATTAAATTGTTGATAGTATCTCTTAATGCTTAAAAAAAGAGTGTATAATCATTATTTAATAAAAACAAATTATTTTGAGGATTCCAAAAAATAATATATATTTATTATTTTAATTCATTTTTATTGGATAAACCATTAATTTTAAAATTTTCCTCTCTTGTTTGATAGATCTGGGTATAAGTTTTAATTTTCTATTTTGGAGATAGATTTTTTTAATTACTTTCTATAATTTTTTATTTTATGGATCAATTTTTTATTTTTTTTATTTTGTGAGCCGACATGATTTTTTTTAATTATGGTAACATTATTACAACATGTACGAGGCCGTAGAGCATCTCGTTCCTCTAGGTGCAATAAATATACAAGTTATTGAATCATGTATATTTTATATTTTTGTAATTAGTTTAGAGATACCTTAAACATATTTAGAGTTTAATAATGATTTTTTTATATCCATATTATTTCCTATATATAAAAGAGAGTATACGCAAAATATTTTCATGATGGTAAAGTTTAGCTATAATTTATATTACAGTTTAGTAAGCTTAATAAACTTTAAAAAGTGAAATGGAAATAAAAAATATTTTTCAATTGAAGTGAATATAAATGATTTTTAATTTAAAAAAAAAAGTCATGATGGATATATATGAAAGAGAAAAAAAAAAACAAGTAAAATTTATATATTAATTATAAAAATACAATATTTATAATAAATAATAATAAATATTTATAAAAATTGAAAGGCCTTCAAGCGGAATCAGTTTCGACACTATGTTTGCTAACAGGTCTGCATCGAAATTTTGTGATCTGGGAACTGATGTAATATTGAATGTTACAAATGAGTTGGTTAAATCCCTTACCATCTTTTGATAATTAGCCAAACACGGAGATAAGCAGTGTATCTTATTTCTGACTTGCTTGACTATAATTTCGGAATCTCCATAGCACTCTATTGCTAGCACACCGAAATCAATAGCCTTATTGAGCCCCTGTACCAGAGCCTCATACTGAGCTACATTATTAGTGCAATAAAGTTCTATCCTGCAAGCAATCATAATTTTCAGTCCCTTGGGATCAATAAGGACACAACCTGCTCCAGCTCCATCCTTGGACTTGGAACCATAAAAAAATAAGGTCCATGAGATAGGGTCTATTCTAAAATTTGTATTTACATTATACACATTATGCACAATTTCACCAGAAAAAGGTATAGAAGTTACATGAGTAATATGTGATTCGTTTTGAATGCTTTCTTCTGGTGAGGCATCAGCTGGGAATTCACCAAAAAAGGTATCAAATGTAAAATGCTCTATGCGAGAGGTGAGATAACCAGCAAGTTTGCTTGAGTCATTAAGATCAGTGACTGTCTGTTTCATAAAAGTTTATCTACTGATCTTAATTTTATTCAGTTGACCATTGTAAGGAAACCATAAATGGGACCAGTCGGTGGAAAAGTAACCCTTAAGTTTCTCTGACCTGTCCTTGCTTAACCACATCCCATAGGCTTCTGGGATGTCAGCTATCATGCTGTCAGATGTCTAGTGGATCCTGGGATCAACTGACAGTGTAAGCAAAACATTTCTCAACTTACCTACCACTCTAACTTTTCATCTGTCAAGTTGCACAATATGAGTTGGGTAGGGTTCCCATGTTGCATTCAATTTCCTGCAAACAGAGAGGGGCATCACATTTGATGATGCTCCTGAATCTATCATGCAGTTGTGCACATTTCGGTTGAAAATCTCAAACGTAAGCAAGAAAGGAGGAGTCCTCTTGCTTGCTGGTTTCTGATCATCAGTTTTAGTAATAGAGTCTAGGCTGTTACTTTGTGACTCTCTAGGCTTTTTGACTATCATGTTTTTAGGTAAGGAATCCCTCATAGAAGGGATCTTAAGTAGCTCAAATAGAGAGATGTTTGCTTTGACTTTTTTTAAATCTTCAACTAGATTGTACTCCATTTCATAAAGGACTGTATCCTTTTGAGGAACAGTCTTGTTTTTGGTGGGGACTGGAGCATAAGATGAAGGTTCTTGAGGTGGCTGTGGTCTTGAACTTGTATTATAAGGGTGTTGTGTGTTAAACACCGCCTCAGGTTCTTCTTCTTATTCACACATAGGAAGTTCTGAAAAACAACTCACAGTATCGACCTATGGATCACCTTCTTCTTCTTCTACAGGTAATTGGGGATCTGGGATGGTCTAATCGTTAAAAGTGTTAGGGGTTACTTGAGATTTTGCTGCCAAGGCTCTAAAAATAGAATAGAGTTTGTCGTTTGTGAGTCCTTCTATCGGATTCGGTGGTGGTGGATTTTGTGGAGGCTGGTAAGGTCTCCTAAATGGTGGCCTTACAAAAAATATGTTTTGGTTCTGATTATCATTAGTGTTCTTCTTCAAATCCACCATCTCATTTGACATTTTTTGAATAAATTTCTTCATGTCCGCCATATCAAATGGATCCTTGTTCTGAACAGGTGGTTTGGGGACGTTCTCGATTCTTTTCCTAGAAGTAGAAGGCTTCTCTTCTGAAGTTTCAGGGCTTTCTTTTAGACAAAATATGTCCTTCTCAACTTGTATTGCTTCATCATATGCCTCTAGTAGAGTAGCCTTGTGTGCCATTTTGACACACATTGCAATAGGGACAGGCAGACCTTTTTCATAATAAGCTACCAACAATTCTTCAGCAGGAAGAAGATTGGTAGGAATTCTGTTTTTGAGATATGAAAACCTTTGGTTAAAGTCTTTTACCCTTTCTTTTCCTTTGATTTTAATAGAGGATAATTCTAAGACAAGATCCTACGGTGTTTTATCATCCCTAAATTTCTGGGTGAAATGTTTCTCGAATTCATCCTAGGATGTTATAGATTGGGCTAGTAAGGAAAAATACCAGGTGGCTGCCCTACCCTCAAAAGTGTAAGGAAAGAGTCTGCATACTACATCCTCATGTACCACATTTCTAAGTCTGATTGCCTACATGAAAGTTTTTATATGATCCAATGCGAGTGTCTTATCCTCAGGGTTGAATTTAGGCAGCCATTTCTTAGGATTCTTTGGTAATCTATGTTGATCTCCTAATATGAAAACTGCACCTTGGTCAAGCCAAGGTCTGTTTTGACCTTCTCCAGCCAGTGAAGGTTCTTCTTCTTCTTCTTCCGAAGACGACCTAGAAGAATTTTCATCATCTGAGGAAGATGATGAAGATGAAGGAGGGGATGGCGTTGGACCACCAGCTCCAAGATTTGGTTGACCTTGTGTTCCTATGAGAGTGGTTTGACGGTTATATTCAGGAGAATCTAGTTGATCAATCAGCTCTTGGTTTTCAGGTTGTTGATCAACTGTAAGTTGATCCTCTATATTTAGATCAGTGGTATGTTGAATATGTGGGTCACTGGCCTGTGAAGCAGAAACTTGCTGATCTTCCTGACCACTAGTCCACAGAATAGATTCTAAATTTAACGATTCCAGACCGCGTCTTCTTTGATCGGCAAGTCATTGTTTTGCTCTTAAGACCCGATCAACAGATGTTTTCAATATCTACTCTAACGAGATGGGTCCCCTTGTAGGTGATGTGAAAATGATATCCCCTATGTTCTCCTGTTGTATCACAGGTGTGACAGGTATAACTGTACGTTGGGTAGACGTGACAGGGAGAACTATAGGTTGTGAATTAGTTGGTTGTTCAGATGTTCAATCCCTAGACTGGCTTCGGGTTTGAACCATTGAAGTACTTGCTGGAGGAGGTTTCTTAGCGGTTTGCTTAGGCATGTTATACTAATGGCCCTCCTTCCAGCATCATTTCTTGATGCCTCGAATGTGCAGGTTACTGCAAGGTGCTGGAAAGGGTTCCACGGCACACAACAGGGGATGAAAACCCAGCCAAAGGCTTCGAAAGACCCTACGCAAGGGAAATTCTATCCTTGAACTGTTTTGTATGGTAATCACCCATGGATATTCGGCCTCCACTGCCACTCTATGAGTAAGTGGTTTGATCTATCAGATCAGTTTCCCAATTAAGGAAAACAAATATATGGAAACCAATAAACAATTCTAACTTAACCTATTTATAAATAAGGATCTAATCTTAAGTCAGACCTATTCTAATATGAAAAGCTTGTTGTTTATGTAGATCAACCCTGAGGTGTAAAGAACAAATAGTTTATCACCCTTAACAGAAATGCCTTCAGATGAGATATTTGCTAACTTAAATTATGATTACTTAATGAAAATCAAATAGTAATAATTCAAGCTTAAGTACCATCAAGATATAACCTATTATCTCTTTGTTGATTGAAAAATCAACAATGGTTGAATGTATTTCCGATCAATTGCAGAAATCGATAAAGAAAGTATTTAATTAAAGAAATTCAATCAAATATTTTAACACATACATCAGTTATACAGAAAAATCAATACAATAGATTTATGCATTCATTAGATATCTAACAAGAGATCATTGTTATATAGCGGATGATAATCTAGAATATAAAATCAGAAATTCTCAAAGAAATTTGAGTAACAACTAGAAGATGGATCCAAAGATAACATTACTATATTAAGATGTCTTGTACCAAAATTACAATGACTCTGGCCACAAAGTATCCCCAGTCTTATCTTCTGTGGAATTACAATTCCAAAAATTCCAACCCCTTTCTAAGAGAGGTATTCCTCCTTTAATACTAAATTACAACAGAGTACAATGAGAGAATCCTAGGAAATAGAGACTACAAAATCGGATTCAACTATTGATCCAAGAAATCTTGCCATTTCTCAGACTACGTGATTTCTTTCACCTTTTCAAAGGGATTCTTAAAGATATATTCTTTAATTGGAAGGATCCTCATATCACAACAAGAATCCCACTCCAACCTACTCATTATCAACAACAGATGATTCGGCTTGTAGAGAATTTACCGCAAGAACTTCTGGAGTAGAGACTAAGTTCTCAAAAACAAAGAAATCCGTCAAAGGGTCCACCTCAGAAGGAGTTGGAGGAATATCAGGTTCTCCATTGATTATATAATATCGTATAATATCGTCATTGTGGTCAGCCAATTCCTTCGAAACTTTCTTGTCTTTCTTGCTAAGAATTTGCATGCAAACAAACGGAGCATCAGAATCTTCTTCACCACTATCGCTACTTAAATCAGGAACACCTGCGTCAAAAGGTGGTGACATAGGTTCTTGATAAAGTAAGGGATAGAGTTCTCCATCTTTGAAGTGAGCATTGGGAGATTCATGACCTGTCTGCATACTTCCTCTATCAAATACATTCAGAAGGAAGCTCACAAGATTATCATACAGAACATTTTCTCCTTAAAGAATGCAAAGGATGAACTGAAAGCTTCGTGTTTGTTGCCAATTTAAAGCCAACTGATAGGATGGTAATGATTGAACAGAGCCAGTCATAATGGTTAAATTATTATGATTAGGACACTACAACCATCCCAACTGTAATGAAATGAGCCCTAACATGAGTTAACCTGATCTGGATCCACGCGAAAGTACAAATCCAATCGAGACTTGCATGACTTAAAAATCATATGAAAGCGCATCATTACGAATCTGTTCACATCAACAATCATGACCTCAGATTTGAGATAAAAATGAGAGTTACGGTGAAAGAGATGACTAGGAAATGGCTAAGACATGAGTTTCTGTACACAAACTAGTGGCCTGATTTCACCTGTGAAACCAGATCCAGATCGTTGATTTAGCAGAAAGACTAGAGATACATTGCAGAGACTGAAAAGTTATAATCTACAAAGCCTTGAAGAGCCGAATCAAATAAAAAAAAGGCCATTACTAAATCCCAAAATAACCAAATTACTGAACACAGAATGTAGCAATGGAAACAACTCAACCTAAAATAACTGAAAAACCGACAAAAACGACACTTAGTAACCAAATTCACAGTAGAATCAGCACAGCGGGGTAATTCCGGCGAGTTAAAAAATGATAACGAAAAATTAAAAAAAATCCTATATTTATCAATTTACCCATGTTAAATCACGACCATAGGATTGAGAGTAACGGGCGGCTGAGATTAACGGATGCAGAATGCGGGATCATGTTCAAAAACACAATTAAAGGTTTTATTTACCATTCCTGAAAGCCGAAAACCGACACTGGTTTGATCTTTAGTAGGTAGAAGGAAGAGCACTTGCTACACCTACGAAAAGTCCTATAGAGGTTAAGCCAAGAGAAGTTGTTGGTAAATGTACAAAAGTCTTCCTTCATGTAGAAGGAGTTAGTGTATCTAGCATTCATAATTTCCATACAACGGTTGAAGCTGGATCTGGAGAAGGTGAAGGAAATAGTGGAGTGGCCTTAACCTATGAGTGCAACAAAAGTGAGAATTTTTCATGGACTTGCTAGTTTTTACCAAAAGTTAATTAGATATTTTAGTCGGATATGTGCACCGTTGATGACATGCATGAACAAGGGAAAGTTGAATTAGATTGACGCTGTCCGAAAATATTTTGATATGTTGAAGCCAAAGGATACATAGAGCCCAGTATTAGCTCTCCCAAACTTCGACAAAGTAACTGAATTTTTCCACGGTCTTCTTGATTTTCACTGCATAATAGATTTGAATCATATTAAAGTAATTGAAGTCGATGGCGATGTGAGTGCATTAGAAATTGGAGCTATGTTGATCCAAGAAGGATGACCAATTGCATTCTTCAATGAGAAACTAGATGATGCAAAGAAGAAATAATTGATATATAACCAAGAGTTTTATAACTCCCATATTAGGGATAACAAATATTCATACATCTCCTTCATACTAAATTGTTGAAAGTATCTCTTAATGCTTAAAAAAATGTGTATAATCATTAAAATAAAAACAAATTATTTTGAGGATTCCAAAAGATAACATATATTTATTATTCTAATTTATTTTTATGGACTAAACCATTAGTTTTAAAATTTTATTTTGAAATGAAAAAATGATTCCAAGTGTTTGGTACAAACATACCAATAACTAAGAATGTTGATATGTAACCCTAAACGAAAGGTTTGTCAACCAAATAGATAATCATAAATATGCATCTCATAAACAAATCTCCGAGAGGAGGTTTCATGAAACAAATGTTAAGAAGAAGTTACATTAAATAGCAGATATAATGACATTAAACATTCCTTTAGTTTTTTGAAATAATTCCTTATTTATGAATTTAGCATAGTAGTACTTCCACGTAGGTGGGTGAATGAAATTGTGTTATTGTGGATGATGTATATAAAAATTGGTTTGACAAAGGTTGTATTATTGATGTTATGATGTATATAAAACTTAAGTGATATTAGACAAGTTTGTGTTATTAAGGTTATGATATTATTACATTTTTTATCTTAACTTAACAAATTTGATTCCTCTCTTGTTTGATAGATTTGTATAAATTTTAATTTTCTATTTTGGAGATGGATTTTTTTAATTACTTTTCATAATTTTGTATTTTATGGATTGATTTTTTTTTAGTTTTTTATTTTGTGAGCTGACGTGATTTTTTTTTTAATTATGGTAACGTTATTACAACATCACGAGGCTGTAGAGCATCTAGCTCCTCTGGGTGCAATAAATATACAAGTTATGGAATGATGTATATTTTATATTTTTGTAATTAGTTTAAAAATACCTTAAACATATTTAGAGTTTAAAAATGATTTTTTTATATTCATATTATTTTCTATATATAAAAGAGAGTATATGCAAAATATTATCATGATGGCAAAGTTTAGCTATAATTTATATTACAGTTTAGTAAGCTTAATAAACTTTAAAAAGTGAAATGGAAATAAAAAAAAAAAATTAATTGAAGTGAATATAAACGATTTTTAATTTTAGAAAAACATCATGATGGATATATATGAAAGAGAAAAAAAAAAACAAGTAAAATTTATATATTAATTAAAAAAATACAATATTTATGATAAATAATAATAATGATGGTAGTTAACATCCTCTTAAGTAAATTTTTGTTTATTAAAATTTATTATCAAATTTCCAACCATAAAATGTTTGACGATATTTTGTAAAAAAATTCAAATTTTTAAGGGTTTTATATATATTTTTTTACTATTTTGACATTTTCAGAGTAAATTTTTTTAATCCTATGGAATTTCTGTTAATCATGTATGGAAAAAAAATGAAAAATAGCCAATTAAAATTTTATGTGTGCGTAAGAGCCACAATTTAACCGGGGTGGTAGGTGCGGGTGGGATTCTTTTCGATCCCGGTGGAAATAAAATCGCAGACTTTGCTTGGGGATTAGGCAGGAAAACTAATAATGAGGCAGAATGGTTAGCTCTCATCCTCTCATTAGAAATGGCCTCCAACTACAGCATAGCCAATCTCAAAATCTATGGAGACTCCAGGCACGTCATCCAAATCATGCGAAGAGGATATGCCTCGCCAGGCTCAAAAGCAGATAGATACATGCAAAGAATTAAGACCAATACATTATTTTCAAAGGCCTCCTTCTTTCATATCCTCCGAGAGAACAACAGGGTGGCGGATTTAGCGGCAAATCAAGGAATCATGCTCACAGTCGGGCAAACTAAGGATCATAAAGGAGTCTTGGGATTTCATTTTATCCCCTAACATACCAATGTCTTGGCCCCTTGAATTTTTGACGTGGATTTTGGTTAGGGTCTTGGCCTTAAGGGACCACCCACTCCCTTTGCAAAACTATGGCCTTCCCCTCTTTTTAAACTTATGTTCGAACTCGTCCTCCGCGTACTCACCCACACGCTCCTCCATCTGCCTCCCCGTCCGACCCACCACCTGTCTCCTCGTTCTCTCCCCCGGTGTCAGCTCCCACGGGGCTTCCTTAACTCCTCCAACCGCCCTCCCTATTCCTCCCTTTGCGATGGCTCTTCCTCCCCATCTCCCCGAAACTCTGAGCCGTCTATCCCTCGGGGAGCTTGTTTCTTCTGCTCCTCGTCTCTCGCAGGCGGAAAACTGGGATACAATGCCGTCAGTTAGGGCAGCCATAGCCGCTTTAAGTAGAACCTTGATTGACATTAAGTTTGCAGTCCGGAGAACATATGACGCGATCTGCTCCAGCGTGAACCAGAATGCTGATATGGCGTCGGTCATAACGCACGTTTGCACTCAGTTATCCTGCCAGGATTCCAGAATTGATGATCTGGAACGAAATATTCTAGAATTAATGGGAAAAGTTGACAGAATGCAGGAAGACATGGCCGTTTTCTTCAGAGCGACGCAGGGAAGCTGGGTACACGAAAATCCAACGGTGAATCAGGAAATAAACCAGGTGATGGTGGACGCTTCGTCTGTCAAGCTAAGGAAGAAAGGCTAGCCCAGCCCAGGTTTCAAATTTTTTTTGCTTTTGGTTAATGTATTTTTGTATACTCCTCTGTAGTCAGTTTGTTAAGGTTTATGCCAGCTCTATGCTGGACAATTTCAGGAAGACCAAGCTCAGAGATTATAATGTAATGCAGATAGTTATAGTAGTGTTAGTTGGTCCTGACATCTCAGCACTGTTAAAAACTCTGTTTGCAAGTCTGTAATGAATAGATGTGCACAGCTTTATAAATATAATCCTTTCTCTGTTACTGTTAAAAAAAAAAAAAAGAGCCACAATTTAAAAGGAAGTGCTTTTCGTTTTCAACACTCATCGTCTCACAAAGATGATACATCCTTTTAACCTAGAGAGTTTTAGGAAAGATCCAAAGCTCTCTTCTTCTTTAAGCTAAGACATTTTCTTTAACTTTCCACAACTTTAAGCAAGACATGGCATCTTTCTACCATCCTCTCTTAAACCGACATGACATCTTTGTACCAACCTCTCTTAATGTTTTTAAATCTAAATATATATATATATATATATATATATAAATAATACGGAGAGTTATACACCTACAACTAATTAATTAATAGGAAGGGGCATACGAAACGCTGCTAATCTGTGGAGAACCCTACCCGCTTGAGAACACTGGGAATTGACAGCGACAATTGACAGCGAGACTGAATGGCAGGCAACGGTGGAGAAGCTAGTGCTAGTCTGCAAAATGAAAACACTTACGATTTGGTTTGCCTAGGGTTTTCTAATAAATACCGTACGTGTTATCTAAGTTCAACCACAAGTTCGTTATTAGCCATGGAAGTCACGAGGAGAGCATTCATGAATCTGCCACTTCCAGACTCTTCGGACTATTCCCGCATACGAGATGAATCCCTCACGTTCATGATCAATTTCTTCTTCGTTCGTAGACGGAGGCCCCGGATAATTTACAATCGTTATAAGCGTCGCGCATGTACTGTAAGATTCTTTGATCGCATCGAAAAGATGATACATTCGGAATTACATTTCGATCCTTATTTTCAAGGAGACGGAGGGTGTCCTCCAATAGCTTTGTGTTTTGTCCTTCACCAACTCAGACAGGAAGGACATGTAAAGGGTTTGGAGGATGTGTGGGGGATATACATATCTCGAGGAACTTGTAAAGCATGCAGCCATGAACACAAAAAAGTTAGCAACGAAGTCATGCTGAACTTCCGTTTACAGGAAGATAAATTCGCTTTTTTCCGGTTTCTTAAAGCCCATGAAGCTGTACCTAATCAAGACGAATTACAGGAAAAACTAGATAACGCTCAGGATATCATTAACGCCCAAGAAGCTGTACCTTATCAAGTGGAATTAACAGATAAAGCCCAGGAAGGCAATAATGATATTACAAGATTTTTAACTGTACAACATCTTTTCGATTTCGCAGAACGAGATATCTACGTTGGCGGAGTGCATCAACGTGCCTATATTATGCGTCGTGACCTACAATTAACCGATTTCTTATTTCCGGGAGTTTGTTGTGATAAAAAAGACGTACGATTTCGAACTACAATTAACCGATTTCCTCTTAATTTGATCGTTAACCTCAGTTCCATGCATACTAAATTCCGAGGTTGTGTTGTTATTGATGAATTTCTCGACCTAAGCCAACTGGCCGATCCAGAAAATACAATAACAACGAATGCTAAATATAAGCTCGTATTCATCTCTGAGTGTGTGAAAGGATATGGAGCTTACCATTCCATCTCATATACAAGAGCTTCCAAGTTTGCGAATGAGATTTATTGTGGTAATCACACCTCTGATAATATTGATAGGGAAAACATGTGGTACAAGGTGGATAACAGTAAAGTGGATTTAGTACCGTTTTCTACTGTGGTGAATGGAATGGACTATACTATGCTCATATATGAGATGCAAAAAGAGCCGCAGAAGAAAAATAAGAAAAAGAAGAAGCACTCGAAGAGGTGCACACACTGAAATAAAGTAAATGCTAGCTCATGTCACCTTATTTGTTGGTTTTATAACGTACATAATGAGACTAAATCACTTGCTATTACTTCATCATTTTCCAAAATTATGGGAATAAACAGATATAAACAAATATACAGAAATAAGCAATTTCAAAGTATAATACACATTTTAACAAATAAATGCTCTTACATCTTGGTTTAATTTCGGCAGTCGATACCATTTTTCAAATAAATAAATATAGCCACAACAGATCCTATCCTATCCTATTCAAATAAGGTGGAAGCCCTAAGTTGAATTTTGTTGCATTTAGTAAGTTTCTATTGTTTAAAATATCTTGTCATTTCATTAAAGTTTCTTTAAAAGTTTGTTAAATGAAATTTATGTCTAAATATTAAACAAAATAACTTTTTTGCATTTGATAACCTCATTAATTATTTAAGTATTTTTGTTGAAAAGTAGAAAATGTCATAAGTTGAAGGAACTTTGGGTATAAAAATTAATAACCTTTTTGCATTTAATAATCTCATTAATTATTTAAGTTTTTTGTTGAAAAGTAGAAAATGTCATAAGTTGAAGGAACTTTCACTATAAAAATAATAACCCTTTTGCATTTAATAACCTCGTTAATTATTTACGTTTTTTTGTTGAAAAGTAGAAAATGTCATAAGTTGAAGGAACTTTCGGTATAAAAAAATTAACTGCGGTTGTGAGAAGGGCGTCAGAGCCATGAGTGGTCCAGCAGAGCAGCTAGAGGTGAGTGGAGCAGCTATCGACTACGACAGACCGGGTTGGCGGGGTAACCACACCATTTTTGTTACTATAGGGTTTTTGGCCCATATGCATTGTAAAGAGGTGACCTAAGGGCACGATCTATAAAAGGGGCATTTTTGTAAGAGAAAGGGTTGATTTTTTAGGGATATCTAAGTTGTTATGTTGATCTTTGTTGAGAGACTAAGAAATGAAAAGAGGCTCTGCAGCCGTGTGCGCAGAGACCTATTGTAGAGAGAAGAGCCTGTAGCTGAGTGCACACGCTGGAACTGTTGAACCCTTCCCATTAATATAATCAACAGTTCCTATGGATGTAGCTCCCATCCCTGCAGTGAACCACGTAAATACCGTTTTGTGTGATTGAATCACTGTGTTTGCTTTTGTTTATAGTTAAGTTTATGCTTATAGCTGTGTGTATCTTCGCTTTAATATGTATTTTCCACATGAATGAATGTTGAGAATAATATGTTAAGTGTCAAACATATATGCTTGAATGTCGAATGTGCAAGTAATTCTGAATATGATGAATGCATGATTTATTTGGGAAACACTAGTAAGTGAAGTGTGTGTTAAGTGCAATCCCCTGAAAGCGCGGAAGTGCGCAGTTGCATTGTATTTCACCGTATTGTATGATTTTGCAAAATGCACAACCCCATATGTTGAATGCATAATTACACTAAGTCGGCAAAGCCATAAGGTGTGTGATTGTTAAGAAGTAGTCCAGCCTGGAGTTGCGTTGTCCTATTATTTAAGTGGTTGTCGTCGAAAGGGTTGGTGAAGAAGGGTTTTGTTGGACCACAACTGCGCAAAACCTGGGTCAATATAAGAAACTTAAAGAACGAAGTTATTGAATCCCAACAAATGCTTTTGTTTCCACGCTTGAAGTGGTGATGTGTTCTGAATATTGGAATCCCAAGAGAACAAAAATACAGAACTGGGTGGATAATACAGAAAATAAGTTTGAGAGAAAGGAGAACAAACATCCATGTTTCTCTAACGAAGAATGGTTGAAAAGATACCTATATTCTGATATTTACGAAATTGTATTCACAGCCTTCAACAACGATCTATACGAGTGGTTGTCAAGACTAGCAGAACAAAAAAATTGCTTTCAGGGAGAACCTACGATGTGGACTCCAGAACTGGTTCAGAGACTTAAAGTGGTGGATAGCCCAATATCAAGAGCAGTGAACTTCTGGCTAGATAGCATATTAGAAGGCTACGTTAAAGAATTTGTTGTGGACACATTGAAGTGTTACAGCGCAGCCAAGTTTGATTTCTTCAAGGATTCAGAGGTAAGTACCTGAACAATCTCAGTCTATACATTAAAATGTTGTTAGCAGAAAAAGTATCTTAAGAATGCAATAAGATCCCTAGAAGTTTTGAGTCTATAATGTTTGGTAATTTAGACAGTGATACCGAGGAAAGCATTCACACATTACGAAGTGGTAAAAGATACAAGTCTAGTACAAAGAAGAGGCCTAATGAACATGAACTTCACATCTCTATAGAAACTGAGTTACAAGCTAAGACTAATAGTGAAACAGAACCTCGAGTAGCCACCTATCATCCCATCACTCCACAGAATCCTCCAGTTGACAATACTGCTAACCCACAACACAATAGTAGTAGTAACATCACGGAAGCAAGTACTCAAAGCATTTTGAGCAGTAATATACCTAAAAAATCACAGAACAATGTGCCTCCAAGAAGAAGAATGACATACGGCATCAAACTACCGATATTCAAAGGAACAGGTCTAGAAGACCTTGAGTAACATTCATTTCTCTGTGAAGCCATGTGGAATGTTAAACAAGTACATGATGATGCTATAATACAAGCACATTCAGTTACAGTATTCAGGGATAGAGCCTTGACGTGGTTTATGAAGTATTATGTTGGAAAAAATAGGACTCTAGTGGATATCAAGACTGCGGTCATAAGAGAATTTGAAAAACCTAAATTAGAATCGCAGTGTATCATAGAACTTAAAGAAAGCAAGCAGAAACTGACTTGGTGAGTGTGGGAATTTGATCAGAAGTTCAAAGCACTGTTAGACCAAGTGATCTTTGACATAGCACCGCAACAACACCAAGAGTGGTTCATAGCCTCGTTGTTTCTATTAAGTTTAAACCAAATATATTAGCAAGATCACTGAAAGAAACATAATCACAAGATAGACAGAGAAATTACCCTAGTAAACCCTCATGGGGTAGAAAACCCAGCAAAGCTTTCCTCAATAAGATGATCAACCAAAATACAAGATGTGCTCCAAGACTTGTCCTTCTTCTCTACCTTACATGCAGATCTCCCAGGCACAAGTGCGCCACTTTCTGAGTTGTGGAGGTGTGTCAAATGAGGAGGTCTCCTCCTCTATTTATATTAGTTCCCGACTGACCAAAATCCCTAATGGGGCCGACCTCTCCTGGAGAAGTCTAATAACCCCTAAAATATAAACTCAGGGCCGACCCCCACATGGTGGGTCTAATAACCCTAGTTACCACAAACCATCGAAGGAATAAACATCTCCGGATACATAATAGAGTCACCTCAGTGGGACAAAACATCTCTGGAATAATAATGTACAAATATAATATTCTTAGAAGTTACAATATTCAACACTCCTCTTTAACGAGAAGGATATTATAACAACATCTGTAGGAGCAAGGAGTCATTGACTATATCACACATGATACATCTGTATATCATCGGAAGCCTTCTTTAATACATCATCTTCAGTAACTTGACCAATTACTGGAACATCAATATCATCATTGTCATACGATCATCAGCATCGTCATCACACGATCATCAGCATCGTCATCACATGATCATCAGCATCGCCATCACACAATCATCAGCATCATCATCACACGATCATCATCATCGTCATCACACGATCATCAGCATCGTCATCACATGATCTTCGGCATCGTCATCACACAATCATTAGCATTATCATTACAGGATCATCAGCATTGTCATCAATACAAGTATGCACATCATTAATACAAGTATCCATACCAATGCAAGTATCCATACCAATACAAGTATACCCATCATCAGTACAAGTATCCATACCAATAAAAGTATACACATCATCAATACAAGTATCTATACCAATACAAGTATACACATCATCAATACAAGTATCCATACCAATACAAGTATCCCCATCATCAGTACAAGTATCCATACCAATACAAGTATACACATCATCAATACAAGTATCCATACTAATACAAGTATACACATCATCAATAAAAGTATCCATACCAATACAAGTATACACATCATCAATACAAGTATGCATACTCGTCAACTTAGACAAAATCTAAGGACCACTTTCTCGGAGACATATGTCTATGGATCAATTTAGGGACCGAAGTCCGGGGATGATACAATCCCCATCACGTACTTTTTGAACTAGTGGTTCCAGGATGATGCAATCCCCATCATGTACATTTTGAACCAGTGGTTCCTTGATGATGCAATCCCCATCACGTACATTTTGAACCAGTGGTTCCGAGATGATGCAATCCCCGTCACGTACATTTTGAACCAGTGGTTCCGGGATGATGCAATCCCCATAACGTACGTTTTGAACTAGTGGTTCCGGGATGATGCAATCCCCATCACATACATTTTGAACCAATGGTTCCGAGATGATGCAATACCCATTAGTTCACTAAGGACTTCATTCTCGGAGACCATACGTCTACGGATCAATTCAAGGGACTGAAGTCCGGGGATGATACAATCCCCACCTGTCCACTAAGGACTTCATTCTCGGAGACCATATGTCTACGGATCAATTCAAGGAACCGAAGTCCGGGGATGATACAATCCCCACCTGTCCACTAAGGACTTCATTCTCGAAGACCATACGTCTACGGATCAATTCAAGGGACCGAATTCCGGGGATGATACAATCCCCACCTGTATCCTTATCAATACAGATATCATCAAAACATGTATTCTCATCAATACATCAATAAGACATGTATCCTCACCGATACATCAATAAAACATGTATCCTCATCAATACATCAATAAAACATGTATCCTCATCAATACATCAATAATACATGTATCCTCACCGATACATCAATAAAACATGTATCCTCATCAATACATCAATAAAACATGTATCCTCATCAATACATCAATAAGACATGTATCCTCACCGATACATCAATAAAGCATGTAAAGTAAAAGTAAGTAAGAGAAAATAAGTATTCTAAGTATAAGAGTCCTAAGTCTAAGTGATCTAAATATCTAAAACAGGTATCCACATCATCGACCTTGATGTCGATGAGGCAATCTCATCATCAATGACTACACTACTCCCCCTTTCGAGGAGGGTCCTTTTGAAACACACCAAGTTTGTCTTGGAAGTATTCAAATTTCACTCGAGACAAAGGTTTGGTCAAAATATCAGCAATTTGATCCTCAGTGCTCACGTACTCGAGCTTAATAGCTCCTCTCTGCACCATATCTCGTATATAAACGTATCGGATCTCTATGTGTTTTGACTTATCGTGAAATAAAGGATTTTCTGTCATCTTGATACAACTTTGATTGTCACACATAATCACAGTGGGATCCAATTCTAAGTCAAATACTCGAGATAGTAGTTTCTGAAGCCATACTGCTTCACAGCTAGTACAGCAGGTAGCTATATATTCTGCTTCAGCAGTACTGAGAGCCACACTGGATTGTCTCTTACTGAACCAAGAGATCATGGCAGATCCAAGTCCATAACATCCACCTGATGTACTCTTCCTGTCTGAAACACTTCCTGCCCAATCGAAATATGAGTAACCATGTAATCTAAGTTCATGATTTCCAAGGTAGTAAATACCAAAATCTAATGTACCTTTTAGAAACCTCATTACATGCTTTGCATCTATTAGGTGAACCTTCCTTGGTTCTACTAGATATTGACTCAGGGTATTTACAGCAAAGCATATATCTGGTCTGTTATTTGTTAAATACATCAATCACCCAATGATTTGTCTATATAGAGTTACATCCACTAATTTTGATGAGTCATCAACTAATAATTTCAAGTTGGAGTCCATGGGAGTAGCCATGGCCTTACACTCCAACATATCAAATCTTTTCAAAATCCCCACAGCATACTTACCTTGATTTAAAAAGATTCCTTTTGGTTCTTGCCATACTTCTAGACCTAAGAAGTAGTGCATTAATCCTAGATCCTTCATTTCAAATTCTGAAGAAATCTTCTTCTTACATTCGATAATTTGGTTCTCATTTCCTGTTAGAAATAGATCATCTACATACAATAGTAATATAACAGGTTCATCATCCATAACTTTGAGATAAAGATTTGGATCAGCTTTACTCTTGGTAAAGCCCATGCTTGTTAAGAAACTGTCAATCCTTCCGTACCAAGCTCTGGGAGCTTGCTTCAATCCATACAAAGCCTTTTTCAGCTTGCATACATGAGTTCTTCTATCTTTAACCTCAAATCCTTGTGGTTTTTCTATGTACACTTCTTCTTCAATGACACCATTCAGGAAGGTTGTTTTAACATCCATCTGGTGTAATTTCCACTTCATCATAGATGCAAGTGCCATGATAGTTCTAATTGATGTGTACCTAGCAATTGGTGCAAATGTTTCTTCATAGTCTATTCCCTCCTTTTGAGAGAAACCTCTGGCTACAAATCTTGCGTTATATTTTTCAATGCTACCATCTGTAGCATGTTTTATCTTGAATATCCATTTGGAAGAAACCACACTTTTATCCTTTGGTTTGGGAACTATATCCCAAACATCATTTTTCATTATTGACTGGTACTCTTCTGTCATAGCTTCTACCCACTCTTTTTCCTGAGCTGCCTCCTCATAGCTGGTGGGTTGATGATCCACAAGATCACACATTAAGGCCACATAGTTGGATACTAACTTGGGTTTCTTCCTTTCTCTAGTGGAACCTTTAGGAGCTCCATATTTTTCAGCTCCTTGAATAATGTCTCTATCCCATGCTGGTCTTCTTTTTCTAGATAGATTTGTAATGGGGAGTTCTTGAGGTTCTATCATGTCATGGTCTTCTAGTGTATCATCTTCAAGGATGGGTACAGCTTTTGTAACTGTAGGAGGTGAATCTTCTTCATAGATTTCTTCAAGTTGGCACTTCCTAGATTTCTTGATAGTTGCTTCTTCATCAAATGTTACATCTCTACTTATCTCCATATGATGAAAACCAGGTATGTAAATTCTAAAAGCTTTGGATGTTTCACAATATCCAACAAATATTCCTTTCTTACTAGAGAGATCCAACTTGGTTCTCTTTTCTTTGGAATGTGAATATACACAGGACATACAAATATTTTGAGATGACTTACCTTAGGCTTCTTTCCTGTGAACACTTCTTCTGGAGTCTTAAATTCAAGAGCACTATGAGAAAGTCTATTTTGTACATAGACAGTTGTCCTAGCTGCTTCAGCCCATAGATACATGGGAAGATCTTGATCATGTATGATAGTCTTTACAGCTTCCATGATAGTTCTATTCTTTCTTTCGGCAACCCCATTTTGTTGGGGATTGTAGGGAGTGGTTAGTTCCCTCTTGATTCGAGCTTCTCTATAAAAGTCTTCAAATTCCTTTGAAGTATATTCTCCTCCATTATCTGTTCTGAGAATCTTGATTTTCTTTTCTGAGAGATTTTCTATTAAGGCCTTGAACTCTTTGAATTTTCCAAAGACTTCATTCTTACCTTTTAGAAATAATATCCAAGTTTTTCTTGAATAGTCATCAATGAATGTGACATAGTATTCATATCCACTCAAAGATGTGGAGGGCATTGGTCCACATACATCAGAGTGTATTAACTCCAAGGTACTTTTAGTCTTTGTTTCACTCCTAGGAAATGGGTTCTTGATATTCTTTCATTTTGCACATCCTTTGCATGTGCCATCATGATCAATCTTTAAGTCTGGCAAACCTATAACTACCTTGCTTACATAAGGTAGTGCCTTGTAGTTAATGTGAACAAGTCTCCTATGCCATAATTCATTTGGGCTAATGGTTTCATGAACAAGAGCTGCTTCTGGAAGGCCCTTAAGCTTGTACAAACCTCCTTCTTCTTCACCAATGATAATTGCATCCTTGATAGATTTTCCTTTGGACCACATTAATACTTGTCCATCAATGAATACAACCCTATAGCCTTTCTTATCCAATGCTGAGATGGATAACAAGTTCTTCTTCAATCCTGGCACATACAATATTTCTTTCATTTTCATGGAGGTACCAGAATCAAGCTTGTAGCTTACTTCACCAATTCCCTTGATGGGATATTGAAATTCATCTCCTAGAGATACCTTTTGTGGAGAAGTCTTTTCTTCAAGTCTTGAGAGAGTCTTTTTCTGACCTGTCATGTGCTTTGAAGCACCACTGTCAATAAGCCATGTATCTTCTCCAGGAGTTATAGATCTAGAGAGTGCGAAGAAAAGAACATATTCTTCTGCATCTTCTTCTTTATTTCTCTTAGATCTTCTTTTGAAGAAGGTACTTTCTTCTTCTTCTTCTTCACCTCTAGGTATTTTATTGTGAGGCCTTTCTTCCTCTTCTACTTCTTCTTCACTATCATCTTCCACAAGATGTGCTTGATGTCTTTTGTAATTAGAACCCTTTTTCTTGTTTAGAGGGAAATCTCTAGCAAGGTGTCCTATTTTGTGACAAGAAAAACATTGGAAAGAGGAGTAATCTCTTCTTTGAATAGTTCCTCTTTTCTTTTGAAATCTATGTGGAGAATGAGACTCCTTGTGACTATTCCTTTTGGAGTAGGATTTATTCCTTCTTCTCTTGGTGTGGGTGGCCAAGTCTTGGTCATCTTCTTTCAGCAAGGCTTCTCGGTTTGCAACCCTAGCCTCTTCTTGTACACAATCCTCCCAAACTACATCAAACTTCATACTTTCTTTTCTGGCACACATAGTTTGTATGAATGACTCCCAAGGTCTAGTGAGACCATTTAGAGCTGTCATCACAAGTTCATCTTCATCAAGAGTATGACCAATGGCATCTAGTTGCTCCTTGATTTGGGATACCCTTAAGAAGTAGTCTTGAATGGATTCTCCTTTGTGCACCTTGGTACTCTTTAACTGAGTTCTTAGGTTCATCTTCCTATTGATGTTCTTTTCTTCATACATCCTTCCTAGGGCATCATACATTTCCTTTGGAGTCTTCTTGGAAGCCACTTGGGGAATCAAGTGGTCTTTAATAGAATCAACTATGATTCTCTTTTCCCTAATCCAATCCTTCATATGCTTCTCTTTGGCTTCATCTCCTTCAGGTTCTGCAACTTCATCCTTGATATAATGAGCAAGGTCATTTTCTTCATGAATGAGACCAATTCTGTATTTCCATGCTCGGAAATTTTCTATACCTTCTAGCTTGTCTTCAAGCTGAGTGTTTGGAGCCATCTTCTCTTGGGGGAGTCCAAGAGATAAGAGATAGAGTAGTACTTACCCAAAAACTTTAACTTTTCAATTTTCCGGATCTGCAACAGAATTTCTGGTTTATCGCACTTTTGGTAAAACTAGGGTTTGACTTTCCCGGAGTTCTACCCAACCAAAAACCTCGATCTAAGGCTCAAAAGATAGATCTTTAGAAGGGATATTCAGCCATGCAACCAGAATCCAAAAGTACTAACTTTTGCAGAAACCCTAATTTTGGGAGAGAGAGAGAAATATAATTTCACCTTGTGAAATATGTTCTATTCAGGCTAGCTCTGATACCATGTCAAGTTTAAACCAAATATACTAGCAAGATCACTGAAATAAACATAATCACAAGATAGACACATAAATTACCCTGGGAAACCCTCATGGGGTAGAAAACCCAGCAAAGCTTTCCTCAATAAGATGATCAACCAAAATACAAGATGTGCTCGAAGACTTGTCCTTCTTCTCTACCTTACATGCAGATCTCCCAGACACAAGTGTGCCATTTTCTGAATTGTGGAGGTGTGTCAAATGAGGAGCTCTCCTCCTCTATTTATATTAGTTCCCGACTGACCAAAATATCTAATGTGGCCGACCTCTCCTGGAGAAGTCTAATAACCCCTAAAATATAAACTTAGGGCCAACCCCCACATGGTGGGTCTAATAACCCTAGTTACCACAAACCATCGGAGGAATAAACATCTCCGGATACATAATAGAGTCACCTCAGAGGGACAAAACATCTCCGGAATAATAATGTGCAAATATAATATTCTTAGAAGTTACAATATTCAATAGTTTCCACACATTAGATTACCTTTGATGCAACAAAAGGTTGCTTCATAGACAGAGGCCCTAGAGATTGTGATGAAACTAGATGCTTCGCCAATAGGAGAGACTAGCGCGGGAATGGTTCAGATACAAAACCAACTAGAAGAACTAACACTACAACTATAAGACATGAAGAAATGAAAAGAAACCAGAGAAGCAGTCTGGTGTACAAAGTGTAAAGGAGAAGGACATCCAAAGAAAACTGTCCAGTATTTAAAGATTACATCAATAGTGGAGCACCAAACCCATTGAATCAACAACAAAGACCATGGTGTGATATTTTTCGATCTAGAGGACATCACCCAGAAGATTGCTATTTAATTCAAAAGTACGTGCAAACACCTAAGAACTTATACCGGACATTTTGTAAGTTAGTTGGTCATGACGATACCAACTGTAGAGCTAATGAACTAATGATGGAAAGAAAGCATGATGTCTACCAAGTACAAGAAGAAACACCACATAACAATGAAAATGTGAAGTATGATCAAGGCACATACAAAGGACGTGGTGGATTCAGAGGAAGCGGAAGAAACACTGGCCAAGGAAGAGGAAGAGGTTAGATAGTATGTTATAACTGCGCTCAACCGGGACATCTATCTAGAGACTGCACAAATGCTTGTACTACCTGTAAATACTATAAGTCTTTTGATCATGTCATTGAGTCATGCTCTGTTTTGCAAGAAAAAATGAAAGAGAGGAGACAAGAAGCGCAGAACCCAAACATACAGATGATCGCAACTTAGAAGAGGAATACAAATTGTAGCATTCATTTTCTCATGTGAAGTGGATCTATGACAGGTGAAGACCAAGGAGCGGAAGCTTTGACTTCTGAGAATCATCACACTAAGAAAAATACTATTGAAGGGACTTGGATAAGGAAAGCAATGGGAAAAACACCTGCTTTCGATCTGAAGAAACAAAAAAACTCTTCATGGAAGCAAGAGAAAATTTCAAAGAGCCAACACCCGTAACTCCAAGAATCTAGTTGCGAAGTGAGACTTCGCCTGTAAAAGATATGCCAGCTTCATATGATCACACACGTACTGCAATAGACGAAATGAATCCTATTGCGCAGTTGTTACAGAGCTGCATGAAGTTGTTAAAGCATGAGAATGACTTAGTAGAGTTACAGAGCCCACTGAGTAATTATGAGCAACGTAATATAGTAAATGAAGCACACGGAGTGGTTCATCATATCAAGAGCCATAAAAGAACTAGAAGAGAGATGATGCTAAATGCGCATATCAGATATTTTGAAATGGATGAGAACATCCTTGACTTAGGCTCAGAAATGAATGTCTTGACAAATCAGACATGGGAACAAATGGGGAAGCCAAAGTTATCATGGTCACAAATACAGTTGAGTCTAGCCAATCAACAGAAGGTTATACCCTTTGGGAGATTAGAAAATGTCCTTGTTGACATTGATGGAGTGTGAAGTCTTGCAGACTTCGAGGTTATTGAAAGTGTTGATGATAGCCAACCTTATCCTACACTGTTGGGGATAGATTGGGCCATGGATAACCTCTCAATGATCAACCTGAAAAAGAAGCAGATGATATTTGAAGGAAAGGATATCAGGGTCATCATACCCTTGGATCCTTCACGTGGACCTAGATACACTGAGCTAATAAGAGAAGAATGCAGAGCTCAAGATCTGGATCGTATCTACAAGATGACAACGAATAAGGAATATTACGTCAATCTAACTGATGACGGAACATTGAGTTGGCGTGTGACAAATCTTGCATATCAGACTCAAATGCAGGATTGGGGAGCTGGAAAAGCAGAATGCATGAAGTATCTGCCAGGAGATGTGCGCAAGCCACAACCCACAGTGGAAGGCTTGGATGATGCATATTACTTTTTTTATCGGTCATTTGATGTAGGAAAATACATCGTATCAGAAAACTTTGGCGATATGGAAGGTTTGTCAAATTTTTCAGATTCTATTCTTCAATGCTTTACTTGATATATGTGATGAGCATGGGTATATAGTATATACTAACTAAACTCAAATACATTTTGCAGCTGAGTTCATTTTCAACAAGTAGGCTTGGATTAATAAGTCCAGTCCATCACTCAATAAGCAATTAAATGGAGCAAATAAAGATCTGGCAGATAAATATATGGCTAATGGATCTCCTTTGCTAGAGAGGGATAAAGAAGGGAAAGTGATTTCAAAGGATGAGCTAAATAAGAGTGATGTAGAAAATAAAGAAATGTTTTCAAGATTACTAGTTAAAGAGGGTGGTGTTCCTGAGACTCCAAAAGAGGATGGTGTGCTAGAATCTCCCAAAGAGGATGGCATGGAGAAATCAAAAGGGGATAAAGTGTTGGAGGCTCCATAATTGAAATTGGAAAAAAGTGAGACTCCAATTGGGGAAGTTAAAAAGGATGAGACAAAAGAACTCAGAAATGAAGAAGTAGCAAAATCATAAATTCCTTCAAAAGTGGTCGTTGAAGAAGACAATGCAAAAGAATCTGCAGGATTAGAATTCGGATATGGCGGGAAAAGAAACTCAGAAGTTCCTTCCAAATCCAAAGAAGACAATACAAAAGGATCTGTACGATTTGAAGGAGGAACTCGTGAGAGAAAATAATTGTCCGATGTGCAACAAAGAAGACACCTCCTTCAGTTCTACATGTGTCACTTCAAGTACACTCAAATTGTTTGGGATTGTTAAGACAATGTATCCAATCTGAGAGGAGGTCACCAAACCAAATAAAATGGACAAGTTGGATCATTAGGAAACCTTAGGGTAGGCTTACAAGTGTTGTGACATTGGAATACCAAAAAAACTTCAATGCTTTGAAGGAAGAGTCTCCTTTTTACTTGATTATGTTACTTGTATTATTCTTGACCTTAGATTTTATTTGATAGACCCTAAAATAAATGTGAAGCTCGGTCTCCTTAGACAATGGTTCTGCTGGACCAACGTTAGAGTCAAGGGAAAAATGTTCGGATCCTAGGATGCAAGGTGAGAATAAGTACTCATAGAGATGGTTTATGGAGATGAACTTTGACTATTGCAAATATGTGGTGTGACACACCAGCAGACCTTTCAAATCCCAAAAGACTGCAATAAAGGATAAAAGGTCAGGTCTATATGGAACCAGCTATTTCCAATTGGACATGGAACAACTGGTTTGGATAACATTTGTCCAAAGTAATTATATTGTTTACAGATAATACATTAATACACCCTATAGTATCCAAAAATGACGGCCATGCAAAGTTCCCATCTGTTTAACATAAAAACAAAATACACAAATAGGATGAAATAACCTACAAATATAAAGTGAGAATCATAAACATAGGTCAGAATTCCATGATATATTCTAGAGGTAGCCACAAATCAGAATGCTATGTAAGATGTCTATACAATCATAAGCCAAGTCAACAATTCTATACATTCAAGGTGTTCCAATAAAGACAAGCTCTTCCCAATCGAAAAATATACAAGGGACAAGTTTCTTAGCATGCAAAATAAGTCGTAAACAAATATTGAAAATATTTCTATTTGATTTTTAAAGGAGACATCATAGAAAACTCCTTCCCCACCCCACACCCCTTGTTTCTTGTCCCAAAAACATTGCAAGATAGAAACAGGGAGAAAATGCCCTGAAAACATTCACATTTGCCATCCATAAACACCATGAATGATGTAAATCCCAGGGAAAAAATAAATAAAAATCAATTAAAAAGAATAACCCTGAAATGTTCGTAATTCAGAGATGACCTGTTTGTGGGTAAATAAACTCTAAAACGGAAAATAGAAAAACCTCAAAATTCCAGAAAAAACATAAAAGCACAAAGTGGGGGGTGCTCCCACATATCATAGCTCCAAAAGGATATAATTACCCTAATTCAATGAAGGCATGGAAAACCTTGCTTGAACAGAAGCAAACCTAGTTGATAGGGTCTTGGATCCCATGTAGTCCTCTTGGAAACATTCAAGGGTTCCTATTCTCAAACCATGTTTATAGGCCACTAGTGAATGCCACTACTTTTTCACTTATGGTTTCAATGTTCACATGCACTCAAGATAGCTCCTTACAAGAAAAGAACATGGAAGAGGGTTGGATCTTCCAATGTGGTGCAACATCACCACCAATACACCTGTTTGTTATTACTGCTAGATTGTTTGTTGAAACTAGGTATCCTTATATCTATTGGAATCCTTTCATAGTTCACGCATTGAACCTTATTGCAAATTGGCATCAGTTTAAAAATGATACTCCTTCGATAGAAAACTTATTGAGTGATTAATTCAATTGTAAAATTCATAACTACTATGTCTCAAGCGATTTTTCAATGATACTCTAAATTAGAGTTGTTGAAAAGAGTTTGGACAAGATATGCCCCCCATTTCACTATGATGAAGTGTCTTGTAGATATCAAACAACCATTGTTGAACATGATTGTCAATGAAATTTCGGCAGCTTGGAATAAATCCAATACAGATCAAGCAAAATTACTTCGAGACTTCGTGATTAATAATAAGTGGTGGAGCGAAGATCTATTTGTAATCAGTTTCACAAAACCTATGTTCATTTGATCAGAAAAGCAGACATAGATAGGCCTTTCTTGTGAGAAATATTTGGGTTCCATGGACATGAAATATGCGGGTTCCTAGGCTTCTAATAAGTCCATTTTGGTAAGCATTTATAGACATATCTTATAGACAGCTATAGCCAACCATACCATGTTTGTTCTAGGCTGGAGATGCATAAAGCCCCTCAAATGTTCCATAGACAATTTTGTTTTTGCTATTGGATATTTGATTCTTGATAAGCTACCATGATGAGAGGAACATAATAGGAAAGTGGTGTTTATCACCCAGAATGAGGTTTGAGGAAAGATGACCACATAAGGCCAAAATCTACTGCAATGTTGATTTGGTAAAGAAAAAAGGTTAAAAGAGATGTTTTAATGGACCTGGGCTTGTTGCAGAAAGGGTATTTAGGGTGACGAATACTCATGTAGATAAGGTGTTGACCAACAATCAAGCTGCCCAAAGTAAGAGACCATTTGCGTGGGTTGTTGATCCACAGTCTATCCATTAGACCAGGCTATGAAACCCAGTCCCTAGTGGATGAAAGGTATCCAGGATGATTCTAAGTTCTAACCCCTTGTTTGAATATCCTCGAAGCCAAAAACCATGGTGGCACAACCAGAGGATTTTCATCATGCAAAAGCAATTGAGACTACCAGATAGAATGCTTATTAAATGATAAGCCTGATGGAAAACTTCATGCATTCCATTTATGGAATCAGCCACCAGTGTCATCCTATTCCTTTCTCAATTACCTAAGGTATTTTTTAATCACCTTGGAAGATTCTTGTCATAGATGCCTTTGATTAGGTTGTGTTATTTTATTTTGAACCTTCCAAAATTCTATCTATCATTAAATTACACATTAGTGTATCTATTTGTGAAAAAGAAACTACTTTGGGAATGAAAAAAGAATTGACTCATTGGTGTCTCATTGTTGTGTGGGCATTTGATAATTTGCATCCATACATGGCTCTCACTTTTCACACTAATTCTATTTTTCATTGACTGAGCATTTTGTAAGGTGCATCCCTACTTACATCGCTTTCGCACTATTCTTGAAATTGATTTTGTATCTTTAACTATTTTGCTGAAAACAAAGCCCCAAATCACATCTTTCTCATTGATTGGACATTTGGTAAATGTGCATCCCTGCCTACATTGCTATTCTACTATTCATAAAATTGATTTTGTTACTTTAACTAACTTGTTTTTTTTACCGAAATGGTTAATTTTGTATTAAAAATTGTTCCATCTGTAATCTTCCTATTGAGTAGTCATAAGTTCAAAATAATATCTTCCAAAATTTTCTAAGCAGTGACTATTCTGCTACCTATAACATGAAAATAACATGGAAATTTACAAGTATAAATCCTATCGAACTGCCCTACTATCAAAATAGTTTTGCAAAACATAACTGAACCTAGAGTTAACTGATGGCAAGACCACTGTGCTTCATCCTGATCCTCCTGGAGAGGATTTTCCTACTGATATACTTGCTCCATAACTACATCCTCTGGCTCTTATTGCATTGACTCCTCTTTGGCTTCACCAGGAACTGAGCCAATTGATAATTTTTGCTGAGTTATCCAAGATTGACTACTTTTTGCTAAGGTCATTACCATTTGTCTTAGCATATTTCCTTCTTCCTGAAGGGTTTCTATTTCTTTTGTTGGACAACTATTTCTAAGATTTATGTATGGCCTATATTCTAAGCTTCCTCCTGTGAATGAAGGTGGTTTGAATGAATGGTTAATGAAGCTTGATTTCCCAAGATAATGTTGATGTATTTGTAACTTCGGAAAATATTCACTTGTATATTGTATGTATTACATTTGTACTTTATTGTATCCCCAACGAACATGTATTATTCCTCCGATTGGAAGTGTCGTCAGTTGTACTTACAAGTGCCGCAAGTTATACTGTAAGTGTCACAACATGTATTTGATGGGTTATTATACCACCGATGTGGAGTTGGCCCTGTATGAGTCATGTGGGTTAAAGGGTTATTAGACCACCCTAGTGGGGTCAGCCCAGTCAACTTTATCTTAAGTGGTTAAGTTAGGGCCGACCTAGTTGAGTAAAGGTCAAGTGAAAGTAACAGTATAAATAGAGAGTGTGACTCTCTCATTTAATTCATTATCTCATTCACTCGCTTCGCATTAGTGAGAGAGAGGAGGAGTGTTCACAAGTGGAGGAGGAGTATGCTACTGAAGATATATATCTCTTGGGTTTGATCATTGTGATCCTTGTATTGGTGCTTATTCTATCTCTGAAGAAGTTGTGAGGTTTTTTCACCTTCTTGGTTTTCCCCGGTGAAATGTTTTGTGTCTCTTGTCTCTTATGCTTGATATGTTGTACATGTTATTCTTTCAGTTAAGATCCTAGATCTATTAAATTAAATGATGAAAAACTAACATAGTATCAGAGCTAGCCCAAAGGAAGGAATTTAATGGCATTTATTACATTTGTTGCACTTGCGACAAATTGGAAGCTAGGTCTTGATATAGAAAAAACCAGTCATCGTAGCAATTTCGCTAGAAATCCATTTTGGAGAATGTTCAGGATCTGAAACGTTTACAGGTCGAAGATAATATCTCCATGTACATTGTGTCTGAAGCATGACATCTAATTTGCTGTATTTTCTGTTTTATGATCCGTACAATATAGGGTTTCTGTCTCTTCCAGATCTTAGTCATAAATAGTTGACCTAGGAATGAAGGTCACAACTTGTAATACCCCATTTTTGTTGCAACATTTAAAAAACCCACTATGTCATTCTAGACTTAGTATAAAATTAATTAATCATTTATGATTAATTTCCTAAGTTTTGACTAGGTAGAATAAGCGAGTTTTGTCTTTTAGTGGACCACATGCTATCCTCATTCACAAAAATGAATTTGGATAGATTTTGGATAATATTTCCTTGGATTCTATCTTATTTTATTCCATTCCTGAATTAGAAAGACACTATCCAAATTTAGTTAGCTTTGTCCTACTGTTTCTACTTTCTAGTGGAAAAGATAAAGTTAGTTGCCTTGGAATCTTTTGCCACTTGACCAATTCAACCTCCACATCATATCTAACCTTCTAAAGCCATCAATACATTCCATTTACATCACTCATGAGCTTCCATACTAATCATTCCAAATTCGTGAGCCTCTAAGACAATTTTGGAAACTGCTTTTGCCACCTAGGGGGTTTTTTGTCTTTTCTAAGCCTTTTCTTTTTGCTCTTTCCATATTGACTCAAAGAAATTCAATTTTATCAATGGAGTATGTATTATATATTTTTACAATATCAATGAATAATATACGGAGCGTTTTCCATAATTTATTCTCTCTATTCTTCTTCTCTCATTGTCTAAAGTATTCCATGGTGAAATTGTCTTATGAATCTAGTTCCTAGTAATTGAAAATATCACATGGTATCAGAGCTAGCTTGATTCAAAACAATTTCCAAGAGTGTTTTTTCAGGTATTAGCATTACCAAGAGCACATCCGTATGGAGAAAAATCAAGCCAAAGCTGTGACTCTCACTCCCTTCAATTTCTTTGATTGGAAGGCACATATGATCATCCAACTTTGGAGCAAAGGATTGTATAAAGTCATTATGGGGCTTGAAACTGAGCCAGGAGCTGTTGCATTAAAATCCAAATGGTTCAATAGGCTTGATGAAGCTTATGGGTTACTTTGTCTCTCTGTATCTCCATATCTTCTATTCCATATCGATTCTCTATCAACTCCAAATGAAGTGTGGACAAAGCTAGAGTCTCTGTTTGGAAAACAGGACAAGCTCAGAGGTCATTTATTGGAGATTGAGCTAATCTCTCTTAGTCCAAGTAATTTTGATTCTATGGAGGAGTTCATCTCAAAATTCAAGAACCTCGTGCTTCAAATCATGCAATGTGCTATAGAGAAGAAGGATGATCAATTAATCCTTACCATTCTATCAAAACTGAGCTTTGAATACTCAGTATTTGTGTCTACTTTTCATTCTACAAGGCTTGCAGTTCCCAAGTGGAAGATGCCAACCTTGGATGCATTCATTGATTCGCTCACTCAAGGAAAGGACAAGCTGGTCCAAATGAGGGATCAATCACCCTCCAAATACTTTGCACTTGTTGCTCATGGATCAAAGATTTTCAAGAATGACAAATCCAAACAGAAGATATTGTCAGATGAAGAGGATTTTGATGGAAATTCCAAATACAAGAAGATGAAGAAAGAGAAGCCCAAGTGTTCTTATTGCTGCAAAGGCACTCATCCTGAGAAATCTTGCTTCAAGAAAAAATTGGACATCATGGCCAAGATACTTGAAGAGCATAACATAGTGTTCCTGACTTTGCAAAGAAAGAACAAGGCAAGCTTGTTGTAGAACAAGAACTCTATCTCCAAGCCTCTCCCAAAGGTAATAATGTTTATGCTTTGAGTGCTAGAGTGAAATATAATTCTGATGTATTTGATATTGATTCACATTCTGATATATCATAATCAGAAACCTCCACCTCTTCCTTAGAACAATCTTCAGTCAGTTCATCCAAGTCTACTCACAAAACTAGTCATTTTTTACTAGCTTCTGACTTGTCTTCTGAAAGGTCTTTCCACCATCATTCAAATATTTTAGATTCTGATTTAGAAGATGATTTACAGTCTGATATGTAGGTCATTACATATCCCACATCATATTCCCAACCTTTGGATGCACAAAAGACCCTAAAAATCCCAAGTTCTCCAGTTAAGAAACTACACAACTCTATGTTTTCCTACACTGTGTCACTTGCCTATGTTGCACTTTTGTCTTGCATATCTTTCATTGGTTGGACAACCATTGTTTTGGAATTATTTGGACTGATATTCCACAAATATGGACCTGACCCCATCACTCATGGTTCAAAAGTCAAGTCCTCACACTCTCCAGGCTCGCTCAACTGTCCGGGTGATCTAGTTTCTCAAACGTTTTCTACTGAAATTATGTTCGGTCATGGAAAATCCACATTTTTACTGGTTGCTGATCCATATGACTTACATTATGATATTTCAGAGCTGCATGATCTCATTTTAAATATCAGAAAGGTTATACATCAGTTTGAGAAGAAAGTACAAGAACTAGTACACTACATTGCAGCTACAAAAGAAATTGATTATGTTGAGTTCATTGTTTCTCCTTGGGAAGGAGTATGCATAGATCTTCTTTCCATCATTGATTATGTTTTCAGATCTGATTATGTATGTTACAGCAGCAAGAAAAATTCATTTAATGCTCCTCCATCATCAGAAGATGAACTTCATAGAGCTTCAACACATGGTTCTTTCCTACACAACATTGATGCACTGATGCATGATCATGACATCCACAATCTCTTCATCAAGTCAGTTACTCATAAGCATCCCATTCAGCTCATTCAACTCATTCAAATGAGCAACATGACAGTATGAAGACATCAAGCATGTCCATTTTTTAGGGAGGGTTTTGTTCCCATGAGGTTTTCCCTGTTTCCTTGGTTTACATGGACTAGTTATTTTTGTATTGGGGTGACCATAAGACTTGTTGCTTGGGCCCTATATTTCTCATATTTTTATAATTCCCATCACATAAATTCAGGCTTAAGGGGGGGTGTTGGAACATTTAAAAAATCCAGAATGTCATTCTAGCCTTAGGATAAAATTAATTAATCATTTATGATTAATTTTCTGAGTTTTGACTAGGTAGAATAGGCTAGTTTTGTCTTTTAGTGGACCACATTCTATCGTCATTCACAAAAATGAATTTGGATAGATTATGGATAAAATTTCCTTGCATTCTGTCTTATTTTATTCCATTCCTGAATTAGAAAGACACTATCCATATTTAGTTAGCTTTGTCCTACTTTTTCTACTTTCTAGTGGAAAAGATAAAACTAGTTGACTTGGAATCTTTTGCCACTTGACCAATTCGAACTCCACCTCATATCTAACCTTATAAAGCCATAAATACATTCCATTTACCTCACTCATGAGCTGCCATACCATACTTTCCAAATTTGTGAGCCTCCAAGACAATTTTGGAAACTGCTTTTGCCACCTAGGGGTTTTTTTGTCTTTTATAAGCCTTTTCTTTTTGCTCTTTCCATATTGACTCAAAGCAATTCGATTTTCTCAATGGAGTATGTATTATATATTGTTACAATATCAATGAATAATATACAGATCGTTTTCCATAATTTATTCTCTCTATTCTTCTTCTCTCATTGTCTAAAATATTCCATGGTGAAATTGTCTTATGAATCTAGTTCCTAGTAATTGAAAATCTCACAATTTTGACCTTTATGATATATTAGCTTTAATATAAATAGTGTATACATGTGATGTATGTTTTCCCAGCGTGGAGCTCAGGGAAAAGGCCCCACTAGTGGATGCTCGAATTTTAGTTAAAAGGCAAGTATTAGATATTATGTTGCCCATGCACTATTAAGCCATGGAGCATTGTAAAAATGATGTAAATAAGCATCATGCAATAAATTACCAAAACTGGCTATGGGAGCAATGAATGAGAAGGGGCCATGTGTATCTACTAGGGAGTGGTCAGGGGGTTGTGGGATTGAACCATAGGCTACCAAATGTCATCTTGTGAACCCATTTAACTTTCTTTACTGGAATTTATTTCTGTTGTAAGGAAGTGGTTGAAGAATTCAGTACATGGCTTCAATGGAGCATGGGAAACCCAGAAATTCGTATGGTAGGGTATGGGCTCTGTTTTCTTGTACCACAAGTCACTCTACCTCATGGGGATGGGTTATTCCTCATTCCCACTCCATTGTTGATGATCCAGCATCAGTGGCAGCCAAAAACGAATGCCAAACAGTGAGAAAAACTAGAAATCACAACTTTGAAAGAACCCACGTTTTGAAGAGCCATAAACGTCCAGAATTGGTATTTGACAGTGAAATCCAATGGGGGATCCATAGGTATGAAATTTGGGGTGAAATTGAGAGTATTAGATACCCCAAAATCCATTGGAAAACCCCGTTTTGATAGCCCTGAAATCCAGTGACGGGATTGAGTTATTTGTTGACAGAATTATGAGAAATCCAGGTGTGAATGTTGGAACAGAGGATTGGATTGCTTGGATTTGAACTGAGATGTTTGTAGCTCTATGGTTTATCTCACTAGCTTAGCACCCTCCTCCTCTTCTATTCACATGCTTAATAAACCCAACTGTGTGTTGGCTTAGCATGACCGTTTGAGTGAAACCATGGCTGTGAGTGAGCCTGTCTAGTTCCTCCTTAGTGGATACACATACCAGCTCGGGGGTGATCTCTCAGCTGAAAGAATATAGGCTAGACAGAGATATATGGTCGGGTGGAACGTTGCTCTCACGTATCCAGTTGTTTGGACGTTTACATTCGAGATAAGTATTCTTTGTGATTTAATTTATATGCATTATGTGTCCTGTAATGTGTTAATTCTGAATGATAATTGTTCATGTTAATGAAACGAAATGAATATCTTAATATGGCTAATATGAAGGTTGTGCATAGCATGAGAATGCGATTGAATTCTCTGCATGTGGAACCGTCATATGCCTGTGATAGATATGTTGATGCATTACTGTTTGTGTGTGTGAAAATATGATTTAATTTCGCTGTGTATATTAGTTTGAACCTGCACACATGAAGTTTTATTTATTATGAATTTCTAAGTAATATATGGGGCTGAGATTGTCAAATAAGCCCAGTATGTTGGTCACATTTCCTTGCATGGGATTGATGGAAAAGGACGTTTCACAACTTGGGATAGGAAGCTCCAAATGAAATTTTGTAATAAGTGACAGTAAGAACACGGATTGTAGTTTCACAAGTCCAGGTTTCAGAGGCCTAAGTTGAACCAGTTACACGTGGTACTCCGTACAAGTTCTCTATCATGTTTTATCCCATAAACAGGTCACGTTGCGACATTTGGCATAACTCTCTCTCAGAGAATCCAATTGAGCTCAAACCTATGGGGTTGGAAAGATGATAGGTTAGGATATCACAGGACGAAGTTTTAGACCTTGTGGATTCGTAATTTCAGAGATGCACCAGAAAAAATAAGGCACATATTTCTGTCAAATAGAATTGGATTCTGAGCATTCTCATTTTTGGCTTATCATTGCTGCAGGAAATTAGGGCTTTTGACAGAAGTGGAATTTTGGAGTGGTCTCAGCATAGGATTTCTCTCCTCAGAAAAATAAAAATTTAGTGACCAAGATAAAAAAATTTGGTTGGGTATAACCTCGTGATCTATCAAACCCTAGTTCGGGATTTTGATCAGTAAGGTGGAAAATTAGGGTTTCTACAAAAGTTGAAATTTTTGGAATTTGAGTCCACGGCTAGAAGCTCCTCACAAAAATTGAAGTTTAGAGTACAATATCAAACTTTTTGGTTGGACAGAAGACCAGGCTTTATCAAACCCTAGTTCGGGATCCTATCTAGAAGATCCAGAAGTTTCAAAGGCAATTTTGAGGGGTAAAATTTTCCAGTTTTCAAAATTGAAGTATACCAGCTTAATTAGCTCAGCAAGGTGCATCTTTTCATCCAATCAGAAGTTTGAAATTCAAACTTTGAATTTTTAGGGTTTCTCTCACAAACCCTAATCCAACTCCAGATCCAATCTCAGCAAATCAAAGTAGATTGGGTTAATCCTAGAAGAGAATGAATTGGACACCTGCATAAGTGAAGAAGTTCCAGTTCCAGAGGGAGATGAGGCTAAGGCCTTACATAAGAGGACTACAAGCAATCCTGATAGAAAAGATTGTGTACAATCACCTACAAAAGAAGTATAACAACATTTTTCCAGCAATGAAGTTCAAGAAAACTATTTATTGAATATATTGAAGAATCTAAAGTTCCTAGGATCTAGGATGTAGTAATGGAAGGATGCCATGGTCGAGGAGTACCAATCGATCATGAAGAATGATGTTTGGGATGTGGTCCCGAGACCAGAAGAGAAGTCTGTTCTGACTTCCAAGTGGATCTGTAAGATCAAGCATGCTGCAGATGGTAGCATAGAGAAATACATGGCAAGGTTTGTAGCTCGTGGATTCTCCTAGAAAGAAGGAATAGACAATGAAGAGACTTTTGCTCCTATAGCCAGATACACTTCCATTAGAATAGTACTTGCCTAGCTACAGTGATGAAGTGGAAGATACACCAGATGGATGTCAAGACAACTTTCTTGAATGGTGTAGTGGAAGAGGAAGTGTATGTGGAGCAACCACTCGATTTTGAGACACATGACAGGGAGTCATATGTGTGCAGGTTGAAGAAAGCCTTGTATGGCTTGAAGCAAGCTCCTAAGACTTGGAATGGTAGGATAGATAACTTCCTATCCAGTTTGGGATTTAACAAGAGTAAAGCGGATTCCAACCTTTACTATAAGGTTGAGGAAGGCAATCAAGTGATACTACTATTGTATGTGGATGACCTGTTTGTTACAGGTGAGGATAGATTGATTGCCGACACAAAAATGAATCTTGCTGCCAAGTTTGAGATGAAGGACTTGGGTATGATGCATTACTTTCTAGGCATGGAGGTGTGGAAGAGTGTAGATGGGATCTTCCTTAGACAAGGGAAGTATGCAGTAGAGATCCTAAAGCGGTTTGGGATGATGGACTACAAGGCCATGGCCACACCTATGGCATCGAAACTGAAGCTTCTGTGTGATGCTTCATCTGAGCCGGTTGATGTCACAGTGTATCGTCAGATGATTGGGTCCTTGATGTACCTGATGAACATGAGACCAGATATTTGCTTTCCTGTGAACACATTGAGCCAGTTCTTGACGGATCCTAGACATGTCACCTAATTGAAGTAAAGCATATTCTGAGGTACCTGAAGGGTACAGTTGATTATGGGCTCAAGTATGATGCGAATCAAATATTTAACCTGGAGGGTTATGTTGATTCAAATTGGGCAAGTAGTGCTGCAGATAGGAAGAGCACTTTGGGGTGCTTCTTCAGTATGGGATCAGGTGTGATCTCCTTGTTTAGTAGGAATCAGTCCTGCCTAGCACTAAGTACAGCCGAAGCGGAGTATGTCGCATCTTGTTCAGCTAGTTGTGAGGCAGTATAGCTTAGGAAGCTACTGTTTGAGCTATTTGATCTCCCGTTGGATGCTACCTGTATCTTCTGTGACAACCAGAATTGTGTGAATTTGTCTGAGAACCCAATGTTCCATGACAAGTCGAAGCATATTGAGATCAAATATCACTATATCAGGGATATGGTGCGGATAGGAGTAGTGAAGCTTCTAGATGATGTTTTGGGTGATGATGATCAGGATGATCATGTGTGATGATATGCATTAGGTGGATGCTTTGTATGATCAGTTTGATTATACGATGATGATGAGTATCAGGACTATGCTATGATAATGATCAGGATGATCATATGCGACGAGTATCAGGACGATGCTCTAGATGACATGCATCAGGATGATGATATGATGATGATCAGGATGATCATATGTGACGAGTATCAAGATGATGCTCTAGATGGCATGCATCAGGATGATGCTGTGATGATGATCAGGATTATCATGTGATGATTATGTGCATCAGGATGATGTACTATATGATCATGATCAGTATGATCATGAGTATCAAGTTGATACTCCGTGGCCATGGACAGGTTGTGCATGTAGCAAAGAAAAGATCCTTGGAGATCCTATAGTCTGAGTTAGGATGCTCTTTCGAGGTTTTTCTACTAGAGACATGTAATTAGCCCTGGAGATCCTATAATGTATGCTAGGATGCTCTTTAGAGTTCTTGCAGGATGTAAGACACTCTTTTAAGGTTTTTCCTAACCACATAGAAAATATCCTAGGAGATCCTATAGTTATAGCTAGGATTCTCTTTCGAGGTTTTGTGTTGGGAGTAACATGTAATCATCCCTAGAGATCCTATAGTCTATGCTAGGATGCTCTTTAGAGTTCTTATAGGTTGAAGGACACTCTTTTAATGTTTTGTGATAGTCACATGTAATCAACCTTAGAGATCCTATAGTCTGTGCTAGGATGCTCTTTAGAGTTCTTGCAGGTTGCAGGACACCCTTTTATGGTTTTGTGACAGCCAACATGTAAAAGATCCTTGGAGATCCTATAGTCTAAGCTAGGATAAGCTTTCAAGGTTTTGTTGATGCACATAATAAGTCCTAAGGATTCCAAAGTATGGCCAGAGATGATGAAGACCTACAGGAGGCTAGGCCTACAACCAGCATGAAAAACGTATGGCTCTGTAGAGATTCCTATGATGAGAAGACTTATGAGATAGCACCAGTGATCGAGATTACGAGTACAGCAATAGTGACGATGATGCTTCATGATCCAGTGATGATGATCCAGCTCCAAAATTGAAGACTTGTGTCAAGAGAATACCTTCCTAGTTAAGAGGGAGTGTTGATGTATTTGTAACTTCGAAAGATATTCACTTGTATATTGTATGTATTACATTTGTACTTTATTGTATCCCCAGTGGAGATGTACTATTCCTCTGGTTAGAAGTGTTGTCAGTTGTACTTGCAAGTGTCACAAGTTATATTGTAAGTGTCGCAACTTGTATTTGATGGGTTATTAGACCATCGGTGTGGGGTCGGCCCTATATGAGCCATGTGGGTTAAAGGGTTGTTAGACCACCCTAGTGGGGTCGGCCCAGTCAGCTTTATGTTAAGTGGTTAAGTTGGGGCCGACCAAGTTGAGTAAAGGTTAAGTGAAAGTAAAAGTATAAATAGAGAGTGTGACTCTCTCATTTGATTCATTCTCTCATTCACTCACTTCGCATTAGTGAGAGAGAGGAGGAGTGCACACAAGTGGAGGAGGAGTATGATGCTGAAGATATCTATCTCTTGGGTTTGATCATTGTGATGCTTGTATTGGTGCTTAGTCTATCTCTAAGGAAGTTGTATGGTTTTTCACCTTCTTGGTTTTCCCCGATGAGATGTTTTGTTTCTCTTGTCTCTTGTCTCTTATGCTTGATATCATGTACATGTTATTCTTTCAATTAATATCCTAGATCTATTGAATTAAATGATGAAAAACTAACAAATAAGGCTTTCATGGTGCCTCAAAACTCACTGAATACCTCCTGAATGGAGGTGGTTTGAATGATTGGTTAATGACGCTTGATTTTCCAAGGTAAGGATTTCATGGTGCCTAAGAATTCATTGAATACCAATTAATTCACAAAGAGCACAATGTTTGTGGTTATTGGTCCTCCATGTCCCAAAGAGGCTCACTCCCACCAACCAATCTCAAACAGACAGAGTCACCAACTTCTACCAATTTCACCACGGTACCATTTACAGTTCATGGGGAAACATATTTGAAATTTGTGAAGCTACAAGCTATAGTTAGAAATCATAGGGCTGAGCCAAAGTTTATGAAGCTGCAAGCCACAGGTTCGAAGTTCACATAATTCTCAGAACATCCAACAATGGATTGCTCAATCAGCCATAAAGTTACCTCGATGTAAGTATGTCAATTGATTTCCACCCCCTTGACTCAGGAATCCTGTCACAAACATCATTGACCGAGCAGGATGAGCCCCAGAAATATCTCAACTGCATTCCCCATGCTGAAATTGGAATGCTCAAGAGTGAGCCTCAACTTCATTGAGTAAGTGTGTGGAGGCATTGTTGGAGGCAGAGGATTTAATTCCTGTCTTGTTGGATTAATGCCATTTAAACTCATGGCTTTGCATGTGATCCTTGATGTTGACCTTCATTTGGCAAAGTTGACTTTATATAAAATATTGACATAATGACTATTGGGTAGTGGTGATAGATATCCCTCGTTTTGTTTGAAGTTTTAGATCCAACAAGAGTCGAAATCTGATAGAATTCTGTTGTTGCTAGCCTCCTTTTTTCTTGATTTATCCTAATCATGATCCATGCCAAATGACAATCTATTGTGATAAAAGAGTTTCTCATATGCCTTACTATGAGCAAGAATTTCCTATTACAATCAAATATTTGATTGGATTGGTGTATTATCTTGAGTTCTTGATAAAGAGTTAGGTATTCAGCTTGATTGTTTGTTGCTTTTCCTAAACCCTGTTCATAGTTCGCTTCCTCTTGTACCTTGGGATAAAATTTCATCTTTCCTGCACCTGCCAACCCTGAGCTCTAACTAGTTTGCTGCAGAGATTCCATATCACATCTTTGCTCATTCTCTCCATGGAAGAATTATGACATAAATTTCAGTATTACTTTTCTTTTTCCATTTTTATTTCATTCAATTGAGGATGACATTTTTATTGTTTCTTCTCTCAGTGAACTCTATCAGGCCCAATTGTTGAATTTCAACACTGAAAGTATCTTCCAACCATTGCACACTTTTCATTCTCCACATTATACTTCCCCTTTCTTATAGTAATATTCGTTTATGGACAACCACCTCTATGCATTCAGAAACCTGAATCTCTACTCTACTTTCCATATAGATGATTTTCTTTTACTAATGTTCACAAAAGCCCCCCTCCTTCCCACCAAAAGCAAAAAACTCAAATCTTCTTCAGTGTTTTTGGGATAAAAGCTTTGTCAGCATTTCTCTTTGTTTCTTTGCCATAGTCTTCTTTAATCCTAAAGTTTGGTTGATTGGAACCATAAAAAACTATTTCCATTTCTCCAGTCCTTGAACTTGTTATTTCTTTTATTCTGGGCCCTTTTCGTATGGCAATGGAAATGTATTCATCTTTATGTTAACCAAATATTTGGACCGATGGTCTGGAGCCAAAGTCGTGGCTAGATCTTTACTATAGGTTTTTTGCAGTTAGTAATGTCCTTGTCTACTTTTTGACTCAGGCATAAAATTTAGTTTGTAGGTAATCTTTCACTATTTTATCTAATTAATGTTGTTCTCACTAATTCACTAAAAACATTAGTCATGCTTGTAAAAACATATCATTTGGAAAAAATATTTCCTTCCTATGTTCTCTTTGTCCATATCATTTTGTTCATAAATATCAATTTTGGCATCTGTTTGTGTAGCCATGCCTAATAATCTCTCTGGCACAATGGTGTTAGAGGGGGTATTATGATGCCAATTATTTATACCCTGGGTTATTGGGTATTTTTGTGCAATCCTATTTATATTTGGGATCTATCTAAAAGACTTATTTATTATTTAGGCTCAACAGTTCCCACTTCAAAAATATTGTCAACCATTAACTCAACCCTTGGCTTTGTCCCTTTAGGTGATTGCTTAAGATTGCCTTTTACCATAATGCATGTTCCTGTTGTTGTGAGATGACTATGAGAAGAAACCGAATAGTCCAGCAACACTTGCACCCACCACACAATCATAGGCATAGATGATGACACAATTCTTACCACTTGCTTGGAGAAGCAATTGTTGACCAATGCGAATCCAGTCGACAGGGGTTCCACTTCACTGTCGACACATGCCGTAGTCTTCCTAGGCACAGGCCCAGGCAAGTTTTATCCCTCCCAGGAACACCTATGGAGCAGATGAGGTCTCACCTGAGGCATCCAGGAAGAGCAAACGGAACAATGTTTCCTCTGAGGAAAGAGGAGGGTTGTGGATACACAAACTAACTCTATTGCAACATTAAACAAGGATCCCAAACATTTGACATGTATTCATAACGCATTATTCAATCGCAGCATTCATTATCACAACAGTAGTAACAGTAAAACAACATTACATCAAAGAAACATAGCATTTTTCATGAAGTGCAACATTGCATTACGAGAAACAAATAGAAAGAACCCAGGAATTGCACCAAAACAGTTTCATCACATCATATTATCACTGCAAAACCTTAGATACAATATATCCTCAAATACCAGGTCTCGACAATATCTCACAGATGCATAGAAACAACCCAAACATGTGTTTTTCTTCACCAAGATTCCACCTTCTCTCCTTTCTTTCTTCTCCCCCTACGACTCCTATCTATATATAGGCTTCTGCCATTACAATGCCTGTCCACTTACTAACGATTTCCTAACAGACATTTGGACAAGTGACCCAATATCTAACTAACTTGTTACAAAACTGACCCGAAACCCGCATTCTGCAGTATGGCTGACTCAACATTACATAATATGTGGTCAAAGTGACCCAAAACCCACATTCCGCGGTACCATTGACCCAAATTACATAACTAATCTTCTGCTTATCGCCATTCGTGTCATTTGCTCGCTATTCACACCATCTTTTGCCTTGTTGCAGCATCGGAGATGCTGTGATAGCACTCTACCAAACCACCTGCCAATAGGACCCCAACACAATCTTGTGGCTCACCCTCGAGCCACGTCAACTGCTAGACATAGTACATGTCGTCGTCTTTACTTTGAAGTCGAAATACGGTTGTTCAATTTTTCTTGCTGTCTGGATTGTGCGGTGTTGTCCTGCTCCTTCTGCTACACTGATCATCATCTCGCGGGCCGGTAAGTCTTACTTGAAAGTGGGCATCCCGCAACTTGCTGTCATGTACGTCTCAAACTCATCCTCTAATATTGAGGAATCTGATGCAGACTGAGGAGAAGTTTATGAACAACGCTGTGGTGCGAACCAGGCCAATGGCTCTAGCACATCTGTTTCGCACCGGTAAGCACAAGTTATAGGGACCCGAGGCCGACGACCCCCCCTTTTGTGTGGTCACAGGGACCACGAGACTTCGAACCATCACCAACTTCCTAGGCATCTCGAATGAAACTTCATACTTGTAACCCCGGGGTGTCCGAGGCGTAGCCTTATCCAGGCGCTTATGCACACTTGTCGTTCGGGCCCTCAATGCACCTGGTGTGCTACCACACAAAATGAAATAAATCATTTCGACATCCTCCTTGGAATTCCTAACTTAACAAAATGCCAGAACCTCGCGTAGCATAATCCTTCTTAACTAAAAAAATCTCTGTGTGCTTACTCCCTGCAGATCCTCTATTTATACAGCGCCCTCTATCATCCATCGGCCTCAGCAAGTCGTTGCACAACCAGCTCACACCCCAGGATAATCATATGGCATCTTGTGCCGATTATCCAAACAACGGATGAATTGTACCTTTGCCTGGTTCTTATTGTGCAGAAATGTGCGAAGCAATTCTTGGGCCATGCCGGCATGAGGGATATGTCATGCAAACGATGCGAACCATCCTAGTAAGTACAGTCAGCCATACTGCCTTGGTGTATCCCTAATCCCAACCAGGCTGTCATCTGTCACGATCGACTTGATTAACGAGCATATCCGTCAAAGCAAGAGAAAGTCCCATTGTCGTCATGATTTTGGATGTGACCCAAGCGCAACATGCTTCGGTGCTGCTAAGAAATCCAACCTTGTAGTAGAAGCCTCCCTACTTCCGCATTCCATCCAGGGTGGTGCGACATCCTGCCACCAATCAACCTGCAACACATCATTTTTTCTTTTCTTTTTTTCTTTTTTTTCCCGATGCAACTCAAGCATCACGGTGTTCTAAGCTCATGTGATAGGGCTTCAATGTATGACCATTTACCATCTTAGGGAGCATCGCCCCGTCCAACTGCTGCAACTGAACCGCTCCTCCTGAAGTAATACTATTGATGCGATAGGGACCAAGCCAATGCATCTGCAACTTCCCTAGATCTTTCATAAACTTGTTGTCGTACAATAGCACCAAGTCGCCTTGCTGAAACTGTTTATTTTTTATTTGGCGCTAATGCCATGCCTTCTGTCGATCCTTCTCGACCCCTTGGTAGAACCCAGTGATGAACCGATCTTCTTTCAGCTGCACCAATTGCACCAAACATTCATCTAATGCTACGACATCATCCATGCCTATGACAGTCGCAATTCGTAGACTCAGAACAATATACTCCATTGGCATAATCGCTTCTTGTCCATACACCAACTTAAATGGTGTCTGTCCTATCAGTCATTTACATGTGGTGCAATAGGCCCACAACACTGCTGGAATTTTGAGATCCCAGTCATCGCGGTTCACATTGCACACCTTTGTCAGTGCATGCTCCAATACCTTGTTAAAAGCCTCCACCATGCCATTCACTTGTGGATGATAGGGTGTACTCTTCTTATGCTGTATCTGCAGTTCCTCCATCAATGTGCTAATGGTGCGATTAAGAAAGTGGCTACCTTGATCACTCAGCAATATCTTGGGGCAGCCGAAGAGAGTGATAATGTATCAAACAAAAATCACGTCGCCATGGCCGCGGAACAATCAACTACGTGCCGCTTTGGCCCACCGGGTCAAGCACTCTGTCGTCGTGATGATATATTGCACACCTATGCATTTCCCTGGTGGATTGATTGGTCCTACAAAATACATGGCCCATTTTTCAAACAGTTGCAATGTTATTTGAGGCATCAACGACATCTCATCGCGTCTGGACGGTTATCCAGTTTGTTGACAAACATCGCAGGACCGTGCATAGTCTATCGCATCATTATGCAGTGTAGGCCACCATAGCCCCACATGCAACACCTTCCTACCCATTTCCTGACTGCCATAGTGTTCTCCTGCTATTCCTCCATGTGCTTCAGCCAGTATCGGCGCTTTCTCATGCGGCGAGACACATCTGCGCAATACCTCATCAACACCCATTTTATACAACTCTCCTGCAATTAGCTGGAAGTATCCAGCCTTGACTACCAATTTCTTCTTCTGACTAGTGGAAAACTCGTCTGGTGTAGTACCCATTGTCAAAAATTGGATGATGTCATCAAAATAGTCATCAGTGACGTCAACCTTCAATAGTTGTGCATCCGGCAACCCGTCATCAATCTTGGTTGGTTCCTCCCGGGTATCAATCCGTGATAGATGATCAGGACCGGCATTCAACCAGCTTGGCTTCACAATGACTTCAAAATTGAACTCCTGAAAAAGAAGTAGCCAGCAGCATATCTTCACCCCCAACACAGGCTTATTGACTAGGTATTTCAACAAGGAATGGTCAGTGAACATTTTAAAGTGCCCACCCAACAAATAATGCCTGAACTTCTGCAGTGTGTAGACCATTTCCAGGCCCTCCCGCTCAGTGTTGGTGTATTTGCGTTCGACAGACGACAACTTTTGACTAGTGAAAGCAATGGGGTGATCAAGATCTCCTTCGTCGAGCTGAGCCAATACGACTCCTAATGCGATTGATGAGGCATCGACATGTACATGGAACTCCTTACTCCAATCCAAAAATACCAATATGGGTGCCGAAGTCATTTTTGTCTTCAGTGTGTCGAAACTTTCTTGACATTCCAGAGTCCATTGAAATAGCGCATTTTTCTTCAGCAATTTCTCCATAGGGGCAGTAATTGCTGCATATCCCTTGATGAAATTGCAATAATACCCTATATGCCCCAGAGTTGCTCGTAACTGCTTAATAGTGGTCGGTGGTTGCAAACTCAAGATGAGCACAATCTTAGCCGAATCGACCAACAACCCTTGCTTACAGACAATATGACCCAACAATGTCCCAAATGGTGCACAAAAAATACATTTCTTCAAGTTCAGCGATATCTGGTGCTGTCGGTAGTGCTCAAGCATTAACCGCAGATTGGCCAGATGATCGAGGATCAACCCATAAACTGTCCAATCATCCATGTATACTTTCAACAACAATGACCTGAGATAATATTGCAAGTGCATTCTTCAAACCAAACGGCATTAGAGTGTATTGAAAGAAGCCCCATTCAGTAACGAAAGTTGTCTTGTGGCGATCTTCTTTGGCAATGCAAATTTGATGGTAGCCAGAGAATCCATCAGTGAATGAGTACATCTCCTGGCCACCCACCCATTCAAGTACTTCGTTAGTAAACAGGGTCGAAAAAGGGTCATGCAAGCAGGAATCATTCAACTTCCGCAAGTCGACGCAAATGCGCACTTCACTGGTTTTCTTGTCCTGCACCACCATAGGACTGATCCATTCAGACTCTTCCACAGGTTCAATAATCCCAGCATCCAACATGTGATCAAGTTCTTCCTTGACCTTTTCCTTATGTCACGGATGCAGCCAATAAGGTCGTTGTCGGACTGGCTTAGCATCTGGTTTTAAAGGAATCCTCATCTCCCCTAAATCACCCAGGATCCCCTTCATATCATAAAACTTTGTAGGAAACAAGTTTTAAAACTCATGGAGTAAATCAGTGACCTTACTCATTGTCTCGTCATCCCAATAGTCCCCAACATTTACAAACTTGGGAGTGGCCTCTGTGCCGATATTAATCTTACAAAGCTTCAGTGGTTTATTGAACGGATTACTTGGTGCACCAGGTGGTACCACATCGCGACTTCCTTCAGATTCGGGAATGTTGACATTCCAGGGATCGTCCTCATCCTCAGGCCCACAGGTGATGTTGAAGCACTCCATGAGAGACTGCATCTGATAGTATGTGTGCGGATCGACAGGGTAGGCCGCTAGAACAACCTGAAGTACCACGTCACAGACGAGCTGTATGGCGTTATTGACATCAGGGTTGGCATCTGCAAAAGTGAACATATGAGTGAAATAGACCATCAACTATTGATGTATATGTAACTTCGGAATGTATTTCATATATGTATATTGTATTCCTATAGAGATATTATTATTCCTCTATACGGAAGTGTTTGTATAACTATAGAGATGTTATTATTCCTCTATACGGAAGTGTTGTCATTTATATTGTAAGTGTCATAACTTATACTTCATGGGTTATTAGACCACCTTGTTGGGGTCGGCTTTGTATAAGTCATGTGGTTCGAAGGGTTATTAGACCACCCTATTGGGGGTCGGCCATGTGGGTCAAAGGATTATTAGACCACCCTATTGGGTGTCGGCCCAGTCAACATTATGTTATGTGGTTAAGTTAAGGTCGACCTAGTAAAGGTTATTAGGCAAGTCAAGTCAAGTATAAATAGAGTGTGGGAGGCACTCTATTTCATCATTCTATTCTCTCTCACAATCTTGGGAGAGTGGCGCACTTGTGGAGGAGGAGAAGATGCTGCTAGGAGATGTCTATCTCTTATGCTTGGGTTGTATAATTGCTCTATCTATCTCTGAGGAAGTCATTAGGGTTTTTCATCTTTATGGTTTTCCCCAAGTAAACTCTGTGTCTCTTGTATGCTTACATTATTGTATCCATGATTGATATGCTGTAGATATGCTGTACATGTTGTTCTCTCAGTTCAGATCCTAGATCATATTGAACTAAATTCTGAAAAACTAACATGGTATCAGAGCTAACCTGAGAAGAAGACATTGTGCACTTGCAAAGCTAGGGCTTGATATAGCAAAAAAAAGTCATCGTAGCACTTTTGCTATAAATAAATTTCAGCGAGGTTTCAGGATCTGAAAATCATACAGCGAGTGTTAGAAAAACAGGATCGCAGAGCAATAACAATAAACAAAAATGCAAATATAATCACACATACACATTACAAGAGAGACACAGATATATCGTGGTTCACCCAACTTGGGCTACGTCCACACTGAATTTGCCAGTCCTTATTAATATTACCGTCCAGCAAGTCGAAGGGATACAACCTGCAGCACAACCGCTGCACTTCCTCTTCTCTGTTTTACAGTCTCTCTCCAGATCTCAAAGATCTTTACAATGCAAAAAACCTAATACATCAACCCTAGCCGTATTACAATGTCTTTCTTTTAAAAGGGAAATACAATGGGAAAATACCACGGGATACCCAAAACCATGGGCCCGCAAAACAGCTGGCGAAAACAGCCCAAAAAATTTTCTTCAGGGGCGTTGCCCCCGAACCCCCATTTCTCGGGGGCGATGCCCCCCCACACCCCCCCGCTGGGGTGAGTGTACAGTCCACCTACACATCATATAGAACTGGGGTACAAACACGGCTAATACAATATCATCTATGAGACTAGAAGATCTGACTCCACAACCAACAGCGAGAAGCTAATATCCTCATGTACCTTGTGTCCAAAGGAAAACTTCTAATTCGTTGTACTTTGTGTTTTATGATCTGTACAATCTAGGGTTTCTACCTCTTCCAGATCTGAATCATAAACAAGTGACCTAGGAAAAAAGGTCATAACTTGGGCTAGGAAGATCCAAATGAAATTTCATAAAAATTGACAGGTAGTACATACACTGTACTTTTTTAGGTAATGTTTTCAGAGGCCGAAATGGAACCAGTGACATGAGGCATGTCGTACAAGTTCACTCTCTTGTTTTATCCCATAAACAGGTCACATTGCGACACTTGGAATATCTCTCTCTCAGAGAATCCATTTGAGGTCATACCTATGGGTTTGGAAATATCAGAGGTCAGTATATCACAGGAAACATTTTTAGACTTTGTGGATCGAAAAGTTTAGAGTTACACCATAAAAAATCAGGTACATATTTCTGTCAAAACATAATTATTTTTTAGCACCTTCATTCATGGCTTCCGAAATTTAGGGTTTTAGAGAAATTTGGAATTTTTGTAATCAGAGACTACGGCTGAATGCTACTCATCAAAATCAAAATTTAGAGACCAAGATCAGAATTTTTGGTTGGGCAGAAGGTCGGGCTTGATTAGACCCTAGTTCAGGACTTTGATTGGAAAAGTGGAAAAATTAGGGCTTCTACAAAAATGGAAATTTTTAAAATCTGTGACCACAACTGGAAGCTCCTCAGAAAAAGAGAAGCTTAGAGATTTGGATTGAACCTTTGTATTGGGTAGAAGGGTGGGATTTATCAAACCCTAGTTTGGGGTCATGTCTAGTGAATCTGGAAGTTTCAAAGGCAAATTTGAGGGGTGAAACTTTGCAGTTTTCAAATTCTGAGTATACCAGCTTGATCAACTCATCAAAGCGCATATTTCTATTCTTTCGGAAGTTTGAAATTCAAAGTTAGAATTTGTAGGTTTTATCTGACAAACCCTAATCTAGCTCTAGATCCATTTCCTGCAAATCAAGTGGATTGGGTTAATCCTAGAAGAGAATGGATTGGTCACCTGCATAAGTAAAGAAGTTCTTGTTTCAGAGGGAGATGAGGCTAAGGCCTTACATACGAAGATTACAAGCAATCTCGACAGGTATGACTTATCTGGGCATGTTTCGATATTTTTTCATGATTAAGTTTATGGTATGTTTGTCTTCATGTTATTATGGTTAGTACAATCTTGATTAAATTTAGACTTGTCGTATCACCTTAATAAAATTATGAATGCATGATAGAAGATACTCATTGATTAGGGTGTTGACACTTATGATTGTAGTAATGCATTATGGTGTTGTATGAGGTTTATGTTGTCCGCTAACATGAAATGTACACCAAGAAAGACAAATCATGTTCTAGTTCAAGAACATATGATCATGATGACATGAAAACAAAGATTCATCCATTGTCAGGGATCACTTAGAATATCTAATTACGAGGTATGTATAACTTGGTTCTATAATGGTTAAGCGATGAGATATGCAGGTTACTAGCACAAGTCATTCAAGAGAACAAGAAGACATCATGTGGGTATGTTAGACATAACTAGCTAACATACCAATCCAGGTATGTTTTTCCTATATCAAGTTAGAATCCTACCTTGTGTTAGGATCCCTTATATAAGTATACTTGGTATGATTGGTTATGTTTATTCATAAAGTTAGAAATGAGAGTAATCAAGGGTTTATGCATATTATGTCTCTTATCTTCATTGATGATTTAACTAACCAGAAGAGTCCTATGATCAAATAAGAATATGCATGAGTAAAAGAAGACTTCCCTGAAACCTTGAATACTAATGTTTATTATCTGTGTTTGAAATGATCATGACTATACATGTTTAAGATTATTGTGTTTTGATAGTATTAAGATTATACTAATGAATGTGTGATTATGTATGAGACCTCGAGGATAACACAATGATGATACTAATAAGCATGCATAGTGATTAAAGATGGATATAAGTTCAAGGACAGGTAATCCAGGAAGCAAAGATCAAGGGGGAGCACACTCCAGTTGTTCCTGCAAGGAAGCAAAGATCAAGAAGGAGCACAATTCAGTAGTTTCTGCAAGGATGCAAATATTCAGAGGGAGTTGACCGCTTCTCACAATCCACATCAAAATGGAGTTACAGAAAAGAAGCAAAGACTGAGAGGGAGTCAACCCAACAAACAAACAAAGATAAGTATTTGAATTATCATTCCTTGAATATTTTATTGTGTAAATAATACTATTCAATAATGTATATACTAATGTTCCTGGAATTAGGTTGTGTATTATTCATATTAGAATAGTTGCATTGATGAACAGTATACTACCAGTATACATGGGTAAGTGGCCTATGGCACTCTACAAAATTCCATTGCTACTTATCTAGAATGAAACCTCTTTGATGACATGTTGGGAGTTGTGCACACTCTTAACAATGTTCTGGTAGAGATTGGAAGGCATCTAGAAACTTACGAGATATGGATAAATGTTGTATTGAAGCATTGGCTAAGATAATTGCATGATTGCGTGACATATTTCTTTATGTGTAAGAATTTGTTCTGAAAACTATGAGATGTTTTCTAATCATGCAATTTAACTTGTTGTGTAGGAAAGATCATATACCATCACCTACAAAAGAAGGACTACAACATTTGTTCAGCAACAAAATTATTTATTGACAATATTGAAGATATTGAAGTTCCCAGGATCTGGGAAGAATGCCATGATCGAGGAGTACCAGTCGATCATGAAGATGTTTGGGATGTAGTCCCAAGACCTGAAGGGGAGTTTGCAGTGACTTCCAAGAGGATCTACAAGATCAAGCATGCTGCAGGTGGTAGCATAGAGACTTTTGCTCCTGTAGCCAGATACACTTCCATTAGATCAGTACTTGCTCTAGCTACAGTGATGAAGTGGAAGATACACCAGATGGATTTCAAGATAGCTTTCTTGAATGGTGTATTTGAAGAAGAAGTGTATGTGGAGCGGCCACTTGGTTCTGAGACACATGACAAGGAGTCATATATGTACAAAACTTGGTAAGGTAGGATAGACAGTTTTCTATCCAGTTTGGGCTTTACCAAGAGTAAAGCGGATTACAACCTTTACTACAAGGTTGAGGAAGGAAATCTAGTGATACTACTTTTGTATGTGGATGACCTGTTTATTACAGGTGAAGATATATTGATTGCCGACACGCAATAGAAGCTTGCTGCCAAGGTCGAGATGAAGGAATTGGGGATGATACAGTATTTTCTAGGTATGGAGGTATGGCAGAGTGCAGATAGAATCTTCCTTGGACAAGGGAAGTATGTAGTAGAGATCCTGAAGGGGTTCGGGATGATGGACTGCAAGGCCATGGACACACCTATGGCATCAAACCTGAAGCTTCTGTGTGATGCTTTATTTGATCCATTTGATGTCACTATGTATCGTCAGATGATTGGGTCCTTGATGTACCTGATGAACATGAGACTAGATATTTCCTTTGCCATGAACACATTGAGCCAGTTCCTGATGGATCGAGAGGTGTTCACCTAGTTGTTGTAAAGCATATTTTGAGGTACCTAAAGGGTAAAGTTGATTATGGGATCAAGTATGATGCGAATCAAAATTTTAACCTACAGGGTTATGCTGATTCAGATTGTGAAGGCAGTGCCATTGATCAGAAGAGCACTTCGGGGTGTTGCTTCAATATGGGAGCAGGTGTGATCTCTTGGTTTAGCAGGAAGTAGTCCTGTGTGGCACTGAGTATAGCCGAAGCAGAGTATGTCACAGCTTGTTTTGCTAGTTGTGAGGCAGTATGGCTTAGGAAGATACTATTTGATTTGTTTGATCTCCAGTTGAGTGCTACTTCTATATATTGCGACAACTAGAGTTGTGTGAAGTTGTTGGAGAACCCAGTGTTCCATGACAAGTCGAAGCACATTGAGATCAAGTTCCATTATATTAGGGATATGGTGCAGAGAGAAGCAGTGAAGCTCCTGTATGTTGTGACGAATGAGCAGATAGCCGATGTGTTGACCAAGCCTCTTGCCAGAGTGAAGTTTGAATACTTCAAAGGGAGACTTGGTGTACTTCAAATCGAGATGCCTTCCAGAGGGAAGTGATGAGTCCGGAGACATAGATGCACATGGCCCATTCTCGCATAGTGTTAGGAAAGTCCTCCTATGCTGGTAGATGTAAGGGCCAAGCCATTCTTACATGTGGTAGGAAAGTCCTCCCATGGTAAGATGTAAGGGCTAAACCATTCTTATATGGTGGCAAGTGTTAACACCGAAAATGACCCCCAAGGCTGAAAGAGGGTAATTATGGGTAACCACTAACCAATCTTTGGCCTACGCTACTGACCCAACACAGACAGAGAGGGCTCTTTTTAAAGTCTCATGAAAAGACTGGAATAATCAAGATTGTCAATAATGAAAGAGAAACACCAGCATTCAGGGCCAAGATATTCAATTACAACAATTACACAGAAGATCAATTTTCTGTTTGGAAATAAAATGATTCACGCGTTGTTTGGTTGAAAACGTATGGCATTTAGTTTGGGAAATGGAGTCACCTTTAACAAACTATGAAACATCATTCACAAAGATTCTGCAAACACATTCACAAGGGCAAGGTACCAAGCAACTAGTAGTCAAAGAGATTTTAATTTTGTGGAACAGAAGAGAAAAGAAACAGTCCATCAATGTAAGGCATACCAAGATGAATCCTACATCAACTTTAGTAGAATATGTTGGTGAAATACTTGAAAAAACTAAGCGGAGTATAATTCCTATGAATTCCACTTAATCATTACCCTGATCCAAGCATGAAAGAAATAACACAAAATGGGGTTACGAAGAGAGAAAATACAATTTCACATGGGACGAGAAAAAATACAAACTACCAGACCACTTACACATGAATCCCTATCAAGACGTAGGCTTCAACTTTGCAAACTTTATTAAAACAGCTCAAAAAATGTCTTACAGACTAATCCTCAAAATACCAAAAGCTTTCATACATAATATTTTCAACCCTTGTGCCTTCGATTACGAACATATTTAGGACCGACTTTCTCTAAACCAAAATGTTTTGCAACAGAATGACACTTCATCAAAGTTTGTTTGTCATAACTTCTTTAAAACAGAAACAGGTAGAGCTGGTCTAACTATTTCTTACAATTGCCGATATTATCACAGAATGGAATTAACCTTACAATAAAAACAAACATAGTAAAGATAAAAGTTCTAGTTGGCTATCCATTTAGATGCCTCAAAGAATATTACAAATTATATCAAAAATTAAAAATATATTTTGTGTCTTTCGGACCTTTCAAACAAATACTTGACAACTTATAAAAAACTTAGATAGTTACTGCAGCTGACGGAGAGTGCATCTCATATTTGCGTATGCATGCACAGCAGCCCAGCATTCAGATGAAGGGAGGACGTAATCTATCATTTCCTTCACCATTACCCGGATTTCAATGTGTTCAGAGTAGGAGGCTAGTGGAAGCCTTTCGGCAATGGCAATTAACTTGTTCAGTATTTCAAAGTCATCTTGGATCTTTTCCATTAACGTTTTACCTATGAGCAGCTACTCCATGTGTTACTTCAAATGATCCATTCTTATAGCTGAGATCCTCTTTTTGTAGGCGTTTTTAGAGAGCAGCTCTAAAACGTCATCCCAAAAAGACGACAGTCCCATTTCATTTAAGTTACCAAATGAACTTCTGAATTCCACTACCTGCTTCCTGATGTCTTCCGCTTTGGCCTGCATGCTTTCTACCTAAGCATATTTCCTCAAAATTCTTCGAGCCGCAGCGATTGTCACGATTCGGTTTCCAATGTTTAATCAGATCCTTTCTTCTTCTGACAATGTCATTTAAAAAGGCCACAGCACTTAATGTTGTTTCTTTGGGTTTTTGGGTCAAGGTTTCTCTCGCAGCCGCACATCCCGCCAAAGCATCGCTGATTGTTTTCCCCTTGACTATTTTGAACTCCAGGTAGGGCCAAAAAATATCATCCTCTTTATATGTCTTATCCCATACCAAATGTATACACCCTTTCATAGCAGCCTGTCCTACCACTTGGCGAGTGAGTTTTTTATTCTGCTCAATTGAGTCTTTCTACTTTTCCCGGTTATCTCCTCCTCTTGCTTTTTGTTTTCCTCTTTTAGTTTCCATACTCTTTCTCTTAACTCCCTGATCTCATTGTCCTTCAGGCTGACATGTGACATAGCCTGTGCCGGATCATTTGTACTGTCTTCATCACCACCTTGACTTACATTGGTAGGCCGCATGTCCAGACTGGACAAGTTACCTCTTAGGTTTCAAGTTGCTTTTCTAGGCTATTTTTCTCCTGTTTCCAATCGTCCTTTTCTCCAGCAAGCTTCAGTATTTCTGCTTTACAATCATCCAATTCTTTAGTTAAAGCCTCCTTTTGTATTTCGAATCTGGTTTCCTCAGGGGCCTGGATTAGCTGGATGTTAGGGACTTTAGCTTTTTCTGCAGATTTGAAATTAGCTTTTCTTTATCAGCCAGCAACTACTTCATGTATTTTCCTCCCCCGTCAACTCCAACAAGTTCAATTTGTAATCTTTTTACAAGTTGCTAAAGGGCTCGATTTTCACTTTTTTCCTATTTTAGCTGATTCGCCAATTTCTTTACAGCAACTTCCAATTTATCACCTTTCAATGTTGCTTTCATGAGATCAACATGGATGAGATCACCAATCTGTTGGTGAAAATGAATCTTGTCAGGTACTGCTATCGTATCCCACCTGAGCTTCATCTCTTTTACTTCTGCATCTGTTGATATGGCCAGATTTAAAGTGTTTTCCTTCTTGTCTCTATTGGCTATTGAGGAGGTCTTAGTTTCGGACAAACTGCTAGCTCTCAGCATTAGGTCGAACAGCTTCTGGGCTGAGGCTTGCCTAGTTTGTTTATATTGTTCATACAGATCAGCTTTAGACCGGAATCTACTGCTGCCTTCACCCTCTTCAACATCCTGGAACTTGTATTCCTTTATTTCAACATCAGGGGTTGGGACCCCCCTCATTTTCGGCTTTCTCATTATCCATCCAGACAGTCAACTCTTCCATAGGTGTCCCATCAACCAACTCTTCTCCATCGAGGGGAATCAATGACTCGACCTGAGTGTTTCCATCAAACACCTCAACTGGTGTTATCATCCTAGGTCGTTTATCTTAGCCACCCATTTCAGTGTCCATATCCTGTATCTCCTCGAGATCTCTCTTTCGGCCCACTTCTCCGGTGTTCGGCACCTGTTCGGTACTTATTACAGCATCAGGAATTTCGAAGTCCCCTTCCTTCAAGTCTGGTACTATTTCAGCCTCGGGCTCCCATTGTAGCAGGTTCTGTCCCTTGAGTGTCCTTTCTAGCTCCTTGTTTTCAAAGGTGCTCATATTGCACTCCTTCCTTCTTCTAGAAATAATATGCAGGGGATCGTATTCAACAGCTACGTCCTTTCTGAACTCCAAGAGTCTTATCATTTCCTCTATCTATGGTAAAGCTTTCTTGCTCTCCACAATAAAAGGGCCGACCTTCCAAGGGTATTTTATATCAGTACCCTTTTTGAACTGTAGGAACAGTGCCTCTTCTAAACTCAATTTTTTCCTGATAAATTCCAGGGCAAAGGTTCTTAATGTTAGAAAGGCAGGAAAGATGTAGGGTTCCTTCACAAAGCCATACAACCTAATAACTATAGCATCCTCTGAAAGGAACCAGTCTCCAACAGCTACTTCATCCTTTAACTGCATCATGGACTTCATCTCGGGAAGTACTCTAGCAGTCCCTCCCCAAAAATGACTTTGTACACTAGGGGTAAAACATAAGTGAAATACTCGAACACATTGTCCAACTGAGCATTTGTCTCAAGCAAAGGGTGAAAATGCAGCCTTTCCTCGTTACTGTACATGATCATCTTCATGAGTTGCATTTGGTATCTGAAAAACCTAGTATTTGGGAAATTTTCCAACTGTACATGCATTCTATTAGCCAAAAATTCATCAAACTTAAGAGGAGGGATGAGTCATGTGTCGGAACTCGCTAAAAAAATACTAATCCTAAAGAGTAGACTAAGTTGGACCTCTGTTACCCATTGATTGGTATCTAAACCTAAGAATTGAGCCAACAGTGAGAAGACCAACTGGGACTCGTCATCAAAAAGGTTGATGTCCAAGGGGTACAGCTTTTTGGCAACTTCAGAATGGGGTTTTAGGCATGTGGCTAGGAAAGTTCGACGGCTTTCTAGGGTGATTTGGCGGATTAGGGAAATCACCAACTCTTCTGAAAAGCTTTCCGACTCCTGGTGCTATGGCTTGGGGATAAAAAATGAATTTCTTAGAACTGACACATCTAAAACATAGACCACTTTAGAGTTGGAGGCATCCATGATTATCCTCGTGGATTCAGAATAATTCACGGAGCACCATGTTACAAACTCGGGGAAAGAGGGTACTTGGTCTAAGCAAAAGTAAATAAAGGATGACCTAAAAACCCCATGTATGTCCAAACCCTGCTCATGCAGAGCATCTAACTTTGTTTTAATTTCTGGCACAGAGAGCCGGAGGCCCGAGTCGAATTTATCTGCGTCCCTATCTTCTAGGGCCACCCTAGATTTATGGCTGGTAGAAGCTTGTTCCTCTCCCATTTTATGACTTTAAAGATTCAACTTTCAAGAGATAGGACAGTTACAAGGCCCTACCTGTCGGTTTAGAAGCTTTGAGCAGGCTTCTGGAGGTTCTGTCACCTTCGTTGTCTACCACATGCCGAGGGACCACCAAACTTCGACAATCTTCAAGAACAAATGTCAACCCTCATGGTTGTTTATTATACATATAACCATGCCAACATAACCTCGGCCCTTCTTCACTTGCTGTCCTTTGATCTCCACCGTTGGTTTTCTCACATGCCTCTTTGTTATCGTTAGATCGGCTGCTTCTTTATCTCTTGATTTGACCACCGAGTCTTCTTTGCCATCGGATCTAGTTTAACCTTCCATATACATCATTCCTTTAATCCATATTTCTCCATAAGATGGCCTCGCATATAACCAAATGGTCCCTACCATGATCCTTCGCTTCTGTGCGATAGGCTCTGAAGCTAACTTCTGGCAGGTGGGAAAATGTCATTGCATCCCCCCCTTTCTTATCTGGTGCACTACTTCTTTATGCGATCTGCTGTGAGGTTCATGTCCCAAATTTGGAATTGGGTCACAATGGCCTAATCACATTGGCCATATTCATTAGAGTTTGTAAAATTGATGTTAAAGGTCAAATAATTGCCAAGGAGGAAAATTACTAATTTCCTAGGTTTGGGGTGGAAGCTTTGGGATTTGGAATAATGGGATAACAAATTATGTTTGAACATTAGAGTGGCATAAATATTTAATAAAGGAGCTAAAAAAATATATACAAGTGAAAATCAAAGTGGCATTTGATCATGAAGACACATAGAGGAAGTGGGACCCACATATGGCTAGATTTCCCCACTACACTTGGCATCATTCTCTCACCAATTCGAACTCAAGGTGAATGGTTACATACTTGGGGGATTCAAAAATGTATTATTCATGGCATGACTCATCCAAGGTTGAAATATAGAGGAATATTAACTCCCATGGAAGAGGAAGAGGCAATTTTGAGCTAGTGAGACACTTGGGCTAGATTCCCTAGCTCTATGACAACAATGATGAAGATGCTATGACACCTATGACACAAATAAAACCTGAAGGATGAAATATGACATATATGACATGTCAGGGCTAAAAATAGACTCTAAGAGGGCACTCAAGGGTGTTAGGGAAGCTAAGATGCTTCCACATGTGATTTGGTGGAAGTGGGAGACTAGGAATTGTTGTACAAGTGACGTTCTTTGGAATCTCTTCCCAACTTGAGTTGGCGTGAGTCTCTTGGAAGGAATTCGACCCATGGAGGACATTAGAACTTCATAAACGTCAATAAAAAAGAATGAAACCATATTTTGATCATTTTTAGAATTTGCAATTGCATTTGTGAAGAGGGAGAGCTAGTGGATGACTAGTTGCTTGCCTTAGCCAATTTCGAGAGTGAAAGATTCCCATCCAAGTTGGCAATTGGAAAGGCCATTCAGACCTTTCATTTGGAAATTTAATGGAGTCTTTATTTGCAGGTGTAAGCTACAGGGAAGCTCATGGTTTCTTCTATTGCATCTCACTCCTTCAACCATTTCCAATTTTGATGGCATATTCTTGATCCTTGAGGGAGCGCATTTTTGGTGAGCTATTGTACTCTTTCGGGGAGCTTCTAATGCCCCATTTATTTTTTAATATGAATTAAATACTCTGTTCTTCATCTCTAGAAATTTTCAGGTTGAAATTCCAAGTAGAAATGTATAAATCTCATTTTTAATGGAAGAACAATGCCATTTCCCCACTACCTTGTTGTGAACCAATGTATTGGTGATGATTTTGAATGAATGGATGATTCTTTGATGCATTTGTGATTAATGGACTTCCATGTATGTATTTTACAAGTTTCATGTACTGTACTTGAGCATTTAAATTGTTTTTACTCAGTTTAATTGCATTGGGAGAAGAAATAGTGCCATTTCCCCAAGGGTCGAATTGGTGATTTTTGTAGTTGAATGGGAGAGGGTTGGAACAGATATAATAATCAATTAATGGTGCACATGAGACCTTAATAACATCCTTAATACATTCCCTACCTCTTTTCATAAATTTGAGTGGGTTTGGAGGCATTTGGGAAGCCATTTTCATTATTACCCTAGGGGGATTTGAACCCCAAATTACTAGTAAAATTGCATACTTGGTCATACATTGACCAGAATTGAGAGAGGATTTATATAAGTATTTTAAAGGTCCAAAGGAATCCTTGAAACACATATTTATGTTCTAATAACATTCATATACCTTCTCAGAAGATTTGGGATCATTTGGCACAAATTTCGCACCTAGAGATCAAAACTAGTCAAAGGTCGAACTAGGGAAAAAAGTGGAAAATTGCCATTTTAATAAAATTCCTAACAAGGGACATTACAGTGAGAGCCATTGATGTATATCTCTATCTCATTCTGAACCATGGATATTTTCACTAGCGCCTTCCATCGCATGCGCCCATTCTTATATATCGCGCTTTGGTCTTTCTCCTTGCAACATCGTCTACAACTGACACCTGGTTGGCGGAGAAGGATGATCGCATCCACCCCTTTCTTATTCTCCTCGCAGCTTGGCTGTGCGGTATTCCACATAGGGTCATGGATCTAATCCCCATGCCAAATCTACAGCGTAGATTTATGTGATGCTTATCTTCCCACGACTTGACCGGCGGACTATAGGTTATAAAGTGTATTTCTCGTTTATTTATACCCATACTTCAACATTTTCTCATCCTTTGCACATTTTTTCCTCCTTATACCTCTTAGTATTTCCCATTAGCATCTAGCACTGGAGCATGGAGGATATCTCATTTTCACTACCAAGTACATTTTGACCCTCCCTTCCTTCCATTCAACTGCATATAGTAGAAAAATATATGGGTGTTAACAAGTGGCTCCAAAGGGGATGCTATCCTCCCGGCAAGGTAGCAAAGAACTCCGTATATTAAGTGATTGATCCATTGGGTGGCTCCTTCAAACCCTATACTGAGACTTATTTTTAGTGACTGAGGACCATAATTTGCAGCATATTTAGGTTGAACCCCAATGAGTGAAACCATGGATTCTCCTTCCTGACCTTAGGGTTTTCACTTTCTGGTTTCAAAGCTCTTTGGTTCACCCCAAAACAAAACTTCATAACAACTATAACAAATAAAAAGATACATAAACACAAGCTATGGTACATGGGTCACCTGGCTCCTCTAGGATAGATAGTGCTTTAGGAACCTGCCATTGACCGGTCCCCTGGACCTGGCGGATCCATCCTGCTTTTCTAAGATAAAAGAATTTAATCCTCGATTTGCTGCAATAACAAATGGCCCCATCCACATATGGTCAAATTTCCCGTGTTTATCTTCTCTGGGAGTGTCCCATTTTAGGACCAGATTGTTTACTTGGAACTCATCTTCTTTAGCTTTCTTGTTGAAGGCTTCTTTCATCTTTTCCTGGTGCCCCTGCACTTTGTCGTAGGCTTTCGTCCTTAGCTCATTTAGTTCGATTATCTGGCTTATTCTCCTATGCATATGGTTCGGCTCTTCTTCCATTCCTTGCAGCAATCTCATAACCGACAACCCTAGAGATGCTAGGAACACCACCTCGACTCCATATGCCATCTGAAAAGGGGACATCCCAATGGCTCTTTTCATGCGTATTCTATCATCCCATAGGGCATATTTCAGCTTCGTATGCCAAGATTTTTTATTCTCTTCTAGCAATTTCTTTATGATTCTCACTAAGCTTTTGTTAGAGGAATCTACTAGTCCATTTCCCTGCGGGTAGTATGCTGTAGAATGGTTCAAACTGATATGGTATTTGTGACAAAAATTAATCATCTTCTTTTAACAAAAGGCAGGCGCATTATCAGTCACAATTCTTTTGGGGCATCCAAACTGTTAGGAACCTATGTCAACCCTTCTCTTTACTATGTTAGTATATTGTTGTTGGACGCATATGCTTTGTAAGTCGTCCCGTAGTATTATATGTCCCATGCTTTTGACTCATAGTATTGGGCATAGACTTAGTATATAAGTGTGTGTTGAGGTCATTGAAGGCACGGTGAAGTTAATTGTATTGAGCTTGCTCAAAGGAGGTTGCCCCCTCGAAGTGGCCCATGATCAATATAAAAGTGATTTTGTTCTATTATTTCTGATATCTCGTGTATTTGCATTAATAAATTATTGCAGGTTCATCACATCTGGTATCAGAGCACTTTCTTGGGCTCGTTGGGTGGAATTTCTGCCAAATTTTTTTTTTCGGATTTGTTGCAGCTTCAGATTTGGGAATAATCCCTATCCGCTTAACTGTGGGAAGTACTTGGGCATAAGCCCTAAAAATCATTGTGAAGAGTACCACAGGAACCCCAAAGTAGCTGGTCCATTGAGAGGACCTGCCAGCGAAAAGGGCAACGACCCCTACCTGATTGACTAGTTTCCACCCGTGAGGTAAACCAAGAGCTATCGTTTGTGGTGAAGCGGTTATCAGTTTTACCTGAGCCATGGAGTGAGGGGTACCGCCCCAATACGCAAGCTGTCAGACAGCATTGGTGGCCGAGTGAAACCCCTGAACTGTTAGGAAGCCGCACATACCTGGGGTCCATATCTATTTTCAGTTGAACTGTTGCCGATCACTTCTGCTCCAGATCCAGCCGTTTCAGATCTATTCTAAAATTCATTCCAGATCCAGTCGCCGTTTCAGATCCAACCGTTTTCGATCCCTTCCGCGCCGTTGCAAATCCATCTGTTGCAGATCCCTTCTGCGCCGCTGTTGCCGATCAAAAAAAAAAAAAACGAGTATAAAATTCAGTTTTTTCTCCATATCTCCCTTGTTTTCACTCTATTTCCCTTGAAATTTTCGGGGAACCCCTGTCATTCCATTCTGCATCTTTCATTCCTAAGGACCCTATCCCCAATTCCCCTTCCCAAAGCCTGAAATCCCACATTTGTCTATTTTTAGGGTTTGCCATAACTTCCTCAGATTTCACCCAATCACCTTCAAATTTTACCACAGAATTCCTTTCTGAATTCTGCTTCTTTGTCCCTCTCTGCCAAATTTTCTCATTCTATCACCCCACTTCTGAAATCCCCCTTTTTGCTTTCTTATCCTTTCGACAGTGTCCAAAATCTAGTCAAACCCCAATTACCCATCAGATTGTTTCCCCAATCCAAATTTCCCTTTACTAAATCAGCTTCTGTTTGTGTTTTTCTACCCATTCCACCAAAAAAAAAAAAACCTGGTTATGGTTGTCACCCGTGCAGGAGCAAACACCATGGAGGAAGCACTTGCAGCCATCCAAACCAAACTCCAAGATCTGGATGAAAAATTTCTTAGCCTCCATCTTCACCATTCAGCCATGAACAATACCCAACAGCCAGAATCTTTTGCAGCCATCGGGTTCTCTTCTTCTAGCAATTTTCATGGGACGAAGCTTGATTTTCCTCGCTTCAATGGTACTGATCCGACTGGATGGATATACCGAGCAGAACAATATTTCAGTCTGCATAATACTTTTGATGTCCAGAAAGTTCCACTTGCATCCTTTCATTTGGAACAAGAAGCCCTTCAATGGTACCGTTGGTACATCAAAGCTCATCCCGAGCCAAACTGGACAGATTTTTGCCAACTCATTTTGCCACGATTTGGTCCTAGTGCTTTTGATGATTTCACGGGAGCACTCACTAAACTTCACCAAACTAGCACAGTGAGAGAGTATCAGACATAATTTTAGAAATTGGCCAATCACACAGAAGGATTGTTTGATGAATTCTACAGGTGTTGTTTTATTAGTGGTCTCAAGGATGAAATCCCCTCAGAGGTCAAAATGTTTTGTCCCAACACAATGATGGAAGTCCTAGGGTTGGCTAAGCTGGCTGAGGACAAGATCGCAGCCCAACAACGCTCCAAACCCACCTTTGTTCCCTTCAGAAATATGGGTTCCCAACGACCTCCCCTCACGCCTTCTCCTCAACCAACTCCTATCAAGCATTTGTCTGAAATAGAAATGCAGGCACGCCGAGAAAAAGGGCTTTGCTATAATTGTGATGAGAAATTCACTCAGGGACATAGATGTGTTCAACAAAATCTCTATCTCTTGGATGTGGATTCTCCACCTGCCTTAGAACTTGGTGAAGCTACAAATACAGTAGATGATCAGGTCGACATTCAACACCCGCCTATTGACACCCCATCTCAGGACGACCCACTCGAGATCTCTCTCCATGCTATAACCGGCATCACCACCCCACAAACAATGCAGGTCAGGGGATACTTCAAGAAGCTCCCTCTTACCATACTCATTGCTTCTGTTAGCACTCATAACTTCATTGACCCTCGGATTGCCAAACAGGTTGATTGTTTTGTCCATCCTTGCTCCAAATTTGAAGTCATGGTTGCCAATGGGGGCACCTTACCTTGCAAGGGGAAGTGTCACAATGTGCGTATCTCTATGGAAGATTATAACCTAAGCTCTGACATGTTTGCCTTGTCCTTAGGAGGATGTGATGTGGTTTTGGGCGTTCAATGGTTACGCACACTTGGCCCCATCTTATGGGATTTTGCTAAACTTTGGATGCAGTTTAAAGTCAACGGGGCACAACACAAATTTATGGGCTTACGATCAAGGTCTCTCTACATCATCAGTTCACATCGCCTGGAAAAAATCCTTAAGAAGAATTCGCATGGTGTCATCGCTCATCTCAATTCCATTCAGATGCACCCATCAACAGTCTCCACTACTTCCTTGGATAGATATGCAGGTATCTTTGTCGAACCAATGCGCTTGCTTCCTTCACGAGACCTTTCCGGTAAGAATTTAGCCACATCTACCTCTCAGCAGGAAATGATGGCTATTTTGCATGCAATACAGAAGTGGCAGCCATACCTATTAGGGAATTATTTTTGCATCAAGACTGATCTCCCGAGTCTGGAAAATTTTCTGGAACAATGGGTCTCCTCCCCAACGTAGCATCCTCTAAAAGGAACCAGTCTCCAACGGCTACTTCATCCTTTAACTGCATCATGGACTTCATCTCGGGTAGTACTCTCGGCAGTCCCTCCCCAAAAATGACTTCGTACACTGGGGGTAAAACATAATTGAAGTAATCAAACACACTGTCCAACCAAGCATTTTTCTCAAGCAAAGGGCGAAAATGCGGGCTTTCCGCGTTACTGTACATGATCATCTTCATGAGTTGCGTCTAGTATCTGAAAAACCTAGTATTTGGGAAATTTTCCAACTGTACATGCATTCTATTAGCCAAAAATTCACCAAACATAAGAGGAGGGATGAGTCCTGTGTCGGACCTCGCTAAACAAATACTAATCATAAAGAGTAGACTAAGCTGGACCTCTGTTACCCATTGATCAGTATCTAAACCTAAGAATTGAGCCAACAGTGAGAAGACCAACTGGGAATTGTCATCAAAAGGGTTGACGTCCAAGGGGTACGACTTTTCAGCAACTTCGAAATGGGGTTTTAGGCATGTGGCTAGGAAAGTTTGACGGCTTTCTGGGGTGATTTGGTGGAATAGGGTGACCACCGACTCTTCTGAAAAGCTTTCCGACTCCTAGTACTGTGGCTCAGGGATAAAAAATGAATTTCTTACAACTGACGCATCTAAAACACAGAACACTTTAGAGTTGGGGGCATCCATGATTATCCTCGTGGATTCAGAATAATTCACGGAGCACCATGTTTCAAACTCAGGGAAAGAGGGTACCTGGTCTAAGCAAAAGTAAATAAAGGACGACCTAAAAACCCCCTTGTATGTCCAAACCTTGCTCATGCAAAGCATCTAACTTTGTTTTAATTTCTGGGACAGAGAGCCAGAGGTGCGGGTCGAATACATCTGCGTCCCTATCTTCCAGGGCCACCCTAGCTTTATGGCTGGTATAAGCCTGTTCCTCTCCCATTTTATGACCATAAAGATTCAACTTTCAAGAGAGAGGATGGTTACAAGGCCCTACCTGTCGGTTTAGAAGCTTTGAGTAGGCTTCTGGAGGTTCTGTCTCCTTCACCATCTGCCATACACCGAGGGACCACCAGACTTCGACAATCTTCGATAACAAATGTCAACCCTCGCGGTTGTTTCTTATATATATAACCGTGCCAACATAACCTCGGCCCTTCTTCACATGCTGTCCTTTGATCTCCACCATTGGTTTTCTCACGTGCCTCTTTGCTATCGTCAGATCGGCTGCTTGTTTATATCTTGATTTTACCACCGAGTCTTCTTTGCCGTCGAATCCAGTTTAACCTTCCATCTATGCCATTCCTTTCATCCATATTTCTCCATAAGACGACCTCGCATATAACCAAATGGTCCCTACCACGATCCTCTGCTTCTATACAGAAGTGTCGTCATTTATATTATAAGTGTCGTAACTTATACCTGATGGGTTATTAGCTTGTTGGGGTCGGCCCTGTATAAGTCATGTGGGCCAAAGGGTTATTAGACCACCCTATTGGAGGTTGACCATGTGGGTCAAAGGGTTATTAGACCACCCTATTGGGTGTCGGCCCAGTCAACATTATGTTATGTGGTTAAGTTAAGGCCGACCTAGTAAAGGTTAGTAGGCAAGTCAAGTCAAGTATAAATAGAGTGCGGGAGGCACTCTATTTCATCATTCTATGCTCTCTCACACTCTTGGGAGAGTGGCACACTTGTGGAGGAGGAGAAACTGCTACAAGGAGATGTCTATCTCTTATGCTTGGGTTGTATCATTTCTCTATCTATCTCTGAGGAAGTCATTGGGTTTTCACCTTTATGGTTTTCCCCAAGTAAACTCTGTGTCTCTTGTGTGCTTGCATTATTGTATCCATGATTGATATGCTGTACATGTTGTTCTCTCAGTTAAGATCCTAGATCATATTGAAGTAAATTCTGAAAAACTAACATCAACTCCCCCCATGTTGTAATTTATCTACACAACTCAACTGCAATATACCACGAGCGCAGCATCTCATCTAAGGTATGGATAAAAGCATGGACCCACTCATCTTTGGGTCGCACTACCCATAATCGTTGGAATTCCATCCCATGAGCACTGGGATTATTTCGGCCATCATACTTGCCAGTGTGATAAACCTCAGTATCACCAAACCGAACCATCATCAACCTTCGACACTGTGACCAACCATCAATGGATTTCTTATGTGTCGCCCACCAGCGTGCTGGAGCATCCTTCAGTGCTTCCTCCAATGCTAGCAATCATTGGGGTTCAGAGACTTGTTCTTCAAATTCCGTCAAAAATTTGGTTAATACAGCAAACCCCTCATAGACGGGCAGTGTGACTGGTTTTGTCGCAACACGACATAAAAAAATGCCTAACTAAGCCACATTTCAGAGCGACACTTCGTGTAAGTGGTTCTGCCAATGTTCTAATGCATCATCAGATTCAGAAGATGCAGAGCTCTCGCTGCACCATCCCAGCTCATTGTTGTCAGTAGGGTGAATATAGCCTTCAGAAATATTGAATGCATGGTCCCATCCAATGGGATCGTCATATTTTATAGGCTCAATGTATTGGCGTCCTTCAGCCGGATCCAACAGAGCTATGACTCTAAAATCGCAATTCTCAAAGGTCATCATGCGCCTCTTGAAGTTGATTACAACTCCACTATCGTTAACCCATTCAATCCCCAATAGCAAAGGATAGGAGATTCCTCCCTCAACCACTTCAATGACATCGAAGTCGAAATAAATCTTCATGCCCTGAATATCGATCGTTAGCCGTGGAATGCACCCAATGGGTGTTACTTTCGCATGGTTAGCCAACCGGAGCTGCACAGGAGATCAGCTCAATGGGGGACTCCCCATTTTCTGCCACACCTGCTTGGTTAAGATGTTAACATCCGAACCAAGATCAAGAATAACTGAGTCGACATCATAGTCACCAATCTAGATATTCATTCTCATCTCCTTGCCAGTCTTGAGTCATTGTAAAGCGTTTACTGCCGACTCCTGTCGTCCTTTCAAAAATCGCCACAACTATCCCTCAATCTCAACCAGGGCAGCCGGATATTGGGCCAATAATAGACAGCTCTCTAGAAACCTTTGCAATGTCCCTAATGGTATCGATGGCCCACCCTCTGATACAATGTCAAAGACAGGTGGCATATCGCAAATAACAGCCTTACCGTGGTCTGTCTCCAAGGTGCGACGCACCTGAAGGAATGCCTCCCATTCAGCATCGATGCCAAATGGTACTATCTTCTAGCCTGCCAACCAAATCATCAGTCGTGAGCTATCTTCCCCAGTCATTTTTCCTCCACGAGTTACAACAACCACCGAAGCATCTTGTGGTCATGGTTCTGCAGAAATTGTCACAATATTTGCACCCTGCATTTGAGTCTGCTGCAGATTCCCCTATGGGTTCACATTTGGAGTTACGTTCTAATTCGGTTGTGGGGGCTGGTTCTGCACTGGTTTTTGTACTTGGTTATGGACTTGTTGTTGTACTTGGTGATGGACTTGTTGCTGTACTTGGTTTTGGACTGGTTGCTGTAGCAAGGTCTGATTTTGTATCTTAGGAGCAATCCCAGCCTGCCATCGTGCAACCAACTATGGACAATTCAAAACTCTATGATCATTAAAAAAACAAAACGTACATTGATTCTGTAATAGTGGACAGTCTCGTTGATAATGCCCCCACACCGCATAGTGATAGCATTGAACAGGTCCACGACCACCTCGTCCTCCTCCACGACCAAATCCGCCACTCCGTCTGCCCCAGTATCCTCCTTGGAATCTGCCCTACTATTGGTACTACGACTGCATAGGATTCTGTTGCATGCCTTGCCCCTGCGGTGCATACTACGGTTGCTGGACGTACTATGGCTGTTGTGGAGCTACTTGTATTAGAGCATATTGCGGCACAAACTGCTGTGGTTGTTTCTACGGTATAAACTGCATCTACGGTAGTGACTGGACTACGTACGGTTTCAATTGTGGTTGTTGCACACGTTGATCGTCCTTGACGTAGAATGCATCACACATTCTTTCTTGTAGCAACCCATATGCACAGCAATCTTTGTCATCGTGACCCACCAACTTGCAAAATGTGTAATAAATATTTCTCGGGGTTGTGACCATTTTCTGCATATAAGGGAAATTATCGTGACTATGCCCAAATAGCTGGCAAACGCAACACCACAGCATGCTGCTGCCATTCAACGACTTTGGTGCACTTGACACCAAATAATTACGGAAATCCGGGCAATTGTCCTTCTCCTCGGCATCACATACACCATACTTCATCGCACTGTTCCTTGTTCTTCTTCAATCCTGCAACTGTATAGTCAAGTTAGCGAGCTGTGTCTGTATCTACAACATCCCGGCTGCATTATCTCCAATCAGTGATGCCTCCAATCGCATTGCAATCTCTAGAGCTTCGCTAGGCATCGATATGTTTTCCTGCATCAGCGGCAGCCGAATGTGGGGTAGCAGTGCCACAATGAACCACTCTTTATGTTGGATGGTGCTCATATCGAAACTAACCTTTTCCATCAACGTCTTGAATCGCTCGTCGAAATCCCATACCATCTCATTGGGATACTGCTTAATTTCCTTCAATTCTATGATGTATTGAGCTTCAAACTTGGGCTGTCTAAATTCAGCCATCAGCCCATCCCGAATCTCATCCAGTGACTTCTCTGGGGCTCCCGTAGGGACTAGAATAAACTTCATGAACCAATCTAATGCACGACCTTGCAGATTCGTGGCTAACTGTCCTTTCTTAGCATTAGCATCAGTGATCTGTTTCATGGTCCACACCGCTTCACACAAAAACCATTACTTTTCTAGGTTATCTGTTGCACTTCTGTCGAACAACGGTAACTTAGCATCATCACCCACCATTTTAGGCTTCCTTCCTCCTTTTGCTGTGCTACTACTAATTAACTTCTGTGGAATTGACAAACTTGGCCGTGTCGAAGTGGTAATGCTTACTGTTTGTGAGTCAGTGAGCAGAGGTGTGGGTATGTTGGTGTTGGGTTTTGGTCCTGCCTCTATCTTGGGTGTAGCTTGGTCGTCCCTGTCAGGACTATGAGGTTGCTTCGTCCCATGTGGTATTCCTTCTTGGTTTTGTAGTTTGATCACAGCAGGACCTTCTCCTGTCCTCTGCCTCTTCTCCTGTTGAAGCCTCGCTCCTCCCCTTGTAAGACCACTCTCTTCCTTGTCTTCACTCACAGTCTCCTCACGATCTGCACCCATCTACCCCTTACCATTCCATGTACCATTCCCCAGCAATTGCGGTACCCACGGCCTCCGTCCACCAAGTTGTCTACTGATCAAGATGCATCTTCAATATACCCTTTTCGCAGATTAGCATTTTAATCGACAGTTGGAGCGACAGCAGAAACCTTCCCCTTGGTCCGTGGAAGAAATATCTTTCAGCTTCACTCTAGGATTTATGCGTGTCGACCTCAAATTCAGTGACATATCCCTCCAAGATGCTATCAATCCAAACTTCGACAGCCCACGATGCCTTATTATCGACTTCCTGCAGCTCTTGAATCAACTCCGGGGTCCAAGCCATTGGCTCACCACCCTGGAAATTCCTCTTCTAGAAGGTCAGCCTTGACAACCATTCGTACACAATGACTGGGAATTCATAGAAAAACCATTCGTGCGGACCATCATGAATATACCTTCCCACCCTGTGATCTACTGTCAGTCACATGTTCTGGCTTTCTTCTTCAACAAACTCCCGCAATTTCTGATCAAACCAGCTCTATATCTCCGGCTTCATCGAGTGCCACAACATGGCCTCTTTTCACTCTTCACATGGTCCCGACAACAGAATCATTTGTTGACCAATGCGACTCCAGTCGACAGGGGTTCCACTTCAATGTCCGCACATGCCGTAGTCTTCTTGGGCACCGGCCCCAGCAGGTTTTATCCCGCCCAACAACACCTACGGAGTAGATGAGGTCTCACCCGAGGCGTCCAGGAAGAGCAGACGGAACCATGTTTCCACCGCGGAAGGAGGAGGGTTTTGGCTACATGAACTAACTCTATTGCAACATTAAACAAGGATCCCAAACATTTGACATGTATTCATAATGCATTATTCAATCACAACATTCATTATCATAGCAGTAGTAACAATAAAACGACATTGCATCAAGGAAACATAGCATTATTAATGAAGTGCAACATTGCATTACTTGAAACAAACAGAAAGAACCCAGGAATTGCACCAAAATAGTTTCATCACATTATATTATCACTCCAAAACCTTAGATACAATATCTCCTCAAAGATCAGGTCTCAGCAATATCTCACAGATGTGTAGAAACAACCCAAACATGTGTTTTTCTTCACCAAGATTCCACCTTCTCTCCTTTATTTCTTCTCCCCCTACGACTCCTATCTATATATAGGCTTATGCCATTGCAATGCTTGTCCACTTACTAATGCTTTCCTAACATACATTTGGACAAGTAACCCAATATCTAACTAACTTGTTACAAAACCGACCAAAAACCCGCATTATGCGGTATGGCTGACTCAACATTACATAATACGTGGTCCAAGTGACCCAAAACCTGCATTCCGTGGTACCATTGACCCAAATTACATAACTAATCTTCTATTTATCGCCATTCACGTCATCTGCTTGCTATTCGCCCCATCTTTTGCCTTGTCGCAGCATCGGAGATGCTGTGACAACACCCTACCAAGCCGCCTACCAATAGCAATCTCATCTTACTTAGATACTTTTCCAATTAAAAAATAAAAAGTCCCAAAACTAGCTGTCCAAAATCACAAATTCTCAACAGATATCTAGCAATATACTATGGATATGAAAAGGAAGTGACCATAACATAAAATCCAGCGAATTTCTTACAAAATAAACTCCTACTCTGATTTAGTGGAAGTTGTCGGAATACTTTTTTGCTTCAAGACTGTCAGTTTAGTCATAAATTTGAGTTGCACATGAATATCTCTATAAGCATGAAGTCAAGAACCATATTGGTTTAGATTTGAGGTCTGTAGCTGTACTTGGTGCTCTCAGAAATGAAAGCAGTTAATTCTAATAATAAACTCCTTTTAATGGCCCAAAGGTGTTGGCTCCACTAGTGAGGAATGAGAAGTTTTTCACGTGTGACCAAGGTTAGGTTTCCATGGGGGCTCTTGGAGGTAGTGGTTGAAAATGTAAAGCTTTCATTGCACTCCCTGCACACACATAAATGGATCAAATCCCACCCTTTTGTCATCCTTAAGACCATACAATAACCGTTACATATACAACCACAATTTTAGGGGTGGTAGGTGCAGGGGAGTTTCTATTTGATCCCAAAGGACAAGTAGTAACTTCATTCACTAGGGGATTGGGAAATAACCAAGCAAAATCATTTTGGTTCTTTGGAAAGGGCTCCTAGTAGCAAAAACATTGAGCCTTAGGGAGTTCAGAGTTTAGTGACTACACTATTTTTATTCAATGTATGGTCATGAATTCTATTCCTCACAATCCCGAAATCAAAATAATTGTAGCAAGGACACAATGTTTTCAACAAAACTTCTATTCATTAAATTTTCATCAACTTCCAAGAAAATTGAATAGTGTCACTGATAAAGGGTCTAATAAAGGTTGTTTGTTGATGGGGCAATTACTGTATCCATATTTCCAACTCATGGATTTAATAAACACATCAATGAATCCAACCACCTGCATGAACAAGTGGGGGTCTCCGCATCGCATGCATAGCACAATTATTTCACATCCCAGCTTCTATGCCCCTTGCTTTATGTCCCACCACCCCAACATAATGAAGGTTTAGTTGATGGGATTGTGCATGTGGTCATAACTTATCCCACCTCCACCTTGGTCTGGTCTTTGTTTTGTATCTTGCAGATAGATCATTTCAAGGAGGAAATCAAGGCCAGGTGGTAATGCAATTTGGCTTCTCTCAGACCCATGTGGTCTCTTTTTGCCACGATTTTGGTTTCTTGAGTCCTATCCAGGAGAACAAAGGATCTTGGTCCCTCGGTCATTTTCAAGCATGCAATGGTATTCTGTTTGGTATTTGGTTTAGTTTATTCTTTTTCTTATCCTCGGGTAGGTGAATTTACGCTCAGTGAATTGGGGATTCAACACAGCCAGTGCTAGTCCTAGAATTCATTGGGATTGTGGTCTGTGGGGATTAGTGTTATCAAAACCGGTCCGTCCAGTTCCATACTGCACCATACAGCCGCAGTTGTGGACCCCAGAAATTCAAATTTAAAAAAAAAACAAAAGAAACCTACTATAATAGCAAAAAAGTTAAAAACCTAACCTAATCTAAAAAAGTGAGTACAATGTATTGGAGAAAACTCACTATGGCTTGGGAATACTACAACATATAGATGACTACCAGAAATCTACTCAATTCTCAAAGCAATGCTATTATAAATGACAATGTTAAAATAATGCAGAAATGTAACCAACCTCGATCCAACGTTTGATGTAGATCCCTGTTGGAGCTTTCAATCCATGCACTTGTAATCTGCAAATTAGTCTTGACAGCCAATATCTAACAAGTACATGTGATATATAAATGACATTAACATTATCAATAACAATGGTCCATAATATCATAAGCAAATGTAACCCAATGTATAATAAATGACATTCACACCATGAATGGACGAGAATATGAGTATTTCTATTAATGAACAAGAAGAAGTACAAAGTGATACGACCTCTTTCCGGCAACCAATCTGAACCAAGATCTAGGTCAATCCACTTGTTCCTCCACCACTTCAATCCTCCATGAATGGAAAACTCAAACTAGAAAGGAGTTTGGAAGGTGAACATAAATGGTTCACAACTACAAGGATCAATTAGTGTAGACTCAAGATAGGGAAAAAATCCACTAGAGTTCTCTTACGATTCTCCTCTTCCTCCCGTCCATAAGCCATATGTGCTCAATATATAGTCCTCTCAAAGGTAGGTGAAAGGACACATCAAGGCGTTACTTGGGAAGATGGAGAGCCAAAGGTCACCCAATGACCGTTTTTTGGGAGTAAAAAGTAATAAATAGTGGTTTTTATCATTTTACATGATACCTGCGGGCTATAGGGATGCAACTCGTGGGTACTCCTGCTATAAAGATGCAACAGGCGTGTAGGAATAAAAATAGGGCAAACTGGTATCACTGAAGGATAAAAATGGATCTGAGTCACTAAAATGGATCCTACAGGCCAAAGAATGCTGATGCTCACAGGGTGGAATATTTTTGTATAACAAATGACCCTTAATGTGTGAGGTGAGAGACTGAAAGTGCTATGATGGCCGAAATACATTATAAAACTCAGAAGTGGAGTGATGGAGACAAAAGTGGAAAGAACATCTCACTCGTCATAATACAATAGTATCTCTAAATACATGTCAGTATAGTACAACAATCTGATACAATGGCCATGAATAGGCAGTACATAATGGATATATATCACAAGTGATCATAGCCATGATCCCTCTACAGTAATATACGGTCTCCTACTGAAAAGGAAACAACTGGTGCAAAACTGGAGATACAAACTGCTGAAATCTGAGAGGTGATATCTCAAATGTAAATTTAGAGTCATATGTAGCATTTTGAATGCCACAATCGCCTCGGGTCTTCTACACAAGTCTTCGACGGTGCAAGTCCCATCAAGTGAATAAAGGAGTTGGGGTCGAACCTGATGAGACATCGCTTGATTACCGGTCAATGATGTATACCGTTAACAGAATTGAGATGACCCACCAATAATGAAAATGGGCATCAAGGCACAGAGCACAATCATCAGAGTGTGAATAAATGGGTTGAAGTCGAACACTAGAATGAATCCATCGATCAGGAGACATTGATGTATTCCCAAAACTGTCGATGGCGAGAGAACCTGCCACTAATGGTTGCAAGCCTCAAGGTACTCAACCGAACTCTAAGCATCAAGTCCCAGAATAAATGAGTTGAAGTCGACGGAACGAGACTCGCTGGAAGGAGGGCATTAAGGCATCCCCCATCAACTAGCACAAGGTACCAGAAATGCTGAAAGATTTGGAATATCTTAGGTGAAACGGACTAACTCAATAAGGATGGATGACATGCAATAGTCAAGAGATCTGAGGAGTGGACGACACTGGTTTCATGACTTCCTTTGAACAAGAGCATGAGCAGATGGATATACTCAAGCAGCATAGACTTGACATAAACTATGAAATGCAGGAGGCATTACAGAGGGCTCCATAATGACTGGAAGCTTAACCAATCAGTGGAGAAAACTAGGAAGCAAGTACGTCTCCTAAGGCCCAACTATAGACCCGACTCATAATGTACGGAGTGGAATGAATGCTCTGTTCAAAGGCGACACAACAACTGCCAAAAAGAAATAGTGACCATAATCTCATCTGGCTTTTTGGAATATTTGATTTTTTGGTCTTTTTCATATTTGGGAAAAGCTTGAAAAAGAATAAAATTGATTATAGTACAACAGGTGAGGGAACGAGTGTCAAATAGCTATCAGACTAGTCCCAAGCAGTGGAACATACCTATGATCAATGAAAGGAAGTGCATGCTAGATGTGGACACTCGGGGGTGCGTTCCCTCAGGGTCAAAAGGTCATCAAATTGTGAAGGGAAAATATAAGCTCTACAGGGCTCGACAGGGAAAAATGCTCAGGCACCAGGCTAACAATTGAGTAAGCGGGAGCTGGCACAAGGCTCAAGCAACAAGCAGAATGATGCAATGCAATCACAACATGATATAACTAAGGGGAGTCCTTAAGGGAGATGGCCAGCATAAGACAAAGTAGAGTATGAGTCTTTATTACAAAGTCATGGCGTGACTACAAAGGACTCCCAATCCTGAGGACAAACAACGGCATGGGAACCAAAATGCATAATGGGGTTCTAACTAGGGTACCCATGTTCGGGAAAGCCCTACTGCCACATGATGACACTTCTATAATAGTGTGAAGGTTCTGTGTCAGTCATGAAGTGGGGTCGCACCTAGGGTTTATGAAAATGGTCAATAGGTCAAATGCATAATGCATGTGAAAATGGCATCTAACCTATATGCCAGGTGTGAAATGGTTCAGAAAAACTCTCACCGAGGAAATCTATTGAAAAAACACTACTCCATGACACAATATTAGTTCATAATGGCTCAAAATGGCAAAAACTATAGAAAAGTGGGTCCAGAAAATTAGAAATAGTAATAAAAATTTGTAATTTTCAATTCATTTGCACTATTCACCAATTCAGAGTTATTTGGGTAGTTTTCACCTAAAACTTCAAACACCGATCGTGGGAGCTACAAGCGACCGTTCAGTAAACCGTCCGGAGCAGGTTAGTGGTCACTACCATACCTTTCATTTAAGTGCTTTTATTTCAATTTTGTTCGGTGGGATTTTTTGTTTGGCCAAGCCCTAAATGGCCTCGGCGCTACCCGCGGGCTATAAGTATGTGGGTCGCAGGTAGGGCACCAAACGTGCAGTAAAAAAAACTGATTGCTCGCGTCTACCCACCACTGTCTACAATTTAGCCCGTGGGTACAACCGTGAAGAAGTTTTTAAATATGAAACTGACTAAAAATTTCTTTCTTTGCACTCTAGGATGGTTCTAGAGTGGAGGGAAACAGAACATGACCAGGTAGATGAGGTCGTGCGCAATGATTTGCAAGCACAACAAGCATTGCAAGCATGTGTCTTATATAAATATTGGAGTCTCGGGGGTTTAACGGCCCAAAACCTACTACTTCGTCATTTGAGCAACTACTGGGATGTGGATTCTCAACACTTCATCCTCAATGGGAAAACGCTGACACTGGAAGTAGAGGATATCTATTTCATTACCGGTTTGTCCCATAGAGGGGAGGTGGCTAGTCTTCGGTCACGGACCGTGGGTGGTGGGATCACTGTGCAAGATTACATAGCGTTTTATTGTCCCTCCAACACACAAAATCCAAGTTCCGGTCAACCTCATAGTGGACTTAAGCACAAAGATCATAATGGCTACTCTTGTACAGATCACGGGATCCAAAGAACTACATCAGGCATCCAGACCGGTGATCTACGCATCATAATGCTTGCATCCTACTATATTCCACTGGTGTACTACTCTGTTGATGTCTATGAAAACACAACTGATGGAATGCAAAGAGGGAAAGGCGAAAAACATTGGGTATGGTAGCATCCTCTGTAGTTTCTTCTTTGAGAGGGTTCTAGGACTTAGCTCGAGGGTGGATGTCCCTCCTCACAGTCTCCGAGATCCAGACCTGACCCGGTGGGATGAGATATTGACACGACAGGGTGGTGGCCGTCTGGCATCACCATATACTGAGGATTTCTTCCACTGGTGGAATCGGCAAGTGATCATGATAGAGGACAATCCCTATGCGGGGATAGACTTCAGACAGGACCATGACATGGTGCTCCCACCAGGCGCAGCCTTCGGAGACATCGGTGAGTACTATTTCGGTTTTGTATTTATCAAATTTTTATGGATTTTTTTATTATAGTTGAAATGAAAAAATATTTTTGGTGGTAGTATCATGTGCTAATGGGTGACTATTTGCTTGCAGACAAAGGCCTAGTGAGACCCGAGGGCTTCCTGAGACATGGTCGTTGGGGTAGAGATGAGGTGGCAGCAGATGCTGTAACAGGGCGCACACTCCAGATGTTGCAGCGCAACGTATCACGGATGGTTGCTCGAGTTACACCGATAGAGGTACCCCAAATACCTGAGGCGATGCAACGCCAAGTAGTGGGTGTTCCTGGGGAGTGGGTGTGGCTACTGCAACGGATGGCTAACGCAGTACAGTACTACTATGAGACACATCCTGTCGAGGTGATAGCTAGACCTCCTCAGAGGGAATAGATATCCCGGGGTCTCATCATGTATATTTTTGAGGGATACGGGCTCCAGTTTTGTATGACACTACCATTTTGGACATATTTATATATATATACAACTTTGATTCTCGGTTCTACTACATTTGTGTATGTTACAAATGTATGAATGTCTTTGTATTTATGTGCTCATGATGAATGTGAGAAATGCCAATCTAATACATAGTTAGCGTATGCATCAGATATATAATTATGGCTTCCCAGAATATGAATATATGTAATGGAAACAAAATGTCTCTCCAAGAGTCGTACCTTAAGGAATATCCGTAGTAATGTAGGGTCTCATACACGGTACTACCCATTTAGCTGAGACACAACTAGTTGTGAATCCAGGCGAACTTCTAAAGACTGGATGTCATGTGAAATGGCATCCCGAAGTAGCTCAACAACGGCACTATACTCAGCCACATTGTTAGATGTAGGACCGAGACAAGCACCTCCTGAGGACACAACTAGGTGGTCAGGTGAGAAGATAACCCAGGCAGCAGAAGCAAGCTACTGCGTATGTCGGCTAGCACTATCCGCGAAACCTAAGAACATAGGACATCCTGCTGACATCTGTCAATCAAACAGAGGCTAATCAGCAGACCCGATAACCAAAAAAGGAAACCTAAACTATGTACAGGAAAAACTATACAATAGTGTACAAAAGTATCATCCTGAACTAGAAGTTCAAGCGTAATACCGCTTGGGGTAGAGCCCATTTCTAGGCTCCTTCAAGACAACTCCCTCATAATCTTCTAACTCATAAGCTCCTTTTTCAAGGACATGGTTCACAATGTAAGGACCGTGCCACATGGGATTGAACTTGCCTGCCCCCAGGGGTTCTTTAGCTTGGTCATACAAGAGTACCAAGTCACCTTTAGCATATTTCCGGGGACGGATAGACCTATCATATTGAACCTTGACACGATGCTTGTTAACATCAATGGCCACAGCGGCATGTCGACGGTGCTCGTCAAGTTGCTCGAGGTGCATTAAATGTTTCTCAATCTCTGTCGTATCAGGGAGGATCTCTATGGCTAGCTTGAGCAAAGGGATCTCGCATTCAATCGGTAAAAGTGGCTCCACACCATGAACTAACTGGAATGGTGAGAACCCGGTGGCAGTCTTAACTGCAGTTCGATATGCCCACAAAGCAGGATATAACATGATATGCCAATTGGTCTTGCTTTGTTGGATGGTACGTTGTAGAATGGTCTTTAAAGACTTATTTACTGCTTCAACCTGACCATTCGCTTGAGGATAGTAGGAAGACGAGTGTTCCTGACAAAACCTAAGCTTGAGAGACAAATCCTCCATCATCTTGTTTTGAAAGTGACTGCCATGGTTAGTGACAATCTCTTTCGGGATACTGAATCGAGTGATAATCTAGTTGAACACGAAATGGGCTGCAGTAGCACCGTCGGCTCTTATGTAGGCATGGCCTCAGCCCACTTGGAAAAATAATCCACGACCATGATAATATGATGATGCCCCCCAGCTGAAGCTGGTTTGCAATCCATGAAATCTACCCCCCACTTAGTGAAGGGACCAACAATGATTACCGGATGGAGGGGCACAAGATGCGAGTGTATGTTCTGAGAAAACACCTAGCAAGGGTGACATCTCTTCACAACGTTAATACAATCTTTAAAGATGGTAGGCCAAAAATAACCAGCTCGCATGATACGTTGGGCTGTAGCAAGCCCGGATAAGTGACTGCCACACGCCCCCACATGGCAATCATTAAGTACTTGTTCCGCTTCTTCGTGATTCAAGCAAGGACGGAGAATGGAATCCTCTCCTCGGTGATACAAAGTGTCACCGACGATAGTATAATCTTTAGCGTGATATCTCACACGCCGTCGCTCGTCTCGTGAATAATGTGGAGGAAACTTCAAAGTTTGGAGATATATAATGACATCCCCATTCTAAGGGTCCTCGGCTGAGATAAGAAATAAGTGTTCATCCACAAAGGAATCTTCATGAATGACATCCTCATCAAGCCGTGGAAGCTCCGACATAAGTTCAGCGAACACCAATGATTTCACTGATTTTGCAAAAGAAAAATCAAGATCAAATTCTTGAAGGATCACAATCCATTTATTAAACTTACCCCCGATAAGGCTTCGTGATAGCACGAACAGAAATGGATTGATGTGAGCTACAACGGGGTTGTTCGAAGCAAAATGTAATGCCATAACTGCTGGACTGCGCAAATAGTCGCAAGTGCCAGCTTTTCTATGTGGGTGTACCTTAGCTCAGCATCTACTAAATTTCGACTAAGATAATAGATAACATGCTCGATGAGCACATCATCTACCTGAACCAAGACCATGCCAATAGTCTCTTGCGACGCGGCCACATAAAGAATGAAATATCGTGTAAATTCTGGTGGAATAAGCATGGGGACCAATACCAAAGCTTTCTTAAAGGCGTCGAAAGACTGTTGGGCTCGCTCATCCCAGATAAAAGGTGTGTCTTCCTTCAATAGGCGCGCGAAACCTTTAGTAACACTGGCATAGTTAGCTATAAACCAATGCAGAAAAGTAGCTCTCCCTTGGAGGCTCTGAAGTTGTAACAAATTATGCAGAGGAGGCAACTGAAGTATTGCCTCAACTTTGAGAGGATCGACTCTAATACCCTCCCTCGAAACTATGAATCCTAGAAGGCGACCGGTCCTAACAGCGAAGATGCATTTGTTTGGATTCAATCGAATTTTGTACTGAATACATCGTTCAAGAATCATATGGAGGTGCTTGGGGTGGTCCACTCTCTTGCGAGAATGGCTAGCAAGATCATCCAAGAAAACTTCCATAATCATCTTAAGATCATGAAAGGCATAAGTCATGGTTCGCTGAAAAGTAGCTCCAGCGTTCTTGAGGTCGAAGGGCATTTTACGGTATGCAAAGGTTCCACATGGACAAATAAATGCCATCTTATGTTGTTCCACGGGTTTGATTTGAATCTGATTATAACCCGAGAATCTATCCATGAATGAAAACATCTCACTCCCTGCACAAGCATCCAATATCTGATCAATGAATGGCATGGGGAAGTTGTCTTTCGGACATGCACGGTTCAAATATCTGAAATCAGTGCACACATGGATTGTTCCCTGCTTCTTATCCACAGGAACGGGGTTTTACACCCATTCGGTAAGGGGAACGGGGTAGATGAAACTAGCTTTGAGTAGTTTCTCCACCTCTGCCTTAACCGGTTTAGCATCGGGATACGTTCTAATCTTGTGTTCAACAATGCGGGGGTCTATTCCTGGCATCTCCTCATATGACCAGGTGAAAGCTTCCCAGAGTTCAATAAAATAATGAGTGTAAATAGAAATATCCTCAGGAGTGCAATCGGCACCGACGTAAACATTCTCAATCATTTTGGGAGTACAGGAGATGTTGATCGAAGTGGTTGGGGAAATATTGGCCATATTCCCCTCCAAGAAAACACCATGCGACTGCAAAAGAGCCACAGGGTGACCAACCATCTCAGCTAGAATCATCCTAAACTCCTCTTGCTCAACAAGCTCAAGGTTGGGAAGGAAATAACAGCGATGGTGCATATCTTCCCAAGGCCTCTCACTACCACACATGGCTTTGAGGATAGCTTTATCAGATGGCAAAGTATCATCAAGGAAATCGTGAGAGCAAGATGAGTTAGCTGCCCAAACTGGCAGCGTAACAGGATCTTCTTCAATTGTCTGGGAAGAAGAGAGATCCGGATATGCAGTGGTTTGTTGGATATGATCATAAGTGAGCTCCACTACAGAGAAGGGCATAGACATCCTGATGTGCGCAATGTCTCCAGACATAGAATCCGGGGATGGCAAAATCCATGGATCATTACAATAGGATGGACCAAAAGCTTGACCATGAGGATTAAACTGCTGAAATTGAGGGCCTAACGGCCCATAAGATTTCCCATGGCCATAAGGTGGATAACCTCCTCCCGCCTGACCCATTTGAGAGTAAGCAGGTATATGCGTGTTTTGAGAACCATATTGGGGTGGTGGGTGATACTGGTGGCCAGCACCGACTGGGTTGTAGTAAGGGTTTCCACCATGAGTATGGGGCATGTATGTACTATTCATAGTGGGAACCGTGTTGTATTGACCGTAATGGTATGTTATGTTCCCATCCCCAACATTAGGATTAGCTTGAGCAGTCGTGTGGTGACCAAAAGCATGAGAAGCATTCCCAGCTCCAATATGGGTGTGACTAGTACAGGGTTGGTGGTGTGATGTCCATGTTGATAGGAAATATTCCCACCCCCTACATTAGCGTTACTAGTGGCGGCAGTGGATGCAAAAGTATGCGGTATGTGTCCACCCCCGTGGTTGGGAGGAACGGTATCATGTGCAAAAGTAGTCCTATGTTGACGAGTAGCGATATGTGTATTAGGTTCTGGATGGCGAGCCGTATTCCGAACAACATTTCGGTTACGTTGGGTATTCCTAGGAGGTGGTCCTGTTCCAACATTAGCGTGGTTAGGAATCTGACCAGTCCCCATACTATGTGAGTGAGTGGACAATGTAGTGCCCCCAGCGAGGGTAGTGCCCCCAGTGGGTATAGTATGGATAACACTTTGACTAGTGCCAGCATGAGTACCAACGGTAGTGGAAGGTTCAACAACAGTGTGACTAGGCATACCAAAAGAGAGTGCGGTGGGCTTGATCATAGGGGCAGTATCATCATGAGTCTCAAGTCTCCTGTATCTATAATCACGTGGAAATGAAGGAACAAAAGGCTCATTCTATTCTCCTTCCTAGGGTAAGTTGGGCATCCCATAAAGATAAGTATCCAGGTTCGAAGGAGCAAATGGATCCTGGTCAAGTGGATTAGGCCAAACAAAACCAGGTTGAGTCTCAGGTGAATCACCTCCCCAATCCTCGCGAGGAGTATGGGGATCAGAAGTATGCTCAACTCTACTCGAAGGAGTAGAAGGGTCTTGTCCGATATCGAGATGTGCAGTCATGTAGTCTTTAACGTAAGTGACGTAAGAATCTGAAGACTCAGAGGGAGCCCTCCGATGTCCTTTAGCAATACGGTGTGTAACCAAAGCTAGCTTTAAACCAGCCAACCGACGGGACCGGCGAAGAGTAGGCCTCCGCACCACGTTCTCTCCGGAGAGAGACACAACATCTTTTAAAGGCCAACTATTGATCAAAAAGAGTAAATCAAAAGCACACTCGTAGAGAAACTACAACCAAGAGCAGACAAACAGAGTGGATAAATGAGCTCCCGACACTAGAGCCGGTATGTCTTTCCTAGGAGAGGCTTGAGACTCCGAAACTATAGCCGGAGGTAACAAAATCAGTTATAGAGACACCTAGGCTTCACTGTGTCGACAGGGTCAAGTCCACTACATGAACACAACTGTGTTGTCCAATCCCTATATGACTCAGGACACAAATAACATAACCAATGCAAGTACCCTATGCGGTACCTAGGTAAGGAAACTATGTTCACCGCAACATAACCAATGCTCAGGGGGAGAGTCGCAGGTGGGACCCGTCGTATGGGCAGGGTAGCTAAGCCCGAAGCATAAGAGGATGAACCTCCGGTACCCCGAGATACCAACAAATCCTGGATATATCTCCCATGTTCAGCTAGTATCAGAGGGATATCTCCTCAACCAACTTCCCGTGACCTCGTGCTTAACTCTGGATTGAGTAGAGCTTCCTGAGAACACGAATCTATACCATGGATTCCTCCACTCCCTGGTCAGACACGTAATGTTTCATCTAGTAGTCTTGGATTGTTAACTCACAATGATCTATTCCAAGACTCTAAACCTATGCTAGTTGGTGTACCCTATAAATAAAATCAATCTAATCAATTTTATGATTAAGCTTTAATTTTAGTGGTTGTGGTTACTCAAGGGATATGATCATGAAACTAGTGATGTGTAGACTCAATAGTATGCAAAATCGTCCAAAACCAGACTCATCTATCCAATAAAACAATGTCACTAATATGCAAAGTCAACCAACAATTCCAATATAAAGATGCAATCTTTTATCTTTTCGATGCACAAGAAGAACCTAAAATGAAGGCAACAAGCACTCAACGCAAGATGCAGTACATGAAAGTAAAATATTTTTGTATTTTCGCTTATAAACAAGAAGGAAAATGCAAAAAACTAAATGAATATTTTTGTATTTTTTCAATATAAATGAAATGAAAAAATGCAAGGAAAATCCTACTATTCAGTCACTGAAGTGCCGAGAAGATCACTAAGACAACCCAGCAGATCCTAAATAGCAAGACTCAGCCAAAGGAAATAGCTCCAAAGGAAAAACCAAGAGGTTAAACCAAATATTGGTAAAAAACCAAGAAGGCTCAACCAAGAGAAATGAAGAGATCCGGTCACAACGAAGGCATGAAACAGTCAAGAAAGAGGCCAACAAAGACTCAGGAACCAACCAAACTCACCCAGCAACAACCAATAGCCATAAACCAACAAAAGTCGGAGTTATAGGCTACTGTCGAAGGAAATCCTGCGGGTACCCGTGAGTAGTAGAGTAAACATAGGCGAGTAGACGCGGGCAGAACTAAGTTAGCCCGCGGGTGAGGAAAGGCAAATGGGAAATTAAAGAGTCTAGACACTTAGAAAAAACAAGTTTTCTATAGTATATCTTAACGTCCAATCAGTGACACAGAGCTTCGATAAACAACAACTCTAATTATGGACTAATGCTCAAAAAATTTCCAAACATGGATGTTTTCCCTAGCGGAATCACCATTTCTGTATTGGAGAAAACTCACTATGGCTTGGGAATACCACAACAGACAGATGACTACCATAAATATACTCTATTCTCAAAGAAATGCTATTATGAATGACAATGTTAAAATAATGGAGAAATGTAACCAACCTCAATCCAACGTTTGATGTAGATCCCCGTTGAAGCTTTCAATCCACACACTTGTAATCTGCAAATTAGTCTTGATAGCCAATATCTAACAAGTACATGTGATATATAAATGACATTAACATTATAAATAACAATGGTCCATATTATCATAAGCAAATTTAACCCAATGTATAATAAATGACATTCACACCATGAATGGACGAGAATATGAGTATTTCTATTAATGAACAAGAAGAAGTACAAAGTGATATGACCTCTTTCCGGCAACCAATCTGAACCAAGATCTAGATCAATCCACTTGTGCCTCCACCACTTCAATCCTCCATGAATGGCAAACTCAAACTGGAAAGGAGTTTGGAAGGTGAACATAAATGGTTCACAACTACAATGCTCAATGAGTGCAGACTCAAGATAGGGAAAAAATCCACTAGAGTTCTCTTACGATTCTCCTCTTCCTCCTGTCCATAAGCCATATGTGCTCAATATATAGTCCTCTCAAAGGTAGGTGAAAGGACACATCGAGGCATTACTTGGGAAGATGGAGAGACAAAGGTCTCCCAATGACCGCTTTTTGGGAGTAAAAAGTAATAAATAGTGGTTTTTACCATTTTACATGCTACCCGCAGGCTATAGCGGTGCAACTCGTAGGTACGCCTGCTATAAATATGCAACATGGGTGTAGGAATAAAAATAGGGCAAACTGGTATCACTGAAGGATAAAAATGGATCTAAGTCACTAAAATGGATCTTACAGGCCAAAGAATGTTGATGCTCACAAGGTGGAAGATTTCTGTGTAACATACAACATGACCTTGAACATGCAATGTTTGGAAATAAATGAAGGTAAACCTTAGTAGTCATTAGTAACATTAAATCGTAATATTAAATTCTTAAAGTAAAAGTGGCAATCTCCTTATCTTTCATTTCTATCCATTCTCCTTATACTTTTTGCATAAAGTACGATGAGGTTGGAATCACTCTCAAACATCCTGAAAACATCAATGGTAATGTTAAAAATTAAGGGGAATTTTAAATCTCATTTAGAATTCAAGAGACTTAACAGTCTTCAGGGTTTCATGATTGCAACATTTCCACTGGATTCTATCATGTATGAGGGTAAGGGACTGGCATTTAATCAAGTGCATCAACCCCTCTATGTACCTCAATGTTGGTGGTGTTGATTGTTTAACTCCTTTGTCATGGCCTTAGTAAAAATGTACCCTTCACTCAAGTAAAATTACTTATTAGGCATGCAAAGTTTTTTCTACCCATTTTTTAATGATTGGATTAGGAGGTTTCATCAAAATTGTAGGGTTTCGACTAATGTCCTTGGAGGATCAACTTTGAGATTCAAGATAGAGGCAAGGGCACAGGGTACTATTGACAAATAGGTGTCATCTAACCTCTTTGTTTATGTATCTTGGATCAGTTATGGATTGCACTTGATGCAATTTTAGTTGTATGCACCATTAATTTCTATATAAATGAGAAACTGTACATATTTGTGTATAATGGTTTGTATTCTTATGGATGCACATGAATATCAATGTTTTTTTTACAAAATTTCAATATTTTGTATTTTTTGGTCGAGCAGTTTTTCGGTCTGCTTTTTTTCTGGTTCTGGTCCTGTTCAGGTTTGGGGGCTTGACCGGCTCAATGACTAGTCTGGTTCTAATAACATAGGTGGGGAGTTCAATCCCATACTACTAGTCTTGACATTGCTTTCGTTTTTGAAGTTTTTGTCTTTCTCTTGATCCATTTTGTCCCTATTGCTGTTGCAGAAAGTGAAGAGAATGGTTGCATCTCACAACCATCCCAAGTGTTGGGCTCTCTATGAGCATGCTGACTTAAAATGAACCATAAGAAGGTGTGAACATCATTGTGATGAATGTCAGGACAACATATCCTCCATCACAAGGAAATGGGAGACTAGGAAATAGATCAGGAGAGTTAAAAGCCAAGAAGGAAATTGACACTCCTAAATGCACAGACTATCCTAGCAAGACCCACATTAGTATAATTGGTGCTGGAGGCCACACTAGTGTATTGGAATTCACCTATCTACATCCCTATGGGGATTCAAAAGAAGATAAGAAAGCTCCTGATTCAATTTCCTTGGAGTGGGAAGGAGGAAAAGAATGCCATTCCCTTACTAAAGTGAAAAAGTAAATCCAAAGTTACCAAAGATGTTTTGAGGATGGAAACTTACAAAAATTTAGATATTTGGAAAATTACCAGCAGTCCAGAGCACTTGGATACTTTGCATAGGTACAAGTTTATGGCCACAAGTTATGAGATAGAAATATATCAACCCTATGCGACTGGAATATTGGATTAGGAAATCTCAAAGCTATAAAAGAAGCATCTATTAAAAGAAGCATCTCTTTTCCTATTGTATTTTCATCGCTGGCTTCGTAAGTGGTTTATGGTGGCAAGATAAAAGTTGGATTGGATCACTAGATTGGTTCCAAAACACTCATATAGACTTTCTACTGATCTCTTGGAACATCTGCAGTTTCTAAACATATATGTTTTATCTGATATATCTACAAAAGTACAAAGTGTGGGCTTGGCAAGAGGATTGGAAGACTCCAGAGGATTTAGAACTTATTGTAGGACAAATAGGGGAATGGCAAAAACATGAGCAAGTTGGGAACCAACAACATTAGGCTCCATCTAGGATATGGAAAATTGGTATGGTCCTTGAATTCTGTGGGTGGTTCCTATACCATCATGTTGGGTTATACTTCTCTTTTTTCTCAGGATCAACAACTACGCCAAGAGAAGTGGTGGAAAAGAATATGGCATTTACAAGTACCCATGAAAACTAAACTATTCTTCAGGACGATAGTTTCAAACAGAGTTCTAATCTGGGAAGTATTGTAAATAAGGGTCTAGAAGGGTCCAACTTTCTTTTACACTACAAGGAGAATAGGAAAATAATACATTATCTTCTTGTTGACTGTCATTTTACTTTAGAAGTATTGGATGTTGTTAAAACACTAATTAAATATGTTAGTTGGAATGGCCAATCCTTATCTGGTACTCTAAAAAGTTGGTTGGAAGATATACAGTTAAAGAGTAAATCTATTTCCTAGTTGGTAAGTTGGGCCATCAGCCTGTAAAGGAATGAAGCTATTTTTCAAGATTTCAATTTAAATTCTTTGCAGGTTTTGCATGGAGTTAAATATATATCTTTGAAGATTTCAAGGTGCCCACTTAACAAAAATTGCCAGGCAGATTGGTGAGTTGAACATTGATGATACTTGATGCGGATTCCCAAGGGAACCTAGGTGAATGCGTTGCCAGTGGGGTCATTTTCCTACATGCCTCTAATTCTTTTTCCTTTTCCTTGGGGTTTGGTAGAGGTACCAATAACTGAGCAAAATTCAGTGCTCTTGCTGCCCAGCTTTGAAATGCAATTGATCTGGGTATCATTGTGAATAGGTTACAAACACTTGGAGATTCTAATGACTGGTCAGAATCTATTTCAGGACATGGCTCTTTAGAGATTGATGGGTCAGAGTTGTTATTCGCGAAGGAGAATTATTTTTACCCCCTTTAAGCATGTTTTTCATGAACAAAACACTATTGCGGACCATTAAACAAAATTTGGAGTGTCCATTAAACCTGGCCTTTTAATATGGTAGAAGAAAAGGAAAATTTTGCTTCTGACAACCCATTAAATCCTTTCTGTGAGCCAGAAATTGGGTTCCTAATATTTTTATTGTCTTGTTTTTTTGCTCTAAACTGAACTGTTGATGTAAAAACAGAGATGATATAGCCTATAGGTAGTGCATTTTTTACTTGTATATGCTTCTCCTTAGGAGATTCTGATGTGTCCCTGACACTTTCTACATGTAACATTATATTTTCTATCTAAGAAATTAAATTTTTACTATTTTCCCAAAATAACAGTATACAAGAAGGCCTCAATGCAATCATAGGCATTTTATTTGATGTATTCAAACATACCTGAAGAATTGTAGGGCAAGTACCATCATTGACCTCAAGGAATAAAAAAGTATGTTTTCCCTGCTCTCTACCAGTCTTGCCCCACCCTCCCAAACCAACCCTCTGTCCAACCAATCCCTGGCCGCCATCAAGGCTCCCTACAATCTTTTTTATGAGAACCCTCTTTGAATATTTCTCCCATTCAACCCCCGTCGTGTCTTCCCCATTGCCGACTTCCATGTAATCCATTTGAGTGGCCAACGATTCCTCTTGTGTACCCATTTCAATTTCAATCCCACCTCCTATTATTCACTAGGATAATACTAACAGGATCTTCAAGCCCTGGAAGAAACAACTTCACAGGGATTCTACTTATTTTCTTTCCTTTGGTAAAATCATAAGAATTGGATGTAAATATTTCAAAAATGCCTTTGCTTGGCAGTCACGCAGACTATGTGGTTTTCCAAAGCCCTAGAAATACCTGAATTCAATTCTTAATCTACTCATCTGAACCGAAATCCAATTCTTCATGTCACTTTGTTAGAGTCAATCTCAGAGGGATAAAAGTCAGTGGACACATAAACCTCCTATGCTTAAAATATATGGGTTGTTAGTGCCCTCTTACTAATTCACTTCTTGGCATTCTTTTGGAAAAAAATTCACTTCTTGGCATTGAAGCAAATGGAGAAATCATCATTTTTTTAATTGTTTAATTGGAACGAAACGCTCGAAGATCACCTTTAAGACCCCCACACTTTTTGGAAAGACTAGGATTTAGGACTTATTAAACCCTTGTGTTGTACAAAGATGTCGAGGCTCTCCAACTAGGGTTTACAAGAATGTGGTGGGTCCACATGAGAAGATTCCCCAATTAGTGTTTAGAAGCATGTATGTGGTGAGAGTCCACATTCACTATGAAACCCCTTACTATATAGAATTCATTTATATAAAAGTATTCAAAGATTAAGAGATAATCAAAATATGCAAATATTAAGAGATAATCAATTCATATTGTGTTTGAGTAAGAGGTAATCAATTAACATTGTCTTTGAGTTTTAATTGAATAGTTCATGAGGCACAATACTTGTTAGGTTTTGCAAATGGATAACAAGCTAAGTGGGCTTAACTATGAGAACAAATTGCATGGTTAAGCGGCTTTGAACCACAAGAATCTTGGTTGGGTGACTTTCTCTAGAAGTATCAGTTATTGAGGTGCAAGCACCAAAGATGATTATTTATATTGCTATGTGATTCACCTTTCTAGTTTCAATCCCACTTCTTCACCCCCGTGAGCATCAATTGACGGAATGAGTGCTAGGTGGGCTATTCAAAATCATGAGAAATTGGTCAACTGTGACTAATGTTGATGGGATATAAGTACCAGATCATTGACTTACTCTACACAAATAATATAAAAAATTATATATCATATGTTGGATTATGAAAACCCCTTGATGCTTAAATAAAAGAATCAAGGGAACCCTAACTTAATAGTTCATAAGGCAAGATACTTCAAGGTGCTTTTTTCGACGACAAAGTGCCTTGATGGGGAAAGGAATGTAATTTACAACAAGTTGAACGGAGTGACACTAACTTTAGGACATGACAATTCCAAAAGGGAAAGACGAAAAATATCGACTAATACTCGACTCAACCACATGTACAAGAACTCATCTATCACTTGATAAACTATATGCAATACATGTCGATGTATTATCTAGATATCAACTCACCACATGCAAGGCACTAGTTAGTAGAGAAACCCCTAAATGTGCATCTCAATGATTCTCCTATCATCTAACACAATAGGAATTAGGATGGCCTCAAATAAATGATCCCTTAGAAGACATGTATTGAAAAGTAATCCAAGTTGTGTACTATTAATGTTACAATTTACTAAATTTTAACACTGTAGATGGATTGAATCCATATGCAGTGTTAAAATTTAGTAAATTGTACAAATTCATTATCAAAATTATAATTTTCCATTGCCATAATGACACAACTAAAAATGACCACATAAATGACCAATTGTTATGTGGTCATTTTCAGTTTAGTACTTTTCTCGTGCCCAAATTGGTCATTTATCTTGGTCATTTTTAGTTTAGTTCTTATCCCGTGACCAAATTGGTCATTTATCTTGGCCATTTTTAGTTAGTTCACTTAAAATTTCTCAATTTTGGTCATTTATGCTTTGAAAAAGTTGTGGTGACCAATATTTTTGGTCACTTGGTCACTTATATCTCATTTTGTACTAGTGGATAGTCCTACTTCGCTAGGCCCTCAGTGATCAAAAGCGAAGAAAATTCTAAGTTTGAAGTGCAGTTGAAAATGGACACTAAGAATGACAGAATAAAGAGTCTGCACACAATTTTGGTGAAATACGAAGTTTCGTGAAATGTGAACTGTGCAATGCACGAAGGAAGTTGGATGCGAAGTGCACGTTGGAAGTTTATTTTCGAAGTGTACACCGAAAGATGCGATGCGAAGTACCAAGAAGAAGCGTAGCTGTGAAGTTAAAAATGAAGGAGCACAAGTACGAAGAGGAACCACGCAGAAATCTTGTGTCGGAGCCATGAGCGCAGTTCGAAGAAACTAGCCATTAAAATGTCGATCGAAAAATTAGTTGTTATACAGTGTTTTTTCTGATGCGTGCTTGTGCATTTAACACAAATTTAGCCGTTATGATGCATTCAATGAAGGAAAGGACCAAGATCCTCAGCGAATTTAGCCAACGATCATGACATTTAATGTTCAGATAGCCGTTTATGGGCGCAGATCAAGACCAACTACGCCTACAAATACCGCTAAGACCAGACTCGCGGGTTTTACCATAAGTTTCAATTTTTCCCGCAAAGAACAGTTTCAGTGTTAACAGTGAGTGCCAAGAAATCTCGAGGGAATAGAGAGCGATTTCTAGGAAAATGTATGAGAAATCCTCAGCCGAGTAGGCTGTGAGGGATTTTAAACACTCCGGCTTGGAGGGGTTGATGAAAATGCCCATTAAAAATTCTATTTCAGAGAAAGGTTCCACGTCAATAAGATCACCCCAAAACACAACCAATATGCAATGAAAGGATAAGGGACCCCTTCAAAAACCTGAGAAGCCGAAGGCACCAGGAAATTCGAAGCCTGGACCGCCATTGCTACCAGGGGACAACCCCATTTACCTAACACATGTATATATACCACCAAGAAAGCTCGACACACCAACAGTTACCCTGTTCAAGAGCGCGCAATATGACATTCTGGTACAACCGATTTCCGGTGATGTGGAAATCTAGGGGAACCTACTCGCCAAAGTAGAACGAGGCGAGTTCGCAGGTCACTATATCCTAGAAGCAAAAGACCCAAGAGAGCCAAAGTTTCCTCATTTTCAAGCTGACCAGTATATGTGTTGAAGGGACGATGCAAAATCAGGAAAACGTTTGGTCGTTCCATAGGACTCGGCTAAGCAGTAGTCCCGAATGTACCACGGTGTTGTGCACTCTGATATCATGCATGCACCAAGGATTCCTATGGCTTGAAAGCAAGATTAACATTAATGTCGACCTCATCTACAACATTACTCATCTCAGTAAGCGAGGCGATGATGTTGCAGGGGAGTTCATGGGAAAAAAAAGGATAAAGAGCTCACAAAGCAGATGAAAGATGAATACAAAATAGTAAAGGGGAAACAAGCCTTTATCATAGATGGAATTGAAGACAAAGCCACGGAGCTCACCGTCCAGCTACTCACAGGAAGGATTTTATAGAAGTGTAGACCGGCAGAAGTGTCGTCCATAGCAGTTCTTCTTCCTTCAAAGGCCACAGATGGGCACCCCTACAATTGGGCTAGTTTTCTGCTCAATGAATTTTTGGAAGATTTCCACAAAACCCAGGAGATGGGCAGTGCATTCCACTACACATGGCTGATGATATTGATTGCTTTGATAGGATGGAAGGAGCCACTATATCAGCACAACCTTCCAATGATAATGGGAGATTTCCAAGCCGCGAAGTATGCCAATATGTGGGAAAACATGCAGTCGGAGCGAAAACGTGTAAATAATGAACAATTCCACACTTACTTTGGCCAATTGTGCAATGTAATATTGTGCACTCCATGCATTTCAAAAGATACGACAACAATGTTTCTTCTGAAGATGTTATTTAAGGATGATTTGCACTTTGTTTACATTCTGCCAAAGGCCAAAAAGTAAAACCCAGTATGGTTCCCTATGGATTACCAACTAGATGCGCCAAGGATTGAGCTAGCCATAGAAGACTCACCACCAGAGTGGAAGGTAGATGCACCCCTAGAAAGACACACCACATAAGAAGAAATCTCACAAAAACCTAAACAAGTTGTTGAGGAGATATAAATAGACACCATTGAAGTGCAGAAAGGCGAGAAGAGAAAGGATCTTGAAGGTGCGGGGGCCAGAAAAAGTACCAAGGAAGAAGATGAAGGCAACCAAGACCAACCCAAAAGCGTAGTTGCACGAAGATGACTACGACGGCATCGCTCTGCGTGTAAATGAGTATCTATAGGAAGATATCGCTACAAAATATAGTAAGAATGAAGAGGCGCAAGTGCAGTTTAACAAGAACCTCTCAAAGCTCAATCTTATGGTTGCGAAGATGGAACAAGTCTAGCAGGACTTCGTGCGAGAATCTGATTCAGAAGGTAAGATAGGGGAATCTAGTTAACAAAGGAGAAGGCCACCAGCCGTGATAATGAAGCCCACCTAGTCAGAATGCATCTAGTCGACATTGTTTTCCCGAACGAGGAGATGGATCAAGGTGCAAAGCAGGTAGAGCACCTTGACCTTAACATTGGCATGCTACGTCCCGAGGGGTTGCACGATCTGCATCTGCAGGTTTTCGAGGAGATAAGAGATAGAGACATCATCCCTTACAACCAGAATGTACACCTAGAGGACAGATACAAACAACTAGCAGAGGAATGTGCGCAGAAGACCACAGAACTAACCAAGGCACAGGAAAAGCAAAGAAGGATGGAAAAGACAGTTGCTACTATCTGCGTACAGATACCTGAATGCGAAGTGCAGCCGGAGTTAGAAGATATGATAGGACATATTGGCAAGGTGGTAAGCTATCTGAAAGAAGAGATGGCGGATATGGAGATCACCCACAAGGAAGAGGTTGCTAACCTCACAACCCAAAAGCTACTTACTACACCACACGATATGGGAGAAGGGAGAGTAGTAGTACTAAAGCTTTAGCAAAGACTATTTCTGCCGAAATAGCAAAGTGTCAAGATTTGCTGGAAGAGGCAACAAAGGTATGGGCTACAATGCAGGAGGATCCTGCCCTACAATAGATTCAGGATGACTTGCATCAACAATAGGCAGAGTTGGACGCTGTGAATGCGGCCATGAAGACCTTGACGCTTTAGGAGAAAATCAAAAATCTCGCGCAAGTCATGAACTTAACAAAAGAACTGAAAGTTTTGAGTGATAAGGAGACTGAGACATCAATGATACTACAACTAGCGCAAGAAGAGGCGCTCATGCTCACTGATGAAATCGGGGAAAAAATCCAGAAACTCCGCGCCACGGAGAAGACAGTCTAGGATTTTGCTCAAGAAGAAGTTTCTGAGGACATGTTGGAGATTATTAAGGACTTAGAGCAAGAAAAAAGGAAGCAGTTGCGAAGCTGAGCGCAACTCTTCAGGGCTTCACTGAAAAATTGAGCCCTCCAGAGGACAAGGAGCAAGAGCTAAGTGGATCAGAGACGATCCACAAGTAAGTGTTAGGGGCCTGTTGGGAATGGCCCAAGTTGTCACAATTTTGAACAAACACAGCTTTGGCAGTACCGTAGTTCGGCTTGCGAAGTTCAAGGGGCAAAGTTTTTCAATAATGCAGTTCAAATTGTGAATTTCAATTTCCGTAGTCGGGAATGAGAAGTCTAAGAATAGCGCAGTTTTGCGGATGAGTAGCGCCAACGAAATAGGTAATTTATGGCAAAGAATATAACCAAAGGTTGATCAGATGAAAACAACTTGTTTTGGGTAAGTGACTCCGTGATTCCCAAGAGTTGGGTAAGGAGCAGCGTGGAAGCGGTTGAAAGAGACCTGGTAGTTAGAGTGGCAAAATCCATTAGAAGAAAATCCATGGTTCGACAGTGATAGGAAAGACAGAGGGGTGGAAAGTGACATGCCACTATACAGTTAGACCTGTTTCGGGACGACTGTGGCTGTCAGAAGGGCGTCAGAACCAGGAGTGGTCCAGCAGAACGGCCAGAGGTGAGTGGAGTAGCTGTTGACTATGACAGGCCGAGTTGGTGGGGTAACCACATAATTTTTTGTTACTCTAGGGTTTTTGGTCCACATGCATTGTAAAGACGTGACCTAAGGGAACAATCTATAAAAGGGGCATTTTGTAAGGGAAAGGGTTGGTTTTTGGGGTATCTGTAAGTTGTTTTGTTGATCTCTATTGAGCGACTAAGCATTGAAAAGAGGCTTTGTAGCTACGTGCACAGAGACCTATTGTAGAGAGAAGAGCATGCAGCTGAGCGTGTAGACTGGAACTATTGAACCCTTCCCATTAATATAATCAATAGTTCCTATGGACATAGCTCCCATCCGGGGGGTGAACCACATAAATACCATGTTGTGTGATTGAAAATGTGTGTTTGATTTTGTTTATGGTTAAGTTCATGCTTATAGTTGTGTGTATCTTTGCTTTTATATGTATTTTCCACATGAATGAGTGCTGAGAATGATATGTTAAATCTCGAACATATATGCTTGAATGTCAATTGTGCAAGTAATTCTGAATATGATGAATGCATGAGTTACTTGGGTAACACTAATCAGCGAAGTCTATGTTAAGTGCGATCCCTTGAAAGTGCAACACCCGAAGTGAACAATTGCATTGCATGTTGCCGTATTGTACGAGTTTGTGAAGTGCACAGCCCCGTATGTTGAAATCATAATTACACTAAGTTAGCAAAGCCTTAAGGTGTGTGGTTGTTAATAAGTAGCGTAACCTGGAGTTGCGCTATCCTAATGTTTAAGTGGTCGTTTCGAAGCGCGCAGTCCCAGTGTGCGCTATAGTATAAGTGATAGCTACGAAGTAGGTGAAACTTCATGCAATCCCGCAATCTGTTAATCGTGCCTCACTTGATTGCAGAAACTTGATTCTGTAATCCCCCATAAACTTCGCCTCACGTGAGACCTCAACTTGTTCGCAGGCTATTGCGAAAGGGCCGATGAAGAAGGGTTTTGTTGGACCACAACTACGCAAAACCTGGGTCAATATAAGAAATTTAAAGAATAAGGTTATTGAAGCCCAGCATTCCCCTCAAATCCCAACTACCAAATTTTGTCGGGCCCCACATCGGTAGTCTAATTCACTTGTTTAATTTCATATTTTACCACACGCCCCAAATATTTTGAAATTTGTGATAATCAATGAAGTTAATTGTTGATTTAAACTTAACCGTCGATCTTACCAAACCACTACTGCAATCAATTCATAATTAATTATAACTTATTTCAATCTCTACTTCATCAAAATTTGAATTTTCGGCCATTATAGCACAATAGCTTATTACTCAAGTATATTATTCCTTCTGCATTCAGAAATCAATCTATACTAAATTTACTTGATTTTATCTTTGATTTCGCAGGTATGGTGTTTGTTATGAAAATTTTGATAATTTTTCTGCATTTTCTAGTTACTTATGTTAGTTTCGATGCATGTAGAGGAAGTTTTCTCAATATGGCCAAAAGGACGAGGTCTAAAGGTGAAATGGAGGAACTGAAGTTCAAAGACCCCAATTTTTTGTTTTATTCAGATACTAATGCTAGAGTTTCCGAGACTTTGTGCTTATACTGGTCCAAAATTTACAAATATTTGACATAGATGATTTTTTGGAATTTAAGGAGGACGCTCTAATCTACGAAAACATCAGTAGCTCTCAGCTGCATGAAATTGATGTGCATCCTCCTGTGATTTCATTCACAGACTTGGTGAAGTGGATGATCAACAATGGCGATATCTTGACGAGTACCTTTAGGGATTGGAACCATGTTGTCTATGCTTCCTTTAAGATGAACAATTTTGCAAGGATATATGGCCTTAAGACCCCTCAGTTGTTGCTTACGCAGGATTTTATCAAGGCATTTGAGACCAAGTATGAACCCGATGTTCTCTTGAAGTCTTGTATGGCTAACCTAGACAATCTTTTTCTCATAGCCAATAGGAAATACCCCATTTCCCTTCTCAGGGAACCATACAAGTTTCTTGTGGCCATGCTGTTCCAATTTTATGGAATTGAAACCTATCAGTACTTCAACCTAGAATGGGTCCCTTTGGCTCATTATATCACTGTTACAAGTAAAATATTCAACTGGGATCATATATTTTCTATTACTTTTCGGGATGCCATCGCAGTAGTTCAAAAAACCTGGGCTATTAAGAAACCTAGATTTTGCATGTCGGCGTACATGAAAGACATTGCATGTGCCTCATTTTCCTATACGGTGATGAACTAGAACTGGACCATGGAGAAACCCCACATTCACATTTACTACTCAATTTTATGGGAGGATAACTATGCCCCTCACATCTATGATATCTGTGACAATTTTATTAATACAATATATTTTGCAATCTTTAAAAAGAATCCTCCCAAAATCTCATAGGATGACGTCTCCTTAATTTCAACCATGGGAGATTCGTATGTTGGATAATACTGCAAGGGAAGCCTTGGAACCTACTAACAAGGCTATATTATTGAGCTCAGCTACATCCTAATCTAGCACATATCAAGAGTTGGATAAAAGCCAGGGCAAGTAGCCTATGATATAGGGTCATTCTACTACTCCTATTCAAAATCCGAATTCGTTTTTACAAAAGACCCAATCCCTCCAAAGTAAGTAATCCATTCATACTCAGTTTGTTTATGATGCTTCTTATGTTCCTAAGATACTTTCTGATATCCCTGTGAAAATTTAGAATTCATCCAAATAAATAACCAATCCTCCTATGCATATGTATACTAGTTAAATCGTTGATTTAGAAAAAGACCAGCCTGAAGAGGTAATTAATCCAACACTAGTCACTTAGGAACCTCCAAAACCATTTGTCAGTACCTCCACCCAAATTGTCAATGGTAATAGCCCTCACCATCTCATGATAGTGATCTATCAGATGTACACACTGTAGATGACCCCATGTAACAAAATACATCTAGTTCACCTCATGACCCATGTCATAAACTCAACCCTTCCGACACAACCTGTTGATGCCTCGAATATCGTTGCATCAATCAGCGAGGGATTCTCCCCAGTAAGTGATCCCAACTAGATCTCTCACCGTTTGGTGTGGGGAATCCGTCCGGTTAATGGTTCCGGCTACCGTGAGTTTTAAAGATTTATTTGTTTTACCGGTTGCGGCCCGATCCATTGGTTATGTATTTTGTATTTATTATGATATGCATGTGCCCTACATTAAATGCATGTGGGAAGCAAATCTATGCTAATCTAATTTAATCTAAATTATCCTATCCTTATAAGGAGCAGATTGAAAGAATGGGTAATAAACTGGAAAATACACCCAATAATTCCACAGATAGCTGTTAAATTGAAAGGAGCATTTACAACAGAAATAAAGATTATCCAAGATAGCTTAGATAAATATAAATATTCAATTACCCATTTAACACAGAAATTTTGCAAAGAACATGAAACCATTCATAGAAAAGAATTAATTCATAAGAGCTAGGAAAGATCTCACAGGAAATGTATGAAAATACAGAAATAGTTCAGCAGTTAATCAACAAGACTCCAAGCAAAAAGCCGTGCCAGCTTCTACAGGCCAAAGAGATTTTTCTTATTGATGTAGCAGAAATAGTTCCTTTACAAGACAGAAAACGTTTCACCTGCCAAAAGTCCCTTCTACCTTCCTCTAATCAACTTTATATAGCTTTACAAAATGGGCCAAGAGTTTCCACCTACACCCTAACTGTTTCTATTCCCCTAATTTGTCTTGTAGTGTTGTCATTAAAAAAATAGGAATATCTCAAATAACTTGACAAAAAATGGGAGCACAAGTCATTTTGATATTACAAAGGTATATGCATAAACTATCAACCCAAGAGACACGTTGATGAAGTTAAGCTATCCCTGAGCTGGTGCTTTGGGTGACTTAGGAATTTCTGGGACTGTTGGGGCTTCTTCTATCACTACTGCAACAACTGGGCCACTTTCTGATGTCGGAACTTGACTGGCTTCCAATGCCCTATCTACTTCTACAATATAATTTCCCCACTGATTTGTTTCTTTTACTATATTTATTCCAACTAGGGGAACCATGAATCTGAGGGACACTCTCTGCTTGGTGAGTTCTTGTGCTAAAACAGTTATTTATTCCATTGTGTCCCTAAGAATTTCTTGTAGGCGGTGTTTATGAATAGATGCTTCGTTGACAAATTGGCGTAGGTCTTCTGCAGTCAAGACATCTAAATTCTGCACATATTCCCTTTCTGCTTTGAGTTCCTCACTTAGCTTAGATAAATGTTGTGTCCTTTCTGGGAATTCTTCTACTTTTGGGGGCATGGCTATCTGACAACTCTCCTGTGTGGCTTGAATTTGGGAATACAACTTCTTGTACTACTCATAAGTAGCTAGGGTTATGGCGGCCAACTTTACTCCACAATCTTTAGAATATTCTAGCATACATACATCTTCCCTGTATTCAACAACAGACTTAAGGGAAAGGGTCATCGGGAACTCTGACTTCCCTTCTCTCCATTCAATGTGCTTCTTGATCTCTCCACTGATGCATGAGTGTTTCTTCCTGACCCGAGTGGCTTCGACATTGATTTCCTTAACCTGGGCCATTATTGCTTTTAGCTTGTATATTTATTCTGATAGGAGTTCTTGTACGTCATAGGTCTCTTTTATTATTCCAAAGGCTTGTTCATGGAAGGGGCTAATGTCTCCCATTTTGTTGTTTGCCAACTTCAATTGCTGCTCCAACAATTCATTACTTTCTTGCAACTTTTCAATGTGTTCCTTCAAGTCAACGATCTCTTGAATGTTGTCAACCTTCTTTGATTCAAGCCTCAAATTCTTCCTTTTCTTCTTCCAACACCCTTACTTGTATTTCCAAAGCTCTTCTGTCTGTTGGAGAATTTCATTTAGCTCTTCCTTTTGAGATGAAAGAGCATCATTCCTCTCAATCATCAACTTTGTATAGTTCTGCTCTTTAACTAAATCTTCCTGCAGCTAACGTGCTTTCTCCTTTTCTTCATTCAATTTATCCCCTAGTATGTTGAAATTGTCTGTAGTTGCTGTAATCGTGGCTACAGAGATGGATGCCGGGAGTTTAGCAACTTCTTCTGTGTTCTGTATGACCGTTGTCTCATGCGTACTGATGATGTCTGGCCGAAAAGGTCTTTTCAATTTGGAACCTATCTATTTGACAATGGTTTTCCTTTTCTTGTTGCAGGCGAAAATTTCCCAATTAGAAACTGTACTGCCTTTGTAGGGTGTAAAAGGGACAATGGGGAAATCCCTTATGGGGGAACCCATATCTAAATTTTGCAGGTCTGTGCTTTTAGGATCAATATCCTCTTGGGACTTCTTTTCTTCCTCTTCTTTTCTTCGTGCCTCTTCCTCCTGCTTCTTTCTTAATGTATAATGTTGTTCTTGCTTTGCAATTCTTTCCACTCTAATTCTCTCTTCTTCTTCTTTCCTCCTTGCCTCAGCCTCGACTGCTTGGATTCTGAAATTCTCTTCTTCTATGCGTTTATCTTCTTCAATTTTCTTTGCTTGTTCCAAGAGTCTTTGTTCTTCTTTCGAGGAGGCCTTGGCGGTCTCTATGGTATCCTTTTCCAGTTGTGAACCTATTTTCCCCACAACATTAAAGCTTGATCTGGCCCCTCCTTTTCCCATTTGACAAATCTGTAGCTCAGTCATATTGTTGATGCCCCTATATGCTTCCTTCTGTGGATCATAAAAGTTGGCATACTCATAGGGAGTAGAGAGTTCTTTGCAATGTTGTGCAATTTTTCCCTGTGGATCATTCCTGTGAAAAATTCTTTCTCCAAAATGAAAGCTTCTCAACTCTGCAACAAAATCTTTCACAGTTGCAATTCCTGAAAACTTGTAGGCCCCGACATAGAAGGGTAAGGGCGGAAAAGTATCTTTCTTGGCCTTATACAGGGTGTTACATATTCCATCAATGAATACCTGCCTTACCATTTCGTTGTGGACTGTATAATTTGTAGTGTACCTTGGTAGAATATATGGGGTTTTGGAACCTCCATACATTCTTATGTAGCTACCTTCTGGAGAGAAATAGAAATCGCCATACTTTTCCAAGGCTTCCATGGCATTTTCAGATAGACAGTTGGGTTCTTCATTAAATATTATTTGATAAAGGGGCATGATGAACTCCTTGCAAATGAGCTTGTAATCCCTCTTGTAATTTTGAGCCCAAAAGATTTTGTAGGCAATGAACACTGAGCCTTTTTCCAAGTTCCATCTGCATCGCAACTTGGGAAAGGGACATTTTGCCACGATACAATCTATGAGGTAAGAAGCCATATAAAATTTGGCCTTCCTCTCTAGTAACCCTTCTTGTTCCATTGTTATAGCTGATGATAGGCTGTCTGAGAGAATATCAGCCCAGTTGAAGATTGTCCCTTTGAAAGCTACATAGTGGATGATAGGGACCCACTGTAGCAAAAACATTGTCCCATCGGGTCTTTTGAAGATCCTGCTTAACATGAGAGTGATCAGTCTGAAAGGAGGTCTCAGATTCTGAACCTCATACTCCTCACTGTCTTTTCTTCTGATTTGCTTACTTGCAATTAACAACCTTCTTGCCATGTCTAGATTATCCATCTGGATCCTTTCCAACCATGCATCATCAAGCCACTGTTGTGCTTTGGGTAATTTGTAGGCCGTTGAGATATAAGATGGGTGAAATGAAGCGAAAGCCTTCCCTATGCTATCTGCTATGACTCTCGTCGCGGTGTTTGCGTGTTGCAACACCCATCCGATTACTTCTGAGCATGGGAAGAGTTCTGGACTTGTGGCCGCCTTGGATATACAGGAGTTTTAGATGTTTTGATATAAACATTCCTCCTCAAGAAGAGCTTCATGGAAGTCTTGATCTCTTATCATGTGTTAGACATCTCCCTAGTTTACTTCTGGAGGCACGCCTGTAGTGCACTTTGTATCCTAAAACGTTGTTTCTATTCTTGTGCTTTCGTCGACTGCCTTTGATTTTCTCTTGCCACCTTTAGCCATTTTGAAAATCATGTTCAACAATTAAACATGAATAAGCATGTATGACATGATGTTGACAACCCAAACTAGTGTCTTTTGATAATATCTCCATTTCAACCAAAACTCCTAAAAAATGTTTCCTTCACATACCATTTTATAACCTTGTGATTAATTTAGTTACCTTTGCGGTTGCTAATGAGATTAAGAATCATTTTAGTCCTTAAGAAACAAAACACTGATCGGCATGCAAGCACGAAAGGCATGAATTCTATAGCTGCGGTGACGCCCGCGATTAGGTGTGAGAAAGGGCAGAAAAGGTCTAACAGGTGATGGGTAGGTGCATCATTATTCTAATTATTTTAAAAAATGAGAGATCCTTGAGGCCTTTTACGTCCATGCTTAGGGTTGCTTAATAAAATGTCTCTCAGGTTGGGAGCAATAAGTCATCTGAGACTATGAAGAACAAGCTCCAATGTTGTTAATGATAGAAAGAGGCTCACCGAAATAACGGAACGACCTTGAATAATCAAAATATCTCTAGACTTAATTGTGACTAAGAAGAAATGACTAGGCAGGATGGTATTCTGAGTCAGGTGCATAACGGGTCGAAGATAGGCATAATTGTTCCGAAAAAACACCATGGCTAGGAAAGAATGAAAAAAAATGACGAATCATACCCCTTTTAAGTAGGAACACACATCATAACAAGGCTTGTAAAGGTACTAACCTGGAAGTGATGGCATGGTGTCGACGTTTGATGCAGGGTCTGCGAATCTGCACCTTCAAATGATGATAGACGTGCTTCGCGGTTCAAACGGAATGGAAAACACTATGGGCGACGAAGAAAATAAAGAAATGTTAACGGGGTTCACCATAATATATTCAACTTGGTACGTGCAAACCATTAATATGGTGGTTGCAAAGTCATAAAACGGGATTTAAGGCATGTATGGATGGGTGTCATCAAGTCTATTTTCAATAAATACGACCGTCAAAATTAGGTTAAGGCTTCTGACTCCTATGGAAATAAAAGTTGATTTTTTCCCACCGTTGCGAGAGAATTGTTCGAACGCTTCCGCGGAGGAGCCATGTGCCGCGGAAAACTTACATGAGTTCATCCGCTTTCACGGGAGAGTTAGCCAAGTTCTTCTGATTATGTGCCAACGTTTTTCGAAGTGGAAAAGATAGATGAGACTTTCCGCAAAAAACTTGTTGATGATTTTTCGATGCTTGCGGAAGAGTTAAATGAAATCTTCTGCCGTCGCGGAGAGACTTGACGAATTTGTTCCGCCGTGGGATCGTTTGATCGAAAGTTTCACCTTTTCGGAGGTTTTAAGATAACTTTTCTGCCACGGGTTTGACCTATCCTTTTTATCCCGCAGTTGCGGAAGGCTTGAACCAACTCTTCTGCCACAACGGAAAAATTAGCTCAAAGCTTCTGTCGTTGCGGCCAAAAATACTGAGTTTTACTTAGGCAAAATTATAACTCAAAAGAAAGTTTAAGGCAAGTTGATATTTTTTTTAGGGAAAAACTAAGGAAGGATTTATGATACCTGGATGACCTTAGGAAGATTTTCCTTTTCAAAAACAAAGGAGGGGCCCCAATATTTTTTCAAAAAATTAAAAGGGGGGGTTGTTGTACCAACAACACAACCACATGATCTTATGATCCACCTACTTCCACTACATTAGACACTTCAGTTTATCATACCACTTTTCAACACCCTACAACTTCTAAGTCCAGTCTTCCACCAGTCCAAAATGTCATTTCTTCACAATCTCAAGATGATACTCAAACTATTACACCTCCTTATGTTTCCTTATCCACAATTAGTTTTTCGTCTCAACTTGATCCATTGTCATCCTAGAACCCATCTCAGTCCATGGAGGCCACACTAAGCCAAGCTTTAAATGTTTTTCAATCTACTGGGCTATTATATTATATAGTAGAGGACACAACATATTTTGGTGAGTATGTTCTGGTGGTTTTCGAAGACTACTGTTTCAATAATAGAAGGAAGGAAATACTAAAAAAATCACCAAGAAGCACCACTTCGGGACAAGTCCAAGTTCGAATAGCTCCAAATCATGTTATTTGGAAGAAAGCTACATATGATCCTGAAAGAAAAGAAATTGAGGTTGTTGCTGCTATGGGAGCTTTTGTTGGAGCCAATTTTGACTCTGTAACTACTATGAATGCTACACTAGAAGAGGAAAAGGTTAAAAATGTGACACTACAAGCAGAGAAGGGTCCCCTTCAGCAAACCTTGGCTAAGCAAGTTGAAGACTTGAAAGTTGAACATAATGATACCTTGCTGAATTTTCATAATCAAATCTAGTAGCTTACACAATAGAAGCATATTGATGAAGAAAAGGTGATAGAACAAGACACTATTTTGGTTGATCTTAAGGTTCAACTAGAACAAATAAAAGGACATAGTTATTTTTCAAAGTTTTTCAAGCTGTCTATTCAATCATTCGAAGAAAGATCTATTTCCTGTAATAGTAAAATCAAACAAAATCAAACTCGGTGCTTTCTATGCCTTAATGGAATTCAAGATGATTTTAATGCCATTGAAAACCTAATAGGCATTCTATATGACCATGTTGATAGAAGGAAGAAAGGAAATTCAACTTATGAACAACTATGTTAGTTGTAGGAACACTTAAAAAATATTCCACGGGTCCTTCCTTGTCTTGATCAAGTGAAATTAATGATAACCAGGATTTCAATCAAGTCTTGGGGACTTGTATGTGATGAAGTTGCTCAAATGATTGAAAAAGGGAAGAAAATATTTGTCAGGAAATGAATGCTGACAGATAATCATATGGAAAGCATGGAGAGGTCTTTTTTTGTTGAATTGGAAGCCTTGGTACTAGCTAAGATAAGGATCACTGAGGTAGATGATCATAGGGAACAAATTTCCCATTCTATTTGTGATGCTCTCCAGCTAGATATTTCTCTTTTCAGGTCTTTCATTATGGCTCCTAATCAGTTGGAGATTATGTTGCAGAGTTTTCTATATTCTTGGTCCAGGATCCGTAATAAAGAAATCAAATCTTATTTGTGCAAATCCCATCTACAACTTGAGCATGCGGATTATCCTGATGATACCCAAATGTTGGATGTATACGTTGCATGGAAAGATCACATCACTAACCCAAATAATGGCAACTAGATTTGTATGCCTTATATTTAGGACAATTGGACTTATTTTGTGGGTCCATGGCCATACTTGTAATTGTATTTATTTTGATTTAGAGGAAGGAGACAGGGGTTACAAGGGAACACACTCTGGAAGCTCTGATGCAATTTCTTGTATCAACTATGTTGGAAAATTCTGTCTCTCAAAGACTTGGCTGTAATTTCTTGCAAACTTGTTAATGAAAGATGGTCTAGCCTACATTTGGTTTCTACATAGATCAAGATAAAGTTTTACTTTTTATGATGTTGTTCCTTTTTATTCATTCAATTTGTTTGATCTCAAATGTTAAATATTATAAGAGTTCAATTTGAATGTTTTCACTATTGACGTTTGGTGATTGCAGGGTAATTAGAATGTTTTCTGATTATCTATGTTAGTCACATGATCTCTTTTGGATTAATAGCATTTTGAGATGTTGGCTTAAAGTTAATTAGATCCTTGACTTTGTTAGTTTTTTTAGATGCTTTGTTTCTGAAATGATAAACTAATCTGGTCATTTGATGTTTTAATTTGGCTTTCGTTAGTGAGAGTTTTATAAAATATGGGGTATTTATATTTCTTTTTTATCCATTTGTAATTCATTATAAGTTACATAACTTAATTATTTAACCAATATCTCTTAGATAGTTGTCTATGTCTGAGTTTTAACAATGACCACTTCAACTCTTATTAAATTTGATAGTATTTTTTTTTTCATTTCAAGTCTCCTTTGAGGAGAAACAAATTAACGAAGCCAATAGAGGCTCAAATCCATCGAAAACGGTCATTTTCAACGACTAGGGATTAGGGGAATCCTTACGTAGAGTTATCTGAAGTTGTTGGATTGGATCACTATCCTTAATGTTGACATCCAACCCATTCTATCCCAATTGGGACATCAACAAATGGCGCTATAAGGATGAACGTCAAGAGTTTAATGGCTAAATGCAATTAGAGTAGACCTCCTCCAACCCATTCTCCAATCACTACATGCAGCCATACCAACCCACCAGTCACATTCGCTCATATCACTTCTTCGCAACCTAAGAACATTCCCACACCATTCCCAAAGTGATGATCTGTTCTCTGAGTCAACCTAAGATCATCACTGTTATTCTCACTCCTTTCCCTCCTAATCACGAACTCAGAGAACAGATTGAAAATTCACGACAATTATTAGACAGTTCATAGTCTAGGCTTTCCAAAAGCCGTGAACTACAAGAATGATTAGTTTGATGCTTTCAAATTGCTTCAACCAATAATATTGATCTTGAGACCGATACAGTATCAAAAGGATTTTCATGGTTGGAACACCCAAACCAATGACTTCATTATATCCTAACAGGACAAGATAATCTAGATCCTACTTCGGGACCAGATGATGCTTTGTGCCAATCCGATTATCCAGTCATAAAGACTTCATCTCCCGATCACCATAGGTTGATCCCTAGGATAGGTGGATCTGGGGTACCACCCTCTCCCCCTAATCCTCTCTTCGACTCACCTCACGATGACATTTCAAAAAAGAGTTCTTCCAACCATTATTCTAGCAAGTTCTTCCAACCATCATCACTCTAGTCTTCAATGCCTGATAATGGATAGGAATTGAATGATGGAACATGATATTTTTCGATTTTTGGTTGCACTTTTGTTTGGATTTTGATAAATATATTTACTAATTTATAAATGTATTCTATGGTGCAGGTTTAAAATGGAAGATAGATCATGAAAATGAATACAATGAGGAACAAAAAGAGACATTTTGTGGAAATTTTTATGCAAAATATCATTGATCTCAACCAGAAATCAAGGCAGATCTAAGTAGATGTGTTAAAATTTTTCGAAAGAGGATATCATATACCAATTCAATGAAGGATGCATCCATGCTCTCATTTTAGTAAGGATAACTTCATGAAATTTAGATACATGGATTACCCTAATCTTCAAGACCTGAATTATTAGTTCATGGTCTCCTTCAAAATTCGATGAGCCTATATTGTTGACACGTTCTTATTGATATTAGCATAGGTTATCAAAGCATGGATCATTGTATGCCAGCACAACATCATTGAAAAGGAGATTTTCACCACGCCTAGGTCAGAAGGAGAATATCTCTTGACAATTCAAATCATGAGTTACCAGACACAAATATTTTGAAGGAGAAAACCAATAGATTCATCTCAACTTAAGACCCTGTTTCTTAGAGATCTGAAAGACACAACACCGCATAGAGGATGTACATCATAATACATGGCCTCCAACATTAGGGTGCAAGAAGACTACATTTATTAGTAACCAAACCCTGTAAATCGTTCTACTCTCCATTAATGTAGCCCCATGTAGTGTTTTCTCCAATTATAATCATGTGATACATTAATCTTGTGGATTGATTTATTCTTCTGTTACACTTGTATTGTTCTTACAAGGGATTTTTTCAGTCCGTAGAAGAGTTGTTTGCTCAGATATATTTGGTTGTAGCAACTTTTAATAGTAAAGATAAATGTCACAGTATTTTTAAAAAAAAAAAACGGTTTTTCCTACAGTTATTCTATTTATTATATATGGAAATAACATTCAGTTTTGGCAATGTCTTGATTTATAATCCCTGTTAAAACCATTTACTTTTTCCCTGCGTAAAACAAATCTAATAAACCGATTGATCTTGATAAGAATAAATCCTTATTATGTAAGAGCATAGATACGTTGAATTAAGTTTTTTTAGTTCTTTGATATGAATTGTGTTGAATTTTATTAACTCAAAATAATATGAAGAGTAACATCGCTTTTTCAAAAAGGCTCATTTGATAACAATGGAAGGTATAGGCAGTAATAGATTGATTAAGTGGATGTGGTAATAGAATGATTCAGAAAGTGAGTTGCGGAGATATTTTAGTCATCTATGGATGGATCTATATCTTTGAGGACCCTGTCATTTTGACAATGAAATCAGAACAAACTGTAAACCAGAAATGCTAGGGAAAAGCACAAGAATTCAAATTCTTAGATGGAAAATTGTAAAAAGATTTAAAAAAAAGGAAAATGTTTGATTTCACAACGAGTTATAAACAATTCTACAAGAGTTTCAAAAGAAAATAACATTATTTCTAGTGCACGGGTTCAGAAAATCAATGGCATTGACAAGGTCATCATCTTTGAATGCATCGCATCCCTATTGAAACATAGTATCTGCATCCTATAGGGGTTTAGGCAAGAGTAAGGGCTATTGCTCACTAGGATGCAACTTCTCCATTCATGAGAATACCCACAACTAGGGAATATTGGAAAGTTATGTCACCATCCTCTTTGGCTTCATTAACTTCACTGGACTTGGCTCCATCTTTCGAGCAATCAAGGGTTCCAAGTTCCACAGCACTAGCAGTATTATTATCAATGGGCAGAGCATATTCATGTTCATTATCGTCCTCAGTACTAGCCAAACTCTCAACCATGTTGGGATTCTCTGGAATGGAATTTTTCATAGAGTCTGCAAATGGTGAAGATAAGGCTAAGTGATCAATTGCATAGATCTAGAATTAGTTTGTGGGTAGCAAGGAAAATGGGGGAGATGAAGGAGTGAAGGATTGAAAAATAGAGGAATAGAGGGAAATATTGGGCTCAAGATTTTTGTAGGAAAGTTTTGGAAGAAAGGATAAATTTGTTAATATTAAGAAAATATTCTAGCTGAGTATCATCCAAAGGAGGGAAACTACAAAGTAGAGAAATATTCAAGAATAAATGAAATTCATAAATTATTTACAATTTATTTCTTTAAGGTGCCAACTAGGGCACATAAGCAATAAACTCACAAATACATAGGAGATAGGCGTGAAAGAACACTCTATATTTCTCATTAACCAAATGTACATATATATACAATGAGAATTGTCCCTTTGGTTTCATATTCCAAGGTGGACTCTTGGACTCCCAGGTGACTCTTGGTCTCCCTTGCACATTGATATTTCTCACATCGAGGATTAGACTCCAACAAACCCCCCCTTAATCTGAAGGGTGTATATGAGTCCAAGAAAAAGAAGAGAGCTGAATAAGTGGAAGTGGACAGCTACCACTAGCTAAACATTTCCATCTCGAACAACCTTTACTAAGAAGGTTAGCTAGAAGCTTGCACATGCTTCTGCTAAATACAAGAGCTCTCTGAAGGGATGGTTTTTAGGATGACCATAAACCGAAATGGGCTAGTAGAAGGTTGAAAACTTCTACTATGTGTGTGGTTCAATGTTGACCACAAACTCTCGAACTTGGTGACAACACTCGCTCAGAGGTTCTCTAGAATGGTGGGATCGGATGACACCAAACCAACTGGAGAGCTGAAAACAGGAAGTGAACAGCTACAACTTGTTGAAAATTTCCATCTTGACAATATTTTTCCAAGTAAGTTAGCTAGAAGCATGATTCTTCTAAATGAAGGTGCTCCCGATACAAGTGTTTTTAGGATGACCACCAACTCTGGAGGTAAGTCGAATATTGCTCTTCACAGGCTCGCTTGTTCTGACTTGCTTTTTACTAACGGTCTTCATTCCCCCTTGTCAGGAACAATGTGAGGATATGAGAGTCTCATGGTGTTGCAACTAGACACAAAACACATGACTACTCTATGTCATGTATATCTCATGTTTTCAGAATACATGCATATTCGAATTAGGTGGCATCTCTGAATCCAGTGGCTGTCCAAACTCATTGTTGGTCAGACTCGCTTGATATGACTTACTTGAGGAAGGTTGTAACTATTTTTTGTCAGAAGGACAAGGCTTCAAAACTTGAATCTTGAAATTATGTTCCCCTCTGTCACGTACAAAGTAAGAAGCAGTACAATAATCTGCTGTAAGCTTCACTCTTGAAGGGTTCTTTAGTTTCACATATCGATCTGAAAAATTGTTGTGCTTCCCACAATGTCGAGAAGGATGAAGATCAAAACATTGATATTTCACATGGCCAACTCTGTCACAATGTTGGCATATAAAACTCTGAATAGGTAGTACATCTAACATGATTTCTTTATTTTCTCTCATCTTATAGGAATCATCTTCAAACAAGGGGTTATTTTGAACAAGCACTAGTTCATAATGTCAATTCCTATGATGTGCATCTTCCTCAATGCTTTTCGAATTCTGCAATTGATGAATGACAATTTGTAGTGTGTCTTTGCTGATTGTGATTGAGCCATCTGTAGCTGAATGTACTAGAGTGTTCAACAACTCTAATGTTTCTTATGTATTAGACATAGTGAAGACAACTTGAGGCCTCCTTGTGCAGGTAGGACCAAATACAAGGACTCAATCAAATAGAGGGCTTATTGCACATCCACCCTTTACAAGCAAGACTTAACAAATTCAAATTTAAAAAGTGAGGGGTGTCGGTCTCAGCTGGAAATGCACCCACATACAATCTACAGTTCAACTTGAATTCAGTTTGGTACTGTACACAAAGCACAAATGAAAGTACCAAAGAATGAGCTAGAGCTTACAAACAAAGCACACTTTTCAAGTTACACCTATGACTGACTGTTGAATTGTGGAATCTGCTATACTTGAATAATATAGAAATTCTTCTTTTAAAGAAGCTATAGCAAATGCAAATTTGCTTGGATTCTTCAAGCAAGAATACCAAACTTCTCTTGAGTCTTCTACATTGAATTCACAACAAAAAATAGGTTTTGATGAGGTCATATGTTAGGGTTAAGCTTGACTTGGGAATGAGTCAAAGTTGGTTAGGTCCAACACATCTTTTGGGAACATGGTTTGTTTTATCCCATGGTATTGGCCAAGGCATTGCATGTAATAAAGCCTATAAAAGGCTGGAGGAGGCTCCATTGTAAAGTGGCCTAGAGGTGAGTGGTGGCTAGCTCAGTTGGCTCGGATGGCCGGTTTGTCCATGTAATGAAGATCTTCATTGGGTGTTGGTTTTCCCCGCATGGCATTTCTAGGGTAAACTATGTGTCTCTATTATGTGATTGCTTGTTTCTGTTTATTTCTCTAGAAGGTTAAATTATGTATGCTCGTGTAATTTCTAATAAGATGTATCAGAGCCATGGTTTGGTATATTGGTATTATTAATTCTTGTTGAATGGTAAGTGTGCAGAGTTAAGCCATTTATGGAAGAAGAGACCATCTTGTTTGCAGTGGTTGGGTGACGGTTGCACATGATGGTGGAAGGCCACAAGAGACACATTGGTGTTCTGTGTGTGGCTACTTCTGAGATCCATTTTTAAGTGACTGGATCTGTGTAGAGGAGGATCTGCGTAGAGAAGAAATCCTAGCCTGAAACGTTGTGTGGAGTAAAAGTCTACCTGAAAACAAGAATTTAAGCTCACATGTGAGGGTTTCCTAGTCACCTTGAGAGATCATATGCGGATCTAGTCAGAATTGGTTGCAGATATGAGTTAGAGGACGAGAGGAGCCATGAATTCAAAGAAGACATCAGATCTAGGAAATCTATGGATCAAACAAGCAAAGATGAAATGATTACTTAATAATGATTTTGAATGGTGCAGTTGTTATTTTTCATTGAAAACCTGTGAGGGAGATCCATCAATTGCTGGTGTTTAGGTTTGCAGAACACGTGAAGGAGGCATATAAAGATTACCAAGAGAGCTAGCATTATTGCAACCATGGAGATCCAACGTTTTCCCATCTTGCTTCTGTTCGAAAAATGTGAGCATGCAAGTCTCCTTGATGTAGATGAGGATGTTGGTGATCATGGAATCGATCTCATGTGAATCTGTTGAAGAGATCCGTGAAGAGAAGTCGAATCCATGAAGAAAAAGGTAAAAACGATTATAAAAATAGTTTTTTAAAGGAAGGATACATGCCATTCACATCATTTTTTAAAAGGGGGTCATTTCTTAAGTTATGAAATGTTTTGAATCAAAAGTTAAGTTGATGGTGGATGATTAAATTAACAGTCTAAACCTATAAATGAGCTTTGAGCTTGGTTAATGCATTTGGAATATGTGTATGGAATATTATTTAAGTTTTGGGTATATGAACTGATGGTTAATGGTTTTAAATCATGGTCAAGAAAGTGGGGCATGGCAAGCATATAGGTGTAAAGTGGTGATATGAAAATTATACACATGAGAAGTATGCTAAGCATTTTATATTTTTTGTACCTGAGTTTTAATATTGTATTACGGGGTGCATGATCGGTGGTACCCAACACCCCAACATTTATGGTTCCTGGTTAGAATGTAATTTCTCCAGGTTCTAGAAGCATAAGGTGTCCCTCTTATGCGCAGAGAAGGGATGTTTCGTAAGCGTGGAATGAACAAATGGGTATGTACGAGGGTGGTAGGTGTAATCGTATGCTAACTTGATGTGGAATCAGAGAAGGTGAATCTTCGATTCTAAAGGGGGAAATATGAGATGCTTTGATCTTAGTGTTGGGACCAAGATTGATGAACCACGTATGCAAAGAGAATTCCTATAGAAATGGTGGTTACAGCAGCTGAGGACCCATGTAATCTGGTAGATGGATTCTTCTTTATATGGACATCAATGACATGATTGGATGCAGGTACAAAAGGCTAATGGCAAAAAAGAGCAAGAAAACAAGCATGCAAAAAAGAGAGAATGAAGCAATAGATGGTGATCATGTAGTCAACATGAAGACACATGAAAAAAATAAAATTAATGTAGCAATTTGCATGTAATAGGGCATATGGCTGTAAGACCTGGTAAGGCATGCATACCCCTCGTAACTCACCAGTAAAGTCGGGAGAAATACCTAGGTGATTGGGGGTGTATGTGAGATTCCTCGGTTAAAATTTTGAGGGGGGTTGGTGATTACTCCAAGTCAAGTTTAAAGGGGGAATTGTTAGGGTTAACCTTGAATCGGGAATGACTCAAAGTTTGTTAGGTCTAACACATGTTTTGGGCACGTGGTTTGTTGTAGCCCATGGTATTGGCCCAAGGTATTGCATGTAATAAAGCCTATAAAAGGCTTGAGGAGGCTACATTGTAAAGTGGCCTGGAGGTGATTGGTGGCTAGCTCACTAGGTTTGGATGGATGGTTTGGCCATGTAATGAAGATATTCATTGGGTGTTGGTTTTCCCCGCATGGAGTTTCCACGGTAAATTACTTGTCTATATTATGTGATTGCATGTTTCTGTTTATTCCTATGGAAGGTTAAATTATGTATGCTCATGTAATTCCTAATAGTCATAGTCTCAAACTAGGTCGCAACAAACTTCACGTAGCAACAACAATATTCATGGTCTCAACTTCAATATACGGATGGAGGAGTGTAGCACTAGTCTTCACTTACATAGAAGAGAAATCATGATACATTCAATAACAACAATCTAGAACCAGCTTCATGTGGACTCCCAACCTTCAATATTTGGATTCATGGCCTCTCTGAATGACAATTGAAATATCAAAATTCCCTACAGCCCAAATATGGGTCTCTAAATTGAATAACGTGGCACTATGATACATCACCATGTACATACATAAAACGCAGTCAGAGAAGGATACGATCTTTCTATGGAACACCATGCAAGATATGATACTCCTGCAATATGGAAATCATACGCATTACAATAATTCTATTCATCATCATAAGCGCAACATATCTTACAACTCCAAGTTCACGGGTTCACAACTTTCATCTTTTACACATGCTCTATAAATAGTTTATTGTAATCGTTCGAGATGGAGGTGCCTAACAATTGGTGCTACAAGAGACAGGGTTCCACGTTCATCGCTCCAGCAATATGCAGAGAACCTCAGGTCCTCGATTCTACCACAGCAATTCTAGCAAAGATCTCTAAATTAAATTGATAGGAAACAAAGGAGGACACAACTGCTCTACTGGTAACCTCCATGCTCAGGTTGTAGTGTAAAGACACCAAGCACAAATTCAAATACACAAGAGATAAATAAGTATCAAGTACACATGAGTGAAGTGAGTTGAGGATTCTTCACATGTTCTTTCTTTCTGTCTAGAATCCGCAGCAATATGCAACAGAAAACTCCTAAGAACTCAACATATCCACACAATTAAAAAAATACCATTTTGATCTCATGCACTCCAAATCCAACGTAATATCAAGCATCTTTAATGCAACATGAATTCTGTTATTAGCGTTTCACTTCACGTTGGAGGATGATCATGGCTCCATGCATCTCTATGGATCAATACCACAAATAGAATTCAATGTTGCATCCATAATGTTGCACACATAGAGTTCTGTATCAATGCCATTCTAAATTCCAACTGACAAGAGATCCTCATCATCCAGTCTTCTTAAGCTTCAAGATCTACGGATGAGATTAGTGTAGCGTTCAAAATCCATCGATCCATCATTTTCCAGCTCATTAGGGTTTTGTGACTTTATAGCTCCACAAATCACACAGACTTCTTTCACGCAGTATTCACAAAGATATTCAGGATACCAGAACTTAAAATTTGTGTAGATGACCCTTCATAACTCCTCTGTGCACAGGCTAAGATGAATTTTCAAATTTATTTTACACAAATATTATCCTTCACTTTTGGATTAGAAATGGATCTTTGAAAACATAATCTCATTCTTCACTTGTTTTTGCAGATGGGTTATGCCTCAGACTGTTCTCATTTTCAGTTGAGAGATACCAAGTCTCTGGAGATAAAATGAAAACAATGTAAGTTCACCATTGAGATCCTCTAGAGGTTCTACACATAGTACGTCCGTACCACAAATAGTATCCATCAAACTCAGACATAGATGATGCATCATCAAAATTGATGAATGGAACCTTCAAGGTAGTGAAGAAGCCTCCAACAATATGCTTGAATGCAACAATAAAAGAATATAGCCGTGAGCATGGAGTATTACAGAGTCAAAGTTTCACAACTTTGGCGTTGAAATGGCTAGGGTATCCCTCCTCGCTACCAGAATGACTCTTGGTCTCCTTAATATGTTCAGTGAAATGACATCGGCCAACACTAGTCTCGTATACTTAAAAATGAACTCTCATGCGCAGGAGTTCACGCAAATTCTAAGATGAGAGGCTACGTGCATATTGACTGATATGACTCACGGGAAAAGAGGTCGTGTAGGGAAACTACACACGAGTGAAGTGAGATATTTTGGGCTACATTCAATCTCTAACAATCCCTTTCCAAACGTCCAGGTTGACCATAGTTATAAGAGACAATCTGACCTCTACCTCCTCCTTGGCTAGTATTATTTCATCTTCCTCTCAATCCACCACTTGCTTTGTATGTATCCTGATCATACTGTGCATTCTCATTGTTGTTTTATATTTCTCTTTGGACTTTGTAGACATCATGCTTTGTTTCTATCATAAGGCCATATGCTCTATAGTTAGTGTCATAATGGCCAACTCACTTACAAAATGTGCAGTAAAGGTTCTTTGTTGTCTGTACATACTTCTGGAGTAAGTAACGGTCCTATGGTCGATGTCCTCTACATTGAAAAATGTTGCACCATGGTCCTTGAGGTTGAGTTAATGGGTTTGGTGCCCCACTCGCAAGATAATCTCTTAATACATAACAATGTTCCTTGGAATTTCCTTCCCCTTTCCATTTAGTACACCAAACCTATTCTCTTACTTCTTTTCCTTTTTGTATATCATGTAGTTGTAATATCAGGTTTGCTAGTTGTGTCTTTATTTGTACCATACCAGCACTAGTTTTCCTTATGGGAGAAGCTTTTAGATTCAACGCAATTTCCAATGCTTGTATTTGCGAAGCAACCTTCTGTTCTGTCAATGGTAATATAATGTGGGGCAACAATGTAGCTATCATTAAAGGAAATTTGACGTCTAAAATGGGTCTCCTAAGGAAAATAATAAAGTAATAGTTAAAATAATGAAATAATAATTATAAATTTTGGAGGAAGAAATTAAAAAACTACTTTTTTTGTTTGTATTTTCAACATATCTTCCTATGTTTTTACTCAAATTTCGAGTGGGAGCGCTCATTGGATGCAAAATGCTTCCACTTGAAATTTGAGTAAAAACACAGGGAGATATGTTGAAATATGGACAAAAAATGTAGTTTTTTTTATGACAAATATCTCAAGTAAACCATTATGGTTGACTAATTTTATTGAAATTCTATTCGTTCTTGAATTCCAACTCATCAAGAAATTATGGTTTGCTTGTTTTCTTATATGATGGCTCGTTTTCTTATAAGGCCCATTTTAGACTTCAAATTTCCTATAATGAAACCAGTCTTGATGTTGTTGCAGTGCAATGTCAAAGCTAACTTGATCCAACAAGGATTTGAACTTCTAATCAAATTCCCACATGGTCTCATTAGGTTTCTGTTTTATCTCTTTTAACTGTGTAATGCATTGAGACTCTGATTTAGACTTCTTAAATTCTCTAATGAATGCATCTTTGATATCGGCTAGTGTTCTGTTTTGTCCAACAAAACATTTCATGAACCATGTTAAATATCTATCTATGAATCTAGTGACTAGTTGGGATTGCTTTATATCATTGTCTTGTACTTTTTTAACGTTCCAGACAACATCACAGAGAAACCAATGTTGCTCTGGATCTTTTAGACTAGTTCCTTTAAAAACATGTAGCTTTTTATCATCTACCATCCTTATTCTAGGAGGTGTAGGATTCTAAAACGCTACATTACTGCCTAAGGAGTAAAATGGTGGAGGTATACCACCACTCAGCTGATTCTTTGTACTTGTTCCTGAAGTATTACTGCTACTAGTGTTCCGTGAATTAGTAATATTTCTTTCCACACCTATAGGTTTCTGTGGAGTGATAGGATGATAGCCAATATGTCTAGGTTCTGTTTCACTATCAGACTCATCTTGAGACGAGTTTCTATCACTCTCTAATTCATTTTATAGGAATGTGCAAGGTTCAGCTTCATGTGACATCTTTCTAGTACTAAGTTTATATATTTTTTCACTACGAAAAATGCCAGTGACTTCGTCTGTGTCACTATCTATGTTTTCTAACATTACAAACTCAAACCCTAGGAATCTGACTTCATTATTAACACTCCCTTTTCATCTAATAACATTTTAATGCATAAACTCAGGTTTTTTCAAGTACTTACCTCTAAATCCCTTGAAAAAATATCTTTCAGCTGCATTGCAAGAATTCAAAGTGTCCACAACAAATTTTGTAATGAATCCTTCCAACAAGCTATCTAGCCAAAAGTCTATTGCTCTTGAAATCTGGTTATTAATCCCTTCAAGCCTCTAAAGCAACTCTGTATTCCAAACTATATCTTCTCCACCCTGAAAAGAGTTATTTCTTTATGTTACCCTAGATATCCACTCATGGAAATCGTTAGCAAAAGATGTGAAGGAAACTTCATGCAACTTGGTAAATATGTATATATATAGCCATTGTTTTGTAGTAAGGCGAGGATGTTTGTTTCCTTTCTTTGCAAACTAACATTTTGTCTGACTCACCCAATTCTGTATTTCATTCTTCTACGGATTCCACATTAACATGAAACGTCATTAGAATGTGAGTACAAAGTCGGCAACAGAACCATTTGTTGGCTGCCCTGAGCAGACCCAGGTTTGATGAAGTTAAAGCAACAACAACAAATCCCCTTTCACTACCCTTTTCGGCATCACCCTGTAAACAGACTAAAGTCTCACCCAAATTGAATATGGGGGGTTATAGAATCAATCTTCTGTAACCGTGGATATGGGAAAATGTGGTCAACAACCTCGCTAAAATCCTTACTTCACATCTACTAACAGGATAGAATAAACAAATGACTTCGCACTTTGCAGCTATCAACATTATACAGAACTGCGCTGAATCTCTACTGCATTCATGAGTTAGCTACGCATTCATCATTCTAAGTGTTTCTCCATAGAATTCATACACATTTATTCCATTTAATCATCATACAATTACCATTCACATACATATGAAAGCAAATACATAAACAGACCATAAACTCGTATACAAAACACGTCATAAATTCATATACATAAACACATTGATATACATGGTTCACTCCCAGGTGGGAGCTACGTCCATAGGAAATGTTCGTTCTATTAACTTGGAAGGGTAACAATTTTGGTCTGTGCACTCAGCTGTAGGCTATTCTCTACAATCATATCTCTACACACTCAGTTGTAGAATCTGTTCTCTCTCTCTCTCTCTCTGTCCAACTAACTAACGTCTAACAACAAATTAACAATAACTTCTTCTAATGTCTAACCCTTCCTCATGCAAAAATACCCTTATATATATGAGCCCGAAGGTCACATATTACAATAACTATGGGCCAACCCCCATAGTACCCAAACCAAAAAACTCCGTCGTTATCTTGTAGACCACGCTAAGCTTTAACTTCGTTGTCCCTTTGGTGCCGCTTCTTCTGACTCTGACTCTTTCTCTAACAACACACCTCTAACTTCTACAGTGGCATGTACTTTACACCATTTTGCTTATTAACATCGTGTTCCTGTAGCAGTTAGGTCTTTGCTCATCCTTTAATTGCGTCAACCACCTCTGGCAGTCATTAGTACTTTGTCTTTATTAAGGAAACAGGCCCTTTCTTCTTGACTGAAATTTGCTGCATACCCTCTGCCCAGGATTTGTGGAGTCTCCTTTCTCCCAAAAATGGTCAATGTGAGGCCTTGCCTAACTATAGTTGTCTTATTAACTTCATCTCCTTGAGTCATGCCCAATAAATTCCTCTTCTTGGGCCATTCCCAAAACTAATACATGGGAAGGAGCCTCCAGCTTCAGGAAGGATAAATAATGTTGGTCACCCTATATGCTAATTAGTTACAAATAACACACAGGATACTCAATATGAATTGTCAACATTTATCTTTCTACAATCATCACTCCAACAATTACTGATCTAAGGAAAATTAAGCTAGACTTACTTTTGTAAGAAGTTAAATCCTAAAACATATCATACTACAATGCATAAACTAGAATCTGTCTAAGATTATCTAATCTAGGAAATTATAAATAACAGTATGAAATGAAACCAATTGCAATCATAATCTGACTAATGCAATAAACTTAAAGAAAGATTAAATAACATAAAGGAAGTAGATTTTGAGCTTTCCTACAATAGCTAACTAGCACACTTGCATAAAAGACCTAACCTACACAGTCGACTATCACACCACACAATTACAGCTATTCAGAATGAAATGTATAAATACCAAAGGAAATGCAATTATCACCGTTGCAACTTATCTATAAAACACATGTACTGTAAATCCACACCACACAACAGAAAGAAAATTAAACTAACTACTTAACTTGGCAATATGGTGAGAAAGCGGGCCCTGGCCTTTTAACAGAGATGCCGTGAACTACCACAAATTAAAACACATAAATATGAAGAACTTTGCTTCTTGTATTAAAGATGGTACTTCACAGTCTCAACTCTCTATTACAACCCATAGAAAATAATAATCAACCAACCCCAGACTCTGAAATCCTTCCCATATTTATACATGCATAACACAAATCACGATCCACTAATTTCATGCAACAATGAAGATCGATCATCTTCAGGCTGCTGAGTCACAACATAACTGTTACAGTCATAATGAGGCCGTTGGACATGATGGACGTTGTTTATCTAGCTATCAATGGATCAACGGATTAACTGATTAGGAAGCGTTCTCTCTGTTGCAACAATGCTCTGTTGCAACGAAGTCCTGTTATAGCTACCACGTGGAGAGATTCGTTTTTCCTATTAATGTGTGGAAATGAAGTGAAGAGTAACATATGGCACCATGTGTGATTCTTTCCCAAGGCTTAGCGGCTGATACACCTGTGTCTCTCAATGCTTTAAGCTTGAATTAATGAAATCAACACAAGTTAGCATAAACCAAAGGCTAGAATTCATAACCATAACAATCTTAGTCATTAAATACATGAAACAATAATGATTTATACCTGTCAGGATTCATGATCAATATGGAAGAAAGATATATATTTGATTTGTGGAAATAAGGTGTAACAGGGAAAAAAGAGGTAATAAGTGTGGTAAAAAATGGACAATTCCACGACCCAACATCTCCCTCCAACTATCCAATTGCATGTCCTCATGCAACAACATCCACTATTCTGAATTTGAATATGAATCTGGATCCATACTCTGTCTGTGGAGATTGGTGATGTTGAAGGCCAGTTCAGGTGCTTCTCCCCACTTTACAAATCCATTACAATCAGTCCACTTCTCCCAACAATGTTTCTCTTCTTTATTAGTCAAAACATAACGGCTTCTGTATGGGCTCACAGGTAGCCATATGAGAGGAAATCTAAATCTCAGCCTTAGCCACCATGGTCCACATGTTTCGATGCACCTAACATACCTTGACACTCTAAGAAGAGCTTGTTTAAAATTCTCCAAACAATATGGATCATTTTCCTTTAAATATGGGGAAGAAGCCAACCATCTGTGCTCACAACCTTCCAAGGCATACTGTTGCTGGTTAGAGATTGTCCTTATACATGTTACACAAAAATATTCCACCCTGTGAGCATCAACATTCTTTGGCCTGCAGGATCCATTTCAGTGACTTAGATCCATTTGTATCCTTCAGTGATACCAGTTTTCCCTATTTTTACTACTACCCGCCTGTTGCATCTTTATAGCAGGCGTACCTGTGAGTTGCATCCCTATAGCCCATAGGTAGCATGTAAAATGGTAAAAACCACTATTTATTACTTTTTACTCCCAAAAAACGGTCATTGGGTGACCTTTGGCTCTCCATCTACCCAAGTAACGCCTCGATGTGTCATTTCACCTACCTTTGAAAGGACTATATATTGAGCACATATGGCTTATGGACGAGAGGAAGGAGAGAATCGTAAGAGAAATCTAGTGGATTTTTGCCCTATCTTGAGTCTGCACTCATTGATCCTTGTAGTTGTGAACCATTTATGTTCACCTTCCAAACTCCTTTCTAGTTTGAGTTTGCCATTCATGGAGGATTGAAGTGGTGGAGGCACAAGTGGATTGATCTAGATCTTGGTTCAGATTGGTTGCCGGCAAGAGGTCGTATCACTTTGTACTTCTTCTTGTTCATTAATAGAAATACTCATATTCTCATTCATTCATGGTGTGAATGTCATTTATTATACATTGGGTTACATTTGCTTATGATATTATGGACCATTGTTATTGATTATGTTAATGTCATTTATATATTACATGTACTTGTTAGATATTGGTTGTCAAGACTAATTTGCAGATTACAAGTGCGTGGATTGAAAGCTCCAATGGGGATCTACATCAAACGTTGGATCGAGGTTGGTTACATTTCTCCACTATCTTAACATTGTCATTTATGATAGCATTGCTTTGAGAATTGAGTAGATTTTTGGTAGTCATCTGTCTATTGTGGTATTCCCAAGCCATAGTGAGTTTTCTCCAATATAGAAATGGTGACTCCAGTCGTATCACTTTGTACTTCTTCTTGTTCATTAATAGAAATACTCATATTCTCGTCCATTCATGGTGTGAATATCATTTATTATACATTGGGTTACATTTGCTTATGATATTATGGACTATTGCTATTGATTATGTTAATGTCATTTATATATTGCATGTACTTGTTAGATATTGGCTATCAAGACTAATTTGTAGATTACAAGTGCATGGATTGAAAGCTCCAACAAGGATCTACATCAAACGTTGGATCAAGGTTGGTTACATTTCTCCATTATCTTAACATTGTCATTTATGATAGCATTGCTTTGAGAATTGAGTAGATTTCTAGTAGTCATCTGTCTGTTGTGGTATTTCCAAGCCATAGTGAGTTTTCTCCAATACAGAAATGGCGACTCCACTGGGGAAAACATCCATGTTTGGGAAATTTTTTGAGCATTAGTCCATAATTAGAGTTGTTTTTTATCGAAGCTTTGTGTCACTGATTGGCCGTTAAGATACACTGTAGAAAACTTGCTTTTTCTGAGCCTCTGGACTCTTTAATTGCCCCTTTTCCTTTCCTCATCCGTGGGATAGCTTAGTTATGCCCATGTCTACTCACCTCTGTTTACTCTACTGCTTGTGGGTACCCGCAAGATTTCCTTCAACAGTAGCGTGTAACTCTGGCTTTTGTTGGTTTATGGCTATTGGTTGTTGCTGGGTGAGTTTGGTTGGTTCCTGAGTCTTTGTTGGCCTCTTTCTTGAATGTTTCATGCCTTGGTTGTGACCGGATCTCTTCATTTCTCTTGGTTGATCCTTCTTGGTTTTTTACCAATCTTTGGTTTTAACCTCTTGATTTTTTCCTTTGGAGCTCTTTCCTTTGGATGAGTCTTGCTTTTTAGGATCTGCTGGGTTGTCTTAGTGATTTTCTCGGCACTTCAGTGACTGAATAGTAGGATTTTGCTTGCATTTTTTCATTGCATTTATATTGAAAAAATACAAAAACATTCATTTAATTTTTTGCATTTTCCTTCTTGTTTATAAACGAAAATACAAAAATATTTTACTTTCATGTACTGCATCTTGCATTGAGTGGTTGTTGCCTTCATTTTAGGTTCTTCTTGTGCATGGAAAAGATAAAAGATTGCATCTTTATTTCGGAATTGTTGGTTGACTTTGCATATTAGTGACATTGTTTTATTGGATAGATGAGTCTAGGATTGGACGATTTTGCATACTATTGAGTCTACACATCACTAGTTTCACGATCATATCCCTTGAGTAACCACAACCACTAAAATTAACACTTAATCATAAAATTGATTAGACTAATTTTATTTATAGGGTACACCAACTAGCACAGGTTTAGAGTCTTGGAATAGATCATTGTGAGTTAACAATCCAAGACTACTAGACGAAACATTAGGTGTCTGACCAGGGAGTGGAGGAATCCATGGTATAGATCGGTGTTCTTAGGAAGCTCTACTAAATACAGAGTTAAGCACGAGGTCACGAGAAGTTGGTTGAGGAGATATCCCTCTGATACCGGCTGAACGTGGGAGATATATCCAAGATTTGTTCGTATCTGGGGCTACCATAGGTTTATCCTCCTGTGCTTCGGGCTTAGCTACCCTTCCCATACGACAGGTCCCACCTACAACTATCCCCCTAAGCTTTGGTTATATTGCAGTGAACATAGTTTCCTTACCTAGGTATCGCACAGGGTACTTGCAGTGGTTATGCTGTTTGTGTCCTGAGTCAGATAGGGATTGAACAACACAGTTGTGTTCATGCAGTGGAATTGAACCTGTTGACACAGTGAATCCTGGGTGTCTCTATAACTAATTATGTTACCTCCTTCTATAGTTTGGGAGTATCAAGCCTCTCCTAGGCGAGACATACCGGCTCTAGTGTCAGGAGCTCATTTAGCCACTCTGTTTGTCTGCTCTTGGCTATAGTTTCTCTAGGTGTGGGCTTTTGATTTACTATTTTTGATTGATAGTTGGCCTTTAGGAGACGTTGTGTCTCTCTCTGGAGATAATGTGGCGTAGAGCTCTACTCTCCGTCGGTCCCATCGGTTGGCTGGTTTAAAGCCAGCCTTGGTTACACACCGTATTGCTAGAGGACACCGGAGGGCTCCCTCTGAGTCTTCAAATTCTTATGTCACTTACGTTGAAGACTACATGACTGCACATCCCGATATCGGGAAATACCCTTCTACTCCTTCAGGTAGAGTTGACCATACTTCCGATCCCCATACTCCTCACCAGGATTGGGGAGGTGATCCACCTGAGACTCAACCTGGTTCTGTTTGGCCTAATCCACTTGACCGGGATCCGTTTGATCCTTCAAATCTAGATAATTATCTTTACGGGATGCCCAACTTACCCGAGGAAGGAGAACGGGACGAGCCTTTAGTTCCTTCATTTCCACGTGATTATAGATACGAGAGACCTGGGACTCATGATGATATTGGCCCTATGATCAACCCCACCGTACTCTCTTTTGGTATGTCTAATCGCACTACTGTCGAACCTTCCACTACGGTTGGTACCCACGCTCGCACTAGTCAAAGTGTTAGCCATACTATACCCACTGGGGGCACTACGTTGTCCACCCACTCACATAGTATGGGGACTGATCAGTTTCCTAACAATGCTAATGCTGGAACACGACCACCTCCTAGGAATACCTAACCTAACCGGAATGTCGTTCGGAATACGACTCGCCATCCAGAACCTAATACACGTATCGCTGCTCGTCAATCTAGGACTACTTTTGCACATGATACCGTTCCCCCCAACCATGGGGGTGGACACATACCGCATACTTTTGCATCCACTTCCGCCACTAGTAATGCTAATGTAGGGGCTGGGAATATTTCCTATCCACATGGACATCACACCACCAACCCTGTTACTAGTCACACCCATATTGGAGCTGGGAATGCTTCTCATGCTTTTGGTCACCACACGACTGCTCAAGCTAATCTTAATGTTGGGGGTGGGAACATACCATACAATTACGGTCAATACAACACAGTTCCCACTATGAATAGTACATACATGCCCCATACTCATGGTGGCAACCCTTACTACAACCCAGTCGGTGCTGGCCACCAGTATCACCCACCACCCCAATATGGTGCTCAAAACGCGCATATACCCGCTTACTCTCAAATGGGTCAGGCGGGAGGAGGTTATCCACCTTATGGCCATGGGAAAGCTTATGGGTCGTCAGGTCCTCACTATCAACAATTTAATCCTCATGGTCAAGCTTTTGGTCCATCCTATAACATAGTTCCGTTCAACCAACCTTTTATGGGAGCCTATAATAAAGCTTTCCGACCGCAGCTCCCGTTCCTTGCATGCTTGAATCTCCTGGATCTTTCAAAGCTCACGAATGATCCAATGTATCACGACCCTACTTGGCCCCTGGTCCCTACCAAGCTCCCTTCAGACATTCCAAAGTTTGAGGGGAAAGGTGGTGAGGACCCGGGAGATCATGTCACGACGTTTCACCTTTGGTTCTCCTCCAACTCTTTGAATCATGATTCCATTCAATTACGACTATTTCAACACACCCTCACGGGGGAAGCAACGAAATGGTATGTGGAGTTTCCCAAGAACACCTATAGGGGATTCAACAAGATTGCTTTGGTTTTCTTAGACCATTTCCAGTTACCAGGTCGTTATGATATTGGTACTGAGTTGTTGTCCACTTTTTGTCAGAATAAGGCCACACATATTTCTGACCACGTTCAAGAGTGGCATCGGCGGAAGAGATTAGTGAAAGCCAACATTCCTCCAGAGTTCCTATTGGAATGGTTCCTCAAGTCTTTACTTCCATACATTGCTAAGGATTTTTCGATGTCTGGCATTGTGACTAAGGAACAAGCTATCTTGAAAGTCCAGCTGTTAGATCTACTTTATTCTCAGTCTGGCATTTTGTACGACATTATTCCTGATGCACCGAGAAAAATACATGAGCCTACGTTGGTTCCTGGACCACATGTCGATGGCATCGTGGGGTCCACATGCACTCGGCCTATAGACTTGGTAGCTAATCAAATGCAAAATTTGTCGCTAAACCAGTCTGCACCCGGACAGGTTCACACCTTGTCCACTTCCACTCCATCATATGATGTACACAATGTGCAATCAACGAAACCGTCGGGTGACCAACAACCTGGTGGTAAAAAAAAGGGGAGAAATAATCATAGGGGTGCAAACAATGGAAGTAATAATAATAGCAATCGTAATACTCCTCGTAAAGAGAATACCAACCCTCCTCAGGAAGGCAGTAATGCTGGCAAGGATCATAAACCTAGGCGTAAGGTGAAATTCCCTTGCAAGCTTTGTGGGGAGGATCATCTTACTCACTTATGTCCTCAAATTGAAGAAGCATCGAAGCATTTGTCACAGAGCCCAGCTGTGTTGAAGGATCCCCTTCCTCATTATCAAAACATGGCTTCGCATGCTCCCACCACTGGTTATGGTACCAATGAAATGGCTTCTTCCAATACTAGTGGTTATGGATGTGTGAATATGGTTAAGTCGGAGGTTTGTGTTGCTACTCGTCAACGCGATTATGGCGCACCACAACCGAATTCTGGGAATGAGCCTCCCCCTCCTCCTGATAATTCCTTGCAAATCGAGAAGCCTTCCATTATGTCGTGGATACCGAAAGGTGTTCTTAAGCGTTCCACACATAATCCTAATGCTTGAGCCGCCCATAACTACTCCATCGTAGAAGATTTGGGCCAAACTCCATGTGCCATGTCGGCTCTTGAAGTTTTGCAAGCCTGTCCTTCTTAGAGGCATGCCCTTTTGAGCGCGTTAGGAGTTCAAGATGGGGAAAGTCCTAGTATTATCAAGTTCGATACTAATGATGTCCAACCTCGTTTACCTTACCACATGGATTTTAAAATCCAGGTGGTTTTTCTTAAGAGCTTCGTCAAATGTACTATGGTTGATGAAGGTGCCTCCACGTCATTAATGTCACTAACTTGTTGGAAATCTCTTGGCTCTCCTACCTTACTTCCGTCTAGAACAACACTCATTGCATTCGATGGTAGATCTTTTATGCCGCATGGAATTATCCCTTCCCTTGTTGTCTCCTTGGGAGGTAAATCCATGCCTATTGAAGTCGAAGTGGTTGATGCGCCCATCGAATACAACCTTTTACTGGGTCGAAACTGGATGTATGCTATGAAGGCTATCGCGTCTACTGTATTTCGAGTTATTTTCTTTCCCCATGAAGGCAAGATTGTGACAATCGATCTGCTGGATTTTGTTGGTATTCCTTCCACAACATCTATGGGATTTGTAGTCCCACAAGTTTCTGATTCTCAAACTGCAACTAGGAACATAGGTGTTGGGATGTACCCCTCATTGATGGGAACTTTTAACCATTCTTCATCCGTGAATTTTATTGGAACCATTTCTGACAGTGCGCCTCCTCCTTCGAGTAGTATGCCATTCTGGACTTCCTATTGTAATGATCCATGGATTTTCCCATCCGGGGATTCTATGTCTGTAGAAATTGCGCATGTCGGGATGTCTATGCCCTTATCTGTAGTGGAGCTCACCTATGATCACATCCAACAAACCACTACAGATCCAGATCTCTCTTCTTCCCAGAAAATTGAGGAAGATCCCATTACGCTGTCGATTTGGGCAACCAACACATCTTGATTTCACGATTGCCTTGATGATACTTTGCCATCTGATGAAACTATCCTCGAAGCCATGTGTGGTAGTGAGAGGCCATGGGAAGATATGCACCATCGCTCCTATTTCCTTCCCAACCTTGAGCTCATTAAGCAAAAGGAGTTTAGGATGACTCTAGCTCAAATGGTTGGTCACCCTGTGGCTCTTTTGCAGTCGCATAATATTTTCTTGGAGGGGAATATGGCTAATATCTCCCCAACCACTTCGATCAACATCTCCCGCACTCCTGAAAAGATTGAGAATGTTTACGTCGGTGTTGATTGCACTCCTGAGGAGATTGCTATTTACAATGATTTGTTTACTGAACTCGGGGAAGCTTTCGCCTAGTCATATGAGGAGATGCCAGGAATAGACTCCCCCATTGTTGAACACGAGATTAGAATGTATCCCAATGCTAAACCAGTTCGAGAACGCTTACATGCTGTGAACCCTAGGAAGGCAGCTGCTATTAAGGCAGAGGTGGAGAAACTGCTCAAATCTGGTTTCATCTACCCCGTTCCCCTTACCAAATGGGTGTCAAACCCCGTTCCTGTGGATAAGAAGCAGGGAACAATCTGTGTATGCACTGATTTCAGAGATTTGAACTGTGCATGTCCGAAAGAAAACTTCCCCATGCCATTCATTGATCAAATATTGGATGCTTGTGCGGGGAGTGAGATTTTTTCATTCATGGACGGATTCTCGGGTTATAATCAGATTCAAATCAAACCGGTGGACCAACATAAAATGACATTTATTTGTCCATGGGGAACCTTTGCGTACCGGAAAATGCCCTTCGGCCTCAAGAATGCCGGAGCTACATTTCAGCGAGCCATGACCTATGCCTTCCACGATCTTAAGATGATTATGGATGTTTTCTTGGATGATCTTACTGGCCATTCTCGCAAGAGAGTCAACCACCCCAAGCTCCTCCGTATGATTCTCGAACAATGTATTCACTACAAAATTTGATTGAATCCAAACAAATGCATCTTCGCTGTTAGGACTGGTCGCCTTCTAGGATTCATAGTTTCAAGGGAGGGTATTAGAGTCGATCCTCTCAAAGTTGAGGCAATACTTCAATTGCCTCCTCCACGTAATCTATTACAACTTCAGAGCCTCCAAGGGAGAGCTACTTTTCTACGCCGATTTATAGATAACTATGCCAGTATTACTAAAGGTTTCACACGCTTATTGAAGAAAGACATGCCTTTTATCTCAGATGAGCGAGCCCAGCAGTCTTTTGATGCCCTTAAGAAAGCTTTGGTATCGGCCCTCGTGCTTAGTCTGTTGGACTTTACACAAGATTTCATTCTTTATGTGGTCGCGTCTCAAGAGACTATTGGCATGGTCTTGGTTCATGTAGATGATGCACTCATCGAGCATGTTATCTATTATCTTAGTCAAAATTTAGTAGACGCTGAGCTAAGGTACACCTATGTAGAAAAGCTAGCACTTGCGACTGTTCACGTAGTCCAGTGGTTACGGCATTACATTTTGCTTTGAACAACCATCGTTGTACCTCACATCAATCTGTTTCAGTTTGTGCTATCAAGACACCTTATCGGGGGTAAGTATAATAAATGGATTGTGATCCTTTAGGAATTTGATCTCGATTTTGCTTCTACAAAGTCAGTGAAATCGTTGGTGTTCGCTGAACTTATATCGGACCTTCCACGGCTTGATGAGGATGTCATTTATGAAGATTCCTTTGTGGATGAATACTTATTTCTTATCTCGACCGAGGACCCTTGGTATGGGGATGTCATTGTTGTTAACACCCAAAAAGTGCTCACTAGCTCATTTCCCTATTCACATGACCCATTTATCCACTTTTTCACCATCAGAGCCTCTGAAACCAACAAAAGGTCACCAAAAGACCTGAGTACACCCCTTTTTCCATTAAAAAAGATTATTTTCCCAAGAAAAGCATAAAAAACCCTCAAAAAGGGTCCAAATTCCCAAAAATATTAAAAAGGGAATTAAAATATTATTTTTATTCAAAAAAGGAAAAAGGAGGGAAAAGTACCTAAACCATGTTGGTCAATACCATTTGGTTTCCACAAAACCACAAATGGTATTTCCCACCACCAAAACCTATAAAAAGGTGGTAGGGGCTCCTCATTTCAGATCCATCCATTATCTCATCCTTATGCTGCTGAAATCTCCCTTGAGCATTTTAGCCATTGCAAACCACATTGGAGAAGAGACCATTGGAGATTGGAGTTGCTCATCCTTGGAGCCATTCAACCTCACCATTAGAGGTATTGATTCCGCAAGCACTTGCTTGCCCCATTCTTTCAATACAAATTTATTACTTTACATTGTCTTGTTCTTGATTTTAAATTATTTTTGTTATTTGCTTAATATCTTTGCATAGATCCATGAATAGTCTTGTTTAATTAGTTTATTGTTATTTATTTCCATTGAAACTATTGCTACTAGTTAGCAGGTGCCCATAGCACTAAGCCTGGTTGCAAAACCGGGCCAACAGTTTTTGGCGACCCCGCTGGGTTTTGAACAATAGATCTCTAGTTTTGATTTTAATCTTAGTTTTTTATTAGTTTTTAACCTTTAGATCCATAGATCTGCCATCTTAGACAGCAGATCCATTGCTGTTCTAAGTTTTGGCCCCATTAACAGCCCGGAATTCTCAATTTTCGGGTTCGTTTTTCGGCTTCCGTGCACGGCTTTCGCCTCGCGGTTTTTAGCCTGACAGTCGCGCGGTCCATCGCGGCTTTCGGCCTTTTTTCCGCGCAGCCCATCGCGGCTTTCGGCCTTTTTTTCGCGCGGTCCATCGCGTCTTTTGGCCTTTTTTCCGCGCGGTTCACCGCGGCTTTGTGGCCTGTTTCCACGCTGCACATCGCGGCTTCGCGGTCAAAACCCGCGCTGCCCATCGCGACTGTGCGACAGAAACCCGTGCGGTCCATCGCGACTTTTGGCCCAAAACCCGCGCGGTCCATCGCGACTTTTAGCCCAAAACCCGCGCGGTCCATCGCGACTTTTAGCCCAAAACCTGCGCGGTCCATGTGATTTTTTGACCGCGCAGCTCAATTTTCAAACGACCATATCTCCCTCTCCTGAACTCCGTTTGGAACGGTTTTTTTTTTTTTCAAATTGGGTGTTTTCGATCAAGGAATCCAAATATGCTATTAGATTTAAGAAATTTTCCATAGAAATTTATCTAATATTGTATTTTAGTGTTATTTATCACTTTAGTTCACCCATTTTGGCTCATATTTTACAGTACTAAGATTCCAACATTGTTTACAGCCATAGAAACATTTTACTATTTAGAATGCACATGTGAAAGAAGTCTTTTTAAAAAATTTCATCAATTGAAAGAAAGATCTATTTTGGCATTTTTATCTAGATTAAAAATTTTCCTGTTTACTTCTTTAAAATCTTGCCCTTAGCAATTTCCTTGAAAAAAGAAATCCATTTATTTCTTTTAAAGAAGTCTATTATTTGCTTTCATAATTCAAAAGATCATTTGTTTTTTGAGTTGATATTTGCAAAGCAATTTAATTTCCCTTTATTTGAAAAAGTCATAAATATTTGCTTTTTTATTTTCAAAAGCTCCTTTGTTTTTTGAAAATTTCTTGTAAAGCATTTACCTTTTTCAAGTTCAGTTTACAATACCTCACGTGCACTCACTCGATCACTTAATTGAACTGGGCCTTAAAACTTACCATAATTGCAACACACTTTTAACCCCACTTGGGGAACACTAAAAGAACTTTTGTAGCTAGGTAGTATTGGGGGGATAGGTGTTCCAATAACACCCCTCAGTTATTACATCTGAAACATAGAATTTGTCCAATTAGGGAGCTAAAATCTCTTAGTACTTTTTGGCGCGGTCACAACCGGTTTGTGGGAAGGCCTCTCCCTTAGGAGGGTTGAAGTCGCGAGGATGGTTCCGGAAGCCTGAGTGGAATACTGAAATCCATTCAGTAACCGAAGGGCTACCATTCGCAGTTCTCGGGATATCCCTGTATTGGGATATTGCGATCAAAGGACCAAACGGCAGATTTACCTTTTCTCGACGCGTCATGAACGGAGTATCCTAGTAGCCTGTCTTTAGGATTGATTACCCGGTGTCCCTCCCGGTAGGGGGATATCTAGCCGTTGTCTCAACATTCATATTGTCTCACTTGGATTTCATCACCTTGCAGAGGATATCGTGTGTTTGAGTCACAATACTTTTAGTTAGGTGTTTGCATGATTCAACCCACCCTTGGTCTAGTTACACCTATTTTTTTTTATAGAATCCGTTTGCATGTTGGTACTCTGACCATTTGTTGCATTCCTCCACTTATTGTAGCACATCTGCTAGAATAAGTGCCTTTTTTGAGGTTGATTTTTTGGCCTGCGAGCCTTCTTTTTTCACTCCCCTTCTTGCACCCTTGGTTGCATTAGGGTTTTGAGTCTTTTATAAATATATCACCACCCGATATTTAACAAATTTTTTACAAAACCTTAATTCTCACCATTGAGAATTTTAGACGTTCTCGTCGTCTACAGGGCGAACTCCCAGAGTTTAGTCCGCTTGGCTCTCCACGTCACCTACGCAGAGCCTTATCCCTTGATTCGACACATCGTCAATCAACTAGACAGTCATCCGATTCTGACACACCTCATTTCACATTTGATTTGGAGGTAGAATCCGAAAACCCCACAGAGTTACCACCAACCACCATTATGGCTGGAACACCATTTGATCCACTGTTTACCAGCACCATAGGTGAGACATCCACAGACCCTTCTGCGGTGGTGCCATCCATGGCGACTACCACCCCCCTGGGTATGCCCAACATGGGTAACACTCCACATTTAGGAATGCCCAACACAGGGCCACCACCTATCATGGGTATACCCAACATAGGGGTCACACCCCCTCTAGTTTCCACAAACCCTATTCCAGGAATCGCCACTACTATTCCTAACCCAAGTGTAACCCATGTTGCACTTGGAGGCGCTGGCCCATACCAGACCACACCTATTGCAGGACACATACCTGCAATACCTAGCATACCTTTAGGCGCTACTGGACCCCTACATCATACCACCATGACTAAGCATGTCCCAATCCCAGTCACTACATCTGCTAGCTTACCGTATATGGCGAGTCTGAACTTGCCAGATTTAGCCAGGCTCACCAATGACCCTATCAGACACGATCCTGCGTGGCCTCACAGGCCCACCAAACTCCCGTCCGACATCCCTAAGTTTGAGGGTAAGGCAGGTGAGGACCCCCAGAACCATATCATGTCCTTCCATCTATGGTGTTCCTCCAACTCCATAGTGGACGACTCTGTCCGCCTCCGTCTATTACAGCGCACCTTCACTGGCTCTGCAGCCAAGTGGTATATCGAGCAGCCCCATGGGACGCATGCCACCTTTACCTCCCTTGCCTCGACCTTCCTGCAGTTCTTTCAGTTACCTGTCCGCTATGATGCGGGCATCGAGATCCTACTGTCTTGCAGACAGAATACGGCCACCCACATCACTGAACACATTCATGAGTGGCGTCGACGCCGAAGCCTCTGCAAAATCAAATTAGATGACCGTATCTTCCTAGATTGGTTTCTAAAATCCCTTCTCCCTCTCATTGCGAAGGATGTGGCATCCGAAAGACCCCAGTCTGAAGAAGAGGCCATCCTCAAAGCCCAACAGTTTGATCTCATTTACTCCCAATCGGGTTATCTATATACCATTATTCCAGACGCCCCTCGGGGCGAGTCATCCCAACATGATGCACCGGGGGCATCCCATGACGCTGATGGCATCATTGGTCATATGGCCTCGCATCCCCAACCCTTTTCCATTACACATCCTAGCCATGGTCTCGACCTTTTGCGGGATACATCTCAGTCTGGAGCAACCAGTTCATATGCTCCCATGGCACATCACCATCATACCCATGGACCTTCATGTCCACCTCAGTGTTTTGGTCATGCACCACCTGCATACGCCCCCCCAGCTGCACCTCAACCAGTGTACTATCCACAGCATGCTGCGGCAGCTCACCCAACACCTCCAATAGCTTAGGGTTACCAACAACCCCAGCAGGTCATTGGACCACCTCCAGCCCCACAAGCTTATTATCCACCACAACCTGCTCCCGCACCTGCGGCGAACCAAAATCCTCCCACTGCTCAAGGGCAAGTGTACACACAGCAAAACCAGCCCCAGAACCAAAACAACCAGCGCAACCAAGGTGCGCAACAGAACCGTGGTAGAGGTCATAACCGCGGTAATAACCAACAACATCAGCAAGGTCCTCCACCTCCCAATCCTCCGCATAATAACAATGCTGCTCCTCCCAACCGCAATCCGGATCGGAATCCTAAGCAGCCTAGAAATAATAACCTCAAAACAAACCACCCTTGTTATATCTGCGGGGTCTATGGTCATTACACGCATTCTTGCCCACATTTGGAGCGAGCTCGACAACTCTGGACCAACGATGCCCATCGTCAAGGCAAGCGGTTCCTCAGCCGCCACCCAACCCTCCACCACCTCAACATCAACCTTTGGTGCTGCAAAACCCCTTTCCAAACCAGGGTGTAGTGAACACTCAGCCATTAGCCCCCCCTCAGGGAAACGTGCCACCACAACAGATCACTTATGCAGCCCCTGATCAACCCATGTTCGATTCAGGTACTCACCATTTGTTGATGATGTCGACTGCCGATGCTAACCTCCAAAATCGTTGGAACCAAGATGGCTCCACCTCTGAAGCCCCTCCCGCCGACAAGAACACTAACGTTAATCCCACAGATCAGACGTTACGTATACCTCCGGCTCCACTTGATGGCGCTTCCAAAGCACCTCGCTTCCCACTTTGTCGTATCAACAATAATCCCAATCCTCGGGCTGCGTCGAATTACAACATCGTAGACGACTTAGCCCAGTCTCCTGCAGCCATGTCTGCTTTAGAAGTTTTGAAAAACTGTCCTTCACAGCGCAAGACTTTACTCTCTGCCATTGGCGCCATTGACCCCAATGATTCACAGCTGATCGCATTTGATTCAGACCGGTCTGAACCCCGCCTGCCTTCCTCTTTAGCATTCCAAGTTTCCGTTTCTGTTCGGAATCTTGTCATCCATCGGTGCATTATCGATGAAGGGGCCTCCACATGTGTCATGTCCACATTCGTTTGGCAGAAGTTGGGATCCCCTACTCTCCAGCAGTCCACCACTGCATTACGAGCTTATGACGGCCGTTCGGCTCAACCCTAAGGTCTTTTAGCCAATGTCCCTGTCCAGCTGGCGGGTAAAACCATGCTCATTGACATTGAGGTCATCAATGCCCAACTAGACTATAACCTTTTACTTGGTCGCAGCTACATGTACGCCATGCGGGCTGTTGCCTCATCCGTATTTCGCACCATGCAGTTCCCCCATGAGGGATGCGTGGTCAAGGTCGACCAGCTCACCTATTACAATCCCAAGGCCCCTGCCACACCTGCAAATGTTCTCCCCATGGTTGAACAACCTGTTTGTGGTGCAACTACCTCATTCATTTCCTCAGTAGGACCCATACTTTACTCCGAGGCGCCGATGACCTCTACATTCCAGGCCATTCCACCACCGTCACCGGAGACCCAGGTCGCTAACCTCTGCACTCTTTCACAAACACCCGGTAATCAACCCTCCTTGTTACCCAAACCACCATTGGTCCCTAGTCACATCGGTGTTACACCTATCCACACAATCCCCTTTCTATTTCCTCCTTCGGGTGTAGTAAGCGCCCCGGTTATGGCTACCCTTAGTCTCCCCGGGTTAACATTGGGATTACCCGTGTGGTATATTACGCCTCCCATTCCTCCACCGACACCAAATGTCATCCTACAACTAGTACAACCCATTGTTACTTCTACCCAACCACCTCCCGGTAACACGACTCCTTCGTCGTCGACGAATCCCCCTCCATTCGTCAAGCCCACTGGGGGCAGAGGCCCACAACCATACACTGTGGTTCCCCCACCCAAGGCAGTTAAACCTCCCCCCGTATTTCGTGCTCCTCCAAAATGCTCACTGTGTGATGATTTATGCCATCCAACCCATCAGTGCCCACAGTTACCTGCATTGCAGGAACACATGCAAATGCTGGACGACGACCCCAACATCCCAGTGGTCAAGCTCGATCCAAACCCCATGCCTCGTGATAAATCACTGCGTACCAACCACCCATGTGCGATATGCGGTATTTATGGCCACTACTCCCACAACTGTCCTGACATCCCAGACTACAGAGAAGCTCTCTACGAGATGAACAATTTGGACCTAGAGATGGCACCCCCTACTATCGAGGAGATCTACCCTCCCGCATCATCCTCATCTAGAGAGATTAACACCATCTACATGATCTCTTCGACTACCACTACCTCATCACTCGATTTGACCACTCAAAGATCCCGCAATGATGAAGAGGTTCTCGAGACTCCTACTACCTTTGATTATCCCGGGGAAGACATGCACCATCGTCCATACTTCCTCCCGAAAGAGACTTCATCCACCACCACTACCCAATCCGTGGTTGAGTCCAAGGATTTCCTTCCTACTAAAATCGACTGGTTAACGGATCCCATGGCCGATATTTCTTCCGTCATCCACATTGACATCTCTGACCCACTTGGTGCCCTTCATACCATCACATTAGGAACCTCCCACAACGAGCATGAGATCGGAGAATACCAACAACTGTTCCAAGAATTCACTAATGTCTTTACTTGGTCAGATACCGAAATGCCTGGCCTTGACCCCGCCATTTATATGATCTCCACTGGATACCCCTCTGTCCGGTCGGCCCCTTCCATTGATCCCTTTGACACACAGGTTGAACCCTTTCAAATCAACCAGGAAACCACATGTCCACAATATGGGGGCATGCCCAAAACCTTGCCTACTCATCATCATCGTGATCCTCGTCGGAGATACTGGGGGCATCCACCCCACAAAGGGAATCCCCCATCATCATATCATCACTTCAGTATGCCACCACGACCCACAGCCTCATGGTATAACACCCTGCCAGCAGTTGCTCAATGCCCTATTGATCTCTCTCTGAGACAACATCTGCACCACATTGACACCTCTGAGTTAGGGGGCATAATAGATTACCTCGACCCCGGGATAGGGGGCATGATCAATCATTTTGAACCTTCCCCATCATCTATATCTCAACACCTCAATGAGCCCATCGTTCAAACCAACACATATGTGATCCACAATCACAAACCCCATGCACATAGCATGGGGGCAGGTCATTAACCCTGCTCAATTTTTCATATTCGTGATCTCAACCATTTTTGAGGTCACGTGTCACTTGTATATTTCAGTTGATTTGATACACCTAGTATTTTTCCCCCACGGGTCATCATTTCTCCCCACCAATGCATCCTTCGCTTGGTGAGATCACCTTTATTTGTAGCCATTTTTTAACCTAGTTCTTTCCTTTAACCATTCCGGAGTCCTTATGACCTCCGTTTTTCGCACCATTTGCACTACCGAATTCATATTTCCGTGCCCGTGATGATGCTTGAGATCATTTCTCGCTCTCACCAGGACCAATATCAACATTATGTCCCGACACCTTGTCGCCCCAGTTTGCATACCACTTCAGCTGCTCTCCGTTTTTGATATATTTGATATCATCGGATTCATTTTTCCGAGCCCGTGATAATGCTTGAGATCTTTTCTCGCTCTCACCTTTAGATTTTTCGGGCATTTTTTCCATGCCCCCTCGTCACCTCGGTTTGCGTGCCACATCGGTCGTTCTCCATTTTCAACGTGCCTTATATCACCGGATTCAGTTTTCCGCGCTCGTGATGATGCTTGAGATCATTTCTCGCTCTCACCTTTAGAGTTTTCGGGCATTTTTTCCATGCCCGCCACACAGCATCGGTTTGCGTGCCACATCGGCCGTTCTCCGTTTTCGACAATCCTTATGTCACCGGATCTAGTTTTCCGCACTGATAACGATGCTTGAGACCTTTTCTCGCCCTCATCAATCCATTTTTGTTCGGTATAAGTTTATCCCTTTTTCGGGCCGAGCAACCCCTTTTATGGAAAAGGCACTTAGGGAGTTTCTGTTAAGCTCTTTTCTGACTCCTAAAACAATGAAAAGATCGTCGAGCAATCTTGCTTCCTTTCATGCTCGTTAAACGTATCTGAAAGGGTGTCTACCTGGTATAAGTTTACCCCTTTTCCGAACCTTGTAGACTAATTACGAAAAAGGTATACTCTAGTCACATCGGCTAGAAGAGTTCTCCATCCGCATCATTTTATGCTTTTTTCGGGCCTTGGAGACTAAACTTACGAAAAACAAACACCAATAGAGTCCACTTACCATTTTCAGACTCTCTAAACATGAAAGAAACCATGAGCATGAGCCGTCCTGGGCTCACAAAATCCACAGGACCGTACCATTTCAGAGCACACTTTTATCCCTTCTTGGAGCTCATTAAAACTACGAAGAAGGAATCAATGGTGCCTCTTGGCGCCACGACAGATCACATCTACTCATTAGGCAGCTTCCCCATTTTGGTCGCCTTTGTTCAGAGTATTCTGCAGTATGTCACCTTGATAATTCCCCGACGGCACCTATCAGCTCGTCCTCCCCCCCAGAGTCAATATATACCATTCAGTCAAAGCAATGATCCCCACACCTACAAGTCAGTTCCCTACGCTGCCAGGTCAACCATGTCATCATGCTCTGAACAAAGGAAGTTTGATTCTACCCAGTTTTTGACCCAATTATTTCCCATTCCCACAAGTATGTCAGTCCTAGCATCAGTACTACAACACTGCAGTTTTACACCTCGTGCTCCTATCAAGGAAACATCATTGCCTTGTTAGTTGCTGGTCTCCCTCTGTCGATGACAACCACATTGATTCCAGAGGATCGACCTAGAGGTCCTTGTGTCTTGGACTCATCACCATTTATGATGAGTGCCTATGAATCATTTCAAGAGGAATCTTCAGTGCCTCTCCAAATGATTGTTTCTCACATGCTCGACTTCAACACCTTGATCACATCGTTGAGACTCGCACAGGGTATTCGTCCGTTACACTTATTAGTCGAAGACCCCGGATACCTCCTGACTCCTCCACATTCGAGAGTCTTCCTATGGATAAAACCAGTTACACTTTTTCTATAGATATCCGGGTTGCGCATGGCGACAGTATTCAGATGTACCCCAGTTTCATACACCCTTTAGTACACAGTTACATTAATTCTCAGAGATGACTCATAATCTTTGAGTCCCTACAGATGTTGGACACCTTCAGTTTCAGCAGTTCACCAGTTATTCCAGTGTATCAGTTATTGAGATCAGTTATGATCAAGAGTATATCCCAAAATAATGTCCCCCCTGGACCATTATGATGTACCAGTAGATTCTTTATGTATTAGATCCCCCTTCTTGGGACTAATTGTTTTGTATATGTCTTGATACGAGCATGGGAATGCCCGCCTCGTCCTTTATCAGAGATTATATCTCATTCATATTGAGGCCATGTAATATTTTTTGTTTTTGCAGCTTCCAAGGGCCGTGGCTCCAGTCTCCAACCGGTCTCTTCTCTCCCCTAAAACCCCAGAAAAAGACAAATGAACTATGATGTCTATCGGCCATACGATGAGCTCCTGCCCTCACACATCAGGGGGCAATCTGTTAACACCCAAAAAGTGCTCACTAGCTCATTTCCCTATTCACATGACCCATTTATCCACTTTTTCACCATCAGAGCCTCTGAAACCAACAAAAGGTCACCAAAAGACCTGAGTACACCCCTTTTTCCATTAAAAAAGATTATTTTCCCAAGAAAAGCATAAAAAACCCTCAAAAAGGGTCCAAATTCCCAAAAATATTAAAAAGGGAATTAAAATATTATTTTTATTCAAAAAAGGAAAAAGGAGGGAAAAGTACCTAAACCATGTTGGTCAATACCATTTGGTTTCCACAAAACCACAAATGGTATTTCCCACCACCAAAACCTATAAAAAGGTGGTAGGGGCTCCTCATTTCAGATCCATCCATTATCTCATCCTTATGCTGCTGAAATCTCCCTTGAGCATTTTAGCCATTGCAAACCACATTGGAGAAGAGACCATTGGAGATTGGAGTTGCTCATCCTTGGAGCCATTCAACCTCACCATTAGAGGTATTGATTCCGCAAGCACTTGCTTGCCCCATTCTTTCAATACAAATTTATTACTTTACATTGTCTTGTTCTTGATTTTAAATTATTTTTGTTATTTGCTTAATATCTTTGCATAGATCCATGAATAGTCTTGTTTAATTAGTTTATTGTTATTTATTTCCATTGAAACTGCTGCTACTAGTTAGCAGGTGCCCATAGCACTAAGCCTGGTTGCAAAACCGGGCCAACAGTTTTTGGCGACCCCGCTGGGTTTTGAACAATAGATCTCTAGTTTTGCTTTTAATCTTAGTTTTTTATTAGTTTTTAACCTTTAGATCCATAGATCTGCCATCTTAGACAGCAGATCCATTGCTGTTCTAAGTTTTGGCCCCATTAACAGCCCGGAATTCTCAATTTTCGGGTTCGTTTTTCGGCTTCCGTGCACGGCTTTCGCCTCGCGGTTTTTAGCCTGACAGTCACGCGGTCCATCGGGCTTTCGGCCTTTTTTCCGCGCGGTCCATCGCGACTTTCGGCCTTTTTTCCGCGCGGTCCATCGTGTCTTTCGGCCTTTTTTTCGCGCGGTCCATCGCGTCTTTTGGCCTTTTTTCCGCGCGGTTCACCGCGGCTTTGCGGCCTGTTTCCACGCTGCACATCGTGGCTTCGTGGTCAAAACCCGCGTTGCCCATCGCGACTGTGCGACAGAAACCCGCGCGGTCCATCGCGACTTTTGGCCCAAAACCCGCGCGGTCCATCGTCAACCTAGGACTACTTTTGCACATGATACCATTCATCCCAACCATGGGGGTGGACACATACCACATACTTTTGCATCCACTGCCGCCACTAGTAATGCTAATGTAGGGGATAGGAATATTTCCTATCCACATGGACATCACACCACCAACCCTGTTACTAGTCACACCCGTATTGGAGCTGGGAATGCTTCTCATGATTTTGGTCACCACACGACTGCTCAAGCTAATCCTAATGTTGGGGGTGGGAACATACCATACAATTATGGTCAATACAACATGGTTCCCACTATGAATAGTACATACATGCCCCATACTCATGGTGGAAACCTTTACTACAACCAGTCGGTGCTGGCCACCAATATCACCCACCACCCCAATATGGTGCTCAAAACGTGCATATACCTGCTTACTCTCAAATAGGTCAGGCGGGAGGAGGTTATCCAACTTATGGTCATGGGAAAGCTTATAGGCCATCAGGTCTTCAGTATCAATAGTTTAATCCTCATGGTCAAGCTTTTGGTCCATCCTATAACACAGTTCCATTCAACCAACCTTTTATGGGAGCTTATAATCAAGCTTTCCAGCCGCAGCTCTCGTTCATTGCACGCTTGAATCTCCTGGATCTTTCGAAGCTCGCAAATGATCCTATGTGTCACGACCCTACTTGGTGCTCGGTCCCTACCAAGCTCCCTTTGGACATTCCAAAGTTTGAGGGGAAAGGTGGTGAGGACCCGGGAGATCATGTCACGACGTTTCACCTTTGGTGCTCTTCCAACTCTTTGAATCATGATTCCATTCGATTACGACTATTTCAATGCACCCTCATGAGGGAAGCCGCAAAATGTTATGTGGAGTTTCCCGGGAACACCTATAGGGGATTCAACGAGATTGCTTTTGTTTTCTTAGACCATTTCCAGTTACCGGTTCATTATGATACTGGTACTGAGTTGTTGTCCACTTTGGGTCAGAATAAGGCCACACATATTTCTGACCACGTTCAAGAGTGGCATTGGCGGAAGAGATTAGTAAAAGCCAACATTCCTCCAAATTTTTTGTTGGAATGGTTCCTCAAGTCTTTACTTCCATACATTGCTAAGGATGTTTCGATGTCCGGCATTGTGACTGAGGAACAAGCTATCTTGAAAGTCTAGCTGGTAGATCTACTTTATTCTCAGTTTGGTATTTTGTATGACATTATTGTTGATGCACTGAGAACAAGACATGAGCCTATGTCGGTTCCTAGACCACATGCCGATGGCATCATGGGGTATGCATGCACTCACCCTGTAGACTTGGTAGCTAATCAAATGCAAAATTTGTCGCTAAACCAGTCTGCACCCGGATGGGTTCACACCTTGTCCACTTCCACTCTATCGTCTGATGAACATAATGTGCAATCAACGAAACCACCAGGTAACCAGCAACCTGGTGGTAAGAAAAATGGGAGAAATAATCGTAGGGGTGGAAACAATGGAAGTAATAATAATAGCAATCGTAATACTCCTTGTAAAGGGAATTCCAACCCTCCTCGAGAAGGCGGTAATGTTGGCAAGGATCGTAAACCTAGGCGTAAGGTGAAATTCCCTTGCAAGCTTTGTGGGGAGGATCATCTTACTCACTCATGTCCTCAAATTGAAGAAGCATCGAAGCATTTGGCACAGAGCCCAGCTGTGTTGAAGGATCCCCTTGCTCATCATCAAAACATGGCTTCGCATGCTCCCACCACTGGTTATGGTACCAATGAAACGGCTTCTTCCAATACTAGTGGTTATGGATGTGTGAATATGGTCAAGTTGGAGGTTTGTGTTGCTACTCGTCAACGCGATTATGGTGCACCACAACCGAATTTGGGGAATGAGCCTCCCCCTGCTCCTAATAATTCCTTGCATATCGAGAAGCCTTCCATTATGCCATGGATACCGAAAGGTGTTATTAAGCGCTCCACGCATAATCCTAATGCTTGAGCCACACAGAACTACTCCATCGTAGAATATTTGGGCCAAACTCCGTGTGCCATGTCAGCTCTTGAAGTTTTGCAAGCCTATCCTTCTCAGAAGCATGCCCTTTTGAGCATGTTAGGAGTTCAGGATGGGGGAAGTACTAGTATTATCAAGTTCGATACTACTGATGTCTAGCCTCGCTTACCTTACCACGTGGCTTTTCAAATCCAAGTGGTTTGGCTTAAGAGCTTTGTCAAACGTACTATGGTTGATGAAGGTGCCTCTGCGTCAGTAATGTCGCTAACTTGTTGGAAAGCTCTTGGCTCTCCTCCCTTACTTCCGTCTAGATCTACACTCACTGCATTTGATGGTAGATCTTTTACGCCACATGGAATTATCCCTTCCCTTGTTGTCTCCTTGGGAGGTAAATCCGTGCCTATTGAAGTCGAAGTGGTTGATGTGCCCATTGACTACAACCTTTTACTCGGTCGGAACTGGATGTACGCTATGAAGGTTGTCGCATCTACTGTATTTCGAGTTATTTGCTTTCCCCATGAAGGCAATATTGTGACGATCGATCAGCTGTATTTTGTTGGTACTCCTTCGACAGCATCTATGGGATCTATAGTCCCGCAAGTTTCTGATTCTCAGCCAGCAACTGGGATCATAGGTGTTGGGATGAACCCCTCATTGATGGGAACTTTTAACCATTCTACACCTGTGAATTTTATTCGAACCATTTCTGATAGTGCGCCTCCTCCTGCAAGTAGTATGCCATTCCAGACTTCCTATTGTAATGATCCATCGATTTTTCCATCCGCGGATTCTATGTCTGGAGACATTGCGCACGTCGGGATGTCTATGCCCTTATATGTAGTGGAGCTCACCTATGATCACATCCAATAAACCACTACAGTTCCGGATCTCTTTTCTTCTTAGACAGTTGAAGAAGATCCTGTTACGCTGCCAGTTTGGGCAGCCAACTCATCTTGCTCTCACGATTGCCTCGATGATACTTTTCCATCCGTTGAAGCTATCCTCGAAGCCATGTGTGGTAGTGAGAGGCCTTGGGAAGATATGCACCATCGCTCTTATTTCCTTCCCAACCTTGAGCTCGTTGAGCAAGAGGAGTTTATGATGACTCTAGCTTAGATTGTTGGTCACCCTGTGGCTCTTTTGCATTCGCATGGTGTTTTCTTGGAGGCAAATATGGCCATATCTCCCCAACCACTTCGATCAACATCTCCCACACTCCTGGAAAGATTGAGAATGTTTATGTCGATGCCGATTGCACTCCTGAGGAGATTTCTATTTACACTGATTTGTTTACTGAACTCTGGGAAACGTTCACCTGGTCATATGAGGAGATGCCAGGAATAGACCCCCGCATTGTTGAACACGAGATTGGAATGTATCCCGATGCTAAACCGGTTCGACAATGCTTACGTGCTGTGAACCCTAGGAAGGCAGCTTCTATTGAGGCAGAGGTGTAGAAACTGCTCAAAGTTGGTTTCATCTACCCCGTTCCCCTTACCGAATGGGTGTCAAACCCCGTTCATGTGGATAAGAAGCAGGGAACAATCTATGTATGCACTGATTTCAGAGATTTGAACCGTGCATGTCCAAAAGACAACTTCCCCACGCCATTCATTGATCAAATATTGGATGCTTGTGTGGAGAGTGAGATTTTTTCATTCATGGATGGATTCTCGGTTTATAATCAGATTCAAATCAAACCCACGAACCAACATAAAAAGGCATTTATTTGTCCATGGGGAACCTTTGCGTACCGGAAAATGCCCTTCGGCCTCAAGAACACCGGAGCTACTATTCAGCAAGCCATGACCTATGCCTTCCACGATCTTAAGATGATTATGGAAGTTTTCTTGGATGATCTTGCTGGCCATTCTTGCAAGAGAGTGGACCACCCCAAGCACCTCCATATGATTTTGGAACGATGTATTCACTACAAAATTTGATTGAATCCAAACAAATGCATCTTCGCTGTTGGGACTGGTCACCTTCTAGGATTCATAGTTTTGAGGGAGGGTATTAGAGTCGATCCTCTCAAAGTTGAGGCAATACTTCAGTTGCCTCCTCCGCGTAATCTATTACAACTTCAGAGCACCCAAGGGAGAGCTACTTTTCTGCGTCGGTTTATAGCTAACTATTCCAGTATTACTAAAGGTTTCGCACGCCTATTGAAGAAAGACACACCTTTTATCTGAGATGAGCGAGCCCAGCAGTCTTTCGATGCCCTTAAGAAAGCTTTGGTATCAGCCTCCATGCTTAGTCCGCCGGACTTTACACGATATTTCATTCTTTATGTGGCCGTGTCTCAAGAGACTTTTGGCATGGTCTTGGTTTAGGTAGATGATGTGCTCCTCGAGCATGTTATATATTATCTTAGTCAAAATTTAGTAGACGTTGAACTAAGGTACACCCACGTAGAAAAGCTGACACTTGCGACTGTTCACGCAGTCCAACAGTTACCACATTACATTTTGCTTCAAACAACCACCGTTGTAGCTCACATCAATCCGTTTCAGTTTGTGCTATCACGACGCCTTATCGGGGGTAAGTATAATAAATGGATTGTGATCCTTTAGGAATTCGATCTCGATTTTGCTTCTGCAAAGTTGGTGAAATCGTTGGTGTTCGCTGAACTTATGTTAGACCTTCCATGGCTTGATGAGGATGTCATTTATGAAGACTCCTTTGTCGATGAATACTTATTTCTTATCTCGACCGAGGACCCTTGGTATGGGGATGTCATTGTATATCTCCAAACTTTGAAGTTTCCTCCGCATTATTCACGAGACAAGCGACGGCGTGTGAGACATCACACTAAAGATTATACTATCGTCGATGACACTTTGTATCGCCGCGGAAAGGATTCCATTCTCCGTCGTTGCTTGACTCATGAAGAAGTGGAACGCGTACTCAATGATTGCCATGCGGGGGCATGTGGCGGTCACTTATCCGGGCTTGCTACAACCCAGCATATCATGCGAGCTGGTTATTTTTGGCCTACCATCTTTAAAGATTGTATTAACGCTGTGAAGAGATGTCACCCTTGCCAGGTGTTTTCTCAGAACGTACACTTGCATCCAGCGCCCCTCCATTTGGTCCTCATTGTTTGTCCCTTCACTAAGTGGGGGGTAGATTTCATGGATTACAAACTAGCTTCGGCTGGGGGGCATCACCATATTATCGTGGCCGTGGATTATTTTTCCAAGTGGGCTGAGGCCATGCCTACTGTAAAAGCCAATGGTGCCACTGCAGCCCATTTCGTGTTCAACCATATTATCACTTGATTCGGTATCCTGAAAGAGATTTTCACTGACCATGGCAGTCACTTTCAAAACAAGATGATGACGGATTTGTCTCTCAAGAATGGGTTTCGTCAGGAACACTCGTCTTCCTACTATCCTCATGTGAATGGTCAAGTTGAAACATTAAATAAGTCTTTAAAGACCATTCTCCAACATACCATCCAACAAAGCAAGACCAATTGGCATATCATGTTATATCCTTCTTTGTGGGCATATCGAACCGCAGTTAAGACTGCCATCAGGTTCTCACCATTCCAGTTAGTTCATGGTGTGGAGTCACTTTTACCGGTTGAATGCGAGATCCCTTCGCTCAAGTTAGCCATAGAGCTCCTCCCTGATATGATGAAGATTGAGCAACGTTTAATACACCTCGAGCAACTTGACGAACACCGGCGAGATGCCGCTGTGGCCATTGATGTTAACAAGCGTCGTGTCAAGGTTCAATATGATAGGTCTGTCCATCCCCCGCAATATGCTGAAGGTGACTTGGTACTCTTGTATGACCAAGCTAAAGAACCCCTGGGGGCAGGAAAGTTCAATCCCATGTGCCACGGTCCTCACATTGTGAGGCATGTCCTTGAAAAGGGAGCTTATGGGTTAGAAGATTACAAGGGAATTGTCTTGAAGGAGCCTAGAAATGGGCTCTACCTCAAGCGGTATTACGCTTGAACCTCTGGTTAAGGCCGATACTTTTGTACACTATTGTATAGTTTTTTCTGTACATAGTTTAGGTTGCCTTTTTTGGTTGTCGGGTTTGCTGATTAGCCTCTATTTGATTGACAGATGTCAGCGGGATGTCCTACGTTCTTAGGTTTCATGGACGGTACTAGCCGACATACGCAGCAGCTTGCTTCTGCTGCTTGTGTTATCTTCTCACCTGACCACCTAGTTGTGTCCTCAGGAGGTGCTTGTCTTGGTCCTACATCTAACAATGTGGCTGAGCATAGTGCCATTGTTGAGCTACTTCGGGATGCCATTTCACATGACATCCAGTCTTTAGAAGTCTTCCTGGATTCACAACTAGTTGTGTCTCAGCTAAATGGGCAATACCGTGTATGAGACCCTACATTACTACGGATATTCCTTAAGGTACGACTCTTGGAGAGACATTTTGTTACCATTACATATATTCATATTCCGAGAAGTCATAATTATATCTAATGCATACGCTAACTATGTATTAGATTGGCATTTGTCACATTCATCATGAGCACATAAATACAAAGACATTCATACATTTGTAACATACACACATGTAGTAGAACCGAGAATCAAAGTTGTATATATATATAAATATGTCCAAAAATGGTAGTGTCATACAAAACTGGAGCCCATAGCCCTCAAAAATATACATATCGATACAAAAAATGATGAGACCACCGGATATCTATTCCCTCCTAGGAGGTCTAGCTGCCGCTGCGAAAGGATGTGTCTCATAGTAGTACTGTACTGTGTTGGCCATCCACTACAGTAACCGCACCCACTCCCCGAGAACACCCATTACTTGGTGCTGCATAGCTTCTGGTAGTTGAGCTACCTCTATCGGTGGAACTCGAGCAAACATCCGTGATACGTTGCGCTGCATCGTCTGGAGTGTGCGCCCTGCTGTGGAATCTACTGCCACCTCATATCTACCCCGACGACCATGTCTCGAGAAGCCCTCGGGTCTCACTGGGCCTTTGTCTGTGAGCAAACAGACACCCATTAGCACATGATACTACCACCAAAAATATTTTATGCATTTCAAGTATAATAAAAAAATCCATAAAAATTTAATGATCAAAAATCCAAAAGAGTACTCACCGATGTCTCCAAAGGCTGCGCCTGGTGGGAGTGGCATGTCACGGTCCTGTCTGAAGTCTATCCCTGCATAGGGATAGTCCTCTATCACAATCACCTGCCGGTTCCACCAGCGGAAGAACTCCTCAGTATATGGTGATGCCATACAACCACCACCTTGTCGTGTCAGTATCTTAGCCCACTGGGTCCGAGCTGGATCTTGGAGACTGTGATGAGGGACATCCACCCTCGGGCTAAGTCCTGGAACCCTCTCAAAGAAGAAACTACAGAGGATGCTACCATACCCAAAGTTTTTTGCCTTACCCTCTTTGCATTCCATCAGTTGTGTCTTCATAGACACCAGCAGAGTAGTACACCAGTCGAGTATAGTAGGTTGCAAGCATTGTGATGCGTAGAACATCATTGGTCTGGATGCCTGATGTAGTGCTTTGGATCCTGTGATCTGTACCAGAGTATCCACTATGATCTTTGTGCTCAAGTCCACTATGAGGTTGACCGGCACTTGGCTTCCCACTGCTTGTGTGTTGGCGGGACAATACCGAGCTATGTAATCTTGCACAGTGATCCCACCACCCATGGTCCGTGACCGAAGACTATCAACCTCTCCTCTACGGGAAAAATCGGTAATGAAATAGATATCCTCTACTTCCAGTGTCAGTGTTTTCACATTGAGGATGAAGTGTTGAGCATCCACATCCCAATAGTTAATCAAATGACGAAGTAGTAGGTTTTGGGCCCTTAAACCCCCGAGACTCCAATATTTATATAAGCCACATGCTTGCAATGCTTGTTGTGCTTGCAAATCGTTGCGTACGGCCTCATCTACCTAATCATGCTCTCTTTCCCTCCACTCTAGAACCATCCTGGAGTGCAAAGCAAGAAATTTTTAGTCAGTTTCATGTTTAAAAACTTCTTCACGGTCGTACCCGCGGTTTAAATTGTAGACAGTTGCGGGTAGATGCGGGCAGTCAGTTTTTTGACTGCGGGTTTGGTGCCCTACCTGCGACCGGCATACTTATAGCCCATGGGTAGCGCCGAAGCCATTTAGGGCTTGGCCAAACAAAAAATCCCACTGACCAAGATTGAAATAAAAGCACTTAAATGAAAGGTATGGCAATGACCACTAACCTGCTCCGGATGGTTCGCTGAACGGTCGCTTGTAGCTCCCATGATCAGCGTTTGAATTTTCAGGCGAAAACTACCCAAATAACTCCAATTGGTGAATAGTGCAAATGAATTGAAAATTACAAATTTTTATTACTATTTATAATTTTTTGGACCCACTTTTCTATAGTTTTTGCCATTTTGAGCCGTTATGAACTAATATCGTGTCATGGAGTAGTGTTTTTTCAATAGATTTCCTCGGTGAGAGTTGTTTTGAACCATTTCACACCTACGACAGGTACATTTTGCATTATGATGAACCTGTAATAATTAATTAATGCAAATACATAAGATATTAGAAATAATAGAACTCATAATCACTTTTATATTGATCACGGGCCACTTCGAGGGGGCAACCTCCTTTGAGCAAGCTCAATACAATTAACTTCACGGTGCCTTCATAGGCCTCAACACACACTTATATACTAAGTCTAGGCGCCAACACCATGGGTCAATACTATGTGTCAATACAAACCATGGGCTAAGTCTAGGCGCCAATACTATGAGTCAAAACCATGGGACATATAATACTATGGGACGACTTACAAAGCATATGCGTCCAATACTATGGGTCAATACTATGGGCCAATATAAACTATGGATCAACAAATACTACGGGATGACTTACAAAGCATATGCGTCCAACAACAATATACTAACAAAGTAAAGACATGGGTTCCTAACACACACCTGGCATATAGGTTAGATGTCATTTTCACATGCATTATGCATTTGACCTGTTGACCATTTTCATAAACCCTAGGTGCAACCCCGCTTCGTGACTGACATGGAACCTTCACACTGTTATAGAAGTGTCATCATGTGGCAGTAGGGATTTCTCGAGCATGGGTACCCTAGTTAGAACCCCGTTATGCATTTTGGTGCCCACGCCGTTGTTTGTCCTCAGGATTGGGAGTCCTTTGTAGTCACGCCAAGACATTGCGATAAAGACTCATACTCTACTTTGTCTTATGCTGGCCATCTCCCTTAAGGACTCCGCTCAATTATATCATGTTGTGATTGCATTGCATCATCCTGCTTGTTGCTTGAGCCTTGTGCCAGCTCCCGCTTACTCAATTGTTAGCCTAGTGCCTGAGCACTTTTCCCTGTCGAGCCCCGCAAAGATTATATATTTTCCCTTCACAATTTGATGACCCTTTGACCCTGAGGGAATGCATCGCCAAGTGTCCACATCCTACACGCACTTTCTTGCATTGAGCATAGGTATGTTCCACTACTTGGGACTAGTCTGCTAGCTATCTGAAACTTGTTCCCTCACTTGTACTATAAGCAATTTTATTCTTTTTCAAGCTTTTCCCAAATATGAAAAAGACCCAAAAAATCAAATATTCCAAAAATCCGAACAGGATTATGATCACTATTTCTTGTTGGCAGCTGTTATGCCACCTTTGAACAGAGCATTCATTCCACTCTGTTCATTATGAGTCGGGACTATAGTTGGGACTTAGGAGCTGAACTTGTTTCTCATTTTTCTCCACCAATTGGTTAAGATTCCAGTCATTATGGATCCCTCTATAATGCCTCCTGCAATGCACAGTTTGTGTCAAGTCTATGCTGCCTGAGTCTATCCATCTGCTCATGCTCTTGTTCAAAGGGAGTCCTGAAACTAGTGTCGGCCACTCCTCAAATCTCTTGACTATTGCATGTCAGCCATCCTTATTGAGTCAGTCCGTTTCACCTGAGACCTTCCAAATCTTTCAGCATTGCTGCTACCTCGTGCTGGTTGATGGGGGATGCCTTAATGCCCTCCTTCCAGTGAGTCTCGTTCCATCGAATTCAACTCATTTATTCCGAGACTTGAGGCTTCGAGTTTGGTTGAGTACCTTGAGGCTTGCAATCATTAGTGGCAGGTTCTCTTGCCATCAATAGTTTTGGGAATACATCAATGTCCCATGATCGATGGATTCATCCTAGTGTTCGACTTCAACCCATTTATTCACACTCTGATGATTGTGCTCTGTGCCTTGATGCCCATTTTCATTATTGGTGGATCATCTCACGTCTGTTAACGGTATACATCATTGACCGGTAATCAGACGATGTCTCATCAGGTCACGGGGGGTTCACTAGAAAGGGAATATCATATCACGTCCATTAATATTGGGGGTTTGAATACTCCTAGAAACCTCAAAAATATATTGCCTCGTATTGAGGGGTCAAGGGTTTTTTTTTTAATTTGACATAGTAATATTAATATTGGGGGTTATTTTATTTGGGTGGACTGAGGAATAACATTTAAATCATGGGACATATTCATATATATAACTTCTTTTATCAAATATTTGCAGGTCGCTCGGAGAGACATGTTGTAATGATTCTTAAACTCTAAACCAACAAACTCATCAATATATATATATATATATATATATATATATACATATATATATATATATATACATATATATATATATATATATATATTTTTAAAGAAGAATGTTCATAGTTGACAAATTCACTGCATGTTCTATTTGATGTTCAACACTTACATGTATATATATTGATGAATTTTTCTCTTTGGACCAAATATCCAAAATGGTATTTTAACTTAATTAAAAAGGATGTGTAGTATGTTAAAGTCTAATTTCCAATCCATCAAAGTAACCATTCTTTTATAAAAATAACAAATGCTCATGCTTAAACGTTTTATTAAAGCTTCTAACATTTCTTGTTGATGGCTTGCCATGTTTCAACTTGCTCCTATTTCATAGAATTACTCCAAAATTTATTCTTTCAAAGCTCAATTACTAAATCAAGGATGTGGTATATTATATCTTCCGATGGGGTGACCCTTAGAGTTTTCTTTGTTTCTTGCAGGTCATCCATGGGTGTTATGCAACTCTAAGTCGAGCAAGTGTTGACCCCAAATTTTTGTTTTCCTGTTTCACTACAGATTAAAGTGTACTAAGGAGAGGGAAGAATAAAGTCACTACTACACTATGTATTGACATATTATACAAACATTTAAAACTCTAGCAATCTATGGGAATTGTATCTTTCTATCTGTTGACAATTGGCCACTCGTATAGTGAACCATGGGGTTTCATACCCATTACAACTAGAAGGTCGAGCTCACTTGGTTTTGGTGAAGGTTTTGGAGTTTTCCTGGTGCTTTTGCATTTAGCGAAAACCTAAGGAAGAGGGGCTCAACTCTTCCGGCATTGTGTTTTCAAGGGAGGGATATTGCAATAGAGTTAGCAGTTACTGTGTGTTAGAATAATCTTTCCTCTTCAAAGTCAGTTCAATGGGTAAACGATCTGAGAGGAGAGACATTAGTAGGGTTCAAGTGAAAACAAAGAATGTAAAACTAGCTAAGCATCAACATATGAAAGGATGTAAAACTATCTAAACTAATATATGTTAACATGCTAACATGTTAATATGTTAACATATGTTAACCTTGTAAGTCCTCTTGTATTAACATGTTAAGACTCACTTAATTGAAACTACAATTGGTTTTAATAGGAGCATATAAACACTAAGTTCTTTCAAGAAACGTGTAAATACAATTTGGTCAATTGGTCTTTCTGATGGGTCAAAGGAAAAATAATTTGAAGATATTGTAAAAGTTAACAAGGTTCATTTTCAAGATATTTTCAAAGATCCAAAATCTCCAAACATAGAAGAATTATGAAGTTGATAAGGATTTTCCTTAGAAGTTTTGACCAAGGGGTAAATGAGAGCATAGATGCAGAAGTTGCCAAGGAGAAACCATCCACCCTTAAAAATATAAGGTAATTTGTGATTTCACACATGCTTTATTCTAAGATCAACCAAATATCCAAATATCCAACTTGACTTAGGGATGGTATTCATTCTTTAGTAAAGAATGATTTAATTTATAAGAAAATTGTAGCAAATCTTATCACCTTTGAAGGAAAACCTCTAAGTTTAGTGTTCTTGGATATTTTTCTAGCTTGAATCATCATATATAGGGTTTGGTTGTGCAAAAATGTTCCATTGGAAGGAATTTGATTGAGATAAAACATTAGGGCAGAGTAGAGCATGCAAGTCTTCAACAAAGGCATTGATGGGTGGTCCTATTGTGATTTAGGAGACATACACTTGTCATAAATGTGTATCATATATATCGATACCAGACATACACTTGCAATGCTCCATGTTTTGCTATAAACAATAACTTTTAAATTATATAAATTAACTTAAATCCCTAACTCTCATTAATTACAATATAAATATAATATAATATAAATCACCTGAGTTCTTAATAAATATAACCTAAAGTATGCATGTCTTTGTCATATAATTAACCTTATGTCTTATCTAACATGGTTTAATGACATTTTTTATACTTCCTCCGTAAGTATATAACAATTGCTATTGAGCCAAACTGGCTTGACTTTTAAATAATTTAAAATATTTGAACTACCTTTTTATACCAACCTCCATTAGGTATATAGCAACTGCTATTGAGACAAAGTAGCTTGACTTTTAAATAATCTAGAATATTTGAACATATTTCGTATATAGTTTGTAATGTTTGTGTAAAATATGTAAATTAATTTTTGTTTTTCGAAAATTTAAAAATATTTTTTTAATTATATTAAAATCTTAATTTTTAATTTATTATTGATTGATTCATTTCATTTGATTATTATTATTTACTTATAAAAACAATTGTTAGAAATTAAAAACAAAATAAAAATATTAATAATAACTTAAAAAAAGTTGATCGATTGATTCATTTGATTTGATTATTATTACTTATAAAAGAAATTGTTAGAAATTAAAAATAAAATAAAAATATTAATAACTTAAAAAAAGTGGATCGACCATCTATAAAGTCATGAAGTAGATTGATGTACTCATTACTCTTCATTGAGCATGGGTCTTGTCCTCATTGTTGCATTTAAACAATTGTAAGAAATTAAAAAATTAAAAATAGTAATAACTTAAAAAATGGGTGGATCTGCCATCTGTAAAGTCATTTAATTAAAATTTAACATGAAGTATACTAATGTACTCAATGTTCATTGAGCACCAATCTCATCTTTCACTGCTGCATTCTCTGTTGAAAAATTAACAATAGGCCGCATGTGTCATATATTAAATACAAAATTCTAGGTTATGTGAATATTTATGTTTGGAGTTTGGTAACTTGATTTCTGCATTTAGTGTCATGTACGAGCTGTTGTTCCGTCACTTCAACTACTTTGGGCTTTGAGACCATGTTTTTCGGTGCTTTTCCCTACATGGAATGGACTTTACCTAGTCTTCTGGAGTGGAATTCACTGTTTTGAACTGAACATAGTCTTCAATTCTCTCAGTTTTTTACTCACTTAGTGTTCTAGAATGGGCACTACTGTTTTGTTTAATGCATCTACCACAAAGATTCAACAGATGAGACAATGTTAAGGTAAGGTAATATTTATATATATACAGATATATATGCCTTTTCTTCTTCATTTCTTCTATGTTGAATAGGAATGAATGTATTTAGTAACCATGGTTAACTGATAACTGATATCAAATTGAACTCCGTTCAGAAGGTGAATAATGCGACTAGGCAATTCTAAGCGTTGTTCGAAGCCACAAGAGAGCACTTCGAAAAATCTAGGTAAAACATTCCATGTAAAATTATTTGTACTTATTATTTTACTCTATAAGATTTCCTGAAATATTTATGGGTAAGAAAATGATAGAATTCCCGCTATTTTTTCTTGAATGGATAGTAATTAATATATGTGCGTGGGTAAGAAAATGGCAGAATGACCACTATATTTTCTTCAAATCATGTTCAATTGGTGCTGGTGGCTCGTATGCTTACTCAGTTTCCTTATTCGTAGCTCTGGCATTTGTTGCTATAGGCGTCACATTTTTGTTTTCTAGATTGTCTCTCAGGGGGTCATGTTGTCACATATTGATGTCTGGTCCGGTGTAGCGTTGGCCTAGACTCTGGGTGGGGTATCTGAAAATAAAGAAGTTCCACCATGGAGAGACTAGAATGGTGTGAGAGATCTTATATATAGAGCCATTTCCAGCACCATTGAAATACACAATGGGCTAAGGGACACTCTGCCTGGAAAAAACATTATATAAGCAGAGCTCGACCGTACCAAGAATGAGAGGCAACATCCCCTTGCTCGGTCCCAATAAAGGTAACGAAGGGAGAGGTAGGAACATAGCATTTAGTTTCATAGCCAATCCCAATTCCTGAGCCATAAATAGCCCATTAACCAAGTTAAATCTTCTTGGTGTAGTAGATTAAGTAGGGGATGGCACCCCAAAGTCTATAAAAAAAACTACAAGTTTTAACATTTTATGCCCATTTTGAAATGCAAAAAATCAGGTTTTCTCTACGAAATAATGCCACTGTAAATGAAAATTGAGTATCCATGCCCCCCTTTGGCTGGAATTGGGGAAATGCATCCTCGACCAAGTGGAAGTCTCAATAGGAAACACTGCCATCTATACTCGTAGGTTCTATGATAAGTTCTTGATGCAGGAGCATCAACCCCCCCTCCAAAATAATCATCGAGATTAAAGTGAACGTGGTTCCTCATGTGTTTGACCATGTGGGAATCTAAAATATTAAAATTTATTTCAAAATTTTCCATGTAATCAAACCAAATTTCTATTTTTGTGATGTTGTTGCATAGATTTAGGATTCAATTTTAATAGCTGCCGTTGAACTTCCTTAGATACAGAGTCGATTAAATGCTTTTGTTGAGGGTATAAATAAATGGTGCAAGTATGATGTTAGTGTGGGGAGAGGAGTTAGACAAATAGATGAGTGTGAGAGAAGGGCCAAGTGTGGCTAGGGTTAGGGATGGGCCAATATAATGTAAATCATGCCAAGAATAGAGTGTTCTCTGTCAAGTATTTTTACGGGATTTCATTAATAGAAATGGCTGTGTATTATTGTGTGAATTAAAATCCGTTCCTTTGGTGTTAATGTTCCTCTACAAATTCTATATGTTATGGAGCTCTTGCAATCTTTATAAGAATGTTTCAAAGGGTTTATGTGAGTTTCAGAGTTCAATTGGATTAGAAATCTCGCATTGATCATCAAATGGAATTGATGATCTAGACCCAAGTGAAATCAAGAGTCAAAATCGTGTTGAGTGGGAACATTCATGAGCTAAGGAGTTAGATATGGATTTCTTAGCGCTTTCCAGAAATGAAATCCCAAAATTGCTGTCAAATATGAGCCTGTAAGAGACTAGTAGAAGTGTGCTAGTAGTAAAGTGCACAGTCAAATATTTAATGTAATGAGTGAGATGGAATCTATGTGCAGCGTTCGATAGTCATTTGAAAATATCACAACATCGGGTTATTGATAGGATTTCTTAAGTCTAGAGCGAATACATCTGGTAATGTTTCCAATAATCTGGTTTTCCCCATTTATATGAATGTGTTTTCTTGTTAAATGGCGTCGATGTCTAAAGGTAATGTTTGGATTTGATTGAAAGTACAATATGAGTAAAGAAGCTATATGACATGAAATTCTCATGTGCATAGATAGAGGTCTCAGTCTCTATGGTAGGGAAAAAGGAATGTTGCTACATTCTAGTTGAGTGGCAATATTTTATTTTAAGTTGTGTTAAAATGGTTGAATAGGCCCGAGAAATAATTTTCATACTTAAACCCGAGTTTGATGAGATGCAGCTGGTACAATTTGATCATAAGAATTGGAGAATCACACATTTAGATTTGACAGGGAGATAGACAACATAAGAACAATATGGTAGTTGTAACTTGTAAGCATTTTGTCACCGATGGCAAAGGCCACATTTGTGATTAGACTATTGCTTTGATTGCAAAACAGAGATATGGTAACGGCTTTTGGTTCTGGTAGCAAATATTAATTCTGTTAATGTTATTGAATTACTGTAGAAGTACGTTATTCTTGCAAAGTATATTTATTTGAAAAAAAACACTCAACCAACAAAGTATTTAAGGAACTCTTGAATTAATATATGGATTGGGATTCTGGGAATTTAATAGAGTAAATTTGGTTTGTTAGCAATCATAAAGAAATGGTAGATTTGAATATGATTTTTACTAACCAATGAAGTATCCTCGATAAAGAGTAGGATTATGCATTAGGCTTCCATTAGTCTTACTGTGGCAGAGCGATATTGTGAGATGATCATTTTCATCATATGTATCTTTTGAAATATTCGTTGTTGGCAAGGGTGAATTCATGCAGAGCTAAATTCAGACATCTAGTTGCTACAAGTGTGCAAAAATAACATTGAGATTGATGGTTCATAGGAGATATCTCAAGTGGAGACAACTGCATCTCCTAAGAAGGTTTTTGTAACTCTTTCAATACATTTAGTGAAGATGCATGAAATTTTAAGTTCAAATCCGCAACACAACATAGAGAAAAATTACACCATTTCTTTGGTTTTGTGTGGAGTGATTATTTTTTATCAAGTTACTTGCTACATAAATGACCCAAGCCATTTTGCATGGGTCACATTACTTTAGTAATAGAAGTTACCTATAGATTCATAGGACTTGCATGCATTTAACACAGGCCACACATCCACAAGTTGGATTAAAAACAGAACTTGTGCCTCATAGCTCATCTGGCCTTATTTCTTCTTGGATTTAATGCTGATATTGTTTATTCCCGACCTTATTTCTCCTTGGATTTAATGTTGATATTGTTTATTTCCCATTGGTTTTAGTGTCATTCCTCTAAAAATTTGGTAAACGTTTTGTTCATGCTCATGCAAATCTTTAGCAATGGTTTTGACAAATATTTCATGATTTTTATGCTATGCATAAAACATTGATTTCCTTGATTTCCTTGTCAAACCTCTCTTCCATTTATCTGTTTTGACATCTTTAGGGTGTCACATGATTTATACATGTTGAACATGCTATCTTGGTAGTGATGCGCTACAGCTTGAATCATATAGACCCCTCTACTTTGCTTCCATGTGGGTTCCCTTTGGATTTTTTATATTTACTTAAATAATGAAAAAGTTGGTTTTTTTCTGAATAAATGACTGGTCAAACGTGAAGTAATTTCCATTAAAGGATTTAGCACAAGAGAAAAATTAGATTTCCGTTGAGGAAGATCAAGGATGTTAAAGAAATGGATAGATGGCTCAGAACTATTGAGCCAGAATCAAGTGATTTCGATATAGCTTTGAATAGCATAATATTCCCATCGATAAGGAGATTGTGGCAGTACATTAAACACAAGAAAGAAATAAGCGAGTACAACATGGAGGTCTCGTTGATGTGCTTATTTCAAATAATCATGATTTCAAAGCAAGCACAAATTAATTTTTAATCAGAAGCCTACTTTCTAAACGTTTGGATCTCTAACTCAACAATCTGCGCCCTCTGGACTGACCGACTACGACTCATTCACTAGTATTTTTATTTTATAAATATTTATATAAATTAGAAAAGGATGCATCAAATTTAACCCCCGGCTCCATTAACAACCACCAGTAAAGAGGCATTATTTCTTTCAATTTTCTTATGAATTTTTATGATGAGTTATATTTCGTGTGGTTGTTGTTTTTAGTTAAGCTAACAAAAGATATTAAAGATATGGATTTTCATGTTTTTTGGGTTACAAGAAGATTAATCAATTTACTATATATAAGGTGGAATACCAATACTCTATATGAGGTGGAAGACCAATCAATTAAGATATACAGTCTATTTTAGGGAGAAGGATTTTTTTTTGGTGGACGAAATGAATGGTATTTTAACTGAAATAACTATACGTAGAAATTTTGATATTCATGTCCACCTTTCATATTATTTAAGAGTTGATTTTAAACTTACGTTGTATTTCAACCACTATTCAATTTCAATGGGAACACAATGCCCACTGCTTTGTTGGCAAATAACTTTTCTATATATCTGTCAGTTACTTTAAAAAATAGAAAAAAAAAAATCGGTTTCATTATTCACTGTAAATACCATTCATATACATATGTCTTTTACTTAAAAGAATTATAATTAAAAAATAAAAATGGTAAATAAAATAAAAAATAATTATTAAAATAATTATATTTTTATGAATTGTTAACTATTAAAATGATTATGTATATTTTTAAAAATATAAAATATAAATAAATTTGAAAGAAAGTTTTTAACTCATTGGACAATAATTACAAATAGAAAAGCTATTATTAAATATAGAAATTTAATTGATAATAATAAATAAGAATTTTGGTTGATAAAGTAAGATTAGCTTACATTAATAAAAATTATTACAATATATAAAATAATTATCTAGTTTAAATTTTGATAGATATAGTGTTTTTTTTTTAAAATAAATAATTTGATTTGAATTTTTTTTATAATTAAATTTAATTTCTTATATATAAATAAATTTAATAATATTTTAAATTAAATAAATTTAGGTCTATTGATATTAAAACAATTTTATTATGATGATGGTTTTCAAATTGAGATCAAACTTGGTTTATCTAACCCAAAAAAAAAAAAAAAAAAACTAATTATTTAAATTGTTTTAAAATATTATTATGATAAATATTAAAATTAATATATATATTTATAAAATATAATATATATATTTTTTTAAAAATTTATAAATACTAAATTAATTTATTTAATTATGGAGTATAAATTTAAAATGTTTTTTTATTGATTAATATTTTTTTAAAATAAATTAATAACCTTCAACAAAGTTTTGTTTATATGTAATGGTCTTGAATTTATATCAATATGGAATAATGTCACAATTCTAAGTGTTATAGAATTTTTTTCTATTATAGAATATATTATTTTAATTGATTTAAAAAAAATTATATTATTATTAATATTAAAATAATAATTTATTAAAGAGTGGTTAAAGGATGTAAGGTGATTTTTTAAAATTAAAATAATTTATTACAAAGTAACTAAAGCCCAAAAAACAGAAAGAATGTTGTTAAATAAAAAAGTGAAATTGTCTAAAAGATATATTATTTAGACAAAATATTTATGCATTAACTCAAATCAAATGATAGTATATATATAACTAAATACATAAATAATTTATCATGATTTTTATTTATTTATTAATATGGAGTATTTCAGGGAGATTAGCAAAGGAGGGTACTCTGCTTTATTGTGATTGTGTTATAGTTAAGAACTATGCCAAATAAATGTTAAAATTATAACAATAAAAAATAAATTTAAAACGAAATTGTGGCTACTTGGATAAAATAAAAGCATTTGAATTAAGTTATTATTTGATAAATTTTAACTTAGGAATAGAATGAAATTTGGGTGTTCTAATTATCCTGGCGCAAGAAAGTCAACCCCCATCTCAAAGTTTCTTCTACTAGTGCCTAATATGGGTTCAGTGGATCCACATTCTCCACTATGAAGACCCACCCTTCATTTATGAGTCACCTCCCCATTGCTCCTTTTTTTTCTTTCATCAACATCATATAGACAATACAAACTTGCATACTTTCTATATTGTGTTCTTTTATATACATTTTTTTCAGTCATGCTATGCCTTTGTGTCTTTCAAATTTTTTTGACTCTCCAATATAATCCTATACATTTTTCAAGCTACACTTATTTGGCTTGCATTGGTCTGCTATGGCTTTTTCTACATAACTAATGACGATTTTTTTGAAAATTGTGTTTCATGCTGTCTCTGCTTGTTTCCCTTTCATGTTTTGTTTATGTATGTTTTGTTATTCTTTAAACAATGTGATCAACATAATTCCTTTTCCCTTTTTAGGTTCGTTTCACCTGCCCAACACATAACTATGAGTCATTATCATAATTAGTATGGCCTTGGACCATTACTTTTAACTCTATACCATTGCTTACACCATGAGAATGGTCCCTTGTGTTACAAGTCTCGAAATGGAAATCATATCATGCCTATGGGGCAAAGATTCACTATGTAAGGCTTGTGTGATGGCATAGTGGGGCATGCATATCCAATGAAGGGAACTATTATAGCCCATCGATTTGTTGAATGTCTAGTGGTTTTGTTGGGAATGTTATTTAATATCTACAAGGCCCGGTTTTCTATTGAATAAACCAAACATTTCTTATTTTTTCTAGTTCAATGAATTTCCTTGTATATAAATTCTATTGTGGTTTGAATGTTTCGACATCTCTTTGAAAAATGTATGCTATATGGACAATATTTTGAAAAAGTTTCAATATATTTATCCATTTTTATCTAACTAAAAGGTACATGTGGATGGAAATGTAGATGAATCCAAAAAATGATTTTGACTTTGTAATTGTAAATGGTGAAGAACATTCTACCCTTGGCATAGTTAGGTGTCAATCAGATGCTACATTTGCAAAAATACATCAAGAAATCGTGCTTGATGGTATCATTGGATATCCTTTTGAGTTGACCAACAATCAAGGATATACTTTAAATGCAACACAAGAGAAAAGATGGAAAGCTACAAAAATATAACCTAGATAGGCATCAAGAGAAAACTAGATAGATTGGATATTGAAGCGTGGCAATCAAATCTAATGTAAAGAACACAAAATGTTGAAAGCATCAAAGAGAGCGTGCAAGAACCTATCCATAAACAATCAAGAGTTGAAGTTGAGTTTGATTCAATAGAACAAAACATAGGTGTCGATTCTACTGTATTGGAATCTTGGGAATAAAAAATGAATTGTTTAATGGAAGAGTTTTTTGAGGAGAAGCTTACTCTTAAAATATATTAAGAAAAGGGAACATGTAAAATAAAGATTCATTATGAAAGTTGTTGTATTTATTATGGAACATGGGAAATATCTTTGGCAAAATGGACACTTCGCAACTTCAAAAACAATCACATGAAAATAGGGGCCCATCAACGTAATATTTCAAGGGTGGGAAGTAGTGAAACTCCTTCATGTAACGTAGAAAGGAAGGCAACAATGGTTGGAGATATTTTGAGATTGATCAAGCCATCAAACTACTAGATGATTTCAACAAGGAACAAGATCCAAATTAGTTCAAAGTGGTGGAAGCAACACGTGCACGATAAGAGGACAATAGAAAAGTAAAAGTGGAATGTACACGATGCAATAAATGGTTTTATTTAGTACCAGCAAGTGGTAATATTGTTAGTTCTCTAAATGATCACATGAAATCAAAGAAGCACATTTCTACTACAGATAAGGATTCACATAATACAATTCGATTGAGGACTGGCATAGTTGGGAGACCCAAGAATCCTACCAATGATAAGTCCCAACAGAGTTTGACTGGGTTCTTGGTCCCATCATCAACACCACTATCACATAGGGGTTCTACAAGTGAAAATCCTTCTACTTTAGGTATGTTAATTTCACAAGATTAAATTTAATTTGAATATGACATTGAACATAATTTTATTTGTTATCTTCAAATTTGTTTGCTTTTATTGTCTTCTTGTCATTGAACATAAGAAAATTAAATCCTTCACTTTAGGTATGTTAATTTCACAAGATTAAATTTAATTTGAATATGACATTGAACATAATTTTATTTGTTATCTTCAAATTTGTTTGCCTTTATTGTCTTCTTGTCATTGAACATAAGAAGATTAAATCCTTCTACTTTAGGTATGTTAATTTCACAAGATTAAATTTAATTTGAATATGACATTGAACATAATTTTATTTGTTATCTTCAAATTTGTTTGCTTTTATTGTCTTTTTGTCGATAATTTATCTCCCTTGATACTACAATGTTGGGGGTATTGGTATCCATATATTGATAGAAATGGGGAGAGATTGAACACAAAGATCCTAATGGATGATCAAAGGGGTGGGAAATTATGGGCCATAAAGAAGCATACCAAGAGGATGCTATGTTATAATGGTACTGAATGCCATATTGATGGTACACATAGGCATATTCAGTTCCAGAGGGATTCGAAAATAGGGGTCCCTTTTGAATCATTGACATGCAAATTTTGCAAGTTGATTCCAGACTGTGATGTCTTTAGGATGTGCTTATATCGTGAATCAAGGAGCCCCATTAAAAGACATGGATGAGATACAAGGAAAGGGAAAATATTAGAATTTTTGACTCAAAATGAGCTTAGAAATGTTGCAAGGATTACAAATACTAGTTATTTACTATTGTTGAATAAATAACCCTCGCAAGCACTCAACGGTCACATGATGTATACAATGTACATTTGATGAAGACATGCTCAACATAGCATAAAACGATTGAAGAAATATACTAAGGAGGAAGGTCAATGATAAAATATAAAGATAAAAATGAGGATTTAATTAATTGTTAAGTCGGCTCAGTCAATGATAAAATATAAAGATAAAAATACAAAATAAAAATAAAATAAAATGAAATTTTATGACAGGTCGGCCCAGTGAAAACTAGTATAAATAACCTATCCAAAATTCATTTTATTGACACAAAAATTTTGGTGGAGCTCTGCAATTTCGTGGACTGAGGCCAAGTTACTGTTTTTCGGGTACTGTAGCAGCAACAGTAGACTGAATTTTATATTTATTTTTCGGTATGTGGAATTTGTGTGGAGGAAGAGCTCTGAATTTCGTGGGTCTGAGGGGTAGCCATAGTAAAACTCAGGTGTGCATTTTGTTGAAGATCTGTCTCTGAAATTCGGGTTATTTACTGAGGTAGCTGCAAATGAGAGCAAGAATTTCTACAACAGAGCATTATTTCTGATTTCGGGTGAATATAGACTGAGACTACCTCAGTACTTACGGGTCACAACAAAAGGTCATTCGGGCTGCTACAGCACATCTCTCAAGACAGTGAAACTGTCCAACACTAAATTTTGGGTTTCCCACAGTTGTAATTCTGGTTTTTAGCAGCATAAATAAAAGGCTACCACGGTGATGAAGACCTAGCCACATGAAGGAATCCATATGTGTTTGCAGTAGTTTGAAGGTGATGAAAGTCTGATTTAGGAAGAGTCAATGCCTCAATGTTTATCATGTTGAAGTCACAATTATATGTAAGGACAAAAAGCCATGCATGAAGGAAGATAAAACTCAGAGACATCCTAAAGTTCCAGCCTTTTTGAACCAACTCAGAATAAGCCACAGTGGAGCAGGACACAAGCTTAGAAATTTGTGACTGAGGCAGAAATTTGTGACTGAGGCAGAATTTCGGTGACCACAGTGATTCAAGTAAGAGCTTGTAATTTTGTTTTGCAAATTGTGTGAAGTTGTGAGGTGAAGAGCAATAAGCTCTGAGGCACGAAGAGGAGACATAAGATGAGGTCAATCGAAGATAACTTGATGTCTTAATGATCTGGGTTCACGAATTGTTGAGGAAGAAAAGAACATGAGAACTGAGTAAATGTCGATTGGTGCAATGATCTGGAGAAGCACTAGGCAAAACGATTAAGTAAAGATCAAGGTTTGAGTGCATGTGTGCAAATTGCAGAAGGGTCTCTATATAGTATGAAAGGTTGGTGTGCAAATCACTGATACTCCAAGTCAAGACAAATCCATATCAAGGTAAGATCAAATGGTTGCAGAACAAGGCAACTTTGATATACAGTGTATCAGTATAAATATTTGTATCAAGAAGTTTTGAAAAAAGGTAGTATGAATTTTTGTCTTGAAATGATCTGAAAAGAGTAAGTGTGAAATGAATTTCTGAGAAGAGACTTAATGTCTTGAGTGCAAATGTAAAGAACCATGTGACAGAAATACTGGATATCATGTGAAAATCTTTGTGAACAAAAGTGGTAAACTACAGGAAGTAGTGTCATAGGAACTACAGGAAGTAGTGTTACAGGAATGATGGAGTCACTGTACATTATATGTTGATGAAAGAAAGTCTAAGAATTGTGGCAACAACATGATTGAATTTACGATATGATGCTCTGTTTTGGAGATGTTTTGAGAATGTGAAATACATGTATGCTTTAAGAGGGTTTGAGAGCATGAAGAATTAAGTAAACATATGCAAAGAAGCAATTTTTTTTGTGTACAAAACAAAGAATTTGTATATCATGTGCATATGAAGAGAGATTTTGAGGGTAATGTTGTAGCTCCAGAATTGTTTGTGACAATGTTTGAAGATGGCTTTTAAAGGGGTACCACAATCGAAGGACGTTACAGGAATGAAGTTTTGGTGCTACAAAGACTAAAGTGAGCTACAGAAACAGAGGATTGGTGTCATCTTCTTAACAGGTGCATAAGCAGCTTGGTACAGGTTTGGCACAGGTTGCCTTATGTGCAGTTGGTCTAACTCAGATTGGCTGAGTTGTATGAGCAGTTGGTTGGACCCAGGTGGTCTAGTACACAGTTGGTTGAACTTAGATTTATTTATTCGAATAATGTGAACAACGGATTGATTTATGCACATAGATTGATTGGTACAACGAAGATTGATTGGTACAGCTAGATTGCACAGATTGATTGTACAGGATGATGAACAGTGTGGCACAGTTGTGATGAGCAGTGGTCAGTTAATGAGCAGTGAACAGTTGATGAGCAGTGAATGAGCAGTGACAGTGGTTGAGCAGTGTGGTGCAGGCATTGGTTAATAGGTCCGCATGATCAGTGCAGTTGTGATTCAGCAGTATCTATCTTCATATCTGGGTGGTAGGACGGGGCAAGGAAATCTAGGGAGCTAAATCTTCCTTCAGGTTGTAGCCTGTAAACCAGGGGGATGTAGCGTCCTTCCATTTGTAGCTGGAGAATTGAAGTCTTTGTAACAAAGGGGGTTGTTTCCTCCTTCCAGTTGTTGCTAGTAAATTTTTATTATAAAGGCTTCCGTGGTTTTTCCCCCAGGACTTGGGTTTCCACGTAAAAATCTTGTGTACTGTGTTTTGCTATGCTTCCTATGTGATGATGATATGATGATAGGTGATGATGAGCTGCAATTGTTAATAATGCTGATGATATAATGATAATGTGGTAATACATTAATGAATGATGTATTGAAGAAGCAATTGATGATTGTTAAAGTTGAAAAAGTAATAAAAAGCTATACACACTGTTCACCCCCCCCTCTCAGTGTGCTCGGTGTGTCCAACATTAGATTGTATGCATTTTTTAGTAAATTCAGAGGGCACAACGAAGGTGTGACCAAGGAATTTGCTTTCAATTTCGATGGAGCTTCTTCTAACATTCAGGGGTTTCTGCTTCCAGTTTCAAAAACGTCCATTGCTCTCGCTGCAGGCTTACCACAAATAGGGGAAAGATGGTTTAAAGTTGGTCGTTTGAAAAACCCTGACTCTTGGAAACAGTTTGTGAAGGTGGCTAATTCTAGTATTCATTGGAAGAAAGGAGTTGAACGCAACATTTTCACTACTGAATGGGATAATGTCATTTTATTTTTGTAGAAATATTTGACTTGTGAAGGACGATATAGCCTTGTCTTTCTTTATCATATTCGGCTTCTCCTTCATATAAAGGAGAATAATTGATGAACATTCCATACTTTTTGTGGAAGAGCCTGTCTAAAATGGCTTCAGCTTCCCAAAAACGGCCTGATCAGCGACTTGATAATAGCTTGTATCATCATGGATTAATTAAGTTGTTGATCGTGGAGGAATTACAAAAGAGCAACCTAACGTGGGAACAATTTTTAGTGGAGAAAGGTTTTCAGGAGCAGGTTAATGATGATCCACAAGATTCTGTATCACCCCCTTCAATAGTTCAGACAGAATTTGATCCAGCACCAACATTTTCTGAACCAATTCAATCCCAACCATCTCCAAATAGGCATAGAGATGATGAAGAGGCTAATAAAATTTCAGTTACGGTGAGAAGAAGATCTGCAAGGCTAGAAGGCATTTCTGAAGAAGTTATTGAAAAAGTTAGAACATCTGAATATATGTTTTTCATAATACCCAAATGTACAAGAACCTATTACACACATAGTCATAATTTAGAGTGAAAACCCCTGCCAGAATTGGAAGCTACTCAGTTTCAAGACCAAGCTCAAAGGGAAGAAGACAAATCTAATCAAGTGGTAAGGCCTAATTCTCCTGGTTTAATTTCAAGTAAGTTACAAAAGAGGATTAAGAAAATTCATAAGCAAGTTCGTGAATTTCAAGTTTTGGATAGACATGTTAAGAATGAAAATGAAAAGTTAAAATAGAGGAGTAGACAATTACAGAGAAAGAATGTTGTTCTTAAGAAAAGACTGAAAATTTTGAGAAATAAGGCTCACCGATGGAGTTTGCAAAACAAAAGGTTGAGGAAACAAAATAAATTTCTTAGAGATAAATCAGTACTAAAGGAATCAGTACCACTGGCTGAGGATAATACAAGTTTGGAATTATTGGCTACAGCAGCTGCAGAAAACATTCTTCCTAGTACCTCTAAAAGTTCTGAAGATAAAGAAAAAGTCACAGATGTTCTCTATGAATTTTTTAATTAAATTCTTGATGATGTCTGGACTAATACCCTGGCTTTAGCATCATCTAAAGTAAATACTGTTAAATGGATTGGAAGAAATGATGAATTATATGACTTGGGCCTTATTTATCAACAACGATATAAATTTGAAGTACAACGTATGCAGGAAACTTGGTTTTCTGTTTACTTGGTTCAAGAACAAAAGTGGAAGTCCAAGATACAGTCTTTACAGCAACAATTAATGATTAAAGAAGAAGAAAAGAGGCAAATGTTTAAATTTGTTGAGCAAGCCATTTCTTGTAGAAGTCCTGTTAGAGTTTATTCAATGTACCTGCATGAACAATGGGTATGCCTTCAAATGATTAGATTGAATAATAACAAAAAGTTCATGATGGGAAATGTTGATGATTTTGTGGATATCTATAATGACTCATCTACAAGGGAAAAGGATTTGTTGTGTGAACTTTATCAGTTTAAATTCTTTCTAGAACATGAATTGGAATGGAATCCCAATCCTGTAGTAGGAGATATTCAGTTACGAGCCTTTTCATCTTTTATTCAAAATCAAATTAAGTGGGAAATAGAGATGAGAGATGAAATTCTTTTATAAGTTGGAATTTCAGTCTGAACTTCACGTCAGAGGAGAGCATCCAAATGCTAAAGTGGCCTTTTCTAGTCACAGTCAATTCCTCAGGGATCCTATGAGGGTGAAACAATTTAGAATGAATCAGAGATCAGCATTACAGAGTTTTGAAGAACTTATATCTTGTGGGACTTTGGCCTCTTTACAGGCCTCAGAGACCCATTGGAATTTGGTGCCTCCAGTACTCCAACAACGGGACCCCATGGGATACCCATTTTTCTAGGTTGCCTTTTCAAGAACAAGTTTGTATGTGAATTCTCTACGAAGAAATGGTACTCAATGGCTTGGGTTAAGGTTCCATTTCCTTTTGCTCTGGTGTAACAAAACTAAGTACAATGTGGTTGGGAAGTGGTATGATTTTGCAGAGAACTCTTCATGGATGGAAGTGGATCGTCATTTAGGATTTCGGGAAAGAAATGGAGTAAGTCACCCATCTTACAGTTGGACCGAGCTACATCAGAATTTACTATGGGGGGAATAAGTTGCATAGGGACATGCAACAAACTTCCTTCTAGGGAAAATGCTTGGTGCTTGAATTGTTACCCAAAGGGTAGGTTTTCACTTAAATCTCCATCGTGTTGTTACTTGATAATATACGAGAGAATGTTAAAAACATGTAATTGTTTTGTCAGGATTTCAGGTTTATTCAATGCACAATAGTGGAAATATCCATTTTGTTTATCTAGACTCTAAAGTATGATATTTCAAATCTAATGATTCACCCTGCTATGTATTTTTATGTTTACATGAATTTGAACTTGTTCAAAAGAAGTGTATAAATTTTTCCTTGGAAACTTACTAAATCCCATAATCTGATATTTTATAGTGATTTTAGGAAAAACTTCGACCTGTTATTTCATGTAAATGAACCAACTGAACTATACTTGTTTTGTTACAAGTAGTTATAGAAGGGCCATGTTCAAATGAAACTATTAGCATTGATTGCGAGGTAATCAGTCCTGCAACCTCTTACAGATCCATTTTTTTCCATAAACCTGAAATAATGCTGCAAATGTTATTGTTGCAGTCACTGCCCTTTTTAATTTCGATATGATTGGCAGACATTTAGTATTATTATCCTTTTGATCAATGTGTTGCATCTTCCTCTTGCCTCTTGGGCGATTGTACAATGTATTTAAGGCATAGCCATATTCATTATCATGTGGACTATCCTGTAGCCATCTTTGGAGGTGTTTTCACATCTAGGAATTTTGTTTGTGTATTTTGACTACGTTTCATGTTAGTCTGGTTCTCTTTGGTGTTTAGGGATGTATCCACACCATGGTTCCATACCCTATTGTATTCCATGGATTTATCTCTGATATTTTTATGTCCCTATGGGAAATATAACAATTGGAGGGACACAATTATATGTTTGTTCAAGATTTCTCTTAAGGCACACCCAATGTTCGACATTAGAAATAAAATTTTGGTTTTTTTCCATTATTTAAATAATTTTTTTTTTTTTGTTTTCATTGGCTTTGCACTGATGATTTATTCAATAAATATAATCTCAGGGGACTGTTCTGATAGGTGTCCAAGTAGACATCAGTGACCATTAAATTCTAATGCACTGATAACCACTGCCACCCAGAGATCCGTAACTTTCATTGATCTTAGATTTTATGGGTTTTGGGAACCCTCATTTGTTTCCATTCACATGTTTTCTAAGGCATGATAGGGTTCATCACTGCATCTGTATTGCCATGAATATGGCTTGGTTTAAACACAGGTAACAATAGAAAAAATCAGTAAGTTACATTGTGTTTCGTTGATTTAGTTCATCAAATCATGTTTTAAGCAGAATCTATACATGTTTGTGGATATCATGATTGTTTTTAGTTGCTTTCCCATAAGATCTAATGACTGTCTTGTTTAGTGTTTTTAGACAATTTAATAACGTATATCTACAGGCTTGGCCTAAGCCTGTAAGTTGAGTTGTTGTTTATAATTACATATGCACAAATGGAAATCGTACAATGGGTCTTATTTGGAATTGTGTCACCTAGCCCATCCTCCTGTTGGTTACTCCAAGTTCAATCTGATGTAGATTTTGCTTGAGCAAGCTTGAACTCAAGCAACCTATTGTTAATAATTTTGTATATCCACATGCAGCTAATTCTTCACTGTTTATGGAATTACTAGAACATTCCCAATTAGCTTCAAATCCTTCAAACCTGCCAAAAAAAATGCTTCAGACAATTCTTCAATTCTGCTCTTAGGTTTGTAGAGTTCCTATAGAGATCATCCTACTGTTCTCATAACTCTCTAGACTGCTTACTTTCATCAGTTGTAGGTTATGTGTTTATCTAGGACCCTGCCTAGTCTTTCTTAGACCCAGCCAAGACAATTGGCTATAAGACCCTACTTGTATTATATGTACATATGCATATCTTATCAAATTTCATGATCTCTGTCATGTCACACTTTATCAACCTATCACAACCATGTCTTCAGTCTGTCCTCAGTAATATCATCAGTCTAACAGTTCAATCATATTAATAAATTTTTCTCATCAACTAAATGTGCTCATATCTTCAAGGCCTGCTTATGTCTTCAACTTCTGCTTATCATCATTTCCCCAACCAACCAATTACTGCTCATCATGTTGTTACTATAATCAATATTGTCATGTTAATTATCATATCGAACTATCACATCATCCACAGTGATGTCCAATATTGTCACTGTTAAGCCAAGGCTTGCATTGCTATATAAGGTTGTCATGTCAAATTAGTCCATATACTGCTCATACTCAATGGTCAAGCTGGTCATGTATGTCACAGTCACTGCTGCTCATACCAAGGTCGTTGTGCATGTATATCACTGAGATATCATCATATTAATACACCATTACCAATATATACATCACTGTATCTATTGTGTAATTGTATGCATCATCATTATCAACATCAGTGTAGGCAACACAAACATCAAGTGTTCATCAAATCATGGCATGGGAGATCATCATCAAGGTCTGTATACATCAAGGTTTGAACATGCATATTGCATCATCTCATTGCTATTCAACTGTGTGTACATAACTATTCATACTTCACCTATATCCATATTGTAGTATGCAGCATCATCATAAGGTAGCATACATCCTGGGCTTTCATCATTCAGATTGTTGAAGGTGTGAACAAGGTCAGCAGACTTGTTAGGACATCATTATGCTGCTGTAAACAAATTCTGGACAGTCCCAAAAGCTCTCAGAATTTATATACCCGAAATCGGAAATAATAGACAAGAAAATTAGACTCCTGTCATGCTCTTGCAATTTTCCACTTGTCCACCCTTTGCTGCTATTATATATCAGTCTGAAATTCCTCAGTCACACCAAAATCAAAGTTTAAAAAAAAACTGTTTACTATAGCTGCTATCATCAAGTGGTATACTAGACCAACTTCACAATTAAGAACTTCATCCATCAAATTTTAAGACCTTCATATCATCTAGCTATGACATGTCATCATCCAAGTGCCATCATGCCACCATATATGTGGGTGCCAAACCTTTACATGCACCATGACCATCTTCAAGGGTTTCATGACCCCATCAACCCACAAATGACCACAGAATGGGCCATTTGCCCACTTTGGTGTTCCAAATCCCAATCACGCCATGTCATTAATATTTATCACTTCTTGGTCATGTCATGGTTTGTTTGCCCAAGCTGTCATGTCCACGTATGTCATCCAATGCCCATATTCCTTTTGCCATGTCATTCATGCTTATCATGCATGTTTGTCAATGTTATTTAGCTTGCTTATCTTCATGCCATGTACATCTTTGTCATTAATGTTGTCATCAATGACAATCATATACAACCATATTCATCAATACCTAAGGTCTTTTAGAGACCTTAAATGCAAGGGGATTCAAATCCCCGCATTGGATGGTGTAATGTATCCTATTAGTATCAACTAGGCAAGAGCTAGGTACAAGAGACATCCATAGTGCCATTCTCTTAGACCACAATATCATAGTGTTTGGGGGAAGAAATGAGTCTAATAAGATAAATGATCTGCACACTTTAGGCTTGTAGACCAATGAATGGAGGCATGATTGCATTCAAGGAACTCCACCATACCCACGAGAGAGGGGGAGGAAATTACTTGATTGATGTTCATATTCTGGACCTGAAGCTAATGAAATGGATTTCCCTCAATGTGAATGGGATCTTATTGCTCCCAGAGATAGCCACACTACAATTTCTATTGAAAGCATGCTTGTGGTATAAGGTGGATATTCTGGATACCATTACTTAGGAGAAGTTGATGTTTTGTATCTTGAAACCTTAACTTGGTCTAGAGTACAAATCTTTAAACCTTAACATCTTGCAAATTTTCACCCAATCTCTTGAAATTAAATTCACCCGCCCTAGTACAAATCTAGGTTGAATAACACCCTGCTATGGAATATCATCTTGTGGTGTTTTTTTTTATGTTCCCCAAAGGGTAGGTTTTCTCTTGGATCTCCATTGTGTTGTTACTTGAAAATATACCAGAGGATGTTAAAAAAATGTAATTGGTTTGTCAGGATTTCAGGTTTATTCAATGCACAATAGTGGAAATATGCATTTTGTTTATCTAGACTCTAAAGTATGATATTTCAAATATAATGATTTTCCTAAATATGCCTTTTTTTTGTTTATGTGAATTTGAACTTGTAATTAATGTATATCTATAGGCTTGGCCTAAGCCTGTAAGTTGAGTTGTTGTTTATAATTACATATGCACAAATGGAAATTGGACACATGGGTCTTATTTGGAATCGTGTCACCTAGCCCATCCTCCTATTGGTTGCTCCGAGTTCATTCTGATGTATATTGTCCTTGAGAAAGCTTGAACTCAAGCAGCCTATTGTCAATACTTTTGTATATCCACATGCTTAATATGCCTGCAAGAGGGCTAAGGGGAGTTCCCATAGATCTATTTGGGTGTTGTTGCAGGTGTGTTATGTGTCTTGGGGATGACCAAATATATGAAAAGCTACAGCAACTAATTGTCTATGGGCCTACCTTTCACTTGGAGTACATTGGAAGGTTCCTTGCAAACAATACCACATGTCCACTTTGTCTCATTATTTCTATTCCCTTGAACACAGAAAATTATCTCATTGCAAGTAACATGGAACTAACTCCTACATTTATGGAACTAACTCCTAACTCCTAAAGTTCTTAAGTAACATGGATGCACAACAGAGTGGACTTCCTTCTATTTAGGTTCCTGGTCTAGGTCTTGTACTTATCCTTACACCTTTGAAAGTAATGGCATACAAGTAGGGGATACCAACATGAGAAGGGAACCCATGATTTAACCTTGCATCCACCTCACTATTACTGTGAACCAACTGGATAAGAAAACTATGTATTGAAGAAATATAGTGAACCATGGCTTTATCTCTGATATTTTTATGTCCCTATGGGAAATGTAGTGATTGCAAGGACACAATTATATGTCAGTTCAAGATTTATGGTAAGGCACACCCAATGTTCGACATTAGAAATAAAATTTTGGATTTTTTCCATTGTTGTCATTGGCTTTGCACTGATGATGTATTCAATAAATATAAGCTCAGGGGACTCTTCTGATAGGTGTCCAAGTAGACATCAGTGGCCATTGAATTCTAATGCACTGATATCCACCGCCACCCAGATATCCACCACTTTCATTGATCTTAGATTTTATCGGTTTTGGGAACCCTCATTTTGTTTCATTTCACATTTTTTCTAAGGCGTGATAGGGTTCATCACTACATTTGTATTGCCATGAATATGGCTTGGTTTAAACACAGGTAACAATAGAAAAAATCAGTAATTTACATTGTGTTTCGTTGATTTTGTTCATTGAATCATGTTTTAAGCAGAATCTATACATGTTTGTGGATATCATGATTGTTTTTAGTTGCTTTCCCATGGGATCCGATGACTGTCTTGTTTAGTGTTTTTAGACCAACATTTATATGTAAATGGATAAGCCCAAGAGATATTTTGATGCATATACGATTTCGTATGTGGGATGTGGGTATCTTCATGATAAGTTTTCAATTTTGTTTGCTTGGTTTTGAAGGTGTATTCATTGGGATAAAAATTACAAATGTGTGAATGCAATTTTGATGTTTTCATATTTGGGTTTTAAATTTATTTATAATTTTTAGATATTATTATGGGTTTAACAAGATGACCATCTAGTTGTGGGGATTATAGGGGTGTTGTGGAGGATTTTTATGGTGATTTTAGGAAAAACTTCGACCTTTTATTTCATGTAAATGCACGAACTGAACTATACTTTTGCGAGAGGGAGATATACCAGTACTTGTGGAATTATCAGAATCAGACACTACTTGGGCTTCTCCAAAAGTGAATTCTCTGCCATCAATCCTCCATGTCACCTTTTCCATGTCTTTCTGCTCCAGCTTGTTTTCCATGCTTGTCCATGCTTGTATACAAGCTTGGCCTAAGCCTGTAAGTTGAGTTGTTGTTTATAATTACATATGCACAAATGGAAATCGGACACATGGGTCTTATTTGGAATCCTGTCACCTAGCCCATCCTCCTGTTGTTTACTCCGAGTTCACATTCTTCTCAATCTTTGATCAATTCAATGTCATTGCTTTTCCAAGGTATAAAACTATTAATTGCATCCACTAAATACTTGGATTGATTACTTCTATGCTTAAGCTTGATTTCATAATCAGGATCAACCATAATTGATTGTGGGCACACAAGATAATATCCATCACTTAATTTTTCCCCATTAGGCATGACAAAGTTTGGTTCAATTCTTTTGATGTAACCCTTTGCAACCTTCAATTGACCATTAAAATATGTCAGTAAACATTTTTTCCATTTAATCCCACATCTGAAGATGGTAATTGCAGTTGAACCTGCCAATAAACAAATTCCTGTGAGATTCCTCGGAATAAGAACATAATATTAAACATAGAAATAAAGAGGCTTAGAACTTACCTGTTGTATTGATTTTCCAATTGGGTCACGATTATGTTCTCCCGATGTCAAAGGAGTTTGTTTTGGAAAAGCATGATGAGGACTCAGAGAAGCCTGTTAGTAAATAAATACTTGTAAGATATAGTCAAATAACGATTATAACATTGCAGTAAATATTAAATAGTTTCAAAACTCACCGTCGACTTTGGAGTATGAAATGTATTAGACTTTGGAGGATCAAATGTATTAGATGGTCTAGGAGACATTGTATTTTTTTCCAATGACCCTTGACTAGGATTATTCTGGAGACTCTCCTAAAAAATAAATACTTGTGAGTGATTTTCAAATAATGGAAAATAAAAATGGAAAAAATAAGAGTTGGTTTAAAAAACTACATGGATTGGGGTGACTGGATTAAGAGGTGATAGTTGCGGAGGTCGTCGATTTGATTCAACATGTAACATGGAAATATTACTCTGCCAATATAATAGTTTGCACTAGATATCATGAAATCAGAAGATAAAGGGTTAGGATGCAAAAACAATAATTCATATATTACACACCCTACAACAATACGATCATGTTCATGTTAGCATTATGATTTTGAAATCCCCAACTTTAAAGATGGCCTACATAAAAAATTAAAGTCTACACATGCAATCCTTACATTGTTGGATTTTGGAACAACTCTACCACTTTCTTTCCCCACCTCCATGGAAGCTTTCCATTCCATTAATTCTTCAACAACTTTTTTCAATCTTCCGAGTTCCTTGTCTTTTTCTCTTAATTTCTCTTTAGTATTATGAAATTCCTTCTTGCAGGAATGCTCTTTTCCAAATAATACTGTTGGAGTGACTCCGAATCCAACCCCACATACATGACCCCTCCTCTCAGGCCCCAAAACTATAGCAAGGGCATCTTTCTTTGTAGCATATGCAGGAGACACTTACTCATTTTGTGCCGATTCAATTTGATTCTAGCAATGTCAACATTTCAACAAACTGATATAAGAAACATCATAAACTCTAAAAAAAGCATAAATGATACAAGAATAGGTTCAGAACTTACTATTTTCTACGCAATGAATGATGACATTGGAGTGCCATCCCTCTTTTTATGGCATTTCATCCACCCATCAGCCCTAGTTATGGGCTTATTACTTGGACCACGAGATTGATTCTAGTATCAAAAAGTACAATAATCTAGTTAACTATATTTAAAGTTGTTAATTGTAAACAAATAATAGAATTTGTTGCAACTTACGAGGTCATCTTCAACCCTAAAGTAACCTCTATGGCCAGAAGTGTGGGTCTCTTGTTCTAATGCCCTATTTTCCTTATTTGTTCTTGACCTCTCCTGCAACTCAATAAAAAAATAGATGATAAGATTATAGTTGATTGTATGAGAGGATTCAAAATCAAAGATGATAACATTCAAATCTATCTTTCATTTTTACCTTGAATTTAGGGTCAGATCGTAATATAACAAATTCAATCCAATCAGTTGTATTTACTCCAATAGGAATGTTTGTAATCCTCTCCTCATATGTTTCGTATTTCAAATAGTATTTCTTATACAAATTATATCTATAGGTTCTCAAGCGTAGAGATATTGCTTTATGACACCATTGCTCTGCTGACGGATCTATTTGGTAGGTATGCTACAATAGATAAAAAATCCATTACTAGATACAAGCGTTATTTGAAACTAAACCTATCACACACAAGCTCAATATGCATCAATATATAAAGTTTAGAATAAGTTGATGCTCACATTGATTGCACTCCACACATCTTTCTTTTGCACTTCAGACACTTTTTTCCATTCCATGTGCTTGATGCCTAGAATTTCCCTTGCAAGAACAACTAAAAATGAGGAGAATTTCTCTGAATGTGGACCAATAGGCTGGCCCCTCTCATTAAATTGAATTTCAGGCAATGCAATGCCCTCTATAGTGGTTCCAAAGAGATATTTTGTTGGTCCTCTACTCCTTCTTTTTACATTTATTGCAGTACTAGCTTCGGTAGATGCATTTGCATCTTCTAAACCATGCTCTTGTTGTGGTGGATCCTGATCCAAAACATGCTCTTGTTGTGGTGGATCCTCCTCCAAAACATGATCTTGTTGTGGTGGTTCCTGTTGAAAATTTTCTGGAAAAACAAACCAGTACCCCTCTTGAGACAATGACAATATGAAATTGTTAATATGAAATCTTGAAATACTTGTATAGGACAAAAAATGTTTAGAAATGATCATACCTTCAGGTATTGGTTCTTTCACATCTTTCTCAAGAGTATGTGCATTAGAATTGTTGTTGACACTATAGAAAGTAGATTCACTTTGTAATGGGACAGTGGATCCTGATGCTATATTTTGTTGGAATTTGTTTCCCATCTTAGAGCCTATGGTCAAGTATATTATGAATTTTTTTAATATAATTGTTTATTTATTAAAAAATAAATAATAAGTTACCATCATGTTTAAAATATTTACCTAAAGTTGTGCCACATATAACATTGTCATTTCTTTTGGTAATGTGGCCTGACTTTGTTAAAAGTGATGTATTGCAACGTCTTAATTTAATCCTGTTAGCTCCCTACAAATATGGATTGCAGCTCGTGCTCAAAGAAAGTTAGACAATTTTTAAGGTATAAAAGAAAGGACAATAATTGTTAAAAAAATATTGAAGTTATTGAAATCCCAAACAAAAAAAAATAATGTTTTACTTTGATATGGACATCCACAAATAAACTGCATAACAAAAAAAATCATTTTTATTAACACGTCGTTGAAACAAGCCAACTAACACAATCCTGAAAATTAAATAGTATTTATGAACATTATACAAATATCTTTAACTCATTCATAACAAAATGTCTAACAATGTATACTAAAATATAGAGGTTGCTTTTTGGGTACTCTGTGGTCAAAATTTTTATAGGCAAAATATATGAAATCTAATGTTACTAACTGGTTTAGGATGCTACAGCATCTTGAACTGCTCAAGATGCTACTACAACTTATGACTCCAAGATACACTCTTTTCTTCTATTTAGATTTTTTGGGTATTCTTTGATGTTTAATCTTCACATGCTTCATCAAATCTTCTATTATTAAACCTTTTAATTCATATTTCTGTCTTTTGCATATTTTGATTATTTAACCAATTAAAATCTCAATGGACATCTTCCAGGTTTGCGGGCCTCACGCCCTTTCAAATCTCTGTTTTAATGAACTAATTAATTAATTAACTAGTCAATTAATTCATAAATTAACTTCAAGCCTGTAGGCTTCATTTCCTTCAAAACTGCATGCTTGGGCTTTCTACGGGATTCCTTTCTCCCAAAACTTGGGCATGATATTTTTTAATCTTCTGGCTTCTTCATATTAAGATCTCCATCTTTATAAGATCTGCAGTGACGGTGGATAAAAACTTGTCACAGAAAAACAGAGCAACTATCTTTCCCACAAGATCAGATACTGGGACCTGGTCACCTCTATTGTTTCATCACAAAGTTACGCTCATCAGAAACCAAGAGTGACTCCAGGGTTAGCGATTTTGAGGACATAACTGCCATATTGCTAATAGGGGCATCTCAAGACATGGGAAAATGTAAAGGTAAAAATCCGTTTACTAGAACTTCTTGAACTTCCACTTTCTAAAATACAAATAATCCATGAACATATATAAAAGTTGATAAAATAGATATTGTCTTTTACAAGATACACTTTCCCGTATTTATAATTTTTTAAAGGGTGTCTAATGCAACTCTTCATAAAGAGTTACACCATTTCACTAATTAATTATATTATTATATTATTCTTGATCTAATATACTATTATATATATTAGATGATAGGATAAAAGATGATATGTTACAATGATGGCCCTGCCTTAAATATGGCTCGGGCATTTGATGTTGAGGAGATGCCTCATTTCATAACCTAACTTTAGTTAACCTAATTATTAATTATTTAATTATTATCTTATTTTATGTTCGTAGCATTGACACTCTCTTAGAAAGGCTTTGTCCTCAAAACCTTATAATGTTTCTGCATCATTTTATGTGGTGCCGTAGATGACGAAACATGTCCATACGAATTGCTAAGAGTCGAACATAACTTCTGATATGTCGACGGATCAATCCATCCCAAATTGATTTGTTGTGGACTGATGGGATTCCCTACTGATGTGTCATCAAGATATTTGATCACATTAGTACCATTATCTTTTGACATTTCCCACTTTTTTAAATATCAGTTTTTATGGTTGGGGTGTCGATAGGGAACTTTCACGATGTCATTTTCATTTACGAATGTCGCCTTTAGAGCATTGATCTGAGTTGGAAGTTGTATTTTCGTCTCTTGAGGATTTAAGTTTTTGTTTTGTATCTTTTCCAACATGTTTTCTAATTGCCTATTATCATTTTGAAACTTCTTAATCGTTTACTAAAGTTAGGTTATGAAATGAGCCGTCTCCTCAACATCAAATGCCCGTGCCATATTTAAGGCAGGGCCATCATTGTAACATATCATCTTTTATCCTATAATCTAATATATTATTCTTAATTATTTTCCAATATGAGAGTCGGATTCGACTATTAACTTAGTCAACGGATACGTTCACTGCATCATCATTCAATTGTAGTTGAAGTTGAAGGTAAGATTGATAAGCAATCTATTTCTATTTTGATTGATCCTGGATCTACTCACAGTTACGTCACTCCTAGAATTGTTGAGATTTTTGCTTTTAAGAAATTAAAGCATAGTAAATCATGGTTACTTCAACTACCCACTGGAACCAAGAGAAAAGTTAGTGAAATAGTAGAGAAATTTCCATTAGAGATGGATGGGCTATTCACTTATGCAGATCTGAATATTTTGCCACTTGGTTCCTACGATATTCTCATTGGGATGGATTGGTTAGAGACACACAGGGTTAAACTTGACTGCTACAATAAAACTTTTGAATGCATGGACGAAGAAGGAAACCCAAGGATTGTAAAAGGAATTCCAAAGGTGACTTCTGTTAGGTAGGTTTCAGCCATGCAGCTGAAGAAGTTCTATAGAAAGGGTTGTCAATTGTACGCAGCCCATGTTTTGGAGGCAACGGAAAATGAAACTCCTATGTTAGAGGACTATCATGTATTGCAGGAATTCAGGGATGTTTTTCCTGATGAGATTTTGGGACTTCCCCCAAAGAGAGACATTGATTTTACAATTGAACTTGTGCCAGGAGCAGCACCAGTGTCTAAGACACTGTACAGGATGAGTACACCGGAATTGCTAGAATTGAAAATGCAATTACAAGAGTTGTTGGAAAAGAAATATATCAGGCCAAGTGTTTCCCCGTGGGGAGCACCTGATCTATTTGTGAAAAAGAAAGATGGAACACTCAGATTATCTATTGACTACAGGTAGTTGAACAAGGTCACTGTGAAGAACAAATACCCATTGCCCCGAATTGATGACCTTTTTGATCAACTGAAAGGAGAAAAGGTATTTTCAAAGATTGACTTAAGGTCAGGGTACCACCAGGTAATAATCAAATAAGAAGATATTCATAAGACAACCTTTAGAACAAGGTATGGACACTATGAGTTTGTAGTGGTACCATTTGGTCTCACAAATGCACCAGCTACATTCATGTGTCTCATGAATAGTGTTTTTAGCAAGTATTTGGACAAGTTTGTTCTTGTTTTTCTAGATGACATTCTCATCTATTCTAGGAATGAAGAAGAGCATGAAGAACATTTGAGAATGACATTGCAATTGCTAAGAGAGCATAAGCTGTATGCAAAGTTGAGCAAATGTGACTTTTATAAAAATAGAATTCATTATTTGGGTCACATTATCTGAGATGAAGGAATATTTGTGGACCCTGAGAAGATTGAAGCCATTATGAATTGGCCGACTCCAAGGAATGTGATAGATGTGAGATATTTTATGGGCCTTGCTGGTTATTACAGGAGGTTTATTGAAGGATTCTCCATGGTTGCAAACCCGATCACCTCTTTGCAAACGAAGGGGATAAAGTTTGAATGGTCACCAAGATGTGAGGAAAGTTTCCAAAGGTTGAAGAATCTTCTTATGAGTGCACCTATTTTGAAGATTGCAGACCCAGAGAAAGACTTTGTGGTATGTACCGATGCATGCAATCAAGGACTTGGAGGAGTTCTTATGCAAGAGAACCACGTGGTATGATACGAGTCAAGAAAGTTGAAGGAGCATGAGAAGAACTATGCAACTCATGATTTAGAACTTGCAACCATAGTTCATGCTTTAAAGATGTGGAGGCATTACTTAATGGGAGGGAAATTTGAGCTAAGGACAGACCATTGTGGTTTGAAGTACTTATTTGATCAGCCAAATTTGAATGCCAGGCAAGCTAGATGGTTGGAATTCTTGTGTAAATTTGATTTTGAAATCAAACACATAAAAGGGAAAGAAAGCAAGGTAGTTGATGCACTCAGCAGGAAAGTACAGGAAATGTATGTGGCAACGCTTAGTACTTGCCAACCAGATTTGAGGCAACAGATTGTTAACCATATGGTTGAAGATGCAGTGTATGTGCAGATAAAGGACAAATTGCAGCAGCAAGACCTTGAAAAGAAGTATGAAGGATACCATTTGGAAGAAGACGGACTTCTTACTTATAAGAATGCAATCTATATTCCAAATATGACAGATTTGAGGAGGATTGTTATGGATGAAATCCATAGAGCTTCATACTCTGGTCACCCATGATACCAGAAAATAATTGCTACAGCAAGAAAATATTATTTCTGGCTAGGAATGAAGAAGGATGTCGCTGAATACATTTCTAAGTGCATGACATGCCAACAAGTGAAGGTTGAACAACAACACCCAGCAAGTTTATTGCACCCAGTGCCAATTCCAGAATGGAAATGGGAAGTAATTTCCATGGATTTTATTACAGGATTTCCAATGACTGCGAGACAACATGATTCCATCATGGTTGTGGTGGACAAGTTAACAAAGGAAACACATTTTATACCAATTAAGTCCACACATAAAGCCGATTCCATTGCAAATATTTTCATGAAGGAAATTTTCAGATTACATGGGTTGCCTAAGGCAATAATTTCTGACAGGGATACCAAGTTCACTTCTAATTTTTGGAAAAGTCTCTTTGTAGATTTCGGTACACAGTTGAACTTCAGTACCACATACCATCCTCAAACGGATGGGAAAATGGAAAGAATAAATCAGGTGCTTGAGGACATGCTCTGTGTGTATGTAATGGACAAACCATCCAAGTGGGAGGATTATGTAGACTTTGTAGAGTTTGCGTATAACAATGGGAAACAAGCATCATTGGGAAAAAGTCCATATGAGGCTTTGTATGGCAAGAGGTGTAGGACACCAGTGACTTGGGATAATCCAGTGAACATAATTGTACTTGGGCCAGAATTGCTTGAGGAAATGGAACAAGAGGTTGCAAAGATCAGGTAGAATTTAAAAGCATCCCGGGATAGACAGAAAAGCTATGCAGACAAGATTAGAGTGCATAGGGAATTTAGTGTTGGGGATCATGTGTATCTTAGAGTGAGACCAAGGAAGAGTTCGTTGAAGCTTGGGGGTTTTGCCAAGCTATCGCTTAGATATTGTGGGCCATTTGAAGTGCTTGAAAGAATAGGGCCAGTTGCATATAGACTTGCATTGCCTGCTAGCACTAGAGCTCATAATTTTTTCATGTCTCTTTGCTTAAGAAATATGTATATGATCCTAACCATGTGATTAATTGGGATGTGATCCAGGTGGAACCTGAGGGAGAGTTCCAAATCGATCCATTGCGCATCCTAGACAAGAAGGTAACATTGCTCCGGAACTGAGCCATCGGACAGGTAAAGGTGCAATGGAGGCACTATGGTCCCGATGAGGCTACATGGGAGCTGGAGGATGCCATGAGGGTGGCATATCCATTTTTGTTCAATTTTTATGAGCACTGAGGACAGTGTCGATGTAAGGGGGAGGGGAATGTAATATCCTGGTTTTGACCCTATTGCATTAAAATTGTAAATGATGTAAATATTGTTATTTAATCATGGTGAGGAGCTCAAGGCAAAGGCCCCTCCATTGATTTATTGTTTTATGTATCGGCAATTAAAAATCGGTGCATATGGCTCTTGTGCTAGATAGGCACAATGTAAATGAAGACATCATGTAAATACAAATTTTAATGAAATACTCACAACTAGCTATGCAATGAAACAAAGAGATGGGGGCATGTTTTTACAAGGAATAGGGAGGGAAATTATTCAAACCCATGAGCCAATGGTGTTAATCCATTTCATTGAGAAAACCCATAAATCCCAACTACCCATTTTGGGTTATGCACCCAATCATTTAATTCTTCCAAGAGTTGGTTGAGGTAGTTAATGCCTTGGGAATGGAGAGGCATGGCAGTCAATTTTCATGTATGGGCAAGCCATCAATCTGGAAAATCGTATTTTTGCTTCTTGGGCAATAAAACACCCACGAAATTGTGCCTAAAGCCATTCTGAACCCATAGCCTTTGCCCTCTCACGCAGTCTGAGCTAGCTGGGATTTCCCCATCACATTTTTCACCATTTTTCCTGCATTTTCCATGTCTGGGAGCTCGTTTTTGCATTGTACAACAACTGGGAGAGGAGGGCCATGATTTGGGACTGTGAGGGAGGTTGTTTTTGCCCCAAATTACCCATGGGCATTTTTCTGAAAACAGTTTTGCTCGCCCGGGTTGAATCCCCAATTGCCATTTTCATTTTTGGGCTTTCCCATGTTTTTCTGAACTGGTAGAAACCCCATCTCTGGGCATCTCACTATAAAAACGTTTCTTCATGCCCAGCACTCATAATTTTTATGTTATGTGCATCCCTGTTTTGGTTTGAACCTATGAGCAAGAGATTTGGAGTGGTAGTGGACAGAATTGGCTTGATAAACCTAGTGGGGGAAAATAACCTCTCAAGAAGATCAAGAGGGTTGGCTACTCTTCTATGCACACCTTGGACACTCTACATTGGAAGGTATGGCCTGAGGGACTGTGCATTGGTGAAGGGAATACTTCCTTGAGTGGGGTGTGTAGGAATTTTGGGTGCCAAGCTAGATAGATCTTGTAGAGGTACCCATGGCTATGTGCTTGAGCTCACTAGATTAGCAATTCTTCCTTTCTATTTCCTAGCAGCCTGATAAACCCAATTATAGATTGGCTTGGCTCATTTTGGTGTATGTTGGGCTATGTGTGATTCTACTGTTCCCTAGTTCCTTGTAGAAATCATGCCCAGCTCAGGGGTGGCAGTTGCATCAAGAGATTGATAAGCACAAATGGCCTATGGTTGGGCGGAACATTGCAGTTGCATAGCTGGTTGCTCAGGAACTACTCTGTTTCAAGATAAGTACTCTCATGTGCTAATTTTGTATTGTCTTAATTGATGAATGAGTTGAATATCTTGTATGTATGATGGATGTGTAGTGGAACTTAATTCTGCTGTGTTTTCAAATACTTATGTATTTCCATATTTCCATCTTCTCCCTATATGCATGTTTGTATATTAGATGTCCCTGAATCAGAGTCATGTTCTCTCCCATGCTGGTATGATGGGTGGGTATGTGACACTAAGGACAATATTGCCATAACATTGAAGGAATCATTCTCTAGAGTTTAATATTTATCACTATCTTTATTATTGGAAAACCAAGTTATTTATCACCCTCTCTTGTAAGTACAACTTAACTACTTAATTGTCATAAACATCCCCTAGGACAAAAGCAACATAGTACTTCACCAAATTGTAGAAATAAAATGTTACATTGCATAGCCTAGATATAGTGACTATAAAAAACATAGTACATAACTCATAATAAAGAACCCAAATATGAGTCTATCCTCATTTACCTATGAGTCTATCCTCATTTACCTAGAGAAGAAGATTGCTCTTAGAACTTAGGAACCCCTAGGAGGTGAGAGAAATTATAACTAAGGTGGAAGATAATATAGTTTTTTTATATTTACAGATAGCTTGTCTATAATGCAAAGTTAACTACTATTTTTATAACCTAAGCATAAAAAATGTTTATGTATATAAAGAAGAAGGTTGGTTTTAGAACCTAGGAACCCTCAACATGAGGTGAGAGAGATTATAACTCAGATGAGATGGAAGAGATTTATGTGGATACAATTTTTCCCTCTCATATTTAATGTCCAAAAAAGTTAAATAAACCATAATTGAGATGGAAGAGATTTATGTGCATAAATGTTTTTCCTCTCATATTTAATGTCCAAAAAAGTTAAATAAATTGGTTTAGATGAGACTAAGATTAAGATTAAGATGGATTTAAAAATATAAACTAGCATAAATCCATCTTGGAATTTTTTAAATATAAAAATTTAATTAAATAAAAATTTGTCATCAATATTTAATGTCAAACAAAAACAAAAAACAAAAATATATTCCTATTGAGATAGGACATGAAGAAGTTTAATGCTTTTATTATCGTTCTTTATTAATGCTTAACATAGGGTAACTTAAATCTATTCTAGTTAGACTCCAAAAATATATTCTTATTAAGATAGGACACCATTTGAATTTTTTTTTTTAATAAAAGATGTGATCATTCTCTCTTTTTAAATAATGCCATACCCTTTCATAAAAAATTCCTTCATAAAATCAGTTTTATTTTACATAATAAGCAAACTACATACATAATAAGGTTTCTTTTCTCCATACATTATTCTATATCCATACATAAAATTAGTTTTCTTCTCTTGGTGTATTGAAACATTTTTGTCCATAATCAAATCCTAAGCCCTAACTTAAGATCTAGAGTTCAGTCTCTTCAGTCTCGATGTAACATTATCACACAAATCACTAATAATAATCTTGTTTGGTATTAAGTGAACCATGAAGGAAATATCTTTATGCAAAAAGGTAAAAACAGCTTTGAGTTTAACTGGTGTTGTTGGAAAAGGGAGAAACTCCATCAATACCCATTTACAGTAAGATTGGAATCTCCCACACGCATGTTGTGCTCTCTCAAATACAGAGAGATTGGATACCCACAACACAACAGAAATGCCATAAATAGTATTTTCACACATTTTAAAACAATTACAAAAATAAACACCACACGCCAAATACACTAGGTCATTAAATAAGAATTTATTTCTAGATGCATCTCTAGTCGAACTTGGAAGTAAGATTTTCTCTTTCCACTTCAGGAGATTTTGGTATGTACCTCACACCATGACCAAACTCTCAATATAAGAATAAATTGTTTTGATCGTGATAAGTAAATCTAGAAAAAAGAAACAGAGAACTAAGCATTTCATTGTTTTTACTATTCTAATCTATACACTAGAATCCATACATCATTTACAGATATATGCTCTTAAAACAAATTAAGTTTCCTCGAAACAAATTGTTAGGTGATTTTAATTATTATATTGTATAAATATAGGATAATAAAATCATTTACATGGTTTAGGGTTTTGAAAAATGTAATAAACACTAAGATGGATATAAACCTTTTAAGGTAATCCCATTGCAAAATCTAAAAAATATGAATAGTTATGCCTCTGATAACTGTATTGAATTTCTATGTGTGAGTTGGTAAAAAAGAAATTCAAATCCCTTAAAATCGATATCATCTCTCAAAACAAATTCAAAGCCCTTTAAACCCATAAACTTGTATTTCTATTAGAACGAGGGAAATCGAGTGAACGCAACCTTTCACAAGAATAATATTATTTAGAAGTAATTCTTTTACCGAGTCTCCTCGGGAAACACTTAGACTCCATGTCAATTTGCAGATATTCATTTAACCCGAGAAAAATAACAAATACGAAATAAATCCATCCAAAATTACTCTCGTGCATCATAAAAATACTAAACAAAATACATACAAAGGCAACTAGAGAAATAAAACCCAAAATTGATAAATAGAAATTCCAAAGGAAAATGAAAACAACAATGCACCATGGAAATAGAAACAAGAGTCCTTTTCTCTACTAAATTCAATCTCAACGTTACATTTTTCAATTTAATTTATTTCTTTATTACCTAATTTTTGAATTTAATTTATTTCTTTATTACTTATTTGTATTTTACAGCAAATTTTATTTTGATTCAACTTTATTTTTTTTCAATTTAATTTATTTCTTTATCACCTATTGATATTTTAGAGTAAAATTTTATTTTGATTTAATTAAGTTAGCATTATTGTACATACACAATTGCATTCTGACACAATCAAAAAAATCATTATGTATTAATTTGCATAACTTTTTTTCCTTATTTTCTATTTTGAACTAAAAAGATACCAACACAACAATGTGCTATGCCTATCTACACTCCGACCGGCCAACACCATATTTCAATAGATAAATTATATAAAAAAATTGTATTATTAATAGATGGTAAATATAAAATACTAGTAACATTATGGAAGATCAATTTAATGATGATAATGATTATTAATATCCACTAAAATATATTCATGTCATTATATGATGAATAAGATAACTTTACTTTATAATTTTAACTTTATTATGTGAATAAGATGACTTTACTTTATATTTTTAACTTTATTGATAAAATAACATTACTTTATATTTTTAACTTTATTGTGTATCATAGATTAAGCTCTATATCAATTTACATTGTGAATAAGATAAATTTATTTTATATTTTTAACTTTATTATGTATCATAGAGTGGCCACTGTGTACTTTTAACTTTATTGTATGTCATGTTCAATTCTCCACTAATATATTGGCATGAGTGAAGTAACTTTACTTTATAATTTTAACTTTATTGTTTATTGTATGTCATGTTAAATTCTCCACTAATATGTGTCAATGAGTAAAGTAACTTTACTTTATAATTTTAGCTTTATTGTTACCATAGTTTAGGTTCTACTTCTACCCAACCCATATAGTTGCACTTCCTATTTTTAACTTTATTGGATGTCATATTTTTTTAATAATCGTGGAACTATCCGAAACATCCCCTTCATCAACAGGAGTGTGTTACTTGTGCTCAAAGCTCGCAGCCTTGAACCCTCAGGATTGGAACCTTGGGCTCTGGCAAGGGAACCGTCAGAACTCATGAAAGATATAAATAAAGAGCTTCGAGGCATCCAAAGTTCAAGGTAAATTAGCGGAAAACGAGATTCAGATTAAGAATGGCGGACATAATGGTACATGGTCATCAGGTTCCTAGGCCAGTGTTGTGGTGCTCTGTTGTTTGAAGGAGAAGAAACTTAAATACAAGTTGGTCATGGTCGATATCTTTATCGGTGAACAAAATAAATCCCAATATCTAGTTCTCAATGTGAGAAAACTTGGTTTATTCATTTTTATCTCATACTTATGATTTTAAGCAACAATATCAAGTACTCTGCATACTCTGCAGCATTGAATGAATGAATTTTTTCTTATGTTGTCATCTTTTTTCGCTGTAGCCATTTGGTGAAATCCCCACTATCCAAGACAGAGAACTCACCTTATTTGGTAATTCCTTGTTTAGTTTTCATTTAAATCCCTTTGTTTACTTTATATTTCCATCTCCATCTACTTATAGAGATATCTTAGGGAGATATGATTTTCATTTTCTTTGATCATGATTAGAAACAGAGTAGAATTGTGATACTTTGGTGTTTAGGGATGGTGGATTGGTAATTAATGTTTATTTTACTATGTTTTTTTAGTATTTGGGTGAGAAGAAATCGATATAGTTATAATGCTTGATGCAACTTTGATTCCATAGAATAACAAGTTTTTTTTCGATGTGAAAAAAACAGAATCAAGAGCCATCATCAAGTATTTGTCCACACAGTACAAAGGGCAGGGCACTAACCTCCTAGGAAGCACAGTGTCAAAACAAACTATGGTTGAACAGTGGTATCAAGTGGAAGGATAGTCCTTCAATTCCCCTGCCTTTTTCATAATACAGCAAGTCCTCCTCGCACCTATGACGGGAGGCAACACAAACAAATCAGCAGTGGAAAACAGTGTGGAGAAGTTGGACAACGTGTTGGATATTTACGAGAATAAGCTGTCAAAGAGAAAATACTTGGCTAGTGATTTCTTCTTCAGTTTGGCCGACTTCCAGCATCTGCCTTATATGCATTCTACTTTGCCAATTCTCCAATCCTGCATCAGAGTCTGATATGCAAGAGCTGTCATAGTGCCAACTCATCGTTCCATCAGCCGTAGGATTGATGTAGTCAACATGATTCGTGGCCATCTTGTATATGCGATCAAGGTCCTGTGCTCTTATTTCTTCCTGTATTGGTTCAATGTATCTTTCACCTTGTGATGGGTCCAAGGGTGCAATGACCCTAATATCCTTTCCTTTGAAAATCATCTTTTTGGGTCTTCAGGTTGATAATCGCGAAGTTATCCATCACCCATTCTATCCCCAATAATGCTCGATATGGGTTATTGTCGTCGATGATCTCAATAACCTCGAAGTCTGTTGAACTTCTTACTCCATCAATGTCCACAAGTACATTGGCTAATATTTTGAAGGGTATGACATTCTGCTGATTTGTTAGTCTCAACTACATAGGTGACCATTATAATGTTTGTTTCCCCATCTGTACCCATGTATGCTTAGTCAAGACATTTACTTCTGATCCCAAATCAAGTATGATCTCATCCATTTCATAATCTCCTATTTGTGCACTAAGCCTCATTTCTTGGCCTGTTCTCTTATGGCTCTTTATGTGGTGAACTGCGCTCTGTGCAGTATCCGTGATACTGCATGGTTCATATTGGTTTAGTAAGTTTTCCAATTCCACTAAAGCATCTTCGCTCTTCAGTAACTTCATACACCTTCGTAGGAAATATACAATAGAAGTGCTTGTTTCTCCTGCGGTACATGTTTTATCATATGTTGCTGGCATATCCTTCATATGTGTCATTTCACTGCATAGCTTAACTCTTGGTGTCACAATCTCTAGTTCTTCAAAGGTCTCGTGTGCTTCCGCGAAGACTTCGTTGTTTCTTTCCAGATTGAAAGTAGGTGCTTTCGCAACTGCTTTCCTTACCCAGACCCCATCAGTAGGTGTTTTTTTAGCTTGACAATTCTAAGAAGTCATATATTTTGCTCCTCTATCTATTCCTGTTGTGGCACCACTTTGCATCACAGCATTAACATTTGGATCTCTAGTTCTTTTCTCTATTGCGATCATGTGAACATTTGGGTTTGGCGCCTCTTTTTTTCTTTCTTGCATTTTTGCTTGTAGCACTGGACAAGCCTCAATAACATGATCAAAATATTTGCAATAACTACAAGTAGTACAGGAATTGGTACATTCTCTGGACAGATGGCCAGGTTGACCATAGTTATATCATATTATATGACCTCTACCTCTTCCTTGTGCTAGGCTAGTGTTTCTTCCTCTTCCTCGGAATCCACCACGGCCTGTGTATGCGCCTTGATCATACTGCGCGTTATCCTTGTTCTGCAGTGTTTATTCCTGAACTTTGTATACTCTACCATGCATATGCTCTACATCGTGCTTTCTTTCCATCATGAGCTCATATGCTCTACAATTGGAATCATCATGTCCAACTGATTTACAAAATGTGCAATATAAATTCTTAGTTGTTCGCACATACTTCGGGATTAAATAATAATCTTCAGGGCAGTGTCCTCTAGTTCGAAAAATTTCACACCATGGCCCTTAGTTCTAATTCAGCGGATTCGGTGCTCCACTGTCTAGGTAATCTTGGAACAAAGGACAACGTTCCTTCTGGTGTCGTTCTCCCTTACATCTTGTACACTGGATTTCTTCTCTTTGTTGTTTTCCCTTCTTAATGTCCGGCAATTGTAGTGTCAAGGTTGCTAGTTGATTCTGGATCTGAGCCATTCCTGTGCTCGTCTCTCATACTAGTGAAGCTTCTAATTTCATCGCGATCTCTGGGGATTCTTCCTGCGACGCAACCTTCTATTGCATCAATGGTAGTCTAATATGTGGCTACAGCGCGGCTATAAACCTTTCTTGGTGCTGTTGCGGTGCGATGTTAAAACTTACTTGATCTAACAATGTTTTAAACTTCTGGTCAAATTCCCATACTCACTGAGTCATTTTTTGCTTAATTTCTTTCAATTCTGTTATACATTGTGATTCTGACTTAGGCTTCTTGAATTCCCCTAATAGGGAAGCTTTGATATCCACTAGACTTCTATTCTATCTAGCGGAATACTTCATAAACCAATTCAAGGCTCTATCCCTGAATGTAGTGGCGAGTTTTGCTTGCTTAACAGCATCATCCTGAACTTGCTAAACGTTCCACACAGCTTCACACAGAAACTAATGTTTTGAGCTCAGGGTCTTCTAGACCCGTTCCTTTAAATATTGGCAGTTTAATATCTTTAGTCATTCTTCTTCTCAGAGGCACAGTGTTCTGAGGTATGTTAGGGATATTACTACTAGTCCATCAACAGGGTAGGCGTGTTGAGTTAACGACATCTCAAATGTCATACCATGTCCCCACCTAACAAAATATCTGAATGGCATGCACGAAGCATGGCATATTGATATCCCTGGTCGTGGCAAAAATGGAACTGTTAATTAATTAATAATTCATAATTGGACAAAGGAAACAAGAATTAATAAAATGTTAACTAAATGAATTGATCAAGAAAGTAAATAATAATAATAACAACAAGATAAACACTAAATAATAATAATAATAATTAAAACAAGATAAATATTAAAAATAATGAAAATAATAATAATAATAACAACAACAACAAGATACATATTAGAAATAATAAAATAATAATAACAACAACAACAAGATACATATTAGAAATAATAAAATAATAATAATAACAACAACAAGAAAAACATTAGATATAATAAAAATATTATTAATAATAATGATGACAACAAGAAAACCATTAGAAATGACAATACTAAAATAAAATAAAATAACAAGGGTAGGAAAATAAAGCACTGGGATTGCTATAAAAGAAAGGAGGAAGAAGCTTAAGATATCTCTTCCTTGCAAAAGAATTTTGGGGTAGCTTGGGTTGTGGCTCCTATCTACGTGACTGTTGGAGGGTGGGGTGGTTCACTATAATATAAATGAGGTTGGGATATCCCTAAGCAGAGATTCTGGTATCATAGTTCATTTGCTAGAAGTGTATCATTAGCCTCATTGTAGCTCGGGGGTCCCAGGGGAAGAAGAGTAGCCTTTGGGTATGGTAGGGTTGAAACCGATGGATTATTTGTGATTGGAAATATTGAATATTAAATATTGCGGTAGATTTGGTGGCAGCACCAACCTTCGGCTCTTCCTCAAGAGCCAGCAACTCACAATCGACATGTATGATACAACTATTGTTTACGTCTTTTGATTATGCATTGAATTAATTTTAATATTGAAAATCGGATCTTTTGGTTATGTGAAAAGGGTATATAGATCTATTATCTATTGTATTTATTTGCTAAAAGAAAATAAAAATTTAAAAATGTTTGATAGATTTCATCTCAGATCTATTTTTGATTATATATGTATATCTAATTTAGCTAGACCCTAGGGAGGTGCATTACAAATTAACACATACACTTATTATTATATCAATGCTTTTCTCTGTTATAATTATCTGCATATATAGAGGTTGGAAAATGTTAGTGCATGTAAGTAAAGACTCCTATAATTATAATATCTCGTTAAATAATTAAATCTATTCATGTTTTACATGAAAGTTTGTTTCCAACACTAGTTTTGGTTTCCATCTTGGCGAGACTATATAATTGTTTTGTCAATGGATAAGTTCATCAACTACTATCGCAATGCATTTATCTCTTACAGTTCCATGTGATAGGAATAGGGAAGAGCATGTTGATGCCTAACAACACAGACCTGAGCAGTGAACTATTGAAACTATTACTATGTGTTAACAAAAAACAAATTCAGGCACTTTGTGTCAGCCTCAAATTGATGATGAAAATGGATACACTTGGGTGTTATTTATGTTATAAACTATTTTACATACATGTTATTATTTCCTAATGTGCTTTTTCTTTTCTTTTATGATATTGCATTTGATGCGAAACATTAATTATAATCATGCTCTAAGATTCTATCAATTGTTGCAAATTATTGGTGGACTTATGCAGTATACAAGTAATGAAATGCTTATTCTTTACTAATTGTATTTTCCTTCGTTCTTTTCTCTTTTCTAGTCCCGTGACATTATTTTCTGTAGCATTATGCATTTCAGTTTGAGATGCATTGAAACTAACATATTTTTCCTATTGAAATATGGTTTTCATCAACAACAATTGCTTTCTTCACTAATTAGATCCTTATGTTGTAGCATTTCTTAAACATGGAATTCGAAAATACATGCAAAGCTATCCTTGGGGCTTTAACAAAACCAAGGAAAAACAACACAAATTTAGACAAACTTGAATTTATTTGCTACTTCAGATATGTAAGTCTAGGCTATTCGATGATATATATCTATGGAAAATGCTATTTTTCAGGCATACAATCCTTTGAAATACATTGGCAAGGATGCAGCCATGCATAGAAAAAAACATAAAAAAACATATTCTCTCTTGCAGCAAAGTCCAATAAATTTGTTCTCGGTTGTAATCTGCAGAGCTCCTATTTTGGTTCTAGTTCCTTTTGCAAAGTTAAAAATTACAAAGTCTTAGACATTGATCACTACTGAGTTGTTGTATAAAATATTTATGAGTAGAGCTGCTGCTTTTGGATAATAACTTTGCATAATAGTTTCCTTTTCAAATTTTAAATAGAATTGAAGAGCTCCATGCCATTTTAAATAATAGATAGAGTATGAAAAATGTGAATATGTATTTCTTATTTAAATTTTTTACTCTTTTGAAATAATTCTATATGTTTCTCCGTAGTTGTTGTACTTGTTTGTAAAATAATTTCCTTAACAAACTTTTACTCAAGATAAGAAAAAATTTGAAAATGTTGATATTTACAAACTTGCTCCTGATATTTCAAAGCTTGCATGTTATATCATGAGCAATTGCCACTATCTTCTCTTCATATGTGTTCATGATTAAATCTTTCCATAGAGACATTACATCCATGCTGCTCTTGTATTTTATTAGTGTTTAATTTTTAGAACTTATTTCACTCTTTCCTAAGTGAAATACTACCACTTTGTGAAATACTTTGTGAAATAATTGATTTTTTTCAATCGAATATTTTGGATTCCATTATTGCATTTTTTTGGATTTCTTGTTAGAGTTGTGGACCCTTTTTTGAAAAGTCCTCATATTTTAAATTTCATCTAATTGATTTTTTTCTTTCAAATATTTTTGGATTTTATTATGGTTTTTTTTTATAAAAGTCCTTTTTTCTTTAAATTTAAATTTGGTAAGGTAATTATAAAAACTTTATGTTTTTTTTACATGATTTTGGATTTTTTTTTGGTGTTGATGTCTATTATTACAATGTGAATTATAATTTACAATATATGGAGCATGATATATTGTCAATATAGATTCATTTTAAATCTAAGTATATCCTTTGTTGAGGAGATCATATCTTTCAAAATGAGAACTATTTTTAAAATATAAAAGTTTAGAAGAAAGTCTTGCATCAATAGAAATTTGATTCTTCTCGGAGCATAATAGATTCAAAGTTAAAATGGATTTACACATTCTACTTTTTTATATTTTTGGATTTTTTTTTATGTATTGTATTCCTAATCAAATTCATTATATTTGCATTTAATTATATTAAATATTTTGGAATTATGCTTCTAAGACTTGTATTTGTATTTTATTGCATGTTATTATATTTTCTCAATATGTAATGTAATTCAATGTAACCTTTAGCATACTAATATTAAAATGTTTAATGGAATAGTTGTAAAATACTAATATTAAAATGCTTTGATTTCATGGAATGATGCGACTTGTTTGTCTTTAAGTGTGCTATCATTAAGTTTGATGCACTATATCACTAAAAAGTAATCAAATTAAATTTAGTGTACAATTGAAATCAATGTACTAATCATTTTTTTAGACCATTACGGTCGACAATGAAATTTTTTTTAGTATGTTTTTCAATGCGAAGTATAATTTAAATGTTGATTATGGTAAGAGAAACATTAGTTTATCAAACCTTGAGAAAAGTAAGGAATTACTTGGTTTTATTTTAAAAAGATATTTTTGTCCTTGGAAAGATTTAAGAGAATGATTCCTAAATAAGGCATAGTTTTTGTGAGTTGAAAGGTTAGGAAGGTTGGTATTGTAACATATTTTGGAAATGCAATCTAATGTGAGCGTATGCATGGAATTCTAACACAAGGCGATTTTCATTTTCAACCCTCTTAATGTCACAATGATAAAAATAATATTTGGACCCATGATGCAGGTGAATCCCGACCAAAGAGAGCGAGCCTCAGTTGAACGACTAAAGTCACCTGTAATATAGTTGATGACATCTAGAGGCGAAAGTGAAGAGTCAATGGGAGAATGGAAGTTGTGGGAATTATGACTGTCTATGGTTGATGACAAACGAAGGGATATATTAATGAAGTCTCAACTAGGGTAATCAATGAATAGTCACATAAGACAATTGGAGAGTTGAGGATGTCGAGGATGATACCAAGTGAACGATCGAAGGTAGTCACGATTCATCCAACGATGATGGAAAAGGTGAATGACAAAGAAGCCAAAATCCGAAGAAATAGAGCGATTGGAGTAGTTGGAATATTTGCAAGGTAGTTATGGAAGTTGTTACAGAAGGCCAGGTGGGAGAGCCTGCTCAGATGGGGTGGATGGAGTATTTAATAAATATTGATGATACCTGGAAGAAAGTAAAACTTCTAAAGGAATATTTGAATAGGACTTGAGTCCAAAGGATGTCGATAAGTGACAAGATTGTGTGTTACATATTGGGGTTAGATAGGGAGAGCAAGGAGCCCAAGAGAGAGAGTCCTGGAAAGTGATAAGTGGAAGAGGTAAATGTGTTGAGGATGAATAATTCCCTAACATTTGTGTTTTTAAGTGTTGAACAGTATAAGCACATCCCGACTATCATAGAATTGAACTTTGATGGTAATTCCTCTTGTAGAGAGATTGTGTTAATTTAATTGAAAGCCATAATTCTTGTCAAATATTAATGTGTGTGTGCTTATGTTCGTTTCCATTGTGTACACTGATCCACAGTCGACCCAGGCTATGTATTCATTAGTTGGTATCAGAGCAGGAAGTCATCCTGTGTGAATTTCTAGTTGCGATTGGATGTGGACTATAACTCCAACAGCGGTTGGGTAGAGTTATAGAGGACATGGAGACTTATTCATCTGAGTAAGAGAAATGGATCAAATAGGCATAAATCTATGTGGTAGAGGACGAAGGTCGTGCAATGGCATAGGGGTCACCATTGAGTGTGAAATTTTTGAGGAATGCATTCATACCATGAGGAGTTTGAAGAGTGATATAGGTGCAATAAAGGAAGACCAGAAAAGTGGCCTAGGTGGTGAAACCCATAACCATAGTGATGAAGAGGTTGAGGATGAAGAGTAAGAAGACCCAGGGGACAAATTTGCTGAAAAAATTGTATGATATGAAAGGTAGGTCTAATATGGAAGTATCTACCTACTCACGGATCTTAAACCCTAAATAGTTGATAGAATGGATCAGAGACATGGAGAAACACTTCAACATGGAGAAAATAGATGGTCCCAAAAGGGTAAAACTTTCTTGTTTGAATATGAAGGGTCATGCCTCATTGTGGTGGGACAATGTCAAGGTTGATAGAGTGAAGAAAGGGAAAGAAAGAGTGAAGACATGGGATCAGATGGTTTCCAATTTGAAGGATAAGTTTCTTCCCACAGACTACATGATTTATCTGTCGAGGAAACTACAAAATCTATTGTAGAATGAGTTGACTATTAAGGAATTCACTGAGGAATTCTATCGACTGTCTATCAGGTTGGGGTAGATCGACGAGGGAGAAGAGGTAGCCACAAGGTATCTGAATGGTCTGAAGGACTCCATTCAGGATGACTTGAGCCTATCAAGGTTCAGGATAGTTAGTGAATCATATTAGCTATCCTTGAAGGTAGAGAAAAAAATTTCGCAAAAGACTCTGTGAAAAGAGGAAAGGTGACTACTCGAAACTAGAATTTGTCTTCTCTAGAGGTTAGACTAGTGGGGTGAGGAAAGAGGAAAGTTGTGATGAGCGATGAGAAGAAGGTACGATCAAAGGAAGTGCACCAAAGTGCTGACTAGGAGGAGATAACTCCAGGAGTTGAGACACAAATTGTCGCAAAGGAAGCACAAAAAATATGGTTTCGATAGAGGTGATTGACAAGCTGGGTTTGAAGTGTTGACCACACCCAAATGCTTACACGCTGTCATGGTTGTAGAAAGGTCATCATGTGATGGTGATGTGACAGTGCCTAATCAACTTCAAGATCGATGAATTACACTATAGCGTGCTATGAGACATGATTATGATGGATGCATGCCACCTATTGTTGGGACGACCATGGAAACACGATGTGCACATGGTGTAAATTACGATGGCAAGAATATTATTACAATCGAGAAGAAAGGTAGGAGTTTCCGACTGATTATTTTAGTTGAAGGCTAGATTTGTCAAGGAAAAGAGAATGGTTATTGGGAAAAGAGAGTGTTTATGTGTTCTTCAAAAAAATTCATGTAGGAGGAAAAGAACCAATAACTCTACTTCCGAGTGATTCCCAAAGGTCTAGGAAATGACAAGTTGATGGAGGAAATCCCAACTGAAGTTAAAGAGATATTTTTAGAGTTCAAAGGAATAATGGTCTATGAGATGCCGACAAGTTTTCCTATGAAAAGGATAATATTGCACCAAATAGACTTGGTCACATGGTCGATTCTACCGAACAAAGTGCTACACAAAATTTCTCCAACTAAGAATGTTGAGCATAACCGACAAGTACAAAAGTTATTAGATAGAGTATTGATCAAAGAAATCATGAGTCCATGTGTTGTACAACCTGTACTAGCACCTAAAAAAGGATGAGAGTAGAGGATGCGCACCAATTCAAGGGCCACCAATAGGATCACCATCAAGTACATGTTCCCATTACAGAGGATGAATGACTTGATCAACTTCTTGAGTGGAGCGACTTACTTCACTAAGATTAACTTGAAGAGTGGATATCACTAGATTAGGATTAAAGCAAAGGTGATGAGTGGAAGACAGCCTTTAAGATAAAGGAGGGGCTATATGAGTGGTTGGTTATGCTAGTTGCGTTAACTATAGAACCAAGTACATTCATGAGGCTGATGAACGAAGTGCTGAAGCCATTCCTAGTGAAGTTCCTCATTGTGTACCTCGACAACATTTTGATCTTTGGTAGGTAGAGGGAAGAGCACTGGCTACACCTACGACAAGTCCTATAGAGGTTAAGCAAAGAAAAGTTGTTGGTAAACCTACAAAAGTGTTCCTTCATGTAGAAGGAATTAGTGTATCTAGGATTCATAATTTCCATACAAGGGTTGAATATGGATCTAGAGAAGGTGAAGGAAGTAGTGGAGTGGCCTTAACCTATGAGTGCAAAAAAAGTGAGATTTTTTCATGGACTTGCTAGTTTTTACCAAAAGTTAATTAGATATTTTAGTCAGATATGTGCACTGCTGATGACATGCATGAAGAAGGGAGAGTTAAACTAGATTGAGGCTTTCTGACAAGATTTTTATATGTTGAATCAAAAGGTGACAGAGAGACCAGTATTAGCTCTCCCAGACTTCGACAAAGTAATTGAATTTTTCCACGGTCTTCTTGATTTTCACTACATAATAGATTTGAATCATATTAAAGTAATTGAAGTCGATGGCGATGTGAGTGCATTAGAAATTGGAGCTATGTTGATCCAAGAAGGACAACCAATTGCATTCTTCAATGAGAAACTAAACGATGCAAAGAAGAAATAATTGGTAAATAACCAAGAGTTTTATGCCATTGTACAGGCATTGAAGAAATGGAGGCACTACTTGTTTCCCAATGATTTTTTTTTGTTCACACATCATCAACCTTTGAGGTATTTGAACACTCAGACAAAGTTGAACCAGCGACACTTGAAGCAGGTGGAGTTCTTGCAAAGCTACACTTTTGTGTTGAATCATAAGTTGGGAAAGACCAACAAAGTCACCAACACATTGAGTCAAAGAGTCACACTTCTAGGGATGACGACAATTCAATCAACAGGGTTAGAGTTGATAAAGGACTACTATAAAGTTGATGAGAATTTTCTAAGGCATGGAAAGTGTCAAAGTAACCATGTAGTGGTGACATAACACCATACTTGTATTAATTCATCCAAGAGGGTTACATGTTCAAAGGACATATGTTATGCATCCCTAGAGGATCAGCAAGGGAGAATTTGATTAGAGAGTTACACAGTGGATGATTAGGCACAAAATTTAGCATCAACAAGACCATGTCGTTTGTCGAAGGGAAGTATTGCTGGCCAGGATTGGTGACAGATATGAAGAAGTGGGTTCGATAGTGTCAGACATGCCAACATGCCAACTGAAAAAGTAATAATACAGGACTATATGCACCTTTACCAGTGTTGATTTTCGTATGGGAAGACATTAGCAAGGATTTTGTGCTGGGATTTACAAAGACACAACAAGGTAACGACTCCATCTTTGTGGTAGTGGAAAAATTCTCAAAGATGGAATACTTTGTTCCGTGTAAGAAGACAAGTGATGCCATGAGTATTGTTGTTTTATTTTTCATGGAAATTGTGAGGTTGAATGGGTTCTTCAGATTATAACTTCAGAGAGGGATACCAAGTTCATGGGTCATTTCTGGAGAACCCTAAAGAAGCTTAACACAAGGTTGCAATTCATTTTTGCATACCATCTGTAAACTGATGGGTAGACTGAATTCATGAACAAGATCTTAGGGAATTTGTTGAGATGTTTGATCATTGAACAACCAAGGTAGTGGGATAATGTGTTGGAACATGTGGAATCCATTTACAACAATTATGTAAATAGGTCGACGAGGATGAGTCCAATGCATATCATGCAAGGGAGAAGTCCGCATGGAGTAGTCGATTTAGAAGAGTTGTCGATCAGCACGCGGAAAACTGCAGACATCCAATCGTTTGATAATCATATGAAAGAAGTGTATGATAAGGTGAAGAAACATCTTGACAAGAGAAATACCACATACAAGTTGTGAGCTAACAAGAAAACATACTGCATTCATTTGAAGAAGGTGACTTAGTATGCGTGCACTTGAGAAAGGAAAGGTTTATGCAAGGAACATACAACAAGTTGAAATTGAGAAAGATTAGTCTGTGTAAAATCATGAAGGATATTTTGGATAATACATATATGTTGGAGTTGCCAAAGCAATTGAGCATATCGCCAACGTTTAATGTTCCTTACCTTTACAAGTATAAAGAATGGTCGACGAGGGGTAATGAAATGACTGTGGATTGGAAAGAGAAGATATCAATCCAACCCATAGAAGAGATTGCAAAAGTGATTGATGAGTGAGAGATCAGGAGGAAGAGGAGACAATAAAGGAAGGAATATTTGACCTAGTTGAGGTATAATATTTTGGAAGAAGCGACCTGTATTCCCAAAGAAAGGATCAAGGAGCTACAGAACTATGGGTTTAGTGATTTTCAACCCAGGGAGGTTGATGCAAGGGATTCTCGTGCTGAGAGAGTCATTTCCAATTGAACGACTATATTGGGAAGGAGGATAGTCGATGAACTCTAGAGGTTAAATTGAAGAGTCGATAGGAGAACGTAAGTTGTGGGAATTTTGGGGAACTGTGGTCTATGACAAATGACGGGATAGAGTAATGAAGTCAGAAGTAGGGCAATCGACGACTAGTCGCACCGGAAGACTGTAGAGATGAGGATGTCAAGGATGATACCGACCGAAGGATCATAGGTAGTCGTGATTTAGCTGATGACAACAGAAAAGGTGACTGGCATAGAATCCAGAAATTCTTAGAAGTGGATCCGTTGGAGAAGTTGGAACAATTGCAGAGAAGTTATGTTGTTTGTTATAGAAGGCCAGATGGAGGAGCCTCTTGAGATGGGGCACGTGAAGTATCTAATGAATATTGATGGTGCTTAGAAGAAAGTGACAATTATGGAGGAATATTTGAAAGGGACTTGATTCCAAAGGATGCATATAAATATGAGGTTGTGAGTTAAAGATGGGGTTACCAAGGGCGAGCAAGCATCCTGAGAGAGAGAGTCATGGAAAGTGTTGATTGGAGGAGGTAAACATGTCGAGGACGAAGAATTCCCTCACATTTGTGTTGCAAAGTGTTGAAGAGTCACGCACGTCTTGACTGTAACGGAACTGAACTTGGATGGTAATTCCTCTTGTAAAAAATTTGTGTTAATTTAATTGAAAGCCATTATTCTTGGAAAATATTTATGTGTGTGTGTTTGTGCTTGTTTCTATTGTGTACAATTATTTGCAGCTGACTCAGGTTGTGTCTACATCAACCCACCACATTTTAGGAATTGTCCACAACCTAGTTTCAAGTATGGTGGTCATAAGAGTTTGTTCTTATGTTAACAACTTTGATTCTCTCCAGATTATACATCCCCAAATTGATAATGAATTAATAATAAAGTTTTAAATGCACATGTTAAGTCTATGTAAAGAATTATATATATACAATCAATTATTTTATGTACATATATAAACTTCACATAATACTGAAATATTTTATTTATAATTAACATTGAAATATTATTTTTTATTATTAACAATATGTTAAATGTCATGTATTAAATTCAAGTTTATCATGAAAGTAATTATGCATCTTCACACTAGGTTTTACAAAGTGTATGCCATGAAAAGATATTTATTTTTATTATTAATCATTTTTCATGTCATATATAACTCCCATATTAAGGATAACAAATACTTATGCATCTCCTTCATACTAAATTGTTGAAAGTATCTTTTAATGCTTAAAAAAAGAAGTGTATAATCATTAAAATAAAATAAAAAATTATTTTGAAGATTCGAAAAGATATAACATGTATTTATTATTCTAATTAATTTTTATTGGATAAACCATTAGTTTTAAAATTTTATTTTGAAATTAAAAAATGATTCTAATTGTTTGGGTTAACTATAGTCATCGAAACATACCAATAACTAAGAATGTTGATATGTAATCCTAAACGAAAGGTTTGTCAACCAAATAGATAATCATAAATATGCATCTCATAAACATTCCTTTAGTTTCTTGAAATAATTACTTGTTTATGAATTTAGCATAGTAGTACTTCCACGTAGGTGGATGAATGAAATTGGTGGTTACATTGTGTTATTGTTATATGATTTAAAATGTGTGGATGATGCATACAAAACTTGTTTGACAAAGGTTGTATTATTAGGCTTATGATGTATATAAAACTTAAGTGTTACGAGACAAGTTTGTGTTATTAAGTTTATGATATTATTATATTTTTTTATTAAAGTTTTTTTTTTTTTAACTTAACAAATTTGATTCCTCTCTTGTTTGATAGATCTCGGTATAAGTTTTAATTTTCTATTTTGGAGATGGATTTTTTAATTACTTTTCATAATTTTTTATTTTGTGAATGTGAGCCCACATAATTTTTTTTAATTATAGTAACGTTATTACAAAAAAGAGTATATGCAAAATATTGTCATGATGGTAAAGTTTAACTATAATTTATATTACATATTAGTAAGCTTAATATTTAAAAACATATGTTTTTTTGATAAAAATTACATGCTGAAATTTTATTAAACAATGTTTTAATTAACACTAAATAAATTATTATTATCATTTCAATATAAACATAAAACATTATTATCATCATATCAATATAAACATAAAACATATTGAAATTTTATTAAAAAATGTTTTAATTAACACTAAATACATTATTATTATCATTTCAATATAAACATAAAACATTATTATCACCATATCAATATAAACATAAAACTAAAACATTATTATCATTGTGTCAATATAAACATAAAACATGTCAAAAAGATCCCATTTCTCTAGCCATTTTGGCATTGCATTATATTAATTAAAAAATACAATATTTATAATAAATAATAATAATGATGGTAGTTAACATCTGCTTAAGTCAATTTTTGTTTATTAGAATTTATTATCAAATTTCCAACCATAAAATGTTTAACGATATTTTGTAAAAAAATTCAAATTTCTAAGGGTTTATATAGTTTTTGGACAATTTTGACATTTTTAGAGTAAAATTTCTTAATTCTATGGAATTTCTGTTAATCATGTATGGAAAAAAAAACGAAAAATAGCCAATTGAAATCTTATGTGTGTGTAAGAGCCACAATCTAAAAGGAAGTGCTTTTCATTTTCAACACTTATAGTCTCACAAAGATGATAGATCCTTTTAGCCTAGAGATTTTGAGGAAAGGTCCAAAGCTATCTTCTTCTTTAAGCTAGAGACATTTTCTTTAACTCTCCACAACTTTAAACAAGACATGGCATCTTTCTACCAACCTCTCTTAAGCCGACATGACATCTTTCTACCAACCTCTCTTAAGCCTGAAGTAATGATTTTAACTAAAATTATGTTTTTAAATCTAAAAATATATATATTTAAAAATAATACGGAGAGTTATACACCTACCAATAATTAATAAAGAGGAAGGGGCATACGAAACCTGTGGAATTTACATTACCTCTCTGTACTGATTAACAGCCAGACTGAAAAAGAAAGAAAGAAATGGCAGGCAACGGTGGAGTAGCTAGTGCTAGTCTGCAAAATGAAAACACTTACGATTTGGTTTGCCTAGGGTTTTGTAATAAATACGGTACGTGTTATCTAAGTGCAACCACAAGTTCGTTATTAACCATGGAAGTCACGAGGAGAGCATTCATGAATCTGCCACATCCAGACTCTTCGGCCCACTTCCGCATACGAGATGAATCCCTGACGTCCATGATCAATTTCTTCTTCCTTCGTAGACGGAAGCCCGGGATAACTATATATTACAACGATAGGTATACTTATCTTTATATTAATGATCGCGCATGGACTGTAAAATTCTTTGATCGCATCGAAAAGATGATACATTCGGAATTCCCTTTACATCCTAATTTTCAAGGAAACGGAGGGTGTCCTCCAACAGCTTTGTGTTTTGTCCTTCACAAACTCAGAGAGGAAGGATATGTAAAGGGTTTGGAGGAAGATGTGTGGGGGATATACACATCTCGAGGAACTTGTAAAGCATGCAGCCATGAACACAAGAAAGTTAGCAACGAAGTCATGTTGACCTTCGATTTAGAGCAAGATAAATTCGCTTTTTTCCAGTTCCTTAAAGCCCATGAAGCTGTACCTAATCAAGACGAATTACAGGAAAAACTAGATAACGCTCAGGATATCATTAACGCCCAAGAAGCTGTAGCTTATCAAGTGGAATTACAGGAAATATTAGATAAAGCCCAGGAAGGCAATAATGACATTACAAGATTTTTAACTGTACAACATCTTTTCCAATTCGCTGAACGAGGTTGCTACGTTGGCGGAGGGAAACAACCTGCTGATATGACTTATTTATTTCCGGAAGTTTGTTGTGATCAAAATGACAGACGATTTCGAACTACAATTAACCGATTTCCACTTAATTTGATCGTTAACCTCGATTACCTGCATACTAAATTCCGAGGTTGTGTTGTTATTGAAGAATTTCTCGACCTAAGCCGACTGGCCGATCCAGAAAATACAATAACAACGAATGCAAAATATAAGCTCGTATTCGTCTCTGAAAGACTGAAAATAGATGGATCTTACCATGCCATCTCATATATAAGAGCTTCCAAGTTTGCGAATGAGATTTATTGTCGTGATCACACGTTTGATAATATTGACAGGGAGAACATGTGGTACAAAGTGGATGACAGTATAGTGGATTTAGTACCGTTTTCTACTGTGGTGAATGGAATGGACTATACTTTGCTCATTTATGAGATGCAAAAAGGAGCAGCAGCAGAACATCACTTGAAGGAAAACAAGTGAGAAAGAAGCAGAGCTTCAAGTCCTTGATTTAAATGAATAATAATTTTAAATGAATTATATCATTAAAAATAATATTAATATGGGAGTTATATAAGTAACAATTTATTATTTAATGTGAGAGTTATATAAACAACAATTTTAAATGAAATTTTTCACTAAAAATAATATTAATCTGGGAGCTTTCCCAATATATTAGTATTAAACATTAATATGTAAATTGAGCCAGTTAACTATATGGTGACAGCCTTATCCACTTAATAAATATTTTAGATTTTTATTAATTTTATGTTAAATTAAAATATTGTTTTATCAATTTTGAATTTAAATATTGTTTTTATCAATCTAGATAACTGGAAATTGTATTGTAATAAAAATAAAACTTGTTTACCTTTCCATTTGAATAAGATGATTTGTGTATATGCTCCAAACTATGATCACCGAATATGACCTGTCAAACAAAACTAATATAAAATATCTAAGCAAACTTTCTGCTTAAATATTTTTCCAAATGTAGTAAATTGTTTCATAAGAATGATTAATAATGTTAATAGTGACTGACATACATCCCTAATATCCCATTTTTTTGGACTTATAAAACATTGTTTTTTATCTTTTTGGAAATTGTTAAAAGGTGATAATGTCATTTTATAGCAATATTATAATTTCATAGCTTTGCCAATCCATGATGCATCAACAAATGGGCAGTTGGTAAGGCATTTATACAAATATTCCAACCATCCCATGCACATAAAATAAAAAACATACCAACAACTTAACAGCCACGTGGCAATCATAACGCTTCTGGTAGTGGAGAGCATAGCACATAGGCTTGTAGTAAGGAGGAAAATAAAGAAATTAATGTATCGGATAGGAAAGGAAAATTGTTTGAGGAGGCAATTTTTCTCGTTTCCTTCCATTTCTTGAAAGGCAAAAGGATGTAGAAAAATGAACCGAGCGTAAGTTGAGAAGATCTATTTGTTAAGCCTTCCTTCATATCATTTTTTTTCAAAAAAAATTGGCTAATTTCCCTTTTTTATATATTTTTTTTCAAAAAAACTGTCAATTGCAATCTCACCACTATTCTTTGATGCTGATTGCTTCAAAAGTGACGGGATAAATTCCTGCAATGAAACTAGTGCAAAATGCCTTATGTTATTTTACAGATTACAATATTTTCATCTGCCAATTTGTATATTTTCAAAATCTTTCTCTTCCTTTCAAAAGGTACAATAATATTTATGTCGGATTCTTCAGTGTGATCAGTTGTGATATCATTTGCTTTGCTTCCATTGTATGAATAAAGGCTCTAGACTATTTGAACAAAAAATAGAGCCTACCACACTAACACGGTTTTAGCGTCAACATAAGAATCCATAATATTTTTAAATACACTTGTGTTTGGAATTTATGGCATTTTGAAATACACTTGTGTTTGGAATTTTCAAAATCAGACGGCCCATAATATCATGTTCTTTGTACAACAATATATGCGACTATTATTATTTTTGAATGTGATCGTTAAGAGACAAAACCGTAATAATTTGTACATTCATGTAATTTTAATTACTTTACCAAGCCAAAATAAATATACGTGAATTCTCAAAGTCACCAGAAATTAAAATTTATTTGATTCCTTTAGTGCTTCACAGTATTCCCCAGATAGTGGACATAGTGGTTTATATCTTACATGTGTACCGGCTAGAATGTTTGAATGGTCGTAGTCATCCTTAGTCTTCGTTATGGTTAACTAACTAAGTAGTTGGAGCCGGAGTTCTTCACTAAACGACCTTGTGGGCTGGAGAGGCGGCCTTGTCCGCTGGAGCCTGCATTCTTTCTGAAAACAGCATTGTGCGCCCAGTGTATCCATGCGCCAGTTCACAACTGGAATACATGGTTGTTGTTCCTTATCAAACCAACGCGCTGAGGCGGCATTCTTTGTTTCTTGGATATATCAACCCTGCCCAACGAACAATGACACGTTTTTCGAGTGCATTCGACTGTTTTTGGCTTTCATATTAATCTGCGTTCACGTCTTGCTTCAGGTAACGTTGCATGTGATTTCAGGGGTTAACAGTTCGGTTTCTGCGTTCCAGCCTCTTACAGTTTCTGCGTTCAATCTGCTTTGCGTTCTTCTTGATGGAAGGGTGGAAGGGAGGGAGGTGTTGCATCTACTCACAGCAACACACTCAGATCACAAAATTCATAAATTCTCAGCTACAGAACTGTCTCTGGTGAATTGCAGCTTACTGCAATCTATAGCACAGTCGCAGCTGATTGTAACAACTTACTATAATATTTAGTACAATCACAGCAAACATTAAGAGCTAACTGTATTCTATAAGACTCTTTCACCTAACAACATGACTGTTTCAGCTATGTTTAGATAACCCCTGTGTTCAGAACACTTGACTGTTTCAGCATACTCTGTTTCAACAATCAAACACATTTAACATCTCTATACGCTGTTTCAGTAAATTCTGAAATCTAACTTGCTACAGCAAAACTTAACATTCCACAGTGAATCATATATGCTCAGAAAATCATCATGATACAGTAAAATAAATTCAGAAATAAATATGAGTTTTCAAACTCAAACAACAGAGAAAAATTCTGGGTTTAACTAAACATTGTATTCCAATCTGTTTCTTCCATTTCTCTCTATTTCACACTATCATCTTTATCTTAGAATTACATAGATATATATACACCAGAAATATAGTAAGTTATTTAATTAGCTTGACCTTTCAATCAAAATTAGCTGTTCAGAATTTATGTGAATACTGTGCCCTTTCATGTGCTGTAACAGGAACTCTGGACGCCCCTTGAATCTTTGGTCCCACGCTGTGGCGGCCAAGGAATTAGCGGCTGCAAAACACCTCCTACAGTTTCTGGGTTTAATGTGCGTTGGGTTCCTGCCTCTTACGCGTTCCTGTCTGTAAACCCTGAATTTTTTTTCTGTACACGGTAAGTATTATTATACCCTGTATATTCTTGAGAAAGGAATTATAATCTATAAATGAACAAGTCTTGTTTACTGGCACAGTTTATACAAAATACTTTAAATAACTCTGTTTAAAATGCCAGATAACTCGGCACGAGAAGTCCGAAGTACTCCACGCAGTCCATATGCAAATACCAGTTATTTGTCGGTATGGTCCTGAAATGACCTGCATGAAAGAAATCAAATAGTATTTCTGTATGTAAACTTGTGCAAATAATGAGAACCTGTCAACGTTTATTTTTTACTTAGGGTTTATATATATTGTCGAATTCAGTGGAGGCAGAGCAACAACAGAACAGAGTATACGAGAGAGGCAAAACAAAAACAGGGGATAAATTCTCTATGGAGCTCTGCGGCTCTTCTACCACATTCAGAACTAAAATGAACACCCCAAAATATATTGAACATGCCGATGCCTCTTCACCCGAGGCACATTAACTTCTACACCCAATTGTATTAACTTCTTGTACGGTGGTTGGTGGACTTAGACAGATGGCGGGAGGAATTATCTCCAACACTCCCCCATAGTTCCGACCATAAACAAACTACTAACATCTAAAGCATACATGCAATGCCTTCATGGGCTTTCAGCAAAAAACATAAAACATTAATGCCTACTGGTCTAAAGTCTCAGCTAGGCTTACATTAGTTCATGTCAAAGCTCAAAATTATCTTACTATTCTTGTCTGTTGCATGCTGATGCAGCGGCTTCTTTTTCTTTCGTTTGCTCCAGACCTTGAACTCTGGAGTTCTTCTCATCTTCTTCTTCTTTGTTCTGTTCTTCATGAACCTGATTTTCTTATTCTTCTTCTTTTTCTTCTTCGTCCTAGTTTTCTTCTTCCAACTCTCTTCAGGCTTTTTTGGCCTGACTCTTCCATCAATGTCTGCAAATTCTTCAATAAACTGCTGCCATGTATATTCATCCACAAATCCTGATTTCAGCATGCTTAGCTCATATGTTGTGGGAATTTCAAGATCCCACATGCTGTTCACATCCTTCATTCTGTTTTCATCCTCTTCATTGGCATGCTTCCATGACATCAGCTGATAATAGTGTCTGATTTCTTCAAGACTCCATTTCATAAGAATGTTTTCAGCTGGTTTATCTTCATCATCTGCATCTTCAATGCAGATTCCTTCATGGATGGTGCTGCTAAGCACTCTTGGCATGTCACAATGCCCATCATTACGGAATTCAAATGCGTCATCTTCCATGCAGCTTTCGATAATCTTGTCAAACTCTTCAATAAAATTACAGTCTTCATTGTGCTTGGGCTTTGCTAGCCACTCTTCAATAAATTTCAAATCTTCATTAAAATGTCTTGGTACTTTGACTGCATGCTCTTTTTCTTCAGCTATTGTAGGATGATTCTTGCTCTCAATACCTGCACACTCACAAACAATAGAAATGTTATGAAAATCTTTTTCCTTCATGTGCATGCTCTTCATGAGCTCATCTTCTTCTTCACATTCAACCTTCACTGGCTGTCCTGCAACTGCTTGAGTTGCTAATTCACCATTTTCTGTTGCTGCTATGGCAGCGTCATCTTCAAGAATATATGGGTTGGCAACTTCCTCATCTTCAACACCATCTTTGTCATTTTCATCCACTTGTGGCTCTGCACAGTGGGCTTCGTTGTTCTCAAACTTAATAGGCTCTGCTTGGCTGACAGAGTCCTCAACCATTTCATGTGACCATTCAACTGCTTCTTCATCTATGTTTGGGGAAAGTGCTTTTGCTAGTATAGCAGGTTCATCAACTTCATTATCCACAACTGTGTGGGATTCACCGAATTTCTCAACAGCTTCTATGGCTGGAGTTTCTACTGCTGCAATGGCAGTTCCATCTTCATATTCATCCACAAGTGCCTCTACACTGTGGGATTCACTAACAGCTTGGTTGTCTTCTGCTTCAACTGCAGGATTCTCAACTGCAGAATTCTCTTCTGCTACTTCTTCAACAGGCTGTGACACTGTTGGCTGCTTGCACATGTCACTCCCCCTTTCGCTGAACTCTTCTTCCAAGATTCTCCATGCTTCCTTGGAAGTCTTTGCTGCTGCAATCTTGTGGAAAATACTTTCATCCACAGCTCGTTGGATGAGATGCAAGGCTAATTCATGCTGCTGCAATTTTTGGTCTTCTGGCAGGGCCTCAAAAGCCTCTAAATCTAGGGGATGCACACATTCATTTTGAACTAAACACCACAAATCCTCTGCTCTAAGAAAATTTCTCATCTTAATAGCCCAAAACTCATAATTTTTACCTGAAAAATGTGGGGGTACAAGGAGAACTCTGCTGCTCCAATTAACCTGGTTCTCCTCTTGGACTTCAACTGTGTTAATAAGCTCCTCTGCAATGGGAACTTCTCCATATCTCTGTGCAAAATACTTTGCCTCTGCCCTTGCATTTCTTCTTTTGATCTGCTTGAGTCTGCTTTGGTAACCCATTTCTTCTCTTCTGTGTTGGCACATTCTGTGCTGGCACTTGTTTTCTTCATGCAAGTCTCCTACTTGCTTCTCCTTCCCTATCGCCCCCTAAAAAAAATATAGATTTGCTTGCTGGCTGCAAGACCTGTCAATAACGCCCTCTTAATGCAAAACACTCAACTAGGAAACACTTCCGCTCAGCAAATTACACCCTCTCTTTGAACATGTCCAGGCAGCTACAAATAAAGGCTTTTACACAGGTCTCTTCTCTACATGTAGACTCTGTTTTTTTCCTTCAGGAAGGGATTCGAATCTCTTATAGCAGTCAATGAGGAGGCTAAAATAATGACAAAGTCCACACCAAACAGTAGAAAAATGGGTGCAGGGTTCACAGAAAGGCCAAGTACTACATTAGAGGCGCTGGATTCTGCGAGCTTGAAATTGAAGAACCTGTTTAACTTAACAGTACTGCACACAGACTATGAGAATCAAAGGCAGGTTACTCCAGAAGCCAAAATGCAGAGCGAGATTGTACCTGGACAAAATATTTGTAGTGTCGATACACAGGTATCCAATATTGATCAATTGAGATTTGCACTTGCTATGAATTTGAGCCGATTCAAGGACCTGACTGTACTCAAAACAGGTGTCATGACACAGGCTAATGGTAATCTCCTTGAGTCTGCTGTAGAGATGGCTGCAAATCGATTAAAGAAAAAACCGTTTCAATGCTCGGAACCACAACCGGCCATGCTCGCTTCAGAAAAGCCCCGCCGGGATCAGTTCCACTTTATCTTACATCATCTCTTCCGGCATAATGCACTGGACTAAAAAAAATCCATTTTTTTTACATGAAAGAATGGATCCTGTTCATAGTTGCCAGTATTTTGCTATATGCCTTACAGTAAGTCTATATGCCTTAAGAGTAATTATAAAATCTTCATGCAGATCCGAAATGTGAAAGCCGGGTCAGTTTTCCAAACGTGAATTACATTCCCCCGGACGAAAGGTTTCCTCATACAGATTTCTCGGATTTCGGAGCTCACGCGATCATGGCTTTTGCCAACATGCTTGCTCCTACCATCGCTGATCTATTTGAAACTGCGTTCGAAACATTCGAACAAATCGAGCACCTCTACGTTCGGGGTTTTCTAAGTCCATTTAATTCCCAGAAGAGCCGCAGTTCATATTCTCAAACCGGTGATTGTATCCTTCAAATCCCCGATGGCGTCTATCCTTCAAATCTGCTACTCTTCACACGGACTCGGCGTTTCTTTTTAATTTGGGACTACCTCAATAAATACGCAGCATGAGGGTTCTGGCATCATGCATATACCAATCAACAAGATCTCAAAAACCATCGATGCCAGCAACAAAGGCTTCTGCTCTGGTCTTCAGCAAACTCAGAGCTGCTAATGAGTAGCGCCTTTTCCACCTTCACGACCAGTGGCTCCTTACCACAAGGGTTCGGCCTTCACAACAGGGATGAAACCCCTCTCTAAATCTGTCGGTCACCAAGAAATGGCGTCGACTCTTCCTTTGTCTGAGACTAGCTTTCTGAAAAGCTCTTCCAGCGACTGTGGCTGGGGTTTACTGGAGACGGCTGCTCCTACTCCTTTCTCTGCAGCAGGTTGGCTTGGCTGATTAACACTATGATCCTTCACATTGCTGGTGAAGAGGGATTCATAACCCTATGCTCTGATACCATGTCGAATTCAGTGGAGGCAGAGCAATAACAGAATAGAGTATGCGAGAGAGGCAAAACAAAAACAGGGGATAAATTCTCTATGGAGCTCTGCGGCTCTTCTACCACATTCAGAACTAAAATGAACACCCCAAAATACATTGAACATGCCGATGCCTCTTCACCCGAGGCACATTAACTTCTACACCCAATTGTATTAACTTCTTGTACGGTGGTTGGTGGACTTAGAGAGATGATGGGAGGAATTATCTCCAACATATATGCTGTGAATATGTTTGTATTTATGTATGTAAACTTGTGCAAATAATGAGAACCTGTCAACCTTTTTTTTGACTTAGGGTTTATATATATGCCATGAATATGAGAAACATTTTAATATATAACTCATATATGGATTCTGTTAAGGAAACGCACACGAGTGATCAACAAATGTTTACGAACTAGATGAATATAAAAATAGGCGATAGTTTGTTTACAAATATTTATTGGTAATTTTGGGTACCGAAAACAGAGTTACCTGTCACATGAGTATTGTGTGAATAATTATAATCTATAATATCGTTATAGTTAAACCATGGTATCAAATAGTATTTCTGTATGTAAACTACCTGCCAACGTTTTTTTTTTTACTTATTCAAACCCTAAAATAAATGAGAATGTGAGGCTTGGGGCTTCAAATTAACAACCATGTAAAGTTACATAACCATGGTATTTCAGAGGGAAATTACTGAATTTAAGGTTGAAAGCACACATCTTCTACCATTAGCGGCCGCTTTTGAATTATCTCTTCATTTTCCAAATTTGATTATAAATAGGTAGAGAAAAAGTAAATAGTTAAATATGGGTACGAAATATATTTATTCTTGACCGAATTTACATTTATAGTGTATTATTACCTTTAAGTTTAAGTTTTTTAATTAAATTTAAAAAGTATGTGTTTCTCTTTGTAAATGATATGTAAAATTAAATTTTTTAAATTGAAACAAATGTTATTAACAATATGATTAACTTTTTTTTAATAAATAAAAATTGAACAACTTATATATTGATTAGGATTACCAATCCACTTTTTTTGGAATTAAGGAATAATATTTTAGTGAGATTTTAGGTAGAGAGATTAGTGTTTAAAGATGATGATTAAAATTAAGAATTTAATTAAATGAAATTTAAATAAGGTAAATAAAATTTTAATAATATATTTTTTTAATTTTTAAAATACTTTAATTTTAATTTTAATATTGTAATGTTTATATTATTTTTCAAATTTTAAATTATTTTAAATATTTTGTGTTTTGTATGTGTTATGTATACCTCACTATAAAATAATAATAACAATTTAATAAAATTTAAAATTTATATTAAATAATAATGACAACTTAATAAAATTTAAAATTTATATTAAATAATAATATCAATTTAACAAAATTATTTCAAATAAATGTTTTTTTTTTATTCATAAATAATAATCAATAATTCCCTATGGATATGGAATTGGACCAAACTATTCCTCGACACAATTCAAGAATTGCATACTAAAATTTTTATTTTATGATATGTTTATTTCACATTAATTATTTATGAATAATAAAAATAATAAAAGTTAATTGTAAGTTAGTTATACAAATTAATTGTAGTTTTTAGTTTTTGGATAATATATAAAAAATATATATATATATATATATTTTAATATTATAATTTTCTTTTAAGTTAATTTAAACTTTATATTAAATAATAATAATAATGTAATAAAATTATGAAATATAATAAAAAATTGTTTCATAGTTTATAATTTAAAAAGGAATATAATTTTTTATCAAATATTCTTAATGCTAAAAACATTGTTTATAGTTTATAATTTAAAAAAATTGAATGCAATTGTTTATAAAAAAAATGAATGCAATTGTTTATAATAAAAAAATGAATGCAATTGTTTATAAAAAAATTATAATAAGGTTATTCTTTAGATCAATTTTCTTAATGTTAAAATAAAACAATGTAATTTTTTTTTATAGCTTTTAACTTTAAAAAATGAATGCAAGTGAAATTCTGCATAAAGAAATAAAATCAAAATGATTTATGAATACTAAATTGAAAGATGTTAGAGATAAGTTCATTCGAGTCTTTGAATCATTTCATATTATTTAATTAATTACTAATTAATATTAATATAATATAAAATAAAGATATTAAATAACAAAGTATGCCTAAAACATTTTAAGACATCACAATGTGAGAAAACAACCCAAACAAACCAAACACCCTTATTGATGCTCAACCTATCTAACATTTAGATATCTAATACATAATGATAAGAAATAAGTCCTACTACAATTAAGTTTCAAATTGAGAGATGTTAGAGATAAGTTCATTGGATTATTTGAATAATTTCATATTATTTGATTAATTAGCTCAAGTCATCTACCATATATAAAATGTTTGTTGGCAAAGTGAATTATATCAACAAAAAGATAAATGATGCAATATTTTAAAGATATTTAAAAAAAAAAAAATTGAATGGCCATTTTAATGTGAATGTAATATATATATATATATATATATATATATATATATATATATATATATATTCTTTCTCTAATTTTATATAAAGTTTAAGCATAATATTCTGAAAGAAAGTTTTAAAGAGTTAATGTAGCTAGCTATTTTATTAGAAAGTTTAAGCATAGCATTCTCAAAGAAAAGAAACGGGTTTTAAAGAATTAATCTATTTAGAAAATATCATAGTTAGTACATATTGTGTTTCCATAACTAAATCATAAAATTCAATATAACCACTCTTACATATAACATGAATGTTAATGTGTTTTATATTTTAAGGTTTATATTTATATATATATATATATATATATATATATATATATATATATATATATATATTAATTTGATATAAAATTTTAAAACCTTGACATGAATTACATTGGATATTAATTTTGATCGATATTGTATGCAAAACCAAATATGAAATTCAAAGTGTTAGTGTTGTGGATATTGATATATTTTACATAATTAACATATATGTTGTTGATATAATCAATGTTTTATTTCACATAACTAGATTAGATTTTAGAGTAGATTTTTGCACCGAGTGAAATGAGGTGCTCTACAACACAGTATGGGGTGTTGGCAGGCGGTTTGGAGATGGAGTATCGCAGCATTGCAAAAGCTGCTACATGAAGAAGGTACCACGGAAGGCGGAAGGATAAGCACCTACGACAAGTATTTTTGGGTATTTTTGAGTTAGTTATACCGCAGTATGCGGGTTTTTTAGGTCATTGGACCATGACAGATGTATTTTGGGTCATTTGGACTAGGTCATATGTATTTTGGGTCATTTAGACCACATTGTGTGGATTTTGAGTTAATTTTGTAGAAATGTCGGTTAGAAAGTAGTTAGAATGTGGACAAGCAATGTAAGGTGGAAGCCTATAAGTAGTCATAAGTTGTAAGTGTTGAAAAAAAGCAAAAAAAGAGAGATTGTGGAGTGGATATGTATCATGGATAATAGTATCTGTGATTGTGTATCTGTGATCATGAGATATTGGTGAGATCTGCATTTTCTGGAGTTAATATGATATGACAGAGTTGATTTGTGGAACTTTTGTGTCTCGCTTGTTTTTATGTGATGATGCATGTTGCAATATGGGTATATGAATGATGTGATGCTTTCATATTGCAATCAATGTTTTAATGCTATATCTGCTAATGGTTTTGTCGAATGATGCAATCTGTTGAGTAATTGGGTTCAAATGGTTAAGATGGAATGTCTATGTCTAGTTTTGAATGTTGCGATAAGTTGAATGTCTTATGCGCCATATCTTCCTGCTTTCGACGGAAACCTAGTTCTGTCAACACTCCCTCATGCGCCTCGGGTCAGACCTCATCTGCTCTACATGTGTTGCTGGATGGGGTAAAACCTGTCTGGGCCGGTGCTCAGGGAGATCGTGGTGGTTTGGGTGTCGACGGTGCTGGGAACCCTTATCGACTAGGTTTGTGTCAACAAATGGTTCCATTACCGGGACCCTGTGTGAAGTGACGGGAGGATATGAGGCATCCAATGAAACCAAAAATTGAGGATTGGTTCGACCTGAACTTGCAGGAGTTTGTTGAAAAAGAAAACTAGAATCCTCGGTGGACAATAGAATAGTGGTTATGAAAGTACATTCACGACATTCCACACGAATACTTCTTCTGCGAATTTTTGATCTTGTTGTTCGAGTGGTCGAAAAAATTGACCTTTCAGAAGAATAATTTCCAAGGAGGTGGCCCGACATCTTGGACTCCAGAGTTGATCCAAGAACTCCAAGAAGTTGACAAGAAGGTATCGCGGGCTGTTGAAGTTTGGCTCGACGGCATGCTAGAAGGCTATATCACTAAGTTCGCAATTGATACAAGGAAATCCTATAGTGAAGCCGAAAGATACTTCTTTGCCGGACCGCGGGGTAAATTTCTGTTGTCGCTGCAGTTATCAATCAAGATGCTCGTATGCGAGAAGGGCATATTGAAGATGCACCTTGATCTGTAGACACCCTGGTGGGCAGGGGCTGTGGGGAGCGCAGCAGAAAGGGGTGCGGCGAATGGGATGATACTGGGTAGATGGGTGGAATTTGTGACGAGACTGTGAAAGAAGTCGAGGAAGAGAGTGGTCTTATGAGGGGAGGAGCAAGATTTCGACAGGATAAGAGGCAGAGGACAGGGAAGGTCCTCCTGCGATCAAAATGCAAGGCCATGAAGGGAGACCACATGGGATGAAGCGACCTCACAGTGCCGATAGATTCAACCAGGCTACGCCCAGAATAGAAGCAGGGCCGCATCCCAGCAGCAGCATTCCCACACCTCCACTCACTATCACACAACTAGTAAGAAATACCGCGTCGACACCACCGTGTTCTTCGTGTCAACAACAGTTACTTACTAGTGGATCAAAAACTACAGGAAGGAACCCTAGGATGGCGAGTGAAGATGTAAAGATGCCACTGTTCCAAGGAAGTGGAACAGGAAACCCAGAACAGTATTGGTTTCTATGTGAAGCTGTATGGACTTTCAAGCATATTACTGATGATAATGCTACGAAAGGACGTCACTACAAGAAAAAAGGTCATTGGTGAGGGTCATGCCTGTGACGGACCTTTAAGGGTTGTCACCAATGTCGTATATGATGACGGTCCTTAAAACATCATCATTATAAGTTCCTTTTGAGATGGTCCTTTAAGGTTTGTCACCAAATCCCTTTTCAGGGATAGTTTCGGTGAGGGTTGTTAAAGGACCGTTATTGATTCTCTCTTTGGTGACACTTCTGGTGACAATATTTTAGTAGCCCTCACTAATACATGTTTATTTTAGTTTTGGTGAGTGTAGTAAATGTTTGTCACCAATTATCATTATAATTGGTTTTTGGCGACACTATGTGAGCGTTGCTATATTTTTCGACAAAAGAAGATAATGGTTTAAGACAGCTAGTATTGTTATGGATTCTTTGTAATTAATATGTTTCCAAGGTCATACTAGTCACAATACCCACTCATAAGGTCTATAAGCAATCTCTAGTGGTTTTCCATAAGAAACCACTAGCAATTTATAAGTACCATTCCAAAATGGATCCATAAGCAATCTGATCTTTTGGGTATTCGACATCAACAAAATTGATTCATATATCCTGTTAGATTGTACTTCCAAGCTTTGAAAGCCATTGGCATTAATGGAGGGATGTCTACTCATCCATGTTCTACTCCAACACCTTAATTCACATGGTTTGGATTGCATCACGAATGGTTTGGTTGAAGAATTTGCATTTCAACATGTTTTAGCAGACAATTACAGGCTTGACTCAAGCCTATAGAATCTCCAGTTTATGTGTTTTTTAAATATTTCAGTAAAATACTGAAGATGAACAGATTGTTGGTAAAATGGAATGTCTCGTGTATGGGGAAGGGAATCCTGAAAATGAACAGAACCTTGATACTCTCTTGGATTCATCCCTCCCAGTACAAGCAAACTTTCAGTTCTATTTGGAATTATTCTTTTCAAGTTGCAGATATAATGATTTCTTCCAACAGAGTTATATCTTTAAAATCCATGGAGGATCTGTATTTGCATGATTGGAAGGATTGGATCTCGGTTTTATCCCCTACCTATGTGGTATGCTATTCAAAGTCTTCTCTTAATTCCGGACAAGTATTGTTCCTGTAGGGTTAAATTCAATATATTTTTCCTAATAATGTGTATAAATTCTAGCATATAAGAATGATTTTTATACATTTAAATTAGCTTTTCAAGGTCTTTTCATGGCTTACTATATATCATGACATGTGAAACCAAGTATTTTTGTTCAAATAATTTCCATAAATGGAGTGACCGTTAACTCATTGCTTTTTGGACGAATGGGTATATGCTGATTTGACCCCATCAATTGCCGTAATTAGCTCTATCCTTTTGTCCCTACATGTCTGAACAATTATATGTACACCTAATTTGAAAGTTGGATTTCTTTGTTATGCATAAGTCAAGCCTGTAAATACCAATTTGGGTTAAAGGATACCGGTTTGATCACCTAACTTCCTTTCAATAGAGAAAGTTTCAGTTGGCATGGCTAGTGCTGCACATAGGGAGGAGCCATATTCCATTGAACTATTGGATGAAGATCCCTCTAGTAAGAGGATTTTCAACAAATTAGATTGTATGCGTTTTTTAGTAAATTCAGAGGGCACAACGAAGATGTAACCAAGGAATTTGCTCTCAATTTCGATGGAGCTTGTTCTAACATTCGGGGCTTTCTGCTTCCAGTTTCAAAAACGTCCATTGCTCTCGCTGCAGGCTTACCACAAACAGGGGAAAGATGGTTTAAATTTGGTCGTTTGAAAAACCCTGACTCTTGGAAACAGTTTGTGAAGGTGGCTAATTCTAGTATTCATTGGAAGAAGGGAGCTGAACGCAACTGTTTCACTGCTGAATGGGGTAATGTCATTTTCTTTTTGTAGAAATATTTGACTTGTGAAGGACGATATAGCCTTGTCTTTCTTTATCATATTCGGCTTCTCCTTCATATTAAAGGAGAATAATTGATGAACATTCCATACTTTTTGTGGAAGAGCCTGTCTAAAATGGCTTCAGCTTCCCAAAAGCGGTCTGATCAGCGACTTGATAATAGCTTGTATCATCATGGATTAATTAAGTTGTTGATCGTGGAGGAATTACAGAAGAGCAACCTAACGTGGGAACAATTTTTAGTGGAAAAAGGTTTTCAGGAGCAGGTTAATGATGATCCACAAGATTCTGTATCGCCCCCTCCAATACTTCAGACAGAATTTGATCCAGCACCAACATTTTCTGAACCAATTCAATCCCAACCATCTCCAAAGAGGCATAGAGATGATGAAGAGGTTAATAAAATTTCAGTTACGGTGAGAAGAAGATTTGCAAGGCTAGAAATCATTTCTGAAGAAGTTATTGAAAAAGTTAGAACATCTGAAGATATGTTTTTGATAATACCCAAACGTACAAGAACGCGTTACACACATAGTCAGAATTTAGAGTGAACACCCCTGCCAAAATTGGAAGCTACTCAGTTTCAAGACCAAGCTCAAAGGGAAGAGGACGAATCTAATCAAGTGGTAAGGCCTGATTCTCCTGGTTTAATTTCAAGTAAGTTACAAAAGAGGATTAAGAAACTTCATAAGCAAGTTCGTGAATTTCAAGTTTTGGATAGACATGTTAAGAATGAAAATGAAAAGTTAAAACAGAGGAGTAGACAATTACAGAGAAATAATGTTGTTCTTAAGAAAAGACTGAAAATTTTGAGAAATAAGGCTCACCGATGGAGTTTGCAAAACAAAAGGTTGAGGAAACAAAACAAATTTCTTAGAGATAAATCAATACTAAAGGAATTAGTACCATTGGCTGAGGATAATACAAGTTTGGAATTATTGGGTACAACAGCTGCAGAAAACATTCTTCCTAGTACCTCTAAAAGTTCTGAAGATAAAGAAAAAGTCACAGATGTTCTCTATGAATTTTTTAATCAAATTCTTGATGATGTATGGACTAATACCCTGGCTTTAGCATCAGCTAAAGTAAATACTATTAAATGGACTGGAAGAAATGATGAATTATATGACTTGGGCCTTATTTATCAACAACGATATAAATTTGAAGTACAACGTATGCAAGAAACTTGGTTTTATGTTTAGTTGGTTCAAGAACAAAAGTGGAAGTCCAAGATACAGTCTTTACAACAGCAATTAATGATTAAAGAAGAAGAAAAGAGGCAAATGTTTAAATTTGTTGAGCAAGCCATTTCTTGTAGAAGTCCTGCTAGAGTTTATTCAATGTACTTGCATGAACAATGGGTAGGCCGTCAAATGATTAGATTGAATAATAACAAAAAGTTCATGATGGGAAATGTTGATGATTTTTTGGATATCTATAATGACTCATCTACAAGGGAAAAGGATTTGTTGTGTGAACTTTATCAGTTTAAATTCTTTCTAGAACATGAATTGGAATGGAATCCCAATCCTGTAGTAGGAGATATTCAGTTACGAGCCTTTTCATCTTTTATTCAGAATCAAATTAAGTGGGAAATAGGGATGAAATTATTTTATAAGTTGGAATTCCAGTCTGAACTTCACGTCAGAGGAGAGCATCCAGATGCTAAAGTGGCCTTTTCTAGTCACAGTCAATTCCTCAGGGATCCTATGAGGGTGAAACAATTTAGAATGAATCAGAGATCAGTATTACAGAGTTTTGAAGAACTTATATCTTGTGGGACTTTGGCCTCTTTGCAGGCCTCAGAGACCCGTTGGAATTTGCTTCCTCCAGTACTCCAACAACGGGACCCCATGGGATACCCATTTTTCCAGGTTGCCTTTTCAAGAACAAGTTTGTATGTGAATTCTCTACGAAGAAATGGTACTCAATGGCTTGGGTTAAGGTTCCATTTCCTTTTGCTATGGTGCAACAAAACTGAGTACAATGTGGTTGGGAAGTGGTATGATTTTGCAGAGAACTCTTCATGGATGGAAGTGGATCGTCATTTAGGCTTTCGGGAAAGAAATGGAGTAAGTCACCCATCTTACAGTTGGACCGAGCTACATCAGAATTTACTATGGGGAGAATAAGTTGCATAGGGACATGCAACAAACTTCCTTCTAAGGCAGATGCTTGGTGCTTGAATTGTTACCCAAAGGGTAGGTCTTCACTTGGATCTCCATCGTGTTGTTACTTGATAATATACCAGAGGATGTTAAAAACCTGTAATTGCTTTGTCAGGATTTCAGGTTTATTCAATGCACAATAGTGGAAATATCCATTTTGTTTATCTAGACTCTAAAGTATGATATTTAAAATCTAATGATTCACCCTGCTATGTCTTTTTATGTTTACGTGAATTTGAACTTGTTCAAAAGAAGTGTATAATTTTTTCCTTGGAAACTTACTAAATCCCATAATCTGATATTTTATAGTGATTTTAGGAAAAACTTCGACCTGTTATTTCATGTAAATGAACCAACTGAACTATACTTGTTTTGTTACAAGTAGTTATAGAGGGGCCATGTTCACATGAAACTATTATCATTGATTGCGAGGTAATCAGTCCTGCAACCTCTTACAGATCCATTTTTTTCCATAAACCTGCAATAATGCGGAAAATGTTATAGTTGCAGTCACTGCCCTTTTTAATTTTGGTATGATTGGCAGACATTTAGTATTATTATCCTTTTGATCAATGTGTTGCATCTTCCTCTTGCCTCCTGGGCGATTGTACAATGTATTTAAGGCATAGCCATATTCATTATCATGTGGACTATCATGTAGCCATCTTTGGAGGTGTTTTCACATCTAGGAATTTTGTTTGTGTATTTTGACTACGTTTCATGTTAGTCTGGTTCTCTTTGGTGTTAAGGGATGTATCCACACCATGTTTCCATACCCTATTGTATTCCATGGCTTTATCTCTGATATTTTTATGTCCCTATGGGAAAAATAACAATTGCAGGGACACAATTATATGTCTGTTCAAGATTTCTCTTAAGGCACACCCAATGTTCGACATTAGAAATAAAATTTTGGTTTTTTTCCATTATTTAAATAATTATTTTTTTGTGTTTCCATTGGCTTTGCACTAATGATTTATTCAATAAATATAAGCTCAGGGGACTCTTCTGATAGGTGTCCAAGTAGACATCAGTGACCATTAAATTCTAATGCACTGATAACCACTGCCACCCAGAGATCCGTAACTTTCATTGATCTTAGATTTTATGGGTTTTGGGAACCCTTATTTGTTTCCATTCACATCTTTTCTAAGGCATGATAGGGTTCATCACTGCATCTCTATTGCCATGAATATGGCTTGGTTTAAACACAGGTAACAATAGAAAAAATCAGTAAGTTACATTGTGTTTCGTTGATTTAGTTCATCGAATCATGTTTTAAGCAGAATCTATACATGTTTGTGGATATCATGATTGTTTTTAGTTGATTTCCCATGAGATCTGATGATTGTCTTGTTTAGTGTTTTCAGACAGTTTAATAACGTATATCTACAGGCTTGGCCTAAGCCTGTAAGTTGAGTTGTTGTTTATAATTACATATGCACAAATGGAAATTGGACACATGGGTCTTATTTGGAATCGTGTCACCTAGCCCATCCTCCTGTTGGTTACTCCAAGTTCATTCTGATGTAGATTTTGCTTGAGCAAGCTTGAACTCAAGCAACATATTGTTAATAATTTTGTATATCCACATGCAGCTAATTCTTCATTGTTTATGGAATTACTAGAACATTCCCAATTAGCTTCAAAGCCTTCAAACCTACCAAAAAAAATGCTTCAGACAATTCTTCAATTCTGCTCTTAGGTTTGTAGAGTTCCTATAGAGATTATCCTCCTGTTCTCATAACTCTCTAGACTGCTTACTTTCATCAGCTGTAGGTTATGTGTTTATCTAGGACCCTGCCTAGTCTTTCTTAGACCCAGCCAAGACAATTGGATACAAGACCCTACTCGTATTATATGTACATATGCATATCTTATCAAATTTCATCATCTCTGTCATGTCACACTTTATCAACCTGTCACAACCATGTCTTTAGTCTGTCCTCAGTAATATCATCAGTCTAACAGTTCAATCATATTAATAAAGTTTGCTCATCAACTAAATGTGCTCATATCTTCAAGGTCTTCCCATATCTTTAAGGTCTGCTTATGTCTTCAACTTCTGCTTATCATCATTTCCCCAACCAACCAATTGTTGCTCATCATGTTGTTACTGTCATCAATATTGTCATGTTAATTATCATATTGAACTATCACATCATCCACAGTGATGTCCAATATTGTTACTGTTAAGCCAAGGCTTGCATTGCTATATAAGGCTGTCATGTCAAATTAGTCCATATACTGCTCATACTCAATGGTCAAGCTGGTCATGTATGTCACAGTCACTGCTGCTCATACCAAGGTCGCTGTGCATGTATATCATTGAGATATCATCATATTAATACACCATTACCAATATATACATCACTGTATCTATTGTGTAATTCTATGCATCATCATTATCAACATTAGTGTAGGCAACATAAACATCAAGTGTTCATCAAATCATGGCATGGGAGATCATCATCAAGGTCTGTATACATCAAGGTTTGAACATGCATATTGCATCATCTCATTGCTATTCAACTGTGTGTAAATCAATGTTCATACTTCACCTATATCCATACTGTAGTTTGTAGCATCATCATAAGGTAGCATACATCCTGGGCTTTCATCATTCAGATTGTTGAAGGTGTGAACAAGGTCAGCAGACTTGTTAGGACATCATTATGCTGCTGTAAACAAATTCTAGACAGTCCCAAAAGCTCTCAGAAGTTATATACCCGAAATTGGAAATAATAGACAAGAAAATTAGACTCCTGTCATGCTCCTGCGATTTTCCACTTATCCACCCTTTGCTGCTGCTATATATCAGTCCGAAATTCCTCAGTCACACCAAAAATCAAAGTTTAAAAAAAAACTGTTTACTGTAGTTGCTATCATCAAGTGGTATACTAGACCAAATTCACAATTAAGAACTTCATCCATCAAATTTTAAGAGATTCATATCATCTAGCTATGACATGTCATCATCCAAGTGCCATCATGCCACCATATATGTGGGTGCCAAACCTTTACATGCACCATGACCATCTTCAAGGGTTTCATGACCCCATCAACCCACAAATGACCACAGAATGGGTCATTTGCCCACTTTGGTGTTCCAAAGCCCAATCACGCCATGTCATTAATATTTATCACTTCTTGGTCATGTCATGGTTTTTTTTCCCAAGCTATCATGTCCACGTATGTCATCCAATGCCCATATTCCTTTTGCCATGTCATTCATGCTTATCATGCATGCTTGTCAATGTTGTTTAGCTTGCTTATCTTCATGCCATGTACACCTTTGTCATTAATGTTGTCATCAATGACAATCATAGACAACCATATTCATCAATACCTAAGGTCTTTTAGAGACCTTAAATGCAAGGGGCTTCAAATGCCCGCATTGGATGGTGTACTGTATCCTGTTAGTATCAACTAGGCAAGAGCTAGGTACAAGAGACATCCATGGTGCCATTCTCTTAGACCACAATATCATAGTGTTTGGGGAACAAATGGGTCTAATAAGATAAATGATCTACACACTTTAGACTTGTAGACCAATGAATGGAGGCATGCTTGCATTCAAGGAACTCCACCATCCCCACGAGAGAGGGGGAGGAAATTACTTGATTGATGTTCATATTCTGGACTTGAAGCTAATGAAATGGATTTCCCTCGATGTGAATGGGATCTTATTGCTCCCAGAGATAACCACACTACAATTGCTATTGAAAGCATGCTTGTGGTATAAGGTGGATATTCTGGATTCCATTACTTAGGAGAAGTTGATGTTTTGGATCTTGAAACCTTAACTTGGTCTAGAGTACAAATCTTGAAACCTTAACATCTTGCAAATTTTCACCCAATCTCTTGAAATTAAATTCACCCACCCTAGTACAAATCTAGGTTGAATAACACCCTACTATGGAATATCATCTTGTGGTGTTTTTTTTCTATTCCCCAAAGGGTAGGTTTTCTCTTGGATCTCCATTGTGTTGTTACTTGAAAATATACCAGAGGATGTTAAAAAAATTTAATTGGTTTGTCAGGATTCCAGGTTTATTCAATGCACAATAGTGGAAATATGCATTTTGTTTATCTAGACTCTAAAGTATGATATTTCAAATATAATTATTTTCCCAAATATGTCTTTTTTTTTGTTTATGTGAATTTGAACTTGTAATTAATGTATATCTGCAGGCTTGGCCTAAGCCTATAAGTTGAGTTGTTGTTTATAATTACATATGCACAAATGGAAATTGGACACATGGGTCTTATTTGGAATCGTGTCACCTAGCCCATCCTCCTGTTGGTTGCTCCGAGTTCATTCTGATGTATATTGTCCTTGAACAAGCTTGAAGTCAAGCAGCCTATTGTCAATACTTTTGTATATCCACATGCTTAATATGCCTACAAGAGGGCTAAGGGGAATTCCCATAGATCTATTTGGGTGTTGTTGCAGGTGTGTTATGTGTCTTGGGGATGACCAAATATATGAAAAGCTACAGCAACTAATTGTCTATGGGCCTACCTTTCACTTGGAGTACATTGGAAGGTTCCTTGCAAACAATACCACATGTCCACTTTGTCTCATTATTCCTATTCCCTTGAACACATAAAATTATCTCATTGCAAGTAACATGGAACTAACTCCTATATTTATGGAACTAACTCCTAACTCCTAAAGTTCTTAAGTAACATGGATGCACAACAGAGTGGACTTCCTTCTATTTAGGTTCCTGGTCTAGGTCTTGTACTTATCCTTACTCCTTTGAAAGTAATGGCATACAAGTAGGGGATACCAACATGAGAAGGGAACCCATGATTTAACCTTGCATCCACCTCACTATTACAGTGAACCAACTGGATAAGAAAACTATGTATTGAAGAAATATAGTGAACCATGGATTTATCTCTAATATTTTTGTGTCCCTATGGGAAATATAGCGATTGCAAGGACACAATTATATGTCTGTTCAAGATTTATGGTAAGGCACACCCAATGTTCAACATTAGAAATAAAATTTTGGATTTTTTCCATTGTTGTCACTGGATTTGCACTGATGATGTATTCAATAAATATAATCTCAAGGGACTCTTCTGATAGGTGTCCAAGTAGACATCAGTGGCCATTGAATTCTAATGCACTGATATCCACCGCCACCCAGATATCCACCACTTCAATTGATCTTAGATTTTATGGGTTTTGGGAACCCTCATTTTGTTTCATTTCACATTTTTTCTAAGGCGTGACAGGGTTCATCACTACATCTGTATTGCCATGAATATGGCTTGGTTTAAACACAGGTAACAATAGAAAAAATCCGTAATTTACATTGCGTTTCATTGATTTAGTTCATCGAATCATGTTTTAAGCAGAATCTATACATGTTTGTGGATATCATGATTGTTTTTAGTTGCTTTCCCATGGGATCCGATGACTGTCTTGTTTAGTGTTTTTAGACCAACATTTATAAGTAAATGGATAAGCCCAAGAGATATTTTGATGCATATACGATTTCATATGTGGGATGTGGGTATCTTCATGATAAGTTTTCAATTTTGTTTGCTTGGTTTTGAAGGTGTATTCATTGGGATAAAAATTACAAATGTGTGAATGCAATTTTGATGTTTTCATATTTGGGTTTTAAATTTATTTATAACTTTTAGATATTATTATGGTTTAACAAGATGACCATCTAGTTGTGGGGATTATAGGGGTGTTGTGGAGGATTTTTATGGTGATTTTAGGAAAAACTTTGACCTTTTATTTCATGTAAATGCACGAATTGAACTATACTTGTTTTGTTACAACTAGCTATAGAAGGGTCATGTTCACTAGGACTATGTGTTGGACATGAAACTATTAGCATTGATTGCAAGGTAATTAGTCCTGCAACCTCTTACAGATCCATTTTTTTCCATAAACCTTAAATAATGCTGAAAAGGTTATAGTTGCAGTCACTGGCCTTTTTAATCTATCTCTGTGAAGATAGTTATTTGTATCAGACACGACTTTTGTGAGAGGGAGATATACCAGTACCTGTGGAATTATCAGAATCAGACACTGCTTGGGCTTCTCCAAAATTGAATTCTCTGCCATCAATCCTCCATGTCACCTTTGCCATGTCTTTGTGCTCCAGTTTGCTTTCCATGCTTGTCCATGCTTGTCTACAAGCTTGGCCTAAGCCTGTAAGTTGATTTGTTGTTTATAATTACATATGCACAAATGGAAATCGAACACATGGGTCTTATTTGGAATCCTGTCACCTAGCCCATCCTCCTATTGTTTACTCCGAGTTCACATTCTTCTCAATCTTTGATCAATTCAATGTCATTGCTTTTCCAAGGTATAAAACTGTTAATTTCATCCACTAAATACTTGCATTGATTACTTCTATGCTTAAGCTTGATTTCATAATCAGGATCAACCAGAATTGATTGTGGGCACACAAGATAATATCCATCACCTAATGTTTCCTCATTAGGAATGACAAAGTTTGGTTCAATTCTTTTGATGTAACCCTTTGCAACCTTCAATTGACCATTAAAATATGTCAGTAAACAGTTTTTCCATTTAATCCCACATTTGAAGATGGTAATTGCAGTTGAACCTGCCAATAAACAAATTCCTGTGAGATTCCTCGGAATAAGAACGGAATATTAAACATAGAAATAAAGAGGCTTAGAACTTACTTGTTGTATTGATTTTCCAATTGGGTCACGATTATGTTCTCTTGATGTCAAAGGAGTTTGTTTTGGCAAAGCATGATGAGGACTCAGAGAAGCCTGTTAGTAAATAAATACTTGTAAGATATAGTGAAATAACGATTATAACATTGCAGTAAATATTAAATAGTTTCAAAACTCACCGTCGACTTTGGAGTATGAAATGTATTAGAATTTGGAGTATCAAATGTATTAGATGGTCTAGGAACCATTGTATTTTTTTCCAATGAACCTTGACTAGGATTATTCTAGAGACTCTCCTAAAAAATAAATACTTGTGAGTGATTTTCAAATAATGGAAAATAAAAATGGAAAAAATAAGAGTTGGTTTAAAAAACTACATGGATTGGGGTGACTGGATTAAGAGGTGACAGTTGCGGAGGTCGTCGATTTGATTCAACATCTGACATGGAAATATTACTCTGCCAATATAATAGTTTGCACTAGATATCATGAAATCAGAAGATAAAGGGTTAGGATGCAAAAACAATAATTCATATATTACACACCCTACAACAATACGATCATGTTCATGTTAGCATTATGGTTTTGAAATCCCCAACTTTAAAGATGTCCTACATAAAAAAATTAAAGTCTACACATGCAATCCTTACATTGTTGGATTTTGGAACAACTCTGCCACTTTCTTTCCCCACCTCCATGGCAGCTTTCCATTGCATTAATTCTTCAACAGCTTTTTTCAATATTCCGAGTTCCTTGTCTTTTTCTCTTAATTTCTCTTTAGTATTATGAAATTCCTTCTTGTAGGAACGCTCTTTTCCAAATAATACTGTTGGAGTGACACCGAATCCAACCCCACATACATGACCCCTCCTCTCAGGCCCCAAAACTATAGCAAGGGCATCTTGCTTTGTAGCATATGCAGGAGACACTAACTCATTTTGTGCCGATTCAATTTGATTCTAGAAATGTCAACATTTCAACAAACTGATATAAGAAGCATCATAAACTCTAAAAAAAGCATAAATGATACAAGAATAGGTTCAGAACTTAGTATTTTCTCCGCAATGAATGATGACATTGGAGTGCCATCCTTCTTTTTATGGCATTTCATCCACCCATCAGCCCTAGTTATAGGCTTATTACTTGGACCACGAGATTGATTCTAGTATCAACAAATACAATAATCTAGTTAACTATATTTAAAGTTGTTAATTGTGAACAAATAATAGAATTTGTTGCAACTTACGAGGTCATCTTCAACCCTAAAGTAACCTCTATGGCCAGAAGTGTGGGTCTCTTGTTCTAATGCCCTATTTTCCTTATTTGTTCTTGACCTCTCCTGCAACTCAATAAAAAAATAGATGATAAGATTATAGTTGATTGTATGAGAGGATTCAAAATCAAAGATGATAACATTCAAATCTGTCTTTCATTTTTACTTTCAATTTAGGGTCAGATTGTAATCTAATAAATTCAATCCAATCAGTTTCATTTACTCCAATAGGAATCTTTGCAATCCTCTCCTCATCTATTTCTTATTTCAAATAGTATTTCTTATACAAATTATATCTATAGGTTCTCAAGCGTTGAGATATTGCTTTATGACACCATTGCTCTGTTGACGGATCTATTTGGTAGGTATGCTACAATAGATCAAAAATCCATTATTAGATACAAGCGTTATTTGAAACTAAACCTATCACACATAAGCTCAATATGCATCAATATATAAAGTTTAGAATAAGTTGATGCTCACATTGATTGCACTCCACACATCTTTCTTTTGCACTTCAGACACTTTTTTCCATTCCATGTGCTTGATGCCTAGAATTTCCCTTGCAAGAACACCTAAAAATGAGAGAATTTCTCTGAATGTGGACCAATAGGCTGGCCCCTCTCATTAAATTGAATCTCAGGCAATGCAATGCCCTCTATAGTGGTTCCAAAGAGACATTTTGTTGGTCCTCTACTCCTTCTTTTCATATTTATTGCAGTACTAGCTTCGGTAGATGCATTTGCATCTTCTAAACCATGCTCTTGTTGTGGTGGATCCTGATCCAAAACATGCTCTTGTTGTGGTGGATCCTCCTCCAAAACATGATCTTGTTGTGGTGGTTCCTGTTGAAAATTTTCTGGAAAAACAAACCAGTACCCCTCTTGAGACAATGACAATATGAAATTGTTAATATGAAATCTTGAAATACTTGTATAGGACAAAAAATGTTTAGAAATGATCATACCTTCTAGTATTGGTTCTTTCACATCTTTCTCAAGAGTATGTGCATTAGAATTGTTGTTGACACTATAGATGACACTATAGCCTATGGTCAAGTATATTATGAATTTTTTTAATATAATTGTTTATTTATTAAAAAACAAATAATAAGTTACCATCATGTTTAAAATATTTACCTAAAGTTTTGCCACATATAACATTGTCATTTCTTTTGGTAATGCGGCCTGACTTTGTTAAAAGTGATGTATTGCAACGTCTTAATTTAATCATGTTAGCTCCCTACAAATATGGATTGCAGCTCGTGCTCAAAGAAAGTTAGACAATTTTTAAGGTATAAAAGAAAGGACAATAATTGTTAAAAAAATATTGAATTTATTGAAATCCCAAACAAAAAAAAATAATGTCTTACTTTGATATGGACATCCGCAAATAAACTGCATAACAAAAAAAATCATTTTTATTAACACATCGTTGAAACAAGCCAACTAACACAATCCTGAAAATTAAATAGTATTTATGAACATTATACAAATATCTTTAACTCATTCATAACAAAATGTCTAACAATGTATACTAAAATATAGAGGTTGCTTTTTGGGTACTCTGTGGTCAAAAATTTTACAGGCAAAATATATGAAATCTAATGTTACTAACTGGTTCAGGATGCTACTGCATCTTGGACTGCTCAAGATGCTACTGCAACTTATGACTCCAAGACACACTCTTTTCTTCTATTTAGATTTTTTGGGTATTCTTTGATGTGTAATCTTCACATGCTTCATCGAATCTTCTATTATTAAACCTTTTAATTCCTATTTCTGTCTTTTGCAGATTTTGATTATTTAACCAATTAAAATCTCAATGGACATCTTCCAGGTTTGCGGGCTTCACGCCCTTTCAAATCTCTGTTTTAATGAACTAATTAATTAATTAACTAGTCAATTAATTCATAAATTAACTTCAATCCTGTAGACTTCATTTCCTTCAAAACTGCATGCTTGGGCTTTCTACGGGCTTCCTTTCTCCCAAAACTTGGGCATGATATTTTTTAATCTTCTGGCTTCTTCTTATTAAGATCTCCATCTTTATAAGATCTGCAGTGATAGTGGATAAAAACTTGTCACAGAAAAATAGAGCAACTGTCTTGCCCACAAGATCAGATACTAGGACTTGGTCACCTCTATTGTTTCATCACAAAGTTATGCTCATCAGAAACCAAGAGTGACTCCAGGGTTAGTGATTTTTAGGACATAACTGCCATATTGCCAATAGGGGCGTCTCAAGACATGGGAAAATGTAACGGTAAAAATCCGTTTACTGGAACTTCTCGAACTTCCACTTTCGAAAATACAAATAATCCATGAATATATATAAAATTTGATAAAATAGATATGGTCTTTTACAAGATAGACTTTCCCGTATTTATAATTTTTTAAAGGGTGTCTAATGCAACTCTTCATAAAGAGTTACACCATTTCACTAATTAATTATATTATTATATTATTCTTGATATTATTCTTGATCTAATATATTATTATATATATTAGATGATAGGATAAAAGACGATATGTTACAATGATGGCCCTGCCTTAAATATGGCTTGGGCATTTGATGTTGAGGAGACGCCTCATTTCATAACCTAACTTTAGTTAACCTAATTATTAATTATTTAATTATTATCTTATTTTATGTTCGTAGCATTGCCACTCTCTTAGAAAGGCTTTGTCCTCAAAGCCTTATAATGTTTCTGCATCATTTTATGTGGTGTCGTAGATGATGAAACATGTCGATACGAATTGCTAAGAGTTGAACATAACTTCTGATATGTCGACGGATCAATCCATCCCAAATTGATTTGGTGTGGACTGATGGGATTCCCTACTGATGTGTCGTCAGGAGATTTGATCACATTAGTACCATTATCTTTCGAAATTTCCCACTTTTTCAAATATCGGTTTTTATGGTTGGGGTGTCGATAGGGAACTTTCATGATGTCATTTTCATTTACGAATGTCGCCTTTAGAGCATTGATCTGAGTTGGAAGTTGTATTTTTGTCTCTTGAGGATTTAATTTTTTGTTCTGTATCTTTTCCAATTTGTTTTCTAACTGCCTATTATCATTTTGAAACTTCTTAATCATTTACTAAAGTTAGGTTATGAAATGAGGCGTCTCCTCAACATCAAATGCCCGAGCCATATTTAAGGCAGGGCCATCATTGTAACATATCATCTTTTATCCTATCATCTAATATATTATTCTTACTTATTTTCCAATATGAGAGTCGGATTCGACTATTAACTTAGTGAACGGATATGTTCACTGCATCATTAGTCAACTGTAGTTGAAGTTGAAGGTAAGATTGATAAGCAATCTATTTCTATTTTGATTGATCCTGGATCTACTCACAGTTACGTCACTCCTAGAATTGTTGAGATTTGTGCTTTTAAGAAATTAAAGCATAATAAATCATGGTTACTTCAACTAGCCACTAGAACCAAGAGAAAAGTTAGTGAAATAGTAGAGAAATGTCCATTAGAGATGGATGGGCTATTCACTTATGCAGATCTGAATATTTTTCCACTTGGTTCCTATGATATTCTCATTGGGATGGATTGGTTAGAGACACACAGGGTTCAACTTGACTGCTACAATAAAAAATTTGAATGCATGGACGAAGAAGGAAACCCAAGGGTTGTAAAAGGAATTCCAAAGGTGACTTCTGTTAGACAGGTTTCAGCCATCCATCTGAAGAAGTTATATAGAAAGGGTTGTCAATTGTACGCAGCCCATGTTTTGGAGGCAACGGAAAATGAAACTCCTATGTTAGAGGACTATCATGTATTGCAGGAATTCAGGGATGTTTTTCCTGATGAGATTCTGGGACTCCCCCCAAAGAGAGACATTGATTTTACAATTGAACTTGTGCCAGGAGCAGCACCAGTGTCTAAGACACTGTACAGGATGAGTACACCGGAATTGCTAGAATTGAAAATGCAATTACAAGAGTTGTTGGAAAAGAAATATATCAAGCCAAGTGTTTCCCCGTGGGGAGCACCTGTTCTATTTGTGAAAAAGAAAGATGGAACACTCAGATTATGTATTGACTACAGGAAGTTGAACAAGGTCACTGTGAAGAACAAATACCCATTGCCCCGAATTGATGACCTTTTTGATCAAATGAAAGGAAAAAAGGTATTTTCAAAGATTGACTTAAGGTCAAGGTACCACCAGGTAAGAATCAAAGAAGAAGATATTCATACGACAACCTTTAGAACAAGGTATGGACACTATGAGTTTGTAGTGGTACCATTTGGTCTCACAAATGCACCGGCTACATTCATGTGTCTCATGAATAGTGTTTTTAGCAAGTATTTGGACAAGTTTGTTCTTGTTTTTCTAGACGACATTCTCATCTATTCTAGGAATGAAGAAGAGCATGAAGAACATTTGAGAATGACATTGCAATTGCTAAGAGAGCATAAGCTGTATGCAAAGTTGAGCAAATGTGACTTTTATAAAAATAGAATTCATTATTTGGGTCACATTATCTCAGATGAAGGAATATCTGTGGACCCTGAGAAGATTAAAGCCATTATGAATTGGCCGACTCCAAGGAATGTGATAGATGTGAGATCTTTTATGGGCCTTGTTGGTTATTACAGGAGGTTTATTGAAGGATTCTCTAAGGTTGCAAACCCGATCACCTCTTTGCAAAAGAAGGGGATAAAGTTTGAATGGTCACCAAGATGTGAGGAAAGTTTTGAAAGGTTGAAGAATCTTCTTATGAGTGCGCCTATTTTGAAGATTGCAGACCCAGAGAAAGACTTTGTGGTATGTACTGATGCATGCAATCAAGGACTTGGAGGAGTTCTTATGCAAGACCAAGGAAGAGTTCGTTGAAGCTTGGGGGTTTTTCCAAGCTGTCGCCTAGATATTGTGGGCCATGTGAAGTGCTTGAAAGAATAGGGCCAGTTGCATATAGACTTGCATTTCCTGCTAGCACTAGAGCTCATAATGTTTTTCATGTCTCTTTGCTTAAGAAATATGTACATGATCCTAACCATGTGATTAATTGGGATGTGATCCAGGTGGAACCCGAGGGAGAGTTCCAAACCGATCCATTGCGCATCCTAGACAAGAAGGTAACATTGCTCCGGAACCGAGCCATCGGACAGGTAAAGGTGCAATGGAGGCACTGTGGTCCCGATGAGGCTACATGGGAGCTGGAGGATGCCATGAGGGTGGCATATCCATTTTTGTTCATTTTTTATGAACACTGAGGACAGTGTCAATGTAAGGGGGAGGGGAATGTAATATCCCGGTTTTGACCCTATTGCATTAAAATTGTAAATGATGTAAATATTGTTATTTAATCATGGTGAGGAGCTCAAGGCCAAGGCCCCGCCATTGATTTATCGTTTTATGTATCGGCAATTAAAAATCGGTGCATATGGCTCTTGTGCTAGATAGGCACAATGTAAATGAAGACATCATGTAAATACAAATTTTAATGAAATACCCACAACTAGCTATGCAATGAAACAAAGAGATGGGGGCATGTTTTTACAAGGAATAGGGAGGGAAATTATTCAAACCCATGAGCCAACGGTGTTAATCCATTTCATTGAGAAAACCCATAAATCCCAACTACCCATTTTGGGTTATGCACCCAATCATTTAATTCTTCCAAGAGTTGGTTGAGGTGGTTAATGCCTTGGGAATGGAGAGGCATGGCAGTCAATTTTCATGTATAGGCAAGCCATCAATCTGGAAAATCGTATTTTTGCTTCTTGGGCAATAAAACACCCACGAAATTGTGCCTAAAGCCATTCTGAACCCATAGCCTTTTCCCTCTCACACAGTCTGAGCTAGCTGGGATTTCCCCATCACGTTTTTCACCATTTTTCCTGCATTTTCCATGCCTGGGAGCTCGTTTTTGCATTGTACAGCAACTGGGAGAGAAGGGCCACAATTTGGGACTGTGAGGGAGGTCGTTTTTGCCCCAAATTACCCATGGGCGTTTTTTTCTAAAAACAGTTTTGCTCTCCCGGGTTGAATCCCCAATTGCCATTTTCGTTTTTGGGCTTTCCCATGTTTTTCTGAACTGGTAGAAACCCCATCTCTGGGCATCTCACTATAAAAACGTTTCTTCATGCCCAGCACTCATAATTTTTATGTTATGTGCATCCCTGTTTTGGTTTGAACCTATGAGCAAGATATTTGGAGTGGTAGTGGACAAAATTGGCTTGATAAACCTAGTGGGGGAAAATAACCTCTCAAGAAGATCAAGAGGGATGGCTACTCTTCTATGCACACCTTGGACACTCTAGATTGGAAGGTATGGCCTGAGGGACTGTGCATTGGTGAAGGGAATACTTCCTTGAGTGGGGTGTGTAGGCATTGTGGGTGCCAAGCTAGATAGATCTTGTAGAGGTACCCATGGCTCTGTGCTTGAAATCACTAGCTTAGCAATTCTTCCTTTCCATTTCCTAGCAGCCTGATAAACCCAATTGTAGATTGGGTTGGCTCATTTTGGTGTATGTTGGGCTATGTGTGATTCTATTGTTCCCTGGTTCCTTGTAGAAATCATGCCCAGCTCGGGGGGTGGCAGTTGCATCAAGAGATTGATAAGCACAACTGGCCTATGGTTGGGAGGAACGTTGCAGTTGCATATCTGGTTGCTAAAGGACTACTCTGTTTCAAGATAAGTACTCTCATGTGCTAATTATGTATTGTCTTAATTGATGAATGACTTGAATATCTTGTATGTATGATGGATGTGTAGTGGAACTTAATTCTGCTGTGTTTTCAAATACTTATGTATTTCCATATTTCCATCTTCTCTCTATATGCATGTTTGTATATTAGATGTCCCTGAATCAGATTCATGTTCTCTCCCATGCTGGTATGATGGGTGGGTATGTGACACTAATGACAATATTGCCATAACATTGAAGGAAGCATTCTCTAGAGTTTAATATTTATCACCATCTTGATTATTGGAAAACCAAGTTATTTATCACCCTCTCTTGTAAGTACAACTTAACTAATTAATTGTCATAAACATCCCCTAGGACAAAAGCAACATAGTACTTCACCAAATTGTAGAAATAAAATGTTACATTGCATAGCCTAGATATAGTGACTATAAAAAACATAGTACATAACTCATAATAAAGAACCCAAGTATGAGTCTATCCTCATTTACCTAGAGAAGAAGATTGCTCTTAGAACTTAGGAACCCCTAGGAGGTGAGAAATTATAGCTAAGGTGGAAGATATTATAGTTTTTTTATATTTACACATAGCTTGTCTATAAAGCAAAGTTAACTACTATTTTTATAACCTAAGCATAAAAAATGTTTATGTATATAAAGAAGAAGGTTGGTTTTAGAACCTAGGAACCCTCAACATGAGGTGAGAGAGATTATAACTCAGATGAGATGGAAGAGATTTATGTGGATACAATTTTTCCCTCTCATATTTAATGTCCAAAAAAGTTAAATAAACCATAATTGAGATGGAAGAGATTTATGTGGATAAATTTTTTTCCTCTCATATTTAATGTCCAAAAAAGTTAAATAAATTGGTTTAGATGAGACTAAGATTAAGATTAAGATGGATTTAAAAATATAAACTAGCATAAATCCATCTTGGAATGTTTTAAATATAAAAATTTAATTAAATAAAAATTTGTCATCAATATTTAATGTCAAACAAAAACAAAAAACAAAAATATATTCCTATTGAGGTAGGACATGAAGAAGTTTAATGCTTTTATTATCATTCTTTCTTAATGCTTAACATAGGGTAACTTAAATCTATTCTAGTTAGACTCCAAAAATATATTCTTATTAAGATAGGACACCATTTGAATTTTTTTTTTTAATAAAAGATGTGATCATTCTCTCTTTTTAAATAATGCCATACCCTTTCATAAAAAATTCCTTCATAAAATAAGTTTTATTTTACACAATAAGCAAACTACATACATAATAAGGTTTCTTTTCTCCATACATCATTCTATATCCATACATAAAATTAGTTTTCTTCTCTTGGTGTATTGAAACATTTTTGTCCATAATCAAATACTAAGCCCTAACTTAAGATCTAGAGTTCAGTCTCTTCGGTCTCGATGTAACATTGTCACACAAATCACTAATAATAATCTTGTTTGGTATTAAGTGAACCATGAAGGAAATATCTCTATGCAAAAAGGTAAAAACAGCTTTGAGTTTAACTGGTGTTGTTGGAAAAGGGAGAAACTCCATCAATACCCATTTACAGTCAGATTGGAATCTCCCACACGCATGTTGTGCTCTCTCAAATACAGAGAGATTGGATACCCACAACACAACAGAAATGCCATAAATAGCATTGTCACACATTTTAAAACAATTACAAAAATAAACACCACACGCCAAATACTCTAGGTCATTAAATAAGAATTTATTTCTAGATGCATCTCTAGTCGAACTTGGAAGTAAGATTTTCTCTTTCCACTTCAGGAGATTTTGGCATGTTCCTCACACCATGACCAAACTCTCAATATAAGAATAAATTGTTTTGATCGTGATAAGTAAATCTAGAAAAAAAAAACAGAGAACTAAAGGTGCATTTCATTGTTTTTACTATTCTAATCTATACACTAGAATCCATACATTATTTACAGATATATCAGAAACCGCTCTTAAAACAAATTAAGTTTCCTCGAAACAAATTGTTAGGTGATTTTAATTATTATATTGTATAAATATAGGATAATAAAATCATTTACATGGTTTAGGGTCTTGAAAAATGTAATAAACACTAAGATGGATATAAACCTTTTAAGGTAATCCAATTGCAAAATCTAAAAAATATGAATAGCTATGCTTCTGATAACTGTATTGAATTTCTATGTGTGAGTTGGTAAAAAAGAAATTCAAATCCCTTCAAATCGATATCATCTCTCAAAACAAATTCGAAGCCCTTTAAACCCATAAACTTGTATTTCTATTAGAACGAGGGAAATCGAGTGAACTCAACCTTTCACAAGAATAATATTATGGAAACACTTAGAATCCATGTCAGTTTGCAGATATTCATTTTACTCGAGAAAAATAACAAATACTAAATAAATCCATCCAAAATTACTGTCGTGCGTCATAAAATACTAAACAAAATACATAGAATTGAAGGAAACTAGAGAAATAAAACCCAAAATTGATAAATAGAAATTCCAAAGGAAAATGAAAACAACAATGCACCATGGAAATAGAAACAAGAGTCCTTTTCTATACTAAATTCAATCTCAAAGTTACATTTTTCAATTTAATTTATTTCTTTATTACCTATTTTTTCAATTTAATTTATTTATTTATTACTTATTTGTATTTTAGAGCAAATTTTATTTTGATTCAACTTTATTTTTTTTCAATTTAATTTATTTCTTTATCACTTATTGATATTTTAGAGTAAAATTTTATTTTGATTTAATTAAGTTAGCATTATTGTACATACACAATTGCATTATGACACAATCAAAAAAATCATTATGTATTAATTTACATAACTTCTTTTCCTTATTTTCTATTTTGAACTAAAAAGATACCAACACAACAATGTGCTATGCCTATCTACACTCCGACTAGCCAACTCCATATTTCAATAGATAGATTATATATTAAAATTGTATTATTAATAGATGGTAAATATAAAATAGTAATAACATTATGGAAGGTCAATTTAATGATGATAATGATTATTAGTATCCACTAAAATATATTCATGCCATTATATGATGAATAAGATAACTTTACGTTATAAGTTTAACTTTATTATGTGAATAAGATAACTTTACTTTATAGTTTTAACTTTATTGATAAAATAACATTACTTTATATTTTTAACTTTATTGTGTATCATAAATTAAGCTCTAGATCAATTTACATTGTGAATAAGATAAATTTATTTTATATTTTTAACTTTATTATGTATCATATTGTGGCCACTGCGTACTTTTAATTTTATTGTATGTCATGTTCAATTCTCCACTAATATATTGGCATGAGTAAAGTAACCTTACTTTATAATTTTAACTTTATTGTTTATTGTATGTCATGTTAAATTCTCCACTAATATGTGTCAATGAGTAAAGTAACTTTACTTTATAATTTTAGCTTTGTTGTTACCATAGTTTAGGTTCTACTTCTACCCAACTCACATAGTTGCATTTCCTATTTTTAACTTTATTGGATGTCATATTTTTTTTATAATCGTGGAACTATCCGAAACATCCCCTTCATCAACAGGAGTGTGTTACTTGCGCTCAAAGCTCACAGCGTTGAACCCTCTGCAGGATTGGAACCCTAGTCTCTGGCAAGGGAACCGTCAGAACTCATGAAAGATATAAATAAAGAGCTTCGAGGCATCCGGAGTTCAAGGTAAATCAACAGAAAACGAGATTCAGATTAAGAATGGCGGACATAATGGTACATGGTCATCAGGTTCCTAGGCCACTATTGCGGTGCTCTGTTGTTTGAAGGAGAAGAAACTTAAATACAAGTTGGTCATGGTCGATATCTTTGTCGGTGAACAAAATAAATCCCAATATCTAGTTCTCAATGTGAGAAAACTTGGTTTATTCATTTTTAACTCGTACATATGATTTTAAGCAACAATATCAAGTATTCTGCATACTCTGCAGCAATGAATGAATGACTTTTTTCTTATGTTGTCATCTTGTTTCGCTGCAGCCATTCGCTGAAATCCCCACTATCCAAGATGGAGAACTCACCTTATTTGGTAATTCCTTGTTCAGTTTTCATTTAAATCCCTTCGTTTACTTTATATTTCCATCTCCATCTTCTTATAGAGATATCTTAGGGAGAGATGATTTTCATTTTCTTTGATCATGATGAGAAACATAGTAGAATTGCGATACTTTGGTGTTTAGGGATGGTGGATTGGTCGTTAATGTTTATTTTATTATGTTTTTTTAGTATTTGGGTGAGAAGAAACTGATATAATTATAATGCTTGATGCAACTTTGATTCCATAGAATAACAAGTTTTTTTTCGATGTGAAAAAAACAATAGAATCAAGAGCCATCATCAAGTATTTGTCCACACAGTACAAAGGGCAGGGCACTAACCTCCTAGGAAGCACAGTGTCAAAACAAACTATGGTTGAACAGTGGTATCAGGTGGAAGGACAGTCCTTCAATTCCCCTGCCTTTTCCATAATACAGCAAGTCCTCCTCGCACCTATGACGGGAGGCAACACAAACAAATCAGCAGTGGAAAACAGTGTGGAGAAGTTGGACAAAGTGTTGGATATTTACGAGAAGAAGCTGTCAAAGAGCAAATACTTGGCTGGTGATTTCTTCTTCAGTTTGGCCGACTTCCAGCATCTGCCTTATATGCACTGCCCTCACCAACTGTTGTAAAAAGGGAGATATTATATCATCGAAAGATAATGTGAAGGTATGGTGGGATAACATCTCCTCTCGCCCTACCTGGGTGGAGGTTGCAAAAAGTATGCAGGAAACTTTCACAAAAGATGCAGCAAATTTTCAGGAAAGACGCAAAAAAATGCAGAAAGGTTGCAGCTTACATTTAAGTGAAGAAAGTAGACTGTAAGATGCATATGGAAGGAGGACTCTAAATAAACAAATAAATAAAGGATCGCCATATTTTCTATTTGATGCATCTCGAGGATAGAACAGTTATTTTATCTCCCTATAGAAACAGTTATCGCTGGTTAGTTTGTGTTTCCAAAATTTTTGCCGTGAAGTTACATTCTATAATACCTTTCATGGAAATTGTTGGATATGAAGTTACATTACGTTCTATTTGAACATATGGTATGGCAGCATGTATGTTGTGTTGTTTTTTCATCGTTTCACTAATTATTTGCCTAATTCGATTACAACAAATTTAAAACCGTCAGCAATATATCTTTAAGTGCCACTCAAAAGCAGATATCACATTTCACCAAACTCATGAACCGTCAAAGCTTTCATTTGTTTATTTCTATCACCAAATAAGTAATGTGTATGACGTCGATATTAATATTTTGGAGGAAGATTCGCTAAGACCATTTCATGGCGGACGTAGAAATGTATGGAATGAAGGATACTCAACATGAAATAATAGTGTTGATTTCAAACTCCAAAAAGGGCAATACATTGAATGAAAAAAATAATATATACTAGTAATTGTTTTAAGAGGTGCAAAGAAATATTGAAAGATCACCCTATGAAAAGTGGTAAGTATGATCATATTTTTAATACTCTCATTTTAATACGAAGTATTAGATAAATATGGACGGTGTTAACACCGAAATTGACCCACAAGGTTGAAAGAGCGTAATTCTGGGTAACCACTAACCAATCTTTGGCCTGTGCTACTGATCCAACATAGACGGAGAGAGCTCTCTCTAAAATCTCATGAAAAGACTGGAATAATCAAGATTGTCAATAATGAAAAAGAAACACCAGCATTCACGACCAAGATATTCAATCACAACAATTATACAAAAGATCAGTTTTCTGTTTGGAAATAAAATGATTCACGCGTTGTTTGGTTGAATGTTAAATTTTGAGCATTAATTCGCAATACTCTAGGATCTTTAGTGAGAGAATAACATGTACAGTATATCAATGCATATCAATCATAACAAGCATGACAAGTATCATAAGAATCAAAAGCATGAGAGACAAGAGACACAGAGTTTCCATGGGGAAAACCCTAAGGTGAAAAACCCCACAACTTCCTCAAAGATAGAGAGAGCAATGGCTCAACCAAAGTACAACCAAAATACACTGAGATAGTCTCCTAGTAGAAGATGATCCTCCTCCTCACTAGTGCACCACTTTCTGAGTGAGAGAGGTATGAGTTTCCGAGTGATCAAATAGAGATCTCCCGATCTCTATTTATACTTAGCTTGTTTGCCCAGTGACACTATGGGTCCGACTTGTCTAGCTAGGTACATCCACAATATAATATATATTTCAGGGCCGACCCCACACATAGTGGTCTCATAACCCATCGACAAGTACACACACTTGCGACACTTGTCAATACACATGACGACACTTCTTTATAGAGGAATAACACATCTCTTATAAGGGTACAATAAATATATATGAAATACATTCCGAAGTTACATATACATCAACATTGAAAACGTTTGAAATTTAGTTTGGGCAATGGAGTCACCTTTTACAAACTATGAAACATCATTCACAAAGATTCTGCAAATGCATTCACAAGGGAAAGGTTGCAAGCAACTAGTAGTCAAAGAGAATTTAGTTTTGTGGAACAAAAGAGAAAAGAAACAGTCCATTAATGTAAGGCATACCAAAAAGAATCCTACATCAACTTTAGTAGAATATGTTGGTGAAATACTTGCAAAAAACTAAGTAGAGCATAATTTCTATGAATTCCACTTAATCATTACCCTGTTCCAAGCATGAAAGAAATAACACAAAATGGAGTTACGAAGAGAGAAAACACATTTCACATGGGAAGAGAAAATATGAACTACTAGACCAATTACACAGGAATCCCTGTCAAAATGCAGGCTTCAGCTCTGCAAACTTTATTAAAACAGCTCAAAAATGTCTTACAGACTAATCCTCAAATTACCAAAAGCTTTCAACATAATATTTTCAACCCTTTTCTCATTCTATTACATCGCATATATATATGCCTAGAGCTTTCTTGCTCGACTAACCTCTCACCCACATTTAACCTAAAAATTAGGAAATATTACATATGTGTCACATCTCTAACAGACTGATTAAGACAATGAACGAAATATCACAGACAGAAGACTTTCCTAACCCTAGTTTCGCAAGCCACCTTGCGAGTCAAAGAAGTCTTCCACTTTCAATGAGTTGTCAGCCTGTGGTGCATCATCTGGCAGGATAGGTGTCGTTTCCTTAGTGGAGGGTACAAAATCGTGAACTATTTCTGCACCCGGTTGGCCTGTCCACTTGATTTCGGGGCTCTCCTTCTTCGTTCTTTGTCGGTTTCCTTCGGACACTTGTCGTCCATCAGGCTTCTCGTCCTCGTTGGCAAAACTGGATTCTATGAGGTCACATACCATAAGAGGTGGAGGGGTAGAATTTTCCTCCATCTCATTCCACACCTGCTCTGGCATGAATACCACTTCGCATTTCCACCCTTTCTCCATGAGCCAATAGTAACAGAGGAGATGGTCAAACTGCCAAGTGCACCATCTTTCCGTTATACCAATTGTGGATAAAAGACGCGAAAACCTTATCCATAATTGCTGTGACGATGATGGCATCTACAAGTGGTTATGGTTGTCATGATAGCTCTATTAGACTCTGCAATCAGGTAACCGTAATTCTTTAAGGTCTGAATTGACCTTTCGCATGCTCAGCGATGTCGTCCCAAATAGACGGCATAGCCAATGATGATGCAAAAAGTGCCTTCCGTCATACCAGTAATCCTCTGGGATATCACTCAGCTTTGCAGGTTCGTCCTTCTGACGTCTCTCGTGTGACAATATCTAATCTCATGCTTTTCCCACACTCTCTGAAAGACGTGGGTCACATTACTTCCATCACCTTTCGAGCCAACTTCTAATCCACGCAAGGGGCTTTTCCTTTTTACACATCCTTTACAGATTTTTTCGGGCCTCCACAAGTTCGCCACCTTCTCAGTCATAAGCATCCAGCACCTTTAGGATGCTTACAACCTTTTGAAAACTTCATCCCTCACTCGAGTAAGGCTAGGACCGATGTCTTCTCCACCTACTTGCTCCAATCCTCCCCCTTTGTCCCGAAACTGGACCAGAAGCTATTAGTACTAGGGGAAAATGTTACCAGTGGAAGGATACCTTTGGTCAGAAATTCTCCCATACCGGGGTTTAATCTTGTCCCACCTATGCTTTCAGATAGACCAACCATTACTTTGGACATTCGACAAGTCATGGGAATTATCCCCAATGTCCAGGTCAAGGAAAAGGCGGGGAGTTACAAAGGTCCAACGACCTTCGGACGAACTTTGACGAAACAGGGAAACCACAGTCATTTCTGGGGCAACCTTCAGGCCTACAAGGCTGAGGTCTTGAAAGATAGCTTCTTTGCAGGCCATTCTGGCCTGGACCGATCCTGATACAGGGTCTCCGAGGACTTCCTTGTTAGGGCGCAATTGCAAGACTCTCGTGCTCCGACTCAACTTCTTGGTGACCAGCCATCAAACTCCTGCACCAGAGCTGTAGCTAGGGTTTTACCCCTAGCTTGTGCCAATGAGCACCTACTAAGGAGAATGGACTCCTTAGTAGCAGTTCAGTATATTAAACTAATTATGCAAAAACAAAAATTAAATTATTTCTAAGACAAGCATGAAGCATAAACACCAAAATGAAAGAATGACTTTGTATTGATGTTACCTTGAGTGTCAAGGTTGGTGAAGCCCTTTGCAGTGTCCAAGAGGATGCTCCAAGCTTCTGAATGCTCCTTCTCCTTCTCCAATGTTGGGGATGGGCCAAAGGTGGCTCTCAAGGTGAAAATAGTTCAAGGGTGAACTAGGGTTTCGAGAGAGATTTTGGCAGAGTAAGGGTGCTTGTGATTGTGGATATGGAATAAGGGATCTCCATCACCTATTTATAGTTTTTTGGTGGTGGAGTGCTGACCCATGGTTTTAGGAAACACATGGTTTTGTGCAGCTGTATAGGGTTTTTTCCTCCTTTTCCTCATTATTTTATATTTTTATTCCCTTTTTAGGGGATTTTTGCTATTTTTGGAGGAAAAGGGGGTTTTTTTAGCCTTTTTTAGGCTATTTTGATGGTTTTGTGGCCTTTTGGAGGCATTTTAGGCCTTTTGGAGGCTTTTTAATGGGCTTTTTTGGGATTTTAATGGAAATATGGTGGGAAAATGGACAAATGAGCCATATAACGTGGTAAATGAGCTAGTGAGCACTTTTTGGGTGTTAACAGATTGCCCCCTGATGTGCGAGGGCAGGAGCTCATCGTATGGCCGATGGACATCATAAGTCATGAATGGTTTTCCTGGGATGTGGAGAGAAGAGAAGAAACAAACTGGAGCCCGGAACAACGATCCCGAACAACTGCAAGAACTAAAAGTACATAACCTCAATCATATGGACGAGGCGGGCATTCCCATGCTCGTATCAGGATATAACATAATAACAACAATGGGGTCCAAAAAATGGGGACCTGAAATATACATGACCTCAAATACTGACTGAGGAATAATCTCAATATATGGACGAGGCGGGCATACCCATGCTCGTATCAAGATACATAACCATAACTGTAAGGCCCGAAAAGGGGGACCTGTAAGATACATGACCACTGTGTACATCATAAGAGTCCGGAGGGGACACAAATCTGGGACATACTGCTGAGCGGATCATGTGTGAACTGCAGAACTGGTGCACCGGAACAATCAACAGTGCTACTGAGTGTGGTACCAAAGGAACTGATGAGCTGCTGGATCATAGTGACTGGGGTCATACTCTCCATGGTACACTGAACTGGAACTGATCTGGAACTGAAACTGGGTACTCAAGGAAGCATGAAACTGGATGGCTTCCGAATACAAACGCCAACGCAGCCCGGACATCCACAGGAACATACAACTGGGCGTTCCGAAGTGACTCACCAATGTGCTAGAGTCGGGGGAAATCCGGGGTCTTCGACTAAAAACTGATGGGGTATAATCCTACGCGATCCTCAACGATGCGATCAAGGTGCTGAAGTCGAGCATGTGAGGAACAACCACTCGGAGAGGCAATGATGTCTCCTCTCAGAATGATCCGTAGGCACTTACCACAGATGGTGATAAGTCCAAGGCGTAGGGACCTCTGGGCCTATCCTCTGGAATAGAGGAGCTGTCGTCGACAGAGGGAGACCTGCCCCTAGCAAGGCAATGATGTTTCCTTGACAGGAGCGCGAGGTACAAGGCCGAAATGTGATAGTACTGATGGCAGAACTGATAAACTGTGGGGGGACAACTGGGTAAGTAGAGCGGGTGGACTCAAACTTCCTTTGTTCAGAGTATGATAATGGAAATGATCTGGCAGCATATGAAACTGACTCAGGGGAAAGGGATCATGGCTGTAATGGATCTGGGAGGATAACTGGCTGAGGGAGACTCAAGCTGGTGTAAAATGGCAGAAGACTGCTGAATACTCTGAACAAAGGCGACCTAAGTGGGGGTGCTGCCGAGATGATAGATCATAGTGCCATGAGGCATGGGAGGATACTTCTTCATGGGTTAAGGAACTAGAAGAAGTGTGTGGATAAAATGATACTGTCGTGTGGATTTTACGAGCCCAGGACAGTTCATGCTCGTGGTTGCTTTCAATTTTAAGGAGTCTGAAAGCGATAAGAAGACTCTGAGGTAGTGGAATGGTACTGTCGTGTGGATTTTACGAGCCCAGGACAGTGCATGCTCGTGGTTGCTTTCAATTTTAGAGAGTCTGAAAGCAAATAAGAAGACTCCAGGGGGTTGCTTTTTCGTAGATTTAGTCTCCAAGGCCCAAAGAAGCATAAAAGGATGCAATGAAGAACTCTTCTAGCCGGTGTGACTAGAGTATTCCTTTTTCGTAATTAGTCTACCAGGTCCGGAAAAGGGTTAAACTTATACCAGATAGACGCCCTTTCAGGTACTTTAACGAGCATGAAAGGAAGCAAGATTGCTCGGCGATCTTTTCATTCTTTGAGGAGTCAGAAAAGAGCTTAACGGAAACTCCCTAAGTGCCTTTTTCGTAAAGGACTTGTCCGGCCCGAAAAAGGGGTAAAATTATACCGAACAAAAGGAATGGCCAGGCAAGGAGGAAGTGTTCAATCAAGGTTTAGTAATGATGACCAAGAACAAGGGTAGGTGGGAACACTGATGGACCTCCTTGCGGGGTAGATGAAATGGTGGCAAAATAACGAGACATTTGCAGTATGACAGGAGTGAATGGCTCATGTAAAAAATGTGGAACAATCCGATGGCAGCCGATGTGGCACGCAAACCGAGGCAGCAAGGTGTTGGGACACAATGTTGAAATTGTACCAAGTGAGAGCGAGAAAGGATCTCAAGCATCATCACGAGCTCGGAAAAATGAATCCGGCGATATAAAGGATGTCAAAAACGGGTGACGGCCGATGTGGCACGCAAACCGAGGTGACGGGGGCATTTTGAAAAATGCCCGGAAAATCTGGAGGTGAGAGCGAGAAATGATCTCTAGCATCATCACCAGCTCGGAAAAATGAATCCGATGATATAAAACATGTGAAAAACGGAGAACGGCTGATGTGGCACGCAAACCGAGGCGACTAGTGGCGTCTGAAAAATGGGTAAAAAATGACAGGACAAAAATAATGCAACGAGGTGATCATCATGACGGTCACGTCGCGCTGATTCCAGTGGTGGAAACGGTTTGTAAAACGGACGCCGTATGGGGCCAGAATGACCAAAACAAGAAAAAGTCAACCGACTATAAATAGTGGTGGGTCCAACATGACATGTGTCATTTGTACTTTGTTGACTTTGACTTGTGAGTTGAGTGGACCAGAGCTTAGGTGGCATTTCTGGACGATCCGTCTGGCTGTTTGCAGATCCGCGAGATACAGGTATTTCAGTAAACTCATACCTGCATATTTTTTCGGGAGGGGGGTTGGGTAGTGGGTCCCAGGGTTGACTTGTACGGTCCACGTGGGGTGGACCGCGGGTTAGGGGGTCGAAACCGCGGTTGAAGACCGCGAGTTTCGAGCCGAACCACACGGTTGGAGACCTCGTGTTTCGGGCCGAACCACGCGGTTGGAGACCGCGTGATTCCTGGATGGAACCACGGTCGAGTGCCGCGAGTTCCAAAGAGGAACACGCGGTTCCCAACCGCGGGTTTTGGGATGACAGGCGTGGTTGGGAACCGCGGCTATCTGCCTGACAGCCGCGGTTGGAAACCGCGGCAGGAAGCCCGAAAGCCGCGGTTTTGGGCCGAGCTATTAGGGCTTCTTGGAGGGGGAAAAGTATTTTTCTTAAGTTGTCATGAGACTGATGAGTTCACTTTGTGGGATTGGCAGGATGCCCCAGGTTCTTTGGAGAGAGCGGGAGATCCCTGATGAGACCATGGGTTTCATCCGAGAGAACCGCCATGTGCGGATAGTGCTGGGGTTGTGCGGACTGTTGAAGTTCGCACAGATACCTATGATACGGACAGCAACATTGTTGCTGAACCGTCTGATCAGTTTCTGGGAGCCGGATATACAGGCTTTCCGGGTACAGGGTGAGAGGGTGGACCTTACCCTGACCGATGTTTACTTTCTGACGGGGTTACCCTGCTTGGGCAGGGTGGCAGACACACAGCCGCGGGTTGCCGCGGACGTCGACATGGAGGACATGTTGGAGAGGTACTGCGGTCAGGACGCGAGGGTGCATAGGAATGCACTCCTGGTGAGGGATCTACAGGAGCCGGCAGTGCAGGCCATGGCGGCGTGTGTGGTGTGGGTATTGGGTTCCCAGTCACCGGAGAAGGTGTCTGGGGGGCAGATGCAGATGGTAGAGCGCGTCTTAGATGGGACGTACTACGCCTGGGGCCAGATGTTCCTGACCTGCGTTCAGCGACAGCTGACGGCAGCGAAGGAAGATGGCAAGGGCTTTTGCTTTGGGTCCTTCCTATGTGCCTTCTTTATGGAGAGGGTACCCACACTGCGGCCACGGGTGCCGATTAGGGCAGGAGGGATGAGGGAGCCGAGGATGGTCCGTTGGGGTGAGATGATGCGCCGCCGTGGTGGTGGCGACGTGGGCAGGTATTTTACGCAGGAGTTGTACCTGCAGTGGCTTCAGATACCACTGACGCTGGATGACTTCCCGTATCGGGATATGGACTTCACAGGAGATCCGGAGGCGCCACGAGCACCAGGACAGGCATGGGGTCCCGACGGTACGTGTGTGTTTTTATTGCCTGTTATGTACGTCATATTTTATGTATATGATAGTAGATGGATATACTGTGACTGACATATGGTTGGTTTGTGCAGATGTGGGCCCGAGGCCACCTCCAGGGCATGTGGCCCGGCGGGGTATTGTGGCCGTGCCAGCTCTGCCTGGACGAGGAGAGGTGCGGCGCCGGGACCCAGAGGTGACCCTACAGTCTGTACGGGAGCTTTTAGATCGGTTATTGATAGGAGTGACCGACGAGGGTTGGCGAGATGTCGATCCGGATGTGGTGCGGGATTGCATGGGGGCACCCCGTGAGTTTAGGTCCATCGCGATTCGGGTGGCGATTTTGGTGGACCGGGCTCGGGCACAGGAGGCCGGAGGCGAGGAGGACTTGCCGGAGGAGGAGCGAGGGGAGGACTCAGAGGCAGCCGATGCTGGCAGTGATGCAGGATACGACTCTCATTAGGGAGTGCAGGGGACTCCCCCCGAGTTTTGTAGCTACGGCCTGTATGTAGATGAGGCTTTAGGCATGTATAGCCATTTTTTGTATAGCTGAGTACAGGGGTACTCAGGACATGTATAGCAATGAACATGTATATTTTTTGATATATATATATATGCACGTGGATGCACCTTTTATATGATGTGTTATATTTGTACGCACGTGGATGCGCTTTATGTGTTATGATATGTGTACATTGCACGTGGATGCAAGTAGGTTAGGATGTTAGGCACGTGGATGCCCCTTGTGTATTTTATGTGATGCGACATGATATTTGTTTGTTTAGGCACGTGGATGCCCCTACGGATATGCATGTGGTGTATGTACATGGATGCAAATGTAGATGCGATGCAATCTTTTTGGGTTTTTATATGTATTTTTATGAGGTGCTATGGGATGATGATGCATGATGTTACATGGCGTGATTGATATGCCAGTCTAGGATGTTGTTGGCCATTTGGTCTGCGACACGATTTTGAGCTCTGGGAACATGTGTGAATGTGACGGATTCAAATTGTCGACTGAGTTGTTTTGTGCGCAGGAATTTTCTAAAAAGGCATGGATCACGCACCTGGTAGCAGTTGTTGAGCTGGGAGACAAGTAGCTGGGAGTCAAGGAACACATGAAGGTGACTTATGCCCATTTGGAGGGCGGCAGTCAGGAGACCGGTCACGGCATCATACTCCGCCTGGTTATTGGTAGCAGCGCCTATACATATCCCGTCAAGGTGAATCATCTCGTTGGAAGGGGAGTACAAGACCCATGCTGCAGAAGCCAGGTTGGGAGACCAGCGGCTTGCGCCGTCAGCGAAGCCAGTGTAACAAGGTGGAAGATGGTCCATCTGTAATCATGCAGAAAGGATGAATGTAAGATGATGGTAAAAAAGTGAAAAACAAAAAGAGAGCAGACTGTACAATGCGGACCAAAAAGGGGGCCGCGAATTATTCTATGGATAGAGATTCCGTAGGATGCAACCCATCATGGGGGTTGCGTGAAGGGAGGCCTTTAGAGTTGGTTTCAGTAAGAACATGGAGTTCCTCTGGCCGTGTGTCTATGTGATGGTTGAGAATGGCGGTGTCGAAACCGGGCATTCCGTTAGAGGGCCAAGCAAAGACATCACGGAACTCTTGGAAGAGTTGTATGTAATCCGCAATCTCCCGCTCGCTGCAGGAGGCTCCTAAAGTGATGAGTTCAGGGGCATATCCTGGGAACTTTGAGGGAGGAAGAGAATGTTGTTTTTGACGAACGGGGGTTACATCAGGCCATGTGTCAATGTGGTGCTCTATAATTGCGGGATCAAGACCAGGCATTTCGGTATAAGACCAGGCAAAGACATCACGGAATTCTTTGAAAAGGTGTGTGTAGTCCTCAATCTCTTGTTTACTGCAGAATGCTCCTAGAGTAATGAGTTCAGGGGCACGACCTGGAGCAGCAATATCAACTTGGATGACAGGTGAGATGTTGGCCATGTTGCCCTCCTCGAAGGCATCAGGAGCAGGGATAGGGTCCTTGAACCAGTCAACCTTGGTGGGGAGGAAGTCTTTGGATTCGACCGCGTATTGGGTAGCGGTGCTAGAGGAAGACGCTTCTGGGATGAAATAGGAACGGTGGTGCATATCATCCCAAGGATAATCCGGGGCAGTTATGGCCTCAAGAATCTCCTCATCAGTACGGAAAGTCTGCGTCGTCAAATCGGTTGACGAGGGGGTAGTGGAAGTGTTGGTTGAAGAGATCATGTAGATGATATTAACCTCTTCAGAAGGGGGAGAGACCGGGGGGTAGATCTCCTCAATGGTAGGTGGTGCCGTCTCAAGGTCCAGATTGTTCATCTCGTAAAGAGCTGCTCTGTAATCCGGGAGATCGGGACAATGATGTGAATAGTGCCCGTAAATACCGCAGATGGCGCATGAGTGGTTGGTACGTAGGGACTTATCTTTAGGTTTAGGAGTGGGGTTTAGTTCGACAGTTGGGATGTTGGGGTCATCATCGAGCATTTGCATGTGCTTCTGTAATGCGGGTAACTGTGGGCATTGGTGGGTCGCATGGCCCAACTCGTCACACAGCGAGCATTTGGGAGGAGTACGAAACACCGGAGGGTTCTTGACTGTCTTGGGAGGTGGGACAGCAGTGTAAGGTTGAGGACCTCTGCCCCCAGTGGGTTGAGGAGGAGGAGGAGGTGTCGTGGAGGACGAAGGGGTAGAGACCCCGGGAGGTGGGTGGGTGGTAGTAGCCATGGGTTGCACCGGCTGGAGGACGACATCTGGTGTCGGCGGGCGAACGGGAGGCGAAAGGTACCATACAGGTAATCCCAAGGTTAACCCAGGGAGGCTAAGGGTAGCCATGACCGGGGCGCTTACTACTCCTGCTGGAGGAACTAGGAAGGGGATCGTATGGATCGGTGTAACACCAATGTGACTAGGTACCAATGGTGGTTTAGGCAACAAGGATGGTTGATTGTTAGGTGGTAGGATGTCATGGGACAAGGTACATAAGTCAGACATTTCGGGCGTAGATGACGGCGGAGGAATGGATTGAAAGGTGGAGGTCATCGGCGCGTCTGAGTAGACTCCAGGCCCCGTAGAGGAAACAAACGAGGTGTTGGCAGGAGAAACAGGTTGTTCAACCATGGGGAGAACATTTTCCGGTGCCGCCGGAGCACTGGGATCATAGTAGGTGAGCTGGTCAATCTTAACCACGCGTCCCTCGTGGGGGAACATCATGGTGCGAAAGACAGAAGAGGCAACTGCCCGCATGGCATACATGTAGCTACGGCCAAGTAGAAGGTTGTAATCCAATTGGGCATTGATTACCTCTATGTCAATAAGGACTGTTTTACCACCTAACTGGACTGGAACGTTGGGTAGAAGGCCTTGGGGCTGGGCCGAACGACCGTCGTAGGCGCGTAACGCAGTGGTGGACTGCTGGAGAGGAGGGGATCCTAGCTTCTGCCATACAAATGTAGACATAACGCATGTGGAAGCACCCTCATCGATGATGCACCGATGGATAACAAGATTCCTAACGGAGACAGTAACTTGGAAGGCTAAGCTAGAAGGTAGGCGTGGTTCAGACTGGTCTAAATCAAACGCCATCAAATGTGAATCAGTTGGGTCAATCCCCCCGATGGCGGAAAGTAAAGTCTTGCGCTGGGAAGGGCAGTTCTTCAAGACTTCCAACGCAGACATGGCTGCGGGAGATTGGGCTAGGTCGTCTACGATGTTGTAGTTTGACGCAGCGCGCGCGTTAGGGTTATTGTTGATTCGGCGAAGTGGGAAACGAGGTGCTTTCGCAGCGCCGTCTATGGGCGGCGGAGGTATACGTAACGCCTGATCGGTGGGATGGGCGTTAGTAGGTTTATCCGTGGGAGGGGCTTCAGAGGTGGAGCCATATTGGTTCTGACGGGTCTGTAGGTTGACGTCAGCAGATGACATCATCAGTAAGTGGTGGGTACCTGAGTCGAACATGGGTTGATCAGGGGCAGCGTAGGTGATCTGTTGTTGTTGGGGTTGCACGTTAGCTTGAGGGGCCAACGGCTGAGTGTTCACCACGCCTTGGGTCGGTAAGGGGTTTTGCAGCACCAAAGGGGGTTGCTGAGGTTGGGGGGGGTTGGGCGGTGCTTGGGGAGCCGCATGCCCTTGGCGATGGGCCTCGTCAACCCAAAGCTGCCGAGCTCGCTCTAAATGTGGGCAAGCGTGGGTGTAATGTCCATAGACCCCGCAAATAGAACAAGGGTGGTTTGTCCGCAAATTGGGGTTTTTGGCCTGCTTGGGCGGGCGATCAGGGTTTTGATTAGCGGGGGCCGCATTATTGTTGTCAGGGGGATTAGCCGGTTGACCAGCTTGGTCTGCAGGTTGGTTATTTCCCCGATTACGGCCTTTGCCGCGGTTCTGTTGGCCCTGGTTACGTTGGTTATTCTGGTTTTGCTGCGGGTTATGTTGGGCGTAAACTTGCCCTTGGGCAGCAGGTGGATTTTGAGGTTGCGCAGGTGCAGGAGCAGGCTGCGGAGGATGATATGTAGGTTGAGGCTGAGCAGGTGCAGCAACTTGAGGGGGTTGCTGATAGGACTGCGGAGCAGGTTGTGGATGTGCCGCAGGGGCTGCCTGGGGTGGATAATAAGCTGGTGGGGCTTGTGAAGGCGCAGGAGCTGAGGCAGCCTGCTGATGGTAGTAAGGCTGAGGGGCGACTGGAGGAGCATAAGCAGGAGTCGCATACCCGAAGCACTGTGGTGGACATGAGGGCCCATGGGAATGGTGATGTGTCATGGGAGCATACGAGTTGGTTGCTCCAGACTGTGAAGTAGCCCGCGACAGGTCGGGGCCAGGGGTAGGACGTGCTATAGAAAATGGTTGGGGATGCGAAGAAACACGGCCAATGATACCATCTGCAGCGTGGGATGCCCCCGGCGCATCATGATGGGAGGACTCGCCGCGAGGGGCGTCAGGTATAATGGTATAAAGGTAACCCGACTGGGCGTAAATGAGGTCGAACTGCTGTGCCTTAAGGATGGCCTCTTCTTCAGACTGGGGTCTTTCTGAAGCTACATCCTTAGCGATGACAGGAAGCAGGGACTTGAGGAACCAATCGAGGAAGATACGGTCATCTAGTTTAATCTTGCATAAGCTACGGCGTCTACGCCACTCATGGATGTGGTCCGTGATATGGGTAGCCGTGTTTTGTCTACAAGATAGAAGGATCTCAACGCCCGCGTCATAGCGGACTGGCAACTGGAAGAACTGCAGGAAGGTCGAGGCCAGGGAAGAAAAGGTGGCGTGGGTCCCATGAGGCTGCTCAATATACCACTTGGCTGCAGAGCCAGTGAAGGTGCGCTGTAAGAGACGGAGGCGAACAGAGTCATCCACGATGGAGTTAGAGGAACACCATAGGTGGAAAGACATGATATGGTTTTGTGGGTCCTCACCGGCCTTACCCTCGAATTTAGGGATGTCAGAGGGTAGTTTGGTAGGCATATGAGGCCACATAGGGTCGTGTCGAATAGGATCGTTGGTCAATCTGGCCAGGTCAGGTAGGTTGAGGCTAGCCATGAATGGCAAACTGGAAGAAGGCTGCGACACAGTAGTGCTATGGACCAAGTTGGGGCCAGTGCCCCCAAGTGGAGGGACAAGATTTAGGGTGGTGCCCCCAAGTGGGGGAACTGAGGTAGTGGAGGATGGTCCAGCACCACCATGGGTAGTGTGAGCCACTGATGTAGTGGGGATAGGTATTCCCGCTGTGGGAATAGGTACCGTGAGGGGAACGGTAGATGGTTGCCCCATGGAGGGCATACCAAAAACAGGTGTAGTAACTGGTGTAGTGGTGGATGTGCCACCAGTGGTCCCTATGACAAATGGAGTGGAAGTCGTACCAGCCATGGGGCTAGTAGGGGCAGTATAAATAGGGTTCTCAGACTCTTCGTCAGAATCAGAGGTAAAGTAAGGTGCGTCACTATCTGGTGACGGAGACCTACGTCGCTGACGGGTGGAGTCAAGTGACAAGGCTCTAGGTCTGTGATGAGTGGTATCAACGGATAATGATCGGAATCTACGACGTGTGGTGTCAAGAGAACCGTGCTGTGGGGGCTCGCCCCTGAGGCGCCGAGAGTGTCTCGGGGACTCAATGGTGACAGATGGTGTCTAAATCTCTGTGGGTTGAGGTGAGTATGAAAACAGCTCAAAAATCCTAATGCAACCGAGTGTGCAGAAGGAGAGCTAAAAAGCAAGGCACTCAGGCCAACAACCAACTCAAAACACCCAGTGTAACAGCTGTGCTACAATAGGTGGAGTAACAACAAAGATGGTCAGAATACCAACAAGCAGCAGGTTTCCTAAAAAAGAAAAATGGTGGACTCACTAGACCAAAGGGAGGTAAAGGAGCATGCAAACACCTAACTAAAAGTATTCTGACTTAACTAAACATATCCTCTGCAAGGTGATGAAATCCAAGTCAGACAATATGAGTAGGAAAGCCAAGTGGCTATGATATCCCCCTACCGGGAGGGATACCGGGTAGTCAATCCTAGAAGAATGGCAACTAAGATACCTCGTTCATGACACGTCCAGAAAGGTGAATCTGCCGTTTAGTTCGTTGACCGCAATACCCCTATACAGGGATATCCCGCGAACCGCGAAAGGTAGCCCTTCGGTTACTGAATGGAGTGCGGTATTCCACTCAGGCCTCCGGAACCAGTCTCCTGACTTCAACCCTCCTAAGGGAGAGGCCCTCTGATAAACTGGTCGTGACCGTGCCAAAAAGTACTAGGGGATTTTGGTTCCCTATTTGGACAACAACTATGTCTCAAGTGAAATAACCAAGGGGTGTTATTGGAAGCCTATCCCCCTGATCCTACCTAACTACAATGATTCTTTTGTGTTCCCCAAGTGGGGTTAGAATGTTGGTTTAGTTAGGTACTTTTTAAGGCTCACTTGATTTAATGTGACAGAGTGTGTGCTCGTGAGGTGTTGAACCCAAAAACAGAAGTGCCACAAGGGAGGGCAACTTCCAATCTATCAATAATATGGAAATTGAAAGTTTTAATTTTGCAAAATTTTCTGAAATAAAAATACTGAAATTTTAAAAAGATTCTGTAAAAGGAACAGAAATTATGTTGCAGAAAGGCTGTAAGGAAGTGGGCTGCAGGTGGGACAGAGGGCTGTTCAAATGCAGAAAATATTGCAGCAAGAGGGGCTGGGCTCAAAACAGGAAAAGAGCAGAAATCAGACCGCGGGTCTGTGGCGGATCAGAACAGGCCGACCGCGGGTTTGAGGGAAACAGCGGCGGTCAGGTCGCGGCTATCGGGCCAACAGAGGCAGTCGGGACGCAGGAAACAGGGGAAAAGGCACAGTCGGGTCGCGGCTATCGGGCCAACAGTGGCAGTCGGGACGCAGGAAAACTGGAAAAAGACACAGTCGGGTCGCGGCAAAAAGGCTAACAGGCGCAGTCGGGACGTCCGAAAGAGGCAGAAAGCCGCAGTCGGGACGCGTGAAAAAGGCCGACAGGCGCAGTCAGATCGCGGCAAACAGGCTGATTAGCCACAGTCGGATCGCAGGTAACAGACTTGAATCCGCCGACAGAGCATCGGAAGCAGTCTGAGAGCCACGGTCGGATCGCGGGTAAAGGCCTGAAAGGCGCGGTCGGGACGCGACTGTAGAGGAAAAAGACGCGATATGCAGCGGCCGAAAGGGACAGCCGAAAGAAAAAATTTAAAAAACGGAAACCAGAAATTCGAAAACTAGGGGAGTCGCCAATGAGCACCTACTAAGGAGAATGGACTCCTTAGTAGCAGTTCAGTATATTAAACTAATTATGCAAAAACAAAAATTAAATTATTTCTAAGACAAGCATGAAGCATAAACACCAAAATGAAAGAATGACTTTGTATTGATGTTACCTTGAGTGTCAAGGTTGGTGAAGCCCTTTGCAGTGTCCAAGAGGATGCTCCAAGCTTCTGAATGCTCCTTCTCCTTCTCCAATGTTGGGGATGGGCCAAAGGTGGCTCTCAAGGTGAAAATAGTTCGAGGGTGAACTAGGGTTTCGAGAGAGATTTTGGCAGAGTAAGGGTGCTTGTGATTGTGGATATGGAATAAGGGATCTCCATCACCTATTTATAGTTTTTTGGTGGTGGAGTGCTGACCCATGGTTTTAGGAAACACATGGTTTTGTGCAGCTGTATAGGGTTTTTTCCTCCTTTTCCTCATTATTTTATATTTTTATTCCCTTTTTAGGGGATTTTTGCTATTTTTGGAGGAAAAGGGGGTTTTTTAGCCTTTTTTAGGCTATTTTGATGGTTTTGTGGCCTTTTGGAGGCATTTTAGGCCTTTTGGAGGCTTTTTAATGGGCTTTTTTGGGATTTTAATGGAAATATGGTGGGAAAATGGACAAATGAGCCATATAACGTGGTAAATGAGCTAGTGAGCACTTTTTGGGTGTTAACAAGAGCTAGAACCTCACTCTCTGGAAGAACCCCCTCTGCTCAGACAGGTCAGGAAAAGAGTAAAAATGTGAACTTTGAAGGGTGTTTTCATATATATAGCCACGTCTCCATAATGTCGGCTCTCTTGTTAGGTTGTCTGTTAATTTCAACCGTTGATCTATCACGTGCTAGCTTTCCTTCGTCGGATCTGTGGCCTCTTTATCTCTTGATTTGACATTCAATTCTTCCTTACCGTCGAATCTGGTATAACTTTCCATCTATGCTGTCCTTCTTGTCCACATTTCCCCATAAGATGGCCTCGCATGTACCCGGGTGGTCCCCACTATGATTTCCCTTCTTTGTGCGACGGGCTCTAAAACTAACATCTGGCAGGTGGGAAACTCTCATCGCATCCGTCCTGTCTTATCTAGTGCGCTATTTCTTTATGCGATCTGCTACGAGAGCCGTTGATGTATATTCCTACTGCATTCCGAACCGTGGATCCTTTCACCAACTCATGCCATCGCATGCGCCCACTTTCACATATCGCCTTTTGGTCTGTTTCCTTGCGACAACATTTGCTGCTGACACCTGGCCGGCGGAGATGGTTCATCGCATCCACCTTTTCCTTATCTCCCTCGCAACTTAGCTATGCGGTATTCCATATAAGGTCGTGTATCTGATCCCCACGCCCAATCTACGGCGTAGATTGGCGTGGTGTTTAGCCTCCCATGATTGACCGGCGGACTATAGGCTAAAAAATATGTTTCTTGTTTATTTATACCCATACTTCAACATTTTCTCATCCTTTGCACCTCTAGTTCTCCTTAAACCAATTAGTCCTTCCCATTAGCATCTAGCACAAGAGCATGGAGGATATCTCGGTTTTACTTACCAGGTACATTTTGACCCTCCATTACTTCCATTCAACTACATATTGTGGAAAAATATATGGGTGCTAACAACTGGCTCCAAAGGGGATGCTATCCTCCCATCGAGGTAGCAAAGAACTCCTTAGATTAAGTGTTTGATCCATTGGGCTACTTTTCCAAACCCTTACTATTATAAGCAACCTCCTGCAACCGGCCTTTCCTCCCAATGCTGCAACTGAATAGCCGGAGCCGAACACCTAAACATACTAACTGAAATAAATGCAACTGCTTGACCTGCAAGCTTATTTATATACAAGTGCTCATACCCTACTTGTTTGGCACAAAGGGTAACTCAGGTAATTTCATACCTCCAATGAAGCCAATCAAGTAAATGACTCGTTGACTAAATTCTCCTCTCCATTCCTCCTGTCGCAGGAAAAAACCCACTAAATGATAACTCTATCTGAATATATCCTTTAATCTTAGTCTCTCCGAACAATATAAACCCCACCGTTTCCGACCTTTCCAAGAAATTAGCAAAAGGGTCTATCAGAACATGAAGAACTCTTATTTCTCTAGGACCAGCTACGAGGGCTCTCGGGATAGTTTCTTCTCGACCTTTCTCCTGCTCTTCTGGATCATATGACAACCGGTATTGTTGAAAAAATTTCTCATCCCACTTCGGAGGAGGGATACGAAGGGCGTTGCCAATTTTATCTAAAACCTCAAGGCTTAGGGTTTGATTTTCATCGTCGGAGGTGGCAGAAATAGCTTCAATCCTTTCGTCGGCCTCAAGTGAAACGAACTCCCTTTGATGAGTTTCCGCCTCTCGGGGTAGGTTTCACGCTGGTTCTTTCTCTTTATCATCAATCTCAAAAAAACTTAGGAAGTTTTCCGAGCAATCCCCTTCATATTCGTCATATTTAGGCGGACCGAATTCCTCTTCAAGAACATTATCGACAGGGATTTCAGCAAGTGTATTGCAATTTACATAAAACCTGCCATGATTATCTTCTTTTGGTACTTCCCTGGTTTGGTTATCTCTCTGTGCATCCAGGGAAAAACAGGGACACCAAGCAACTTCCCCTTGCTTGAGCCCTTCTTCAAATCTTGTTTCTTCTTCAATCTCTGCAACCTTACCTTCGTTTGATAATTTTCCCAACATCCTAATATTGTCTTTGACCTCCAAAGAATTAATGAGCATACGCTGCAAATTCGGAGACCTTCTTTCCAACAGGAGCAAGGATAGCTCATGGGAGAAAGTGGATGCATAGTGCAACTTGGCAGCATTCTCTAGGGGCTGAATTTCCCTTGGCATGTCATAATAGAACTTTGAAAACCTTCTATTAAAGCTAGATATGGCCTCTCCCTCTAGCCTTCCCATAGAGTAAAATTTTGAAAGAATCAGGTCCCATGACTGTCTCTTTCCCCAAAATTCTAAGAAGACATCAGAAAACCCTTGCCAATTATCTATAGATTCTGGTTGCCAATGGCTGAACCATTTATTCACATCTCCTTGGAAAGACTGGGCGAAAGCCCTCATGCAAATTTCATCATGCTCCACCTCAAAAAGATCCAAAAAGTGTTCAAAGTCTTGGATATGCTTCTCAGCAGTAAGGCTTTCGGATTCTCCATCAAATCTAGGAAGGTATTTATGGCATTTGGGAGGGTAGTCGTGCAGAATAGGCGGCATCTTTAAAGGGCCATATCTCAGTTGAGATATGGAAGGCAAAGGGATATGTACCGGGGGAGCATCTTCAACCTCATTCTCCTGGGATTCGCAAAGTTTAGCATGAATCCTATAAGACTCGGAAGAAGGGATGGGATCAGCTCTAGGGCTTGAAGGAGGATATACATTTGTAAGGTCCAGAGAGGGATATACAAAGGAAGGTTTATCATGACCCAGAGCTCTTCGGTGGGACAAAATTTTCTTGATATATATACATAAAGGTAAAAGGAGATTCATACAGAAGAACAAGATATCTTTGAAAAGATTAGTGTTCTGATACCTGAATCTTGATTCTTCCATGTTTAAGGAAAATGTGTTCGTTCTCCAGTGAAGTCGTCATGAGAATCTTTCAATATCTCAATTCTGGTACAAGGTCATAGATCTCCCCAGTGGGGTCGCCTTCATACTGAAATTCCTCTTTAGTGGAGTCACCAGGTGAATGATACAACCTTCTTGATGTTTGATCGTTGTTCATCGTCAGCATTCAGATCTGAACTTTGTCGTTCTCGCAGAGATCATGAAACAATCTTCTTCCCCGGCAATGGCGCCAATTTGTTAACACCGAAATTGACCCCCAAGGCTGAAAGAAGGTAATTATGGGTAACCACTAACCAATCTTTGGCCTGTGCTACTGACCCAACACGGACGGAGAGGGTTCTCTCTAAAATCTCATGAAAAGACTGGAATAATCAAGATTGTCAATAATGAAAAAGAAACACCAGCATTCATGGCCAAGATATTCAATCACAACAATTATACAGAAGATCAGTTTTTTGTTTGGAAATAAAATGATTCACGCGCTGTTTGGTTGAAAATGTATGAAATTTAGTTTGGGCAATGGAGTCACCTTTTACAAACTATGGAACATCATTCACAAAGATTCTGCAAATGCATTCACAAGGGAAAGGTAGCAAGCAGCTAGTAGTCAAAGAGAATTTAGTTTTGTGGAACAGAAGAGAAAAGAAACAGTCCATCAATGTAAGGCATACCAAGATGAATCCTACATCAACTTTAGTAGAATATGTTGGTAAAATACTTGGAAAAAACTAAGTAGAGCATAATTTCTATGAATTCCACTTAATCATTACCCTATTCCAAGCATGAAAGAAAAAACACAAAATGGAGTTACGAAGAGAGAAAACACATTTCACATGGGAAGAGAGAAAATACAGACTACTAAACCAATTACACAGGAATCCCTGTCAAAACGCAGGCTTCGGCTCTGCAAACTTTATTAAAACAACTCAAAAATGTCTTACAGACTAATCCTCAAATTACTAAAAGCTTTCAACATATGATTTTCAACCCTTTTCTCATTCTATTACATCACATATATATATGCCTAGAGCTTTCTTGCTCGACTAACCTCTCACCCACATTTAACCTAAAAATTAGGAAATATTACATATGTGTCACGTCTCTAATAGACTGATTAAGACAATGAACGGAATATCATAGACAAAAGACTATCCTAACCCTAGTTTCGCAAGCCACCTTGCGAGTCAAAGAAGTCTTCCACTTTCAATGAGTTGTCAGCCTGTGATGCATCATCTAGTAGGATAGGTGTCGTTTCCTTAGTGGAGAGTACAAAATCGTGAACTATTTCTGCACCCGGTTGACCGCTCCGCTTGATTTCGGGGCTCTCCTTCTTCGTTCTTTGCCGGTTTCCTTTGGACACTTGTCGTCCATCAGGCTTCTCGTCCTCGTTGGCAGAACTGGATTCTATGAGGTCACATACCATAAGAGGTGGAGGGGTAGAATTTTCCTCCATCTCATTCCACACCTACTCTGGCATGAATACCACTTCGCATTTCTGCCCTTTCTCCATGAGCCAATAGTAACAGAGGAGATGGTCGAACTGCCAGGTGCACCATCTTTCCGTTATACCAATTGTGGATAAAAGACGCGAAAACCTTATCCATAACTGCTGTGACGATGACGGCAGCTACAAGTGGTTATGGTTGTCATGATAGCTCTATCAGACTCTGCAATCAGGTAACCGTAATGCTTTAAGGTCTAAACTGACCTTCTGCATTCTCAACGATGTCATCCCAGATAGACGGCGTAGCCAAGGATGATGCAAAAAGTGCCTTCCGTCATACCGGTAATCCTCTGGGATATCACTCAGCTTTGCAGGTCCGTCCTTCTGATATCTCTCGTGTGACAATATATAATCTCATGCTTTTACCACGCGCTTTGAAAGACGTGGGTCACATTACTTCCATCACCTTTCGAGCCAACTTCTAATCCACACAAGGGGCTTTTCATTTTTACACCTCCTTTACAGATTTTTTCGGGCCTCCACAAGTTCGCCACCTTCTCAATCATAAGCATCCAGCACCTTTAGGATGCTTACAACCTTTTGAAAACTTCAACCCTCACCCGAGTAAGGCCGGGACCGATGTCTTCTCCACCTACTTGTTCCAATCCTCCCCCTTTGTCCTGAAACTGGGCCAGAAGCTATTAGTACCAGGGGAAAATGTTACCAATGGAAGGATACCTTTGGTCAAAAATTCTCCCATGCCGGGGTTTAATCTTGTCCCACCTATGCTTTCGGATATACTAACCATTACTTTGGACGTTCGACGGGTCGTGGGAATTATCCCCATTGTCCAGGTCAGGGCCGAGGCAGGGAGTTACAAAGGTCCAACGACCTTCGGACGCACTTTGACGAAACAGGGAAACCACAGTCATTTCTGGGGTGACCTTCAGGCCTACAAGGCCGAGGTCTTGAAAGATAGCTTCTTCGCAGACCATTCTGGCCTGGACTGAGCTTGATACAGGGTCTCTGGGGACTTCCCTGTTAGGCGCAACCGCAATACTCTCACGCTTCGACTCAACTGCTTGGTGACCAACCATCAAACTCCTGCACCGGAGCTAGAACCTCACTCTCTGGAAGAACCCCCTCTGCTCAAATAGGTCTCGAAAAGAGTAAAAATGTGTACTTTGAAGGGTGTTTTCATATATATATCCACGTCTCCATAATGCCGGCTCTCTTGGCAGGTTGTCTGTTAATTTAAACCGTTGATCTATCACGTGCTAGCTTTCCTTCGTCGGATCTGTGGCCTCTTTATCTCTTGATTTGACATTCAATTCTTCCTTACCGTCGGATCTGGTATAACTTTCCATCTACACCGTCCTTCTTGTCCACATTTCCCCATAAGACAACCTCGCATGTACCCAGGTGGTCCCGACTATGATTTCCCTTCTTTGTGCGACGGGCTCTAAAACTGACACCTAGCAAGCGGGAAAATCTCATCGCATCCATCATGTCTTATCTAGTGTGATACTTCTTTATGCGATCTTCTACGAGAGCCGTTGATGTATATTCCTACCACATTCTAAACCGTGGATCCTTTCACCAACTCATGCCATCACATGCACCCACTTTCACATATCGCCTTTTGTTCTGTCTCCTTGCAACAACGTCTGCTGCTGACACCTGTCGGCGGAGATGGTTCATCGCATCCACCTTTTCCTTATCTCCCTCGCAACTTAGCTATGCGGTATTCCATATAAGGTCGTGGATCTGATCCCTGCGCCCAATCTACGGCGTATATTGGCGTGGTGTTTAGCCTCCCATGATTGACCAACGGACTATAGGCTAAAAAATATGTTTCTTGTTTATTTATACCCATACTTCAACATTTCTCATCCTTTGCACCTATGGTTCTCCTTAGACCAATTAGTCCTTCCCATTAGCATCTAGCACAGGAGCATGGAGGATATCTCGGTTTTACTTACCAGGTACATTTTGACCCTCCATTACTTCCATTCAACTACATATTGTGGAAAAATATATGGGTGCTAACAGACAACATAAAAAAATAATTCTAAAAAGTTAGATATTCAACACAATAATGTATTATATGAATCTAAGATCTATGTATACTTCGGTATTGGAGTTGTACTGGTTTTTTGTTGTGTATTTTTTCTGTATTAAATTGTATTTGAATTTGAATTTGAATTCATCTATTAATATTGATCTCAAAGTGGATTTTTTTTTCTGCTTTATTGGGTGTTGAGACAAACAATTTTTAAATTTGAAATAAAATACATATTTTCTAATCTAAGAGATGTATACTTCGGTATTGGAGTTGTACTGGTTTTTTTGTTGTGTATTTTTTATGTATTAAATTGTATTTGAACTTAAATTTGAATTCTTCTGTTAATATTTCTACTATGGTCAAGAGGTAAGTTTGCCATGATAAGGTTATGAAAAGAGTGTTATAAATTGTATTTGAACTTGAATTTGAATTCATCTATTAATATTGCTACTGTGGTCGTAAGTATTCCATGATAAGGTTATGAAAAGAGTGTTAGTAATGTGAATGGATATTGTTGGCATCTTTATTTATGGCCAGTGTTGCTAGTGTATACATTCTTATGTGGTTTACATAATTTCCATAGATAACATTCCATCGGCAGAGTTTGATAACTCATTTACTTCTACTTTTTGTAATTGGCATGTAAAGCTAGCACAAAATACAATAATAATGTTTTGGTGCATTGATTCATTCGCATTCAAAATAGACAGCTAGTAAGCAAGATTACCAAAAATATTAGCAAAACAGATAACACGTATGTCAAAACTGAACTACTTTGTGATGCATGATATGTTGTCATACATGTAACAAACAAGATATCACAGGAGCAGGCACACATGAAAACCTTTATTTATTCAATGTGAATTATATTAAAGTTCAGAGGTACCCGTGGACGATGCAAATTTATCATATCAATGTGGTTTTTATTAGGAGCATTATTTCTCCACGTATTAGCAAAACCAATATGAAAAATGAATTTTGTTCGGTGTTGCCAAGATGTTGATTTTGAATTTTGTTGGGGGCTTCTAAACAATTATTGCTTTTCAAGGTGCGTTTCACTTGGATTTTAGCCATTAATTTTGTTGGGCTTTGCACTGAATGCTCATCAAATGATAATCAATAGCAGACAATGTTTTGAATGAAAAAATGTTCAGTTCATCAAATATGCAAAAATAGAAGATAAGGCTATCCACAAAGGTTTGGTTGAGAAATTGAATTAAAAATTGTTCAGTTCATCAAATATACAAAAGTAACAAATAAGGCTATCCACAAAGGTTTGGTTGAGAAATTACCCAATGCATCAAATAATAAAAAACATCAGATGAGATGGGAAACAATGGTATGAATGAAAAATGCTCTAGATGAAGTCATCTTAGCATAAAATATAATTGAATGAGTGATGATGATATCCAACATTTATATAAAAATTATTAAAATTATTTTAATATGTAGTTATTAAAGAATGGGTTATGCTTATTCTCTATCAACCATAATGCTTTTTATGTTTTTTTTTACAATTTAACTATTCTTTCTACCTTTTTCACAATAAGCAAGAGAGATATTTTCTTGGCTCACAGCCTTAACAACATTTGGTTCACAAAGTAGAACACATGTCACAAAATTGATTTTAATCTATGTGGGGATGATAACATTAAATCTAATTGACAATGCTTTTTATGATAGTATTATATGGTTATGTCAATATACAGCTTCACTTTTCAGATTAGTAATACAAATTGGAAGGACTTTTCAAAAGCCAATTGTTAAAGATATGTCCAAAAAATGAGTTTACTATAGAAAATATGTTTTCCGTTTTTAGAGGAAGATATGTCCAAAAAATGAGTTTACTATAGAAAATATGTTTTCCGTTTTTAGAGGAATACCATATGTTTATTTCTTTCGTAGAGGAATACCTAAACTACGAACTGCCATATATCTCAATAAACAAGCATAAAATCAAAATTACTTACCCAATCTTATGACAAACTTGGAGTTAATGAAAAATGTTCATTAAGAACTTCATTCTATTCCTTTGGAAGTGAATTGATTCCTTTATCCATGCATTTCATTTCCACATCTTCAAGAGTTGGCTAGATAAAGTTATATATTTAATTAAATTATATATTTAATACAATATATGAGGCATTTTCTAAATAAAATTATATATTTTAAACAATAATATCATATACTATATATCGTTACTTCAACGTTTTTTTAATTCCCACTCCCCAATGTACTCGGCGTGTCTTCGTTGTACCCCTTGAATGCATTGTAATTGCAGACGTGAAATTTTTTAGGTCAGATTGGATAGGGATTCATGTTACGAGTCTGACTCGTTTTCCAAGATCTCCTCTAGCTCTAAATATGTCGATCATTGGATTTTTCTACTATGTATAAATTTATTTTTTTTCAGGTTAATGACACATCCTACAACAACCTTGGATCTAGATTTATTTTATTTTAAAATGTCTTAGCCAAAATTAATTCAAGAAGGAATAATAGGTGTATTTCTTTGTACTATTAGTAAATTCAGCTGAAAAGAGATAACATTGGTAAAAATGATCAAACTTAATTGATTTTAAAATTTGGGCTGCTTATTTTTAAACTCCCGTGATTTGCATTTATTCTGTGTTTTACCTATTATCAATTTTGGCCATCTTGACCTCTTCTCCAGTGAGAGCTTTAGCTTTTATCTAGTTTCTCTCAGCCTTTTGTAGAGCAACAACATCTGGATCCTCAAATTTAACTCTTTTTATAAATGTTTCCCTAATCCGCTCTCCATATCTCTGACCTAAGGATGATGTAAAATAATTTTGAGATGCATAAGTTGTAGGAGACAACTCATTTGCAGTTTCTTTGATAAACCCGCCAACACCATCCACATTTTTAGAAGAAACGATTGCCATCCCTGTAGATTGGCAATAAGAGAGTGCAGTTGCAGAAGCAGCAGGGATCAGGCTTTAAATTTGAAGCCTTCAAGGCCCTTCAGAGGCCATTTTGCACGTCATAGAAGGCCACCTCAAATTTTACCATGAAAAATAAATTTAATTTCATGGTAAGCCCTTCAATAATTAAATTAACCATTAATGTTTAAAATTGCAACAGAAGGGTAGCTTCAAATTTCACCCATCAACGGTTTTTAGTGGGAAATTGAGAATGCGACTACTAGCTAGGTGAATTGGGAGTGGGACTCGGTTACTCTCCAATATCCACATGTTCAATCATCGATGATCATGGACCATTGGGCCTCTAATAATATCATTGACCAGCTTACGTGGAATGGATTACATTGTGCAGCCCATGGCTTGAACGCTTCTAAGTTCTCATGTTTGCAGCGAGCACTTACGTGTTTAATACATTTAATGGAATCAACAACTTTATTAAACATGGTTGGTGGCTCATACATGTTGTTGGCAGTGGGATTACCAAGTTACCAGTTATCACATACCAATTCATGAATTCTGACTCCACAATCAAGAAACTTCTTGTAATGTTGCAAGTTGTTGCTCCCACCCGTGACCTCTACCCACATCCCTGTGTTTTCTTTGTTGTATCAAGTTAATCCTACCAACTACAGCTCCCAGAAGGTTCACACCATGTGTTTTCTTTGATGTATCAAGTCAATCCTACGGCTCTCAAGTCCCACCTTGTGCTTTCTTTGTTGTATCAAGTCAATGCTCGAATTACATGCTTCCATGGCTCCGACCATCAATATATAATATTACAGGAATACAAACAAGATTTTTCTTATACCCCTACTCCAATGTGGTCGAGCGACTTCCAAGTTCCACCTACCCTATCTCCTCCAGTCCTCCAGGAGAATTTGCAGAGCGAAGCTTCCAATGCCAGTCTGCCATAAACATATATAAAGAAAAAAAAATTCTTTGAGCAGCTCAACTTCAAGGCTGACTGGATTGCTGACATCCTATGAATTTACAGGTATGTACATCATTTTATCCTGATTCATGATCCCATCAATTATTTAAAAATTTTGTTGTTTGATTACAATTCTGTAACTTCAAAGTTCAAACACAATATTATTATTTGACTGAAATTGTGTTACTTCAAATGGGCATTGAAGGCTTCAAATTTGAAGACTGGAACCAAGAGTGGTTTTGTCACAAATTTCCGTCAGAGGCTGTTTAGAACGACATTTATCAATTCCCAACTATAGCAACAACACCAATTGCTTCTTTCTTCATATGTTATGTGTATACGCATATGATTCCATGTGCTTCTTTCCTTGCCCTATTTTCCATTGTCGCTCGATCGAAGCTCTTGAGAATTTAGCTGCCCTTTAACTTTCTTGAAATGGAGGGGACAAGGAAGACCATTGTTTTCACTCTGAAACCAAGTGCTTCCCCGTGTAGCTGCTAGTAGCCACGGTTGCATCCCTACATGAAACACGTGTGCGCATTGCACCCCCCAGCTTTACCAAAAACCCTGGGGATTTGGGGAAGTTCCCACTGTTAAGTTTAGCCTAATTTGACTAGCAAGATCACTGAAAGAAACACAATCACAATATAGACAAATATTTACCATGGGAAACCCTCATGGGGTAGAAAACCCAGCAAAGCTTTCCTCAATATAGATAATTAACCCAATACAAGATGTAGTCCTCAACAAGAGCTCCTTCTCCTCCTATGCAGACCTCTCTCTCTCTCCTATGCGCCAATCACAAGTGAGTGAATGAATGAGATAAGTGAGGAACACACCTCCTCTACTTATACTCATCTCCTAACTGACTTTTTACCCTAATGGGGCCGACCTCTCCCAGGAGAGTCTAATAACCCCTAAATAGTAAACTCAGGGCCGACCTCACATGGGAGATCTAATAACCCTAGTTACCACACTCTCTCGAAGGAATAAACATCTCTGGATATAAATAAGGTCACCACGGAGGATTGTACCATCTCCGGAATAATAAAATACAAATACAATATTCTTAGAAGTTACAATATTTCAACACTCCCCCTTAACGAGAAGGATATTATAACAACATCTACAGGAACAAGGAGTCATCAACTAAATGATACATGATACATCTATAAATCATCGGAATCGTTCTTCATACATCATCATCAGTAACTCAAACAGTTACTGGGACGGAATCAATACTGGAACATCAACATCTTCAGTACTGAGTCTTCATCTTCTGCAGCACTCGAACAACTACAGTAACATCATCATCATCTGGATCACCTCTATCTACAGCATCTGGATCATCTCGATCTACAGCATCTCGATCATCTCGATCTATAGCATCTGGATCATCTCGATTTACAGCATCTGGATCATCTCGATCTACAGCATCTATATCATTGCAGTATACTCTTCAATACACAAGATCCTATTACGGGATGATCAATCCCTCTCACTTTAGGACATAATTCCATGGACGATACAATCTAGATCAAATTCCCAGGATGATCAATCCTTATCAATTTAAGACAAGTTCCATGTCTATGGACGATGCAATCCAAACACATCATTTTGAACTAAATGTTCAGGGACGATGCAGTGCTATCATCAATTTTCAGAGACAGATGTCTACGGATCAATTCAGGGGACTGAAGTCCAAGGATGATGCAATCCCTCTCGTCCACTAGGGACCACTTCTCGGAGACATCTGTCTACGGATCAATTCAGGGGACCGAAGTCTAGGGATGATGCAATCCATCTCGTCCACTAGGGACCACTTCTCGGAGACATATGTCTACGGATCAATTCAGGGGACCGAATTCCAGGGATGATGCAATCCCTCTCGTCCAATAGGGACCACTTCTCAGAGACATCTGTCTACGGATCAATTCAGGGGACCTAATTCCATGGATGATGCAATCCCTCTCGTCCACTAGGGACCACTTCTCGGAGACATATGTCTACAGATCAATTCAGGGGACTGAATTCCAAGGATGATGCAATCCCTCTCGTCCACTAGGGACCACTTCTCAGAGACATCCGTCGATGGATCAATTCAGGGGACCGAAGTCCAGGGATGATGCAATCCCTCTCGTCCACTAGGGACCACTTCTTGGAGACATATGTCTACAGATCAATCCAGGGGACTGAAGTCCAGGGATGATGCAATCCCTCTCGTCAACTAGGGACCACTTCTCGGAGACATCTATCTACGGATCAATTTAGGGGACTGAAGTCCAGGGATGATGTAATCCCTCTCGTCCACTAGGGACTTCTTTCTCGGATACATATGTCTACGGATCTCTTTTAGAACATGTGTCCAGGGATGATACAATCCACTTGTCAACTTAGACCAAGTCTAAGGACCACTCATCAACCTCATCGTCGGTATCACCAATACAGGTATCCATATCATCGACCTCACTGTCGATGCAGGAAATCTCATCATTAGTGACCACATCACTCCCCCTTTCGAAGAGGGTCCTTCTGAACTACACCAATCTTGTCTCGTAAATACTCAAACTTTACTCAAGACATAGGTTTGGTCAATATATCAGCAACTTGTTCGTCAGTGCTTACATACTCGAGCTTGATATCTCCTTTCTGCACCATATCCCATATATAGAAATATCGGATCTCTATGTGCTTTGACTTATCATGGAACATTGGATTCTCTGTCATCTTGATACAACACTGGTTGTCACACATGATCACAATGGGGTCCATCTCTAAGTCAAATAGTCCTGATAACAGTTCTCGAAGCCATATTGCTTCACAACTAGCAGAGCAAGCAGCTATATATTCCGCTTCAGCTGTGCTGAGGGCCACACTAGACTGCTTCCTGCTAAACCACGAGATCATGGCAGATCCTAGACAATAACATCCTCCCGATGTACTTTTCCTGTCTGATACACTTCCTTCCCAATCAACATCTGTGTAGCCATGCAGTCTGAAGTCACGATCTCCAAGATAACATAGACCAAAGTCTATCGTACCATTTAGGTACCTCATCACATGCTTTGCAACTATCAAGTGAACTCGTCTAGGTTCCACTAGATACTGAATCAAGATATTCACAGCAAAGCATATATCTGGTCTTGTATTTTTCAAATACATCAATGACCCAATAATCTGTCTGTACAAAGTCATATCCACTAACTCTAATGAGTCATCAGCTAACAGCTTCAAGTTGGGATCCATGGGAGTTGCCATGGCTTTACATTCCAACATGTCAGATCTCTTCAGGATTTCCATAGCATACTTTCCTTGGTTAAGAAAGATTCCTTCTGTGCCTTGCCATACTTCCAGACCTAGGAAGTAATGCATCAAACCGAGATCTTTCATCTCAAATTCTCAAGAGAGCTTCTTCTTGCACTCAATAATTTGTTTCTCATTTCCAGTCAAAAATAGATCATCCACATATAGAAACAATATGACAGGTTCATCATCCATAACTTTGAGATAAATATTAGGGTTAGCTTTACTCTTGGTAAAGCCCAAGCTTGTCAGGAAACTGTCAATCCTTCCATACCAAGCTCTAGGAGATTGCTTCAACCCATACAAAGCCTTCTTTAGTTTGCATACATGAGTTCTTCTATCTTCAACCTCAAATCCTTGTGGTTGTTCTATGTACACTTCCTCCTCAATCACACCATTCAGGAAGGTTGTCTTCACATCCATCTGGTGTAATTCCCACTTCATCATGGATGAAAGTGTCATGATGGTTCTAATGGAAGTGTACCTTGCAAGTGGTGCAAATGTTTCTTCATATTCAATTCCCTCTTTTTGAGAGAACCCTCTGGCCACAAACCTTGCCTTATATTTTTCAATGCTGCCATCCGCAACATGCTTTATCTTGTATATCCATTTGGAGGATACCACACTCTTGTCTTTTGGATTGGGAACTATATCCCAAACATCATTCTTCATTATTGATTGGTATTCCTCCGTCATTGCCTCCACCCACTCTTTCTTATGAGATGCTTCTTCATAACTGGTGGGTACTTGATCTACAAGATCACACATCAAGGCCACATAGTTTGAGAATGTCTTTGGTTTCTTGCTCACCCTAGTGGAGCCTTCAGGAGCTCCATACTTTTATGCTCCTAGTATAATGTCTCTTGCCCATGCTGGTTTTCTCTTCCTTGATATGTTCATGACAGGGGGTTCTTGTGGTTCCAACATGTCATGGTCTTCAGGTGTTGTCTCTTCAGGAGTGGATGCAGCTTCAGTAATTCTGGAACGTGCCTCTTCCTCATAATATACTTCTTCATGCTGGAACTTCCTAGATCTCTTGAGAGTTGCCTCTTCATCAAATGTCACATCCCTACTTATTTCCATATGATGGAATCCTGGTATGTATATTCTGAATGCTTTGGATGCTTCACGATATCCAAAAAATATTCCTTTCTTCCCAGAAGGATCTAGCTTGGTCCTCTTTTCTTTTGGAATGTGAATGTATACTAGGCATCCAAATATCTTGAGGCGACTTACCTCAAGCTTCTTCCCTGTGAACACTTATTCTGGGGTCTTGAAATCAAGAGCACTATGAGATAGTCTATTTTGCACATAGACTGTTGTCCTGGCTGCTTCAGACCATAAATACATAGGTAGGTCTTGATCATGTATCATTGTTTTTACTGCTTCTATAATGGTTCTATTCTTTCTTTCCGCAACACCATTTTGTTGAGGGTTGTAGGGAGTGGTTAGATCCCTTTTGATCCCAACTTCTTTACAAAATACTTCAAAGTCTTTTGAAGTGTATTCTCCACCATTATTTGTCTTGAGTATCTTAATCTTCTTTTCTGAATGGTTTTCTATCAAGGCTTTGAATTCCTTGAATTTTCCAAAGACTTCATCTTTTCCCTTTAGAAAATATATATAAGTCTTCCTTGAGTAGTCATCAATGAATGTAAGGTAGTATTCATATCCACTCAAGGATGTGGATGGCATTGGTCCACATACATCTGAATGGATCAATTCTAATGTACTCTTAGTCTTTGTTTCATTCTTTGGAAATGGGTTCTTGATAATCTTTCCTTTTGCACAACCTTTGCAAGTGCCATCATGATCAATCTTTAAGTCTGGTAGTCCTATGACAACTTTGCTCACATGAGGTAGTGCTTTGTAGTTAATGTGAGCAAGCCTTCTATGCCATATCTCACTTGGGCTAGTGGCTTCATGGACAAGGGCAGCTTCTGGATAGCCCTTAAGCTTGTATAGACCTCCTTCCTCTTCACCAATAACAATTGCATCCTCAATTGATTTTCCTTTGGGCCACATGAGTACTTGACCATCTATGAATGCAACCCTATAGCCTTTCTTGTCTAATGTTGAGATAGAAAGTAGGTTCTTCTTCAAACCTGGTACATATAATATTTCTTTCATCTTCAGTGGGGTTCCATAATCAAGCTTGTAGCTTGCTTCACCAATTCCCTTGATGGGATATTGATAGTCATCTCCTAAATATACCTTCTGTGGAGAGGTCTTCTCCTCAAGACTTGAGAGAGTTTTATTTTTTCATGTCATGTGCTTTGAAGCACCACTATCAATGAGCCATGTATCTTCTCCAGGTGTCACAAACCCAGAGAGAGCAGAGAATAACACATATTCTTCTGCATCTTCTTTTTCTATTTTAGATCTTTTCTTTTGAGGCCTCTCATCCTCTTCTTCACTATCATCCTCTGCTATATGTGCTTGATTTCTTTTGTAATGAGTGTTCTTCTTCTTCTTCCTTAAAGGACAATTCCTAGCAAGGTGTCCCAATTTGTCACAACAAAAGCACTGGATTGATGAGAGGTCTCCTCCTGAACTTGTTCTTCTTTTCTTTTGAAATCTGTGTGGAGGTTGAGACTCCTTGTGACCATTATTCTTGGATTTGAAGTGACTCCATCTTCTTCTTTTGGTGTGAGTAGCCAAATCTTGGTCATCTTCTTTGAGAAGGGCTTCTCTATTGGCTACCCTAGCTTCTTCTTGAATTCAATCCTCCCATACCACATCAAACTTCACACTTTCTTTCCTGGCACACATAGTTTGGATGAATGACTCCCAAGGTCTAGTGAGACCATTTAGAGCAGTCATGACCAGTTCATCTTCATCAAGGGTATCTCCAATGGCATCTAGTTGTTCCTTGAACTGGGAAACCCTTGAGAAATAGTCTTGAATATATTCTCCTTTATTCATCTTGGTGCTCTTCAATTGAACTCTCAGATTCATCTTCCTATTGATGTTCTTTCCCTCATACATTCTGGAAAGGGAATCATACATTTCCTTTGGGGTCTTCTTGGATGCCACTTGGGGAATCAAGTGGTCTTTTATAGAATCAGCAATGATTCTCTTTGCCATAATCAGGTCCTTCCTATACTTCTCTTTGGCTTCATCTTCTTCAGGTTTGGTAATCTCATCCTTGATATATTGGACAAGACCATTCTCTTCAAGAATGAGACCAATTTTGTATTTCCATGCTCTGAAAATTTCTATACCCTCTAGCTTGTCTTCAAGCTTAGTGCTTGGAGCCATCTTATCCAGGGATCAAGGAGATTGAAGTTTCTCAAGAGATAGAATAACACTTACCAGGAGATGAGCTTTAATGAATTGAGAATACTGGTGTGTTCTACTTCTGGAAACATCAACTTTTCACCTTCCGGATCTGCAACAGAATTTCTGGTTTTCTGGTCTTCTATTTTCTGGTTTTCTGGTGCACAGGTTCGCAGCTTTTCTAGTTCACTGGTGCACAGGTGCACAGTTTTTCTAGTTCTCTGGTTTTCTGCACTTTTGGTCAAACTAGGGTTTTACTTTCTCAGAGTTCTACCCACTCAAAAGGTTCGATCTAGGGATCAAAATTTAGATTTGGAGGGCTATCCAACCATGCAATCAAATTCCAAAAATTCCAACTTTTGCAGAAACCCTAATTTTTACCAGAGGAGGAGAGAGATATTTTCACCTTGTGAAAGATGTCCTATTTAGGCTAGCTCTGATACCATGTTAATTTTAGCCTAATTTGACTAGCAAGATCACTGAAAGAAACACAATCACAAGATAGACAAAGATTTACCCTGGGAAACCCTCATGGGGTAGAAAACCCAGCAAAGCTTTCCTCAATATAGATAATCAACCCAATACAAGATGTAGTCCTCAACAAGAGCTCCTTCTCCTCCTATGCAGACCTCTCTCTCTCCTATGCGCCAATCACAAGTGAGTGAATGAATGAGATAAGTGAGGAACACACCTCCTCTACTTATACTCATCTCCCGACTGACTTTTTACCCTAATGGGGACGACCTCTCCCAAGAGAGTCTAATAACCCCTAAATAGTAAAATCAGGGCCGACCTCACATGGGAGATATAATAACCCTAGTTACCACACTCTCTCAGAGGAATAAACATCTCTGGATATACAATAAGGTCACCTCGGAGGAATGTACCATCTCCGGAATAATAAAATACAAATATAATATTCTTAGAAGTTACAATATTTCAACACCCACTCTGCCAACCTCCATGGATCTAGTTAATGAGTTAGATCAAGAATCTAGACTTTGTATCTAAAACTGTATTGCATGAGCTATTTTCCCCAATTGCTCAATCATCGAATCGATACCTTCCTCCAGTACACGGTTTAAGATTCTTGGTATTTATTAATATGAAGAACACTGATTCTACGACACTTACAATCCCAACTAGCTATCGAATTTCAATATGATTGAGAATATGCAACAACATCTGGTGAAGGACAATGCTGAAAGATGGCAATTTTCTTAGAATGCCCACTGCCCACTCCTGCGTTCAACTGTACGAACTGGGACAAAAATGTTTTTGTAATCTTGATTTTTAGAACAACAATGCTACTTTACCTTTTGATTTTGTTGCCCTTATCGACTAGTCTGGAATAGAACAGGAACTTCAACCATCTATGCATCTCCTCTCTACTTGGTCTACCTACGTTTTACTTATGCTTCACAACCCATCCTCTACTCCATCATACCACAGAGTTAGTATGTATAACGAGATCTAGGGGGAGGGCTATAGAGAAGAAGCATCCAAGATCCTTAATCAACTATTAAGAACAAAATCTTCCTGGAGTCGGATAGTTCTCTTTGCTCAAACCATAACATAGAATGTAACATGTAAGGAGCGCTTGAACTTATTCTATCCCAAGTACGTGTGACATTCATAGTGTTGAATGAAAAATTAAAACATATATTGTTCTCATTGGAATTCAATTATGTCGTAGGGTACACAATTAGAGTGATGTAAAGAAACTTCCTATTAGTTTTCAATCCAATCCAACTTCTTTGTTGAATTGTTCTCTCTAATAGACTTGCGTGAAGGAGGATTATAAATGGCATAGGCAACGCAGTTGTTTGATAGAGGTGCATGAAAGTGAATTATTGTCCTCAATTCAACAAAGTAGAAAAAGTTACTATTCAGATTCTTTCCCTCCACCTTTTTTACTTCCTTTCTGCATACATCTATATTGTTCACTAATTTAGCAACAGATACAGACCAGAATCAACATCCAATGTTTTTGGTTTCTGAAACAATTTCTTCCTTTTTTTGCTTACATTATCATTTTTTCCATTGTTAAGTAGGCTAGATTTTATGTAGGCTAGAATTTATATTAGTTTGAAGAATGCTAGTAATTTACAAAGATTGAACTTTTCCAAGAATAAGCATCACGTTGCTTTTAGAAGAGTTGAAGAACCCAATTCTTCATCGAGCTTATACTGTTCGAAGCAGCCTAGGAACCCATTTTAAGAGGTATTAAATATTATTATATTGGTTAAAAGTTGGATTGGAATTGGGCTAGCAAGCTAACTGTAGCTGCACTGATGCAGAAACAAAGATCTATAAAATTAGTTATGGGAATTCACACTTAACATCTGGAAAGTGGATTTTCTATGTGTCTCCTAAGTTATGTTTCATTAATAAATTTCTCATGTTCAAACAGATAATGAAAGAGTAAAATAGTATTAATTTTGGATGTAAGGATGAAAGTTGGATTGGAATGGAGTTAGCAAGTTAACTGTATTATTATACTGGTTAAACGTTTAAGAGGCGAGATCAATTTGGAAAACTACTAAGATGGCAAAGGTGGCATAGTGGCCTAGAGACTGAGCCACTAGATCGGGGCGAAATATGGTTGTGTTATATGACATATATAACTTTCAGTGCTGCCATATCCACTACAAAATAAAGCCTCTCGACTTTACTACGTAAGTAAGCAATGAAATTTTGATGTACTAATACACTTTCAAATGAAAAGAATGACTTATTTTTACATGAAATTTTGATATACTAGTACATTTTCAAATGAAAAGAATGACTTATTTTTACATGAAATGTTGATATACTAGTACATTTTCAAATAAAAAGAATGACTTGTTTTTACATGGCATCATTGAAGGGTTCAACATCTCATAACCCTTCAAAGTGAAATGGGACCCAGCCTTCAAATTTGATCCCTGGCAAGGATCCAATTTCATCAATGTTAATGGGGCTAGGGGTGAGGCCTTTTCTTCTTGGGACCTGCAAGGAGATTTCAACAATTTTCAATTAAAAAAATTACAATTTTCAATTAAGAAAATGGATCAATAAAAAATATCAAACATAAAGTTGCAATCAAATAAAAGAAAGGCAAATATACCCTTGATGTGAACAACAACCGGTCATAATCTCAGTAATATCATTAAGAGGATACCACCAAATACAGCGGAAGATATCAGAAATATTTACACAATCATTAACTGAAAGGGAACTGTGACTTTCACAGAGATGTCTTCCCCTACAATTCAGAGATTTTGTCAATAAAACCAAAAAAATCAATAAGCTAAAATTCTAAAATCTACCAAAATGAATTATACTCAAATCGGGAAGGTCGATTCAGTAGATCAACTCTTAGAGTCTTCTAGATTGAAAAAAATATTTACACCCAAACAAAATTTTCAGTGATCTTTCCCACAGACTTGCCAGGAGCAATTCGATACCGAATACGTACGAGATGACTGGTAATGGAATAAGTTTTGGAGTATCATCTATCAAATAAGATGCAGAGTTCTGGACCAATACAACCGTCCACTGTATAATACAGGAAGAAAAAAAAAATATTTCCGATCGGAAGAAGTTCTACCTACCGAGTCCAACATTCTTATTAACTGATAAACAGAGTTTCTCCCATATCTATATGAAAAAGTATACCTAGTTTTATTTACCCAAAATCTGTATTTGAGCCAAATAAGGACAGAAAAGCAGAAATTGGAGATAGGCACGAATGGGGAATGCAATTTTTGGAGGCAAAGAAGGAAAAGATGACCAGGTAATTTGCATTGCAAATCCAAGCAATACTAGTGCAACTTCTAGCTCTGAAATGAAAATGCTGTCGTCACCTGTATAACTAAAATCACAAGGAACAGTTCTCTTGCTCTGAAAATGCTTCATACACCTGTATAATTAAAATCACAAGGAACAGTTAAACGTAATTCCTTTAAATATGGAGAGAACATAACAGGTTATAGCACCTGGCTTCAGCTTCCGTCCATATATATATATATAAACGTAAAGAAGACAAGGAAAGGAACTTGCCTATATCAAATTGCTTTATAACACTGCTGAACATGTTGAAGATCACAACTGAGCAAGATATATTCAATCCAACCCACCTCTTCATGGTGATCACCATGCGCTGTCAGGAACTTGCATATATCAATTTTTTTCAAGAGAAATTCACCTAGCTGATAGGTGAAATTGCTATATAAAGCTACTGAACATGTTGAAGATCACAACTAAACAAGAGATATACAATCCAAATCCAATCCAGCCAGTGTGACCACCATGAGCTTAACTTGCTGAACATGTGAAGATCACAACGGAGCAATAGATATTCAATCCTACCCACGTCTCCATTGCGGACAACACTAGGATAGATATATGTTTTGTAGTGAATACCTTGATTCAGTTCATGGTATATCCAAGGCATGACCATTGGGTAGCAGAAAAACATGTACTCAAATAGTTGAGGGAAACAGTGGACTATGGACTAATATATATGGGAGATGGTGAAGTGAAGTTGCAGGGATATATAGAATCATATTTGGAAATGAATGCATTAGATAGGAAGAGTCCCTTAGGGCATTACTTTAGCTTGGGATCATCAATGATATCCTGGTTCAGTTAGACATAGATTTTTGTAGAACTTGGTTTAGCAAAGTCAAAGTATATGGCAGCTAGTACAGTGAGTTGTGAGGCCATTTGGATTCACAAGTTACTTACAGTTTTACTTTATTAGGATTTGGATCCCATGTTGATTTACTATGATAATCAGAGTTGTATCAAACTCTCTGATAATCCAGTTTTTCATGACAAGTCTAAGCACATTAAGATCATATATCACTTCATTTGAGACATGATTTAGAAGGGATTAGTAAATCTCCAATATGTACCCACAGATTAGCAAGTTGTTGATATTTTTACTAAGCACTTAGAAAAAGGGAAGTTTGAAGCATTTAGAAACAAATTTAGATTGGTGCATAATTCCCTCCTCGCTAAGAGGGAGTGTTGAAAATTTTTCCTCGAATAGGAACATCCACATGGGTTTAGTGCCAAACATGTTGAAAGTCATTCGAGTCAATTTTATTTTGTAATTCACTTAGTAATAAAGTGAAAAATATTATAATTAGTTGTTGAGTCTAATAAAGCATATTTTTTAATACACTAGTGATTTAGACTAATCTCAATTGTACATCTCACTGAAAGATTAGGGTTTTATCTCAAGTATAAAGGCGAGTCAAGATAGAGGGTTAAGATACATTTCATTACTCGCTCAAAGATAGTTTGATCGAGAGGTGATTGATTTCAATTGTAGAGTAGAGTAAGAACACTAGAGAGGAGCCAAGTTCAGCAACTAGGGAGAGATAAGTGTACAAGTTCATACATGACAGATCGATATAGTCATACAAACAAGTCCCCATATTTGTACATAACAAGTCCATACAGTCGTATAGTCGACCTATACAGTAGGAAGCAAATAGCAAGTTGTTTTCTTGGTGTTTTTCTGGCAGTTTTCCTCAGTAATTGTGTATATTTACTATATTGAGTGCATCGTACAACTATTAATTTAACCGTTTGTGGAGGTTCACTTGTAAGCTTTGAATTATTAATGAAAGACTAATTTGACTGAGTAAATTATCTTTGTATTGAGTTTTTCTTTAATTGTTTACTTTCCATGATTACTACTATGGGAAAGAATTTAATTTCTACAATTAAATAATAGCTTTTGTTTAGTTGAGAACATAAGGATAGTGGCCACGTAGGGTTTAGGAAATTTAATAATGCTTTGTCAAGATGAGATCATCCCTAGAAAAAAAAAGCATCCCCCCGAAGCCAATAACCTTTCTTTAATACCAGGTATAACTTTTAAAAATTTGCAAGTGAAGTAATGCATTGAGATCCTTAAGAAAAACAAAAAGTAAACAATGGTGCACACACAAAGTACACAAATATTTACCCTAGAAACCTTTAGTCAATAAAATGAGCATAACTTAGAGTTGCGCCTCTATCTTCTCATTTTATTAAATTAACCATTCACAATATAATTTTAGTTATTCTACAACATTAAAAATCCTAATCCACTATCCTAGATTAGGTTTTAGCCCTAATGCATTTACCATAATTAGATTATAATGGGTTGAAAAAAAATCAACACATTGACGCAAACCCCACGAGCTACTGGCCCCTAAAACCTATGATGGGGGGGTTTCTAAAACCTCAAAAGGGTGGGGCTAAAACCCCCCATCTAGTGAATGCCTCTTGCATGGGTGCACAATCTATACACTAAAACTAATGCCTCATGCATGAGTGTGTAGTCCACATGCAACAACCAACACCTGATGTATATTAAAATATTGAACAAAATTCATGTAAGCATTTTCAAACTCAAATAAGTAACTCCATATGGAAGTAAATTAAAATTATTGAACAAAATTTACATAAGTATTTGCAAACTCGAATAAGTAACTCCATATGAAATTATCATACTTGATATGTATGTCGAATAAGTAACTCCTTATGAAATTATCATACTTGATATGTATGTGGTTTTTTAAATAATAACTAATAATTTGGTTAGTTTATACACATACCATACTTTCATAAGACTATTTAGGACTAAAACCCCACATCTTGTCCAAATAATAGATCATGTTTAATATAGTGAATGCCTCTTGCATGGGTGCACAATCTATACATTGAAACTAATGCCTCATGCATGGGTGTGTAGTCCACATGTAACAACCAACACCTGATGTGTATTAAAATATTGAACAAAATTCATGTAAGCATTTTCAAACTCAAATAAGTAACTCCATATTGAAGAAAATTAAAATTATTGAACAAAATTTACATCAGTATTTGCAAACTCGAAATAAGTAACTCCATATGAAATTATCATACTTGATATGTATGTCGAATAAGTAACTCCATATAAAATTATCATACTTGTAGTTTTTAAAATAATAACTAATAATTTGGTTAGTTTATACACATACCATACCTTCATAAGACTATTTAGAAAAGAATAGAAAATTCTTTCTTGAAATATGTAGGAAAATTCTTTCTTGAAATATGATCACCTTGTACTTGTTAATGTAAGAGAGCTAATTATCAATGAAGTTGTCAAGGTTAAGATAGAAAAGTGTGAACTTTATCAATTGCCCTTAAGAGTGACAATGACAAAATATACTCCAAGAGAACATGAAATCATTGTTTTAAAATGTGTGGGGAAGTGGTATAACGGGGGTCACTAAGAATATAAGGTTAAAAACATGCAACAAATATATGTACAGAATTGTATACAAGTATAGCCACGGTGTGATCTAATCTAGATTTCCGCATTACTTTGAATTTTATAGGAAGCTCTAAGATGACAAAACTTTAGTGTACCATACAATTCTAATTGATCCCTTTATCATGGCTTCAAGTTCGTTCTCATCAATCTACCTACAAACTATCTTCAAGACTCTTTACCGAGAAATCGGTTCAACTTCAAATGGACTCCTTACAGTGAAATTAAAGGATGGAAATGTTGTTTATTTAGAGAATTATGTTGTTTCTCCAAGACTCTTATATAGTACTTGAGGATTACAAATGTTTTTCTTTGTTATCTATGAGATATTTCAATTTCAACTCAAAAATATCAACTCTATCTCGTTCCAAAGTACTAGCCTCGAGCTAATCACCACATACTTCTAGACTTTGGATAGTGTTATGCATGGGATAGACCCTGCATGGACATGGGAACACCCGGATATGACTTCCAGGGATAAGGAAATAATGGTACTCATAAATGAAACTATAGACCTGAACTATGTCAATGGTCAAATGAATATATCAATAATTTAAGATATCCCTTCCCTTATGGGGCTGAAATTTCCTTTAATGGTGAGTATTTATTGAATGCACAAGATAATATTAGTCCTAATGCATGTGAATGTTTCTATGTTAAACAAGGGCATGAAGATATATTTAGTTAATTGGTTATTTAATCATACATGTGCATGACTATATAAGTTGTCTCATCCATCCATTTACCATATATATAAGCAAAGCTAAAAGATTAATGAGTACAAGTTGTAATGTCTACAATTAATGATGTAAACTCAATTGGAATTAGCTTGATATCTCTCAAGATAAAGAAAACAATAATACAAATCTTACAATATGAAACAAAAAACAATGCAAGTGAAATATTCAATTGAAGAAGATTATGTAATCAATCATATATTCACATTAAGAAAAATTGTGATGTAGAACAACCACATATTTTATTAATGAAAAATTAAAGATACATATCTAACAGAGATAGCAATCACTTGTACTTCTTGCAAGCAGGATGTTTCCAAAACCATATGACATTCACAATGTATCAAGTTCGGACTAGGTGAGACCTCAAATAGTCAAGAGATGAAACCAACCCCTCACTCAAGCTATCTAGAGGGAACCTACATTCATGAGAGGATTAATCTCGATAAATATTATTGGTAAATTGAATGAATGAAACCAATATTGGATTATACCTTTCAAGGAAAGCATACTAGCCCTCCCCTTTAATGTAGAACCATAAAATATAGCCTTCCTTAAACATCTCTAGAATTATTAGGCAATTGAAAGGGTTGAGAATGAACTTAAAGAAGAAAAAACAAAGATTAATTTGTACCTACTCACCCCCCTTGCTCATATATCTTCAGACTATCCTTGTAGAAGCCTAGGTAGGCAGGTGAGGAGTCATGAGTGCCTATTGATATGCCTCTTGTTAGAAAAAACAGGATCGCAGAGCAATAACAATAAACAGAAATGCAAATATAATCACACATACACATTACAAGAGAGACACAGATATATCGTGGTTCACCCAACTTGGGCTACGTCCACACTGAATTTGCCAGTCCTTATTATTATTACCGTCCAGCAATTCGAAGGGATACAACCTGCAGCACAACCGCTGCACTTCCTCTTCTCTGTTTCACAGTCTCTCTCCTGATCTCAAAGATATTTACAATGCATAAAACCTAATACATCAACCCACCCTAGCCGTATTACAATGTCTTTCTTTTATAAGGGAAATACAATGGGAAAATACCACGGGATACCCAAAACCATGGGCCCGCAAAAAAGCTGGCGAAAACAGCCCCAAAAATTTTCTTCGGGGGCGCTGCCCCCGGACCACCCAGCCAGGGGGGATGGGCCCCCCTGGAAGCCCGTGGGGGGGCGATGCCCCCCCACACCCCCCCGCTGGGGTGAGTGTACAGTCCACCTACATATCATATATAACTGGGGTACAAACACGGCTGATACAATATCATCTATGAGACTAGAAGATCTGGCTCCACAACCAACACCTCTAATTGATCTTTTTAAGGAGTTCAATTCAAAATTATAGGAATTTGAAAGGACATAATGGTTAAAATAAAATATTTCAAGTCATCTATAGGTGTCTCGACTAATGTGCATTGTAAATGTAAACTCATCCACAAATTACAAAAACCACTCATATAATAAATGTATGCAACTTATATTTGGGATTGTAAACATCATGGTATTTTAAGCACAAAAATATATGTATATGCATTCATTATAATTGTCATGCAACTACCACATAATTGTCATATTACTATTCAAACCATATAATTGAAAATTATCATGTAACTTATCAAGTTCAAAATTCAAAGTTAAGTGAAACCCTAATGTATGTTAGTATACTAGTCATTGAGGACATACCAACCCATTTCAATCAAGTCAAATATGTTCAATCCATAGAATGATCTATTTGGCATAGTGATATGAGCCCACTTCAAGACAACATTCTCAAAAGGGGGAACATCTTTGGTAATCTTGCGTTGGCTCCAACCCTTAATTGGATTTTGCACATACAATGGTGGCACTAAAAGCTTATTTGGTTGTTGTTTTATTCACAATTCACTCCACATCAAGAAAACCATTCACAAATCAATCTCTTACAAACAATATTAAATGCAATCCTACAATGTGAACAAAGATGAGATAGGAGGGAAACACAAGGTATAAATTAATTAATTATGATCTTCATATCAAAACATTTGCAATCTTGAAACAACCCCAGAATAATCATTAGCAATCACACTTAGATATGATGTTAAGAAACTGACATAAATATATTCAAGACAATAACTTGGCTCAAAGACTATGTGACTACATGTGAAAAATCAAAGACATATTGGTTGCAAACATCTTTGTGTATGAATTATTAATTCAATTTAGGGAGTATGATTGTCACGTATGTTGGTTATGGATCCTAATATTCCTTATTCAGAGGTCGTGTTTCAACTGTGTCTGGATCCCATCCCATGAAGGGGGGGGTTTCCCCGCCAAAATAGTCTCCATGCGAGGTCCAGGGGGGGGAACGACTAATTTTAGGAGACCCCCCCTGGCGAGGTTCGGGAGCAGCACCCCTGTAGCGAAAATTTTGGAAAAAAATTCTTGTAAAATGTTGTAATTTGATAGTCATGACTTGGTCAATAATGGGTGATTTATGGGCCCATGGTATTGGGTGTTCCATGGTAATCGCTCTTTAAAAGGAAGGCGTTGTGATACAGTTGTGTATAGTAGCATTGTAAATATCTCTGATTTTGTGAGAGTGAAGAGGAAGTTGCAGCGGATGTGTTGCAGGTTGTATCCCTTCATTTGTTGGATGGTATAATAATAAGGACTAGCAATTTCTATGTATATGTAGCCCATCTTGGGTGAACCACGTTATATTGGTGTCTCTCTTGTAATTTGTTTTATGTGATTTATATTTGCATCTTGATTATTGTTATTGCTCTGTGATCCTCTTTTTCTAACAATTGGTATCAGATACAAAGGTCTATATTTGGCAGATAAACTCACAGGAAAGAAGGGTTCATGTTTCGAGTGGGAGCAATGGCGGAAGAAGGAAAGTTTAAGGTCAAGAAATTTAACGGCCAAAACTACCAGTTATGGAAGATGCAAATGGAGGACCGTCTGTATCAAAAGGATCTATTCATATCGTTGTGTAATACCCCCATTTTGACCCTTAGTATATATTGGCTTTTAATGTAAATATTGTATACATGCGGTGTATGTCTTCCTAGTGTGGAGCTCAGGGCCAAGGTGTCAGAGATATGGATCTAACTAAACTAGCTTACTTATCTATGCAAAACAATAATATATCAACAATAAGTACAAAAAAGAGAACAAGAGAAAAGAGTACACCAGATATACGTGGTTCACCCAATTGGGATACGTCCACGAGAAGGTAGTCTTCTATTATCTCCAGAATATCACCCTCAAGATTATAAGAGAGAAATGCCAATAACCCCAATACAATATAGCAATACTTGTGAATAAGTAAAGATCACAATGAGTGATGTGACTCCCTTGACTCTATTATATACTAAGAGATGAGGAGGAATTACTCTCACATATTACATGTGGGATAATACAATTCTCCATAATAACATCTCTTTATATAATAATGAATATCAAGAGTATATTTTACCATAATGAATATGGGATATAATGTATTACTCTTTTACATAAGATTGTGGATATCTTCTGACATAATACAAAGACATTATTACCTTCCAAGGAATATAAAATATTCCAACACTCCCCATTAATAATGGTTGGGAGTAAAGCCCACTAACAAAGAAAGGAAGGAGTCATTACTGCTCCCCCTTGATGACAACTTCCCTTATCCCAAGTAAGGAACAAAGATGCACATACTTAGCGGCTGTTAAGGATTTGGTGAAGATATCGGCCGCTTGTTGCTCTGTAGGACAATACTCAAGAGAAAGAACACCATCTGCGACGAGACCTTGAATGTAATGAGCATCAAGATCGAGATGATTTGTCTTCGAGTGATATATCGGATTATAAGCAAGTTGTATTGCACCCTAATTGTCACATTTCAACACAGTGGACGATTTCGAAACCAAACCAAACTCAGTGAGAACATGTCATAACCAAACTGCTTCTTTAGTTGCTTCTTTGGATGCTCTATACTCTGCTTCACACAAATATAAAGAAAGAGTCTTCACCTTTTTGTTGGACCAAGAAATCGGACCTAAACCAACTTGAAATATATAACCAGTAGTTGACCGTCGATCAGAACTGTCACCTGCCCTGTCAGAATCTGTATAACCAGAAAGTGAAATTGGAGTACCGCTCGAATAAAAAACACCATAGTACAATGTCCCTTGTAAATATCTCAAAATTCTCTTTCCTGCTTTCCAATGAATTTCATGAGATTGTTGCATGAACCGTGAAACCATACTGATGGCGAAAGAGAGATCTGGTCTGCTGTGAGTTAAATATATCAAATTGCCGACTAGCTGATGTTACACCTAAATCTTGCCACCTTAAGACTCAGTGAAAACGTCCCAGAAGTCTCCACTAAGATACCAAATTGGAAGAGATACTGACCTATTTCTATTGGGTTTAGTGAAGTCGTCGCAGGTCACCTTAGTGCAGCATGCGACGTGGCAGGTTGTCCTACTGCAGCCTGCGATGATGTCAGTTAAATGGATAAAATGGCATCTTCGAGCCATTTCTCAAAGGTGTGTGATGTGTATCTCTATCCTTAACCTATAGGAAAGATGGAATTCAATTCCCTATCCCTTTGGGAGGATCCCTTAGTCCTCTCCCACTATATCTCAACCTACCATATCCTCTTAGTCCTATATATATGAAGCTCATTCCCATTCCAAAGGGAGGAAGTATATAGTACTTGCATGCTAGTGAAATTAGCTTAGGATATCTCTACTCATCTCCTGGGAGACCTATACTTTTTTTGGACGCTTTGGCATTGGCTTGTTGGAGGAGGATTGCGATGTTAAGATTTGGTTGTAATCATCTCTCTTTTGTACTTCCCTTCTTTAATACAATAATATAAACTCTTTCCACCAAATGTTGTTGTGTTAATGATGTTTATGTAGTTTACTTGCTTAACCGTTTACTTAGATCTGTTACTGTTTAGATGCATTTTACTGCTTCTATTGTTCTGTATATCTTGACAAGTCTTGCAGCTGCTATATGGCGACTGTAGATCTTGGAACAACATCAAGGAGAAAGATATACAAGATAGAGGTAAGATATCTAATCAATCAATCTTTAACTAGATCTAGGAAAGCAGTTTCATATTTTGTCCCACTTGTTCTAGATTCACATTGAACTGGGGAGATCACGCCATAAGTCCACTTTCGGTAGATTGTCCGGTAACAAGTTTGGCGACCATACTAGGGAATTACAATGCATTGTTTTACATTTTAAGTTTGAAAGTCATTTTCTCTTATTTATTTGTGAGACATTTCATTTTCCTCCTTAGCCTCTTTCACCACCAGATCTTCTTCCTGAAGAGTATGCTGACTTCCTTTCAATCTGTATGTTTGGTTGTCAAGCCTTTTGGTTGATCATATTTGGAGAACTATTCATCCTTGTATAGGGATCTCTCCCGTCGCACCTGGGTAGTATATCCAGAGCGACGTTCCCCTGTCAGGCGCAGTATGTTACCTTGCAACCTGTGACGTTGTCGCACAACACAGTCTGACATCCTGCGCCATCGACGCAGTTCACATGTTTGCCACCTGCGACGGGCGCTCTGAGCCTGACCAGATACTGGGACGAGCAGTCTAGCCTTGTGCTTGGGTTCTCTCCTCTCCAACCTTTGAGTTTGGTTTGTCTTACAGACCTCCTATGCACTATATCTTCCAATCAGAGACCTTTTTGATGTTGCATTGCTAGTGTTTGGTTTTGTTTGGTTTGATTCGGAGTGGTTTTGGGTTCCATTTTGGACAAGTTTGAGTTTCAGTAGTGGTGGACACTTTGGTCTCCCCCACCTTCATCCACTTGATCTTGCATTCCCTCTCTCCTCACCTGATCTAATCTTTGTATTGGATCTGATCCCAAACCTCCTTTTGCACATGTTACTTAGATTTGATTGCATTCGGTTGTTTGTTGAGTGTCTTGAGTGTTTTAGTTCATATGAGTGCTTGTCATTTTCTTGAGATTTTCTGAGAGTTTGGAGTGCTACAAATAATCTTTCTTTTTAGTTATTCACACTTAAAAACATCATTTCTATCAAGTTGTAGTCTTGGCATATCATTGAAAAATTAAAAGTGCTCCATTTTTTCCATTTTCAAGTGCATTTGAAAATTGTTGTAGAAATTGGTTCATTTGTGCTTTTCGGGAATTGTGAGCCATTCATTTTCTTGAAAAATTCAAGTGATATCAAGTTTTTTGCAAAAGTGATTCCGTGCTTGAAAGGATTATATGCATTTTTGTTTTTTTATGCTTTTAGGCCATCATAGTGAATTTTGAAAAGTTAGAGTGCTCTAGATAGAAATTCTCTCTTTTCATCACTTAGTTCCATTCTTTGATTCGAAAAGACAAAAATAAACTGCTTAGATTTGGTTTTGATGCTTGTTGATTTTCATGTTTTGCTTGGAAAAACGAAAAGAGTACTTTCATTGTCAAATTTGGTAGAATTGATATTTGTTGAAGCTTTGTTTGTTTTGGTAAAACCACTTGAAAATATTTTTCCCTCCCATACATAGTTTTCATCGAAAGGAAAGTACATGCATCTTTTCATGTAGTTAGGGATTGCATTATGCTTACATTTATGTACTCACTTCATGCATTCACCTAACCGTCCAGAAAAAATTAACGGTAGAACTACGGTAAAATTTTTAGTAACTTGTGTGTTAAGTTAGAGACGTGTTCTGGCATCTTAAAAGATGGCAGTTGTCGTTATTTGCCTGCACTGCATCCCGGGGGTATTGTAGTCTTCCACATACCAACTGGTATATCGAAGCTCTTTCACGTACCAACCATTATATCGAAGGATCTTTCACGTACCTTAGGGTATATCGAAAGGCACTTCACGTACTTGGCGTATAACGAAAGGTGTTTCACGTACTCAGTAGTATATAGGAAGGTCTCGTGCAGTACGGTTGTGCATTAGAAAACACCAACACGGATTTGAGCTCCCACGTACCTTGCATATATCAGGAAACACTCCTAGGATTCTTGAACCTGGTCAACCCTCAATTCCTGCAGGTACACCCTTAGACAAGAGACCAGTTTTATACCTCCGATGACTCAACCTGTTGAAGGACAACAATCCAACACTCCTCTTATTACTACGAGAACATTACCCACTCCTCCCCCACACCAAAACTCGCAGGGAGGATACTCTTCACCCCCTACCTTTCTTACGAGTAATGTTAATCCCATCGTAGAAAATCAACAAATCATGTTGGGTCAATCTTTGATTAGTGGTTAGCACGTTGCTGCTAGGGGGAAACCCCCGTCCGTTAACCATAATTCTGGAGGAGGTGGACCTCTACCTTCTGGCAGAGGACCATCTCATTATGGAAACCATGGCCCACCCCCTCCTGGCGGCGGAGGTGGAGGTGGAGGAACACCCCCCCAATGGTGGAGGACCCCCACCTTATGGTGGAGGTCCATCCCATCTTGTGGTGGTGGTGGAGGACCACCCTATTATGGTGGAGGTGGCGGAAGAGGCCCATACCCTTCTAGTGGAGGCGGTGGAGCACCACATCCTCCTAGCGGAGGCGGTGGAGGTCCATCCTATCCCGGTGGAGGCGTAGGTGGAGCACCACCTCCTCCCGAGGGAGGCGGTGGAGGTCCATCCTATCCCGCTGGCAACGAAAGACCCCCACCATTTGGAGGGGGCCCACCCCCTCCCGGTAGTGGCAGCGGACCCCCACCTTATGGTAACGGACAACCTTATTATGGCGGCGAACCTACATATGGTCCAGGAGGCACACCCCCTTACGACTAGTTTCCTTCGGGAACACCCTACAACCAGTCGATGCAAGGTCCCACTAGTCCATACATACCATATTAGTACTATTAGTACCCGTAGCCGAATCAAGAGCTGCCTTTTCTGGCTACGTTGGACCTACCCGACCTGTCTCGCCTTACTAATGACCCCATCTTCCATGGATACAATTGGCCACCAATTCCGGCGAAACTACCATCAGATATTCCCAAATTTGATGGAAAACCTAGTGAGGATCCAAAAAATCATGTGACGACATACCACTTATGGTGTTCATCCAAATCCTTGATGGATGACTCGATCCATCTTAGGTTATTTCAACGGACTCTTACCGGACCAGCTTCCAAGTGGTATATTGAACTACCACCCAACTCTTTTCCATATTTTCGCTCTCTTTCTATATCTTTTTTGACTCATTTCCAGTTTCCCATTCGCTATGAGACTGGTACGGACTTACTGACCTCGCTCCGTCAAAATACTGCCATTCACATCTCAGATCATATCCATGAGTGGCGGAGGAGATGACGTCTCATTAAGTCTCATATTCCAGAACAACTCTTAGCTGACTGGTTCACAAAGTCTCTCTTACCTATCGTAGCTTGAGATGTGGCCATGGGAGGGGCCGTCACCGAGGAACAAGATATTTCGCGTGCCCATTACTTAGACTTAGTCTAAGCTCAATATGGCATGTTATATGAAATTGTTCCCAAAGCACCCCGCCCTACCTATGACCCTGGGAAACTCCCTAAGGGGCCACAGGCCGATGGCATCATTGGTTCCCTTACCTCTCAGCCTTTTGCTCAAATTAGTGGATCGTCGAACCCCCAGGGTTCTTCCCCATCACCACCATAGGCTGGAAACAACACCACCAAGTCACCCACTCATGCTTCCACCGAAGAGGTGAATTCTGTTCAATCATCTTCGTCTCAGAAGTCCGATAGTAAGAAGAAAAACAAGGGGAAACCTAAGAAATCTTCCAATCCATAGGAGCCCAAGCCCACCCCTGAAGACACCAAACAGAAGAGGAAGTTGAAGTATCCTTGTTTACAGTGTGGTGGTGACCATTTCTCCAAGGAATGTCCTCACCGAGACGAAGTGCATAAGTTTCTCAAAGGAAAATCTACTACCGCAGTTCTCAACGATCCCTTCCCCACTCATAATCAACAACTGATCACCCAAATCTCTCCTTCCCATGGAGAGGCATCCTCCACTGCACATGTTCTCATGATGTGTAGTGAGATGGTTAAATTCAACACACTTTCATGTTCGTACGACTCAGTCCCTCAGAAGGAACCCGTTGGAAGTAATACTGAAAAATCTTCCACCTCTATTCCCGAAGTCACCATACCACACGCTTCTCTCACCATTGAGAAGCCTCCTTTAGAGTCAGTGTTGAATCCACCCAAGAGCACGATTCGAAAAGTCGTTTTCAATCCCAATGCTCGGGAAGCTCAAAACTACAATATTGTAGAGGACATGGCACAAGCTCCTTATGCTATGTCGACGCTAGAGGTCTTGCAGAACTGTCCCAACCAGCGCAAGACTCTTCTCGTTGCCATTGGCGCAGTTGATCTGGATTCTTATACTACCATCTTGAGTACTTTAAACTGAGGCTTTCCCACCAACTTGCATTCCAAGTTGCTATGAATGTTGCTGGGAAAACAGTCCATCGTACCATTTTGGACGAAGGAGCCTCTACCTCAGTCATTCGATTTTGTGTTGGAGATCCATTGGTTCTCCCGAGTTAAACCATTCTCCCACCACCTTGAAATCATTCGACGGTCGTGGTTTCCAACCTCATGGGTTGTTACAAGCCTTGGCAGTCGATTTGGTGGGTAAGACAGCAACCATGAACATGGAAGTGGTCACCGCCCCTTTAGATTATAATCTTTTACTTTGTCGTAATTTGTTTTATGCCATGACTGCGGTGGCATCATCTGTCTTCCACATTGTGCAATTCCCCCACCAAGGACGAATTGTCACTGTCGGCCAACTAGACTTTTGTACTCCGAACACCGCTACTCATCCCGACGATAATGTCCCATTACTCAGTAAATCTTCGTAACCATATGAGAGCATGGGGGTAGGCCTCATAAAATATTCATCTCTTATGGGTGTTTTTCCAACCTTGGATCCCCCTAACCATGTTGCCTCTGTGAACATGATATCCTCTCTTCCCAACTCCACTGATCCATGGCTCGTGCCTGGCGAAGCCACTATGCACTTGATTGGAGACATTATGCCTCTTTCCCCCACGGAACTCACTTATGAGGCTATCCAGTCAACACCAAAGGAGCACTTGGTTGTGGCCTCTACATCCTGTTCTCTACAACAAACTTCATCCTTACCCAATCCTCTGCTCCAGACTTTTCATTCCGACGAGTCCATTATGAATATTGTGAGTGGAGATGACCCTCCGTGGGAAAACCTCCACCATCAATCATCTTTCCTTCCCCCATTTGATACTGTGGATAATAGCATCACCACTATTTTCACACAAGATGTCTCCCCTTTCCCCCAGTCCCCGATACTCCCGTGTCTTACCGACACTGAGGGAAATTTGGCAAACATCGAACCTAACATTCTGGTAGACATATCGGTTACTCCTAGTGTAGTGGAACACATCCATTTAGGCCAAAAGTGTTCCCCTGAAGAGATTACTACTTTCACGGCCTTGTTCAAGCAATTTCGAGACGTGTTTGCTTGGACCTACGAGGAAATGCCCGAGATAGACTTAGCTATTGTTTCACACGAGATTCAAACCTATCATGATGCTAAACCAGTCCGGAAAAAGATCCAACCGGTACACCCTAGTAAAACTACGCCGATTAAGGCAGAAATTGAAAATCTCTTGAAGGTCGGTTTTATCTACCCTATTCCATTAACAGAATGGGTCTCAAATGTCACCCCTGTAGCTAAGAAGCAGGGCACCATACATGTTTGTGTTGATTATCGGGATTTGAATAAAGCTTGTCCTAAGGACAACTATCCCCCTCCCTTTATCGACCAGATCATAAACAATTGTGTCGGAAGTGTTATCTTCTCGTTCATGGATGGCTTTTCCAGTTACAACCAAATTGAGATACACCCAGCTGATCAACACAAGACAGCTTTCATCTTCCCTTGGGGCACATTTTCTTATCACAAGCTTTCTTTTGGTCTTAAAAATGTTGGTGCCACATTATAGCGGACCATTTCGTACGCTTTTCATGACGTGAAGGACTTTGTGGAACCTTATCTCAACGATCTCCCTGCTCATTCATGGCAGCGCAACCTCCACATTGATCATCTGACAGCAGTATTCCTCAGATGCAGACAGTACAACATCCGTCTGAACCCTCACGAGTGTATCTTTTTCATCGAGTCTAGATGCCTCCTCGATTTCATTGTCTCGAAAGATGGGATCTGCATTGATTCCTTGAAGTTGGAAGCCATCGTCGCTCTCCCACCTCCTACTGATATCACGGAACTTCAAAGTTTGCAAGGGAAGGAAACTTACCTCCTGTGTTTTGTTTGTAATTTCACGCAGAAGACGCAGGGTTGTATGAGACTACTCAAGAAGGACATCCCATTCATTTGGGACGACCAAGCACAACACTCCTTCAATAGTCTGAAACATGCCATCACGCATGCCCCTATGCTCCAACCACCCAATTACTACAAATATTATAACCTTTATCTTGTTGCTTCTACTACCACGATCGTCGTGGTCTTGGTTCAAGAAGACAACAACACCTAGGAGCATGTGATCTACTACCTAAGTAAGGTTCTTATTGACTATGAAACTCGTTATTCACATGTCGAGAAGCTCGCTCTCGTGGCAATCATTGCCATCCAAAAGTTCTGTCACTACATACTGCTCCGTACCACCACCACCATCGCTGAATCGAACCCCATGTACCACGTCTTGACACGTCAAGTACTTGGGGGCAAGTATTCACGTTGGATCGTGATACTTCAGGAATTCGATCTCCTCTTCGAGAAAGCTAAGTCAAAAAATTATTTGGTGTTCGCCGAGCTCATTTGCGATCTTCCCCGTGTTGATTTAGGATCTGAGCCCAATGATTCTCGTCCACATGAATCCTTGTTCCTCATCAGCATGTGTGACCCGTGGTATGGAGATATTACCTTATATCTCCAAACCCAACGTTTCAACCCCCAACTCTCTCGTGACGACCGTTGTCGAATACGCTACCAAGCAAAGTATTACCTGATCATCAGTGATACCTTGTACCGTCATGGGATGCTGAACACGTCTTGAATGACTGTCACACTGGGCCTTGTGGAGGTCATCTCTCTAGGATGGCTACAGCCCAAAATATACTATGTGCGGGATATTACTGGTCGTCCATCTTCAAATATTACATTGAGGTCGTTAAAAAATGTCCCCCATGCCAGCATTTTCAAACGAAAAAGCACACCCATCCTGCCCCGTTACACCCGGTTATTGTCGTTGGCCCCTTTGCAAAATGGGGCATTGACTTCATGCACTGTAATCCTACCTCGGCTGGGGGGCATGGCTACGTCATAGTAGTCGTGGATTACTTTACAAAGTGGGCCGAGGCTATGCCTACATACACTGACGATGGAAAAACTGCCGCACTCTTCATGTTCAATCATGTTATCTCATGGTTTGGAGTCTCGCAAGCCATAGTCACCGACCATGGATCTCACTTTCAGAACCATATGGTCGATGAGTTGAGCGCCGGACTAGGTTTTCGTCATGAAAACTCAACCCCTTACTACCCACATTCCAATGGACAAGTAGAGGGCATTAACAAGGTCTTGAAAACCATGATTCAACGCATGGTGGGTACTCATAAGTCCAACTGGCACAACATGCTTTTTTCCGCACTATGGGCATACCGGACCTCCGTTAAGACTGCTACTAGATTTACACCGTTCCAATTATTTTATGGATTGGAGGCAGTCCTACCAATAGAGTGTGAGATTCCATCATTCAAACTCACAGTCGAACTTCTTCCGAACACCACTACCGAGGAAGAACGTTTCCTTTACCTTGCAAAGCTTGATGAGACCCGCCGCGACGCTACTCTTGCCAACAAGGCACATAAGAAGCGCATCAAGGAACAATACAATATTTCGGTCAAACCCCACATATTTAATGAAGTGATTTGGTCCTCACATACGACCAAAGGCACGATAAGCTGGGGGCAGTTAAGTTCGAGTCCATGTGGCACGAACCATACATGGTGAAACGTGTTCTGGGAAAAGGAGCCTATGAACTAGAGGACTATGATGGGATATCTTTGGGTGAGCCCCGCAATGGGCTCTACCTAAAGAAGTACTATGCCTGATTATTTCATGCATAGACATCTTGTATATACTGTACATGGCGTGTGTGTTTTGTGTGGTATGACGCTTTTATTTTAGTGTGCCTAGTTCTTGTTTTCGCTTCTTATACCATGTTCTGTCTGCATGTGCAGATGGAAACTTGCTACGGATTCGCAGACGGCGTCAGCCAGCATACCCATAACCTTTCCTAGGCATCCTGGGTACTTTATTCTCCCACCAGCGAGCTTATCAGCTCAGGAGGAATTTGTCTAGGTTTCGCAACCAACAATGTTGTGGAATATCAAGCAGTCATTGGAACCCTAACGGATGCTCTTTCCTTAGGTATGGACCATGTTATTATCTATTTGGATTCACAACTAGTGGTTTCTCATCTTAACCAGATTTATTCTATCCACGACCCTACACTAGTCTGTCTCTACAGACGAGTCTGTCTTCTGGAAAGGTCCTTTGAATCTATTCAATACCTGCACATTCCACGAGACATGAACACAGTTGTCGACTCGATGGCCAACTTCATTCTACATTGGTACATTGTACACACATAACATATGCATAAAATATAAAATCATTCATAACATGTAAATCATCCATTGTATAAGCAAACATGTAAACAAGATCACATTAATCATCCATAGAACACATAATGTATAAATCCACCAAAAATGTCTGTATATATATATAAATCAAAATGATGGTGCTAATACAAAATCTGAAGCATACTAGCTTTCACTAGGTCTCTACAAAATCTGAAGCTCATAAGCTTTCAGTATACATAAGCAGAACATGAGCCTAATCCTCAAGTCGCTCAGCCCTAGGTCCTTAAGCTCCCGGCTGCTACCCCTTGAAAGCAGACTACATCCCTCACCACTTTGGCCAGCAGCGCGCCAAAATGGGTAGACACCCCGACGGTGTACTTCTGGTAGCCCCGAGGTAGATCATGGACACTAGGCTCTGAGATATCCAGTGTCAGCATCTGTAGGTTCTCATAGACCTCCTCTACCTCCTCAGTAGCATCTCGCACTACAGCACCCACGACCGGCACCTCTCCCCTCCTCGCGATGAGAGAGACTCCGACTGGTCGCGACAGACCCACATCTGCACACAACACCAAGTTATCAGCACTACTCCAAAAAAAAATCATAAGATATATAAAATGAAAAACACAAAAGTCGTTGTTCTTACCGTTGTCGCCCCATTGTGCTCCCTCGAGAAGCACCAGGTCAGGATCACCTCTGAAGTCTGTCTCACTGTAAAAGTAATCCTCAATCATGAGGATTTCCAAGTGAAGAACCCGGTGCCATAACCTATGATGGGACCCCCGCCACCGTGGTTGGCCATCACCTCCGCCCATCGATTCATATGTGGGTCCATGGCATCCCGTTCATCCAATTCCACCTGTGGACGCAGATGAGGTACCCGCTCCAGTAGAAAAAATATCACCACAGACCCATATCCAAACTGTTTCAGCGCCCTGCGCCGACATTTGGTAAGCTGACCCCAGAGATTGGTAAGGAGTCCCTCACACTAGTTGAATACCTGAGGAGCCATGCATTCCTCTACATACATCAATTGGGTCTTGCTCGCAAGATGAGCAGACTGACTCCCCGCCATCCTCACCGGGGTGAAGAGCACAACACATAAAGGATGGTCTCGGATCTCCTTAATTGGAATATTCCCACTAGTAGCCGTAGTGCCTACAGTGCAGTACTGAGTAATCATGTCGTCCACGGTCTGATCACCTCCCCGTGATCCAGTGAGAGATATGGATTCTCCCCTCTGGGATAATCTTGTCAGGAAGTATATGTCCTCAACATCTATACGCAATGTATGCACCCCAATCTCGAAGTGCTACTGCGCCGGATCCCAACATCGGATCATATTTGTCAGTAGCTGGACTTGGGTCCTCATGCCCGGCACTCGAAAGTATTCAAGGAGTCCACAGTTCCTCAATGTAGCAATGCATTGAGGGTCATTTTCAAATTGAGCATCATCCAACTCGTCCTCTCGTTCTCTCTACTCAATGACCATGTGTACCACTGTGAACCTGTCAAGAAGGGCAAATAAGCAACATTAGAACTCACCCCATGCATTAAAACTTTTTATTTTGGGTTGGGCAATGAGTTGTAGTTGGACATTTCTGTCGTCACAGGATGTCTTTATAGACAGTACGACATCGTCGCAAATGGTCCTTGCGATACTTGCGACGGTGCATGGCCATCGCAGTTCCCGTAATGAGGACTTGCGCCGACCCGTGGGCGCATTTCCCCCAACTAAAACAACTCAAAACCCTAAATTCTAAGCAAAAAGAATGAAACAAATCCACTGAAAAATTGCAAAGATGAGTTTAGGCCTACCTGCTTCTGATGGCTCGCAAAATGGTGGATCGTAGCTCCTGGAATCAGCAAATGAAATTTGGCTCCAAACGACACTTCACACTCTCCAAACTTGGTAAAAAACAATTGTAATTTATTTTCACTATTTCACCCATTTTATAACAAAAAATGGAATATTCCTTTTATAATTTGATGCTTTAGTGGGTTTTTTACTATAGTTTGGGTTATTTACTGCATTTAAATGCTTGGTTAATTGTTTTTGACCTAGTCTTTGAGTTGCAGGACAAGTTAAGTGCCTAATTAATGCCATTTTTTACCATGGCGATCATCTCGTAAGTATCATCAGGTATGAAAAACTTCTTCGAGTGTCTTTTTGTCATTATTTCGCTCATTAAATTCAATTACTAATGACAATCGAGCTTACTCTTTGTTCTTTCTCATTCTCGTAAAACTATGAGAATAAGTCACCGAGTTATAGTTTATCACTTTTTCGGGCTCGTTAAACTCCTACGAAAAAGGAACCCCCGGGAGTCTCTCTTTAAGCTCTTTTCAAGCTCTCTAAATACGAAAAGATCTCCAAGCAAACTTTATACGCTCACGCTTGTAAAAGTATTTTAATAATCGTCTTCCTCGGGATAGTTTACCCCTTTTTCGAACCAGGAGGAACTACTTACAAAAAAGGAATACTCTAGCCAATCATGACTGGAAGAGTCCTCTCTCGCGTTGTTTTACCCTTTTCCGGGCGAAGAGGCTAGCCTTACAAAAAAGGACCTTTGGAGTCTTCTTTAGTTCTTTTCAAACTTTCTAAACATGAAATGACGCCTATTTTACCTTCTATGGACTCATTAAAATTCAACATCGAAGGGCACGCCATGGGACGAACCCCTCCTTTCCTAGGTTCAGAAAATATTTGGGATTGGACTCATCTATGAGATGACCTATACCGAGCATCTAGTTACCCTCATCAATCTCGTCAAAAACACATGAGGCACTCATTAGTCATGATGGGGAAAATGGAAAGTTTTTATGTTACACCTTTATCAGTGGCAGTACTTGTCGTTCTTGAACATGGCACTCATTTGCATTCGCATACAGTACTTGGATCATCCGTTTGTCCTCGAGTTTTTCCTACTTCCAGAGTCTTTCTACTCCTTTGGGTCATCCAAAGAATACTTCCATCATCAGTTGCAATAGGATTTGGCGTCATTCTCGTCATGTCAATACTTCCAAGTCATGCCATGCCCATGTTCAAGAATACATTCACCACTCATTATTTGCAGTTAGTACACCTTCCACCATGTTAGTCTACTCTGAGTGAGTCTTGTATGTTATTGTACCATCCGATCTACTCCAAACACATGTTGTCGAGTTTCATGTCGTTGATGGTGGATTCATCATGGACCTCCTTCAACGGATTCATCCTTGTCGACCTCAACACATCATCCGAGGATTGAATCTAGAAACCAACTAAGTACCTTGGGCCTGCATGCCTCAATGGCAAGTTACCTCGCTTTCGACATGAGTTTACATCATTGACTCTTGACTGAAATATTTCATCCAGGGTTCGAATTCAACTCATTTATTCGCGCAAGATGATATGTACTATGATACCTTGGGGATCATTGATATCAATGGTGATTTGCCTTGTGCTTGTTAACAGTATATATCAATGACCGGTAATCAAGTGGTTTCTACCATGTTCGACATTAAGACATTTGTAATCACATGGATAGATTCATATCATTGTGGGTTCGGCTTGAAGACCCTGGGGAGTCATATTTTACCCAGGTTGCGATGGAGATTTTTTTGAGTCATATTACACAGATCCACTTTTGTATTGGTCATGGTTGTGTTATCATCTCATCATGGATCTACGCTTGTGTATAGTAGCCATGATTGTGTTCAATCAGTCATTACTACCATGGATCTGCAATGTATTGGTCGACAGCCATGTTGAGAGTCACACAAGACTGTATTCTCAGAGTCAGTTGTACTGCAGCGGCATCCTCTGTCCGACAAGTCCTTGCCAATTCTTCTGTCAAAGAATTTCACCTGTCAAGTTTCAACAGCTTCATGCTTTGGGGGGAATTATGTTACACCTAAATCTTACCACCTTAAGACTCAGTGAAAACGTCCCTGAAGTCTCCACTAAGATACCAAATTGGAAGAGATACTGACCTATTTCTATTGGGTTTAGTGAAGTCGTCGCAGGTCACCTTAGTTCAGCATGTGACGTCGCAGGTTGTCCTACTGCAGCCTACGACGATGTCAATTAAATGGATAAAATGGCATCTTCGAGCCATTTTTCAAAGGTGTGTGATGTGTATCTCTATCCCTAACCTATAGGGGAGCTAGCATTCGGTTCCCTGACCCTTTGGGAGGATCCCTTAGTCCTCTCCCACTATATCTCAACCTACCATATCCTCTTAGTCCTATATATATGAATCTCATTCCCATTCCAAAGGGAGGAAGTATATAGTACTTGCATACTAGTGAAATTAGCTTAGGAGATCTCTACTCATCCCTTGGGAGACCTATACTTTCTTTGGACGCTTTGGCATTGGCTTGTTGGAGGAGGATTGCGATGTTAAGATTTGGTTGTAATCATCTATCTTTTGTACTTCCCTTCTTTAATACAGTAATATAAACTCTTTCCACCAAATGTTGTTGTGTTAATGATTTTTATGTAGTTTACTTGCTTAACCGTTTACTTAGATCTGTTACTGTTTAGATGCATTTTACTACTTGTATTGTTCTGTATGTCTTGACAGGTCTTGCAGCTGATATCTGACGACCGTGGAGCTTGGAACAACATCAAGTAGAAAGATCTACAAGCTATAGGTAAGACATCTAATCACTCGATCTTTAACTAGATCTAGGAAAGCAGTTTCATATTATGTCCCACTTGTTCTAGATTCACATTGAACTAGGGAGATCACGCCTTAAGTCCGCTTTCGGTATATTTTCCGGTAACAGTTGACGATAAAGAGTAGCATCAACAAGAGGAGTAGTACACTCAACAATTAACTTTACACCGGACTGAAAAGGCGTAGGATCGAGTTTACAATCACTCATGTGGAAACGAGCCAATAAATATGTAACATACTTCGATTGAGAGAGAAAAATACCATCTTCCAGATTGCAAATTTGAAGACCCAAGAAATAGTGCAATATACCGAGATCAATCATTTCAAACTGCTTGTGAAGGTCACTTTTCATACTTTGTGTCATATCCCCAAATTTTTTTATGGTCCATGGAGGATGATTTTAGCCTAAGTCACCTAGGCATTAATTAATTAATGGATGGATGGATGTGGAAATTGACTTATGGAATATACCTAAGGGTGAATTTGGGGAATTAAATAGATAAGGTGGGCCCCCCATGAAGATATTAATCCTCAAACTAAGTGATAAGGTGAATTATTTAATTAATTGGGAAATTTTGAGCTAGGCCTCTAATTTAATTAAATAATTAATGATTTTGGATTTTGGAGTGAGGAATTAATTTATTTTATTAATTATCTCCATTTATTAATATTTTGGCAAGTGGATGATGTGTGCAAGTGGGCCAAGAGGGAATACCCTTGAGGATAATGTTGTTAAATCAGAACTGGAGGTCAAAAAATAGCAAGGGATGAAAAGCGGGAAGGTGTAAGATGTTACCAAAAGAAAGAAATGGGAAACAACCATAAAAAGATAAGGGAGGTCGAAATTTCCAAAAGAGAACTCAATTTACAAAGCAGGAAAGGTTTAAAAGGAAGGAAACATCTTGAGACACAAGGGGGCACAGTTTCTAAAGGAGAGAAAAGGTGTAAGAAGAAAAGCAAGCAAGTATATCCACTCATGGGTGACCCATTCTCACAGGTCACCAAGCCAATTAACTTGCTCAACGGGTCAACATGAATTCTATAAAATAATGCTTCCAACTCCCATTAACAACTTTTGATCATTTGAATTCTGTCTTGAGAGCTCTAAGCTTCTCTTTGTTGAGTGATGTGCCTTAATACTTTCTTGGGAGATGTTCCCCAAGGCTCCATAGTTTCCAGCCAGCCAATATTCTAATCCAGAGAGTGATATTACAGCCATTCAGATCCATGTCATTCCTCCATTGAATATCTACAATCATCCAGTGAAGGAGGCCACAATCTCAATGTATTTGCAGTTAGTTTTGGAGGAGAACCACTAGAAGGAGGAGCTAGTTTCCAGTGAATGGGCCCAATATCTTCAGGGATCCAAGTGTGCCATAATTTGAAGAGATGAAAGCTTCCCAATTCTATATATCAGCTTCAGATTTGATCCATATCTTCTATTTCTCTTCTACAATCATTCTCAACTAGATTTGGAGGAGATTCCTTTGCTGGATGGAGAGAGCTCAGTGAATGCGCCCTAGTGATTTCCAGAAGTTCAGTGAGAATCAAATATCAGTAATCACACCTATTGTGGTCTGATATCAACTTCATAACAGAGCTACAGTGATCTCCCCACTTCTTACCTTCATTCTCCCTCATGTTGTAAGGAATTTCTAGCTTGTGAGGCACTGTAATTTTGGAAAGCAATAAAATAAGTGAAAGAAGTATTTTGAAGTTTACATTTCGACTTGTATCTGATGATCATTATATATCAGAACATTTAAATATCTCATAACATATTTTAATGATTTATGGAAGCAATTTGGTACTTAATATTGAAAGACTAGCTCGTTGGGTGCATTTTAATGACTAGTTTTACACATTTCACTGCCATTTCCTTTATGAGCAACAGTTTTGATTTCCATCAGTTGTATGATATTAATAACACAGTATACATTCCATCCCAATACTTTCCATAATTATTTGGATGTATTTAACCTTGTGTGGAAAAGCCTGTAATTTGACTAGCTCTACAATCCCCATTGTGCATTTGGCATCCAAATCATTCTAAAACTTCCCAAACTCACTAGAACACTATTCCTATGCATAATACAAGTTTATTTGATTTTTATACCTCTGCCACCAACTCAGAAGAACCCCACCCAGTCTAGTATGCATATGCTAGCAACCCAAAAAGCCTCGAAGTAGGCAACATACTCACTATGTTGTTGAAAAGTGAATGGCTCTGGTACATGGTGCATAGGACTCTCTACTCCGATTAGTTTCAGCTTGCTGCTGCACACTCTCCCCTATAAATTCCAGAATTGAAAGTCACCCCTACCATCCTCACTTCTTGTATCAGTCCCCCTCACTTACATCCTACTCAGAACAAGAAATTGCCTAAAATTTACTAGTAAAATTTTGATAAAATTTGAGTTGGGAGATAATATTTTGGTCATATTTTGGCTTGGATATTCCAGTGGTATCAGAGCACTTTCCTTGGCTCAACCTGTGGAAAGTAAATCTTAGTGGGAAAGTAGCAGCACTATCTTCAATTTGCAGTTGTAGAATTAGTTACAATCATGGAAGATTTAGAGTTTGAGTTGCATGAAGAAGAATATTATTTTCATGAAGAGTATTATGATTATGATGAGCAGTATGAGGAATATTGTAGACAATATGAGGAAGGGAATTCCCAAGAATTACCTTCCACAAGAATTTCTCATGAGATCATGATTGGAAGAAGAGACTATGGTTATTCTGATAGCCATATTTAGGAAAAAGTTGCATGTTCCACAGTCAAAGGTCAACCTTCTATGGAAGAGATAATAAAAAATATGAAATATTTATTGGATGCATTTGACTTCACAAGAATTTTTGGATCCTATTCAAGAATATGCTCCAAGAGTATTTATCCAAAGACAACCAAGGAGGAAGCTTCATCGTTGTGGGAGAAGCAAGACCCAAAAACCAATCATGAGATTGTTGACAGAATGGAAGAAGGATCCACAGTGGGGGATCAAACTTCAGAAGAGCATGAAGAAAGAATAATTCAGCATGATTGTGAAAGCCATGAATTTTAAGAAGCAATGAGCCACTTAGAAGAGGATGACAAAGAAGAAGAGGCACCCAAAGACCAAGCAAAAAGTGACAAAGTTATGGACAATTTGGAAAGAGATTCCACTTCCAAACGTCCATATTTCTTTGTTGGTGATTACAAGATCATTGCAAAGGAGGGTGATTTGGATAAGGGTCGTGAGATAGATTTTGGATCAAGTCCAAAAGGAAGACATAAATTAGAATCACACTCACCACTTGAAATGCATAATGAGGCAGAAATCAGGAACACCTCAGGGGGGTGTGGATCAAAAAATTTGGGGGAAAATCATGATGCCATAAACCTGTCTCATGAGAAGGATAATTGTGCACAGAGGCATGACTACCATTCTGATTTTTGTAGGAATTTGTTGCATCCCCAAATAGCAGCCACTTCCAGTGAGAATATTGGCTTAGTTGAGCCCTTAGGTGTTGGGCTTCATCAATTTGAGAAGGCTGAATTGCAAGAACAAGAAGAAGAAGTTCATCTGCAAGAACTTTTTTCCTTAACTGGACCATTAAAGATGAACAAATTAGGGATCAAGGAGAACATAACACATGGGAATTTTGTAAGTTCTGAATTTTATATGCATGTATGTCAGTATGATGGGGTACCTACTTCAGAGGAGAAGATGGACTTGGTTGAACCCCCAAGGGTTGAAACTCCTGAATTGGGGACGGCAGGAAATTGGAGAGAAAGCTTTACTGGTGCACTAGAGATGAATGGGAACCCCACTTACAGCCAAATATCTGATATTTATGATCTGAAATATGAAAATCTTGCAGCCCCAAAATATGGATCAGCTTTCATAAATTCAACAGAATCAGCTGAAATTGAACCTAGGAAGCTAGAAGAAGAGAAGGTCCATCTGCCAGAACCTCATTTCCTTGAAGGGACACTGAAGATGAATGAATGTAAGATCCTGTGATGCACCTGCAACAATTAATTAATACGAATATGCGAAATAGCAGAAATGACAGAACTCAAAATCACTTTTATATTGATCACAGGCCACTTCGAGGGGGCAACCTCCTATGAGCAAGCTCAATACAAATAACTTCATGATGCCTTCATAGGTCTCAACACACACTTATATACTAAGTCTAGGCACCAATACTATGGGTCAAAACCATGGGCCGCTACAAACTATGGATCAACAATACTACGGGCAACTTACAAAGTATATGCGCCAACAACAATAACACAAACTATTGATCAACAATTACTACGGGACGACTTACAAAGCATATGCATCCAAAAACAACATACTAACAAAGTAAAGACATGGGTTCCTAACATCCCCTCCCCCTTAAAAAAAGATTTGTCCTCAAAGCTTTAGATGTGGAAATTGTTGTTGAATCTGAAGTAGTGGCTCCCATGTAGCATCCTCTGGTTGCATGTCATGCCACTGAATTAAGACCTCTGTGATAGAGCGAGAGCGAAGCTGACGCGTGCGCTGATTGAGGATGGCCTCTGGCTCCAAAAGGATGGATCCTTCATTATCCAGTTCGGGTAAAATCGTTTGTCCACTAATGTTGGTGCCAAGAACTTTCTTCAGACAAGAGACATGAAAGACTGGATGAATGAAAGACTGGATGAAAAACCATATCGCCGACTTGAAAAGTGCGCTCAGAATGGTGTTGATCAGCTTGTTGCTTCATGCGATTTCTTGCCATGTGAAGATTGTCCCGCAAAATGCGAAGAATTTGATCGTGGTTTCGAAGGACCGTGTCAACTTCCTGAACTGGTGAACTGGTGGGGGTGTATGGAAGAAGAGTTGGAGGTGCCTGACCATAGACTGCTTCATATGGGGTCCTTTTAGAGGCGGTGTGGTAAGAGGTATTGTACCACCATTCAGCGAGAGGAAGCCACTTTGCCCACTGATGTTGTTGTTCCGAGGTGAAGCAACGAAGATAAGTTTCCAAGCATTTATTGATAATTTCAGTCTGACCATCTGTTTGTGGGTGATACCCTGAACTCATCTTCAGTTTGGTGCCAGTGTGGCGAAATAGTTCTGTCCAAAAATGACTGGTGAAAGTCGCATCACGATCCGAGACAATGGAAGAAGGGATGCCATGAAGACGAAAGATCTGGTCCAGTAAAATTTGAGCAACGGAGGAGGTTGTATAGGGATGGCTGGGAGCACAAAAATGACTATCTTTGGAGAGGCGATCAACCACAACGAGAATCACTGTCTTCCCGCCAGATTTAGGGAGCCCTTCAATGAAATCCATAGAAATATCTGTCCAAATCCGTGTAGGTATGGGCAAGGGTTCAAGCAATCCTGGAAGGAGTGTTGTTTCACCCTTATTGTGCTGGCAGGTATCACATTCAGCCACCATCTGTTGAATTGTCCTTTTCTTGCCCTGCCAAAAGAAGTTACGTCGTGCTCGTTCATACGTTTTGAGGAACCCAGAGTGCCCTGCCGATGGAGAAGCATGGAGTTCATAGAAGACATCATGTTGAAGATCTGTGCTCTGGGGAAGCACCAGATGACCCTTGTATCGCAGAGAAGCACCATCCCAAGAGTAATGTGGTACAGCAGAAGGGTTGTTGGTCAAGCGTTAGATGATTTGAGATAAGGAAGAGTCATTGACATAACCCTGTTGAACAGATTGCAACCAATTTGGAACAGGCATAGAAATAGATGAAAGAGAACCTTGGGCATCAAATGTGCGAGAAAGAGCATCTGCCACAACATTGTCTTTACCCTTCTTGTAAGTGATCTCATAGTCATAACCCATGAGTTTGCTAACCCATTTCTGTTGTGCCGGGGAGGAGACACACTGGTGCAAGAAATATTTCAGACTCTGGTGATCAGTCTTGATGCAGAAATGATTCCCTAATAGGTATGGGCACCACTTCTGTACTGCATGCAAAATATCCATCATTTCCTTCTCATAGGTAGAGGCAACTAAATTCTTACCTAAAAAGGCTTTGCTAGTGAACGCAATGGGGTGTTCATCTTGAAGGAGAACAGCACCAAGTCCATTGCTGCAAGCATCACTCTCAATAGTGAAGGGATTGGAAAAATTGGGCATAGCTAGCATAGGTGTAGTACACATAGCTTGTTTTAGTTTGTCAAATGCACACTGAGCAGCAGGTGTCCATGTAAAAGCATCCTTTTTCAATAGAGCAATTAATGGAGCTGCAATCTTCCCATAATCCTTGACAAACTTGCGGTAGTATCCAGTCAACCCCAAAAAACCACGAAGGCTCTTGAGTGTCTGAGGATGCGACCAATTGTTCATGGCATCGATTTTGGTAGGATCCACGCGAACCCCTTGTGCTGAGATAATGTGCCCGAGATACTCAACTTCCTACTGTCCAAAAACACATTTAGACTGCTTGGCATGGAGATGATGGTCAGAGAAAAGTTGCATGACAAGATCCAGATGTTGGAGATGTTCATCCCATGTTTTACTGTAGATGAGGATATCATCAAAGAATACCAAAATGAATTTCCGCAAGTAGGATCGAAATATTTTATTATTTAAGGCCTGGAATGTGGAAGGAGCATTAGTGAGGCCAAAGGGCATGACCAAAAACTCATAATGGCCATCATGTGTGCGGAAAGTTGTTTTAGGGATATCATCCTCATGAACCCGAATTTGATGATACCCGGAACAAAAATCCAACTTGGATAAAAAGTGAGCCCCATGAAGCTCATCAAGAAGCTCATCAACAACAGGAATTGGAAACTTATCCTTGATGGTGAGGTGATTAACTGCTCGGAATTCAATGCAGAGGCACCATGACCCATCTTTTTTGCGGACAAGAATAACTGGAGAAGAAAAGGAACTAGTGCTTGGGCGAATAATACCTTGCTTCAATAAGTCCCGAACGAGCATTTCAATCTCTGTTTTTTGGTGAAATGGGTAGCGATAGGGCCTGATGTTGGGAGGAACGCTGCCAGGAAGGAGCTGAATACAATGGTCTTCTGGCCTGGAAGGTGGCAATCCCACTGGTTCAGCAAAGACACCTGTATATTGATCCAGAATTTGTTGTAGATCCAAAGGAGTAGTGGAGACCGTTGATGGTTGCATCTGAATGGAATGGATCTGAGCGATGACACCATGTGAATTCTTCTTGAGGATTTTTTCCATGCGATTTGAACTGATGATGCTGAGAGAACCTGGTTGTAATCCTGTCAATGTGTGTTTTTGTCCATTGAGGGAAAACTGCATCCAAAGTTCAGCAAAATCCCATAAGATAGGGTCAAGTGTGCGTAGCCATTGAGCGCCAAAAACCACATCACATCTGCCTAAGGGAAAGGAAAACATGTCAGAGTGCAAGGTATAATCTCCCATATAGATACGCACATTTCGACACTTCCCTTTGCAAGGTAAGGTGCCCCCATTGGCAACCATGACTTCAAAGTTGGAGCAAGGATGGATAAAACAATCAGCTTGTTTGGCGATACGAGGGTCAATGAAATTATGAGTGCTACGAGAATCAATGAGTATTGTAAGAGGAAGCTTCTTGAAGGAACCCCTGACCCGCATTGTTTGGGGGGTGGTGATTCCAGCTAAAGCATGGAGAGATATCTCTGGCTGGTCATCCTGAGACAGAGGTTCAATAGGCGGTTCCTGAATGTCGACCGGAGCATCCAGTGTTTCTGGATCTTCGTCACCAATTTCAGAGGCAAGCGGAGACTCCACATCCAAGAGATAGAGCTTTTGTTGAACACATCTATGTCCCCGAGTGAATTTCTCATCACAATTATAGCAAAGCCCCTTTTCTCTGCGTGCTTGCATCTCTGTTTCAGACAAACGCTTGATAGGATTCGATCGAGGAGCCTACGGTATAGGTGGTCGGTGAGAACCCATATTTCGGAAGGGAAAAAAAGTGGGCTTGGAGCGTTGTTGGGCTGCAATCTTGTCTTCTTCCAACTTAGCCAACCCTAGGGCTTCCATCATTGTGGTGGGACATAACATTTTGACCTCAGAGCGGATGGCATCCTTTAGACCACTGATAAAACAACTCCGGTAAGAGTCATCAGACAATCCTTCGGTGTGGTTGGCTAGTTTCTCAAATTCGGTTTGATACTCTCTCACAGTACCAATTTGGCGAAGTTTAGTGAGGGCTCCGGTGAAGTCATCAAAAGCACTAGGACCAAATCGTTGCAAAAGGAGCTGGCAAAAGTCTGACCATTTAGGCTCTGGATGAGCCTTGATGTACCAACGGTACCATTGAAGAGCTTCCTGTTCTAAGTGAAAGGATGCCAACGGAACTTTGTTGACATCAAAAGTATTATGCAGACTGAAATACTGTTCTGCACAATAGATCCATCCAGTTGGATCAGTACCATTGAAGCGAGGAAAATCAAGCTTCGGACCACGAAAATTGCTGGAAGAAGAGAACCCATTGTCTGATGAAGACTCGGACTGCCGTTTGTTGTTCATAGCTGAATATTCAAGATGGAGGCCGAGAAATTTTTCATCCAGATCCTAGAGTTTGGCTTGGATGGCTGCAAGTGCTTCTTCCATGGTTTTTGCTCCTGCACGGGTGACAACCATAACTAGGAGTTTTTTTTTTTTTTTTTTACTGGGTAGGAAAACAAAAACAGAAACTGCTTCAGTAAGGGAAAATCTGGACTTGGGAAAAAATATGAAGGGTAATTGGGGTTTGACTAGGTGTTGGACACTGTCGACTAGACAGGGAAGCAAAAATGAGGATTTCAGAAGCGGGGTGAACGAATGGGAAAATTTGGCAGAGGGGAACAAAGAAGCAGAATTCAGAAAGGAACTCTGTGGTAAAATTTGAAGGTGATTGGGTGAAATCTGAGGAAGTTATGGCAAACCCTAAAAATAGACAAATGTAGGATTTCGGGCTTTGGGAATGGGAATTGGGGATAGGGTCCTCGGGAATGAAAGATGCAGAATGGGATGACAG